>CM051842.1:116936122-118181747 GCA_028451465.1 Erethizon dorsatum | reverse complement strand
ACTGCACTTGGCAGGATGGTTCTTTTGCTGGTCTCACGGGAGGTTTCTCACGCAGTTGCAGGTAGATGGCAGGTGAACATTCAGAAGCTTGACTGAGTCTCTGGCGTGGCTGGCCCTGTGTTCTTCTGCATGAAATCGCAGACACTTCTCCACATGGTCTCTCTCTCTAGGAGGGAAGCCAGGCTTCCTACAGGGTGTCTCAAAGCAAGTGTGCTAAGGAGACGGCACTAGCATGTGCATACCAGGAAAAATGGCTCATTGACAACCATCATTGGAGGTTAGATATAGGATAAGACTGACTTGATACTCTACTTTCTCTAGCGTTCTCCTGGGGCACCTCCTCAAGGAAACTTCATTATCTTTGCTAGTGTAATTTTGAGTAAAGAAACTCAGCTTTGTAATACAAGTAAATGTTTAACTTTTTCCTGATCTTCATATTCTTTCTCTCTCTCTTAAAAAAAAAAATATATATATATATAAGCTGACCTCAACCAATTATTCAAAATTTCATGGTCACAGTATTTGCAGTTTACCATCATGTAGATATAACTGGAAAAGAGAATAACGAATCTACACAGTATAGGACACTGAGTGGTAATTTAACCAAAGGGTCATTGGTGACTTAGGGGGAAAAAGTTTAAAACTGAAATTCTCTCTGTATAATTTACAATGGGACCAGAATGGGTCCACCTGAAAAAACTAGGGAAAGCTCCATGGAAGCTTGTGACACAAGGGAAAATTAATGTCCCCTAAAATCACCACCTATCCCAGACATTCCCCATCCTATTGTAAATATCTCCTCAACTGAAAATTCATCCTTATCCCAATTATCAGGTAAATGTGGCACAAAACCTAGTGCTTTCTCCCACCACAATTCTGCAATGAGTAATTAGGCAAGAGAAAGAAATAAAAGGCATATACATAGAAAAAAGATCAAGTCAGATTATCCCTATTTGCAGATTATATGATTCTATACACATATACAAACACACACACACACACACTTACACCCCCTCTAAAAATGGCTAGACATAGTGATGCACACCTATAAAAATCTCATCACTCTGAGAGGCCAAGGCAGGAGGATCACAAATTAAAGCCCAGCCTGGGCAACTTAGCCACTTAGTGAGACTCTGTCTCAAAAAAACCTTAAAATTGAGATGAGGATGTAGCTCAGTGTGAAGGCCCTGGGTTCAGTCCCCAGTACCACACATACACACACGCATGCACACACAAACCACCTGAAGACTCCACCAAAAGACACAACTGATAAATGAATTCAGAAAAGTAGGAAGATATGAAACCAATATACAAAAATCAGTAGCTTTTTCTATACATCAATAATGAATTTTCTGAGAAAGGATTTATGAAAGCAGTCCCATTCACAACAGCTACACAAGCACACACACACAAAAAAAAAAAAAAACCTAGGAATAAATGTAATTAAAGAAGTGAAAGCCTCTACAATGAAAATTACAAAACACTGAACAAAGAAATCAAATAAGTCACTAAAATGTGGAATGACCACTCATATTCATGGATTGGCAGAATTAATATTGTTAAAGTGGCCATATTACCAAGAGCAATGTGCAGATTGAAGGCAATCCCCATCAAAATACCAATGACATTCCTCACAAAACAATAGAAAAAATCCTAAAATTCATATGGAAACACAAAAGACCCCAAATAGCCAAAGCAATCTTGGGCAAAAAGAACAAAGCTGGAGACATCACAATACCTGATTTCAAGATATACTATAAAGCCGTAGTAACAAAAACATCATGGTGTTGGCATAAAAGTAAAAAAATGGAACTGATTACAGAACCCAGTGGAACAGAATAGAAAAGCCAGCAATAAATCCATGCATCTGTAGTCAACCGACTTACAACATAGTTGTTAAAAACATACATTGGAGAAAGGACAGACTCTAAGAAATGGTGCTGGGTAAATTGGGTATCCATACTAGGAGACTGAATCTTGACCTGTCTCTCACCCTGTACAAACATCAACTCAAAATGAATCAAAGATTTTAATTTGAGACCTAAAACTCCTACAGGAAAACACAAGGGAATCATTTCAAGATATTGGTACAGGCAATGATGTCCTGGATAGGACCCCAAAAGCATAAGAACAAAAGAAAAATTGACAAATAGGATTACATCAAATGAAAAAGCTTCTGCATGGCAAAGGAAACAATAGGGTGAAGAAACAGCCTGGAGCAGTCATGGCAAAATTATCAGAGCTTGCAGTGATAACGAACATCCTGCTGAGGCACTGCGCCGTAAGTTCGCCACACTGTCCTAGAGAGTGGGCAAAAAATCTTTGTCAGCTGTTCATCTGAAGGAGGATTAATGTCTAGAACATATGAAGAACTTTAAGGAACTTAACAACAAAAACAAATTAAAGTATGGGCAAATGTTCTGAATAAACATCTCTCAAAAGAAAAAACAAAAATGGCCAATAAATATATGAAAAAAGTTCAATATCACTAACCACCAGGAAACACAAACTAAAACTACAGTGATACACCTCCTCACCTCTGTAAGAATGTATATTATCATAAAAACAAACACACAACACAAAAGCTGGTGATGACATGGATAAAAAGGAACTTTTACACACTGTTGGTAACAATGTAAATTAGTATAGCCCTAATAAAAACAGTATAGAATTTCCTCAAAAAACTAAAAATAAAATGTCCACACAAACCAGAGATTCCCACTCCTAGGTATACATCCAAAAGAAATGAAATCAGCATACAAAAGAGATACCTGCATTCCCATGTTTATTGTGGCATTATGTACAATAACCAAGATATGGTATTAGCCTGGGTGCATGTTAACAGATGAATGAATAAAAAAATGTTGTATATAAACACACAGTGGACTATTATTCAGCCATAAAGAAGAATGAAATCCTGACATTTGTAGAAACCTGGGATTAATAGGGACTGGGAAGGGGGCAATATGAGAACTAAGGGTAGAAGAAGGATAGATGGACATTATTGATGTATCCATGTATGGAAATATCACAGTGAATCCCATTAATTTGTACAATTAATATGTGTTAGCAATAATAACTATGTTAAAACTTTTTACCATGTCCCATCTCTCTCTTGCATTTTTAAAATGTTCTAGCCTTGTTTTATAGTTCTGTGAGCTTTTAAAAATTAATGTCTATTTCTAATACAGAATGATGATGCTTGTTTTGGAGAATTGGTACATGCATATAACAGCCTGATCATTTTCAACTCCTTACCACCTCTACCTTTATCCCCTCCCTCTTACCTTCCCATTCTTCAAGAGTCTGCCTTCTACTTTCCTCTCATCTCTCCCTTATTTTATTCACTTACTTATTTATATCTTAACTTTCTCAGATAAAAGAAAACATGTACTATTTAATGCCTCTTAGTTTAAACACTGATGTGTCTTCTGTTTACTAATTCTTTTTTTACTATGGTATAATCTTTCATCAAGCACAATCATTGAGTTCTTAAATTTTCTCAATTCTATGTTTTCCATTTGATTATTATCGATTACAATTATTGGATAAAATTTTGCTTCTTTTCATATAGTTCATCCATCTTTCCCCTATTCTTTGAAAGATTAATTATTAGAAATTCCTGGTCTGCTAACTTATATATAACTCTTGGTATTTTCTGTTTTTTCCCTAGGTTTTCAGTCATATGGCCTTATCTCTTTTAATTCCTAGAAAGTATTGAATGAATGCCAGTAAACTGTGTCTAAGTAATTATAGCGGTTCCAGATGATGTTATCTTCCCTCACAAGGAAATAACAGGATTTCCTTCTTTTTAAGGTTGAAAAAAATACTCCCTTGTATATATTTATACAACAAATTTTCTTTATCCATTCATCTGTCAATGAACAAGGGTCAATTCCACATCTTGGCTATTGTGAATAATGCTACAATGAACATGAAAGTGTGGTGATCTTTGTAACATACTGAATTCATTGTCTTGGGTTGTATACCCAGATGTAGGGTTATAGGATCACATGAGGGCTTTATTTTTAACTTTTTAAGGAACCTCCGTAGTGTTTTCTATAGTGGCTGTGCCATTTTGCCCTAATTTTTCCCTTCCCTTGCCTTCCCTTCCCTTCCTTCTCCTCCCCACCTTCACCCTCCTCTACTTTTCTTTTCTCTTTTTTTATTTTGTGGGGGGGGAGGATACTGGGGATTAAACCAAGGGTCTCATGCTTGCTGAGCATGAGCTTTACCCCCGACACATACTCTTAGCCCCTTTTTGCCCATTTTAAAACTAGGTTATTTGTTTTTCTTGCTACTGAATTGATATTGTCCTTTTATATCTGCTGGAGATTGTTTCCAGGACCCCTCACAAATGCCAAAATCTGCAGACACTCAAATCCTTATATGAAATGGCATATTATTTGCATATAACCTACACAATTCTCCCATATACTTTAGATATCACTAAATTATTTATAACCAGTACAATGTAAATGTTATGTGGACAGTTGATACATTGTATTGTTTAGGGAGTAATGACAAGAAAAACATCATGTAAATATTTATTAAAGGCACAACTTTTAAAAATGTTTTCAACCCACAGTTGGTTGAATATAAAGATGTGAAACCTGTGGATATGGAGGGCTGGCTGTATTTTGGATGGCACTTATCAGATATATGGTTAAAAATATTTTCTCCCATTTTGCAGGTTGTCTCTCTACTCTGCTGATTGTTTCCTTGGCTGTACAGAAGCTATTGCACTTGATGTGATCCCATTTGTCCCATTGAGAGTTTCAAATGGACATGACCAATTGTGTAGTTAACAAGAGTCACTCTGAAGGCAATGTGGAGGATGCTGTGTCTGTTTTCCCAGGCTGCAACAACAAAGTGCCACAGACTGGGTGGCTTCAACAACACACTCTCTGGACCCTAGAGCTTGAGGTCAAGGTGTCAGTAGGGTTGATTTGTCCTGAGACTGTTCTTCTTGGCTTATAGATGGCCAACCTCAACCTATGACTTCTTATCACCTTTCTTTCCCTCTCTCTGTCTAAATTTCATCTTATAATGATACAGTCATATAGGATTCAGAGGTGAAGCCTGGTTGGAAGGGGCTGGTCACTCAGGGTGTATTCTTGTCTGAAGCTCCTCCCTTTGTTCTCTGAGTCCTCCACCGTATATGAACAGTTTTCCTCAGTCCTGCCATTCTGCCATGGTTTATGTTTTTGTTTTTGTTTTTTGCCTTGGAGCTGGCATACCATGGACTGAACCCACAGATACTATGAGCCAAAATAAACCTCTCCTCACTTTAAATTGCAAGTGTCACGTGTTTTGTCCCAAAGACTGGAAAGCAGGCTCATACAGAGTGGGAACACAATACAGTGCTTAAAAGGCTTGGAAGGCTTCAAGAGTAGAGTCAGCGAGGCCAAAAAGAAAGCTGTTGGAATAAGCCAGGAGAGACATGTTTTACTACATTGGACTAATTAATGGTGGAAGGCTTCAAGAAAACATCAGAAGATAAGCTAGACAGCATGTGAATAGGACATGTTGTAAATAGGATGTGTTAAGATGATGAAGGAAGGGTCAAGGATGATACTCAGTTTTTTAACTTGGGCATGGAATAGAGGACATTAGAAGTCACATGGGTTAGGAATATTTATTTCTGTGATACAAGTATACTCTCCTTTCTCTCCTGCATTCTGAGACAAAATTTAGGCCCTGGCATTACTGCTCTTTGAGCTACTTTTTGTTCTTCCTTACCTGAACACCATGGCTCATAATACCTTATATCTGCCCTGGTCCACACCCAGGCTCCTTATTCTCTGTAATCCAAAAGTGCTGAGACCTCTCTCACTGCTCAGGGGCTGCAGTCCTATCTCTGAGCCCCAGTTAGGAGCTTATGCTCTTCTTCTTGTGGACAGAAGGCTCCCAGCTTCTCCGGCTCCCCTGTACAACGGCACCAGACTATGTTTCCCTACTGGACAGATCTCCCTTTCATTTGAGATCTTTTGGTGCTCATCACTTTCTTTTTTTTTTTTTTTTTTTTTTTTGTGGGTACCAGGGCTTGACCTTAGGACCTCATGCGCCAGCAGGCGCCCGTGCTACTGAGCAATATCACCGGCCCTTTTTTCGTATGTGGGTTCCGGGAGTCGAACTCGGGCCCTCGCGCTTGCCAGGCAGGCGCTTACACCGCTGAGCCATCTCACCGGCCCCTCATCACTTTCTTGAACTTCTGCCTGCATGTTCTTTACAGCACATTTCTGTGGGCTGATAGTGTAAGCCTCTGTCTGGTTGTGAGTGTGCTACAACACCTTGTTACTGACTCCAAAGGCACAGCACGCCAACCTCAGAGAATGATTGCAGTGAGCTGGTCCAGCCCAGAAATATTCATACCTCCCCTTCTTAGACTTCTCTCTCCATCTGGAGAAGATGTGGTTTCCAAAGAATGGACTCTCACGGGGACTGGTCCCACATCCTCAAGTCAGGAAAAGTGGAACTGAGTAAAGAGGCCTGAGTGACAGTTTAAAGATGGAAGTAACTCTACCTGGAACATTCTGATCAAGGATTATATCTATCTTATCCCACTGAATTTTTGGTGGGGTAGGTAGCCAATCTAGAATGATTGAACATGCTCTTGGCTTATTGATTACTAAACCAAACCTTGAAATACTATAACTCTTTAATTAGCCTTGGCTCAGCCTTTTGCAAGACTAACATCGAATTACTTCCCTTCTAAAAATGCCTTTCTCCACATATGGGGAAGTAGAATAGTATGTATTAGAGACTTCTACTTTTCCTCCACTGCCATTCTTTCCCTTTTATTTCTTTTGTAGCATAAATCCCTGAGATTTAGCAAGGAACCTGGCTTTGCTGAATAATAGCCACATTTCTCAACCTCCCTTGCAGTTTGCAGCCCTTGTAGTTATGTAACTAAGTGTACATATGTGATGCTGCGTCCTCTGAATTACTTCGTTAAGAGGAAATGGCTTGGGCCGGTGAGATGGCTCAGCGGCGTAAGCACCTGCCTGGCAAGCACGAGGGACCGAGTTCGACTCCCGGAACCCACATACGAAAAAAGGGCCGGTGATATTGCTCAGCGGCTCGGGCGCCTGTTGGCGCGCGAGGTCCTAAGGTCGATCCCTGGTACCCACAAAAAAAAAAAAAAAAAAGAGGAAATGGCTTGTCCTGCACTTCCTTTTCCTTCCTCCCTTCCTAGGAGCTAAAGCACTGACATAGTGGTGACAAACTCATCTTAACTGTGCAGACAGGGAGTGCATTTTTAGAGAATGATGGAACCACCACATATGAGAAAACCGGGTTTTGGAAGACCTCACAGAGCAGAATAGCCTACCTGTTCTCCCTTTGATTTTGTGCATGAGACAGAGAGAAACGTCTATCTTATTAGGCTCTCTGTTATAAAAGTTTGCCCTGCACACTAATGTACCCTGTGTTGCTCTTCACCC
The DNA here is from genome assembly GCA_028451465.1 of Erethizon dorsatum. Taxonomy (NCBI): domain Eukaryota; kingdom Metazoa; phylum Chordata; class Mammalia; order Rodentia; family Erethizontidae; genus Erethizon; species Erethizon dorsatum. Next base: position 118,174,302 of record CM051842.1, on the reverse strand, counting down.
ATCGCCCAGAGAACAATTTTCTGTATTATTTGAGCCCATAGCCTCTCTTCAGCCTTCCTTCAGGCCAACTTAGCCAGTGCCCATGCAGATCAAGCTGAGGTGTTGTCATCATTGTGAAGGTGGGCACCCACCCTTGCCCCACCTCCATTACAAGTTCCTTGTGTGTGTCCCCAAAGAACCCTGGGCTTACCTTTCTCTCAAAACTTAGTGCAGAGGATTGTTAATGTCTGTGTGTTTACCTATCCTTCTCACTAGAGTTAGACTCTGCCTGAATCATTGACTGTTTTTGTCCAACCCTCTTCGGGACTCAATTTGGACATCACCTACTCTGAAAAGCCTTCTCTGACCTCTTCTCCTCCAGATGGGATGAGGTGCCCCTCCTCCATGCACCTAAAGAATCTCACCAACTCCAAATTATCACCTAGACAATGATGATCACACTGCATTTCGATTGTCCCTTCTACCCTTTCTCCTCCACTAGACTGTGAGCTCCTCTGAGGCCTCTGAATGCCCACTGGCTAATATTCCATCTGCACCTACTAATTTACTTAGTGAATAAGCTTCCTGGTAGTTTATCTAGGAGACAGAAAAGTTTTCAGTCTTCTGAATGAACTGGTCTCCAAGATGGACTGAGGGAGTAATCTGTGATCCAGTGCCTTCTAGCTTGGTTGCAAAGTGGAACACAGGTGCGGAGCAAGCTATCAGAGAAAGCAGGAAATATGGAATATGGCCTCAAATTTGCCATCCTCAGCCTCAGCCTCCCAAGTGCTGGCATGTGTGCTCCCATGTCAAGCTCCAAACGTTTGGTTTTGTTACATGATTCTATTTCAGAATGAAATGAGGGTTTTCCTGATAGAAAATATCTCAGCCGCTCTCCCAAGCAACCAAATCCCATCCTGGTCACGACTTGTGCTAATGCTGTGCTTATCCATGTTTAGAAATAATTCCTTGCTTAGCATTAACCTGCTCTAAAGTCTTTAAAAATGCAGATTTCACCCCCAGGAGCCTCCTCCTGAAAGAAAACAAAGTGCCTAGGACAGTTGTGGCGAACCTATGGCACGCGTGCCACAGCAGGCTGTTTGTATCATCGGAAGCTCTAAAAGTTTGCCATCACCCGCGCATCCCACTGTGAAAGAGCTTTACAGACTCTTTCCTCTCCCTTTATGGCCCAGAAGAAACCACATGATTTCTAGGAGCAAAGTGTTGAGACAATGGAGGAAAAAATAACCTTTATCTTAGGTTTAACTAGCATTGACTGGTTTTCAACGGTCTATCTTTATGTAAGTAATATACAGTGATTTACAATGTTATATTACTCTATTCTAAAAAAGCAAGACCCCTGTCCTCCTTCCACTTCCCCCACACTTGCACCATCTCACTTCTAATTTTTCAACTGTTTCTTCTGAGTCTTACTGTACTTCCATATTGCTAAATAACATGCACGCATTGTTCTCTTTCGAGTCATTATACTTGATCTGTTGCCATCTTATCAGAGTAGATGAGGATTCAGTTTGCTTACAGATCCCTTTCCTCCATCTATTGTAACAATAGAGTTATGCCACAATGTAAGGTTTGCGTGAAGATACTGCAACAATTGTTCACAACTGAGCTGAGAAGTATGCTGTCATTACTTTGCTTGCTTGTAGAACGTCTGTCTTATAAGGACTCAGTGATTACTTCATGAATTTTTATCTTTGCCACAGATATCCATTTGAACCTGTGACCAAGTTTTCAATATCTTTTAATAGTCTTGTCAGTCATCCACATGGTCACAAAAGCAAAACTTACTGATGATTTTTCAATTTAGTTATATTTACTTTGTTTGGGTTTTGAAGTTTTATATCCCTAGAAATGACCCTCCTGGAGCCCCCTGGCCTGGTCCAATCTGAACTATCTACTTTCTGAGTTTGATGTACAGTTGTCATTCCTGTCATCCTTCTACTAGGTAGAACAGGTGTTTCATGAATCTTCTTGGTTTACAAATATGTTTGGTTGAGAATCACTTCCTGAGTAAAAGGGTGTTATAGATTATATTTTTTGAATTTGCATATCTGAAAATGTTTTTATTCTGCCTTTGGAACTGATTAATAACTCAGCCAAGAATAAATGGTTGATTTTTATCATTTGTTCAGAATTTTGAAAGCAATACCCCCTTGTCTTGTCATCTTCTATCTTACTATTGAGAGGTGCAAATATTGTGTACCTCAGTTCCCTTCCTCCTTGCTGGAGCACAACACACAACATCCACAACTTAAAGGAAATGTTTATTTGGCTCACATTCTTAGTCCACAGTTGGCCAGCTCCAAGGCAAGAAGGCATGATGGAAGGGCCTGGTGGGGGAAAGCTGCTCATCTTGTCATGGCTGGCTGGGAAGCAGAGAGAGAAGTGAGGAGCTGGGGAGGAAGATAAACCCTTCCAGCTCACATCCCCAGTGATCCACCTCTTCTGACCAGACCCCACCTCCGAGCAGCAAGTCAGCTATAAGCCCCCAAGACCCAATCACTTTCCAAAACCCCACCTATTAATGTAGGAGGCTTTTGGGGGACATCTAGATATAAACCATAACACTTTATATGTGACTTATTTTCTATTTTCTTGAGAAGTTTCCAGGTTCTTCCTTTATCTCTAGTGTCCCGGAATCTCACAATGCTCTTTTGTTGGGATATAAATGAGCCTTTCAAATCTGGAAACTCATGCCCTTGAGCTGGGAAACTAGTTTGCATTATTTTATCAATAATTTGTTCCCACCAACATCTTTTCATTTTTTCTGGAAATTCTGATGAGTTTGGGGATAGATTGCTTGACTAATTCCTCTACTTTTCTCATCTTCATTAACATATTGTCCACCAAAATGTAAGCTACACAAGCAGAGAGAAATTTTGTCAGTTCGTTATTGTTGATGATGCGATGTTGTATCCAAGGATCTAGCAGACAACCTGGAACATATTAAGTATCAAGCAACTTTGATGAATGAAATCTCTATCTTTCTGTTCTGTTTTCTGTATTATTTCAACTTTATCTTCAACCCTGGTTACTGAAAATTTTGGCACCACATTTCTAATTTTCAGAAACTCTTTTTTTGTTCTCTGATTATTCTTTCTTTCATATAATCATGTTCTTGTTTTAGTGATACAATATCCTCTCTTATTTCTTTGAAGATATTATTATTTCACAGAGATTTTCCTCTGTTCTTGACCTTGTTTTAATTTTCCTCTTTGTATAAGACTTTCAAGTTGGAGTTTTCTTGTGAATGACTGATGATTTTTGGTTATCCGTTCTTGTTTAAGAGTAAAGAACTGAAAAACACCTTGGACGGGTTACTGTACTTAATAACTGGTGGGCAGAACTTAATGTCTGCAATGTCTAAGCTTGTCCAGAGTCCTTAAGATGGATCAACTTGCTTATTGTTAGTATTCCTTTCTAACTGTTATGTCTCCTTTTTCTTGCATCTCTAGCAACTATCACCACCACATTGTTCCTAAATCCTACTGACCCCATAACTACTGGCTGACATAATTAGAATCATGACGTTACCTGAGTGTTCAAGGATGCTGTAACAGTTTCTTGTGGCAGCTGTAACAAATTACTGTACCAGAAAATTCTTAAGACAACACTGTTTATTAGCTCACAGTTCCATAGGTTAGAAATCTGGGTACAGTGAAACTTGGGTGGCTCCTTTGCTTTGAGTCTCACGAGCTCAAAACCAAGATGTCAGCAGCTGCATTTCTTTCTGGGCACTTGGATGAACCTACTTCCATGCCCAAATATTCAGGTCATTCACCAAATCCAGTTCTGACATCTGTAGGATTGAGGTCCCTATTTCCTTGCTGGCTATCAACAGAAGCCAGCTTTTGCTCCTGGGGGCCAACTTCCTTCCTTCCTTTTTATAATTTCCATGTCACCTCCCTTCCAGCAAAAGTGGATATGATATCTGTGAGTTCCTTTCATACTTCAAGTCTCTCTAACTTCTCCTTCTGCCATATCTCTCTGACTACAGCCAGAAAAAAAATTCTTTGATTAGATTGTACCCACTCAGATGATTCAGGATAATCTTCTCTATCTTGAGGTCTGTGATCTTGGTTACATTTGCAAAAGCTTTTTTTTTTTCTAACTAAAGTAGCATATTTATAGATTCCAGGGATATGACCTGGTTATCTTTGGTTGTCATTCTGCCTACAAATACTTTTAAGGAAAAATGGGCAAAATTGTCCTCTGGGTAAAGGCCTGGAAAATAAGAAAAATGTGCATTTCGGAGAAACATAGACAGTTCAAAATGACTGGAACATGCATGAAAATCAGGTTGAAGAGAGAGGTAGAGGCCAGATAATAATGGTCCCTCACTATTCTAGTTCTCTTCTTTTCCTTAATTTCCTTTTTCCAGTTAGTTTCCTATGGGTACACTATATCAGGATATTTCATCTCAACTCTCTGGTAAGCCAGTTGAAACTATCTGTCCTCTTTGTCTTAATTTATTCGGGTCAGTCCTAGCCTCCATCATGGTCTGATTTGATGCCAGCCTTCAGCCTCTTTCTCTTTACAATTGTCTCACTTCTCATCGTATTGGCAAGTAAGAATCTTTGCAAGTGACACATATGCCATCTGGATGGCCATATGTAATCACATAAATCCTAGTCTAATTTTCCCACAACACTGCTTTCACCATGTTATTATGACGCTCAGTGGATCCTGATGGCTCTTTTTTTGAACCAAATTTTCAAGCCTGCATTGCCAAGTCTAAATCTACCTAGTCATGCTGACCTCCTCATATACTGTATCATAGGCAGCCTGGATGCTTTGCGTTTCAACCTATCATGTTGATTCTATCTCTTGAGCCCTTGCTCTCCCCCCTCTTTCTTTTAATGACAATATCTTATTTCCTCATCCTTTCTGTGCATACAAACTTCCCTAGCCTTTGAGTCTGAACATAAACCACACCTCTTTCAGGTAGTTTTCCCCAAGACTCAAGCTCCACATTAATTCTTTGTTCCTCTTCCTAACTTTCCGCAGCTTAAGATATATGTCTATACCACAGAGCATTACATTAATTTATGTACATTTTACTCTTTATTATGAACTTTCTTTGACTTTCATGATGCCATGTGTAGCAGTCTCATTTTTCAAACTGTAGCATAAGCTACTTTAACATAGGTCTTACATCTCATAAGATTTATTTTTTATTAGTACATGTTTGCAATGCTTAATGTTTGTATACCTTGTGTGGAATTGGGCATCCTATGAGATAGAAGATATGATTTTTTTCAACTTTTACCCAGATGCAAACATTTTGTCTACAAGTTAGAGAAATATGAAAATGCATATATATATATATATATATATATATATATATGTATATATTCCACCTACAATTCAAAAAGTCATCTAAACTGAAACCCAAGTGAAACTTTCCTGTAATATCATTTTTGGACAGTGGCATCATAAATTTCCACCAAGTTTCTCTTTATATTTATTTCCATGCCCACAAATGTGTGAACTTATCCTAGCATTCTCCAGCTTTCCCCACAGGCCAAAGTTTTGACACTTGGCCAAACATGTGGATGATTTATCGCCAGTGGTGCTGTTTAATTTAATTCTCGCATAGTCTTCACCAGGCAATGATAGGAGGAAAGAACTATCCTTTGAAGAAGCTGCCAAACTTTGCCCTAAGACATTTTGCAAATAAGATACTGGATTTATTGCAAAACTCATTCTGATCAACAAAAATGTATAGTAAATTCAGTTCCAAATCACGAAGTCCATAAGGTTCTAACTAGAGGGCTTTGGGGACTCAAAAACCCACATCTTTCTTTGATTCTAAGCAGAAAACTATTACTGGAAGTGCTGACAGTTGATAAGTTTGAGACATATGGTCCTATTCTCTTTCTCCAAAATGAGAATGGTGGTTTTAGCAGTAAATTGATAGTGTAAGTAAATCTAGCACTTGAAAGAATTTAATTAAAATTTCCCCCACCTTCAGCGTAAATACCAGACAGAATCTATCCTTCTGGTAAGGAGAGGTAATGGAATTCCCCTATGGCAAATGGCAATTGCACTAGACTAGCTCCTGTTGAAAAGGCAGGAGTGATGCTCATGCAAGATAGCCTGTAGTCAACAGCAGATAAAGACTCTCTAATTTTGAGAGGGAAATATATCACAGAAGAGCACTAACATGTCAGCCTCTTAGGAGCACGGAGCATTCATTCCATTTCTGTGAACGCTAACACAATAGGTGATAAGTTCCACAGCAAAAGGGAAAGGACCTATTCTTATCAGACTGCTAAACAATATTGCAAGTGCAGCCACAGTGTGAGCGAAAAGAATAGGAAGTGTGGAAAGCACAGCCTTCATTTGAAGCGTATTCTAGGACAATACTAACATTTGGTGAGCTAACAACTGCTTCAGGGCTTTAGAATCCCAAATGATCCACTGAAATTTTTCTGACTTGTTTTTTCCAGCAAGAAAAGAAGTTCACCAAGAAAGCTTTTAAACAGTATGTAGTAGCTAGCAATTCACCACCCCAAATCCAGTTGTGCCATTCATCACCATGTATTTTACACAGAAAAAACTCATGAAAATTTTGGAAACCAACTTGTTTGCGAACGCAAGTCCTTCCAACTTTGTGTGGGTTAGATTTGAAGATACTTCTCAAAACAAAAGGAATACACATAGAAGGGTGGTTATAGGCCTGAATTGGGGCAAAGTTGTGAAGTAGACAATCATTGTTTCTTCATCTTCTCTGTGCATCCCCCCCACCCCACGCAGCTCATTCTAGTAGCACCACAAGAAACATGCACAGCTGGGCTCACTCCCCAGGCTCTTGGCACCTCTGAAGAGAGGCCCTTGGCTCCTTGCTTCTTGTTAGCTTGAGGGAGTTCTCCCTCTCCTGCAAGAGTTAATGACAGCTCCTCTATGAAGTTTCCTAGGTCCCCACCCCACCTCCAGCCCAAACTAACCACTGCCTCTTTTGTACTACACCCCCTGGAACCTAAGCGTCCGCCACTGTGCTTGTAACTCTTTATGGTATTCGTGTATGTTTGGTTCTCCTTCCTAAGACATAAGTTCATTGAGAGAAGGAACATGTATTTGTAGTTCTCTGTATATCTCCAGCTCTACCACATGGACCAACACAGAGTAGATGCTCAATAAAGTTTTGCCAAAGGGAAACTGATTTAATTAACTTAACACAAGGAATAAAGCATACGTGATGTTAAATCTGTGTGCTTAAAATGATAGTTGTTATAATTTTAATCATTTTATTGATCAATTGCAGTCACCACACACTTGACTTATTTTTTGAAATGTAATAATAATAGAGCCTCTATTTCAGCACTCATGATTTTGTGCCTCACTTTTTTTTTTTTTTAACATTTTGTTTTTCCTCTAAGGACAACCTGTTTCTCCAGGGCAGGTAAATTTTTACTTTTGTGCATCATACATAGTAGGCACTTACCAAACATTTGTTGAGTTAAGATCTTAATTGTGTGTAGCTCCTTACAGTTGACAAAGCCCTTCACAGTATCTCAGCAGGGTAAGCAAAGCAAATATTCTTCTTTCCATCCCTCCTCTTGTTTTAGTTAAATAAACTAAGCTATTAGAATGCAGCCTATCTTGGAACAATGGGCAAGAATACGGGCTGAATGTCCTGGGAGGCCCCCTGCTTCTTGCACTGAAAGTGTTCACTCATACCCTTTGTTCTCCTGCTTTGCATCCATTGGCTTCTCCTTGCAGGGGGTGCCTTTTTGGAGAAAAGGCCCCAGTGGGTTCATTTAGATAAAATACTTCCTGGAATGTCTTAGACAGTGAGTAGTAACAGCTACCATGCTTCATTGCCAAAACAAAATCTTTCAGAGCCTGGACTTCAGTAATGTATGACTGCTTTTGGTTTTCTGGAGCTAACACAAGAATATAATCTTTCTTTGGAGCCAGCTCAGAGAACCTAGATCAAATTACATCAGAATCTACAATGACTTGGTGGTTAGTCAATCACATAATCAGTGTGAAAAAATTCCATGCATTTTGCACCGTACATTATAATTCAATGTCCATTCAAACAGATTACTGCATTCAGACCATCTGGCAATCCTGTGAGGGGCAGTAAGACAGATCTCCCACCCCACAGTGGAAGGTAAGAAAACATTCAGAGCGATGAAACAAATTACCTGTGGTTAGTTACTATTTTCTTGGCTGTGAAAAATATTGGGAAGCCTAGAGACTATTTAAAATAATTTTTATCAGGAGTCAAGATGAATATGCACTGTGAGTCAAAAAGACGTGAAGCTCAATAAAATAAACCACACAACTAAAGAGAGAAACCCCTACCATAGACAGCTGACAAATTGGGAAGTCGCACATCTCTGGCAGGCAAGTGTGGAAGTAGCAGTGCATTCTAGTCAGTTAAAATGGTTTTACAACATTGGAAAAGGGAAAGTCAATTGTACTAAAGCTACATTATCAACCACTGAGCAAGAACTTCTCAGGAAAGAGAAGTTCTGAAGGAAAAGTCTCATTTTTATTGGTATGCTACTCAATTTGGGGGAACTTCAGTTTTACCATCTTTTAAGTGGGGGAAACAATGCCTACTGCATAGATTTGCTGTGGGAATTAATCTTGTTTAGCATATAGTAAATAACAAATGGCTAAGAGGAGGGAGCATTCAGTATTACTTTAAAATGTTTCTCTTCAGAAGTAAAAGATGTTCTCTATTCCAGAAAGGAAATAACAAGGACATGTCAGGTATAATATGTAACTGTTAATAGCATAACTAGTATTGAAACTCAACAAACTCTGACATCATAAGTATGCCAATTACTTCAAAGAGACTATACACATGGCTAAGTGTTGGGATGTTAGTTCTTAAATTAATGTGCTATGTTTGGACTCCTTTGGTTCTTTCTAAAACTCATGTTGAAGCTTAACCTGCAAAGCAACAGATCCGGGAGTTAGAGTGTAATGGGAAGTACTCAGGTCTTAGGTGCTTGTGTGCTCTGTCCCCATAAATGGATGAGTGATGCTATGACATGAGTGTGCGGAGAGGGTTCACTCTATTTTTCCTCTTGCACCATGTGGGTTCACAACATTTGCTCCAGCTTCCCCTTCTGCAATCTGCCGTATTAGGACACAGCAAGAAGGCCCTCACTAGAAAACAGTCCTGGTGCCTTGATAGTGGTGCCTAGCTTTTAGAACTATGATAAATTCATTTTCGTTATAAATCACCCAGTCTGTAGTATTTTGTTATAGCAGCCCCAAACAGTAAGATATAATGTTATCATTTCTTACCAGAAGTGCATAAGTAGGTATTTGGGGTGCAAGAAGTGAAACTGAAGGAAAGACAAACATTACAGCCTTGTTTTATTGTTGCAATTGGCTCCCACTAAGCACCTAGCATAGTACTTCACACTGAGAAGAACCATAGAATTCTTGGGCTGCTAGAGATAGAACTTTGTGGGGCAGGGGTGGGAGGGAGGGGGTAAGGGAGGCAGAGATCTAGAGAGAGAGATCTAGGTTTCACAGGGAGTTGGTGTGCTAGTTTCGGAGCAGGGTTCCAGAACTCAGACCTCCATTCTTCTCAGTCTACAGCTGTGGCCAGCCTACCACATTTGAATGAATAATCTTAGATTTCTGGATTGCTCATTATTTGCAAGGACGTCCTGAGTTGGCAGCCTTGTTTCTGTAACTCCTGGCCTCTGGTTTACTGCTGCAAAGATATTACACTTTGGTATAATGGCCCAAGTCCAAGGACCTGTCACTCATTTGTTATCATGATATTGCATACAAACTTTTCCTGTTACACAACCAAAACTCAGCAGAATCTTCTGTTGTAATCTCTAGTAGTCAGACTCAAATACTTAACAAAAAAGTATTTTTTATAATAACATATAACTAATTTTACTTCACTCAAATAATACCATTAGCAGAAATTACTGCCATATTTATTTGGATTGATATAAACAAAGCTAAAAACAAACAAACAAACAAACAAACAATGCAGTTAGTTTAGCTCCAGTCCATATGGAGTGGTAAGTAAATATTGTCCAATTGACAGTTACAGCCAAAATATGAGGTTGTGTTCAACCACAATGTTGATTTAAATAATGACTATATCACGATTACACTAGGCAAAAGTCCAACACAGAAAACGAAATTTTAAATTCGTTTAAATTAATAAAATGCTACCACCAAAGTACAGTCTTGTTTGGGGGTAATTTTCCAATCCATAAAAATGTCACGAGTTATAGCTGACATTTCTAAATGACATGAATTATCTACTGTGACAAATATTCCAGATCCCTTGCATCATAGCTCATGGCAGTATGTTGTGGTTTAACAAAAACATAGCTCTTAGAGACTGTTGCTTCTAATACTATCCCAGGTAGTAACTCTTAATTAGATTCTCTCCTTTTAGGCAAAAGTCCAGACATCTGTTTCTCTTAATTCTTGACCTAGTCAAACCTCGGTATTTTTCTCTTACCTACTCACATATCACTGACCCCGAGGAGAATTAAAAAATGGCTCACAGAGCGCAACCCAATCTACAGCCCTCAAGGTGCAAAGCCAGAGCAATGGAAGCAAATCCTTCCATTAGAACCCCTTCATAATGTAAACAATTTGCACGTCTCCTACATGATTGCAACTAGACCCAGGGAATCCATCATTTGAGGAAAGACATGGAGACATAAAGCTCTTTTGAGGTTACTAACACAAAAACATGAACTTGTAGATATTCATATGCTGCTATTAATGATATGGAAGGGTTTCAGGATAAGGATTTAAAATGTGGTTGAGTTCCCGTTTTCACTCTCTGTTACCTTTTCCTAAATTATATGCACTCCTAGTTGATGTCACTAATTAATGAAGAATAGGATGAGACTACAATAATAAGTAGAGGGAAAGATTAAGAATCTAGCTGTAGGGCCGGTGAGATGGCTCAGTGGCGTAAGCACCTGCCTGTCAAGCGCAAGGGCCCAAGTTCGACTCCCAGAACCCACATACGAAAAAAGGGCCGGTGATATCGCTCAGTGGCGCAGGCACCTGCTGGCACACGAGGTCCTAAGGTCAACCCCCGGTACCCACAAAAAAAAAAAATCTAGCTGTAAATTCTGAATAGTGGAGCCTAATTCACACTCAAAACCACTTTCTTAAACTTAGTATGAAATACTTTTCTGACTTACAAATATGTGCCAAAGGCTTGCTTTTTCAGGCTAAATTCTATTTACTTGCTCATATTTAATTTTGATATACAAATCCACATAAAAAGAAAGACAATAAATGGCATTATTTCCTGGCCCACTGCAATTATTTGACGAATACACTTTTCTCCTTTTTTCCTCTTTGCCATTAGCTCCACAGGTCTTGTGTTTTTAATGCCACTTTCTTGCCTTTGGATGTGATCCTCTGTGTCCAAAAATTCGTCCTCCTAAATCATAGTTACACACTATACACTACACTACATGACCTCTAAAGGGTCAAGCATAAAATAAGATAAACCTCATTTTAACACCTTAAAAATATCTACCGGGGTGGGGGAGGCGGGGATATAGCTCAGCGGAGCAGCGCCTGCCTGGCAAGCGCGAGGTCCTGAGTTCGATTCCCGGTACCCAAAGAAAGAAAGAACAAACAAATCTCCCGGATAAATGCCTCTTGGGTGCTGGGGATGCAGAGCTTGGCACCGAGTTGGCTCAATAGATATTTTGGAACTAATAAACACTGTTCCTGCCATTGGGAAGTTTACACACTACTGTAAGAGACAGACAATTAAAATAGAGTGTGGGAGCACGGGTGTGATGGGAGCATGGAGAAGAGGCACCTGACCTCCTGTGATGCACCTGGGAAAGGTATCCTGAAGCAGAAGGCATCTGAGCTACCTGAAGGTAAGTAGGAGGTAGGTGGGAAAGGTGGTGAGGACAGGGTGGGAGGAACTAGATCAGAGAAAGATACGAAGGTAAAAATTCTCGTGGAATACGTAAAGACGAATGTAGCCAATAGGAGCATTACCGGTGAGAACTTAGAAAAGAAAAGTTATAAAACTAGGTTGGGGCCAAATTAGGGAGTGTTCAATGGAAGAATGTGTACTTTCTCTTGGGAGAAATGAAGCCTTTGAGTAAGGCACAGACTGACATACATAAAGCAGTTTTTAGATCACTATCTTAGGAATCTTGGGTTGAACTGGAAGGGACAATGTTTGAAGTGGAGAGGGGAATTAGAAGGCTCTTGTGTGAGATGATGAGGGCCTGAACCAAGATGGCAGGGCTGACAATGGGAAGAAGCAGTGACAGACAGATGGGTGCAGGCATTTCAGAGCAGGAATCTGCAGGAGGAGGTTGGCCTGACCAAGGGTTAAGGGGGAAAGGAGGTGATCTGCACAACAGGTACTCACTGAGTACGCATGCTTCGCTAGGGAATTTGACCTTGGACTGGTTCTCAAACTTGATTTTTGCATCAGGATCCCTTTATTATGCATAGATGGCTGGGACCAACTTCTAGGTTTCTGCTCCCATAGGTGTACGGTGGGACCTGAGAATGCATTTCTAACACGTTTCTCGTATGATGCCAGTGCTCCTGTCTGGATACCACATATTGAGAACTGCCGAGCTATGGAGGGCTAGGTCATATCCTTTCAGCAGTCAGTCCACTGGTAGATGTTTTTGTTATACTTTGGTTACAAATTAATATATGCATGACCTTGAATTCCTTAATCACACAGTCTCAAGGCACAAAATAGAATGTACACATCGAATCATTTGAATAGACAAAATACGGTAAAAAATTTAAATGTCCAAGCAGGAGAGTCAGCGAAGTTTCTCATTCACCCACAACATGTCTCTGGAGGCGGGCAAAGATTTCAGTCTATCAGTCTGAAAATATTTCATGTACATACAACCTAGTATGTATGCATCTTTTCTCCCCTTTTGATCAAGTGGCAGCACACTATACATGGTTCTATACTTTGCTTTTGTTAATTCAGTGACAGATCTTCAAGATTATCCTCTGTTACACAAAGAGTTCCTCACTTGCATAGCTGCATAATATTCCACTGCATGACTCTGCTTTAGCACTATTTACAGCTCCGTAATAGAAATACAACCCAATCTGAAAATAGCCAAAGTATCCAAGTTGACATTTCTCTAAAGAAGATATAAAAACAGTCAATAAATACATGAAAAGATGATTAATATCATTATTTATCACGGAAGTGCAAGTCAAACCACGATATGATATCACGGATGGTTAGAATTAAAAAGGCACTCCATTGCCCCAGACGGCGCGGCTGGCGAGAGGAGTGTGAGTTTGGCTCCTCGCTCCCTCTGTTGAACCAGGACTGCGCGGTTGGTGAGACAAGTCTGAGATCCATCCTTCCCTGCCTCCACTGGCAGGACTCAGGGCCCAGAGACCTCTGGGAAGGCCAGCAACACACTAGGACCCTGGCTAAGGTGCACATGATTGACTGGCGGAACTGGACATGAGGAAATGTCTCATGCAACAGTAACAATACGAGCCAACAGGTGTCGTGCTTGAGAGAACCAGTGTGCTTGGGGACAAAGACACGAGGAATAGAAGTGAGTGGGTAGGGTCGCCCCCTTCTCTTTTCTTGTATTTTCTCCTTTTTTTCTCTCTTTTTCTTTTCTAAATGACTGGAGAGAACTCCAGCCATAGAAAACTAAACCCATCCCCCAAATCCAGAGACAAAGATCAGACCCAAACCCAGCAAAAATCTACCTCCAATCTTGGCCAGAGTATAGATTTCTGGGATCTGACTTGGACCTGCCACAGAACTATAGACACTAGAGGAATTTCACTACATTCATTTTTCTCTAATTGGTTTCCCCCTTGGTATTCAGCTGGATTAGTGTTTTGTTTTGTTTTGTTTTTCACTTTGTTTGCTTTGTTTTTTGTTTCTTTTTTGTTTGTTTGTTTTCCCTTTCTTTTCTTGTTTTCTCTCTGTTCTGTTTTGCCTGTCTTGTTTTTCTTTCTGTATGTTGCTGTTTTTTCAGTGTGTGAGGATATTTTTGTTTCCTGGGTTTTTTTTTTTTTTCTTTTTTTTTTTTTTCTTATTTACTTCTTTTCCTTTTTCTTTTCTTCCTTCTTTTCTCTCATTCATGATTAGATCTCTAACCTTTCTTTTTGTTTTATTCTACTCATTCTCTTCCTCTCTTTCATCAACTATCTCGCCTGACTTTATGATACTTTCATGTGAATAAACACTGTCTCTTCTCTTTCTGGTTCACTTTAAAACTCCTGGCCTTTTCCTCCAACCCTTCCCTCCTGTGCCCTACAATTACCCAAAACCTGGGTGATCATACTGTGCCCTCCAACCTTGTTCCTACTATATTTAACCTCATTCATCTCTTCAGCCTACCCCCTATCCTCTTGAAACCCCCCAACACAACAGGGTAAAATCACTTTACTAAGTGGAAAATCATTGCATACAAGTTCCTGGTATAAACTGGATTATATTCTATTTATGTAGACCATCCTCCTGTGGTTATAGATGTCAAGCTAATAGTTACCACAGTTTGTCAGTAGCCAGGCTGTACTTGAATCTATTGTTATTGCCAACTGAACTACTTTAACCAGGATATCATACATGCTATCACCAGTTTTTCCACCCCTGTATGACAACACTGTGATTGTAAGGAGTCATAACCATCACCATAGTCCAGTACCAAAGGTGTGAGCCCTAAGTCAAATAGATAGATAGCAACTCCTCAGTCTTAATATATTGGGAAGGTAGGTTCCTGCGATACATATAAAGACAAAGAACCACTTACATCTAGAAGACATCCAGAGGAACAGACACCTCCTAGGAAAGCCTCAACACCAGTGATAAGGCTGTCTAACACAAGAAATCTACAAGTATCAACACAGAAAACAAAATAAAATAGAAAATAGAAGATGACAAGATGAAGAAGCAAAATGCAATCCCAAATGCCCAGCCCACCCAGGACAAGTCCAGAGCATGAAGAGATAGAGGAAATTGGAAGCCATCGAGTGGAACTCTCTGAAATGATAGCAGCAGAATTGAAAAAACAAAATGAAGAGGCCATAGAAAAAGTAATCTCTGGGCCGGTGAGATGGCTCAGCGGCATAAGCGCCTGCCTGGGAAGCGCGAGGTCCTGAGTTTGACTCCCGGAACCCACATCCAAGAAAAGGGCCGGTGATATCGCTCAGCGGCGCAGGCGCCTGCTGGTGCACGAGGTCCTGAGTTCGACCCCCGGTACCCACAAAAAAAAAAAAAAGAAAGAAAACATAATCTCTAAGGTGCAAAAAGAAATGACTATCAAAATGAAAGACATTAAAGCAGACACAGATAAATAAATAGAGGAGCTCAAGAAAATGATGGAAACCATGAATGCCAAATATAGACAAGAAATGGAATCAATGAAGCAGATCCAAATGGAAATGCAGGAGATCAGAAACCCCACTGAAAGTATATGCAGCAGATTGAATAAAGGCAAGGATAGAATATCTGATCTAGAAGACAGGAATGTGACTAGTGACCAGACCACAAAAAAATCAATCCAACAGCTACAGGATGAAGCAAAGAAGAACAGCATAAAATTGATTGGAATCAGTGAGAGAGCTGGAGACAGCACAAAAGCCATTAAAAACCTCTTCACAGAAATAATGGCAGAAAACTTTCCAAACATGGATAAAGAATTAGACATACAAACAAATGAAGCATACAGAACTCCAAATAGCCATGACCAAAATAAATCTACACCAACGCATATAATAATCAAGATTCCACAAATTCGGCAGAAGAACAAAATATAAAAGCAGCTAGAGAAAAGAAACAAATCACCTATAAAGGAAAGCCCATTAGAATCACAGAAAACTTCTCAACACAAACCCTGAAATCAAGGAGAGCCTGGAGTGAGGTATTCAAGCCCTAAAAGAAAACAATCTTCAACCTAGACTGATGTGCCCTGCAAAACTATCATTCAAAATTGATGGAGAAATAAGATGCTGCCATGACAAAGAACAACTGAAGAAATTTATGACCACCACACCAGCTCTATAGAATGCTCTGAAGGACAAATTAGAAAGAGATAATGAAGACCACAAACACATAAATACCAATAGAAAGAAGCCGCAAGGCAGGGCAAACAATTTAACAGAGGAGATAGGGAACAAACAATAGGAAAACAACATGAAAAGGAAAAGCCTATATATATCAGTTATAACCATCAACATAAATGGTTTCAATTCAACAATCAAAAGAAACAGACTGGCAGAATGGACCAAGAGGCAAGATCCAACAATATGTTGCATTCAAGAAACACATTAAACCCAAAAAGAAATTCATAGACTAAAAGTCAAAGGATGGAAAACAATTCTCCATGCCATAGGAACCCAGAAAAAAAGCAGGTGTAGCTATTCTATTTGCAGACAATGCAAACTTTAAGCCAAAACTGATCAAAAGAGAAAAAGAAGGTCACTACATACTTCTTGAGGGAAAACTCCAAAAAGAAGAGATAACAATCATAAATATTTATGCACCAAACACAGGTTCACCCAACTACACAAAACAAATATTAATAGACATGAAAAATGAAATAAGCACTAACACAATTGTAGTAGGGGACCTTAATACCCCATTCTCACAAATACATACATCAACTGGACAAAAAAATCAACAAAGAAATATTAGAATTAAACCATGCCTGTGAACAAATGGACTTGGTAGATGTCTACAGAGTGTTCCACCCCAAAACATCAGAATACACATTCTTCTCAGCTGCACATGGGACGTTCTACAAAACAGACCATATATTAGCTGACAAAACATGTTTAAGTAAATGTAGAGGAATTGAAATCATCCCATGCATACTATATGACCATAGCGTAATGAAACTGGAAATCAATGAAAAAAGAAACAACAAAAACTACATTAACACATGGAAATTGAACAATGCCCTTCTGAACAACCAGTGGGTCACAGAGGAAATTAAACAGAAAGTACAATTAAACAATACTGCTGATACAACATACTGAAACCTATGGGACCCAATGAAAGCAGTACTACGAGGAAAATTTATAGCAATGAACTCACATATCAGGGAAACAGAATGAGCTCAAATAAACAACCTAATGTTGAACCTCAAACTTCTAGAAAAAGAACAAATCAAACCCAAAGCTCATATGAGGGAGGAAATTATAAAGATAAGAGAAGAAATTAATGCAATACAGACTAAGAAAGCAATACAAAGAATCCATGAATCGAAAAGTTGGTTCTTTGAAAGAATAAATAAAATTGATAAACCATTAGCCAACCTCATCAAAAAGAAGGGAAAAAAAAAACACAAATTCAAGCAGTGAGGAATGAAAAGAGGGAAGTCACAACAGATCCCACAGAAATCCAGGAGATCATCAATACCTACTATGAGAACCTATATTCTAATAAGATGGAAAACACAGAAGAAATGGACAGATTCCTAGAAACAACTGAATTACCAAAACTAAATCAAGAAGGTGTAAAAATTCTGAATAACCCAAAATCAGCCAATGAAATTGAAAAATGTAATTAAAAATTGACCAGCAAACAAAAGCCCAGGCCCTGACAGATTCACTGCTGAATTCTACAAGAAATTTATAGACGAACTAAAGCCACTAGTGCTGAAACTCTTTAAAGAAATTAAAAGGGAAGCAGTATTTCCAAAGGCATTCCTGGAAGCAAGTATTATCCTGATTCCAAAACCAGAGAAAAACACAATCAAGAAAGAAAACTACAGGCCAATCTCCCTAATGAACATTGATGCAAAAATCCTTAATAAGATACTGGCAAACAGAATGCAGCAAATCATCAAGATTATAGGAACAGGGCCGGTGAGATGGCTCAGCGGCGTAAGCGCCTGCCTGGCAAGCGCAAGGGCCCGAGTTCGACTCCCGGAACCCACGTACATAAAAAGGGCCGGTGATATCGCTCAGCAGCACAGGCGCCTGCTGGTGAGTGAGGTCCTGAGGTTGACCCCTGGTACCCACAAAAAAAAAAAAAAAAAAAAAAAAAAGAGATTATAGGAACAAGTAGGATTCATTCCAGGGATGGTTCAACATATGCAAACCTATAAATGTAATACACCATATTAACAGAACCAAAGACAAAAATCACATGATCATCTCAATAGATGCAGAAAAAGCATTTGACAAAGTCCAACATCCATTCATGATAAAAATCATACAGAAAATTGGAATAGATGGTCTTTACCTCAATCTTATAAAAGCCATCTATGAGAAACCAACAGCTAACATCATATTAAATGGTAAAAAACTGAGAGCTTTCACTCTAAAATCAGGAACAAGACAAGGATGTCCACTATCACCACTCCTATTCAATATTGTTCTGGAAACTTTAGCCAGAGCAATTACACAAGAGAGCGAAATAAAAGGAATAAGGCTAGGAAAGGAAGAAGTTAAATTATCATTATTTATAGATGACCTGATGCTCTACATAGAAGACCACAAAAACTCCACCAAAAAACTTGTAGATTTAATATCCAAATTTAGTAGTGTAGTGGGATACAAAGTCAACACTCAAAAATCAGTAGCATTCCTGTACACAAGCAACAAACACAGAGAGAGAATATGGTGTATTACATTTATAGGTTTGCATATGTTGAACCACCCCTGGGATGAATCCTACTTGTTCATATAATCTTCTTGATGATTTGCTGCATTCCATTTGCCAGTATCTTATTAAGGATTTTTTTTTTGTGGGTACCGGGGGGTCGAACTCGGGCCCTCGCGCTTGCCAGGCAGGCGTTTAAGCCGCTGAGCCATCTCACCGGCCCTTATTAAGGATTTTTGCATCCATGTTCATTAGGGAGATTGGCCTGTAGTTTTCTTTCTTCATTGCGTTTTTCTCTGGTTTTGGAATCAGGGTAATACTTGCTTCCAGCACACTCTTCACAATAGCATCCAAAAAAAAAAAAAAAAAAAAAAAAACATGAAATACTTAGGAATCAATAAACAAATGATGTAAAAGATCTGTACAGTGAATATTACAGTACCCAAAAAAAGAGATCAAAGAGGTTATCAGAAAATGAAAGATACCCCTTGCTCTTGGATAAGAAGAATGAACATAGTGAAAATGGCCATACTCTCAAAACTGCTATACAGATTTAATGCAATCCCAATCAAAATACGAATAGCATAACTAACAGATCTAGAGAAAACATTCCTAAAATTCATTTGGAACCAGAAGAGACATAGAACAACAAAAGCAATTCTGGGCAACAAAGGCAAGGCAGGGGGCATCACAATCCTAAACCTAACAATATACTACAAAGCTACTGTGATCAAATCAGCATGGTACTGGCAAAAAAACAGGCCTGAGGATCAGTGGAACAGAATAGAAAATGCAGACACAATCCCAAACACAGTCAGCCACCTTATCTTTGACAGAGGAGCCAAATATATTCACTGGAAGAAAGATAGTCTTTTTAACAAACGGTGCTGGAAAAACTGGCTATCTACATTCCAAAGACTAAACCTAGACCCATGTCTATCACCATGCACTAAACTAAAGTCAAAATGGATCAAAGATCTAAATATTAAAATAAAAACACTAAATTTACTAGAAGAGAAAATAGGTAGAAATCTCAAAGACATAGGTTTAGGCAGAGACTTCATGAACAAAACCCAAACTGCAAGGGAAATATTACAAAGAATCAACAAATGGGGATCTCACTTTGTTAAAAAGCTTTTGCACAACAAAGAAATCACCAACAGAGTGAAAAGACAACCACAATGTGGGAAAAATTATAGCCAGTTGTCTCTCAGACAAAGGACTTATATCTAGAACATATAAAGAATTGAAAAAAATCAGAACCCCCAAATTTAAAGACCCAATCCAAAAATGGGCATCTGAGATGAATATGCACTTCTCAGATAAAGAAATACAGATAGCAAATGAATATATGAAAAAATGTTCAACATCATTGGTCAGTCGAGAGATGCAAATTACAGCAACACTGAGATTCCATCTCACCCCAGAAAGAATGGCTGTCATCAAGAAATTAACTAATAACAAATGCTGGAGGGGCTTTGGGAAAAAAAGAACACTTCTCCTATGTTGGTGGGAGTGTAGACTGGTCCAGCCACTGTGGAAATCAGCGTGGAGATTCCTCAAAAAACTAGGATTAGAAGTCCCATTTGACCCAGCTATTTCCCTTCTGGGTATCTTCCCGGAAGAATTAGAAACATCATACCACAGAGATATAAGTGCACCCATGTTTATAGCGGCACAATTTGTAATACCTAAATCTTTAAAACAACCCAAATGCCCATCAACCAAGGATAAAAAGATGTGTTTTTTTAATATAATGGAATACTACTCAGCCATAAAGAAGGATAAACTGGAGACTTTTATAGTTAAATGGATGCAACCCGAGACCATACTCGTAAGTGAAATAAATCAGACCCATATGTGTAAACTTCATATTGTCTCCCTAGTGTGAGAAACTGAATGAGTAAATATAATCCAAAATGTACAATAGATATTGTGAATTGTAAAGAAACTGTTCAAAAGAAAAGACAAACTGGGATGGGGGAAATGGGAAAGGAAGGAAGGGAAAAAGGAAAAAAAAATTTATACACAAGATAGTTAACATAGTTATACAGCTAGTTTCTCTTATTTCATTGAAAAGAAAGTTTTGTGCTAATAATGTTTGGACAAGATATCATGCCTATATCTTGTACTCTGAATAACTACTATGAAGACAACAATACACAATGTATTAATTACTGTAACTCTCCTACTAACCTGTTTTGAAACTGTTTTATTGTTATTTTAATATTTTTCTCTTAAAAAAAGTATTAAAATGGCAGATGATGACAAATGTTATAAAGGATGAGGAAGAATCAGAACCTTTAAACACTGCTTGTGGGAATGTAAATGCTGCAGCTACTTTGGAAAATACAGTTTTGGAAAGTGGTAGTTTTTGAAAGGGTTAAACCTAGAGTTACCTTGTGATCTAGCAATTCTACCTCTACCTTTATATACTCAAGAGAAATTATGTCCACACAACTTGTGCACCAATGCTTACAAAAGGATTATTGATAAGAGCCAAAGGTAGAAATAACCCAAATGTCTGTCAGCTGATGAATGGAAAAACAAAATATGGTATTTCCATACAGTGGAATATTATTTGACTATGAAAAAGAAATTCAATGGTGATACATGCTACAATATAGGTGAACCTTGAAAACATGCTAAGTGAAAAAAGCAAATCACAAAAGGCCACATATTATAGCATTCTATTTATATGAAATGTCCAGAACAAGTAATTCTATAGAGACATAAAGTATAGTACTGGTTGCTTAGGGCTGAGGAAGTAAGGGTAGAAGGGCACAAAATTTCTTTTTGAGGTGATAAAAGTGCCCTAAAACTGTGATGATTATTGCACAGCTCTGAATATAGTAATATTATTGTATTGCATTATAGAGTTTAAATGGATGTATTTTATGGTATGTGAATTATGTCTCAATAAATCTTTTATAAAAATGAATGGGGCAGGGGTACATCTCAATGGTAGAGCACTTGCTTAGCATGCACAAAACCCTCAGTTCCATCCCTAGCACTGCATAAATAAAAAAATAAAAAGAAACAAAAAAGAATGCTGGCGAGGAAATCCATGGTGGGGGGGGAATTAAGATGAGGGGAGGGCTGGGGATATAGCTCAGCAGCACAAATGCCTGCCTGGCAAGTGCAAGGTCCTGAGTTAGATTTCTGGTACCAAAAAAAAAAAAAAAGATGACGGGAAACCTTCTTGACAGAGGCAATAACATAAACAAAGTCCTGCAGAAAAGAAGTATCATGTGCCGAAAAACAGGAACAGTCCTGCAGGGATTGTTCTAGATGCTGGGATGCACACTAAACAGCACTGATAAAAATTTCTGTCATTGTGGATCTTAATTTATAGCAGAGGAAACCTATTAAAATCTCTTGTCAAATTATACAGCATATTAGAAAAGGATAAGTACTGCTGAGAAAACAATGAAATAGATAAGAAGGCTTGAAGACATTGTACAGTGGTACCTTGGTTCATGAATTTAATTCTTTCCATGATTCTGGTTGCAAACCAAATTGGATAAGAACTGAATAAAATTTCCATGTAAGGTCAACATTAAGTTTAATCATTGAATTTGATTCGGTTTTTGTCCAGCTTGGTTTGTGACCAGAATCGTGGAAAGAATTAAGTTCCTGAACTGAGGCACTGCTGTGTTAGAGGATCACAATGTTGCCTTCCTGAGGAAGCAGCTTTACAGTAAAACACCTCAAGAAAGAAGGGGAGCTGTGTGAATCTGAGGGAAGAACTCTTTAGAGAGAGGTCGCACTAAGTGCAAAGTTGGTATGCCTTTCATCTTGGCAAAGCCAGATCATTCTGGGCCTTCGAGGCAATTGTAAGAACTTGACTTTACTCTGAAGGAATCCACTAGACGATTCTGTGGCTGCAACAGGATCACTTTAGCTGCTGTCCTGAATGGGGTAGTAAGTTCACAAGCAATAAGAGCAGTTAGAAGAATAAAGAAATCACTTAGGAAAGTGAAAACGGTGGTTTGGACCAGATTCATGGCAGGGGAGGTGGTACAGAGCAGCCCACTTTTGGACATTTTATGATGGTAAGACCTTCAGTGTCTCTAGATGAATTGGATTGAATGTCATGACAGAAACAGAAGACTCAAGGATGCCAGCAAGGGTTTGGCTTGAGCACCTGGAAATTGAAATTGCTATTGACTGAGATTTTTAAGAGATAGGGAGGAGCATGGGTTTATTTTGAGGAAAGGTGGTTATCAAGGTTCAGCATTAGACATGTTAAATCTGAGGTGCCAGGGGGAAATATATATATATATATATATATATATATATATATATATATATATATATATGACAGAATCTAGAGCTCAGGAAAGAAGTCTACTGGAGCTCAGGAAAGAAGTCTACACTAGACATGTGAAGATGTGGATTCAAGAGTCTGTGGTACATAAGGTGTTATCTAAAGCCCTGAGGCTGAGTCCAAATTCACTGAAAGCAGGATGAGTTTAGTTGTATTGGAACATAAAGGTTGTGAAGGTGGGAGATGTGTTTGTCAGGAACGAAATTGTAGAAGACCTTATATTGCATGCATATGATATTGGATATAATCTTGACAGATCATCAGAAATCAACAGAAACATGAAGTCAGACTGGCTTCAAACAGACTTTCTTCATGATGCTAGTAGAAGCATAAAGGAAGGATTGGAGATATCCAAACCAAAAAGGCAATTATTAGGAGGTGTTTAGGAAAGAGATGTCCCATAAATGTTGCTCAAATCTCTCTACAGACTAGAGAGATTAATAGATATTAATAGATATTAATAGATATTAATGATGGGAAGTGAAGATGAAGTTAGAATTGTGGATAAAACTCTACATTCTACTTTCAATAAGTGGTGGATAGTGATGCCATTTACTGTAGCAGGAAATATAAGGGGGAAAAAGTTCTGGAGATTAAAAGAAAAAGCAATTATATTCTAAGTTTGAATATACAGATTGAGCATCTCTTATCCAAAATGCTTGGGAACAGGAGTATTACAGATTTCTGATTTTTGGAGAATTTGCACATGCATAATGAGACATCTTAGGGCTGGGACCCAAGTACAAACAGGAAATTAATTTGTATTTCATATACATCTTATACACATATCCTGAAGATAATTTTATATAATGTTTTTAGCATGCACGTGTTTTGACTGTGACCTGGAAAGCGAGGTCAGATGTGGTTTTTTCCATATGTGGTATCATGTTGACGCTCAAAGTTTTGGACTGTGGAACAGTTTGTGTTTTGTATTTCCATATTAAGGATGCTCCAACTGTAATAAATTTGAGAGGTCCTTAGCATCAGCCAACTGCCTTATTTCTCAAAGATCCTCTAAGTTAATCAGTTAATCATTACAAGCACTGGGATTGACACGGGCATTATAATTCTGTATATAAAATGATTTGACTTTTAGGAACTGATTCACAGACATGTATTTCACCATCTCACACTTAACTCCAAACATATGAATCTCCAGATTTCTGGATGACGGAAAACTGAATCCCAAACTATTCCTAATGAAAGGTCAAACTTAGCCATGGTGATTTCCCTGAGGTACCTACTATGAGCAGGAGCAACCCAGCTTCTCTTACACTGAAATTGTCACAGCAAGGAAGTATGTCACGTCTTTTAAAAGTCCAGGACATGCATTACATTTTTATTGTTCTAAAACTTTCAAACAGGCCGGTGAGATAGCTCAGCGGCATAAGTGCCTGCCTGGCAAGAGCGAGGTCCTGAGTTCGACTCCCGTTACCCACATATGAGCGGCACGGGTGCCTGCTGGCGCACAAGGTCCTGAGTTCGACCCCCAGTACCCACCAAAAACAAAAACAAAAAACAACAACAACAAAAAAAAACCTTTCAAACATATAGAAAATATGAGGAAAAAAAAAGAAAAACCAAAGCAAGTGTTTCTAATTTAATCTTCTGCTGACACCTAGTGCCAGAATTTTGTATATTCTGCTACCTGCCACAAGAAAAAACAAAAACAAAAACTTTAACAGGATTTTTAAATTGTCATGAATTTGAAACAGAAATAATGAGGAACTATTTAACAAGCTTTAATATCTATCTTATTTTTACACATTATTTCTTACATTTAAGTATCAGGCTTTTAAAGCATTCCGACACCAGTCTTGATTATGTCCAAGAGAATTCCTTTCTATTCTTATTTTCAGTGACTTGTTGGAGGAATTCCTGAAAGTGCGTGGAGCGCCAAGGAAGTGACAGTTTCACTCTGGAAATCTTGAAGCACTCAGGATAAATAAATTCTCCTTGGAAGATGTGTTAGCTGTGTCTGGAGTCTGCAATGTTTTTTTTTTTTTTTTTTTTTGTGGGTCCCGGGGGGTCGACCTCAGGACCTCGTGCGCCAACTGGCACCCGTGCCACTGAGCGATATCACCGGCCCCTTTTTCGTATGTGGGTTCCGGGAGTCGAACTTGGGCCCTCACGCTTGCAAGGCAGGCGCTTACACCGCTGAGCCATCTCACCGGCCCCTGCAATGTTTTTATAACCATTCTTTTCAACTCCTGAAGGATGCACAACTTCATGGTAAGAGTTTATACAGTAGTAAACAACAAAATTATGGCCTTGTGTGTAATTATTAAAAATGACCATTTATTTAAAAAAGAATGAATTTGTAAATACAGTGAGGGGAAGAATGACTTTTTATGGAGAAACAGGCATGATATGCATAAATATGATATGCATTAAAAATATTTGTGATAAATCATGTAGACAGTAGAAGCACTCAGGAGGATTAAATTTGTGTCCAGTGGTATAGCTAGGGAGGCAAAGGAAGAAATTAAAAATATAAGGTTTGTGAAAATGTGCGAACCAGTTCTCCACTTGAATCTGCATCTACAGGCTGAGTGCACTTGCTATGTGCTTCAGTTTCCTCATCTCTAGGCTAGATATGATGATAACATATTTGTCTTGTAGGACTGCTGTGAGAATTGAAATGTCCCACAAAATTCCTGACCCATGGCCAGTGGCCAGTAGACAATAATGTATTCCTAATAGCCGTAGTAAAATAATGAAGCTAACCCTCTGCCTCCTCCCGCGAAGTCAAATGTGGTCTCAGTGGCAAGAAGAGGAGATTTCCTGTTAGAAAACCTCCAGAGCACTGTGGAGGAGAATTATGACCACCACTGCATCTGCACCAGGTGCCAAAGAGCCCAGGTCAAGCGGCCCATGGCAGACCATGCAGGTATGCTCCCCACAAGGTTAAGAAATCAGTGGGAGCAACCAGCCTTTCTCAAGGTCAGAGAAAAACAGGAAAATAAAGTCCAAGTTCTTTGTCATTGTCTCCCTGCCTGTTCACTGCCCTGTGCTCCAAAGGAAAAGAACTGCTTATTTTGGACCAAGGTGATTAATACAGTGTAGGCTCTGTGGTCAGACTAAACTGAGGTTTAATTCAAGCTGTATGACTTTGTACAAGTTACTTAACTTCTCTGAACCCTCATCCCTTTGTTTGTAAAACTGGGGGTAATAATAGCATATAATACAAGATTAGTGCAGTGGTTAAATAAAATTATGTATGTAAACCATTTTCCGCCATGCCTGGAACATAGTCTCTAATCAATAAATCATTATCACGGCACACTTAAATCATCCAACTTGCCACTCCATCAGAGACAGCCTTGATATTGATCAGCCTGACAGTGTCAAATGAATTGCAATAATCTAAGGAACATGTCTTTAGCTTTCTAGCGTTCAAACATGATTATTATCACTGTTTGTTAAGCACCTACCATATACCAAACATGGAAGTACTGTTTCTTACTCTTCACAACACTTAAATAAGGTAGATACTCTTTTACCTTTACGCCTGAACAAAGGGAAGCTCAGGCAAGTTAAGTAGTTTTTTCTCCAACAGCACAGCCAGTGGTGGAATCTGGGCCTGGATGCTGCAGCCCACACTTTTGCTCAGTGCAGTGGATGGCCCTAACTTTGTAAAAACACCTTCCACAGCCTCCTCCAGCCTTCAGGGTAAGGCCAAACTGCTTAGCTTAGGACACAGGCTTTGCTTTTTCTCTCTTTAACCCTTATTGCTCCCTCCAGCCTCCTTGCCTACAGCCCAGTCACCCTCAAGAAACCTTCCCTGGTCCCCTTCCAGAGCTGGTTACAGTACCATGGTCATATCCCTATTGTAGTACTTGCCCTACTGTACCATACAACTTGACTTATTTGTCCACATTCCTCAAAAGTGCTAAACGACGTGATTGGTCTAGAGTAGGAGTACAACAAATGTGTGATGAATGAATAAGTGCATGAATATTGAGTAGGGAAGGCCCAGATATAAAGCTGTAGAGGGCCGGTGAGATGGCTCAGCGGCATAAGCGCCTGCCTGGCAAGCGCGAGGGCCCGAGTTCGACTCCCGGATCCCACATACGAAAAAAGGGCCGGTGATATCGCTCAGCGGCACGGGCGCCTGCTGGTGCGCGAGGTCCTGAGGTCGACCCCCGGTACCCACACACACACAAAAAAAGCTGTAGAACAGGGATGTTGACCAAGCCCTGGGCTACAGGCTTGCTAGGCTAGGGCTCCACCACTGAGCCACACCACCAGCACTAGAACAACGGCTTTTGAAGTATGACCCCTGGGCCAGTAGCAACAGTGCCATCTGGGAACTCAGAAATGCACATTACCAGCCCCACCCCAGACTTACTGAAGCAGAAACTCTGGGGGTGGGTCCAGGCCTCCTGTGCTTCCCATCACCTCCAAGTGCATGTAAATGAGGTGCATGGTTATCATTAATACTGATTCCTTGGGCTTCCATGGTACGTAATGTATTAAAAATGCATTCCCAACCACTATCTTTGAAGTTGAAATGGAGAGGGAAGAGTGACTAAGGACTAAGGAGGAGCAGATACGTCCCTGCTTAGTACCCCCCAACCCCCCACTCCAGTTATGAGGAATGGACTTTCTCAGTTGTAACACCTGGAAACCTAGGTTTGTGTCTCTATAGCAGAGTGTGCCTGGCCAGGCTGTGGGAAGCAGTACCTCCCATGAAATCCCAGTGGTTGGATGAAGGATTCCAGGAGGGCATGGTTGAATGTGATTAAATGCCTATTAAATTCATAGGAAAGCTAAACTGTAGGAAAGAAGGCTTATTCAGGTAGGTGATAAGGGTTACATGAATATTTTTAATACTTTGTACAACCATGATATCTCAGCAAGTGAAAGAAGCTGCATAGTTTGTACAACCATGATATCTCAGCAAGTGAAAGAAGCTGCTTGTAAAATTATATGATCCCATTTTTATTTATTCTTTATCTCTCACAGAAGAAAAAAACCTGATAAATAATGTCAATGGTGATTTTCTCTGGGGAGTGGGATTACACCTTTATGATATTTTTGCAAGCAGTATTATTTTCTATAATGAGAAAAACACAACAAAGGCATAAAATTAATTCTGTGTAGCCTGAGGTGCAGGAGCAATGGCTGGGCTAGCTGGAGGGAGGATTGGAAAGGGGAGGTTGGAATCTTAAGGGGCCCGAAGATGGGGAAAAAAAACCAGAAGAATGTAAATAATGTCAGTGGGGGCTCCCAAGCATTGGAATATGAAGGGAGACACTGAAGCTCCCTTCCAGAGATTTCTGAAGGCAAAGACTGATGCTACTGACCCAAGCTTTCTGTTAACACAAGGGCAACTTGGCGGGGGTGGGAACAAGGGAAGTGCCAGGGACATGGACAGGAAAGGGCTTGGCTTTTCCCCAGGACCTACAATGCAAAAAGATTCACTTGGCAAGTGGAGGGTAAATGGTCCAGGACAGTTAATAGCTCCAAGGACTGCAATGGAAGAGGTACCAACTTGAAAGGAGGACGGGAAACATAATGAGCAACCACTGCCTGAAGCGGGCTGTCTAGCACTATAATTTATGCCGAGCTAATTCTGTAAACTGAGATCATGTACCTGTGTTTTACATACCCTGCATATAGTTTCTACTCTAAGCTTTCTTCAAGCCATGGTAAAAATTAATTGCCTGAGCAATTAATTTGGAGGGGCTGGTGATGTAGCTCAGTGGTACGGCATTTCTCTAACATGTGTGAAGCCCTGGGTTCAATCCCCAGCACTGCAAATAAACAAAAACACAGTCACTTTGGAGAGACCAATATAGAATTAAAGCAAATGTTCTGAATCTCAGGGCCATGGTCTTTGGAGATCCCCTCACCCTTCATCTTTGAGCCTTGGGACCAGAGATCTATTATTTGAGCAGTGTACATTTATTGAGCAGTTAGTGTTTGGAAAGATAAATGTTTTTAGTGGATTGTCTCCCTTATTCTTCTATGAGTTAGATACTGATGTGCTGCCCAACTTTACAAACGAAGGAATGGAGGCTTAGCTGGAAAAGGGCAATGTTAGGACTATCTGATGCTGAAACCAACATTCCTTCTAAAACACTACCCTGCATTTTCAGTACTGCAGATATCCTAAAGCAAGTAACAATAGCCAGAAAATGCTAAAATTAGTAATACCTAGGGTAAGGGTATAAAGAAAAATGATATGGTCATACGGCACTGATGGGAATGTGAATTGGTGTGACTTTTCTAAAGGACAATTTAGCAATACTTGCTAGAAGAATTTTAGGTGCAAGTACTTTTTGTTTCTACTTTTTGACTAGAAATTCACCCTAAAGATTAACTGCCAATGACACATGCACAAGAAGTTCAGTACAAAGAACTAGAAGCAATCATTGTGTTTCAGTGGAGAGCTGGCTAACTACATCATGGTACAAGCATGGGAAAAGATGAAGGAAATCTATATTTTATGAAATGGAAAAACTTTCAAGGTACAGTAAGTGAAAAAAAGGTGTAGAATAGTGTGTGGAGCATGATTACTTTTATAATAATTATATATAGAAGGTGAGTTGACAGATATAATGGAATATAAATAATGTTTTTCCCCTGAAAGGAAACACAAAAATCTTTTAAGAATAGATATCTTTGGAAAGGGTAATTGAATTATTATTTTTGTGCATTGGATATGTTTTAAATTTTGTTTTCTTATGTTCTTTATTTTTAAAAAAACCCTAAACTTCATTAAATCTTTTTGATAAAAGCCAAATAACCAGCATGTGTTGGGGATGTGCACAGGACTGTGCTAAGCACTTCACTTGTAATACCTCATTACATTCTCCATTTTACAGGTGAGAAGTTGGAGAAGCTCAGACCTGTGAAATCACTTAATTGAGGTCACACAGCTACAAGGCAGGGGAACTGCAATTTCAAGGTCCTCTTCTGCATTTCAGAGCCCTAATGCTCAGCTGCCAGGCCACACTTTTCTAATTGTTCTTTATGCCTAATGAGAGTGCATTGGAAAACAACTGCAGCTTAAAGAGATAATGTATGGAAACACTTTTCTAAGGATAGAGATGTTTGGAGAGGATGGGCAGGAATAGGGAGTTTGAAAAATTAGGCAGACCTGTCCATAGACCCCTAGACAGCGAGGAGATTTTTCTTTTTAATGAAGCGATGATCAACAACTATCTTTTTACCTCCTTTAAAAATTAGAAAGCTATATTCACTCTCTCTTTTCCCAATAATACCTGATTGTTGTTTGAAAATTAAAATGATTTGGAGAATGGAAAGTCCTTTTTAATACCTCACTCACAATTAATGACTTTGTTTCAGATTTGAATGGCTGGTTATAACTGCTCACACACTTTACATAAATGCAAGCATTTTTGTTCTTGGCCATCTTTTCATATATGCGCTTACAAATCTACCTTTCTCTTTTGCATAGCGTCCCATTTTGTGAATATTATAGGTATAGTTTCAAAAATCATTGATTTTTTTTCTTTTACTTTCAACTGTTTGCTTTCCCAATCAATGTGGAAATGAATATCTTTCCTAAGAAATTTTTGAAGGCCCTTCAGATTGAGTGTGACATTGTTCCACCCCAAAACACAGCCAGCACACTCAGAGATATTCAAGTTGCCAACAGGTGGGATGACCTCAAAAGGAACGGCCTGTTGGGGCGGTTTAGTGAAAGAACAGAGACTTACTATGATTGCTTGACGCTGGTTAGATCAAAAGAGGAATTTTCAGACTCAGTTCCAAGCACGGCTAGTGGAGAGCTGGGGATTCCACCAGACAGCCTGGAGACAGGCAGATGAACAGCACAACTCCAAATCTGGCAACAGCATGTGCGGAGGAAGCCCTGACCTAAGGGGAAATGCAGAACAAGAGACCAAAGCTCTTCCAGCAGAGGGCAGTGCCTCAGATATCCGACAGGACCCACGCCCGCAGCAGCCAGAGCAGGGACTTCGCTGGAGAGGTTGCACCAGTTTAAAGCTGAGCAGAAACTGAACTAACTGTTCTTTGAATACTGTGACACTGGGGAATAATGCAGAGAGTGGGTCTTCACACGACTGTGACTTGCCTGTTTTCTAATATCTAACAATTTGAATTGGGTAATACATCTCTGTTCATACAGTTTGGCCATTAGGGCTTGCAAGTAAAGAAATTTGGGATCAATTTAACCAGGCCAGCCACCCAGTGTCGAAGGTTGCTGGTTGTACTTGAATCAAAGAGGGACTGACGTGGCTAAAATATAGCCTGGTCTTCTGGCCACCGGGCCCTGTGGATCAGACACAAAGTTTACAAATAGAAAGTTAACCTAGGGAAAGATATGTAAGAAGTAACAATTTTACTAGAAAATGAAACAGTGTTTAACACTAATTTGCTTTTGAGTTTCATAGGCTACAAACGATGGCCTTTAAAACAAAACTTCACAGTGGGACAGCCAACCGTGAAAACTTATGCATGCAGATAATCAAAGATTAAATGAAATCAATCCACAGGGCCGAAACAATTCCAATCAACCCTTCCCTGAATATTGGTTACCTTTTCTGCTGTGCAGTGCTTGGAATCAAATAGGGACAAAACTGCAAAACTGAGTAGCATAAAATCTATTTCTAAAGTCCTTCCCACCCCCAGCCTTGTGATTTTTTAAGAACAGTGACTTTGGAATTTGCTGATGGAGTCAAGGCAGATTTGCCAGAGAATAAAAGTAGTGTGTGTTTGTCAGGCACGGCTAAGTAAAACACATCACATTCGCAATCATAATCAAAGCCAAGTCGAAGGGTAGTTTGTATGCATTTCTCAGAAAAATATCAACTGGAAAAAATAGCAGCTAAGAGAATAAACGTCCTGAGCTGTTTTATTTTCCCTCAAACTTCTACTCCAGGGATGTTCTGTTTTGAGTTTCTTCCGATTGCCAGATTTATTAGCTCGCTGTCCTGCACTGGCCAAAGAGGGGATCGAGTCCTCTGACCCAGCTGGTGGAGGCCGAGAAGCAGAGGGGCTTCCTCGGCTTAGGGGTGGGACACCAGCTCCTGCGGGCGAGGAAGTATGGAGGCTGGAGGTTCTCAGAGGGGCCCTTTTCCACGGCCACAGCCGAGACCCGAAACCGTCCCAGCAGCCTCGCTTGCTCAGCAGGGCGCGGCCCTAGCGCCACCCTGCTCGCCCCAAAGAGGTGGGACTTTCCCCACCGGAAGTGATCCCGTCCAGTCTTGGGGAACTGGGGCACCTCAGCCAGTGTGTCAGGGAAACCCTTCCGGGTGTATGCTGGGGGGGTGGGGGGTGGGTGAGAAAAAAAAGAGGTGGGTTCGGCTGGAGTCCCTGCGGCCGCCGCCGGACGGCCCCCGCCCTTTCCCGCTCCGCGAGCAGGAACGCTGGGGAGGACGCAGCACCGAGCAGCCAGCGGGTGGCCATGGCCTTGGCGTGACGGAGCCTCCCGGGAGGCCGGGCGGGTGCGGACCGCAGGGTAAGCGGCGGCGGCAGATGCGGGTGGGAGCTGGGGGAGGCGGCAGCCTGGGCCGCTGCTCTGGGGCTGGGGTCAGGCGGGTAACGTACGCCTCTCTGCCCCTCACAGGCCGGACGACCCCCGCGGGAGCTGGGGCCCAGAGACCCGCCAGGGCGGCAGTGACAGGAGCGGAGCCCGCAGGCCAGGGCCGGCTCAGCAGCGCTAGCAGGAAGCGGGGTCCCTGGGCCCCTTTGTGTGAAGGGCGGGGGAGGGGTGCCGGGCAGCCCCTGGCTGCGGGCTCTGGGGACACCCGCCCGCCCGGCCGCGGCCCCCACCCCGTCCCTCCCTCCTCCCGGGGGCGCGCCCGTCTCCCCACCCGCGCCCCGCGGCTCCGGGCTCGCCCTCCTCCCCACGCCCCCTGCCTGGGCTTCAGTTCCTATAGGAAGGGCATTACCATCCCTTCCCCACCCACCCCGACACTTCGCTCTTTCCCCTCCCCCGCCCATAACTTCCTCTTCTTCCCTGGCTGGGCCCTCGGCTGCTCTGCACTCTCCTCCCCAGTTCGCAGATTTCCGCCCACCTTCCGCCTTGCCTAGCCGCAGCGCAGCTAGCGGGGTGTTATTTTCGCCCCCTCTGGTAGGAGTTGCTGAAGGTGAGACTCATGAGGGAATACAAGGTAGTGGTGTTAGGGAGCGGAGGGGTTGGCAAATCTGCCCTTACTGTGCAGTTTGTCACTGGGACTTTCATTGAGAAATATGACCCCACCATTGAAGATTTCTACCGCAAAGAGATCGAAGTGGACTCTTCCCCCTCCGTGCTGGAAATTCTGGACACCGCAGGAACTGAGCAGTTTGCCTCCATGAGAGACCTCTACATCAAAAACGGCCAAGGTTTCATCCTGGTTTACAGTCTGGTTAATCAACAGTCTTTTCAGGTAACCAAACTAAGTCTTGTAATTTGTTAGAAGGGGGTGTGGTAATCCTACATCTACTTCTGATTTGCTTGAACCGCGCGTTAATGACTGTGTTTTGCTTTTGAAAGTTAGACATGGCACATTTTTTAGGTTATGCATGGAAAAGTATTGGGTTGTTTCTATAGAGGGGACTAAAGCAACAAGCGTCAACAAATATTTTAAAGTCATTTTTAAGGAAAAGAAAAGTGAGAACAAATAGGTCAGTTTGTACAAATGTAGCCTGGAATATAACCCTGTGAAGTTGCTTATTCAATTCAACAAGTATTGATTAACCTACTCAACAAAACAACATTTAACAGATAATCTCGGGTAAATAGAGCACTCTGAAAGGAAAATTATTGGGAGCTCTTTATCTCTTGTATAGATAAGACCAGTGTCTGCGTTCCCCTCCCTCCCCCTCTCTTTTCTCTCCGAAGTTTCTCAACTAGAATTGTAAATCTTGGTGCTGCAAGATGAACTCAAGACCTGCCTTCGAGGCATTTTACTTACTAACTTCGGACTTATAAGTAGAAAGAGAAGTTTCTCCATGAAAAGACTGGTGCCTAGAATTAATAACCAACAAAAATCAAAACTGATCGCCTTTTTTGCAGTTGATCCTAATTGTTTCTGGTATCATAGCCTATATTTCACAGAAAATATGTGGGTCTGGAAACACTGAACGAGTGCACCCTGGCAGTGTGACCATAGTGGATGTGATCCAATTTCTTCGGAAAATCTGCCCTGTCCTTCACTGGGAGGCAGAATAAAGGTTTAATGTTATTTTAAGAGATGCAATAAACGTTGCTATTTATTCCTTGAAAATAAATAACCTTATATTGACCCATTATATTGACCTCCATTGATTAAGGAAATGGATATTTTTTCTGCATTTAAAGGTATGCACTTAATGTTGTTTACCTAAGAGACCTTAAGTGCTTTAGCCAATGAAATGTGCTAATTTCACATTCTTTAGTACTTTGAGTTAAAGTACTATAGTAAAATTTTCCAGTAACTTTAAATAGCAACCTCAAAGATTTTTTTAAGATAATAAGTTTTGAGAAAGCAAATCAAAGCTATCAAGACCAAACTAAAGTTCGTTTAATATATAGGCTTAAATTCGAAACCAAAATGTCATAAAAGCATTTTTCCACAGAAACTACCAAAGTACTAAAGATGGTATTTGACAGACATTTCCTAAGGATCCTCAGGGATTTGTTATTCTATCAGCTGACTCTCTTGAGGCTGGGAGTCTTTTGAAGGGTGTTTCATAAGATTTCCATTATATCCACTTCTGTTATGAACCTAAATAGAGAGATAAAACTATGACATTATTTCAACAGATTTAGACTCATTTGAGCCCAAATACCATAATTTTGGATTCTCAGCTGAACTTGTGTTTCCATAAGGACAGTCAGAAAACCAGCTTAACCCAGAAGACTGAATTGACACATGATCAAACCAAATTTTGCAAATATCAAATTACTGTGTATTTCTTACAAGTTTTCATGGGCCCTTGTTTTTCATATGTTTACCACAACTATTCAAGTTAAATACGCATTTTATATTTAAGGTAAATCTTAAGTTATAAAAAAAAAAACCCAAAATTGTAATGCTAGGATTAAATCTGTAGTGTTGTTTTGATACTTTTTCCCCTCCCAAAATGAATGTTACTGGAGAATTGCTAAGGTTCTTATCTTTTGTAATTACTTAGAAAATGTAATACACGAGGCGAATAAGTTAATTAGTACAAAACAAACATAAGCAAAGTAAAGTATGACTTCTTCCCATCCAGACTCCTCTTGTATTATCCTTCCTGGAAGGTGATTTGTTACTATAGTTTTTAGTGTATTTTAAGGTGTTTAATTTTATTGAGATAAAGACATACTATTCAATTTTAAATGAAAAATTTAAGTGTGTACTGTTTTTAAAGCTAGTCTTCTAGACATTATAAAGTGTTTTTCTATTCCCACCTAAAACACTTTCTCTCAAGCTCTCTTGCTAAATGGCTAGGAATGCATAGATGCTGCAATCCTGTGCTTGGATAACAGGTGTTACAAGGAGCAGTGACAAACAGGCAGGTTTAGGGTGATGGCCAAACATCCTAATGTACGAATATATTAATCAGATTTTGGAACTTGATTTTTTTAATCAGTATAGACTAAGGTTGGGGGAAGTGATTATATGAGTTTTAAGGTTCGTGTGCAGCCTGTGTTTTATAATTCTGACATGAAACCAGCAGGTAGGGCTTGTGGAAATTATCAAGTTCCTACTTTACTGGAAAAAAATAATGATTTGTTCTTTATTTGGGTGTGTGATTTTGGATTCGGCTTTATATAATCACCAAGGGATGACTTTTTGTGATATTGTTATACTTCCCGTGTGGTTATGCAAATACATAATTTTTTCTTTCTCTTTGTGATTATTTGAATAGGATATCAAGCCAATGAGAGATCAGATTGTCAGAGTGAAGAGATATGAAAAAGTCCCACTAATCCTAGTGGGAAACAAAGTGGATCTGGAACCAGAAAGAGAGGTTATGTCTTCAGAAGGCAGAGCTCTGGCTCAAGAATGGGGGTGTCCTTTCATGGAGACATCGGCAAAAAGTAAATCAATGGTAGATGAACTTTTTGCTGAGATCGTCAGGCAAATGAACTATTCATCCCTGCCCGAGAAGCAAGATCAGTGTTGTACAACTTGTGTTGTCCAGTAAAAAAGATAACCTCAATCATGGCCATACCGAGCAGGTTAGTTGTTGATGGGAAATGTGATAAGCCAGGTAGTATTTTGTGTTTGATTGATTTTAGCAAAAAGCTGGTTAATATTAATATGTATGATGCTACTATAAATTTATTTTTATAATATTTTCCTCAGCATAAAATAGTCAACATTCAATGCGAATATCTAAAAAATATACATAAGCAAAACAAAGGTAAGAAACTGCCTACATTCTCATCACCAATTTTTTTTTTACGAGTGGGTTACTATCTTATTTTCTCCTTTACTAATAATATTTTTGGGGGGGAATAAAAACATAATAAACATTTTATTTGTTTTTGCTGATTGAACATCCAAAATGCACAGGAGAACACTGAAATTTTTCAGAAGATGTTTAGTTTTTAATTTTTTCCCTAGGCTCTTATGCTTTTATGTATCCTTGGCAAGAGAGTTGCTATAATTGAAATCGTTAGTTTACAAATCACCCAAGTGCTTGATTTAACGGGATGATTATTTAATCAAGTTCATCTGTACCTTGCACTTAAGGGACTTAAGTGACCTCTGATAATAAATTATAATGCCATAATGTACCTTGACTTCAATATGAATATATGATCCACATGAGAATCTGATTAAATTGCCTGTAATGTGTTAAACTATCCCAATTAATAAATAACGGATTAATAATAAACCTGTTGGATTAACTTTTTTAAATGATAGGTTTTGAAAAAGGTATGGTTATGTAAAATTTACTGAGCATTTAAACTGAGATTATTTTATTTATGTCATGATCCTTTAGATTGTAACTGAGCAAATAGTCTCACTTAGTAACACTTAGACAATAAGATAAAACAACCAATATTGTGGATGACTGAGAAACCACAGCGAATGCCAGACTAGCCTGACAATATCAGGAGTGAAATTGATCTTTCTGAGCTCAGGCTGACCTCGAGTCTAGGAGGCAGTGTTGCAAATGGCAACAGGCATTTCAGATCGTAGAGATGATTCCTAATCAAAGGTCTGGCTTTATATCTGCTCTCTGGAGAAAAGACTAACAGTCCCTAATTTATCTTTTCAGACAAGGTCTCCTGTCAGGTAGTGTCATCTCTGAAAATGGAAGATGAAAACAATGCTTTATTCGAAATGCTTTCACTCATCAGCCTTTAGCATACTAGCGTATGATGAAAACTCATTTTTTTATGTCTAGCTACATCTGTTATTTTATAAAGTCACTATTCAGACTGCAGGCATAGGTCAGCTTGTTTTGTTGATAGTGTCGCACTTGCAGCATAGTTGTTTGAGGAGGGGACAGGCTTATATAGGTGATTGAGTCCCATATTCTTGCTTCTGTAATCTCTCTTTGTAAATTGTAAATCAGCTTCAAGTTTGAACAAGTTCCATGCAATTAGTGCGTCTTTATCATGATGCTCTATTTCTCTGACACTTTTAAATGGGCAGATGACTTAAGTATATACATTTTTTTTTAGTTTTATCATCTTTATAAAAATTAATCAAATCCCACAAAATGTTCCCAGTTTTCTTTCTATCATTAGTGTACACAGTGATAGGAAGTAAAAGGAATAAAATTAGCCTCATACATACAGAGGCCAACTGTCACTTTTGTTGGCAAATGGATAATTTCTAAAGCTACTTTTAAGCCTTTTTGTTTGAAGTTATTTCTGAGTTCATTACATTTTGCAACTTTCTGTGATCTGAATTATATTTTAAGCCATTTTGGCTAATCTGTAGAGATGCATATATAGATTTGTTTTTATATCTCAAGCCAGCTATGATTTCATTTCTTATTGATTAATATAGTAAAAGTCAGGCTGGCCATGGTGGTGTGGGCTGTAATCCCACATACTCAGGAGTCTGAAGCAGGATTACCAGTTCGAGGCCAGCCTGGGCAATGTAGTGAAAACCCACCTGCAAAAGCAAAACAAACCCTCCAAAAAAATGCCAACTGAAAAACAGAAATTAATAACAGTTACTCATTTTTATAGTCATGGTCAAATACCCCATGTGGTTTTTTACTTTGTCTTTTGTTGTAAGTAGAGTACATGAGTGAAGGTGTGGATCTTGAAATAAAATACCCAATCAGCTGAATTTTGAAACTATTAAAGTGAACTTCCTAATCAAGATCTTTTAGAACAAAGTATGTACATTATATAGAGGTTTTTTCTTTTTTCTGACATCAAATAAAATTGAACTGATGTGTATGGGAATCTATAATCTGAGGCTAGTAAAGTTTGTGGTTGTCCTTGCTCAATATTTACCTAAAAAAAATATGCAATGATCCAGGCATGGTGATGGACACCTGTGATCCCAGCACTCTGGGAGGCTGAGGTAGGAAGATTGCAAGTTTGATCCCAGCCTGGGCAATTTAACATTTTAGCAAGACCATGTCTCAATATTTTAAAAAAGGGCTGGGGTATAGCTTAGTGTGAAGGCCCTGCATTCTATCCTCAGTACCACACACACACACAAAAAAAAAAAATAACAAAAAAAAAATAGTAGATGGATTTTAAATTTTGTAGCTTATGAGTCATGGAACTCTGAAGTCTGTCATTCCCAATCTAAGATTGAAGATAAAATTTTGACAGATAGAAGTAATTTGAGAGATGTTTGTCCTTCGTATTTAGAAAAGTACTTTGTCTAAGTTAGAAATAATAGAACTTAAGGCAGAAGGACTGTGATTGTTGTTAATTGGTTGTGTTTAACTGAGAGGGAAAATTTATTAATACTCTAGGAATTGCTTCTAATAAACCCTCACATTTATTTGTTAACACCCTAATTTGGGTCACGGGTCGCTTGCCCAACACCTGTTTATCTGCATGGCTCCCAGGATTGTTTCCTCACCTTTTACCCTCCGACTGGCAGTCATGTCAGCGTAAGTTTGGAAGCATGGCCAGAATCTTTCTACACAGCCATAGTCGTGATTTTTTTACTGACCTGTAGGGTTACCATCAAGCGCTTTGCAGGATATCTTTTACTGTGCAGCAGCAGTATAGCTGAAACCCAGTCAGTGTGGTAACTGCCTTCTTTTATTCACTGCATCATAGCTTCTCCATATTGGTATAATTGGCAGTTTGTTCTTTTGGTATATTTTGAGAAGAGATGGATAATCTCATATTGTGAAACAAGTAAATCACAGTGCTGTGGAGATTCAGAGAAAGAGAGCAGTTTCTCAACATTGTGGGTTCTGTTGTTTGGTGCTGTCTTATGCATAGTCAGATGTTTAGTGGCATCCTTGGCTTCTACCCACTAGCTACTGATAATATTCCACCTTCCTCTGGTCGTGACAAACAAAAATATCTCCAGAAATTGCCAGATGTTCTGTGGGGCAGCTGAAGAATCTCCTCTGGTTAAGAAGCACTGAGTTAGAGGAGCTAGGTGGCAGTAGCATTTGATTCAGTCCTTGAAGAATGGGTAAAATTTGAGGGACTAAGAGGGTTAGAGTTATTTCCAAACAGAACGAATTCAAAGAAGTGTAATATCCTAAAATATTCTGTCCATTTTTGAAAGGAAGGGAGGAAATGATTAAAATTATCCCTTCAATGTGACAATTCAGTATAGCCTCTGTCAAATAGAATTTTTAAATGATTTTAAAAGGATTCCTACATGTCATTCCAGTATTGATAAAAGTTATAAAAAAAGAAAATGGGGTGGGGGTGTTTTTCCACCTCAGATTGAAGATCTCCTGCAAGATTTTATACCATTTTCCTTACTTATTATGGAATGGGTTTTCTCAAGTGGAGTAAATGGTGCATAAGAGTACCAAACACCAGGAAGCAAACTGAAAGAACAAAGATCATTATTTATGTCTGCCCAGTTCATTAGATATGTCAGCCTAAAGAAAAAGGGAGACTCTTGATTCAAGACTAGCACATCATTTCACGTGGCAGCGGAATGCCCGGGATGTTAACAAAGCCTCCTGAAAGGCTGAACCATCTATGAATGCCATTTTACTGTAGCTGGACTTACTGTTTCTAAATACAGTGGAATTGATTAGCATTTTCAGAGTTTTTTTTAATAAATAACAACGTAGAATCAGAATGGCTTAGTCTGTTTCCCAGCTTTTCATTAGATATGATATGCTGGGAGTTTAGCATGTGCAAAGGAAAAAATCCTTAATATTAAATCCTGCCATGCACTAGCATTTTCATATCCAACTTAAATATTAATCATATCAGTAAAACACTGGGGTGGAATTCTGTTGTAAAAGTTTCAGTTTCGTTAGACACTTTTTTTCCTACCCTATTCTGCATATCACTTTGGAGATAGGAGGAATGGCTTAATTAAAATGCTCATCTGACATTCAGTTTTCATGGAATGGAGGAAGAAGCATGCTTTGGAGTAGTGTGTGCCATGAGGGCCTACAGTAGGCATGGAGTAAAAGGGAAGAGCAGAGC
Source organism: Erethizon dorsatum (assembly GCA_028451465.1). NCBI lineage: Eukaryota > Metazoa > Chordata > Mammalia > Rodentia > Erethizontidae > Erethizon > Erethizon dorsatum. Next base: position 118,133,901 of record CM051842.1, on the reverse strand, counting down.
TGCTTTTCCCTCTCCTCCCCCCTTCATTTGCCAGACTTTCACTGACCCCCAAAATGTTCACTGTTTATAGAGTGGATGGGTGCCTAGTTAGACCTGCTCTGGGTGTGGAGGTGTCTCACAATTAGAACAACTCTGTATATCTGTTCTCTCTTCAATTGCTTCCTTTTAACCTCGAGATTAGACTTTTATTGCAGAATGAAGTGAATATAAGCCATTCGGTTTTACCCCATTACCTCTCTGGCTTAGAATGAACCATCAGTAGAATTAACAAAAATTGCATCATGGAGTTGGAGAATTGCCACCAAGGAAGTGTTCTAGCCATCCTACAGGAAAGAGTCTCCTTGTGGGATTTCTTCTCAGTGGAATTCTACAGTTCAGAAGATAATGTCACTAAGAAAAATTAAAGTCCTGTCTGGTATTGAAAGAACTTACCCAGTCAAAAACATACTCCCAGATTCATTTGACTAGGCGCAGTACTTGGAATACCACATTCCGAAAGTGCAGCGTAGAGTTGATGGGAGTAGTACTTTTCTACTTGGTCTGATTCACAGTTAGAAACCACAGTCTGCTCACTGGGCTCACACTGCTGTTTTATCATCACTGGACCTGGTCACAATATTTGATATCTCAGAATTGAATTCATAGTAATTTAAAATTTGGAGATTTTGGATCTAAGATATAAGAAAAATAACAAATTTCTTCCCTCCTACCTAGGTTCACCACAAACATTTAGTGTGCATGCTTTCATTCAAGTGCAGATGTACCTCCATTCACAGAAAGGTCAGCTTTTGCTTTCTGTGTGTTTCTAGCGGATGACAGGGAGCACTTTTAATGAGCTAGTCTTCCTTTCCACTCCCAGTAAGTTTTGTAAGTATCGTGAAATTAGGACAGAGAAACAAAACTGAAGACATTTAGCAAAAATGTAACCTTTATCAGGTAACAGAATTTTAACCTTGTATCTTTCTAAAAAATCCATTTTTTAAAAATTCCTTTGGTTAAATCCCTAGAATATCATGTGTCTAAAACAAGAAAAAGAATAAGTAATTCTGATTGCTAATTTATATTTAAGAAGAGTGAGAGAAGGAATGCTAGTAAGTATCATTGTATTTAGAAATGGTAAAAACAGTTAAGCTAAAAAGACATTCATAAACTGCTACGCCTTTCAGGAGCCGTTGTTAACATCCCAGGCATTCTGCTGCCTCATGAAATGATGCGTTATTCTTGAACCAAGAATTTCCCTTTTTCTTCAGGCTGACATAAATAATGATCTTTGTTCTTTCAGTTCTGTGTTTGGCACTCTTTTTTTTTTTTTTTTTGTGGGTACCGGGGGGTCGACCTCAGGACCTCGCGCGCCAGCAGGCGCCCGTGCCGCTGAGCGATATCACCGGCCCTTTTTTCGTATGTGGGATCCGGGAGTCGAACTCGGGCCCTCGCGCTTGCCGGGCAGGCACTTAAGCCGCTGAGCCATCTCACCGGCCCCTGTTTGGCACTCTTGTATACCAATTTACCCACTTGGGAGACTGTTGCATAATTTACTGAGGAAAAAGTTTGGGCTATTGTTTACTTTGTACTGTCATGTTTTTTATTAGGAAAAAAAAGTGAAACCAAAAAGCTAAGCAAGAGTTTAAGTAGAATCTTCCAGAATTAAGATTTTTTTGGGAGGGGTATCTTGCTGGAAACTTGAGTGAAAACAAGATTAACCTGTGTTCTGTCTCAGGAGCAGCAAATAATACCTTTGCAGCGTGTGTGGACGTGGTGTCCTATAAATTAAAAAGTACTAATTTGATCAGCTGCCTTTAAAATTTCTGGGTTATTTTTTCTAAATGAGTAAGAGTGTTAATACACTGAAAATTTGGCTGTCTCTGTGGAACAAGAACGTTTACATTTTATTTTTCTGAAATTCTAATCTGAGAGACACTATCCTTTTTGCTTAATGCAGACTTTTGTTTCAGGATTTATTACTCTAAAGAATTATAATTCCTTATTCTCTTGAAAAATAGCCTGTACTAATACTTTGTTTAAAAGTATACCAAGTGCTAATATTATTCAGCCTGACTCCAGAGATTCTCTCTTAATTTCACTGGACTGTTGTGGAGGAATGTGGGTGGAACAAAGGTGAAGTAGGTTGTTTTGGGGGTCGGGAACTGATGAATATATAATCTTTAATTTAATGTAGGTTATGGTTGGTATACTGGTTTATATTAATGTTTATTTTGGCATGATATGAATCATAACTACTTTCTCGTTTGATTTCAGAGAATGCCTGAACTATTAAATCATCCCATTTTATAAATCTTCGTATGTAGGAAACAAACATACTTGAAAATTTCAAGCTTTTTATGATTATTTTAAAGAAATGTAGATTAAAATGTATAGGAAACATATTCAAATGAATTGAGGGAAATGTCTGAATTACTGAAAAGTCTTTGTAATGAATTGCCTGTATACAGTAATAAAATACTGTTGTGTTTAAGTTGGTACAGAAATTTAGACTGAGCTGGAAAAAATCCCACAAAGGTCTTTGGTCTTCTAGAAGTGTATAAAGTATTTGGGAAATGAAAATAATACCTGACACTCGTATAGTCATTTTATAAAATACTTTCACATATTACCTTATATGATATTTACAATAGCATTTCCTGTGAGGAAAGTATTTTTATTGCTATTTTAATAATGAGAAAGCTGGATTTGCCCAAGCTTAAATAATCCATGTCCTAATTGACAATTAACTTTAATGCAGAAAATCTTAATTTTAATAAGAAATAAATGTTTCTGATAGTTTCGTAAGAGGAAAACTTTTTTTCCAAATATATTTAGGAGGCTGAATTTCAATAATGAGCAGAGCTATGCTCCTTAAAAGTAATCATGTTTATGATATAGCTACTAATAAAGTGTTCTCTCAGGATCTTTGAATACTATAGAAGTGTAGTTGTCAAATGAAATTAAAATTATACATTTATAAACATTGGTACAGCCCCTAGAGATCTGCTGGTTTCACTTGGCATTGTTTCATAGTTGCTATTCTTTTGTTTCTGGCTTTATGATAACATTTTTTATCGCCCATATTAAAAAGCAAATGTAGTTCCATTCCCCTAGAAGCTCTTTGGTGATTCAGCATAGCTGAAGGACGTTGTGTCTGTAGGAATGATAGATTTTTTTTCCCTCAGTACTAAATGGAAGGGCAGAAATCTATCAGCTACAAGAGCAGAGACTGAGGAATCCCAATCACAGAAGTTCCTATTCTTGGGAGTAGTATATTTATTTATTTATTTTATTTATTTATTTTTTTGTGTGTACCAGGAGTCGTCCTCAGGACCTTGTGCTTGCCAGGCAGGCGCTTATGCCGCTGAGCCAACTCACCAGACCAGAGTGGGAAATGTGAACTACTGCTGTGAATAAGCATCTAGCCAAAACCAGGGCAGCTCATAGGTGCTCAATATCTAAACTCTGATTAAATCACATCTTTTATTTTTAAATTCCCGAAAAACTAGATTTTGGAAAATCTAGCATACAGTCAAGTTAGCTCGTAATTACCTTGGATTTAATTCTAATACGGATAAAGTACGAAAAGATCAAGTTCAAATTAGGGGCACTGTTTGCCACAGCTTTTAAATTGTGGGATCATTCAAACCAGTAAGAACATTTTTAAGATTATGTAAGTATAAGTAAAAAGTGTAATGACATTAAAACAAACTAGAGTAGTTACATAGGCATAGTATATTATGTCCAGTACATCATTACTGTGCTGCTACCTTTCAGTGGCTTTTCAGCATCACAGAAAATTATGTTTTCACCTAATGGATGGAAAACACAATAAAATCCTACCTTAGGATTCTTATTCTCATCACCACTTCTGCATAGGTCTGTTGTCTGTTATTTTTTAAAATTATAATTTATATTTCTACATTTTTATGACATGTTTATCTTAATTGCAGATAAAACTCAGAGGAAATTTGCACAGATGCTGCTTTGGAGAACTTTACAACCTGGGTTGCAGAACTGAGCCTTGGTAAACCTGTCTCTATTACAGCATGTTGCCATACATCTAATTAAGTGCTTAAGGTCTTTGGCCTTCAAGACCCAATGACCATACACAGGAATGCTTAGCACGTTTACCTTATGTTTAAATCTGTTCTTTATCAATCAGTCCTTTTATAGCTTTCTAAGTTCTTATTGATGGTTAATATGCAAGGATTAATTTTTAATATTTTAATTGATTTCTTTAATCAGTTTCTCAACTTGTATTTATTAAATACTCAAACTCAGTATTACCTACTCAATGCCTTTTAAAAGAGAGTTATAATGGAGAAAAAATTGAGCCTTAAACAAATGGTTACTTCTGTATATTACCTCGTACCAGTGCTTCATCCTATTTGTAAAATCTTTCTCCTTTAAATGGCTGGTTAATATTTTGAGACTTTGTTTACGTGTGGCAGTGTTGTAAAAAGAAACTAAAGATCACATTTTACCTGTATGGATGGAATATCCCTTTCCTCAAGTCCAGTTTGTGATGTTTTTGTAATGAACATGTTCTGAAAGTTACAATTGACATTGGAAATTACTGTACTTAGTTGAAGAGTTAAGCATTTGATTCCATTAGGTTTTCACATGTGTTAATCTCATTTACAGCATTGAATTGCGGCAGTAACATTTTCCTTTCTGTGAAGTTCTAAATTTAGTTATGACCTACTTAGTAATGCTTTTGAAAAGGGATATTGTATCCATGGTAAATTAATTGTGTACCTAAACAGAGATAGCTCAGCTTTGCCTGTCAGGCTTGTAATTGACATCTAGTAGACTTCTGCACATGTAAAATTGAATTCAAGTAAAATCATGTACACTTTCTAGTTCTTAATATTTATCTTTCTGAATAATAGTTTAAAGCAATATTTGTTAAAGTTTTCTTGCACTATCACAGTTGCTTTTTAGTTATTTCTCAAGAAGCATGTTCGTAGTAGAGACAAAATCTGTGTAACAGGAGGGAGAATAGCACCAAGTCTCCAGGCTATTTTTTATTTTTGCAAATGTGCATTCTAATAGCCATTGCCTTCCATGTTGTTTACCTAATCAGCACATTTTGTCTGAATACTTGAACATTTTAACAGTAACACAGGTCTAGAAACAGAAAGGAAACTTATCAAGAGTAATCTTTTGGTTCAGTTTCAACATCATGATAATGATTTTTCAATTGTGTAAGTTTGACAGTATTTCGTTGTTGGGTTTTTATTTGGTTTTATTTGTCCTTTTAATTTGCAGAAGTTGGTAACCGCAGCTCACCTACTGCACCAAAGTTCTCGATTTTAGGAGCCCAGCTTTAGTCATTTGAACATGCTTCTAAGTAAAACAAAACAAAAAACCAAAACTATACTTTTGACCTATAATAATAGCTCAATAACTTCGTCAAGGAAAGCTCTAATATATGCAGTGATGGTTTATGGAAGGGTGTGGCAGTTTTTGAATTTGTATTGTGTGTGATGTTCAAATAAAGTGATATCTACATTCATGTGATTTATTGGTCAGCATGACCATTAATTATTGAATAGAAATGGATTAAACTTTGATTTCCTTTTTTTAAATCGTGTTGCATTTGATTCCTGATCAATTCCCTCAAAATGAACTATATTCTTGAATTTTGAATTTTATGGTGAGATTGTAAAGATAGAGGCAATTGAAACATTGTTCCTTATTTATAAACTGCTTCAAATGAATACTTAAGTTTGCACTTTAATACCAAACTTAAACCAAGTGCTCATTTCAGAGTAGGTTAAGTGATCGTGAGTCATCACTTTAGCTTTGTGAAATTCTAAAGGAATCAAATAATTCATGATTAAATTTTCTGCAGATTATTGATTTTTTAAAACAGTGTTCCTTTCCTAGGAATACTGTCATCCCCCCGACCCCGTCTCTCTATTACGGTGTTCGTTATTATTGACCTCAGCAGCAAATTTAACTTGAATTCACTTAGGATCGCAGGAATCAGGGGAAAGTGATTTTAAAGGTGGTTTCTCCAGCACATTTTAAGAAAAGGGACCAAAAGTTATTTTAGCTTCTTCAATAGATTGCATGTTGCCTACTAGGATAATAAATTAATATTAAATGCAATATATGTCTTGTCTTTACTGTATCATCTGTTTAGGAGTTGTTCAAATCACTGCAGTAGGGCTCTACAAATAAAATCATGTAACCTATTATCATGGATCTAATGTACTGTAACTATCAGTGAATGGTAAAAATCTCGAATAACAAGTACAAACATTGAACAGTTACCTATAAAGATTTGTAAAAGTAAATTTTTTCCAATAGATTTCATTCTTGTCATTTTGTAAGACAACCCTGCAGTCCACCTGTTTGTAACTTTTTTAATAAAATAGACATCTGTATTACTGAGGTTGGTTGCTTTAATTATTTCATGTATTGCTTCTTGTTCTAGACTTGCTAATGTGTTAAGTCTTTCTCGTAATTGACAGTCGTTACTTCTTATCAAAATGATAGTGCGTATTACAGAGAATGTTTAAACACAAGTTAAACATTCACTTATTTCCTTAGCCACTATTTTCGCATATGTGGGGGAAAACTTAAATATGTCCTAAAGCAGAATATTTAATCCAGTTGAATAACTCACAAATAAATCAGAAATTATAAAAAATGGGTAAAAATGAATGTATATAATTTGGCCCATAGGAAGAAAATGCCTGAAATACAAATTTATTGGCTGGGAAATGTCTTTGTACAGATGTTTTCAGGAAACATTAAGCAATATAGTTTAATTTCGAAATACTAAATTAAGAAAATTTGGGCCAGGGATATAGCTCAGCGGTACAGCGCTTGCCTGACAAGCACGAGGTCGTGAATTCGATTCCCAGTACCCCAAAAAAAAAAAAAATTAAGAAAATTCAACATAAGTTATTTGGCAAAATTTTTCAGTGGATAAAACAATGACTCAACTCATGGCCTCGGTGTTTTTAAACTGTCAAACTGAGATTCTTTTAATCTCTGTATTTTTGTGTGTTTTATTTTTTGTGTTTTCGCAGTATTGAGGATTAAACCCAGGGCCTTGCATATGCTAGGCAAGCACTCTGGCATTGAGTGACATCTCCAGTCCTTTTTGTTTGTTTGTTTGTTTTGAGACACAGCATTGCTAAGTGCCAGGTTAACTTCAGACTTCCAGTCCTCCTGCCTGAGCCTCCTGAGTAGCTGGGATTATAGGTGTGCACCACCACACTGTGCTGATCTCAGTGTTTTTCAAACTCATCATCAGTTTTTGAAGTTAGACAATTCTGCTCAAAGGTATATGGACTGTGGTATTTTTTACATTGTAGATGGACAGATTTCTATACCTGAGTCATACCATATAGAAAATATTACTGTCAATTTATTGGTCTTTAGTTGGGCTCCAGCTGTATTATGTTGTATTAAGTGCTGTCCTTGGAGTCCCTTTTTTTTTTTTTTTAACAGTGAAGCCATTCATGATTTCAGGGCCCTCCCTCTTTTTTTCCACTAAAGGAGTAGTAACCTTTCACTTAGCAAGGTCAACATTTCTAACTGAATGAGAGAGAGACAGACAGAGAGAGAGAGAGAGAAGAGCAAGAGCTAAGGGAAACTAGGCTTGGACTCCATCGCAGAGAGATCACCTTTTGTTCCTCCCCTCTGGCCTCTTCAAGTCATCGTTGGGAGAAGATTCATCTTGTCCTCATACTCCAGGATATAGCATCTTGAGGTAAAGATCTGAGACTGTAAGACTTCTCTTTCAGATTTAAAGCAGGTATAATTTCTCAAATAGTCTCCTGCTTTCACCTATATTTATCTCATTTGAAGTTTACTACTATCTGGTGTTTTGGACTTTATCGTCCTCATTTTATAGTTGATGAAACCAAGGCTCAGGAAAGTTGTGACTTAAGTTCATAAAGGCAAGGTCAAACTATTAAAATGTTGAGAAAGGTCCTTTTGGAGAAGGTTTCAAACAAATTTATAACTGGATAGAGTCAAGTGGGAACTATTAAAATTATAAAGCTCATGGAATCATGATAAAAAGCACACAGCAAAAAATAGCTGTTTTAAGCCAGTGTGACAGTCCATATGTAACAAGATGCTATAGGTACTATTTAAAGATAATGTGTGTGTTATATTGGTAAGAGTTTATGTAAGACATAAACTATTTTCATTATAGCTATTTTTCACTGGAAAGGCAATGTCTTAAATCAGGGATTTGGCAGTCTTTGGCCGCCAGGCAGAATCCAGCCCAGTTAGTGCCAAAAGAACTGTAGAGATTTAGCAGCTGTATCCTGGATCCATTGAGGGCTCAGCTGCACACTTTTTCTGCCTAAACTTATAGTTTGAATAGAGGACCAAAAGTGCAGCTGATCCCAGTCTCATTATCAGTAAAAGCCATACTCCTCTGCTTGTAGGCATTGTCCTCAGTGACCCCAGTTACCCCACTCCCAAACCCAGTCATCCTGCTGTTGTATTATAATTTATGTTTTCTCCCACAGAGTCTTGAGTTCCAGGGACTTTGCCTAAATCACCTCTTCAGCCTCAGTGCCTATCTACTGCACTGTAGGTGCTCCGTAAATATTTTATGAAATTACAGTCACAGAATCAGTAAGGCATTTTACCTTTCAAACATACTAATCAAGATATTCCTTACTGGTCATCCACACATTTTAGACAGTGTGGGAAATGCACTTTGTCCTCTCATCTTCCTCCACCCTCTATAGAACTAATGGTTTTGTTTATAATAGTTGTTTTTGAACTCACTTCTAAAGGAAATGTATACTATAGATAGTCTTTACAGACATACCGTGGCTGAACTGAAGGGCCTTGAGTCTAAGACTAAATTCTCTAAGGGTCTAGAGACATGAATACACTCAAGAAAGGAATCTAGGTGTGGTGGTGCATGCCCGTGATCCCAGCCACTTGGGAGCCTGAGGCAAGAGGATTGCAATTTCAAGGGCAGCCCAGGCAGCTTAGTGAGACCCTGTCTCGAAATTAAAAAGGGCTGGGGTGTAGCTCAGTGCTAGAGCACTCCTGGGTTCAATCCTCAGGACTGCACTTAAAGGTATTTGCTGCCCATGCCTGGGTTTTCAAAGCTTCGCTGGACCCAACTCTGCTTCATTCCTTGGTGAGTCAGAGTAATGTTTATACTGAGACTCTAAAACCTTTCAAATATTTCTCCCCTAATGAGGCAATATTTCCTGTTCTCCCTCTGAGACATCTCTCACCTATACCCTTACAGTCAGCCCCTCTGCTTTCTCCTCCTCCTTGCCCCATCTTCTCATTGCACTACCAACTAACTTGGACCACATTTAACTGAACTCTTTCCCTGCGCCTCCCTGTTTTTCTGTATGAATCATAGTTTTACAAACACAGAAGCTATTGGAAGATTTTTTTTTTATTCTACTTCCTCCAACTTCCAAGACTCCGCCTCCAACTCTTTCATCACCAGTTCTTGGAGACATTATCAGGTCCTCCCTACACCAATCTAAGGTTATCCCATGTGTACCTTTGAATATCAGTGATCTGTGCAGTCTGCCATGTAACCAGAACCTCCCTGAGGCCCCAGAAAGCCCTCCAGGAATTGGTTCCTAAGGCTCTACATACTTCTCACTCATGCTGTCTGCCCCAGGGAATGCCCCGGGTTTAGGAGTTTGAAGCTCCTACCCCAGTTGCTATAAAGTTTAAAAGCTGGGGTGGGGGTGGTGGTGGGCAAGCCTTTGCTGAATTTTTCTTGGAACTTTAGACAGGTGCTAAATCTACAGCTGAGAAATATAATGATCCCAGAGGGTTCTGATCCTTAAGTAAGTGTGTGTGGGGGGGGGCTTCATTGTTTCTCTATTTAATAGATAACACCAGGAAGCCCTGATACCAGTGGACAATTTTCTCCAGTTTCTGGTGGTCCCTCTTTTGGACATAAGTTGAGTTATTCTTAGAAAAATCCCAAGTGAAGAGATATTTTGCCATTTCCGAAGAGATCTCTAAGAATGTTTTTGGTCCTTTGCTCAGACCCCAAATACATAGAGGTGGATGAAAGAGGGGTTAGAACTTAAAAAGACATACATGGGCTTGATCACCCTGCTTGTTGCAAGCTGAGTCTGGGGGGTGCTCCAGGCCCTTTGGCAGCTGCAGCCTGGAGAACGATGCCCTTGCTTTCTAACACAGTAGAGGCCTGAGTTATAAGACCTTCAGCACTCCAGCTGGCTAAATAAAATAGTGACAGTGACCAGGAATGGAAACCTGGCCCACAAAAGAGTAATTTCCCTTTGACAGTAAACAGTTGCTTGGTGAGGAGGATAATTATGCTAGGCAAAAATGGGACAAGAAGATCAGTGCCTTCATTTAACATTCACTGAGCTCCTAAGTAGGTGCCGGGCATGGAGCTATGAGCTGAGTTTATAAGAAGCATGTGGCATGGATTCATCCTCTGGTAGAGCTTACATTCTAGCTTGCAAAACAGACTTGCAAGCAATAATTATGAGGCAATATGCCATGCACTGTCATATCAGCATGTACCAGAGGCCAGGGAGCCCAGAGAAGGGAAAGGATTTGTTCCCTCTGAGCAGGTCAGGGAAGGTCAGCAGAACTTGCGTTTCCATAGATTCTTGAAGATTAAGGGGAGATCTGCAGCAAGAGCATTTTGCCTAGACTTGGAAGGGAAAGTGAGAGGAGACATTCGGTCCTGGGTGTGCCTGGCAGGCTCAGGAGACCTGGGGTCAGCGGGACAGACAAAGGGGGTGGCTGCAATAGAGTGGGAAGGAAAGTTGGGGGAGGAGGCTAGGAAGCGGCACGGACTGGGATGTGGGGATGCTGAGCAGCTGAGGATTTCTCCTGGCAGTGATGGGGAGCCACTGGCAGGCGGCAGCAGGAGACTAGCAGAAGCAGAATGGTGCTTTCAAATGAATGCTGAAGTGGAAAATGGCTTGGAGGAGCTTGGCCCCAAGCAGGAGGTCTGCAAAGAGCCCATGGCAATCACGTCAAGGACAATAGCAAGAGCCTCTGGCTAGTGAGATGGCTCAGCGGCATAAGCGCATGCCTGGCAAGCGTGAGGTCCTGAGTTCGACTCCCGGAACCCAAATAAAGGGAAAAAAAGGCTGGTGATATCGCTCAGTGGCACGGGCGCCTGCTGGCGCACGTGGTCCTGAGGTCGACCCCCGGTACCCCCCCCAAAAAAAAGAGCCTTGACGGGGCACAGTCGGAGAATGAGGAGTCTGTGATGCATTCAAGTGGCCTAGATGCGGACTCAAGTCACAGATCTGACACTGTCACATCCTTCAGCTTAGGTATCTCTCATAACTCACCAGGATCCACCTTATTAGGCCAGGGCTTTCACATTCCAATGTGACTGACCCCTCCAAGCTCCAGTGCTCTGCTCACAACCCAAGCTCTAGTCCCACGCGCCCCAGCTGACCCTACCCACCCTACACTTTTGGGCTCCTGAACATGCCCTACTAATTCCTGTTCCCACTCCCTGCAATTCCCTCTCCTCTGCCTCCCCTCTCCATGGGACTCTCACCCATCCTCAGGACCTTAGGTCCTCTGCACCCCTCAGCTAGCTCTCTCCTCTCTTCCTCTCTCCCCTCCCCCTCCCCTCCTCCTCTCTCACCTCCCCTCCCCTCTCCCTCCTCCCCTTCCTTCTCCTCTTCCTCCCCCTCCATTTCCTCCTCCCCCTTGCTCCTCCTCCTCTCCCTCTCTCCTTCTCTCTCTCTCTCTCCCTCCCTCTCTTTCTCCCTCTCTCTGTGTCCCTCTTTTCCTCTCACCTTGTAGGAAGAGGGATATCTTCCCCATCCCATCTCAGGTAGTATCCAATGAATATTTACCGTGTTATTTCAAAATTACTTATTTATTTGCCAGTCCTCCCACCACAAGACAATCAGCTTTTCTTGGAAGAGAAATGGATTCTTTTTCATCTAGAACAGCCCTGGATGTATACAAGAGCTCAATAAATACTTAAGTGATTAAATGAACTTTGGGCGTGGAGCTGACAGGAATTGATGTGATTATTTGGTTACAATGTAGAGAGGGAAGGAGAAAATAAGTAGTTTCTAGCTTGGGTAACTGACAGTTCCTATTTATTTATTTAGGTACTAGGGCCTTCACACCTAGCTACATCCTCAGCCCTTTTTATTTTATTTTATTTTATTTTTTTTTTGGGGGGGATATGGTCTCACTAAGTCACTAAATTGCCTAGATTGGACTCAAACTTGGATTTCTCCTGCTTCAGCCTCCCAGAGTGCCGCATTACATGCCTGTGCTACCAGCCCCGCTATAGGTACATTTCTTAGTAGGTTCCTCTGCTTGTACTCTTGGCTTATTCTAATCCTTTCTTTAAAACAGCCAGAGTGATCTTTTACAAATGTAAATAGCATGTCAATTGGCTCCTGATCGCTACTCTGTCCAGTCCATACTTCTCAGCAGGACCCTGCAAAGCAACGCCCCTGCTTCCTTGTCCATCCCTGTTTCCCGCCACTCTGCCCTCACACCTTTCCCTGAGGCATCCCATGGCTTCTGGGCTCCTTTCACATACACTCTCTTGCCCTTGCTCATTGTCTTTCTTCTCCTGGAAACTCTTTCTTTACTTCTTTGCTGGTCTCCTATTCAGGCAGGAAATGGCTTGCGTGTGTGCCTTTTTTGGACAGTGAACTCCGAAAGGGAAAGGACTGTGTCTCACTCACTCCTGACCTCTTTACCTAGCACAGTGCAGACAATAAATAGACTTTTGGAGCCGATCAGTTGAGTGGATAATGAGACTATGAAGAGAACTTTCCTACAGGACAGGAGGCTGATGGTAGTTGGGAATACAGGTGTGATCATTTCCGCTCGGGCAGGCTGAAGCCCCACAGTGCCAGGTGGGCAGGCACGGGAGACAGTCTCCTTGATTAGCTCCACGGATGGGCCTCTGTCTTCTATCCACTCATGGAGCGCAGACTTAAAGCACACGTAGTCACTACTTCTAGTTAAGCAGGGTGGATGTCAGGCTCCCAGTTTAAATCAACATTGAGTCCAGCCAGGCATGGTGGTACACACCTGTAGTCTCCACTACCCAGGAGGCTGGGGCAGGATGATCTCTTGAGCCCAGGCGTTCTGGACCAGCCTGGACAACCTAGTGGGATCCTGTCTCAAACACAAGCAAAGAAAAAACGAAAACCCAAATCCACACCCAAAACCGAAAAGTCACCTAAGCCAAATCCCTAGTCCTTCTGCCTCTGGTGCTGTGTCTGAAGATGGGGATTGGGAATAGGATGACAAGGATTTGTGTTCTTCCATCACTCTCAAGTGGGGTTGTAGCTAAAGCTCAGTGAAGCTAATGTGGGGTTTTCTTATCCCAGCGATACTTGCAAATGATATAGGTAAATTCCATTTGCCCTTCCAGCAAATCCAAACGCATCCTAATCTGTTACTGAGGGAAAGGGTGTTTTCCCATGGTCTTGTTATGTGTGCACATCAGTGCTGAAGTTTCTTTCCTTGACAGAAACAGATTTAAGGGCTTCCATTTCTCATTAAGGTTTCCATGGAGGTATTAGAAACAAATATATCCTTTGGCAAATAATCCAGGTTCTGATATGTTTGTTTATTTGCAATTAGAAAGTGTACATAGCAGTGTTATGCAATCTAAATACAGAGCTCACGCCCCTGTGGAGGACAGCCATACCATAGTAAGCATCTGCACTACCTAGCTCGGGATCCCACCTACGCTATTGTGCATTGTTCTCCAAATGTCTCAGGAAGCTCAGCAGTTTACCTTATGGAAGCAGACCATAAACATGACAAGGCAGCTACCCCTGATCTTTTTTGTTTGTTTGTTTTTGCAGTGCTGGAGATGGAACCCAGAGCCTCGCACATGCAGGCAAGCACTATACCACTAAGCTATACCCTCAGCCCAGGGCAGCTACTGCTAAAAGATCTTAGATTCAAAGACTTCCCTGTATCTGTGGTTCTGCATTTAGCTACCTCAGGGCCTCCATTCACACCCCAGGTCAGGGTCCTGTGTGGCCTTCCTCAGGGAGCCTTGTCTCTGTTCCAGCTTAGGAAGATCCACCGAGTCAGCACGAGGAAGAAAAGGCCACTGCTTACCACCTTAACAGGCCAACAGTCTGGCCGTCCTAGAACAGGTAGGTTATACACTTTTTAAACTCAACTTCTGCCATCCTGCATGAGGGCACAGTAATCATTGTGTCCTGTCTCCTTTCTTCTCCTATGTTGAAGTTACTTTACTACTTAATGCAACATCCATCTTGAGTTGTGCGCGATGCTCATGAATGACTTTGAGAGAAATGCACAGTATTTAGAACATTCTAAGGGTTTTGTGGAGGCTGCTTCTTTATGAATTTTGCTGTTTTATTAATTGTACCTGTTCTTCAGTCTAGCTAGCATATATTGCTTTTATAATTAAAAAAAGATTGCTAATAAAAAAGCAACACTTCAGAAATAATTGTGAAGACTGACAGCAATTCTTTAAATGGCTTGTATTCCCCCGCCCCCTCCTTCTTCTTCCCTCTGCTCCATCTCCTTCTCCTTCATTTTCTTTGCAAAGCTGGGGGCGTGGAACCCAGGGCCTCCTGCATGCTAGGCATGTGCTGTACCACTGAGCCACAATCTAGCCCCTTGCTATTCTTTTTACATGAAGAAGTCGTATAAATCAAAGCCAACAGAAGGCTACATAGATGTCCGTATTTTCCCATCAACAGCACTGTGAGTCCCATGGACCTAAATTCAATGCAGTCAGTGGAGGATGACCACGTTTTTGTAAAACACCACTTTTCACTTTGGCTATAGCCTGTGCACCCATCAGCCTGAGACACTGAATCTATCGAGCTGGCTCAGGAGACCACATCAAGCAACATCCACTCCGCAGCTTCCCCAAGCTGTCTTCCAACCACGTGTGTCTATCTGACTCTTCCTCCGCTTGGGACCAGTGCTCTCTTACTAGGCTGCTTGGTGGTTCTGTACAAAGGCAGCCGCCGGGCCAGACCCCACCAGTTTCCCCACACACCCAAGCTCCCCTGCCAGCCACATGCACAGAACCACATTAGATCTATTCCTAACTGTGCCCAGGGGCGCACACCACTCACTGAGCCCCAGGTGAGTGTGTCATCACTGGTACCTATAAAATGTAAGCCTGCAGTGCACATTTGCACACATGGACTCACACACACAGGCACACGCCAGCACACCTTTCTGACACACTTGCAGTTGGATAGAACACCTTGCCAAGGACTTCAATTCATATTTTAATTCTGTGACAATGCCCATCCTTTTAGCTTAACTGCCCCAATCTAAATTCACACATTGCCCTCTAGCAGGGATGGTCCTACTCTGTTTCTGAAATCCAAGGGAAGCTTGTTACCCTTCACCCTTGCACAAACCCCTCCAGCCTCATCAATACCTTGCAGGATCGCCCAGGTCCTCCGCTTTCTTGTTTGAGCCTCAGTTAGGAATTTGTGGTTACACTCAACAACCATACACTTGAGGCAGAGAAAGCCATCCTAGACAGAATGATAAAGGAAATAAGAAAGTAATGGGACAAGATATGTCTAATGAGGTTTCTAAAAGCCAGAAAGCAAGGCTCTTGGGGCCACTGGGGGAGAGTTATTGAATGTTCACTTAACCTAGGCCTTGAAGGACGTGGGGACTTGGACATACAAAGACAGAGGCAGGAAATTCCAGAAGGCAAGACTGTTTGCAAAGGTCCAGGAAAAGGAAAATGTGATGTCTGTGGAAAACCAGAGTAGTTCTCATGTTTGGAGTGAGGATGCTTGAAGGGGAAAAGTGGGCGGCAAGGGGTTGGGAGGGGTCGTGTAAGGTATTGTGGCCCTGTGAAGAAGTTTGATTTTTATCTTTAGAGAAACTGGGAGGCCAAAAAGGGGGTAAGGCCCAGGAGTGCCGCTGGCTGCTATGTGGAAGGTGTCTTGAAAGAAGGAATGGCGGAAAGCAGGGAAAGCTGTTTGCACTCTGGGCCAGAGCCCACATTGAGGGCGGTGGCACGTTGGACTTGGTGCACCGCAGCTGGAGAGAAATGGACAACTTCAAAAGCTGTTAGGAGCCAGGGAGCACCAAGAGATAAGGCTGGAGGCTTAGACAGGGGTTAAGCCTTAAAGGCTATGGGGAGCTATGGGAAGGCTGTAAGCCACAGGAAGGCCTTTGAACACCAGAGACGTGATTAGATTAGCGTTTCCCAAGATCGCTCTGGCTACATCGAGGAGAAGGAGCAAGGCAGTTGAGGGTGTTGCAATCATTGCGCAAGACATGCTAGAGGCCTCGCCTAGGATGGTGGCAGTGGAAATGGGCACAAGCGGGCGGACTGCAGGGGCACAGTACAGGGGCGAACGTGGTGGAATTTGACGCAACTGCATTATGGGAGGCAAAGGCTCACCCGGAGATGTCACCGCGGGCCGGTGTTCCACTTCCAGAAGCTTTAATGGCAAAAGCCCAGCAGTGCCATCCCCCTTAGTGAGCAATGATGCTACAGTCTTACTCATGGGATGAATGTGGGCTTTGTGATTCAGCCAAACACTTAGGATGAGCACCGAGGACATTTATTGGATCTACATTTAGATAATGCATTTGGCCTGGTCCCCTCCACTCCTCAGCGCACATTCTCCCCAGCCAGGAGTGACAAAGGATGTTTCCAGTGCTGGCTTTGGCAGCCTTCAGGCAGAGAAGGAAAACTGGTGGTGAAAGCTTCCTGAGGTAGAGTGCCGGCTTGCTAAGCTTCAGACTGCACACACTCATTTGTTTCCCACACTAAAACCGTCTTCTGAGGTAGGAATTATTCTCCTCATTCTCCAGATGAGGAAAATGAAACTCAGAAAGCTGAATGACACAGTTGTTGATTGAATTCCAGCCTGTGTAACTTCAAGTGTAGCTTCATCAACCACACCACTGGTTCTCAAGCTCAGCTGCACATTAAAATCATTTGGGGAGGGCTTGGAGGGTAGCGGTAGAGCGTTTGCCCAGCGTGGGTGAGGCCGTGGGCTCCATCTGCAGCACCACAAACAAGCAAACAAATAGCTGGGGAGTATTTTCCTCTCTTTTAAAAACAGCTTTATGGGGATATAATTCACACCATATACAGTAATTCTCCCATTTAAGTGTACAATTCAATGGCTTTAATACATTCACAGGTAACTGCCACCATCGCCATAGTTGATTTTTAAAATTTTCATCTCTTCAAAAAGGAAAGCGATACCCATTAGCTATCCCTCTGTTACTCCCTACCCTTTATTCTGACCCTTAAGCAAGTACTAATTTATTTTCTGCTCTATAGATTTCTTATGAATGAAGTCAGGTCATATGTGGACTTTGGTCACTGAATTCTTTCACCTAGCATAATATTCTCAAGGTTCATTCAAGCTGTAACATATACCAGTACTTCATTCCTTTTTGATGGTCATAGAATATTCCCTTATATAGATATGCTACATTTTCATCCACTGATAGATTTTTGGGCTGTTTCCACTTTGGTCTATTATTACTAATGTTACTATTAACCACTCTTGTTCAAGTTTTTGTGAAAATGTTTATTTTTAATTCTTTTAGATATACAAAAAAACCTTGGTTTGCAAGCATAATTTGTTCCAGAAACATGCTTGTAAATACAAAGCACTTGTATATCAAAGCAAATTTCCCCATAAAAAATAATGGAAACTCAGATGATTTGTTCCACAACCCAAAAATATTCAGATAAAAATAATTACAAGGGCCGGTGATATAGCTCAGCAGCATAAGCACCTGCCTGGCAAGTGCGAGGTCCTGAGTTCGACTCCTGGTACCTGCATATAAAAAGATAATAATAATAATTACAATACTGTAACATAACAAAATAAAGAAAATACAATATATAAAGAAAAATAAACAGATTAACCTGCACTTGTCTTTGAAAATCTTCCTGGCTGAAATGAGGGAGACAAGACAGAGGACAGTTACTGTGTAGGGCAACTTTCACTATCACCCACGGAATCACTGCTATCTATTGGCTCAACAGAATCTTCTTCTTTTTGGGCAGCTTTAACAAGGAACCTATCCAGTGACACTTGATTTTGCCTCCTTTTGAGGATTTCACGGAAATGTAACATCACATTGTCAATAAACAGAGCTACAGCCTTATTCAGGTGGTGCTTTTCTACAAAATTTTGCACTGTTTCCGACATTTTACGTCTCTCTAATCTCATTTGAAGTGAGGGATTCCTCTGCCTTTTTGCCTTTTTCTCCTCCTCCTCTGCAGATGAGATCTCCTCTGTCATCTCTTGCTGTTGGGAGAGGAAGCTCACAATCCTGTGTGGGGAGGGAGGAGAGGGAGGGAGAGAAGAACAGAGAAAAAACCATTGGCTTAGTTGCGATCGTGTGACATTTTGTGTCATGTACTATGCAAATGGAAAGACATTGTTCGTTTATCAAGTTAAATTTTATTAGAAATGCTTGCTCGTCTTGCAGAGCAAGTTATTCGCAATCCAAGGTTTTATTGTATATACTTTGGAATCGAATTGCTGGGTCATACGGTAAGTCTCCATTTAACTGTGTAAGGAGCTGCTAGACTGTGTTACCTGGGGAGTTTGTAGAATATACTAATGGCTTGCCCAACCCACTCACCTCCCAACCCTGACTAAATGAGCCACAATCTCTTAGGTCAGGCCCCATTGAGTTCTAATAGTCTCTCCAAGTACATTCCAGTGTGTGCCTGTATTGGGCACCATTGAGCTGCGCCATGGTGTCAGTGGCATGTGGCACATGGGACTATTTAACATTATCTATTGCTGAAGAATTATTAGCTACAAGGACTCAGTAAGAAGCCAGTGGTGCATTGGTGCTTGTTAATCAGTGAAGGCATCTCTCCTGTGGTGCACGATTCTGGGAAGAGAACTTTTCACTAGAACTTTTCAGCCTCATAGCTCTCTTTCCTGTCAGCGAGACTGAACTTCATAGCAGGAAGACAAGACAGCACATATCAGGCTGGATTTTCAGTTTTCTGACAAGTTATTGCTCCCACACACTGCTTGTCACATTTCCGAGACTGATGCCATGAAAGATTACTTTGCTGGAGTCTAGAAAGGTTGTGAGTCTTCAAGACATCCTTAAGAAACTGCAGAGCTCCCTGGTAGAAAGGAAGTTGATAGGTGCACGGGGAGCCAGGTAGAGACATGACTTCGTTTTGGCAAGAAGCAAGGGGAGGGGAAATTGGCAGGAAGGACTGTTTGCCTTTTCTCGGCCCCTTTCTGCCCCGGGGCTGCTCTATGCTCATACATTTTTGAAGAGTGAGATATGCTCTCACTGTGCAGGAAGGGGACACACAGGGGGGAAGGGATGAGCGTGGGAGTGGAGGTAGATGAGGGGTCAAAGAGACACATCCTGGATTGCATCATTCCACCCAGAGAACTTCTCCCTGCTTGGCACGGCTTGGTGCCTCGGGATGTACAGCTGAAGATTCTCAAATATTTCCAGGAGTATATCTACAGTGAGACACATTGAATCAATTGCTAATTATGATTTCTTAGTCCACTTCATATTGCTTCCAGGCCTTTGCCCTGGTGATCCTGACTCTCAAATTGTGTTGAAAGAGGAAATGCCACACCATTGAAATTTGAGCCATTTCTCCTTTCCAACATGTGGTTTACAGTTTAGATGTGCGTACAATGCTCTCATGTAGGTTAGCTACAATTTTGACCCTTCAAAAACTTTGTAAGATATTATTATTTCTATTTATACATGAGGAAACTAAGACTTAAAGTTGGTTAGAGGACTTGCCTAAACACACACTACTAGTTTTAGGCAGAGATGGGACTAGAACTTGGGTCTTCTGATTACATGTTCTAATCTGCAAAGCTGACTCCCCAATGTACCTTGAGAAGCATCTGTAAGTCAAATTTAATTTTCTTGTTTTTCTTTTTTCTCTTTCTTTCCTCTTCTTTCTTTCTTTCTTTCTTTTTTTCTCTTTCAAGAGAGGGTCTTGCTATGTAGTTCGGTCTTGTCTCACACTCACTATGTAGCCCAGGCTGGCCTCAAACTCACAGCAATTCTCCTGCCTCAGCCTCCCAGAGTATTAGGATTACAGGCGTGCAGCAACACGCCTGACAGTCAAAGGTAATTTTGTGGATATTTTTACTATCAAATTTTTCCTACTCCTAAGCTATTAACAGAGGTAAAAAGTAAAAAAATATCACTAAGTAAGATTAAAGAACCAGCTGAGCTCAAATAGCATAAATTTACAATGGGACTAGTCATAATTATCTTTTGCTTTTAATATTTGCCAGTATCATTGAATGTGATAATTCTCAACTTTTTAAAAATCTGGAATATTTTTGGAAATGTGATAAATACAATGAATTGACTATTCAGATAAATGCAAACCCATACATATATGGAGAACTTTTATACAAGTTAAAAGGGTCATGAAACCCAACTTTGAACCCCAGGTTATAAACCTAGAAAAGGAAATGAAAAAAAGAAAGAAAAACATGATAGTGCTTACCCAGGATCAAAGATTAGCAAGGCTGGTATGACAGAAATAGAGCAAATTCCAGCTGGGTACAGTGGTGCATCCCTGTAAGCCCAATTACTCAGGAGGCTGAGGCAGTAGGATTGAAAGTTTGAGCCCAGTCTGGGCTACATAGTGAGACTTTGTCTCAAAATAAAAAATGTTGGGCATGTAGCTCAGCAGTAGAGCACCCCTGGGTTCAATCACCAGAAGAGAGTAAATTTCAAAGATCTACATCTATTTGCCTACTTAACATCTCTGCTTGGATATCGAATAGGAGTCAAACTAGGATTCTTGATTTCCTCCTTCTTCTCTGTCTCTCTTCCAATCTTCTCCATCTCAGTTGTTGGCACCACCCCATTGCTGGAGCCCAAAATGATCATTCTTGATTTTTCTCTTTCCCTCTCACATCCAATCAATCCAGTCAACTATGCCCTCATTATGCATTTCGTAGCCATTGGCTTTTCTGCGTCTTCCCTGACACCAGCCTAGGCCAGGCCATGAGGATGAGTTGAGAAAATGCTTCATAGGGAGATTGCATTTATACTGACCCTTCCAAAGATTGGGACATCTGAAAATCATCCAGGTAATCCTGGGGAGGGGTATGGTGGCCTCAGGCTCCGCAGGTAGCAGAGTGAGTAGAGCTTTAAAAAAGGGCTTTTCTTCCTCTTCCCTTCCTTTTCCCTCCCTCCCTGAGCAATTCAGTCCCCAAGCCACTAAGTGCCAGGAGCCAGAGCCCGAGCCCAGAGAGAAGGGGTCTCACAGAGCCCCAGCATGGTGTACAGAGCCATAGGACAAGCTGGAGCGAGCTGGGTAAGCAGGCTGTCCACACCGGGAGAGTCGCTGCATGGGTCATCAGACCCCAGAGCCGGTGAAGAGCTTGTGCATTCTTGGGGAAGGACAGCCAGGAGTAAGGTGATGGAGTCCAAGCAGGTGAGCAATAAGTCTACAGAGTACTGAACAATGTAAAGAGAAAAAGAGTCCCTTGGCAGCAGAGAAGGCTGGCAGACACTACCTTACCCAAGTGGCCACAATGCATCGTCAGTAATAGAGTATGTTGAAATTATGTGCCCACCTGATAGGATGCAATGAGCAGAGCAAAGCATTGTTATCACTATCACGGCAAACATGAGGAAATATTAAGAGAAACTCAAGTGGGGGACAGTCTATGAGTATCTGGCCTGTAATCCTCAAGATCATGTGATTTTTAAGTTTAACTAGATTTTTAAAACTTGGAAAATAGTTGTCAGAAATATGATAAGCAAGGGGTTCATAGTGTTACTGTGAAAAAACTCATACAAATAGAGAAGAAAAACTCAAAACCTCAAGAAAAGCAACTGCCTTTTGAGGAATTACACTTCTCTCACAAATCAGGTTCATAATAACACAGTTTCTTTCTAGAACCCTGTACTTTTCCTTCATTCCACATTTTCCTGCCTAATTGTAATTAATTATTTGTAGGTTTTTCTGTTTAATGTGTTTCTACCATACTGGACTGTAGACTATGTTGTTCTCTTTCTTTGGCTGATTTTGTACACTGCTGTGTTCTCTGTATTTATTTTTTATTTTTTATTTTTTTATTTTTTGTGTGTTCTCAGTATTTAGGAATGGCCTGACATACAGTTCTCTGTCAATAAACATTGGTTGACTGCATAAACAGGGAGGGGTGAGGGGGGGCCAACCTGTAAATTATGCAGAGAAAGTGGTCACAGTCCTTTAGGAGTTGGGTAGTGTGCCCAGGAGCCAACGGGCATTAAAATAGTCCCTCTCACCCATGTGTTTTTGAATCAGACCCTAGAACAGGGAAAGTCTAGCTGTCTGTGGAGCTCCAGGGAACCGGAAGCCCTGGCAGAAATTTTCCCCCTGCTGGCACCCAGGGCATGGAGAAACTGTCCGCCTGCCAGCAGGAGATCCAGCCTGAGAACTTGGCGGCCTTGAGGCCTTACCCGGAACTGACACACATCTGGAAGAGTCCGCAACCACAGAAGTTGGCTTTACCCTGCAGTTCCTGGCAGAGATCCAGGGTCACTGTGCCATAGTGCTCCAGAGTCCAGATGCAAAGGGGACAAGTGACCAGCAGAGAGCCTGCTGGAACTGCCCCCAGGGATGAGCTCTCACCTACCCACCTCCTTATCTCATCTTCAGACAGGAGGTCTGGCCCTGAGTAGCTGGGGGTGGAGACAGGGGAACATTCCAGGCAGAGAGAAAAGTTTAATTGAAATAAACACGCACAGCCATAATGTGCATCAGGATCTGCTAAGTAGTTGGATATGACTGGAACTTGGGATGGGAGGTAAAGCAAACCAAAAGATGAGGTTCAAAGTGCAAAAGGCCACCTCCTGGTGCCTCGCTGAGGAAAGTGAACTTTACCCTGCAGCAATGGAGAGCCACTGGTACAGCCAGTTTCATGCTGTGACGTTTTCACTTGAATGCTTGGTGGGTAGTGCTTTGGAGCAGGAGGAAAACCATGCACAAGGGTATTGAAATAGTCCAGGCAGTGCATACTGACAGCTCAACATAGGGTCAAGGTAGGCGCACAAAGAGAAACAGACAGGTAAGAGAGGCAGAATTGTAGTTCACATGTGAGGGGTGGAAAAGACAGGCACGATGAGCAAATCTAGGCTGTTGGTGCTTTCACTGAGGTGTACAACACAGGCAAGAAGTGAGTTTGTCTGCACATGTTAAATTTGAGAAGCTGGTAGATTGCCCTAGTAGAGATGTCCAAGGAGCAACTGAATACACAGGTCTGGGGCTCAGAAAAAAAGTCAAAGTTAGAGACACCGACTTAAATCATTAATATATAACTAAGTCGTCATAGTAAATGTGATCAGTCACAGCGTGCGTAGCATGAGAACCAGAGGCCAAGGAGACAGCCTGAGATTTCTCCAGTGCTTAAAGAATGGCCAGAGGAAGAGTGACCATTGACGCTGGAGAAGGTGGCAGGGGTTTATGTCTCCTAAGTACAAAGGTGCACATTTTTAAGGCATGGGGAAGTGTCGATAGTGTAGAATAGAACTGTGAAGGGCTGAAAGGTCAAGCGAACCAGGGCAAGTATGAAGGAAATATCCTGACACCACTAAGATGCCAAAGATTTTTCTAACCTAAAGATATTCCCCTGTAAATGTGCAAAACTTTCAGAATCCTATGGGCAAATCAACCCTTAATTCAAAAAGAAGGCTATTCTAAGTGGGTGTCATTTCTAACAAGACTTTCCTTCAGGCCAAAGGGCAAATTGTACTCATAACTCGTTAGGTGAATTGTGTCCCCCAGAAAGATATATTGGCATCCTAAGCCCCAAGCACTTCAGAATGTGACCTTATTTGGGAATAGGTTGCCGCGGATGGGATCAAGTCAGGATGAGGTCATAGCAGAGGAGAGGGGGCCTTTAATCCAATATGACTGGTGTCCTTAGAAGAGAACAGACAGAGAGATAGATCTGCCGGGACGACACAGTGCCGAAGCTCCTAGTCAAGTAATGCCAAAGATAGACAGGCACCACCAGAAGCCACAAAGGGACCGGGCAGCATCGTGCCCAAAGTCCATCCATTTCTGTTGTTTTAAACTGTCTGTTTTGTGGTACAGTCGTCCCTCTGTATCCACAACTTTCACATCCGTGATCTTAACTTACTGCAGGACAAAAATCTCCAAATCTCTTGCCATTATTCCCTAAAAAGTACAGCTAAAACTATTTCCAGAGCGTTCACATTGGATTAGGTATTATAAATTATCTAGAGATGATTTAATCTATATGGATGTATCTAATATAGATGCAAATACAATGCCATTTTATACAAGGGACTTGAACATCCGCAGATTTGGGGACCCAAGGTGTGTTCTGGAACCCACCCCCTTTGGAGTCTGAGAGACAACCGTAATTTGTTATGTCACCTCTAGGAAACAAGTACAGTTAGGAAATATAAAACAGTGCCATTGCCCTGGGGACGAGCTCCCACTGATAGGATAAACCCCCACTAAGAAGGGTTTCGGTAAAGATCTCCTTCCAACGGAAACATCTGGCTACTTCTAGGAGAACAGACAAGCTGAAAAGAGCAGTAAAAGTCTTGGTGCCATTCCAAGTATTTTAGATAATCTTCACTCTTGGAGAGATTTAAATTGTTGGGTCTGTAAATCCTAATGTTTAAAGTGGAAATCAAAATTTATGTCTTTCTTTGGAGTGGTTATTTTACAAATCAAATCCAAATGCCTTTTAGTCTAGGTAGTATCCTTGTACAGATAATAAATAGCAACAACGACAAAATAATTAAAGGGGAAATAACATTGGGAAGGAGGACATGGCCATTTTATTGCGCTATTTTTCTCTACCTTCCTTTTTACATTAATAGACTTTATTTGTAGAACAGCTTTAGGTTTAGGGAAAAACTGAGCAGTAATTACAAAGAGATCCCTGATAACCACTCTTCTGTCTCATTACCCTGTCCTGGGCACTGAATTTTCCCTATTATCAACATCTTGCGTTAGTGTGGTAAGTTTGTACAATTAGTGAAGCGATATTGAAGTTATTATTAAGCAGATTTCATAGTTTACATTCAGGTTTAATTTTTGCATTGTATGGGTCTGTGGGGTTTGGTGTATGCATAATGTCATATATCTACCATTAGGGTACCAGACAGATACCTAAAAATCCAAATCCCTTATGTTTTACTTATCCATCCTCCCCTTCCTCTACCACAACCCCTGGAAATCACGGATCTTTTCACTCTCTCTATAGTTTCCCTTTTCAGGAGTCCTATATATTTAGAATCATATAGTAAGTACCTCTTCAGATTGGCTTCTTTCACTTAGCAAAATGCAATTAACATTGATCCATGAATTCTTGTGGCTTGATAACTCTTCTCTATTTATTGCTGTACCAATGTACCACGGTTTACCTATTATTGAAGTACTTCTTGTGTGCTCACAAATTATGGCACATATAAATAAACATGTAGTAAACATTTGTGTGTAGGTTTTTTGCCCCCTGACAAACTAGGAATTGAACTCAGGGTTTTCTTACTGCACTACATCCCAAGCTCTTTTTAATTTTTTAAAAAAAAATTTATTTTGAGACAGGATCTTTTCAAGTTGTTAAATTGCCCAGCCTGGGTTCAAACTCGTGGTCTTCCTGCCTCAACGTTCTAGAGTGCTGGGATTATAAGAATGCACCACCACGACTGGCTGTTGGTTTTTTTTTTTTTCTTTTTTTTTTTTTTTTTTTTTTTGTTTTGTTTTCTTTTCTTTTGTTTTCTTGGTACCGGGAACTGAACTCAGGACTTTGTGCTTGCCAGGCAGTTGCTATGCCATTGAGCTATATCCCTGGCCCCTGGTTGTTGGTTTTTATGTTGATATAATTTTTCAACTCATTGGGGGAAAATACCAAGAAGGGCGATTTCTGGATCATATGGCAAGAATATGCCTGGCTTTGTGAGAAACTGCTAAGTTGTCTTTTAAAGTGGCCATAAGGGAAAGTAATACACATTTTAAAAATAAATAAATTAAGTAAGTAAGTTGCTGTACATTCTTTGCCTTCCCAGCAAAAGTGAATGAGGGTTCTGTAACTTCACATTCTTGTCAGCATTTGAGGTTATCAGTGTTTTGTGCTTTAGTCTTTCTGGCAGGTATATAGTGGTATCTTGTTGTTTTATGAAATAAACTTTTTAGGAATGCATAGCTTAAGGCTAAAGCTAGGATATTGACATCTTTAAGATTGAAAGGGTGATTTTTACAAACGGAAACATTCCTTCATAAATATGTAAAGCCTGTGCCACAGGTAAACAAACTTTTATTTCAAAAGTAAATATTCAGTTTGAAAATAAACACACAAGTACGTTCCCCATGAGGAAATGACGGGGGCTGGAATGCCGCAGAACTGGCGAGCATTTCCGAGGCCAAGTGACGACTCTGATACCACCTCTCTATGTCTGGAACTAGTACTTTCCTGTTAGCCATCTTCTCTGTAGAGCTCCACCCTCCCACACCTGCTGTCCAGTCTCCTCTTTCCCTGTCTCCGCCCATGTTTCCAAAGCCCTGTCTCCATCTGCTTCCCTCTCCCAGCAGTCTTGCTGGTCCTTTCCTCAGCCTGTATTCCCCAATGCTCAAGCCCCATTTCTCCTCTTTCCCCTCATGTTAGCCTTGAAAACATTATGCTAAGTCAAAGAAGCCAGGGGCAAAAGCACACATATTATAGGATGCTATTTATGTGTCTTAGCTAGTACAGGCAGATTCCTAGAAACAGAAAGTAGACTAGAAGTTATTGGGGGCTGAGGAGAAGGAAAATGGGGGAGTTCTTGCTTACTAGTTACTGAGTTTCTGCTTGAGATGACCTAAGGCATGATGTTTGTTGTTGAATATATTTAAAGTGATTTTCTGCTTCCATTTCTGAAGTTAAAAATTCAGATGAGTGGAGCACTTTTTAATTTTTTTTTAAATTGCATAGTTCTTTCTTTATGTATGACTTTTATTTTTTCCTGTAAGTATCTGGCCTTCTATCAGCATCTGCTGGGTCTAGGCCTGATTCTTTCCTTTGGAAATTTTGACGAAAGTGCAAAAGTCTCATCTGGTGTTTAGGTCCTCTACTGTGAAGTAGCTGGAAGTACTTTCTGGAAAGCCAGGAAGGGCTCCATCCTTGACTGCATCTTTGATATCTGAGGGCAGGTCAGAATGAGGCTCTTGACTCAAAGAAGTCAGTGGACTAGATCTACTTTCTAGTTTTCTAGGGCTAACAGACACCTAAAATTCTGTCTGGCTTGAGATTTCAGACACTATGTTTTGTAACTGGAACCAGTCTCTCCACAGGGGACATTGTATCTCCTCAAGGAAGACTGATAACTTGTGTACTGGTGTCAGACTCTGAGCCTTTGGGAATATTTGCAATATTGGTAAGCAGGGTTGGGAAAGAATCATGCCAGTCTTGTTCACATGGTTTCCCATGGGGCCAAGGAATGCTGGTCCCTTGGTTAGAAACAGCTAAGGGACGAAGTGGCTAGGTTTCTCTCTGTGGACATGGATTTTGCTCCCAATACAATTCAGTTAGGAATTAGGTGAAGCTTCAAAGCATTCTTCCAGTTTGGGCTTCCCATACTTTTAAAAATGGGAATTTATCTGCTGCCCAACTCACTCACACACCAACCACTCAGAAGGCAGGATACAGTCGGCACCTCTCTTCATTACTGCTCACCCACACTTTTTGCCTTGCAGCTTGAGTATTTCCCCTTGTTCCTTGCCTTGCTTTGCTTCCTACCTGCTCATCCCCAACACCTCCCACAGCCTCTCACCATCCGACTGCTCAGTACAGTTTCACTAGTTACTTCTGACTTTCTTTTCTTATTCTTCATCTTCTTTGAACTCTAGAGCAGGTGACACTGACGTCTGTTCCCTTCATTCTTGAAACTCTCTTATTTTGGACTGCTCATGATAATGACCTCTTTTCTTCTCTACTTATGCTTTCAAATCCTGAAATCTCATTCCTCCATGGTCTTCTGTTTTTGTTTCTGTGATGAAGACTCTCAAATATGTATCTGTAGCCCAGTCTTTGGCTTGAGACTCTGGATTCTCATATCTTTCTTTCATCTAGCTAGACCAAAGGTGCTTCAAACTCAGTATCCCTCAAACTGAACCCACAGCTCCCTCCTATGCCCCACCTCCAACTCCATGGCTTTTCTTTTATTTCCTGTTCTGATGAATGGTCTGATTTTCTCCAGCCACTTAGATTTTAAAATTCAGGATCATCTGAATCACACTCGACTGCATAGTCGGCAGTGAATTTTAGTAGGTTTCATCTTTCCAATGTGCCTTGTATTTGTCTCTTTCTCCTCGACTCCTACTACCACTGCTTGATGTGGAGTTGTGTTACCACATGACTATTACAATACTCTTGCTGTGTCCCTGCTTCCTCTACTCCAACCTATAACTTTTTGCTGTAAAAAATCTGATCCCACCCCTTGACCCATGGTCACCCCAAAGGTGTTTCACTGTTGCTGTAGCTAGATTCGAAATACATTAGTGCTTTGCATCAAACCCTTAAGTCATTCCTCCTTGACCAGCCTAATAAATATAGATTCTTTGCTCTGACATTCAAATACTTCTCCAAATGACTCCAACTTTCCATTATAGCTTTGCAGTCCACTGGTCCCCAACTTGGACCTTAAACTCCAAACAAGAGAACACATTCTGTTCATTTCAATCTCCATGACTTTGTCCTGCTTTACCCCTATCTAAAATGCCATCTCACAACTCATCTGCCCCAGGAATATTCTTCCCATGCTTTAAAGCCCGTTTTGATCATCCTTCCTCTATGGAGATTTTCCTTGCTCTCTTAATCAGATATGCCCTTTGGTCCTTTAGACTTTATGAAGCTTTCCTTGTATAGAATCTATCATTTCTACAGCTGAGACCACCAGTTGTTGCACAATATCAGATCTGCCCTTACTCTGGAATAGTAAAACTGAAATTTTAAGTTGGCACTTGGCTATCTTGAATAAAGACTACATTTCCCAGCATCCCTTGCAGATAGGTTTGGGCCTGAGTTTAAGTTCTGACCAATGGACTGTAAGTAAATGTGGTGTGTGTAATTTCTAGGAGGTTTCAGAGGTAAAAGGGCATCCCATCCCTTTTTCATTCCTGCTGACCAGAATAGGAAAGAAATGGCCAAAGCACTAAATGTCATTTTGGACTATAAGGTAACTTTGAGAATGAGAGCTCCACATGGCAAAGCAACAAGAGAGATGGAACTTGGTCTCCAACACAAAGGGATTTGTTTTCCACCTCGATGATGATGACTTTCTATATATCTATCTTAGATGTCTGTCCTAAACTACAAGTTTTTTTAAATTTCTTGCCTCCTGATTTATATCTTTGTGTGTCTGTGGGGGAAGTGCTGGGGATTGTGCCCCAGACCCTGTTTTCTAAATTTAATTTTGCTATAGAATCTCTCTAAGTTGTTCAGACTAGGCATAAAATTGCCATCTTCCTGTCTTAGCCTCCCAAGTACTGTAACTGGGATTACAGGTGCACACCACTGAACCCAGCCCTGATTTACATCTTCATCCATAGCCCTTGTTACTATAAAAGTTCACGCCCCAGCCTTGGACTGACAACAAACTTCTGTTATTTGAGGATTTCTCTGTGGTTGGTGAATGGTTCTAATCCCAAATAATCCAGTATAGCACAGCTTTTTCTGCCTTGTTTTGTTTTGTTGTTTTCTTTGAGACAGGGTCTTGCTATGAATTGCAGGCTTGCCTGGAACTCACCATGTAGCCCAGGCTGGCCTGAAACTATCAATGATCCTCCTGCCTCAGCCTGCCAAGTGCCTACCTTGTTTTATCTATGAGACCTTGCCCTAATCCCTGTTTAACTTTTAGGGATGTCAGTGTGTAATACAAAGGAAAGTGAGCCCAAGGTGTTCTCCCACTAGCTTGGCAGAAAGCAAAAGTAGTTGGTGGAGCCCCCTAAAACAAGATTGCTAATAAGTACATGCTTACCTCCACACACCTTCCAGTTTCTAACACAAAGGCCATTTCTGAGGCCCAAGGAGAGCAATATTTCTGAGGATAACTGAGGAATATGTTAGAGAGTGTTACTTCATTTCACTTTCATTCATGTATCAGGCCCAGGGAGAACTAAAACCATAGATTCTGCAAACCTATTTTTTTGTTTTGTTTTGTTTTTTGGACACAGGGTCTTGCTCTGTAATTCAGGCTGGACTTGAGCTCACTTTGTAGCCCAGGTTGGCCTCGAACTTGCAACAATCCTCCAGCCTCAGCCTCCCGAGTGCTGGCATTACAGGCATGCGCCACCATGCCCGGCCTCAAACCTATTTCTTCAGTTCAAATCCCAGGTCTATCACTTCCTAGCTAGGTGACCCAAGGCAAGATCCTTAACCTCTCCATGCTTTTGTGTCCTCGCCCCTCACACAGTGATAGTAATAACAGGCAACTCAAAGATTGCTGTGAGGATGAGAGGAATTAATACACATAAACACATAGAAGTGCGTGTTATTAGTAATTCTTATAATTATTAGCTTTATTTCCTCTTGGGAAGGTAATGGGGAAAAAAGTAGGTAGTTCCTCTGTCTTCATGTGTCTTACAGTCTAGTACAGAAGACAGCCATTAAACCATATTGAAGCAACTTTTCATTTAGTGTTGTGATTAGTGCCACCAAGGGGCTTATGAGGGAAATCTCTCCTCATCCTGGGAATCAGGCCAGATGGCTATGCCACAGTGACACTGAAGCACTGGCATGCAGAAAGAGCAAAGTGTTTGAGGAAGAGGGCTAAGACAGAGGTGGCTAGGAGGAGGGTGAGAGAGCCCAGGGGCTTCAGTGGTCTCTGGCAGGCCTTCTTGCTCAGCCTGATGGGCAGCATTCCTGGTGGACATGGAAGCCACCTGAAGTGAAGTGCTGCATATGTCCCACAACTGATAGAGAAGGGCTTTGAGGGCCAGGGAAAAGGGCACACCATGGACTTGGGCTTTGGAAACAAATCCTGTTATCACCTGGGAAATTGCAGGGCCAAGTGGCACAGGCACAGGGGTAGGGGGTTACTACTTTTGTCTCAGGATGTTGAGGGATCCACGCAGGTATTCTAGGAAGAAAATATCAAGGCAGGGATCACACAAAGCTGACCAAATTGCCTTTTCAGCTGAATTTTAAAAGAAAGCCCTTGAATACTTAAAAAACCATACTTGCTGCGCACATATGAACGGTTGAGTCAAGAGACATCAACTGCTCTGATATATTCCTGGCATGCACAACCTTAAATTAGAGGGGCTAAATAAAGCTGCGGCCTGCCCTTTCTGAAAGTTTGCCAAGCACTGATCTAGATCATGTGGGACCTGAGGCCTCCTCTGGGCTCATCTTAGGATAGATGCTGGAACTTGCTTTTTGGCTGAAACTTCTGACATCAGCCTTAATTTTAGTCATGTGTCATCTCTTTTCCAAAGACATAAAGTCCTGGAGGTCTTCAGGGAATGTGAGTTTAGTACTTAGCAGGCCAAAGGTTCATTGCCTAGAGAATGAATGATCAGCTCCAAGCATCCTGCCCTAAATTGTTCTTTCCCTCTGCACAGACCCATCGTCCTCATAGCTTTTAGAGGCGCCTTTTGACTTCTGAGCAACATCTGAAGCACTTTCAGTTTAGCATCGGTAAACACTTCGGACCTCCCAGGCAGCTCAGAGTCATGCTCCACATCACCTTGTTTGGAAACATCACCATCTGGTGGATTCCACTGTATCTTCTCTCAAAGACCTGGCTGTGTTTTGCCAATTGAGGACATCCATGACTTGCTAAATATTTCAGCTGCACACTGACTTTGAGATTGGTATCCGAGGAAGCCAGAATTTGGGGGGCAAATAAGGACTGTACCTCATGCTTCTAAGCTGCAGTCTTGGCACACATTCAGCCTCACAATGCCCCCGACCCCTACCCCGGTCTCCTAAAGGGTTGCACTTTACCTCCATGACCCTGGACTGCTTTTGCAGGGAACACAGGAAATTTTCAAAAAGTGGAAAGGAACTAATAAATTGCTGTCCTTTCATCCATAGGTGATTGAAATTCAATCTCTGGAATCTGACAGGAAGGCTAGACTGCCTTCCTTCAAATGCAGGCCCTCCCTGGCATGGTTGATCCCGAGGTCCTCAGGTCAAATTACCCTGTGGGAAGCCCCGCCCTGCCATGTGCTGTGGACCCACACTGGCTCCTGCTCTTTCTATAGGTACAGTATTAGTGAGGTCTCTTAAGCACTAACTTTTACTGGTAGCAATGTAGGGAGCAGAAACACAGGAGTATTTTGTCCTAAAAGAGAGGATCTGCCTGGGCTTTGCAGTGAAGCAGGCTTAGATTCAAATCCCCATTTCTCCAGACACACCTCCACCATGGTTCTGCCACTTCCCTTTCTGACCTTCTGTTTACCTGTGTATGGACTGGAATGATCACAACATCTACCCTCTGCAGATGCAATAAAAAAGTAAACGAGAAAGCAATTTTGCTGTAATTAATCCCCACTCGGTAATTTTTTAACATAATATTTTATTTGGAGCTTCGTTGCAGTTTGGTTAATAAAAGAGTTCAAGTCTTTTTCTGCTGTCTTAGCATAAAGTCCTTAATCAGAACTGATTTATACTTAAAATAGTCATACAGGTGGTGTGGGGGACACATATACTCGGTGCCCAACAAAATGGGGTGTTTAAGGGTCCAAAAGATTATGTTTAAACTATGGATCTAGTTTAGACCTAATTATCTCATTTGCTTAGCATGATCTTTCTCAAACTTCACTATCTTCTGGGTGACTGGGTCCTTTTTTCAAATGAATTCTCACTTGGGATTCCAATATATTATGTAAGGAAGAGAAAAGACACAAAGGTTGGAACTAGGCTGGAGCTGTAAAGAAAAGCAGGATTTCTGTGGTTCCCACTGGAAGGAAAACTACAACAGCAAATATTTTGTCTGTTTTTTTTTTCAATACTACATCCTTGGTGTGTCTACAGTGATGCTTTACATTGACAGAACTCAACGGGTATTTTTGGTGGATGAACAGCATATAAGGAAACCTGGTACAAAATATACAGCCAAGAAAGTCTTAAGATCCCTGCAGAAAATTGAGTGATGGTGTCAGTGTGAGAATAAGAATCGTGCCCTTTCTGGTCACCTACATGCCTTGTTATTCTTCTTGCCTCCTAAGATCCCTCCTAAGAAGGTCATGTGTACACTGGGGGATTGGCTGTGCAGGGAGAAAAGCGACAACATGTAGAGTGACTTTGGCCTCCTAACTCCTTTCTCACCTTCGCAAACACTTCTGGGCAAATAACACAGTTTGCAAAAATCAGACTAAGCACCAGTGCAAAACAATTGTGCAACACAGTCCAACAAACACCTTCTTCAATAATCATGTGTCAGTAAGGACAGTGGCAACACATTTGCTCCGTGGCCCATAAGTCAAATTGGAAATTTGGATAATTAAAGCTAACAGGTATCTTAGTGGAAAAGAAGGAAATTCCAGGTTTGCCAGGTTTTAGTTGGGTGACCTTTTCAGTAAGATCCCCTGAGCTTCAGTTTCTCCATCTGCAAGACCATCTTCACTCCTTATCTGATAAACAAAAGCGCCCATAACATAGATTTGTGTGGATATCAAATGAACTGAATAGTTAACCGATCACCAAAATATTTAGAATATACTGAACACTCAAGGCAATCTTCTCCTCTCTTTCTTTCTTTTTCCTCCAGAAGTCCCAGAATCATTAAAAGATAAACTGTTCTGCATAGAAGTTTAAAAAAAAAAAAGGATGACAGATAAATATTGCAGATGTTCAGAAACTGGAGTGCAGGAGCAAATGTTAGGCTCTAATAGAAACGTTTTAAGTGATGGAAATCTGATACACACGTGGGGGACAACAGGGAAAATCAGGATTCCTGAGTTCCCTGAGGGGTAGGTAAAAAAGGCAAAGAGAACAGAGTGTGATGGTCAGACTTGGGGACCAGGGTCATACATGTGTGACCTGAGTTAAAAATCTCAATCCTGCCATTTGCTTCCATTTGATGACGCTGAATTTTTCTGGGCCTCCATTTCCTCACCTGTAAAATAAGGATAACAACAAGAATTCCTGTCAGGAAGCTGTTGTGAGCCTTAAATGTAACAACATATTCAGAGCTCCTGTATATGGAAAGAGTTCAATACAAATGGTAGTTATGATTACTAGTATTCCTGGGATTAGCATGCCTAGAAAGAAAGTGTGGGTTAGGAAGGGTGGCAGTTTCCTCAACTCTAAGCACTTTTAGCTATGTGGTTCCATATAGTTCCCTAAAATCAGTCCTGCGTAGAACATCGTTGAAGAGGAAAGCAGAAGGAATGATCAGAAGACCCACAAACTAGGAAGAGTTACAATTTCTATTTTCTTGAACTATTTAGATAACAACTTGTGAGGTGAGTGGCTCTCATTTAGGCTGAGTTCCCTACAACAAGCAGACCATGAGATCAAGATTTGCATGCACATGCTTTATTAAACAATTATTCCTGGAAGAAATGGGTGAGGGAGTGGGGAAAGTTGGATAGAAGAGGAGAAGCAGCAAATAAAGGTGGAATTTCAGGCTAAGTCCCATCTTATCCTTCAGGGAAGCTCTGGTATGTAAATTATCCATCAGAGCTGGACGTTGATTTTTCTCACCACTCTGTCAGGGATCTAAGGGATGTAAACTGTGGAAGGATGTAAACTCTAAAGCTCTCTGGTTTCCTGTGCTTTTAAGAAAAGGGGCTCTAATCACTCAAGGGCAGATCTGTACTTGTCATTAAAAAGCAAAACACTTTGGAGAGCAGTTTGTCATTTTCTTATAAACTTAAACATACTTTCACCATATGATCCAGCAATCACACTCCTTAGTATTTACCTGAAGGAGTTGGAAAATGTATGTCCACACAAAAACTTACACACAAACATTTACAGCAGCTTTATTCATAATTGCCAAACTTTGGAAGCAACCAAGATGTTCTTCAATAGGTGAGTGGATAAATAAACCAGAGTACTTCCAGACAATGGAATATTATTAAGTGTTAAAAAGAAAAGAGCTATCAAGCCATGACAAGACATGGAGGAACCTTGAATGTATAGTACTAAGTGCAAGAAGCCACCTGAAAAGTCTACATAGTCTATGACCCCAATTATACAACACTCTGGATAAGGCAAAACTATGGAGAGAGTAAAAAGATCAGTGGTTGCCAGAAATTTGGCAAGAAGACTTGTCTTAGTCAATTTATTTGTGGCTGGGACACAGTTCCCAACACCCACAATTTAAAGGAGAGGTTCATTTAGGCTCACAGTTTCAGTTCTTAGTCAGCTGGCTCCAAGGTAGAAACAGGATGGCAGAGGGGCAGGGCTGAGGAAAAGGTGCTCACCCCATGGTGGTCAGGATGCACAGAGGGAAGGGAGGCGCCAAGGACAGAGTTACGCCTTTCCAGGTCACACAGTGATGCACCTTCAAGTAGGCTCCACCTCCTAACAGTGCAGTCAGCTACTGAACTCATCAATGGATGAATCCACAGGTGATGATAGCGCCCCCGCGACCCTATCACCTCCCATACACAGGAGACTTTGGGAGACATTTTAGATCTAAATTATAACGTGAGCAGATAGAGCATAGAGGATATTTAGGGCAGTGAAAATATCCTGTATGATTGTATAATGATAGATAAATGTAAGACATTTGTCCAAATCCATAGACTGTACAGCACCAAGAGAGAATTCTAATTTGATCTTTGGACTTCGGGTAATTAAGATGCGTCAGTGCAGGTTCACCAATCATAATAAATGCACCAGTCTCGTAGGAAATGTTGATAAGGGGGGAGGCAATGCATATGTGTGGGTAGAGGGTATATGTGGAATCTCTTTACCTACCTCTCAACTTTTCTGTGAATCTAAAATTGACCTAAAAACAAAGACATTTCTTAAAAAAAATGTAAATCACACAGACACTGGGAAGAAAACACTCAAATACAGTAAAAGGTATCTGAGGGGATTTGGGCAGATCACTGATAATATTTGCCATCCAGAGCTCATTATCCCTGTTTTACAGGAGAGTGGACAGGCTTAGTAGGCCTGGACTAGCAAAAGTCCCACAGCTGACAGTTCACACTCTCAGGATGAGAGCCTGGGCACTATGGATACTCTTTGGTCACAACCTAGCATCTATTTTTCTTCATCATCTACCAAGTGGGATGGGCATCTATTTGGGGTGGGCATGAGTTGACTCAAATCAATCGATACATTCCAGGTCCCTGATATCAGTGATGAGTTCAGAGATGAACACATCAGCAGTTGAGTCCAAAAAGGGTACTCAAAACAAAAGCTTGGTTTAAAATATTGGAGGAAAAACTGCTTTCTCTGCTGCATATGAATGACAAAGCCTGTAGTCCCAGGCTTTTCTGGAGCCAGCTTAGGAATATAATAGAAGTGTGTGCTAAAAATGGCACCAATGCCATGGGAAAAGACCCAGGTATGGAGAAAAGAAACAGGGCATTTGCTGCCTGAGACACTTGATTAACTATTCCTTGATATTTCTGTACCTCAGGACTTGTCCAATAAAGGAGCTAGGAAATTCCCTTTTACTTAATTTAGATTAGGTCAAACTTTCTGTTGGTTACAACAAAAGAAACCCTAACTGATTCATCATGTTTCTTGATTCCTGGGCCAGTACTTGGTCTACAATGAC
The DNA here is from genome assembly GCA_028451465.1 of Erethizon dorsatum. Classification (NCBI taxonomy): domain Eukaryota; kingdom Metazoa; phylum Chordata; class Mammalia; order Rodentia; family Erethizontidae; genus Erethizon; species Erethizon dorsatum. Next base: position 118,097,250 of record CM051842.1, on the reverse strand, counting down.
TTTGGTTATAAAATGGTTCTCTTCTCTTTCAGATGTTTTCCATAGCCTTTGATTTGATGTAAATACTATATAGTTAAGATTTAAAATGCTTTCAAATAGAGACAAATACAGGAGGTGAGAATAGACTAGTAATAAGGGCGTTGACCAATTTAAACACTTGCCTTCTTTTAAGTCCAGCAATCGTTTAAAGACTGACGTTGTAGAGGTAAAATATTGCTAGGCTTGGAATATGGTACGTTCCCCAAGATTCGTGTGCCGGAAGCTTTGTCCCCAGTGTGGCAGTGTTGAGGTAGGGGAACATTTAAGAGATGGGATCTAGGGGGAGCTGGTTAGATCTTTGGGGGCACTGCCCTTAGAAAAGATCAAGTGAGTTCTCAGTTAGTGCTTGTGAAACTTAGTTGTTATGAAATGGTGAGCTCTGATCCCTCCTCATTCTCCAGCTTCCTGTTGTGCTGTATGATCTCTCCTACCGCACTTGCTCCCATCATAATGTCATCCGCCATGATGCAATGCATTCAAGGAGGGGCCTCACCAGAATAAATACCATTCGGACTCTGTGAACTACATACAGCTCTTTTGTTTATAAAAACAATCAGCCTCCAGTATTTTGGTGTATTAGGTAAAACTATGTGGAAAATGTACCAATTGTAAAAGTGTGTTTTCTTGAATTTGGGTAAATATATAGCCACCAACACAATCAATTTATAGAATATTTTCATTACCTCAAAATTTCCTTGTTCTGCTTTTTGAAAAGTTTCCTAGTCAGGCCTCCACACTGCTGGCTCCAAGAAACCACTGTTTTGCTTTCAGTTACTAGAGGTTAAATTCGTTTTGTGTACATTTTCATGTAAATTAAATTGTACAATATATACTCTTTTGTGTTAGCTTCATTTACTCAAGATAATAGGTTTAAGAGTCATCCTTGGGCCGGTGAGATGGCTCAGCGGCGTAAGCGCCTGCCCGGCAAGCGTGAGGGCCCGAGTTCAACTCCAGGAACCCACATACGAAAAAGGGGCCGGTGATATAGCTCAGCGGCATGGGCACCTGCTGGCATGCGAGGTCCTGAGGTCGACCCCGGTACCCACACACACAAAAAAAGACTCATCCTTGCTGTTAATTTTATCAGTAGTTGATTCCTTTCCATTGCTAGTAGTATTTTCTTGGTATGAACATATTCCAATTTGTTTATCCATTCATCTATTAATGGATATTTTGTTTTTCCAATTTGAAGTTGTTTTTGAATACAGCTTCCATGTGCATCCATGTACATATATTTTTGGTGTGAAAATCATTTTTATTGTATAAATACCTAGAATTGGAATTTCTGGGCTCTATAATATATTTAACCTTATAAAAGCTGCTAAATATTTGAAAGTGGTTGTATCATTTAACCTTCCATTGTATGTGTTGTATGGGAAACGTGTAGATTTCACATCCTTGACAGCACTTGCTAGAATCAAGATTTGTAACTTTACCAATTTTAGTGGATCTGAAGTACCATATCATGGTGATTTTAATTTGTGTTTGCTGATAATGTTGAATATCTTTTTATGTGCTTTGGGTAATTTCCATATTTATTGTAAAATTCATGTACATTTCTTGTCTGTTTTATACATCATTTGTGTTCTCTTTATTCTATTGTAAGAGTTCTTTATATATTCTGGATATGTCATTGGCCAGACTTCACTGCTGAAAACATTTTCTCCCAGTTCTTTGCTTGCCTTGGGCTTCCTAAATAGTACCTTTGAATCAGTTTTATGCAGACACTCCTCATTTAACCACGGAGCTCTGTTCCCGAATGATCACTAAATGAGGAATTGTATATAGTATGTACATTACAATACTGAGAACAAAGAAATAGTCAAAGGAAACTCCAACTGGATGACTTTGCTTCTATTTGCATAACTCTTATGTGTAGTACTGTAATGTGTAACAACATAAAACTACAGCACTGTACAGTGCAGTACAATCAGAAAAAATTACAGTACTGCACTATAGAAGAAGCCACCATAAGGCCTCCCTGCTGCCCTTATTCCTGAGTCAGAAATCCAATTGCAGGTCCTAAAATCAGAACAGTCGTTAAACAGGTAGGTCGTTAAACAAGGGATGTCTGTATTTATATTAAATTTATCATATTTTTCCTTAATAATCAATGTTTTTGTAACTGATCATTAAATATGCTAATTGTTGACTACTCAAAAGTCAGGAAAATTTTTCCTCCAGGCGCTAATGTTTATTAGTTTTTACATTAAGATGTGAGGTAAAGTTCAAAATTCATTTGTTTTCCATATGAATACTCAAATACTCCTTTTCTGTTTGATGAAAAGATTATCCTTTCCTTACTGAACTGTTTTATTACCTTGTCCAAAATACCAATTGACCGCATATGTTTATGTTGAATTCTGCATTCTGTTCCCTCAACCTATACCTACCTGTATGTGAGTACTATGCTGCCTTGATTTTTATACAATAGTAAGTTTGAAGTCAGGTAATGTAAGCCCTGTGATTGTGTTCTTCAAAATTGTTTTGGCGATTCCAGAGCCTTCAAATTTGAATAGAAATCCTAGGCTCAGCTTGTCAATTTCTAAAACAGTTCTGCTGGGATTTTGGTAGGGATTGCATTGAACCTGGATATTGATCCACAGATCAATTTATGGAGAATTTCCATCTGACAATACTAAGTCTTATAATCTGTGAGCGCAGAATATCTCTCCACTTGTTTAGATCTTAAATTCTTTCTGCAATATCTTAAATTTTTCACTGTACAAATAAATGACTTTGCTGTTAAATTTATTTCTAAGTATTACTGCTAATTTTCATGGAGTGGTCTTCTTAATTTCATTTTCAGATTTTTCAGTTAGTATATAGAAACCAAATTTGTTTTTTGCATAATCATCTTTTATTCTGTAAAGTTGCTAAACTTATTAGGTCTTATAGTTTCATTGTTAATTCCTAAGAATTTTTTATGTAGATAATTTTGTCATCGGGTATTAAAAAATTTTATTTCTTTCTTTCCAATCTGGATTGCATAAATTCCCTTTCTTTATTTATTTCTTTCTTTCCTCCTTTCTTTCTTTCTTTCTTTCTTTCATTTTCTTTCTTTCTTTCTTTTTCTCCTTTTCTTTTTCTTTCCTCCTTATTGCACAGTGTTGAATAGAAATAGTAAGAGTAAACATTTCTTACACATTCTTGGCCTTAGGGCAGAAAATATTCACTATTTCAAAATTAATTAATAGTGTAGGTATTTCATAAATACCCTTTATCAGACTAAGAAACAACCTTTCTCTTCCTAGCATTTTGAAAGTTTTTATCATGATGCGTTTTGAGCTTTTCTGCACTTATTGGGATAATCATGTGGTTTATTAGTCCTTTATTTTATTCTGATAGTGCATAAATTTTACAATACTGTTCTAACAACTAACTAAACTTGGTGGCTTCAAATAGCACAAATCTGTCATCTTGCACTTCTGTATGTTAGAAGTCCAACACAAGCTGGATGTGGTGGCATATACCTGTAGTCCCAGCACTTGGAAGGCTGAGACAGGGTGATTGCAAGTTCAAGGCCAGCCTGACCTAAAAAACAAGACCCTGTTTCAAGAATAAATAAATAAATAAATACCCAACACAGATTTCATTAAACTAAAACCAAGATGTTAGGAAGTCTGGCTTCCTTTCTCCATGCTTTATGGGAAAATCTGTTTCCTTGCCTTTTATATCTTCCGGAGAATGCCTGCATCCTTGGTTTGTGATCCCCTTCTTTCATCTTCAAACCAGCAATGGCAGATCTACTCTTTTTTGCATGGCATCATTCTGACTCCTTCTTTTGTCTCTCTCTTTCACTTTTAAGGATGCTTGTGACTGGACCTACCTGGATAACTCAGCATAATCTCCTTATTTTATGGTCACGTGATTATCAATGTTAATTCCATCTATAACTTTAATTTCCCTTTGACATGTAATGTAATATATGCTGGGGATTAGAATATAGAGAGGAACCATTATTCTGCTGGCTATAGCATACCCTCTGACCTCCAAAGGTAAAGGGTGTCTCACATAAAAAAGGCACTCACCCCATCCCAAGGTCCCCCAACATTTCATCCCAGTTACACCAGTAACTCAAAGTAAAATATGTCATCTAAATCTTATTGGCTCCAAAATTCCAAATCTCATCACCTAAACCATCAAAATCAAGTAAGGATGAGGCTCTGGGTATAACCCATTTTAGGTCAATATTACAACTTCTCTTCAATCTGTGAACCTGTGAAACTCAAAAGACAAGAAACTGGTTCCCAAAATAGGATGATGACAAGGAATAATGGCTGTATCCACTCTTGTTCAAAAGGGGACAAAAAGGAAGTAAATAAGGGAGTCATGCCTGTAATCTCTGAACTCTGGGATGCTGAGGCAGGAGGATTACAAGTTTAAATCCAGCCTGGGCAACTCAGCAAATGAGCAAGACTCTGTCTCAAAATGAAAAAATAGGGCTGGGGTTGTAACTCAGTGCAAAAGCCCTGAGTTCAATCTTCACTACCACAAAATGCTGGGGAGGTGGGGCTTTCTCGTCCCAAGCAAGTTAATAATCAGGGAAGGCAAATTCAATGTCTGTTCAAGACCTGAAATAATGGAGCTAATGGCCTCATCCTGTGGACTAGCATCCTGTCTTCCGGGTTTCTGGTTCCACCCTCTGAGTCATTCTTTCTTCTTCGTGAAAAATAGCTCATGTGTGCAGGTTATTTCATCAGCCTGCTTTCTGCATGTAGAGTTTTGGGCTCTCACAGTCTTCTTTCACATGATACTCTTGCTGTCCTTTTTAGTTTAAACTGGCCATGTTACTGCTTGTTTGTGTAAAATTCTCAAGAAACGTGAGTGTATTCCACATTTGTCTCAGAGATTCACTCCATTATGAGAGAGGCTATCTCACTAATCTTTCCTAAAAAATCCCTTCTACTTCCGACCCTTGCAGAAAAGGGATGTGCGCTCCTCTCTAATCTCTTCAAAGAGTCTTCTTATCCGTGGGTGTTACTGTCCAGTAACACAGGCAAATGACTGGAACTGCAGATATATATAGATTACATACACTTTATCTGAAAGGCTTGGGAACAAAGTTGTTACAGATTTTGGAGTTTGGAATATTTGCAAATACATAATGAAATATCTTGGGAACACGACCCAGGCCTAAGCAGGACATTCATTTCTGCTTCATATACACCTTATACATATAGCCTGAAGGTAATTTTATACAATGCTTTCAAAAAATGTTTAATGGTAAGGAATTTTTCCACTTATGCAGCCATGGTGGTGCCCAAAATGTTTTGGGATTTTGGAAAATTTTGGATTTTTGACTTTTAGGTTAGGGACATCCAACCTGTACTGGTTTTTCTATACATATATGACTATGATAAAGTTTAATTTATAAATTAGGTACAATAGGAGAATAACAACAAGAACTAAAGTGGAACAATTATTGCAATAGACTATAATAAAAGTTATTTAAAACTTAGGAATTTTTTATTTCTGAAAATTTCCATTTAATACCTTCAGACTACAGTTAACCAGGGGTAAATGAAACCATGGAAACCACAAATAAGGAGGGACGACTATATCCTGCTTCTTTGATCTTTCTGTAGTATTAGCAAAAACGTGCCCAGCCCCTGCCTCAGCTTTTGTTGGAGAGCATGCATATACTTTATCTGAAATGCTTGGGACCAGAGTTGTTACAGTGAAACTTTTAATTTTAGCAACTTTTGCATTCTGGAGAGACTGAGAATTTCCCAAATCACCAAGCCCTGGTTCCTTTTAGTTTAACAATTTCCTCCTCAGTCTATCTCCTTCCTCTCACATTGTATGATAAGCAGCAAGAGGAAGCCAGGAAGCACCTCCAAAGCTGAGTTTGGAAACGTCAGCAAAACGTCCAATTTCACCATTTATAAGTTCCGTTTCCCACATAACTGCAGAGCACTACTGTACTCTGCTAAGTTTTCTGCCACTGTATAATAAAGATCCGCTTCCAGTTCCCAGTACCGTGTTTCTCATTTCCTTTTGAAATCTGACCAGCAGCACCTTTAACACCCATATTTCAAATAACAGTATATTCACAATGATTTAGGCATTCACCATAGTGGTATATGCTTTCTTTACCATGCTCCCGAATTCCTTCTGAGCCTTCACCGGCAGAAATTTTAACATCATATTCTTACTAACAGTATGTTCAAGGTGATCTAGACTTTGTCAGTTAGGCTTCTCAGATTCTTCTAGCCTCTGCCCACTGCTCAATGCCAAACCCACCTCTATATTTTAAGGTATTTGTTACAGGGGCATCCCATTTCCAGGTATCAAACTCTGTATTAGTATTCTACTGCTGCTATGAGAACCACAAAATTACTGGCTTGAAACACCACAAATTTATTATTTTATACTTTTGTACATTACAAGTTCAACAAGGGTCTCACTGAGCTAAAATCGAGATGTCAGTAGGGCTATGTTCCTTTCTGTACTTTCTGGGAGAGTCCATTCCATTGCCTTTGATACCTTCTCCAGGCCACCCTGTGTAATTTGATTCTTCATTCCCTTCCTGTCCTCAAAGTCAGCAATGGCAGGTCTCCTTATGTGGCATCATTCTGACTACTTCTGCTTCTCTCTTCCACTCATTTTTTAAAATTCATTTCATTAGTACATGTTTATCACACATGATGTTTACATTCATCTTCGGGAGTGCATATAAGTATTTAATCTATCTTGATTCTTTTCATTCCTTTTCCCTCCCTCCCTCCATTTCTAGATCCTCTTTCCCCAATTTCATTATTAGTTATTTTTATAGTTCATGTTTGCAACATGTAATGATTTCATTCATTGTGGGTAGTTGGTACATGTACATGATGCATCCTAAATCTTTTTATGTCCCCCCTTCCCCCTACTCTGGTTTCTTGGACCCCTTCCCATTTGCAAAATATCTGTCTCCCTGTTTTCTTTCATCAGTCTTTAATTTTACTTTTTATTTATACTTCAAATAACTCAAATGAGGGAAACCATATGGTGTTTAAGCTTGTGTGTCTATTTTATTTCATTTAACATTGTATTCAAGGTGCAATTATATTGGGCCTGACCAGATAGTCCAGTATAATCTTCCCATTTATGGTAAGCAGATTAGCAACTTTAATGCCATCGTAACCTTAACTTCCCTTTGACATCAATGTACCATATTTACAGGTGCTGGGGATAAAGACATGAACATTTTTGGGGAGCCATTATTCTGCCTACCACCTATATCACATTGATTAATTTTTAGACCTTAAACCAATATTGCACCCCTGGGATAAATAGTACTTGGTCATGATGTATAATTTCTTTTATATTTTGCTGAAATCTGTGTAGTATTCTTCAAAATAGTATTGCTCTGTAGTTTCGTTCTTTGTGGTGTCATTGATTTTTGTATTGGGCATATGCTGGCTTTTTAAAACGTTGAAAATTATTCCCTCCACAATTTCCTGAAGGTATTTGTGAAGGATTGATATTATGTTATCCTTGAGTATTTGACAGAATTTGCCAATTAATCCGCCTGGCCTTGGCCTTTTTTTAAAGGGAAGATACTTTATTTCTAATTAAAACTTGGAAGTAGTTATAGGCCTATTCAAATTTTCTGTTTCTTCTGAAGTCATTTGGTGATTTACATGTTCTTAGAAGTCTCTCATATTAGTTAATTGTCTAATTCATTGACATCAACTGGTTTACCATTTTACCTTAAAATCTTCGTGTCTGCGCGTGCGTGCGTGTGTGCGTGTGCGTGTGTGTGTGTGTGTGTTGCCCGGGTTTGAATCCAGCGAGTACTGAACTACACCCGTAGCCCTTTTTATTTTCTCTTCTTTCAAGACAGAGTCTCACTAAGTGACTCGAGGGGCCTGGAACTTGTCATCCTCCCACCTCAGCCTCCCAAATAGCTGGGGTTATGGGCATGTGGCACCGTGCACTGCACCTTAGAACCTTTTAAAATTCTGTAGAATCACTCGTGATAACTCCTCCATTCTTGATCTTTTATTTTCTCTATCAATTTAGCGAAGATTTTACAATTTTGCTAATCTTTTCAGACAACCAACTTTTGTTTTCCTAAATTTTCCCTGGTTTTTACTATTTTCTATTTCGTCCATTGCTCACATAATATTTATTGTTTGCATCCTGTTCTCTTTGGTTTTAAGTTTGTTCTTCATTTCTAGTTTCTCGAGATTGAAGCTTAGGTTATGGATTTGAGCCCTTGCTTCTTTTCTGATATAAATAAATGTTTGAAATTCTGTATTTCTCTCTAAACACTGCTTTAAATACATGCCATAAATTCGTATACAGATATTCCTTGTTTAATGACCTACATGTTTAACGACTGCTTGGACTTATGACACGTCTTTTTTTGTACAGTTCTGTACATCTTGTTTATAGAGCCTCAGTATCTTTTTTGTACAGTATGCCTTGTTTATACGGTACTGTAATTTTTTGCTGATTGTACTGTACAGTACTGTAGTTTTATGTTTTGTTATATGTTACAGTACTGCATGGAAGAGTTATGCAAATAAAAGCAAGGTCGTCAAGGGGGGAGTTTCCTTTGACCATTTTTTTGTTCTGAATACTGTATTGTAATGTACATACTATATACAAATCTTCACTTACTGACCAATTCAGCTAATGACCTAGCTGCAGGACCATAACTCAGTCATTAAACAAGGAATGTATATATATATATTACGTTACATTCATTCAGATCAAGATATTTTAGCTACTCTTGATTTTGTTTTATTTTTTTTTTTTAATTTTATTTTAAAGAGAAGAAAAAACAAAACAAATCAAAAGAAGAACAAATTTTCAAAACAACATAATAGGAGGGTAAGAATGGTTAATACATTGCGTATTACTATCTTTAAGTTAGTTATTCAGGACACCAGACATTAGCATTTAATTATCCAAACATTATTGGCACAAACCTTACTCTTCAATGAACTAAGTAAAAATCGTAGTGTATCTATCTTAACCATCTTATATATATATATACAATTTTTTTCCCTTTCCCTTCTTTCTTTTCCTTATTCCAGTCTCTCTTTCCTTTTGACCAGTTTCTTTTTGATTCACCATGTCTATTGTACATTTTGGATCTTATTTACTCTTTCAGTTTCTCATACTAGAGAGACAATACGATGCTTACACATGTGCTTCTGGTTTATTTCACTTATGAGTATTTTCTCGAGTTGCATCCATTTACCTATAAAAGTCTCCAGTTTATCCTTCTTTATGGATGAATAGTACTCCATTGTATAAAAATACCACATCTTTCTTATCCATTCCTCAGTTGATGGGCATTTGGGTTGTTTCCAAGATCTGGCTATTACAAATTGTGCTGCTATAAACATGGGTGCACATATATCGCTGTGGTATGATGTTTTTAATTCTTCTGGGAAGATGCCCAGAAGGGGAATAGCTGGGTCAAATGGGACCTCCAACCCTAGCTTTTTGAGGAATCTCCACACTGACTTCCACAGTGGCTGTACCAGTCGACACTCCCACCAACAGTGAAGAAGGGTTCCTTTTTCCCCACAGCCCCTCCAGCATTTGTTATTAGTTGATTTCTTTATAGTAGCCATTCTTTCTGGGGTGAGATGGTATCTCAGTGTTGTTTTAATTTGCATCTCTCGAATGACTAGTGATGTTGCACATTTTTTTGTATATTTATTTGCCATTAGTATTTCTTCATCTGAGAAATGTGTATTCATCTCAGATGCCCATTTTTGGAGTGGGTCTTTAAATTTGGGAGGTCTAATTTTTTTGAGTTCTTTATATGTTCTCGATAGTAATCCTTTGTCTGAGGAACAGCTGGCAAACATTTTTTCCCACATTGTGGGTTGTCTCTTCACTCTGTTGGTGGTTTCTCTTGCTGTGCAAAAGCTTTTTAATAAGATGAGATCCCAGTTATTGATTCTTTGGGATAGTTCCCGTGCGGTTGAGTTTTTATTCATAAAGTCTTTGCCTACACCAATGTCTCCAAGGGTTTTACCTATCCTACCTTCCAGCAGATTTAATGTTTCTCTTTTAATATTTAGATCTCTGATCCATTTTGAATTTAGTTTAGTGCATGGTGAAAGATATGGGTCTAGTTTTAATCTTCGGCATGTGTAGAGCCAGTTTTTCCAGCACCATTTATTAAAGAGGCTATCTTTTTTCCAGCGAATGTGTTTGGCACCTTTGTCAAAGATAAGGTGGCTTAGTATGTCTGGGGTTGTTTCAGCATCTTCTAATCTGTTCCATTGATCTTCAGGTCTGTTTTTTTGCCAGTACCACACTGTTTTTATCACAGTAGCTTTATAGTATAATTTCAAGTCGGGGATTGTGATGCCCCCTGCCTTGCCTTTGTTGCCCAGAATTGCCTTTGCTATTCTAGGTCTCTTCTGATTCCAAATGAATTTTAGGATTGTTTTCTCTAATTCTGTGAGATATGCTGTTGGAATTTTGATTGGAATTGCATTAAATCTGTATAACAATTTTGGAAGTATGGCCATTTTCACTATATTGGTTCTTCCTATCCAGGAGCAAGGGATATCTTTCCATTTTCTGATATCCTCTTCAATCTCCTTTTTCAGAGTACTGTAGTTTTCAGTATAGAGGTCTTTTACATCCTTCGTGAGGTTGATTCCTAGGTATTTCATTTTTTTGGATGTTATTGTGAAAGGTATTGTTTCCCTAATTTCTCTTTCAGTAAGTTTGTTATTTGTGTACAGGAAGGCTATTGACTTTTGAGTATTGACTTTGTATCCAGCTACACTACTGAATTTGCTTATCAAATCTAGCAGTTTTTTAGTGGAGTTTTTGGGGTCTTCTGTGTAGAGTATCATGTCATCTGCAAATAATGATAATTTAACTTCTTCCTTTCCGATCATTACTCCTTTTATTTCTTTCTCTTGTCTAATCGCTCTGGCTAAAGTTTCCAGAACTATGTTGAATAAGAGTGGGGACAGTGGACATCCTTGTCTTGTTCCTGATTTTAGAGGGAAGGCTTTCAGTTTTTGGCCATTTAGTATGATATTGGCTGTTGGTTTGTCATGGATAGCTTTTACCAGATTGAGATAAAGACCCTCTATTCCAATTTTCTGTAGGGTTTTTATCATGAAAAGGTGCTGGACTTTGTCAAAAGCTTTTTCTGCATCTATTGAGATGATCATGTGATTTTTGTCTTTGGTTCTGTTAATATGCTGTATTACATTTATTGATTTACGTATGTTGAACCATCCCTGCATCCCTGGGATGAATCCAACTTGGTCATGGTGTATAATCTTCTTGATGATTTGTTGGATTCTGTTTGCCAGTATCTTATTAAGGATTTTTGCATCTATGTTCATTAGGGAGATTGGCCTGTAGTTCTCTTTCTTAGTTGGGTCCTTCTCTGGTTTTGGTATCAGGGTAATGCTTGCTTCCAGGAATGAATTTGGGAGTATTGCTTCCCTTTCAATTTCATTGAAAAGTTTGAGAAGTAGGGGCGTTAGGTCTTCTCTAAATTTCTTGTAGAATTCGGCAGTGAATCCATCAGGGCCTGGGCTTTTCTTTGTTGGGAGGTTTTTAATTACATCTTCAATTTCACTGGCTGATATTGGTTTATTTAGGATTTTTAAATCTTCTTGATTCAGCTTTGGTAATTCATACGAATCTAGGAATCTGTCCATTTCTTCTGCATTTTCCATCTTAGTAGAATATAAATTTTCAAAATAGGTATAGATGATCTTCTGGATTTCTGCAGGGTCCGTCGTGATATCACCCTTTTCATTTTCAATTGCATGGATTTGAGTCTTTTCTTTTCTTTTTTTAATAAGGTTGGATAAGGGTTTGTCAATCTTATTTATTCTTTCAAAGAACCAACTTTTTGCTTCATTGATTCTTTGTATTGTTTTTTTATTCTCCAATACGTTAATTTCTGCTCTGATCTTTATAATTTCCTCCCTTGTACGGGCTTTTGGCTTAACCTGCTCTTCTTTTTCTAGAAGCTCGAGGTTCACCCTTAAGTTGTTTATTTGCGCTTGCTCTATTTTCCTGATATAAGTGTTTAATGCTATAAATTTCCCTCTTAGGACTGCTTTCATTGTATCCCATAAGTTCCGGTATGTTGTACTGTCATTATCATTCAGTTGTAGAAAGTGACTAATTTCTTCTTTAATTTCATCTGTGACCCATTGGTTGTTCAGGAGGATGCTGTTTAATTTCCATGTGTTTAGGGAGTTTTTGTGGGATCTTTTGCCATTGATTTCCAATTTCATTGCACTATGGTCTGATAATATGCATGGGATAATTTCAATTCCTTTGCATTTACTTAAGCAGGTTTTATGAGCTAGTATGTGGTCTATTTTGGAGAACGTCCCATGTGCAGCTGAGAAAAATGTGTATTCTGATGTTGTGGGATGGAACACTCTGTAGACATCTACTAAGTCCATTTGTTCAAAAGTTTGGTTCAGTTCTACTATTTCATTATTGATTTTCTGTCCAGTTGATCTATCTTTTTGTGACAGTGGAGTATTGAGATCTCCCAATATAATTGTATTAGTGCTTATTTGATTTTTCATGTCCTTTAGTACTTGTTTTATATAGCTGGGTGCATTGGTATTTGACGCATATATATTTATGATCGTTATCTCTTCCTCTTGGATTGTTCCCTTTACAAGGATGTAATGACCGTCTTTATCTCTCTGAATCCTTCTTGGCTTGAAGTTCACTTTGTCTGCAAAAAGAATAGCTACCCCTGCTTTTTTCTGGGTTCCTGTGGCATGGAGTATTGTTTTCCATCCTTTGACTTTCAGTCTATGAATTTCTTTCTGAATTAAATGTGTTTCTTGTATACAGCATATTGTTGGATCTTGCTTCTTGATCCATTTCGCCAGTCTGTGCCTTTTGATTGGTGAATTGAGACCGTTAACATTGATGGTTAAAACTGATATGTATTGACTTGTCATGATATTTTCCTGTTGTTGGTTCCCACTCTTTGTTTTTCCGCTTTCCGGCTATTTAATTATTTGCCCTGCCTGGTGGATTCCTTCTGTTGGGGTTCCTATCTCTTTCTAGAATGTCCTTCAGAACGTTTTGGAGTGCTGGTTTGGTGGTCATAAATTTTCTCAGATGTTCTTTGTCATGAAAGTATTTTATTTCTCCATCAATTTTGAAAGATAGTTTTGCAGGGTACATCAATCTGGGCTGAAAATTATTTTCCTTTAGAGCTTGCAATACATCATTCCAAGCTCTTCTTGAATTGAGGGTTTGTGCTGAAAAGTCAGCTGTGATTCTGATGGGTTTTCCTTCATAGGTGATTTGTCTCTTCTCCCTAACAGCTTTTAAGATTCTGCCCTTCTGTTGAATTTCTGGGATCTTGACTATAATATGTCTGGCTGAAGTTTTTTTTTGATCATGTCTAGTTGGTGTTCTGAAAGCTTCACTTATAGAGGTGTCAAATTCCTTTTCTCTTCCAGGAAAGTTCTCCCTGATTATGTCTTTGAACAAGGTTTTAATGTCATTGATGTTATCTCCTGCTTTTTCATTTATTCCAATTATTCTTAAGTTGTTTATCTTTGAGTCATCTAGCAGCTGCTGAATTGATTTTTCATGGTCCCTTGCTATTTTTAAGAATTTTTCCATTTCATGATCACTAATTGCAAGCCTATCTTCTATATCTGAGATCCTGTCCTCGCATTGGCTTATTCTGCTACAAATACTTTCAATGGAATTTTTTATCTCTTGGATATCTGTTTGAATCTGCCTTATGGATTCCATTTCTTTCCTATGCTGAGCATTCATGGTTTCTATAGTTTTCTTAAGTTCATCTATTTTTTTGTCTGTATCAGCTATAGTGTCCTTAAGCATGGTCTTCGTTGTAGACATTATCTCTGCAGTTATCTGTGAGATTATTTCTGTTTTAATTTTTTCCAGAACCTCATTCAGTTGCTTTGTTGTTACCACTTCAGATAGGCCAGGTGGGTGGCTTTCGGGTTGTCCCACCTCGTTGCTCCCTAGGTTTGCCTTTGGTGAATTGGATGTGTGGGGTTGCATCTTGTTTAAGTGACGTCTCATGTTTTCTTTCTTTAATTCCTGGGGTGATGTTTGCAAATTACCTATAGTAGGTTACTTTATTGCTAGTGTTTAAGATCTTTAGAAGATGACTACTTCTCTGCAGTATCTTCCAAGTGGAGCTTGCTTTTGTGTTTTGAGCTTTCTGCCAGATCCTACCTCTTCAATTCGTTGGGTATGCGAAGTTGCTACCTGTTTGGCCCAGTCCTTGATTCTTTGGTACTGTGCCACTGTATTTTCTGTGTCCCTTAGTCAATCTCAATCATGAAATATCAGGAAGGAAAGATGTTTAGAACAATTATTTCACATTTGGCTATAATGTTAACTAAAGCATCAAACACAGCCTAGAAAATGACAGACTGAGCTAACCAGTTATTTACCACTTTTAGCTGTATAGAGTTGCGGTTATATAACAAAATCTAAAACATACCAGAAAAATTATATGCAGTATACAAGTCCTATGTATGTCAATTTTTCCCTAAGGAGTTTAAATTTAAAATGAGTTAAGGAGGAAATAGAGTATTGGGAGAAGAGGAAGGAATTAGATATAAGGTTAGAGGACCAAGAGGGATCCCACTAAAATTGGGACACTAGTGCAGAGAACAGGTGGTAAAAAGAGAAGGAAGTGATAAAAGGAAGAACAGATCACGACCACAATCAGAAAGAAGTTAGAGGCGCTGTTTACACTCATATAAAAAACCAGAGAGAATAATGAAGGAAAGAGCAAATACACATACAGAAACAATAACGAAGATAAAAGCAATAAAACAGACAGATCAAAAATAAAACCCCACCAAAAAACAAAACTAAACAAAACAAAAACAAAAAAAAACCCTTCGCCAGAACAAAAAACAAATCAGTGAGAAGAAAAAAAAAAAAAAAATTAAAAAGAATCAGTTCCAGGTGTTGACTTTGTTGTAGGCAGCTACCTGTTCTGTGCAAGTCCGTCCCAGTAAGCCAGGAGCGCCCTCTGGCGGGCGGTGAGCAGAGGCGCGTACTTTCAGGTAGAGACCAGTCTAGCTCGCCTCCGATCTCAGCGCCCTTTCACGGTCCCTGGGCCTGAGAGGCTCAGCGCGCTGTCCGAGCGCGGATTCCCTGCACTGGTTCCCGCCGCTCTGGTTTTTCGCCACGCCCCCCACAATGGCGCCGGGCCAGTCGCTCTCTGGCGCGGGACAGGTGTGGCTGTGAGTCCAGTCTCGTTCGCCTGCTGACCTCAGCACACTTTCGTGGGCTCAATTGAGAGGCCCTGTGCTGCCCTGTCCAGAGCACAAGTTCCCAGAGCAGTTTCCGAGCCGCTCTGAGTTTCGCCACACCCCCCCACAATGGCGCCCAGCCGGTCGCTCTCTGGCGCGGGACAGGTGTGGCTGAGAGTCCAGTCTCGTTCACCTGCTGACCTCAGCACACTTTCGTGGGCTCAATTGAGAGGCCCTGTGCTGCCCTGTCCGGAGCACAAGTTCCCAGAGCAGTTTTTTTTTTTTTTTTTTTTTTTTTTTTGTGGGTACCGGGGGGACGACCTCAGGACCTCGCGCGCCAACAGGCACCCGTGCCGCTGAGCGATATCACCGGCCCCTTTTTCGTATGTGGGATCCGGGAGTCGAACTCGGGCCTTCGCGCTTGCAAGGCAGGCGCCTAAGCCGCTGAGCCGTCTCACCGGCCCCCCAGAGCAGTTTTTGAGCCGCTCTGAGTATCGCCACACCCCCCACAATGGCGCCCGGCCGGTCGCTCTCTGGCGCGGGGCAGCTGTGGCTGAGAGACACTCACCGCCGGTCAGCGCCGTTTTCCGCCGCTCCCCTGCCCCGCCGCTGTCTCAGGATCCTCCGTGGGGGCTCCCTGGGCGCCAGCTGCCACCGTGTGTCCGTAGAATTGAGCCTCCGCCGGCGCTCCAACTCCCGGGATATTAGAAGGTGCGCGCGTGCGGTCTGCTCCTTCTTTCCGTCTTCTTTGTTAGAAGTCACCCGTCACTGGTGCCGGGGGTCCCAGATTGCGCTTCAGAACTTCTCTGGGTTTCGGGGAGGCATCCCCCCCCTCCTGCACTTTCCGGGTCGCTATATTCTCGTGTTCCAATGGTAACTTTTAGAGAGAGTTTCGTTGCCTGCTTCTTACTCATCCGCCATCTTGAGGCTCCCTTGGTTTTGTTTTTTGATGGATAGGTTATTTAGAGCTATCTTGTTTGATTTCCCAAAACTTGGCTTTTCTCAGATTACTTTCTGATATGGATTGCTAATTTATTTATGTTAGGATCATAGAATATACTTAAATGACATCAATCTTTTCCATTTTATTGCAACTTGATTTCTGGCCTAGTGCACAGTATATCCTGCAAAATGTTCCATAGCCAACTAAAAAATGTGCATGCTGTAATCACTGGGTGGAACTTTATAAATGGCATTAGATCAAGTCGGTTAATAGTTATATACAAGTCTGTGTATGCTTGCTTATTTTCTATAAGCTATTTGAGAGTGAAATATTGAAATACCCAACTATTATTGATGATTCATATATTCCTCCTTCCAATTCTGTCAGGTAATGATTCACATATCATGAGATCCTGTTGTTAAGTGTATATATGTTTATAATTATATTTTTCTGATGGATTGAACCTTTTGTCATAAAAATGGTCTCTCATTGTTTCCAGTATTATTTCTCTCTTAAAGTCAATTTTCTGATATAAATATAACCAATAGCATTTTTTTCAGTTTCTACTTACATGAAATATCTTTTCCCATAATTTTACAAACTGTGAACCTATGTATGTATTTAACTGTAAGGTGTGTCTCTTGTAGACCAGATATAGCAGGAGCTTTTCTTTATCTAGTTTGATGATTCCTGCCTTCTAAGCAGGGTGTTTATTTTATGTATATTTAGCACAATTGTTGATATGGTAGGATTATGTCTACCACTTTCACCTAATTTTTATTTATCTCATTTTAATTATGTATATGTTGCTCCTTATTTGCCTTCTTTAGCTAAATAAATATTTTTAGCATATAACTGTAATTCAACTACTACTTTCCTTTTAATTTATTATTTTCAGTTGTTTTCTTAATGCTTGCTCTAGAGCTTACAACATGCATCTTGTAATAATAATCTACTTTGAAATATGATCTTAATTTGGGTATGACATAAAACTTGACTCAAATATTTCTCCTTTTTGTCTCCCTCCTTTGTGCTACTCCTGCTGTATATTTATGTATGTTACAAGCCCAATAATATGTTTTATATTTATTGGTTGCACAATGGCATGCCTCTTTTAAAAGTGGAGAGAAAAAATACATTTATAAAAATTTTTGTATTTATCAACGTGATTTTTGCCATTTCTGGAACTGTTCATTTCTTCTGGGGATTCAAGTTATCATCTGTTGTTCCTTTCTTCCAGTCAAAAGTCTTACTTTAGAAATTCTTATAAGGCAGGGTAGCAAAAAACAAATTCTCCCAATCTTTAGTTGATAATATTTTTATTCTACCTTCGTTTTCTAAGAATAGTTTCCCTCGACATAAAATACCTGGTTAATAGATTTTCTGCCTCCTTCATGCACCTATTTTGACTACGTCATTCCATCGCTTCCTGGTCTCTATCTTTTCTGATGTGAAATTGACCATTAATTGTATTCTATGCACCTAATGAGTAACTTTTTTCTTGTTGCTTTCAATTTTTTTTCCTGCTTTTTTGGTTTGCTTAAAGTGTTTTTAGGTGTGGATCTCTTTATGTTTATTCTTTTTGTGGACATTTAGTTTCTTGGATGTGAAGATTAATTTTTTATCAAATTTGGATGTTCTCAGCCATTGTTTCTTCCAATATTGCTTCTGTTCTTTCTCATCTCTCCTCTGGGACATCCATTATGCATATGATGGTAGACTTGACGCTGTCCCACAGGTCTCTGAGGCTCTGTTTGTTTTTCTTTTTCATTCTGTTCTGCAGACTGGATCATCTCTCTTTTTCTGTTTTGAAGTTCACTGATTCTTCTGCCCCTTTAAATCTACTGTTAAGCCCCTAAAAAGACATTTTCATTTCAATTATTTTCCATTTCCCAAATCTGTATGTAGGTCTTTTTTTGTAAATTATGTGTCCTTATTGAAATTCTCTATTCTCTGCATCGCTTTCTAAACATGAATTATTTGCTACAGCTCATTAAACATCATCATAATAACTGCTTTGATAACTACTTTGATAAATTCAAAATCAGGGGACACTTAGTTTCTATGAACAGATTCTCTCCAACCCCCTGAGTATATCACATACTTTTTCCTATCTGTGTCTCGTAATTTTGTTTGTGAACGCTGGATATTTTAGATAATATACCTTAGCATTTCTTGGATTCTGACTCCCTGTCCAAGGGTTGTTGTTCTTTTTTGGTTTGCTTGTCTTGTTTGCTTCTTCATTTCTTTGTTAGTAACTTCATTAGAGTAATTAGACTAATTTTTTTTCTTTTTTAGAGATGAGGTCTTGCTATGGTGCTCTAGCTGGCTTCTAACTCCAGAGCTCAAGCGATCCTCCTGCCTCAGTCTTCCAAGTAGCTGGGATTATAGGTGTGTGCCACCATGCCCACCTTCAGGTTAAATCATTCTATTCTGTCTGGAATTTGCAATTTTCCTTCATCAGCCTCCCAGAGTGCTGGGATTACAGTCTTGTGCCACTACACCTGGTTTCCTCTGGTTTTTATTTTGCAACCTGTTTCCTTAGGGGTCATCGTTGGGCCTTCATAGTTTACTGATCAGCCAGATATTGGTCAGAGCTTGAGTTTAAACATGTTGTGCTGCGAAGATTTTCTCTCTCTGATGATGGATCTGTGTGTGGGCAGGGGTAAACATTCAAACTTCAGGCTGTTTTCAAGACTTCCCAAGATTTGCTTTTTGCCAGGCTTCCTTATGACTCCTCAGGGAGTGCGTGCTGTCTCCATCAGCCAGGAATGTGTGGGTGGTTTAAGCCTATTCCAATCTCGGCTGCACATGTGCACATCCTCCTATTAACATAGAATATGTGGGAACTGTATAAACACCCTAGGTCCACGTTACCTCACCAAACACCTTCTTACATTCTTGACTAGCAGTCTCGTATTTGTCCTAATCAGGCACACAAGCAAAAGCTAATGGACCCACTGGGTATTCCGGTTCACTTGCTACTGAATTTACCACTTTCACTGAGAATGCCGCCAATCAAATGAGCTCCTCCCACAAACATCAAGGCTGCTGGTTTGCACAGCCTGACCTGCCTTGGTTTATTACTGCATGCACACAGCTAAAAATACCAGATAAATGCTGCCTTATACAATGTTTAATCATTTTCACGAACAAATATTTCTTAGTCAGTGTTGAACCTTTGAATTCTAGAATGTTGGAATGGTTGCTTTTTACTATCTTGGAGAGATTAATAGATGCTTTTTAAGAAGATCTCTCAGTCTTCTGTCATGCCAGAGCTCTCATTCTACCATTAATATTTTTATAATATTTTTATCATTTGACCTTATTAAGTAATATGACAAACCAACAGCCAACATGATACTACATGGTCAAAAACTGAAAGCTTTCACTCTAAAATCAGGAACAAGACAAGGATGCTCACTATCACCACTCCTGTTCAATTTATTAGCCAGAGCAATTAGACAAGAGAAAGAAAAAAAAGGAATATGGATAGGAAAGAAGGAAGTTAAATTATCATTATTTCCAGATGACATGATACTCTACATAGAAGACCCCAAAACCTCCACTGACTCATAGAATTAATAACCAAACTCATCAGTGTAGCAGGATACAAAGTCAATACTCAAAAATTGATAGTGTTCCTGTACACAAATAACAAACTCACTGAGAGAGAAAATAGGGAAAAAACATCTTTCACAATAGTATCAGAAAAATGAAATACTTACAAATCAATCTAACAAAGGAAGTTAAAGACCTATACATTGAAAACTATAGTACTCTGAAAAAGTAGATGAAAGAGGATCAGAAAATGGAAAGATATCCCCTGTTCTTGGATAGGTAGAACCAACATAGGGAAAATAGCCATACTTCCAAAACTGTTATACAGATTTAATGCAATCTTGATCAAAATACCAATGGCATACCTCACAGAACTAGGGAAAACAATCGTAATAGTTAAATTCAATAATTTTATCTCATATCTTTTTTTGTATATTCCTTAGCATTTTTATACACATGATCATGCCATCTGCAAATCAGAAAATTTTATCCCAATCTATATGCCTTTATTTCTTTTTCTTGCTTTACTGCATAAGCCAGGGCCTCTTGTATAAAATTGACCAGGAGAATGTGAAACAGTCTCTTTTTTGATTTTAAGAAGAAAGAATCAATCTATTATCGTGGTCTCTTTATATTTTCATATACTGACAATATTTTTTAAACACATGCATATCATTCATGGGCAAGAAGAGATGATGAATTAGAAGAATATAGCAAGTAAAGTTCTGGAAAAAGGCGGGTTCATCTCTAATCCAGATTTCCAACTAACTAGCTAAATTGATTACCTCGACAGGTAAGTCACTTCCCTGCAGGCTCTTCACCTCTCAAACAAAGAAGGATGAACTGACCACACATGATCAGTGGTTTTCAAAATTTTATTTTATTTTATTTATTTATTTTTGGATCAGGAGGACGGCACACACTCACATTCCCTTAAAATTCATTGCTGAAGCATAACCTTACATTTCTCAGGCTCCCGAGGGACCGGGTCTCTGTGAACCTGAAATCCTCACAACTGCCCTTCTGCAGACACCCCCAGAAGGGCCAGGACATGCAATGGGACTGTGGCATTTTGACATGAATGCAATATCTCTTTGTATACATAAAATTAAAAAATAATGTCAAATAAAATTTGCGTGCATTTTTTCCTTAGTTGGTAGGATTTGTGGGGCCACAGACCCTGTGAAGGTGGAGGAAATTTTTTTCTCCTCTCCTTCCCATACATGGGTCTGGGCTACACCTGTGGCTGCTTCAGCCAAGAGAGTGTGACAGGGTGTTCTGTGCCTGATCCAGGCCCGACTCTTACAGAGCCGGATGACTTCTCTTGTGCTGCTGGGAGTCCCAAGCCACCCTGGAAGGCAGCAGTGGTCACATGATGGCCCACAGGCCTAAGCTGGCCCACTGCCTGCTTTTGTAAATAAAGTTTTATTGTGCTACACAGAGTCCCATGCCCATCTGTCTGTGACTACCTTTGCGTCACTTAGTACAGCCAAGTACTTGTGACAGAGACCTCAGGGCCTGCGGAGCTCATAACATGTGGCTCTTTACAGAAGTTACCAACTCTTGATTTTAGAGTCTGTCTACCTGGAGGAGGCCATGGAAAGGCCCTGAGGTGACAAGAAGGGAGAGGCTCTGCGTGCCGAGTCCCAGGGCCAAAGGCAGCCTCTGACAGCACTTAGCCACCAACAGCAGAGCTCCCAAGGGACAGCTGTAGACAGGCCCTTCTGACCCTGGTCACTCGCCGAATGGGGTAATAAGATGGTGGCTTTAAGCCTCTGCATTGGGCTGGTTTATCAGACAGCAGCAGGTGACCAGAATCTATCCTCCCTTCCCCCACAAAAACATTATGGGCTGCAACTGTGAACACAGAACAAAGAGAAAATGCATCACAGAAGCCAGATGCCAAGCCATGTGGAATTCTTTCTGGAGCGCCCCAGGGCACTGTCACCAAGCAGTCCTTCTGCAGAATCGCCATAACTCATCAGGAAACCCACCCCGGAGACACAGCCTGTCCCTTCGCTGTGTGTCCCTCAGCAGGGTATCCACATTTTAGTTGGTGTGTTTTGCCTTTTAAATGACTCACCAATAGGATCCGAGGGCGAGGGCCCAAGTGGTCCCACAAGGTGGGAACTTGTTGTCCCTTTTGACACAGTGTCCACCTTGTGTTCTGTAAGATCAGTGGTGACTTGCCCTCAGTTTTTAAGGAAACGTGCCTATCATTTCAAAACATCTCAGTTTTTCAGAGACGTGGAGTGTTATGAATCCAGCCCTTGGTCTTAATGGTTTTCTCATTGAAAATCCATCTTCAGGGACAGTGAAAACCAGATCAAGGACTGTGTGTCACATTCCCTCAACCACCAAAGAATGCGGATGCTCTTGAGAGGACACTGTGTCCTGGAGCCACTCTCCTCCCACTACCAAGAGGTCTGCTTCTGCAGCCTGAGTACAGCAGGCAGAACAGCCCCCAAATGCCCACCGCCTAGTGTCTGGGCCCTGAGGGTGACAAAGGGACCCTCGGGTGTGAGAGGGCTATGGACTTGAAAACAGGAAGATTACTTTGGATTGCCTGGGTGAGTCCAATCTAATCACATCGGCCATGAAAGCTCAGAATTGTCACTGGCCGCCAGAAGGGTGTCATGGCAGAAGGGTGCCTGGCAGAATGGTGTCATGGTCTGTTTAGGCTGCGGTTGCAGGAAGCTGTGAACTGGAGTAGCTTGTGAACAGCAGAAATGTCTTTCTCACAGTTCTGGAAGCTGAGAAGTCCAAGATCAAGGTGTGAGCACATTCATGTCGGATCAGGGCCTGTTCCCTTCTCTCAGTGTCCTCGGATGGTGGGAAAGGCGAGGCAGCACCTGGAGGCTCTTCCATCATCCCATTCATGGGGCTCCACCCTCAGCACCTCAGGACATCCAGAAGCCCTTACCCCCTAATACTCTCACACTGGGGATTTTGATTTCAGCTCAGGAATTTGGGGACAGACACACATATTCAGACCACAGCGGGTGGGTCTGGAGAACTTGTAAGTGTATGCCATTGTTGGTTTGAAGATTCAGGACAGCTCAATAAGGAAGAAGCTGTGATGGCTGGGCTGGCAGGCAGCCATACGTGAGACAGGACCCCCGGCGCCCATCCAGCTGTCCCGACCGGCAGGCTAGGTGCCTTCTGCTCTTCCATGGGGCTCCACATCCCCCCATTTCTCCGTGACTCTGAAGAAGCTACACTGTTTACAGCATTGTCTTCTCCTTCCACGGAAATCCAACACGCCTCAGCGTCCGGGAAGCACTTCTATTTCCGGTTTCCATGAGGTTGTCTCTTCTTTGTTCCTTCCCCTCCACCACTCCAAGAGGCCAGCAGGGTGCAGAATCACGTGGAATGAGAGAGTGTGGCCAGGAGGCAGCCGGTACACATGGCATGCTGCGTGTGGCAGGGTCCTCCAGAGAGAGAACCAACTAGCCTGTGATGAAGAATTGGCTCACTCTGGGAGGAGGTGGAGAAGTCCCAGATCTGCCATCTGCATGTTGGTGGCCTGGGAACCACTGGTGCTGATAATGTAGATCCCAGGCAGCCACTTTCCAGCTGCCCTTCACTCTAGGCTGCAGGCGTTATTTCTGGTCCTGACAGAGGCTGAGCAAGAGGCTCCCAGTCCTGGATGGAATTATATGGTATTTACCCACTGCAAGGCACTGAGAGAGTGGTTCCAGGCAGGCCGACGCTGTGCATGTCTAGCAAGCTCCTGGTGATGCGGAGCTGTCCTTTACCTCCATGCCTCCCTGGAAGGGAGCTGTTGTCCTCTGCCACGCCATCCCTGGATGGCCTCCTCAGCTCCCACTGCTGCCCGAGAGCAGGGGCAGATGAGTCTGGGACACGTGTGCTTTGGTTCTCAGGTCTGCAAAGATGACCGTCCTGTACACTGGGGCGCAGCTCACTGAGGCCAACTTGGGTTTGCCGAGACACCTTGGAGGTTAAAGAACTCTGGCATTTATTTCCTCAGACACAGGAAGCTGACTTTTCTTAGAAGTGAACTTCATTTCCCAGTCTGTAGTCCCAGCTACTCTGGAAGCTGAAGAAGGAAGATTGCTTGAGCCCAGGAATTTTATATGAGGCCAGCCTGGGCAGCATAGTGAGATCCTCAATAAGGGGCACCTCTGTTCCTGTGTCTCTGTTACTGATTCTCCTGAAACGGTCACTGGAGGTCCTGACCACAGAGGGTTCAGCTCAAAGATGACCAGCTCCACCTGTTCCTCTAAGTGGGCTCAGGAAGGTGTCTGTCACAGCTGCCCGTGAGCCTGTCCGTGAGGCAGTAGGACCCCATCTCACAGGTGAGACCATAGCGATGGCACATCGGGGACCGGTGTCCGGCCACAGCCACCCCTGCCTGGATGCTCCACACCTCTCATGGCCCCCTTCTGGCCCAGTGCTGCTTCGGTCCTGTTTGTTCATAC
This sequence comes from Erethizon dorsatum, assembly GCA_028451465.1. Classification (NCBI taxonomy): domain Eukaryota; kingdom Metazoa; phylum Chordata; class Mammalia; order Rodentia; family Erethizontidae; genus Erethizon; species Erethizon dorsatum. The sequence continues at coordinate 118,073,041 of CM051842.1, read as the reverse complement.
AGAAAGGGAAAGGGGGGAGGAAGGCAGGCAGGCAGGCAGGAAGGAAGGAAGGAAGGAGGTCAAAATTTTAAAGTAAATTTCCTTTCTTAAAAAGGTTCTCCAAAGGCAACAAGAGCAAAAATAGACAAATGGGATTATGTTGAACTAAGGAGTTTCTGTACAGCAAAGAAAACCATCAACAGAGTGGAGAGATATCTTATAGAATCATAGAGAATAGTTGTCCACTATTCATCTGATGGAGGGCCAACATCCAGAACATATAAAGAATTAAAACCTCAATAAAAAAATAATCTAACTGTTTAAATGGGCAGAAGATCTGGATAGACATTTCTCAAAAGAAGAAATACAAATGGCCAATGGGTATATGAAAAGATGCTCAACATCACTAGCTATCAAAGAAATGCAAATCAAAACCACAATAATATTTCATCTCATCCCAATCAAATTGGCAACTATCAAAAGGCAAAAAAATAATAAATGCTGGTGCTATAGAGATATAGAGAAAGGGAACTTTTATACACTGCTGGTGACAACATAAATTAGTGTAGCTATTATGGAGTACAATATAGAGGTTCCTCAAAAAACTAAAAATTGATGTACAATATCATCCATCTCTCAACCTCTGCGTATGTATGCAAGGGATATGAAATCTGTTACAGCACTAGTCACAATAGCCAAGACATGGAAATAACTGAGGTGTTCAACAGCAGATGAGTGGATAAAGAAAATGTGGTACAGATAAACAATGGAATATTAATCAACTATTAAAAGAATAAAATCCTGTTATTTGTGGCAAAATGAGTGGAAATGGAGGATATTACTTTAAGTGAAAGAAGCTAGACATAGAAAGGCAAATACATCACATTCCCTTTCCTACAGGGAAGCTAAAAATAGTTGATGCCATGCAAGAAGCAAGCGGACTAGTGTTTGCTAGACACAAGGAAGGGTAGGATAAAGGCAAATACGCCATGTTTTTTTTTTCCTGTATGTAAGCTAGAAAAAGTTAATATAATAGAAGAGAGCAGAAGCAGGGGAAACAGTTGGATAATGGGTACTAAAACACACTGAGGTAGGAGAAATAAGTTCTAGTGTTTCACAGCACAGTAGGGTGACCATAGTTTATGACAACCTATTATATATTTTATGAGGAATTAGAAGAGAAGAGTTTGAAGGTTCTTAACACAAATGATAAGGACATGGAAATGCTAATTACACTAATTTGATCAACATACCTTGTATGCACATATGTATAATTATTACACACTAATTAAAATGAAAAATTGTCCTCCAGAAAATACTAATATTTAAAAAATAGAGCCTGATTTGGCCCAGTAGTGTCAGGGGTAGCGTAACTGAAGCCCAATCATTCATGCTCTCTGTCTGTCTCTCCACCCTGGCAGGCACATCCACAGAAGCTGCAAGTTTCCAGGAATGGAATGGACTTTGAAAGGACACACAATGTAATTAATATGACTTCCTTGGAGAGACAGAGAGATAGAAGATGCACAGGAATTTGTGTCCATAGTAAAACAGCCTATATTACATATAAAACATATACACAGCATGATCAAAATATACGGTAAATGTTTATATTTAAAAATTTATTATAGTAAAAGACACACTACCTTTAATTCCCCTCAAAATACTTTTCCTCACTCAAACACTCTTATCCCACTGTTCTTGCCACTTTCTGAAGCAGTTCTGAAAGTCTTCTTTCATGACTGTCTTCACGAGGTGTGATCAAGAACAGAGTGAATGCTACTGCTGAGTGCCATTTATTGGAAAGGCAGCCTTGTGAAAACATTAGGATGTGTCCCTGTCTACCTTATTCACTGGATCCAGCACTGTGCAACTTCTGGCTCTTCCCCAAATTCAAAATGACCATGAAAGGAAAATGTTTGTGTCAGTTCAGGACATGGAAGCAGCCACAACAGCACAACTAAAGACACTCACAAAAAATGACATCCAGAAGGGTAAATTTGAGTCATATTTAGGAAAGTGGATAAACTGTGAGACCATAACGTTAAGTGAAATAAATCAGACACACAAGCATAAATATCACATCATTGCTTTTATATGAGAAGGCCAAAGTATAAACAATTTAAAGAGCAAAATAAAAGATAGATAATATGAAATAATAAAGAGATAGATCTTCTGCAAATATGAAGAGGAACCAGAGATGGAGTGGGGAGGGAAAGGAGGACAAGGGGGAAGTAAAAAGAATTAAGATGTATTATGTACCTGTACCAACTCCCCACAACGAATGTAAGCTTTATGTACAGCAAGCATGTATGAATAAACATAAAAAGAAAGAAAGTCTCAAGAATGATGGGATAAGATGTTAATGGCGGTTATCTCAGTTGAATGGATTCAGGTGATTTTAATTCCTTCTTTAAATTTTTTTGGGGAGAGGGGCACATTGGAGACAAGGTCCTGCTATGTAGTCCAGGCAGGTCTTGAACTTGTGATCATCCTGCAATTTGCCTCCCAAGTACAGGGAGTACAGGTGTGCACCATTGTAAGTGGACCCTTTTTTATGTTTTATTTTATTTGTGTGTGGGGGTGTGTGCTGGGGATCAAACCCAAGGCCTCGCACATGCTAGGCAAGCAATCTAGCTACTTAGCTACTCTCCCAGTCTTACTATTTATGTTTTTGTTAAACTTTTTAGAATGGACGTATCAATATTATCAGGAGAAAAGAGCTGTTTTGAAGAGGTACAGAAAATGAAAAAGATGGGCCGGTGAGATGGCTCAGCGGCGTAAGCACCTGCCTGGCAAGCGCGAGGTCCTGAGTTCGACTCCCGAAGCCCACATACGAGAAAAGGGCTGGTGATATCGCTCGGCGGCACTGGCGCCTGCTGGTGTGCGAGGTCCTGAGGTCGACCCCCAGTACCCACAAAAAAAAAAAAAAAGAAGATGAAAAAGATTATGTGTAAGAAAGTTCTTTTGGGCTGGACATTTTATTAAATCCATTGATAAGTAATAAGATTGACAACATCCAAGAATGCTGGGACTATAATAAGGGATCCTGAAGTTAGCAAGCTTTCATTCCAAAGTAATGAGGGACTAATGAGGAGATGCCGAGAAATGAAACCATTATTTTGGTCAGAATTCTTACCTTCTAACATTCAAGTTATACTACAGATTTCTCTTACGATCTTGGATAAAAGCAGTTGTGTGGTACTTTTTCTTTTTCACTGAAGTTCTGTCGTTTTGTTTTGTTTTGTTTTGTTTTTTGTTTTTGTTTATGAGACAGGGTCTCACTATTGTAGTTCAGGCTAGCTTTGAACTTACTGTGTAGCCCAGGCTGACCTCGAACCCGCAGAGATTCTCCTGCCTCAGCATCTCGAGTGCTGGGATTACAGGTGTGCGCCGCCATGCCTGGGCTTATGAAAGTTTATTTGATTTATTTTTCCATGATAATGCTAAAATCTTTGTCAACAGACTCTTCTTATGCAATCCTGCTCATCTAGCCAGGCATTCATTGCCTGTCCTTCTCCTCTCCTGGCCTCCAGCCCAGCTGCCCCTCTCCACCTCCCTCTGTGTGGACAGACAGAGAGCACGCTGGCCAGGCTCACGCATCCATCAGAGAGCTCACCTTCAGACTTTCTCTCGAAAGCAGAATATGAACATTTTGTTTAGAACAGTTTCCTGTTTTGAATCACAGTCTCTTTGTGCAATTTTGCCAGCAAAACCTAAGGAATGAAGTCTAGGTGGAAAAAGAAAGAGAAAAGAGGCAATCCATTCTTCATTTACCACTATCAGCAAAACAGCGATTTATTCATTTTAATTTTCTTGATATTGATCTCTTCTGTAAACATTTGTTGAGTGCCTACTGCGTGTCAGGCACTGAAATACATGACTTCGCCAATCTAGAGCTGAAATAACTGTATGAGTTAGGATTGCCACTTTATAGGCAGGAACCAAGGTACAGGGAGCTAAAGTGACCTGGCCCAGGTCACATTGCTGGTAATATTCCAAATAGACTCTTCAGTCACCAGAACTACTGCTTTTTCTACCAGCCTTGCAGCTACCTGTCCAGCTGGAGTTGTTGTGGAGACTGCAGAGAGCTGTCAAAATATTAGCTAATGTATCCACCCTTGTCCATCACATGACAGTGCTTCATGGATCTGATTTTACCAGCCCATTTACTTAGTTCCATAGAATAAGCTGGTTCAATATAGACAAAGGGTGGTGTTTTGGGCTTCCAGCCTAATCTGGTTTAAATGTACTTTCAAAGATGTCTCTTTCAAAAGCCACTGTCTCACTTAGTGAGAAGTCCTGGAAGCTTTCCCACTGAAGTCAGGAGAAAAAAAATGGATACGCTCTATTGCTACTATTATTTAGCATTTCATTGGGAGCATTAGCCTACCCAATTAGACAAAAGAAAGAAATTAATGTTACAAGAATTGGAAAGGCACTCTGGAGGCTGAGGCAGGAGGGCTGCAATTTCCCGGACTATAGAGCAAGACTCTGTCTCATAAAGCAAATACCACTGATCTAGGACATGTGACATGACACACACACACACACGTTGAAAAAGAAGAAATACAACTATTTCTAATCACAAATAGTAGAATTGCCTTATACCTGAAAAGCCAAGAATCAAATAAAGAACTACTACACACTTAAAAGTCAGTATGAAAGACATAAAATGAATGTATAAAATACATTCCTTTACATACGCAAAGAATTGTCAATTAAAAAATAGAAGGGCAGAAAAGATTCCCACTTTAAAAAGCAACCAAGAAGATTACATACCTGCGGTGAATACTTAATAATGCATAAAGCCTATGTGTGGAATATTTTCACATACTTAAATGCTCATCGTCTAAACTCATTGATCAATCCTAGCATCACTATAAAAGAAAACAATCAGACATACATCTCCTAGTATAATATAATATGAAGTACACAGCATCAACTATGAAGTATCCTTACAAAAAAAGTTCAACATGAATCTCATCGGACATTGACAAGCAATGTAGAAGAACAATTAAATGACATCACAATGAAGCAAGCAGCAAAGACTAGGAAAGTGATGGCAAACTTTTCAGAGCTTTCAATGATCCAAACAGCTCTCTGCGGCACCTGTGCCATAGGTTTGCCACCACTGTTCTAGGACATGTGGCATGACAGGACCATTGGCATAAAAATTGCCAATAAATCAAAAGCAAAACAAGTGTGGAGGGATACTGCTATAGATCAAAAGAAGATAAATAGATTTAACAATCAAACACAATGGGTGGACCTTGCCTGGATCCTGATTCAAACCAATCCATTGTACAAAAAGGATCCTTGAGTCAACTGGGGACTTTGAATATGGGCTGTGTATTATATGAGAATGAGAAGTATTTGGTAATTTGTTAAGTGTGCTAAATGAGTTTGGGTTAATGCAGGAAAAAGTCTACATTTTTAAAGAAGGTCTACTAACTATATTTAGAGGGGGAAATAGAACGATGTTTGGGATTTGTTTTAAAGTAATTTGTAGGAAGTAGAGAGGGGAAAAAAACAGAGAAAAATGGCAAAATTTCAGTATTATTTGTATTATGCTAGCAAAATACCACACACAGGATGGCTGAAGCAAAAAAAGTATTTCTCACAGTTCAGGAGGCTAGAAGCTCAAACTTAAGGTGTCAGCGGGCTTGGTTTCTCCTAAGGCCGCATTCTCAACGTGTCCTCAACAGTCATTCCCTGTGCATGCGCATTCCTGGTATTTCCCTGTCTTCATAGCCTCTTCTTCTAGGAACACGCATCAGCTTGGGTTAAGGCCCATCCTAATAGCCCAATTTTAACTTAATTTCTTCTTTAAACTACTCACTTCCAAATACAGTCACATTCTGAGGTCCTGAGGGTTAGGGCTTCACCATACACATTTTGGATGATGATGCATGCACAGGAGTTTATTTTCCCATCCTCATGTATTTACATATTTATAAAAATGTGTATTAGACACAAGAACATCCTAGAAGACAAGGACATAAAAAAGTAGATCTAAACAAATTCAGTAGGAAGACTCACCATTAGAATGATATCAGTTACCCCTAAGTAAATTTATATTTTTTAACATCTCAATAAATATACCAACACTCATTTCTTGGAACTAAACAAGGTTATAATAGCTAGAAAAATAAGTAAATAAGAATAGCCAGGAAAACTAAGCAAAAGAAAGCAACGGGATGTGTAGCAGTCTTACTAGATAGTAAAACATACTCTGTGGGGGATCATTGGGATGGCTCTCCCTGAAAAAAGCCCATTTGTCTCCATTTTGGCTCACCCTTGCCCTACTTCTGTGTATTGATATGTACAGAGCTGGCTAGGAAATTAGTCTACTCCGTCAGTTGGCTTTAAGCAATGCAAATGGGTCTAGCAAGGCACTGATATGTAGCCTTTGAAACAATGCAACAGGTCAGTGGTGCCTCACCTATAGCTCCCTACTACTGAGCATGAGCTAGGCCGAGAGGCACCGAGCTGTCAGCTGGGATTGAGCCTCGAGAAAGAGGCTGTGATGTCCCAGGGCAGGAAGGCCAGACATCAAAGCTGAGACAACAGACCAGAAACACAAGATACTTCCTCAAATTGTGTTATGCGGATTCCTCCAAACTTAAGGGCTACCTGTTACCAGAATCAGGTACTCTTTCTGCACACCTCTCTCTGCATATTGCAGAGGTGCTATTGTGCCTCCTCCCTAGCCCAGCTCACAGCACTCACTTACTTCCTGCCATTCTCACAGTCATTCAACCCCGAGCCACTCCCCTCTTCACAAATTAATAAAACCCAGGTTCGGCCCTGGGTTGAGGCCTGTGTTCCAGTTAGCCATTGTTCCAACTGGACTTAGGACCCCCTTGGCTTCCTACAACTGCAGATATGTCTTTATCTCTTTATTCTCACCATAGGTTGTACTGGAAGAGGTAGATTGGAATTTACTTGTGAGAATTCCAATAACTTTTCCTTGGGATTACAAATATAAACTCCTCTAGACCGCAAAATGTCTGGATCAGGTTCTCCAAACTCTGGAGTCTCAAAAATTAAAATAGTGTGGTAGTATTTGTACTTGAATGGAAAGGAATAAAAATCTAAAAATAGACCCAAGTACATATGGCAATTTAATACACGATAAAGGCAGCTTCTCAAATCAGTGGAGCAGAAATGAACTTTCTGAACAATGATGTCTGGGTAACTGGGAAGCTAGTTGGAAAAAGACAAAATTGGATTCGTATCTCATACTATATGTCAGTATAAAATCCAAATATACCAAGGAGTTAAGTTTTTAATGCCCAGAAGAGGTATAGCTGAGTCAAATGAATCTCTCTTTTGCGTTTTCTGAGGAATCTCCATACTGATTTCCATAGTGGTTGCACTAGTTTATGTTCCCACCAACAATGAAAAAGGGTTCGTTTTCCCACAGCCTGCCAGTGTAATATCCTCTTTTTATAAGGGGAACAGTCAGATCAGATTTGGGCTCTTCCTAATGACCTCGTTTCAATTTAAATAACACTTTAAAGACACCGTCTTCCAATCTCCAAATGCATTCATGTTTTGAGTGGGGTTAGGATGTCAACATATGAATTTTGTGGGACATTTTGGAGGGCAACCTAGAAACAGCAAAATGCATTACCCGTGACCAGCAGCTCCACTTCAGAGCTCTGTTCTACAGATCTGAACACTGTGCAGTGACATATGTATGCACGTAGTCATTTCAGCCTCCATGAGACTAAAGTATTCATCTCAGCCTGGTTGAGTAAACTATAGTTACCTACACAGTCAAAATGATGGAGCTGTAAAAGGAAACGAGGACACTCTCCACACACAACTAAAGGGAGATTTTTACAACATATGAAGGAAGACAGGAAAGACACAAAGCAGTGCAATAGCCCATTAGCTAAATAGGTTAAATGCCTTTCAATATGCTTGTACAATGCTTGTGTAAGGAACTACCGAAGGCTAAGCAACTACAACCAAAAACTAATCAAATTGTAACTGATGGGACTGTAGCAGGGACACAGAATGGAGGAGACAGGAGAGGAAGTGAGGCTTTCTGTATATTCTTTGTGATATGATTTTCACTTCTAAATCACGAAAGTTTAAAATTATGTGGATATATAAAATAAAGGATATTTTCATTTCTAAACCATGTAAATTAAAAATTATAAAAAGGAAATATACATATGGAAATAGATAAGTATATTTCTATCTACCTATCATCTATCTATTTATCTCCCTCACCCAGTCATGAAATTTCTTGTAAAATATGGACTATCTAATCTTTTTACTTTTGAAAATGTCTATTCTCAGTTTATCAAAGGTGCATGTAGGGTTTCCAATTGTGCACCTGTGAAATAAAGAAAATCCCTAGAAATCTCAAGCACTTTCTTTCTTTTCTGTTTCTTGGCAGAAAGGAACCCACTTGAAAGTCCAGTTGGCTTTGATATTGGCCAGAGAGGAGGCTGTCCAGATGCTGCTGATCCTAGCACTTGGGAGCACAAACGCCCTCGGGTGTGCATCACTTCGCGCAAATAGCAGTGGGCCCCGCGGAAAGTGGGGATGCCTGACTGGGAGTGGGGGGGACCCGAGTGCACCACATCCAGCTGGGAGTGAGATTGCTGGAGAAAGCCCCTTCCTGTCACAGCACCCACAGCACTCTGAGCCTGCTCGCAGCCCAACAGCCTCTCCGAGGATGCTACATTTAAAAGTGCAGTTTTTGGATGATTCCCAGAAGATTTTTGTGGTTGATGTAAGTGAAAATCACATTGCTATTATTCCTTTATTATTCATTCAATAATGGTCATTTGTGGGCAGCCCATTAGCTAGCGATGTTATGTCTTCTTTAGGAGTGAATGAGGGAGAACTGTGGTTTTTAGCGTTGGAAAAGAAATCTGTCTTTAATATCACGACATAGCTCATGTTTTCCCATTAACCTTTCTTCTGGAACATGTTGTCTTTTTCTCAAAGGACACTGAAAGCAGATTTTAAAGATATGTTAAATATTTGTGAAAAGGCAAAGCAGCAATAATTTAGTTCTCCTACCCAATAAGGTATTATTGTTCATTGAAATGATTTATCTGTGACTCTCGCCCTCTGAGCATTTGCAAGGAGAGAACTGTGGTTCTGAGGGAAAGGAGAAGGGACAAGCTTCCCTCCTTCTCTGAAGAAAACCTATGGGCTCTGGGGTGTAGAATTATGCAGTTCCAACGAGAACTTCAGGAAGTAATGACAAGTATGAAAGAGAAAAATAGGATAAGAGATGATTTAGTTTGATTTAGTACTTATAGTTCAGATTTCTTAATGTAATTCCTAGCTACAAGATGATTGCATACAATTATACCTCATCTCTTCACGAAAGAACAAATGTATTAAGCACATCGTTTGATGCTCATGTTCCAGCATCTTAAAATACGTACATTTTGATGTCAGGATTTATGTATGAGCATTTTGCAATGTTCCACATTTTTATTGGAACCCGAACTGCTATTCCCTATGATATTTACATTAGCTACTAAGAAGGAACAAATAGTTCATTTTCTTGGAAATTCATACAAAATGTTGTTTGTTTTCTTTTATACATATAATGACAACTACTGTAGCTCAGCCGTAATGCTGTGTGTAGGGAGCCCATTTTTCAAATGAGTATATCACTTTTATTTGAATCATGTGCTTTGGGGGTGATGACTTCATGGCTTCAGCTGCTGTTTTGCTGTCTCTTCCTTTCAATTTTATATACAAAAGGCATTTCTAGGTCCATGGAGCTGAATGATTTGTTTTTGTAGCAAATAGCTTCCATTAGAGGTATGAGGCATTTCCTATTCTTTCTTGGAACTATATTTAAGGGTGGAAAATATCTTTTGAGTAATTTATCCATTTGATGTTGGTGGACGCTCACAGTGTTCTAGTACTGAATTACTGAGGTGGGCATTCAAAAGACACTGCTTTAGGCTAAGTTTTTAATAGATATTTCAAGCGACTCAAAGAGAAATCTTTGACAAAAAGTGACAGAAGAGTTTTCTGAATGTGCAGTTCTAATTCAGATCCAGTTAGATGGGGAATGGGGAGCAGAGTGCGGTGGCTTTAGAAAATTTACCTTCTGAAGAGCCAATTCCAGTAACGTGAAGCCAGCATGATTTGGCTTCAAGTCAGTTTGTCTCTTTCCAGCTGCAAATACATTGTGTTCCTTGGAAAGATAATGGGAGAGATTTGATACCCAGCAATTCAGGTGTCAAGGCATCTGATCCCTTTTGCTGTGTGGAAGGCTGCTCTGTAAGTAGCAATCATGGTGTTACTGAGAGTGGCAATAGAACTTGCTGCAGCCCTCTGGGCAGCTTTGTCCTGGGGGGACAGAACCTTGACTTAGCATCCAGTCATGCAACATTTTCTCCTCTCCTTAACGATCGGAGACATCATGATGACGATGATATGATGATGATGATGATGATGACGATGATGACAGCAGTGGTAGTGAGTCACTGGGGGATAACACTTTAAAATTCACAAAATGATTTCACATCCTTTAGTCCATTTGATCCTCCATTTCACTCTATGAGTGAAGGTAGGAAAAAATCTTTTGCTATTTCATAAGTTAAGAGATGGGGGTCTCCAGGAGTTTAAGTGATTTGTCTAGGACCACACAACATATAAGTACAGAGCTGGGACTTACAATCTAGAACTATCCCTTCTTCCACATTCAGTTTTACCCAGAGCACTCATCATCTCTCAGTAGCATTCTACGCCTGAAATATTGCTTATTGCATGTTATTTATTTTCTGTTGTTATCAAAAGGCATATAACTTCACACACAGTGAGCTTTTGATGATTCTTGTGAACTAATTCATTAGATCCTTCTATCTTTTTCCATGGATGAAGAGTCATGTGGGAAAGGGGTCCCTAGAAGTCAGGAGTCCCATGGCATGAAACTTTTCACTAATTCAAATGCTTAAAAAAGCAACCTGGGGCCGGTGAGATAGCTCAGCAGCATAAGCGCCTGCCTGGCAAGTGTGAGGTCCTGAGTTCGACTCCCAGTACCCACATACAAAAAAGGGCCGGTGATATCGCTCAGCGGCACGGGCGCCTGCTGGCGCACGAGGTCCTGAGTTCGACCACCGGTACCCACAAAAAAAAAAAAAAGCAACCTAAAAATGTGCTTTTTAAATTAGCATTAACATCCTAAGTAGGATGGAGAAATACTTGAAACAGTAATGAAGACAACTGATTAGTAGCTGAGAAAAGTCACATGGAGCAGCTTCTGATACCAAACTTAACCGAAGTTGCAGGAGGCATGGATTATCCCTAGGGAGAATTGTCTTTCAAGATAAGATTCAAGGGCCGGTGAGATGGCTCAGCAGCTTAAGCGCCTGCCCCGCAAGCGTGAGGGCCCGAGTTCGACTCCCGGATCCCACATACGAAAAAGGGGCCGGTGATATCGCTCAGTGGCACGGGCACCTGCTGGCGCGCGAGGTCCTGAGGTCGACCCCCCGGTACCCACACACACACAAAAAAAGATAAGATTCAAGAAAATAATTGGTTGCATGAGGAAGAATAGTGGATACTCAAGTATTCATGCTGATTTTCTAGAAAGTACAGTGGTAGAAATGTTTTTAAACACACACACATAATCAGGTAGAATAATGTCATCTGGGGGAGGCTAATTGACCTTCAGAACCCTTGCCCTACCCTCAGCAACATTACCGTGGTGAGTTTGCCAGCATCCAAGGTCTGGCTTGGGCCTGCAGATTATGAAGTGATTTGTTGGCACTCCACAAGAACTGAAGTCAGAAACTGATTGTAAAACTGGAATGCCAGTGTCACCGTTTACAGTGGAATTAAGAACACTGAGATCTCTTGGATTATAGGAGGCCAAGTGATGTCAGAAGAATGAGATATATGATTAAAATATTTCATGCACACATCTCCACAAAAGCACCAGGATCTTTCAGTCTATTTAGTTATTAATTTAATTATTCAGTTAACAGATTTTTATCAAGGACCTAACATGGGCCTGGCCCTGTCTGTGCACAGTTGACTCTGCCATATAGGTAGGTAAAGTTCTTTAGCAAAAGCACAGCCTGCCTGGGAAGTGCTAGCTGGGCACTGCCAACTTGGCCTCAGTGATTCCTTTCTTTCTCATTGCATGATTGATATGGCTCTGTGTGTGTGTGTGTGTGTGTGTGTGTGTGTGTAAGTGATTGTCTCTCTTTAACTCGTTAATACTTTCAATTAGATTACTAGAAAGAATGGCTGGCTTCAGAGACATCCTGTTTGAGGCTTCTTTGCATATTCGTGCTCTGAGGCACCGTGTGTTGATTTTATAGATGAACCTTCTGAAAATATTACCAACATTTTCCTTTAGGAATTTTCAAGAGTATTCAGGCGGTGCAGGATAGGCATGAGACTTCAGAATTGCAGGAATGTGCCGACTAAAATATAATCAATGATGAAATAAATTTAGCACACCTCATCTTCGTTTTCAAGCCTTCATATTTATTTCACAAAACTGATCATATATCAGCATCAGCCTTAGTGCTGCTCTTATCACAGACAATATTACCTTAGACAATCAAGGAGGAATTTCTAGAATGATGATGAGAGTGGAGTGGCAGGAGGAGAAAGGGAGTAAGGTAATGACTTAAAAATTAATTACAGGTTTTAGGGTAAATTCAGTTTTTCTTCTTCAACGCGGGGATTGGGCATTTTCTTGATAGAGAGAATAAGACCAAAGCTAAGGCTTTCTGAGATCTTAGAGAAGGTTAGGTTTTTAGTCTATGAATCTCCCTAACACACACCCCATCCCCTCCCTCACACCAGTTGTGATGATGAGTGTCTTTGGAGGGCAATTTTGTTTTAACCCAGAGCTATCTGTCTCAGGTTTAGCTGGGGAGTATTATTAAACAGTAATTCCATACCATACTTGACACACTTGCATCTGGTATCTGGCTCCCTTTCCCTGCTTCATTTCTGTCTTTGCAAGAATCATTGTTTCTCAATATACAAAACCCATATTTCACTTTGATAGTTTCTGGAACTTAAAAAACAAGAGGTTGAAATAGCTCTACTCCTACATTTATTTGATTGCTAAGTGATTGTGCTAGCCATGTAGTGGTTACACAGAGAACATAGGGAGTCAGCGTTACGGTTTAGATCTAGAATGTTCCCCAGAAGGTTCAAGTGTTCAGAGTTTGGGTTTTGGAAGGTGATTGGATCCTGAGGGTGCTGTACTCATCAGGAATTAAACCACTGAAGAGTTCAGTACTGAATGTGCTATTGGAGGTGGGGTCTGGAGGGAAGAGGCACGTCCCTGGGAGAGTGACTGGAAGGGTATATCTCCCTGCCTGACTCCTCCCTGCTTTCTGTGCTTCCTGGCATCTATGATGTGAGCAGTTTTTCTCCACCAGACCCTTCCACCATGCCCTCCCTGCATTGGAGTCTGTGGACTGAATCCTCTAAAAATCATGAGTCGAAATAGACCTCCCCTCCTGTAGTTTGTAGGTGTCAGATATTGTATCTCAGTGATGAGGAAAGTGACTAAGTCAGCTCACCTGATTCCCTTGGGAGACCATCATAAAGGCCACTAGGTCTCATTTGCTCAAAAGAGATAGAGTAGAGGCAGTATCAGGGTTGAGCATTATTCAAGCCAGATAGGAAAGCAAAGGAGTGTCTAGTGATGTATTATTTTATCAGTGGTGGTATTTACCCTACGGATGTTTGCCCAGGAATTTGTTCTTTCAGTTTGTTGTGATGAGGGATCTTTTGTAATTTGGCTAATTGGTGAACTAGATAACCCTTTCTCCCACTTCAGAAAGCTACCATCTCTGGTGAGAGGAATTGCTCTGATATAATACAGTGTACATGGATTGGGGCTACAGAACTGTACTAGTTTAGCTCTGTTGTCTAGGACTAGTCATTTCTCCCCTTTATTTCCTTGAGTCATTTGAGGAGTAATACGAATGAGATAATGTTTGTCTGAAATCTGATAAACCAGGATAAATTTCAACTTGCCAATTACAACCTGTGGGGTCCTGGGGACATTATCTGAGCCTTAGTTCTGTCAACTGTAGGCGCCTAGACTTAAAGAATCAAGAAAACTTTCCCCAAGAATAAATTAAGTTGTTGAACAGGAACTAAGAAGGTGAAGGATGGCAGGTAGAATATGGGAGGGAAGAATGGGGATCTATGCTAATAACCGTATGAAAGCCAATAGGCAAAAGAGAACATCATCCTTTCAAAGAACAAAAGGGTCAATCAGAGTGAAGAGTAGAGCCTTGCAGATGGGAAGTGGCTGGAAATTACGGCCGAATAAGAAAAGTCAGCAGCTACATTATCCAGGAAATGTATTCTGTGTATTAAGAAGTCTGATCTTTATCCTGAAGGTGGAGAATGAATAAAAGATCTACATAGCTCAATGTGGACACATTAGCATCTGCTACAGGTTTACTAATTGATGTATTCACTCATCCAAGCAGTACTTAATAAAATACATGTTCTTAGTGTGAGAGATGTCAGGTAGAAACATCAAGTTTAGTGGCTCCAATTTTAGATGGTCAAACTACTGCCTAACCCAAACATCGATATTCTTGCCTGATTGGGGTTGAAGGAGTTAAGAACATGCCATCTCAAAATATCCCAAATTGGTCCATTGATTATTTCAAAGTGAAATCACTTTAGGAATTGCAACTTCAGAAAGGGCCACTTGGCCTGTATTTCCTTACATGCAGTAGGCCATAAAGATTCTTTCGGGAGGGATGTCCTTCACATACCAAGGTTGCAAAATAGCCTACATCACCAGAGACTTGTGATTGAGGCTGCAGTGAACCTGAATAAACATTCTTTGAAGTAAGCTTTACCTTCTACCAGCTTCTATATGCCCCCCACATATATCTTAGTGACATACCTAGATTTTAATACTCTATAGCATGTAGCAATTTGTCATGTTATTTCTTCATAAATTTATGGTTCTTTATCTAAAAAGTATAAATGTATCACGCTTTGGTCATTTCTTCAGACTTCACCCTCTTGTGAAGATCTCCCTGTAGGTGTGGAATTAATACAAACTTTTATGCTTTTCTCTGGTTAATCAGTGCTTGTGTTAATTGGGTTACTGAGTCCAGCTGAAGAGTCCACAGGAGAACTAAGGATGGTAGAGCAGATCTCTCTCCCTTACAAAATATGAATTTAGTTTATAGTGAATACAGATGGGAAAGAGGAGTTAAAGAGATATTAATAAGGTAGAATTTCTAGAGCTATTTTATGGCCCCCTTTTGGATATGGGAGCTAAAGTGAGAAGAAATGTAGACAATCACCAAGTTTCTGGCTGAGGTATCTAGTCACCAAGATGGAGAACAGAATAGGAGGGACAAGTTTGGGAGGACAATAATCAGTTTGGTTTCAGATTTATGGATAAAATTATGGAAACACACACATCTAGGGTCAGGCAGACCTGACTTCTAATCCCAGCTCTAACAATTTTAAGGTGTGGGACTTCAAAAGGTTCAATTCCCCCTCTAAACCTGTACCCTTATCAGTAAAATGGGGGTAACCATACCCTGTACCCCATGAGACCATTGTGCAGATAAATGGGATAGCAGAGGTAAGTTTCCTGACACAGAGTTGGCACTTAAAGCTTGTTAATTCCTCTCTTCCATGCTTATAGAACTCTATTTCTACACTTTACAAACCAACATAGAACAAACAGTCTTTCACCTTCAGCTTGGAGTTTCTTTTGATAATGCCTGATTTTGCATCCTATCTCCAGGTAATAGAATTGTGCTCCCCCGGGTCAGTGGGCCTTCTTGGGGTTCATCTGTCCTGTCTCTCTGCGGGGTTTAGTCTCTTCTTAGTCAGCATCTCCAGGGGATTTGGTTTTTCTCCTTGAGTCATTAATCCTGAAGGGTCCATGATAACTGTCTAGAGTCACCTAAAATGTTATAGGACTTCTTTTAAGAAAGACAGTGAGGGCCAGTGAGATGGCTCAGTGGCTTAAGTGCCTGCCTGGCTAGCGTGAGGGCCTGAGTTCGACTCCCGGAACCCACATATGAAAAAAGGGCCGGTGATATCGCTCAGCGGCATGGGTGCCTGCTGGCGCGCGAGGTCCTGAGGTCGACCCCCGGTACCCACCAAAAAAAAAAAAAGAAAGACAGTGAAAATAGCCCAACCCTTTGCATTTGACTACATTATAAACTACTCCATGGTTGCTACTTATAGAAATGCCAACATGGATAATAATAAAAACAATTTTACTGAATAATTATCATGAAGAGTATCAACTGGCAGATTATGTCCTAATTGTGTTTTACATGCACAATCCTACACAATTCTCACAAAAGTCAAATAAGCACATGTGACTTGGGTTTTCTCAGATGAAAAATGGGGATAATATTAGTATTCACCCCACAAGGCTGTTACAAATGAACATATATAAAAGAACAGGGCCAGTACAAGCTATATCTGTACCTTCAGATACTTGTGTCCAAGCAGCAATATTTCAGGGTGATGAGGCCCAAAATATTACATTTTTCTCTACTTTTAGCAATCACATAAACTGAGGCATAGGGAGATTGACATCTAAGATCCTGTTGTGATTTAAGACAGAAATTGAGTTGGGGCTCAAGCCACAATCTACCTAGTTTCAAAACGCTGGCTGGTCTGTTTAGGGAGGAGGCTTATGACTCAACTCAAGTGTGATTGCTTTATGTATGGAGAAGGTTTTTGGTTTCTAGGACTTCATGATGTATTCTCTAGTTGCAAGTGGCCTACCCTGCTCTGAGTATTTAATCCATGTCTGTCAATAGACCAGATCAGATCAGCTCACCACCATCGCCAGCCTGCACAGAGAAGACCGAGTGAAGGAGCTTCTAAACCAGCTCGGAAAAATCATCCTGGAATCCTAACGACCCAGCCCAGCCAATGTCGGCTGTCTCTTTGCCAATGATTTATTTGTCATTGCAGGGGGCCCATGCTGCCTGATGAATGTTTCCCTTTAAACTGAATTTGCTCTGTCCCTCACATCTGAATGTTTGTTGATTTGGGACATAAATTGAAGTGAAAAAGAAAGAAAGTGCTTGTGCTTTGTCTGGCCAAATGCCAGGCTGAGCAATGGGCCAAGTGTGGTTTGGGTGCCACCCATTCCACCCCTCTGGGGGCCCCTCATTTTCTGTGTCACCTGGCTGCCAGGCTGCCTTCCTGCTCCATCAGAGAGGCCTGGCTTGCAGCCTTCCCACCCCCACCCCTGCCCTGCCTTTTCTCTTCCCATCCCCACAGCTGAAAGGAGGAGGGAACCAAGCCCAAGAACATTTGAAGCACTGGGGGAGGCAACTGGGGAGCTGGCTTTTGAGCCAGGTGGGTGGCAGTTGGGTGTTTGTTCAAGTCTGCACTCGTGGGAATCTGTGTGAAGAGTTTCAGTTAGTTGGGGCTTGCCACCCTTCACCTTTCATCCCAGCCCAAGGCTTGCCTGATGTCCTGGTGCTAGGGAGGCCAAAAGGAGGCTCCCTACCCTGCAGCCAGAGCTCCTTTGCTAGAGGGCAAGATTCCCCTGGATTCTATAGACTTTTTCTCTTTCTTCTCAAAGGCCAGTTACCCCAGATTTGCATCATTGTCCAAGCTGTCACAAACACAAATGTGTTACCCTCTTAAGAGCTCAGTCTTAACTTGTGCTTTAAGACAATGAAGTTGTCAACTACAATTTAGGGAAGGACAAATTCTTCAAACTCACTGAGCCTAGTCCAATGCCTTGGGGTCAAGAGGGTATGGCCTGAGGGGCAGAACCACCTGGGAGGCGGCTGTGGACTGGTCCAGCCATTTCCTAAAATGGCCTGAAACATGCCAGCCCAGCAGCAGAGCGCAGTACTAGCCTTTGCAACACAAGGTGCCACTCTGCAGCTGTGTGCCACACCATCAAAACTGCAGAAACAGATGGTTAGACCAGTTCTGCTGCTGAGAAATCCACCCTCTGAGTTCATTTGCACCCCAGGAGGTAGCCCAGAGTTGGCCAATGAGGTGCTAGGGCAAGGCACCCCTGGGAAGAGCTGCCCAAAG
This sequence comes from Erethizon dorsatum, assembly GCA_028451465.1. Classification (NCBI taxonomy): domain Eukaryota; kingdom Metazoa; phylum Chordata; class Mammalia; order Rodentia; family Erethizontidae; genus Erethizon; species Erethizon dorsatum. The sequence goes on along the minus strand of CM051842.1, from coordinate 118,055,023 downwards.
GCTGTGCTGCTCTGAAAGAATGGAAGGTGACAGGAGTTCGGGAGGCACTTCTCTGGGGGCTGTGGAAATCTGAGGTATAGCTTGTCTCTTTCTTTTTTTTTTTTTTTTTTTTTTGTGGGTGCCGGGGGTCGACCTCAGGACCTTGCGCGCCAACAGGCGCCCGTGCCGCTGAGCGATATCACCGGCCCCTTTTTCGTATGTGGGATCCGGGAGTCGAACTCGGGCCCTCGCGCTTGCAAGGCAGGCGCTTATGCCGCTGAGCCATCTCACCGGCCCTAGCTTGTCTCTTTCTAAACGCAGCTGCTGTGCAAAAGCTACAATTATTCCCCATACAGCATCTTGTTCCATTCTCTTTTCCTGTGTTCCCTCCCTTCCTCCTTCCCTACTTCCTCCTTTTCTTCTTGGTCCCAGGTGTGGGGCCCCAAAGGGGAGGTCTGTCTGGGTGAGCTGACCCCAGGCCCTGGAAGCACTTAGGCTTGGCGCCTCACCACTAATCGCTGGGCTTAGCTGTCTTAAACAAGACGTCCTTTGTCCTAGGAGATTCCTCCAATGATGAGGAAATTTGCCTTTCAACAGACTTAAACAAACACAAAGGTTCTCCAGATCTTCACACTCAGATCATCTCAAGTGTTTGAAAGAGCTCTCTCACAAAGTTGCTGTCAGTTACCTTTAAAGCTACAAGATACCATTTCCTGACCTAATAATATTCCAGGAATTTCCACTCACCTTATTCCCTGTGATCATCAGTACATTTGTGAGATAGGTATGATTATACTCCTTCATTCATTTATCACTGGTTTAGCAAGTTTCCTGAAGCACTTGCAGCTTGCAAGTGTGGCTATTGAGGATGTGGAGATAAATAGGAAACAGCACCCTTCCTGCAAAAACTCATAGGCTGGGGGCCGGTGAGATGGCTCAGTGGCTTAAGCGTCTGCCTGGCAAGCGCGAGGACCCGAGTTCGACTCCCGGAACCCACATACAAAAAAGGGGCCGGTGATATCGCTCAGCGGCACGGGCGCCTGCTGGCGCACGAGGTCCTGAGGTCGACCCCCCGGTACCCACAAAAAAAAAAAAAACTCATAGGCTAAAGGCCAATAGGAGAGGGAAACAAGTACTTCCATTACAGTGTGGAGAGTACAAATGACAGTGGCAAGGATAGCTTTCCTGGCACAATGGAAGAGTAGCATCCAACCCAAACTGAAGTGTTTGTGTGCGCGCGTGCGTGCATGCATGTGTAGGGCATGGTCAAGTAGGGCTTCCTGAAGAAGGTGATGTCTGACCTGAGCCCAAAATGGCCAGTGCTAATTATTTAGATATGTATTGGAGAACGGGGGGGGGGGCAGAAGTGGAGGTTGGTCCAGACAAAGGAAAAAGCAGGGATAGGCTTGTGGAGTTGCTCAGTCTGACTGAATCTTAAAATTGAGGGCAGAGGGTGTCTGAAAGCTGAGACAAGAAAGATAAGCAGGAGCCAAGCCATAAACGGGGTTTTTCATATGAAGACATGGAGTTTCACCGAGGTTAAATATAAGCGCAAGGTCATAACAGCTGCAAGTAGGTACTAGATTCAGAAATTAAAATAAATGCTAACTGAAGAGCCCAACACTCTCTCCTACACCTGCTGCCTTCTGAATTCTGATACCCAGTTTGGGTTCGGAAAATCCTATGAAGCAAGGACAATGGCTGTCATAAATCCTTCCCACAATTCATATTCTTATTTCAGTGCTTAATTAAAAATTTCATGAAAGTTTAATTAAGCATTTTAGTATTTAATTATAAGTCTCAAACAAAAATAAGACAAAGAACAACCTAAAAGAGCTGGGAAAATTCAATTTCTGGAAAAATGTATACCAAGGAAAGGCTTAACCTGTATATATAGATGTGTGTACATCTTTGAGTGTTAAGATGTTTATCTTAGTGTTGTTTGTAATAGGTAAAAAATTTACATGCTCAACTTACATGCCCAATAAGATAGTTTCTTATACAGAAACTAATGATATTCATAACATAATATTAAGTTTTTCAAAAGTTGATCCACAAAGTGTATTTTTATGTCACATGCATTGAAAATTATCTGGAAAGCTTTACTCTAAGACCCTCACACTGACTGTCTCTTGATGGATACGATTACCAGCACTTTATTTCTTCTTCCGCTTTTTCTGTGTATGTTTTTCCCCTGGTTTTTTAATGAGCATATATTGCTTTGGAATAAGGCCCAAAAAATGAAAGAAACTTAATTAAAAAAAATGTCCTAATGATAAATATGTGAGGCAATACATATGTTAATTAGCTCAATTTGGCCATTCCACACTGTATACATATTTTGAAATGTCATTTGCACATGATAAATACATATAATCTATTTGATCATAAAAATAGTAAAAAAAAAAAAAAACTGCTGTTGTATAAGATCCATTTCCTGCAAAAGCAATCAAAATAGGGAGCTCTTCTCAAAAGTGGAAAGGCCAGAATTTCCAAGCCTTTTGCAGGCACAATAGGTGATATGCAGAGGTTCTAGGCACCTGCCTTCAAATGTCAATCTCCTTGCACACGAACCATCATCATGACTCGATATCTTTTCAACCTAAATAATAGTGATAAGAGTTGATATATGTGAAATGAACATTCATTATGTGCTAGGCGCCACTTTAAGTGTTTTACTCATATTAGCTAGTTGAAATCCTCAAGTATTTTACATGTATTACTTATTGAAATTTTCAATATAGTAGGTGCTTTCAGCACTCCTATTTATCAGATGAACAACTGGGAAGAGAGGCTAATGTGCCAAAGTTCCAGACTAGTAAATAGTAGAAACAGGATTTGATTTGGGCACTTTGGGTTAAGAGTCCATGCATTTCGATCTACCATTTGATCCAGTTATACACTCCTGGGTATATTCTCAAATTAAAGTCACCATACTTTGGGATACCTGCCTATCCATGTTTATTGCAGCATAATTCACAATAGTCAAGCTATGAAACCAGCCCAGGTGTCTATCAACAAATAAAGAGATAAAGAAAATGTGGTATATTTATACATAATGGAGTATTATCCAGCCATAAAGAAAGACAAAATCATGTCAGTTTCAGGAAACTGTATGGAAGTGGAGATCATCAGGTTAAGTGAAATAAGTCAGACTCAGAAAGACAAATATTGCATGATTCATCTCATATGTGGAATCTAGAAAAATTAGTGTTAAAAAAAAAGAGGTGACAGGGAAGTAGAAGGAGGCCTACTAGAGAAGAGGAAGGGGGGATGGAAGGAGAAAAGGGGAAAGGGAGTATGGGGGTAAAAACAATCAAAGTAAGTTATATGAATATATGAATATACTAGAATGAAACCCATCATTCAGTGTGACTAATATGCACTAATAAAATAAAAAAAATTTAAGATCTGATGCCCTTGATTACTTTATCCACTTTTAAAGCCTTTTTCTAGAGTGAAAACCTTGGAGTTATCTTAGCATTTCACACCTTAAATAGTTCTCATGTATTTAAGGAAAAGTGGTGCAGAAAATGGTCAACAGTTGGTAGTGAAAAATAACAGAGGAGACAGGACCTACAAGAGCCACCAGAGAGTTTTCATGATACTGATGGACAATGGAAATGACTCAGAGAAATGGTCAAAGTTAGAGAAGTATGTGGTGTCGAGCATTACATGAGGCCAAAAAGAAAGGTTGTTATTTGGAGCTCAGTGAGTGGGACTGAGTCCAAAAGAACACGGTGAGTTCTATTAAATCTGTGAAGGCAGAGTACGTCTGTTGAATAGTTAGTACTTAACCTGAAACATCATAAATACAGAATAAATATCTGTTGAATCAATGAAGGAATTAATTCTGTTCTAGCTTTCAGCTGCCAGGCAGCTAATCCCTGCTCGAATGAGATAACTGATAAAATGTCAGTTTGCCAATAAAACATTCTAGGAAGTAAAATCTTAGGTCAGGAGAGATGGGGCACAAACATTTCATGTATTACAGTAAGGATTTTTCTCTGCACCATCCCTATACACATATAAAAGTGTGTGGCCACAGTAAGCCTTCACTGACTTTTTAAAATGGGGTTCCCAGAAATGACAAATGACCTATGTCGAGCTCTTCTAAAGAACAACAAAGGAGAGATCATCCCCACACCTAATCATCTATGAAGGATCCCCAAGTCTTCTGTGGACACCACCATGAACATGTTCATTTGCTTCTGTATTGGGAGGAATGGGGATTAGAGCCTCCTAAATTGGGAAAAGCAAATGTCAAATTCAACATTCAGATGAGAGGAACTATCTTTGGTTTTGATTTATAAATAGCAATGAGTCAGCTTAACCAGATCGTTCTGCACAAATAATTCCACTTAAGTAATTACAGGAGAAAGGTATTGGAAAAGTTTGCATTGGGACTGTACAACTAATTTTAAGACAAAGTTTACTATCTCCTGGGACTGTTTCCCACTAAAGATTGATTATAAGTTGCAAATCCTTTTACTACCCCCTTTTCAGGTTGTCTACAACCCCACAATTTGCAACTTTCTCTTTCTTTTGCTTTCTCTTTCTGTTTTGTACATTAAACTTTTAGATGTATTGAAAGAATTTTAGATGTCTTAAAGGAAATATATGAATGGGAAATATTCTGGGTGCCACGTATGTGGTGAATGCCTGTAATCCCAGCTACTTGGGAAGCTGAGCTATGACAGCTACAAATTCAAGCCAAGCCTGGACAACTTAGTGAGACCCTGTCTCAAAATAAAAAATAAAAAGGGCTGGGGATATAGCTCAGTGCCCCTGGGTTCAATACCCAGTCCTACAAAAAAAAAAAAAAAGAGCTTGATTTTGCTTGCACCCAGGTACAACTAGAAAATCCCAGACAACTATTTTGAGTTGCACTATATACCCTAACAATAGAGCTGCCATACTTAAATAGTCTTGAGGCAGGAAGACGTCAGAGGTCCCCAATTGGGGGCCAACCCCAGACTAGGCGAGACTGAGAAGAACATGTAACCCTTAAGCTTTGGTTATAGAGTCCAGATTACTCTGAGACTCACATGTGTGAGTTAGCGCTATGAACACAGGTGGCTTCATACCAGTGTGGGTTAGAGGGAAGGGGCCAAAAAGCTGCAAGCAGGCCTGAGTCAAGTTATAGCATTGAGCCCCTGGTTCAGCAAATCATTATGAAGCACCTACTGCATGCATGCGTGACAAATGTGGTGATCAGTCAAGAGGAGAGCTGAGCTCAGTGGAGGCTGTCATAATAGGTCCAAGTCAGTACCGAGCAGCAAGAAGCCAAGTGAAGAAACTAGGGGAACACGGGTCAGGAACTCAGGCAGATGTCTGGGTAGGAAAAGAGCAGTGAAATGACAGGTCCTAAGTGATTGCTGCAAATGTGGAGCTTGGCAGGGAGCCAAGTGGAGACTGAGGAAGAGTCACTGTATAGGCTTCCTGCTCCAGGGCAGAACTGGTCCCTTAGTGTAGCCCACAGGTGTTGACAAGCAAACACACCTGGCCAGCATGATGGTGTTGAAAGGGAAGGGACTGAGATGAATAATTGCAGGGAGATCCCAATGAGTGACAGCTCACCTGGCAGCTCATCGTGCTCATCAGTTAGAAGTGCTTAGTTTGTTTTCAAATTTCTCAAAGCCACTTCAATAAACAATACAACCAGAGTTATTTATAAATATATTAGAAAATTCTGATAAAATGAAAATAAATTTCAACTATGATCCCATCACAGATTCTACATTTTGGTGTATACTTTATATACTGCAATACTATTTTCTTATGGATTCCTAAATTCCACATGCACTTTCCCACTCCACTTAGTTTAGGATGGTTCCCTGAACATATTCAAAAAGATTTTCTGTGTAGCCAATACCTATTTTCCATGTTAACCCTAATATTCTGGGTTTCAGGACCTCCTATCAAAGTAGATGTTGGAAAGGCATTGCTCCTTAAGGGATTTTTTTATAGAGTTCCTGTGAAACTCACAACCTGTCAGGACACAGTGGCTCCCAACCTGCTCAGAGCCCAGCTGGGTGACAGAGTGAGCACTCTTTCTAAATGGAGCAAAGCTGATTTGAGGAAAGAAGAGACGGGAACAGTAAGCAAGTGGGAAAAGGGAGGCTAAAGGAGAAGGAGAGGAGAGGCATCAGAGCAATAGGCAGGAGAGAAAAGACAGTCAACAGTACAGTCCAAAGGTGAGAAAAGACGACAATGGCAGGAAAACATGCTGAACATGAACAGAAAGAGTGAATCAAAAGAACAAACTGCAAGTGTTGTGCTGGGGTACAGTTCAATGCTAGGGTGCATCCCCAGCACCACATGCAAGAATTGGGTGTTTATTTGTTTCTTACCCTTCATATACCTAGATAGTAGTTTTTCCTTCATATTTAAGGACAGCATGGTCCTTATTACTGAAATCAGCCTATTACTGGAGGCCAGAGGACCTGGGTTCCATTCCCAGGTCTGCTATTCACCTGCTGAAAGACTTTAGGCAAGTGTCTTACCTGCTCTGGATCTCAGTCCCCACACCTGTGAAACGAGCGGGTTGGAGGGAGTGATTTCTAATGGTCTCCATTGTGTCATTGCTAGATGTATGCAGATTCAGTTTCAAGTTTAAAAGAAAATTTTAACTACCATTTAGAATCTGGTTGTGCATCATGCACACCACATGGATTTAGTGCTAAAGCATTACATGGAAACAAACAATTATAATTGTTTTAATTACCCAGGGCAGCTAGTAATTTCGACAAGACTGGGAGCACTGTCTTGAGAATGCTGTTATTACACTGTCACTTTGCAAAAGTCTTTCCAGTATAGGCATGATAATTTCAGTGTCCCAGGAGTGGGGGGTGGGGGCAAGATTGCTATTAGGGTGATAATCTTGTGGCTTTTTTCTTTTTCCCTTTGTAGAAAGGGTAATGCTGACTAGTGAGAGTCACTTAGACTCCCTCCAACTACTCTAGCAAAGAGTAGGAGCCAGATGTAACCTATCCTGGTCATTGCCAGGGACTTGCCCCTGGCAATGACACATGATCATTCCCTGTGATTTTGGAAGGATGTCTGCCAGCAAGTATCACCTATCAGATACTAGTCTAGCTAATCTAGTTCTAGAATTCTCTTCCTAATTTGATGTCACCATGTCAATATGGTGGAGGGCAAAGGGTTGGTAGACAGGCAGCTGCTCAGTTCAATTCTCCAGAACCCTGCAGGACAGTCATGTGGGCTGGAAATCTTTCCGAGCAGTTAATCCTAAGCAACTTTTAGCCTCCCATCTTTCACACATGCAGCGCTTTGAACTGCTTTATGTTTTCAGAAATCAAATAAAAAGCAGTTCTAATTTGGTGTGAATTTCACTGTGTGTGCAAGCAACTTTAAGGGTTGTTCTTTCTGCTTACCCCCACCGGGAAACCTTAAGTACACAATTAAACTGTGCTTCCCTCCAGGGTTTATGGCTGAGTTCTGTGCGTTCTGGGGAAAGGGCCTCTATTGACTTCCTACTTACTCTTTGTTCTTTGATGTGTAACTGCACCTTGTTCTCCACCAGATGCTAAAAGACTAGACTGCCTGCAGCGAGAGCTCCATTTTAGAAGGAACTGCTGCTACCTGGTAATTAGCCTCTCAAGGCCCTCGGCAGTTCTCTTTCTACCAGGAGTTAAACCCCCCAGAAGGGTTGCAGCCTGGTCAATGAAGTTTTTCTGCCCTGCTCTAAAGGAGCTCTCTTTGCTAGCTCCCTGAGTGGTTTACGTAGTGCAGACTTTCAAATTATTGAAATCGTTTTGCTTCGTTTCTTAGAAAACTGGTTGCATGCAACTCTATTGGCAAATATATAAGATGCATACTTTTTTCTTGAAATGTCAGAATATTTGCATTTTTAATGAAAAGTGAAACAGTCCCGGGCTTAATCCTCGGGGGGTCTGGATGTAGCCTGTAGATGGTGAGAGAGAGGAAGGCTTGCCTTCAGAGGGTCCAAGCTTTCTGGAAATAAGGTGCACACCTGTTGCTATTCATAAACAGAGAGAAGGACTGGAGTGACAGCGTATGTATCAAGAAGCAGAACAAGATTTCATTACGGTTTACACCTGAGACTAAATCAGCATCACTGAAAACATGCTTAGCCTGGAAGTTCGCCTATTGTTATTGAAATTCAGAAATAACTCCAGACTTTCTGTTCCATGTAGTGTAAGTCCAGTCCTCTCCCTAGAGTGATCTGATGGTTCTGGGTTCCAAAATGCTATTTGGAGTTCAGAATTTGAAGAGTCAAAGGAGAAATGGAAATTAGTGAGAAGAGTAGCCAGAAGGAATCGGTTCACAACAGTGAAAGATGTGAATGTGTACAAAGATGCTGACTGGCAATGTGTTCATTCTGCAATAAATATAACTGGTTCTGGGCCAGTGCTAGATGAATGCTTGGGGTCAGTTGCAAAAGAGATAACACATGAAGACGCTCCGAGGACAGTGAAGAAAATGCCAGGTGGGTGACTATAAAAGGAAATAGTGAACACATCAGAGGTGGGGTGTCAAAGGGACATTTTATCAGTTTATGTTAGCTTTAGATATGACAAACCATGATTTTCTTTTCATACCTGCACAAAGAGTAGGGAGTGGCAAAAGAGGGGCTCAAATATGTGCAGAGATTGGTGAGGAATGTTCAGCATTCCTACTGGCAGATAGGTCAGTGTGGGAAGAATTCAGTAACAAGGTGTGGGTGGGATGGAGGCAAGCTGCTTGGATAGTGCCTCACTGTGCTGTGGTCAGCGGGCCAACTGATAAATAAGCGGCAGGGATGTGCATGAAGGTATAAAAGACTGCAAAATGTAGCCTTGCACCAGGGGCAGTGATGCACACCTGTAATCCCAGCTACTTGGGAGGCTGAGGCGGGTGGATTGCAAGTTTGAGTCCCACCTAAGAAACACGGTGAGACCCTGTCTTAGTCACTTTCCCATCACTGGGACACAGTACCCAACAGCCACAATTGAAAGGAGGAGAGGTTTGTTTTGCATCACGTTTCAATCCATATTCAGCTGGCTCCGAGGCAGGACCTCATGGTGGAGGGGCATAGGAGAGGAGGGTCTGCTCGGTAGAGAAGCAGAGAGTAAAGGGTAGAGCAGGGAAGGGAGATATGCCCTTCCAGGTCACATCCACAGTGCCTAGCCTCTTCTGATCAGACTCCCCCTCCTAAAAACAAGTCCACTATATTGCCCATATGATACACTCACCTTCCAAACACATGAGGCATTGGGGGGCTGGGGGTCATTTTAGATGCAAATCATAATAGATTATGTCTCAAAATTTAAATAGATAGATAGATAGATGATAGATAGATAAATAGATAGATAGATAGATAGATAGATAGATAGATAGGGCTGAAGATGTAGCTCAGAGTCCTAGGTTCAGTCCCCAGCACTGGTCAAAAAAAGGAGGCTAAGCTCAGTTATGGTGTGTGAGAACCTCACCCTGGCAGAAGAGAAAAGGGGAACGAACCTCTAAAGCCTGCAAAGAGGATACCAGGCATACCTGGCTGGGATTGTCCTTTATCTCACCTACCTAAGTTCTACTGCACCCACTATGGAGACATGTCTCACATCTTACCTTTTTCTATTGTCACCACTACTGCCTTAGTTCAGGCTACAGACTTCTCTCGCTTGAATGGCAACATCCTCACATCTATTGAATCTAAATCTGCATTTTAACAAAACCCCAGGTGATTCATGCACACTTCGTAATTTGGAAAGCTATGCCCCAACAACTTCCTGGCTAATATTTCTAAACCACAACTCTAACAATGCCAATTCCCTGCTTCAGATCACTCAGCTACTCCCATTCCCATCCTGCCCTCACCTTCGGACCCTTCTTGGTATATATGGCTCCAGCCCACTTCTCCAGTTACTGAAGCGCACTTTCTCCTTTAGCAACACTAAATTACTTGCAGGTTCATTGTCCACACCAGGTTTTCTAATCTCTTCTGCCTCTGAGAGCCTGCTCCTTTCCTTTTCTTCACATGGCTAACTCTGTCTCTTGCTTCATCCTGATTACTTGGCCCTCCATTAGAAATCCTTTTTGCTGCCCCTGTACCCTCTTCTTGAGTTAGATGCCCTTTGGGTGTGAACTCATATTGCCCCTTGCGTACATACCTTGACAAAGGCCATTTGCCAAGCTGTCAGGAACCATTGATGGGCCTGCTTTGGCTGCAAGCCTATGTGTTCCTTTGTGGTCGTATCTGTGTCTTCTTCACCACAGTCTCCCTGGAGACTAGGAAAGTACCTGGCACAGAGCAGGTGCTCAATAATATGTGCTGAATTATATATGTTGAATTGAAGAGATACTGGAAAGGGTCACAGAAGGGTAAAGGCATATACAGGAGGACAAAGGCACGTGTAGCAAAGTTAAACTGAGTTTGGGCAATGAAAATCATATCAGAAAACAAAAGGAACTCAAAAAAGAGAAAGAATGGAGAAAACACATGCTACAGGTTAGGTGGGGTTTGACTTTTAAAGTGTTTATCAAGTAGATGGTTAAGACTGGTGAAGCAGTTCTCTGCTCTTGTCATTTGTGCTGTTTTGGGCTTTTTGTTCCTGTTTTATCTGAGCTTTACCTAGAAAATGGGGAATCACAGGGCAAAAATGACCAAAAGATAACCCATTCAATTGCCACTGGAGGAATGATCAGGAGGCACTGGTTTCTATGAGGAGAGACTAATAGTGGTGGAGGTGATCCCTAACATTCCAGATCTTGAATGTTCAAAGAAATACTGCTCTTGTCAAAACAGACCCTGTAGGTTGTCCAAACGCTAATGGTTAGGCAACGATACATCTGGGTTTGTCCATGACTGTCCTGTTGTGACAATATAATTATTATTAATGTCCCAGTCACCCTCAAATTATCCAAGTTTGTTTGAGAAATTAAATGGTCCTTCCCTAATACTCAACACATTTTGAGTTCTTCCTTTGGGCCAGACACCATAGAAATTACTTTATACAAATATATCCATTACATGCTCACTATGACCCTTTTTGAAATTGAGATACAAATCACATAACAAAAAAGATTTGAAATGTACTTACTACGTTGTGCAACCATTGCAGCTATCTAATTCCCAAATATTTTCATCACCCCAAAAAGAAACCCCATGCTAGTTAGTAGTAACTCCCCATTCTACCTTGTCCATAGCCCCCGGAAACTATTAATTCGCCTTCTGCCTCTATGGATTTCCCTATGTTAGCTATTTCAATCAAACGGGATCATGTAATATGCAGTCATTTGCGCATGGCTTCTGACCCTTCCATTTCACCATTGAGGAAACTGAGACTCAGCGAGAAGGAGCCTGCCCAAGATCACTTGTCTATAGGGAGAGGAGTCGAACTAGACTCAGGTATGTTTGGCCCTAAAGCCCATGTTCTCAGCCACCATGATGTTTGGCCTCTTCATATTTATTGCCGGTGCTCACCACATTCTTGGAACTCCCCTTTGGCTTTCGGTAACTGGATGCATTCTTTCCAAAATGCCTCACATATTTTCATTATTCAAAAGTATATTTAGTGTTTAAAAATAGCCACAAATGATAAAGAGTAAGTATGGTAACCAAAATGACCATCAAGCTGGGGCATTGCTATGAACTGATTTGTGTCTTCCCAAAATTCCTATGTTGAGGCTCACACCCACAATGGGAGTATATTTGGAGAGAGGGCCTTTAGAAGGTAATTAAGGTTACATGAGAGCATTGGGATGGGATCTTTATGCAAAAGAATTGGTAGCCTTACAAGCAGAGAAAGTGATATCCTTGTCCTTAACCCCCAGGTAAAGACATAGGGAGAAGGTGGCCATCTGTAAACCAAGAAAAGAGCCTTTGACAGAACCTGACTATGCTGCCACCCTCGTGTCAGATTCCCAACCTATGGAAGTGTGAGCAAATTGATTTCGCTCATGTCAGTTGCCAGTTGATGGTATTTTGTTATGCAGTCCCGCTGACTAAGACAGTCGTGTTTGAGGATTAAAGAAATTACCTGTAGCCATAGAGGAAGATGAGTGATTATCATCTGTGATACTGAGAACAATCTCGTAAGGACAGCATAATAGCATTTTGAGTATCAGGGTCAACACTGGAAAAAAGAGATGTATCTATAAGATAATTTGTAATATCTTATATGTAACTTTTATAATATCAATCGTGTTGCTCTGGAAAATATAATAAATATAAGGAAAAAGTAAAAATAACTTTTAGGCTATCATTAATAATGTGCTATATTTTGTTCCAGTCTATTCATTTCTGAAACCTTAACTGTATAGTCTGTAATTTTTTTTTCAATCAGTATGTGGATATATTAGAATCTCTTTTGGGGGAGAGGTACTAGGAATTGAATCCAGGGCCTTCTCACTGAAATATATCCCTAGCTCATTTTTATTTTGAGAAAAGTCCTTGCTAAGTCACTAAATTGCCAGTGCTGGGCTTGGACTTGTGATCCTCCTGCCTCAGCCTCCCGGAGTGCTGGGATTACAGGTATGCACCACCATGACCAGCTCTAGAATTTTTTCTGATGTTGTCCATGGTCATTGTTGGGCAGTTAAATAATATAATCAGCTAAAGTGGAGACCATCGTATTTATTGTAACATAAAATGTACCCTTATGCTCATATGTCAAATTTTTTGTGTAAGGTCTGGGCATTTTTTTTTTTTTGGTACGGACGTCTGCTTGCACTCCCTTTTGTCTATCTTTCTTAAATCACATCCATAATGCATCATCTGTGATTTCCAGTGTTGGCTGCTTTAATACAGAAAATGCATGTAGCTGCTTGGGAAGTAATTTGGGTACAGAATCCTTTCAGATTTTGATATACTGTCTTTTCCAATATTTTACCACTATCATATCCAAAACTAATTTGAGAGCATATTTTTAGGGATTCCCTCTTATTGAGTTTTTATAAACAGATCAACTTAATTTTCATAGAAGCAACTCATGCTTTTACTGTTCATAGCAATTTTTTTTTTTGTGGGTACCAGGGGGACAACCTCAGGACCTCGCGCGCCAACAGGCACCCGTGCCACTGAGCGATATCACCGGCCCCTTTTTCGTATGTGGGTTCCGGGAGTCGAACTCGGGCCCTCGCGCTTGCAAGGCAGGCGCTTATGCCGCTGAGCCATCTCACCGGCCCTGTTCATAGCAATTTTTGATATACATAATTGTATTAAATTGTACATTTACAATACCAATTAGAACTGTCACAAATATGTTCATTTCATTGTGCTTATCTACACACGTGTTGCTCATGTCATATGATGTGCCAGGCACTGAACTAAGACCCTGATGTAAATTACCTTGTTTAACCCCCAGAGCAACCATGAAGGAGGTTGATCAGGATGTTGAAATGTGCTAAGTTGTATATAAGGAGATATCATGAGAAGGATAATCATAACATAGAAATTGAGGCATTGGATCATAATGATAGAATAAATTAAAAGCTTCATGTTGAAACAGAACCAAGACCATACCTATTACGCAACTCATTCCACAAGGCTGGCCAATTTCAACGCAGGGAAGATTGAAGGGAAATAAGCCTGTTCTGCGGTTGGGGGTGGAGAGCATGAGCCCCGTGAGCACCTGACCTCCAAGTGCATAAATGCCAAAGGCTTCTACAGCCATTTGGCAACATTTACTGCAATGAAAGAATCAGGGGATTATTCTTCTAAACATGCTATTGCATCTTATGGAAAGGAGCAAAAAGAAACCCTTGACTTGAAACCTTACAAGTATTGTATATATTTATTCTTTGTGACTACAGTAACATCTAAGTACATAAACACATGGAAGGTGGCAGCATCGATGAGGAGGTTTAAGTGTCCCTATGGAAAATAACAATAAAAATGAAGAGGGAAAAAGGGAAACATCGAGCTTCTTGAATTAGTTGCAAAGAAACTGCAGTCTATGATGGAATCTTGTCCTCGTGACTGAAATGTTTCTTTGGTGTTAGAAAAAGTATTGCTGTCATCTTTCTCTCTTTAGAAATTTTTTTTCATAATAAAAATCCCGTGGCATCTCCTTGTCTGGAGGACTTTAAAAATAGGAGCCATTTCATCTGTCTGGAATTGTCTGTGTCAGCACTTGCCCTAGGCAAGGTTGCCACATAGGCAGAAATTGCACCCCCCTCCCTGACCAGGCACCCTTCCCTCAACCCCCCTCACCTGTCCTTGGCACCCCCATCCCCAGTGCTTACTCCCTTTTCCTGGACCTTAGCTCCGGGTGCGATCTCCCACATTAAATCAAAGCCTTTTTCCCTCCATACTGCAGCTCTCTCTCCAGGTGCTAGGGATGCGATGGGTTTCACCCTTTGTGGCCTATTTGTATTTAAAAATAGGGCCCTGGTTAAACCTACATGAATTTGAGCTGATGGAGCTCTGGGCAGTGTAATGGAGTGCAGGGAAGTCCAAGGGGGAGAGGGATGTACTTTTGGTCAGTGGGGGAAGGGGGTTTGGTAGCCTTCTTCCTGAAAGCTATTAAATCCCAGATGTGGGCTCTGTTCAGTGTGGTACTGCCTTGGAGTGGGGGTGGAGAGGATGGATTCCCTGACCTCTCAAGGTTGCTGTTAATTCTGTGGGTCGGTGATTTCCTGCTATGATTCCTCGGCACAGGGCTTCCTTTGCAGCACTCCGGGCACCTCGTGACTCGGCGTTAACTAGGGGTTTTCAGCAGAGTGTCTTTGTGCCTATGAGCCAGGGCCTAATTTTCCCATCAGCATCCTCCCTACAACAGCAATGGCAGCAGGCAGTGGCTGAAGATTAGCCCGGCCATGCTCAGCTCAGAGAGATGTTCACAGAGAGCCCTTCTAAGCTCTTGTTCTCAGAGAAGCCTACGAAAGACACTGCTTTGTGCTCACAGTGTGTGTGTGTGCTTGAGTGTGTGTGTGTGTGTGTGTGTGTGTGTGTGTGTGGCGGGGGCTTGCTGGGTGCAGATTTGGTGGGCCAAGCTGCAAAAGGAAATCTGCTCAAAGAGTCAGATGATTAATTTGACCAATTTCATGTTGGATCAGCAAACATTCAAGAGCCCCAACTATGTGCCAGTTTCCGAGTTAGACCTGGTGAGTAAGAACAAAAAAGCATGGTCCCTGCTGTGGAGGAACTCAGTCTAAAGGGGGAGCCAGCCATCCAGTGTGAGAAGTGCATGTTTGAGGTAAGCCAGGGTGCTGGCAAGCAGGGGGCCTGCGCGGGAGATGACAGGGAGCTGAGTGAGTAGGAGTCAGCCAAAGCAAGGGAAGGTGGGAAGGGCGGCTGTGCTAGGGATGACAGCAGCATAGGCATGGAGCATGACAGGACTTGACAAGTGTGGGGAACTGTGAGCAGGCTGAGATCATGAGAGAGGAAAGTGGCAGGACGAGGGCAGAGAATGAGGCTGAGGGGAAGGCAGGGCCCAGGGAGGGAATGCCAGCCTCCCCTGCAGAGGAGCAGGAGAGTCATAGAGGATTTTAAGCAGGGGAGTAGTGGGGTCAGATTTACATCTCGATTAAAGGATCTGTCAATTTAGGGAAAATCATTCAAATTGCCTGTGAGATGCATTGATTAAGGATGTCCATTGGAAGGGTAAATTTGCAGATCTGGCTGTGGTTAAGTGCAAGACCGTCTTTTTCCAAAAGGTCCATCATTCTAAGGCTTCTTCGGGAATGTCGCTAAAACATCTATAGATAGATGCGTGGGTCTGTCTGTGGCGCTCTCAGCATCATTTAGGAGGACAGCGGCGGGTACTCTAAATGGTGCTTAAAGGAAATGGATCTCTAAGAGTCTTGTTGCTTCGACCCTTTATTCCACACTGTATTTTCAATGCCAGATTAGATATGCAAACTATGCTATAATCTCTTCATTTTGTTTAGCAAAAATCATCCGGAAAAGCACTGTTTAACCTGAGTTGCAGCCATCTCAATCTTGCTGAAAAGGAGTATTTTGGATTAGAATTCTGCAGCCATTCTGGAAATAATGTAAGTCGGTTTTATTATAGGATTGTATGTGTCTAGAATTGTTTCTAAAGGCAGTCTGCATCCAGATATGTAGGGCTCGGCCCCAACTGGAAGATGAAAACCCACTTATGCCCTTGCAGAATTATTGAATTGAGTAACTCACCCCCATTTATTAAAAACCATCGCAGTTTGTCAAACACAAACTCTTCTACCCCATAACTCATTGTTTTGTCTCTGTGAACAGCTGTCAGCACTTTACCTATTTTGACTTTCCAGAGACTGGACCTCAACCCTGACAATTAAGACTCCTGACCTCACCAGTGAATGTGCAAGGGAATCTCCTTTACCATTTTTCAGAGCCTAAGCACCATCCTAGAAAGGCTCATTAGATCTGTTAAGCTGGAATTTGGGAATGACAGGATTCAAATATGGAGCCTAATGCCTTCGTTAGTCTTTCTAGCAACTAATGAGCCTTGTATGTGACACCTCTGTCATCCTACTGAGGCAGGGGAGCAGTGATTCAAATGTCAACAACAAGGAGATTCTAGATCAACAATGTTCACTGCCATTAGAAAAATACAAGGGGGCAGATTGAATGTGGCGAAGGTATGTCATCTCTTTGACATTACTGTTTCCAACTATCTTTAGAAATCTAAATAATCCTGCTATTTGTTTATTTCATGTTGACCTTTATCTGTTACTAAAAAATGAAAAAAAACTGCACTCAATGCCATGTTCTACCAAGTTTTTCATTAATGTTATTTCAGGTTTGGTTGGAACTTCTGAAGCCCATAACAAAACAAGTAAAAAGTAAGTATGGAAAATCATTTAAGGAATATAGCTCTCAGTTAAAACTTGAAAAATATGTATTTCAGCAACCCTACACAATTCCTCACTTTCATATGGGGGGAGGGCTTTGATATATTATCTCAGTCCTTCGCACATTCAGTACATTTAGCAATTTAGAAAATTGTTTTAATTTTGCTTAAGATGAAGGAGCTCGTGCTGCTGGATCCTTGAGTACATGTGAAGAACGCTGGTAATTACAGCAAGCTGTGGATTGGCTCTAGGAATATGTCTCATGCTCTGCCACTGCAAATCTTCAAGCATTCTTAATGTCAAGCTGCAATGCCATTCGCCCTCTGCTTGAAGATTTTTTAGTTTTAGCCCATTACAAGCATTGCCAATTTGCTTCAGTTCGTATTGGGGTGCCTACCATGTGTGAAATATTTTCCCCTGTATTTCACAATCGACAGTAGTGGTTCTGAAATTCCAGTGTATTTTAGGGGGTCACCTGGCGTTCTTATCACCCTCATTCCTGGGTTGGGTACCATCAACCTGCATGGTTAACCAATTCCACAGGTGTTTCTGAGGCAGTTGGACTTTAACCAACACTTTGAGAAACATTGTCTCAGTGTCTTTATTTCCTGATTCCTCTTCCCCAGCCTGGGCTTTACCTGTTGGTTCTTCTCATAGTTCTGTCTGTTCCCACTGCATAATGATCATCTGTCGCATTATTCCAATAGCTTCTAAACTGATTCCTTCCAATCCATAACTTACATTACTCCCAGAGGGATCTACTGAAAATACTACCCTGACCACATTACTCACCTGCCTAAAATGCTTCCATGGTTCCCTATGGCTCTTAGAGTAATGTCGAGTCTTGTTCACCGGACACTCAAAGCACTGGACTCTGACTAGCTTTCTAGATTTGCCCCTGCCACTAACCAGTTGTATTCCTTCCTCTTTTGACTTTGACAAAACTAATCTCAGGTGTAGGCTTCAAGGATAAAATACAGGATGTTCAATTAAATTGGAATTTCAGGTAAACAAAGAAAAATTTTATATAAATATGTCCTATAATAGTGTTCAACTGAAATTCAAATTGAACTAGAGTCCTATATTTTGATTTGCTAAATGTTGTTGCCGTACTCAGGTGTCAACTCCTCTAGGAGGACTTCCTTGACTTTCTCCAAACTCTTTTCTTCCTCTGTGCTTCCCAGTACTCAGGAACATTTTGTGGTATAGTCATCTATCTGGATGCTTGTCTCTCCTAGCTGACTTGGAGCTCTGACTTGTCTTTTTGCCCCTAGTATCTGCCTAGTACAATACTTGGCACATAAGAAGCACTCAACAAATATTTGTTGAATGAATGGTAATGCTACAAATATGTGGTTAATATTGATGTAAAATATTTTTTTTGCATTCCTGGGGATAGAACCCCAGGCCTTTCTCATGCTAGGCAAGCACTATCCCACAGAGCTACACCCTCAACCCCCAGTTTCTTATTTTTTAATCCAAGTGGATGTGAAAGTGAGTGGATACAGTTTTGAAATATATGTTTTAAGACAGAGACATTGGTCCACACTGCTTCTGGTTCCCTTTATGAGATCCTGAAGCCAGATGATATTCATCCACCCCAGCTAAAACTGGGCACCGCTCTCAGGCAGCAATGCAGAGAGCCCCAAGTAGCAAGTGGTATATTTTTCTGAATAGGACACTTCTTTTTTTGGGGGGGGTACCGGGGGTCGACCTCAGGACCTTGCGCGCCAGCAGGCACCCCTGCCGCTGAGCGATATCACCGGCCCTTTTGCGTGTGTGGGTTCCGGGAGTCGAACTCGGGCCCTCGTGCTTGCCAGGCAGGTGCGTACACCGCTGAGCCATCTCACCGGCCCAGGACACTTCTTAAAAGAGTACACGGTAGGCCCAAAAGGGGTACATCTTTTTTAAATTTTTTATTAGTCTATTTTATGATACATAACAATGAGATTCATCTTAGGGGATTGGTACATACACATATCACATCTTGGTCATTTGTACCCTCCCCCGCCCTCCCCCCCTTCCCCAGGTCCCTTCCTATCTCCAGAGCCTACTTCCCTGTTTCCTATCATCTCTCTTTCATTTTGCTCTTGAAATTATTTCCATTTTGGGTCTCTCATATTGGAGGAACCATCTGATATTTAACCTTCTGGGACTTATTTATTTTACTTAGCATTATTGTCCCAAGATCCAAAGGGGCACATCTTTACAAAAAAAAACAGAAATGGGGGCCTGTGATATAGCTCAGCGGCATAAGCGCCTGCCTGGCAAGTGTGAGGTCCTGAGTTCGACTCCCGGTACCCACATATAAAAAAAAAAAGAAAGAAACAGAAAAGGTAAAAAACGTGGGAGAACTTTCTCGGTTGCTGTCCACATAGAGACACAATCCCGCCACATGTGAAAACTCGAAATTTAAAATAAAAGTCTGTGAAAAGGAGTAATGGAGAGGGGAGGGAAGTGGAGAAGTATGTGTCTGTGTGTGTGTGCATGTGTGTAAAAACCTGTAACTGTTGTAATTCGCATTTAAATAAAACTTATGGAGATATTGTGTTTTAAGATCCTAAGGAGGTTGTTTTCAAATTTATGGTGAAATTTTTCCCAGTGGACCCTGGGCATCTTCGGGAAGAACTTACAAGGTATGGTACCTGCCTGTGTGTCTGCTGCATGATGTTACTTGAGAATCATCATTCTCCATTTATCAGGGAAGGGGCTTCTGGCTGTCTCTTGCAAGGCTTGGCTTTTAGTCACTCTCAGGAGATGATGTGGAACTGGTGAAGGAAGGCCTGGCTGACCTCCAAGTTGATCTTCCAAAAGTTTAGAACTGCAGGGAGAAGTGGGGTGGTGTTCTAGAAGGGGTAGCAGACCTGGGTGACTCCTTAGCGGACATGTCATTAACTGCTATGACAACAAGCATGCTCTCTTTCCATAGTGTTTATGTGTCAATCCATACAGCTGTGATGCCAGCTGATTTCCACAGACATCAAAAAGGGAGTGTGCGAGGATGTATCTCAGAGGTAGAAAGTGAAGCATTCTCAAATGATGATTATAGGTACTTAGGAAAATACCCTTCAGAATCACAATGTGAAACTACTTCTGCAAAAATATATTGTCAATATAACACTCCCTAAAGCCTTACTCTGCTTTCTCAGCTTAGACTCTTACACACAGAATGGAACTAAGAGATACCCTAGTCCAGCCTTCTTGGTTTACAGATGAGCAATCATGTCCCGGGAGCTAAAGTGACTCCGCAAAGATCATGGGATGTTGGCAGTTACTCTCCCTGATGTCCCCCCTCTTTCATGGTTCACAGCCAGGGCATCCTCTCTCCTTTTGTACAGAGAGCCCTTCCTTCTGGGTCTTTGCAGAAATCACTTTTCACAAGCCTCTTTCTCTCCCTTTCTCTCTCAATTCTCTCCACACTTGTGAGTTGCAGGCCAGTCTTCCAGATAATTTAATATCTTGGTATCTATATCAGTTTGCATTTGCCAACCCATTTCAGCTGAGTTCTAAACATGACCAGTTTTGATGGAGAGAAACTTTCTCAAAAAATGAGCAAATCAATATGATGATAAATGATTCATGATTCATCAGCTGTTCAGAGTAAGGACTTGGTATTTGTAGTAGGCAGCTGCCCTCTTCACAGCAAGGAATGTGTCAAATGATAGGAAGTTTCTTTTCTCTTTTGCTAGGAGCAAAATACATTTATTTTCCCTTTAGTGACAGAACTGATTATTCTCACATACATCTGTATTTCAAAACAAGCAATGGTCAAAGTTAGGCTTCCTTTGATTTCCCCCCACTTGTCCGTTTAAGAATACTTAATTGTAGTTGAGTTTGTGGGGATGCCTTGCTTGAGGCTAATACATGAATTTCTGAAAGTGGTGTGCAAATATAATTTTTCTAATAGAATCATTTCTAATGCATTAGAGGAGCTCACAGTTTGAAGGGTTATAATGATAAATGTTTTTGTAAACTGAATTATCACCTGCTAAGTTTTTTTCTCTAGATCTCTATCTCTCACCTGCAATTAATTTTTATCCACCATATTGCCTTCAAGGCTTAATTGGTTACCCAAATAAAATGTTGGAACCAATTTTGGACCATGGAAGAAAGCAGTCAGTGGTGGACTCTTTGTTATACACATTTTTTTTCAAATTTGATTTTCCTTTGATAAGGCCTGATATGTGTAAGACAAATGCTGTCTGTTAGGCAGAACCCTGGATACCAACCTGCATTCTATGGGTCTCTGATGAGGCTTCTGTGGAAAAAATGTCAGTCTGGCTTAGTTCCATTCAGTGAGCCTTAATTACATACCTAGTCTGTGTAAAGCACTGTGCTAAGCTCTGGTGATACAGAGATAGCAGTGCCGCCAAAGGGAATGACACCAGCAGGAGCATGGCCCCAGGTCCTTGATTTCTGAAACAGAAGCTTTTGCATGGCAGGCAGCCTGGTTTCAGTGGCAGACCTGAGTTCTAGCCAGTTTCCCTATCTGAGTGATGGGACATTGTCAAAATCACCGAACTCCTCTTTGTGTAATTGTAAAATGGAGTGATCTTCCTGCCCTACCCACCTCCTCATTTGCGACAGTGAGTGCTTGACAAGTGCTTTGGAAACAGTGTAGTATTGGCCTCCCAGGCACACTCATTCTGGCTGGGTCTCCTTTCTTCCCTAGCTCAGGATGTGGCTTTGCTACGACATGGCAGAAACCCCCAGAGGATGATTGGCCAACTCCCTCAATTTGGCGGAAGGATTTGGCCAGGGTGATTCCTAATGGCTATGAAACCTGCCAAAATGCTGGATCAGCCAGAGCTGTGGTGTGGGGCTGGCTTAGGGCTGAAGAAAAGCCTATTTGTTACTCATCATCACTGAAAGGCCTGTGACCGAGGGTGCCATTCCTCTCCTATCATCTTGGATCTGGGAGAAGGGGAATGCTTCTTTCTTCCTCCTGTTTTTTGTCAAGAGGTTTCCCCCAACTTCTTTGCAGGTATCTTTTTACTCTTCAGATAAAGAAGGACTTGGCTGTAGGAAGGCTTCCATGCAGTGACAACTGTACGGCGCTGATGGTGTCGCACATCCTCCAATGTAAGTAACAAATGTCTGCTTTGGGACACCCTCAGCCAGGTAGAGAAACCAGCAAAGGATCTGAGCACCCCCAACCTGCCTGGCACTGTGTCAGCTTGAGAGGAGAGAAACAGGAGAAAGAGGATGCTTCATTGCAGCCATTGGGGTTTGGATTCAAATTGTATCTACTACTCCCTACCTATTGCAGGGCAAGTCCCCTTATTTCTCTGAGCCTGAATGTCATGCCTTTTAAAATAGTGACAGAAGTACCGTCTCACAAGGTGCTTCTGTGGGTTTAAAGTAAATGCTGACTTTTCTTCTACGTCCGTTCAGCCTTCACCTCCTACTGCCCCTGGGCTTGCTGGCCAGGAGCTGGTTTGGACAAATCTGGGCACGGAGTTTGCCAGGCAGGCTCCGACTTCCTCTGCGTGCCCCAGGATACATGGCTGGTACGTGCTGTCTACAGCACAGTGTCATGCTCAATATGATTTCTGTGTTGCTCTTTGTCATGATTCCAGAGAACAAAGCACAGAGTACAGCAGGTGCAGAGAGGCTAAAAGGGAAAAAGGCCCCAGGCATCTATTAGTTTTCCCCACATCCTAGCAGCCAAGAAGTTGAACTAGCCTGAATAAGGAAGGCAGGCTGAAGAAGGCCTGGGGGGTAGTGGAGGCCTGCCTGAGAGGGGGTGACACTGGGCAGGCCAGGCTGTTCCTGCAGCCCTAAGGGTAGGGTCTAGGCAGTTAGAGATAGCATCTCTTCTAAGGCCAGCTGGACTTTCTCTGGCTTTTAGAGAGGCCTCCCAAGAATACACTGTTCCTTACTAATCCTACAGGATCATAACTTTAGTTTTTGTTTGTTTCATAAATTCATTCTTGACCTCTGTCCCTTACCTTTCTGCAAGTCCATAAATGGTAGATTTCTGAATTCACGGGAAGCTCTAGAATGCAGCTCTGGGAAGGGGGTTGTGTTTAACAAGTGACTCTTGGCTGGGACAAGTAAAGAGAGTCCGGGGATCTCAGAAAGGCAGTGGGCAGTAAGAACAATAAGTATTCAGTGAAGGAGAGCGTGGCTTTTGTGCTGGGCTTTAAAGGGACATATTGGAATTGTATGGGTAATGATAAACAGAGCAGCATGAAGGAAATAGTGGGACAGGAAGCAATATATATATATATATATATATATATATATATATATATATATAATGCAGTATGTCTACTTAAGACAGGCAGTGGAAAATGAAGTATCACTTTGAAGGGTCTCGAATGATCATATGTCCACTAATGTACTTAACACTGAGGTACGGGACACAGGGCAGAGCAGACAGAGAAAACGTTACTAGAAAACATCCTTCTCCACTAGCTGGCTCTTAAGGTTGCGGTCATGGGATGGGGTCTCTTCAGTAGCCTCCTTTGGGGGTCGCCCAGTTTCATTCTTAAGAGT
Organism: Erethizon dorsatum; assembly: GCA_028451465.1. Lineage (NCBI taxonomy): Eukaryota > Metazoa > Chordata > Mammalia > Rodentia > Erethizontidae > Erethizon > Erethizon dorsatum. The sequence goes on along the minus strand of CM051842.1, from coordinate 118,031,785 downwards.
TCTGTTTATGGATTTGGGCATTCCCTAGTGGCCATTTCAGGCATAGTACAGAGCACTTCAATTTTCCCAGAGGTTATTTTATCAATAGAAGGTTTCTTGGGGGGCGGGGCAGTGCTGAAGTTCCAGAATTAGTTTTTCCCCAACCTATCCGGGTCAGCCTCACTGGACTGTAAGATAGTGCACAGAACACAGTCACATTGCTCATTTATCTTCTTTTTTACTCATTTATCCAATATTTGTTGAATGCCTTATATATTTATTCTAGGGATTCAGGAACCTCCACAATCTGACCTCATCTGATTAAATTTCTTTTACACACCTTTCTCCTGCAGCCAGACACTCCCTATTAAACACAATTTGTACATTTCAAATACAGTCTCCCTCTGTTTATAAACTCTCTTAGTAACTCTTCTTTGTCATTCATCCAACAAAAATTTATCGAGTATCTACTGTGCGCATTGGGAACACAGTGGTGAACCAAGACAGAACTCCTTACCCTCCTGGAACTCACATTTTGGCAGTGAAGGAAAATTAGACAGAGACCCAAATAATAAAAGAAATGATATGATGCATGTCAGAAGGAGTAAAAAGCAGTGCAGAAAAATAAAGCATGGAAGGGAGATGGGGAATTCTTCTGGTGGATACTGAATATTTCAATAAAGTGGTGAGGGTTGGCTTAATGTGAGGGTGACACTTGAACAAAGACTTAAAGGAGGGCAGAGAGCAAGCCAAGCAGCAAAATCTGGAGGAAAAGAGTTGTAGGTAGAGAGAATATCCAGGGCAGAAGGTCTAAAGTGACAGCATGCCTGGCTGAGGCATGCTGAGTGACAGCAGGAGACAGTAATCATAGACAGCCTGAAAAATATATTAAAGGCCTGGAATATGACTCTCAATGAGATGAGAAGCCACTGAAGTAGTTCAGAGGAGTGATCTGATTTTTTTTTTTTTTTTGCGTTACTGAGGATTAAACCCAGGGAGCCCTGAGCCATATCCCCACCCCTTTTTAAAATGTTATTTTGAGACAGCATCCCATCAAGTTGCCCAGGCTGGCATTGAGCTTGCGACCCTCTTGCCTCAGCCTCCCAAGTAGCTGGGATTAAAGGCGTGAACCACCACATCTGACTTGAATTAGGTTTTAACAGGATCATGTTGGCCGCTATGGTGAAAACAGCCAACCTTAGGAAGGAATGGTGGAAGTGGGGGAACCAAAGAAAAAGAAATTGCAGAAGAGACAGATGATGATCATTTGGACCAGCATGGTAACAGTGAAAGTGCTGGTAACATTTGTCTGGTGATATTATTTACCCAGTTGTATGTTGTCGTTCTCTTCCTAGATTGTCATAGTTTTGCATAGGGAGAAAAACAATTATAGTCTTATGTGTTCCTGTGTTTTCCTAAGGGTCAACATGGGGTCTTGTGTTCAATTACCAGAAAGATTGGTGTGTGTGTGTATGTGCATGTGTGTGAGATATATTTTTTAAAATAGCCCTATTAAAGTATAATTGATATACCATAAAATCCCCCATTTTTTAATTTTAAAGAGAAGAAATAAAAACAAAATAAAAAAATAAAACAAAAAAACAAAATTTCAAAACAACATAATAGGAGGGTAACAATGGTTAATATATTATGTATTGTTATCTTTAAATTAGTTACTCAGGGTACAAGATATCAGCATTCAATTGTCTAAACATTACTGGCATAAAACTTTCTCTTCAATGAACTAAGCAAAATTAGTAGTGTGTCTATCTTAACCATCTTATATAAGAATACAATTTTTTTTCTTTTCCCTTCTTTCTTTTCCCCATTCCCCCATCCCAGACTCTCTTTCCTTTTGACCAGTTTCTTTCTGATTCATCATATCTATTGTACATTTTGGATCTTATTTACTCTTTCAGTTTCTCACACTAGGGAGACAATACAATGTTTGCACATGTGCATCCCGTTAATTTCACTTATGAGTATTTTCTCAAGTTGCATCCATTTACCTATAAAAGTCTCCAGTTTATCCTCCTTTATGGCTGAGTAGTACTCCATTATATAAAAATACCACATCTTTTTTATCCATTCCTCTGTTGATGGACATTTGGGTTGCTTCCAAGATCTGGCTATTACAAATTGTACTGCTATAAACATGGGTGCACATATATCACTGTGGTATGATGTTTTTAATTCTTCTGGGAAGATACCCAGAAGGGGAATAGCTGGGTCAAATGGGACCTCCAATCCTAGTTTTCTGAGGAATCTCCACACTGATTTCCACAGTGGCTGTACTAGTTGACACTCCCACCAACAGTGGAGAAGGGTTCCTTTTTCCCCACTGCCCTGCCAGCATTTGTTATTGGTTGATTTCTTGATAATAGCCATTCTTTCTAGAGTGAGATGGAATCTCAGTGTTGTTTTAATTTGCATCTCTCACATGACTAGTGATGTTGAACATTTTTTGTATATTTATTTGCCATTTGTACTTCTTCATCTGAGAAATGTGTATTCATCTCAGATGCCCATTTTTGGATTGGGTCTTTAAATTTAAATCCCCCATTTAAAATGCACAACACAATGATTTTTAATACATTTACAGAGTTGTGCAATCATAACCATAACCCAGTTTCAGAATGTTTCCATAATGTCAAGGGATCTCTCACTTAGGCCCATTTGCAGTCATTCTCTGTTCCCATGCTCAGCCCCGGACAACCACTGATTTACTTTCTTTTTCTATACATTTGCTTTTTTTGGACCTTTCATGTAAATAGAATGATGAAATATGTTGTCTTTTGTATCCAGCTTGTATTCACTCAATATTATGCTTCTGAAATCCGTGCATATTCCTGTTCACTCTCTCGTTGCTGAGTAGTAATGCATTTTATGGATGTACCACATTCTGGTCATCTATTCACCTGGTCATGAACATTTGGATTGTTTCCAGTTTGGTTTTTATGAGTAGTGCTATAAACATTGGCATATGAGTGTTTGCATGGATAGATGTTTTCATTTATTTTGAGAAAATTCTTAGGGGTGTAATTGACGGGTCTCAGTGGTAAATTTATGTCGAACATTTTAATAAACTGCCACACTCTTTTCCAAATTGTTACAGTAACAACAGAAATGTGAAGCTTCCACTTTTTGCAAATCTTCACTAATAGTTTGTATTGTCTGTCTTTTTTTGTTATGGCCACTCTCATGGGTACAAAAATCTCACTGCAATTATAATTAGCATTTTCCTAATGACTAATGATGCTGAACACCTTTTCATATGCTTATTGCTATTTTCTTTGGTAAAATGCCACTTAAATCTTTTGCACATTATAAAATGGGTTTTCTTACTATCGAAATTTTAAAAATTCTTACAAATTCTGATTTATGAGCTAGGTGCTTTGCAATCTCCCTCGCAGTGTGTCCCTTGTGTTTTCATTTTTCCAGGGATGTCTTTTGAAGTACAACTTTTAAAAAAAATTTGGTAGAACTCCACTTTCTAACTATTTTTTAGTGGATCATGTTTTTATTTTGTGTATCAGTACTTCTCACCTAATTTAAGACCACAATAACTTTCCTCATAAGGTTTCTTCTAAAATATTTATAGACTTGCCTGTCAGATTTGGATCTGTGATTCATTTGGAGTTAATTATTTGTAAGCTTGCATGGCATATGGTATGAAGTAGGGATCTAACTTCCTAGTTTGGCACATGGATGTCAGTTTGTCCCAAAACTATTTGTTGAAAAGGCTATTATTTCCTCATTGACTTGTCTTGGCACATCTGTCAAAAATCAAATAGCTATAAATGTAAAAGTTTATTTCTGGACTCTCAGTTATGCCACACTGATTTTAATGTCTATCCTTCTGCCATTACTGCACTGTTTTGATTGTTGTACCTTCTCAGTAAGTTTTGAAATAGGAAAGTGTACATCTTGCAATTTTATTTCTCCTTTTCAAAATTGTTTTAATTATTCTACATGCTGTGCATTTTCATGTAAATTTTAAGACTTTCTTTCTTTCTTTCTTTCTTTTCTTTCTTTTTTCTTTTGTTTTAACAGGGACTTTGTCACAGCACAGGGGGATCAGTACACTGGAGGAAGCCCTCCTAGACTAAGACCCCTATTTATTTATTTTGTTACTGGGGATTGAATCCAGGGCTTTTGCACCTGGCTACATCTCCACTCCTTATTTTTGTGGGAAGGGTCTCACTAAGTCACTAAATTGTCCAGGCTAGTCTAGACTTGAATATTTTACCAAAAAAAGAAAACAAAAAGTCTGCTAGGATTTTGGTAAGGGTTGCATTAAATTTACAGGTCAATTTGGGAAAATATTGCAATCTTAATAATATTGAACCTTCTAGTCCATGAACATGAAATATCTTACTATTTATGTAAATCTTTTAAAATTTTCTGTCAGCAACAGTTTGTAGTTTTCAGTGCACAAGACTTATACTTGTTTTGTTAAACCTTTCCTCGGTATTTCATTCTTTGCCGTTATTGTAAATGGAACTGTTTCCTAATTTCCTTTTTTATTTTTCTTTGCTAGTACATACAAATACATTTACCTTTTGTGTGGCAATCTATCTTGTATACTTGCTGAATTAGCTTATTAGTTCTGGTAGTTTTTATGGGTTCCTTAGGACTTTCTACACATAAGATCATGTTGACTCCATATAGAGACAGTTTTATCTCTTCTTTTTGGGGCAAATTCTTTATGTATCTTCCTGCCTGACTGCTCTTACTGGATCCACCAGTACAGTGCTGGGTGAGGTGACAAAAGCAGACATCTTCCTGTGGTTCCTGGCTTTAAGGGAAAGCATTTAGGCTCTTACCGTGTGGTATGACTGTGATGTTGGCTATAGGTTTTACATAGGTAATCTCCTTCAGGTTGAAGAAGTTTCCCTTAATTCCTTATTTGTTGAGTTTTTTAACCATGAATGTGTGTTGGATTTTGCTCATTATCTTTTATGTATCTATTCAGTTGATAAAGTATGGTGAGATTTTTTGTCTTTTATTCTACTACCATGGTATATTGCATTCATTGTTTTTCATATGTTGAACTAGCCTTGAAATCTTAGGACAAATCCTACTTGGTCATAGTGTATAATCCTTTTTAAAAGTTGCTAGATTCAGTTTATTAGTATTTTTTAGGGGTTTTGCCTCTGTATTTATGAGTGATAGTGATACGTACTTTTCTTATGATATCCTTGTCTGGTTTGGTTATCAGAGTAAGACCAGCCTTAGAGAATGAATTGGTAAACATCTCTTATTCTATTTTCTCGAAATATTTGTGAAGAATTTAAATTTATATCCTCTTTGAATATTTGACAGAATTAATCAGTGAAACTCTCTGGGTTTGACTGAGTTTTAGTTGGATTTGTACATTAATCAATATTGGTTAATAAATAAAGCCATTGATTTACCTTTTAAGAAATGTTTTCTATAAGGAAATTTTTATTATATTGTGATTTTTAAAATATACATATATACCTCACTTGTCTAAAAATCAGCATATCTTCTACCTAAAACACAAATGAAAATCCAAGGCAGAAGAGAAAAAGCAAAACAACAACAACAACAAAAACAGCCTTCAAGCACTCAAACCCGGTGCGCTGTTGTATGTGCATTTTGTCCAATAGGAGAGCACCCCTGAAGAGTCTCCTCTTGCAGAACATAGCCTGCTAACATTTGCGGGTGTCTAGTTTCTCTTTTAAGTTAAATTGCAAGTATCGATTTAGAACAAAGTGTTCTAAACTTTGACTTCAGGGAAAGCCAATGACCAGAAAGTAATTAATATAAATCTGATAGACAGGGAAGAAATATGAAAATTATAAAGAGAACAAAATAATTCAAAAGCCGAAGCAGTTTAAGGCTATTTACATCAGGGCAGATAATCCTAAATACCTCAGTTGCCTGTGTAGGCATATTGCTGTAATAGATGTTTATAACAATAAATTGGAATCATCTAGAAAAGATTAAATTATTATCGTGGACAAACTGCCAGCTATTTGGAAAGGCCAAAATGATTTCTAGAATGATTCATCTACTGGGAATTCCAGATAGCTGGGGATTTAAGAGATTCCCAATGTACAGAGTGATGAATTGGTTGTGACTGGCTTACATTAGAGTTAGCATTTTTATTCTCCTTTCTTGATAATGTATGATCAGGGTGGAGTGGGATAGGGGGATGCATTACTTTACTAGGGCTGTCATAGGAAAATACCAGAAACTAGGTGGCTTAAATGAGAGAAATTTATTTTTGTACCATTCTGGAGACTGAAAATCTAAGATCAAGGGATTTGCATGTTTGGTTTCTTCTGAGACCTCTCTCCTTGGCATTCAGATGGCTGCCTCCGGCTGTGTCCTTTTTCTGTGTTCTCACATCCCTAGAGTTCCTCCATGGGTCCACGTTTCCTCTTTTCATATGGATACCAGTGAGAGTGGATTATGCCCTACAATGTTCTCAATTTCAACTTAATCACCTGTGTAAAAAGCCCTGTCTCCAGATAGCCACATTTGGTGGTATTTGTGGATTCAGAATTCAACATGTGAATTTGGGGCAGACAAAATTCAACCTATAACAGACATGACTGGAAGTTGGAGAGATCATAGAAAAGAATGTGAGAGGAAAAAACTAACAAAAGCTTCAACTGTGATCTTGGAGCCTTTAAAACATGTACTGGGTCTCTAACTTAAGTATACTGAGACTTCATAGCCACCCACTGCTCCTGACCTGAAAAAGAGCCATTTGGTCTTCCCCTATAGAAAGACAAATACTGTATACATAAAGCATGGAGTGAGAAGCATGGGGCTACACAGGCTCCAAAGAAAGGGCTGTTTGGGGGAGGTCAGAAGTTTTATTGGGTACCCCGTTATTTAAATTTTCAATGGTAATGTGAAAAATGCCCCTTTTTCCATCCTGCAGCAGAACTGGGAGACTTTCATGAAGAAACAGTTAGGAAACATCTGGCACGAACCCGATACTTACCAAACCAAGACTGTTTAGAGAGCAAGATAATGCACTTTCATGAGAAGCACATGTAAGTACTTATCCAACACCTGCTTTTCTAGTGGAGGACACTAAAGACAGGGACAGGCTCTTAAAAGCAAGCCCTTAAGCCTGAAATTTTTCAGGCTCAAGAAAATGCAGATCTCTTCACGGAGCTGTCAGGGTGGAAGTGTCATTCTTGCTGCATTTATTAGGCTCATAAATTCTTTTCCCTTGCAGTGGCAGGAGCCCGGCTGAATCAGACGTTCTGCTACTGGATATCGCGAGGAAGCTGGATATGTACGGCATCAGGCCTCACCCTGCCAGTGATGGTGAAGGGATGCAGATTCACCTGGCTGTTGCTCACATGGGAGTGCTGGTGTTGCAGGTAACAACTTTTTCCTTTCAAGCCCTTCATCTTGCCAGGTGGTGAGTATCTTGACTCAGACTTGGGTTTCTGTTCCCAAGGTGATCACACACTCAGTCTCAGTCTTAGCACCAGTTAGGAAGGGAAGTAACATTTGGTTATGTTTTGGGTAAGCCCTCTCCCCTCAGTGTGCTTTCCTTCCATGCGCAGCCTGTCACTGACTGTTGGTTCTGAGAAACACACGGATCAGATTAGGCTTGTGTGTGGTGGGAAGATGCAAACAGCTCTTTGGACCTTCTACACCAGTGGATTTAGGCATGTAAACAGCCTATACTGTGACACTGTCCAAATCCTCCAAAGTCACCTTGAGGGGTCCAAAATGTGGTGTACTCGTATATTCTTTTTGTTATTGATTTCATTTGAGATACCATCTATTCATTCATCTTTTTTTCAATACATTTATTGTGCATCCACACTGTGACAATTACTAGGGCTACAGAGGCAAACAAGAATGATCCTGACTTCATGGGACTTGAATTCCAATAAGGAGAAAACAGACCATTAAATAAGTAATAACAAGCAAATGTGATGTGCTTTGTGGTAGGAGTATGGAGTACTCAGGTAACACATATGAGAGGGGCTTAATATTTAAGCTGGGATGTGAGGAAGTTATCCAGGCCGAAGGGATAGGTTTGGGAGGTGAGGAAAGGTGTTTCAAAGGAAGGACCAACAGACAAACATCCTGAAAAAAGGAAAGCATGGCATTCCAGAGCAGCCTCCTGTCCCACCTGGAATGCTTGATCATAGCATCTCCTTAGATGGACAGGATCAATCTGTGCAAGAGATGGGCTGAAGAGTCAAAGATGGTCCCATTTATGAAGCACATTTTCTTTCATCTTTGTGCTGGGTTACAAACCAACACATGCTGACACATTCTGAAACCTGACCTGTGTTTCTTTATAGGGAAATACAAAGATCAATACTTTCAACTGGGCTAAAATCCGCAAGTTGAGTTTTAAGAGAAAGCATTTTCTCATCAAACTTCATGCCAACATCTTGGTAAGTAGTTTTTTTTTTTTTTTTTTTTTTTTTTTTTTTTTTGTTCCCTTGGAATTTCTTATTTGTTTCTGCAAGTGGACTGCATGTGAGTAGTGGAAATTGGCTGGCCCTGAGGAGTGATATGCCACTCCTCCTGCTTCTGCACAAACTAGCCGGAGCTTTAGTCATGCTTTTATTAAAGGCAAAACACTAAGAATTCTGATTTGCCATTCAAAATGAATAGTCATAGGAAAATGGTCAGCTGGGCTGACAGGCCTCTCTGTGGAAACTATTCATGAGAAATTTGTTAAGTCAAGCAGGAGTGACCAGATCTAGGACTACGGAAATGAACATTTGATGTTCTCTAGTCCATTTTATAAAGTGTCTTCATTCACTTTCCTTAAGGAAAATTATTGAACACCTACTACATGCCAAAGCCAAGCAGAATGTAGGTATACATGTAAACAAAAGAAGCAATTATTGGGCAAGTTTGCATTGTATAGGCTGAGACAAAGATGCTAGAAATGATGTTCTTTTGTGACCACAAAGAAAACAAAATATGTGTTATCAACTACAGAAGATCCAGTTTGGGTTGTATTCTTTGGGATTATAAAAATGTGTTCATTTGAACAGTGCAGGGGACCAGATCCAATGTGAAACTCATGGAGAAAGCCCCAGGGGCTGTATGCAAAAACCTGGGAAGGAATGAGAGAAGGGGTGTCAGTATAGTTGGTTGGTGAGACTGAAAAAAGGGGGGCTGTGAGTGTGCCATGTACCCTTAGGCTAATGGGGTATATGGTGTGTCAGGTGATAGGAAAACCTTGAACTCTAACTGTGGAAGGCCAAGCTCCCCTAGGGCAGATTAAAATACATGAAAAGAGCAATACAGAACACCATAGAACAAGACAACATGTAGAGGAAAAGGTGTTTCTAGCTGGTCCATTAGAAAAACCCACGTACATGTAATCATCCCATAAATCCTTCCATCTGTAAGGATCCACTCTCCTCTTTCCTGTTGGTCATTTAGAACTTCTCACCTTGAACGGATGCTCTCTGATGTTCATTTTAACCTAATTTACGACTTAATAAAAATGTTCCTGACTAAGAAGGGGGAGGTTAAAAAAAAATCATTTCAAGTGAGGGGAGTGTGCAAAGCAAGCCTGGTATCTTAGAGAAGGCTCTGTTTGTGACCAGTGGCCTTTTCTGTTCCTCAGAAGGTTGCCAATCATTTGGTTTCAGTAGGTGTGAAACCCATGGGAAGCCAAATGGAAAGTCAGAAGCTGCGTGGGCCCCTGGACAGATAGTTGGAAGTCATTGGGATTTGAAGGTCTTTGATATTCTCAGAGGATGTTTTGCTTGATGAAAATTGGTTCATACAGGTATTATGCAAGGACACTTTGGAGTTCACCATGGCCAGCCGAGATGCCTGCAAGGCTTTCTGGAAGACTTGTGTGGAGTACCATGCTTTCTTCAGGCTTTCTGAAGAGCCCAAATCAAAGCCCAAAACCCTACTTTGCAGCAAGGGTTCCAGCTTCCGCTATAGGTAATTAAATACTGCATATAGGAAAACTATGTGCACTACTTCTTTCCAATAATATGGAAGGCAAAAGAAAGAGTTCAAATTGTAGAAACAATAAAGAATCCACTTCAATCACTTGAAAGATTATACCTTCTACTTCTCATTCTTGATATGCCACATTAAATCAATATTTCCTAAGTAGGAGACAGGGAGAGGGGAGTAACCTACCTGAGGGATTGGATCAGAATCACAAGAAGAAAAGGGGGACATAAGCAGTTTGCAAATATGTATTCAATGAACCTATTGTTTCTCTCATATATGCAACTTAATATGCAAACCATGGAAAGGTAACAACATGCTTTTGGTGATTTTTAAGCAAAAGATAGCTGATGGAGCCCTGGAGGGGATACAGGATTAAAAAGATTAAGCAATATTATGCTAGAAGCTCCTCACTCTAGGTCATACCTTGGAAGAATGGAAGCGAAGTTAAATTAAGATCTTGTTTTTACTTGAACACAACAGCCTAGGAATTCATTGGAAGAAGCTTTCAAAACTCTTAGCTGAGATTAAAAAACTCTAATCGAATGCTTCCACACTAGGGATTTTTCAAGTAGTGGAAGCCTGCCCCAGTAAGAATTGAGTTATTAAAAAAAACCATATTTTTAATGGAATGTTTCCAAAGTGTATTTTACAAATCCCTGCCTTCTTAAACAGACGATACTGAGCATATTTTGCCCTTTTCTTAATGACCTGAGTTATTATAAACATCACTTATTATCCTCTCCAGGCAGCTGCAGTGCGGTGATGGCCTCAGGGCGGGGGAGGCATGTCAGGCCCTGCAGTTCAGTGATAAATGGCCCAGACTTTTTGGGTTTTATTATTCTTGTGATTTCTTTTTCAACTCTTGTGTTTCTCCTAGCAGTCAGCTGGATTCCTTTGCTAGTGTATGCCTGACTTGAGCAATCCTTTTCTACCATTTATTTAGCAGCTCTTCTTTTTTCTGGCATGGAAGTGTATATAAAATAAGATAGTTGGCTTTTTAAATTTTTTAAAAGATTTAGGTTCCATGTAATTGAGGTTCTCTATTTATGCCTGATTGTTGGATAAGTTGGTATTATCATTACTGTGAGGTAAAAATTCACATCATATGTAATTTATCCAGACGCTTTTGGTTTTAACAATAAGTGAAGCTTTCAAGCTTTAGTAGCCTATTGGCTTATGACTGAAATTAATGATTTTTATCTCATCTTTATAACAGTGGGAGAACCCAAAGGCAACTTTTGGAATATGGGAAAAAGGGGAGGTTGAAGAGCTTACCATTTGAAAGGTACATGGTTTTTCTTTTCCTCCTGCTGATTTTTAAATTGAACTCAGAGATTTCTGTGCATCCTGGTATTCCCATGATGGACATTTCAATGACTTCTCTCTGGGGATTGCAGGAAACATTACCCATCTCAGTACCATGAACGACAGTGCAGGTCCTCACCAGACATACTCTCCGATGTATCAAAACAAGTAAGTTTTCTGAAAGTTCCTACTTCTTTAGATAAATGTAATTTATCCAAATTTCAGATGCTTCCAAAAGTTGATTCTGCCAGTCTCCCAATGTGTATAGCAGCTATTCTGTTCTAGCAGGCTAGCTTCCTCCAGAGATCTACCAGCTCGATCTTTCCTGCCAATAGAAGACTGTTCGGTGAACTACCACTGGTGTGTACTTCATACACTAAGAGGAGCTGGCACATTTTCAAATTGCAACCAGTATTGTTAACATCTTACAAAATGCAGATCCAAATAAATTCCTATGGCTTTGTGTTTTTAAAACTAGAAGCTCTGCTTTTTCTTTTTAACTGATGGAAATTTTACAGCTTAGAGGAAGGTATAGGGTCTCGCGTTAGGGTTTAAAGTATTTTTGCTGCTTATTTGTGTAATTTAATGAGAAAGTATTGTTCCCCTGGAACTCTGAGATGATGGCTTCATTTGAGTTTTACAGTAGCAACCTTGTTAATCATTTTTCTTCAGATGTCTCTATAAAAATCAATTATGGGTCTCAGAAACTCTTGTGCCATTCTGAAATTCTGTTTTTTTTTTCTTCTTCTTAAAATAAAAAAAGAAACTATTGTGCTTTCATTCAAGTCACTGATAATTTTTATTCAAAAAGTATTAAAGGTATAATGGTTAAAATTATCATCTAGCATATGAACCTCCTGTGCCATTCATAGCTCTCCTCCTACCATTTTGTAGAAAATTGGGAGGAGGCTACAGCAGGGAGGTTAGGGGACCTGCCTGAGGTCACACAGCAACTCAAAGGCAGAACCAGAACCTGGAAGGTTCATTGATATAGCTACTGAATCAAACTGCTTAAAGTGCATGCTGCTTGCATTTTAAGCAGAAAACACAGTGGCTGGAAGTGTGACGTCACTGAAAAAGAATAGTGTCAAGGTACTTTTTAAAAAAAAATATTTCATTCCTTTAATGTAGTTCTTTCTTTAGCTTGTTCATATAGTACATTTTATTTCTTAATGTGTATTTTTTATTAGTACATGTTTGCAATACATAATGATTACATTCCTCATGGGGACTGGTGCATGTACCTAACACATTTTAATTCTTTTTCACCCATGACTTGGGATATGGTACAGCTTATTACCCTTTACATATATATTTAGCAACTCAGGAATAGAACACGGACTGAAATGACTTTGTGAAAAACGACCTTTCGAAATTCAAGGCCAAGTTAGAACCCTACCCCCACCTCAACCAAATAGCTTTTTCATTCTTTCACCAATGTGTCCTTTCTTTCAAGGTGGAAGATTTGAGACTAGCTTATGGTGGTGGGTACTACCGAAATGTGAATGGAGCGCACGCCTCTGAGCCTGTGCTGGACAGCAGGAGGAGGAACTCTGCAGTAGAGGTGACATTTGCAGTTGAGCTGGAGCATTCTAAACCAGAGACGGATCTAATATTGTTACATCAGTCCCGAAGCAGTTCCTCATTCCCTTTTATTTATTCAGATTCTGTTTTTAACACTGACCCTGATCCAGACCCCAGAGACTTCTTTGAGGAAAGGAGTCCTCTAAGCTCCTTCCAAACAAGCTCTAAGTTTGCTGACAATCACTTAAGCACATCTTCTGACCTCACAAGCAAAGTGAGTCCAGCAAGGCAGCTAACTTACACAGATATGCCCTATATTCCTTGCACTAGTCAGCAGGTTGATATTATGCCTCCCCAAGTCTTCTTTTATGTGGACAAGCCACCCCAGGTAACCAGACGTTCTCCACTGATGGAAGAGGAAAAGGTAAGACCAGACTGCTATACAGAGCCCACTGCAATAAAGCCAGCCAAAAGAAGGCCACGGAATATCAGACTGAAGGGCTTTCAGCAAGATCTTCAAGAACTCCAAGAAGCTACACCCAGGACTAGCAGTAGGAGCAATGTCAATGTAGATCTAGAAGAAGACCCAAATTTAGAAGATGCATTTGCATATAATATTCAAGAGCAAACCCCTACACGGTCTCAGAGCCAATCAGACATGAAGGCCATTCGTTTTCCTTTTGGGTCAGAATTTAGACCTTTAGGGCCTTGTCCTGCTCTGAGTTGTAAAGTAGACCTATTCACATGTATGTTTGCAGAGCAGGAGTTCCCAGCAGTTCTAATGGATCAGACTGCAGCAGAAAGGTATGTAGCTAGTGAATCCAGTGATTCCGAGTCCGAGATTCTTAAACCAGACTACTACTCTCTGTATGGCAAAGGAATAAAGTCACCCATGGCCAGAATCCGTTTGTCCTCTGGTAGTCTGCAGCTAGATGAAGAAGATGAAGATGTTTCTTTCAGCACACCGACTACTGAAGACAGGACTTTGCTAAAACCATGTAATTACTTCTTAGCCTAAAAGAGTGAACTTTATTAACATTTCCGAGACAGTTACATGTTACTATCTCAGGTTAAAAAAATAAGCAACTTCTTTATAAATCATTTTCTAGGTCACTCTTCATTGGTGTTAAGGGAATCTTCTAATTTTGGGAACCTGGCTTATGAAAGAGCCCGCTGACGTTCAGTCCCCTAGCTTCATTCTTCTATTCCCTCTGAACATGTACTCTCCTCTCCAGCAGTGTGGCAGAGTGAAGTTTTTGTCATCTCCATTATATACTTCTTCATAGAAACAGTATAAATGAAGGCAAATTCTTTAATACTGAAGAATGGTAACAGTATGGGTTGGCATAATGAATTGGCTTCTAACAACATTTGTGATTTGGTAGACTGTGTCTGTGTTGGTATTTTATACTTAAACAGCATATATATATACACACACACACACACACACACACACACACACATTGCAGAGCATGTTCCTCCTACAGTGTCAGGAACAAGATGGTACCATAGAACCTCTCAACACAACACATATTTAGAATTAATAATGTACTTGGCAGAATTCTAAGCCCATGAAATTCATGAAATAGGTCAATTTCTAATGCAAGATATATGCCTGATGAGGATATTATGATGTTTGATTTATAACTTCTCTATTCTTAACTATCTATGTAGTGAAAGAGAAAAGTTAACAGGTCCATTTGCTGATTGAATCTCTCCTGCCAGAATTTATTTTTGTCATATCTTGTTGCATGCTTGTAGGCAAGGAAATGAGATGCTATTTTAATAAAGAGCAATGGAAAATCCATTCCATTAAAAAACAAGTATGGTCTTCCTTGTGTTTGAATCAATTTCAGAAGTGATTGGGTCTGGCTTATTACTAGGGCCAGGACAAACACAGAACATGGAAAAGGACGGAGGCAAGTGAAAATGTATGGTTGGGGATGGAGAACTGGAACTGAGGGTAGCTAAAAAGAAAAATGATAGTACTGATATCATACTGTGTCAGTGAACCAAAATTCTACCCTTGACCCATTCAGCACGAGATCTTTATTTTGTTTATCAATCTTAATGTTAAGCCCCACACATTTTTAAACATAATGTTAAATGCAACACAATGTTAAATGCAAACTTCAAAGACAAGAAGCAATTTACAGATGAGCTATTTTTATATATAACTTAATGAAAAGAAGATGGATAAAATAGTTTCCTCACTCTCCTGTTCCTTACATCTGAAATATTCTTTTTAATGTACTTCATCCTACCACTTTCCTTTTCCTAGACCCATATGCAGTAACTCACAAGTCTAGAGTAGTTATTTAATAATAAGAATACACTGAAGCCCAATCATGTATATGTTAATTCTGTAGATTCTTGAAACTATATAGAGTTTACCCTCAAACTGTTCTCTAGGAAAAACTCAAACTCTTTTATGCCATACATTATTTCTCATCTCAAATTCTGAACATCTTTGCTAACTTTATGTTTTCTCCAAGAGCTGTAGCACTCAAATCTACATATGTCCTTCTAGTAAGATAGTAATTAGGGGGACTGCATAATTTATTATCTAACCTAGGACATTTTTAAAGGGGACTTTATTAATAATTTTTTTAAGATAAGAGGTAGAAATCAGGACAGATGTTCAGTGTAGCTATAATGAACAGTTAAAAAATTTTTTAAATCTTTCTTCTAGTTTCCAACAAAACTTTGATTATAATGTTCCAGTAATAAATGAAAGAGCAAAGGAGAAAAAAAAACTTGAAACAACTAAACTATCAAACCATATCCCCCCAAGAAAACAAACATTGAAGATCATGAAATTTAAATATTTATTTTCAAATCTCCCAAAACAGTGGAGTACACTTCACTTAGAAACAGTTTATAGGACTAATGACTCTAATGAATAAGCAATACAATTTGTATCTGTGATGCCGCTGTGTTGAAAGGTTTCAAACAATCTATAAACTTGTTGCTTTTACTTTTACAAAAATATTGATTTGATCCATGGTATGAATTGCAAAATTATTTTCAGAGCTCTACAGATTATAAACTATAATTAAGTTTCAGTTACATAGCAGGCAAAATATTTAACTGAACCATTACTTCCAAATACAATGCATTAAAAGTAATTGTTACAGTATAGGCACCAATGAAAAGAATTTTCTTGGAATGTGACACACCACTTTCTCAAGTGTCTGAATTAGAAAAAAGGTTATAATGGCCACTTCAACTAAACTGTATTCTTTATTTGCAGAATACCTTTCTTCTAATATTTGGCAAATATTCAGATTTTTTAAAAACGATTTGTGCAAAAACCAAATGTGCAGATCCAAACAATAAAATATTAACTATCAAAAGTAATTAATATCAACAGTTCTACAACTACTGATATATAATCCCCATTCAGCAAATAGGCAGGCACAATATATATATTGGGCTTAAAAGAAAAAGGTATTACCCACTTAACAGTACCATAAATATAAATGAAAATTAACTGTACAGTCTAACTTACCTTTGTATGGAGAGAAATCATTCTGTACTATGATTATTTTCATGTGAACTGTAAAATGCTCATTTAAATACCCTTTCAAAAATGAACATGTGATGCTTATACTGAGAATTATGAAGAACAAAAACATATAAATAGTTTATAGAACAATTTACTGCCATGACAAAAATATGCTGGTGTAAGTTATAGTCATACCTGTTTATCAGGTATTTAATCACAGGACAATTAGCTTTGTTATAAGCTCTCTAAATCCAAGCATATAATATGCGTTTGTGTTGAAGATTTAAAGAATGAAGCCAGACTAATTCCTCCAGTGTTACCAAAAACCAATACTGATTTTGCTTCAAATTTCTAACCATATTAAATATAGGTTAATTGCCTCTTCCATCTAACAGAGAAGATGAATATTGCACACCTACTTCTGTTGCTACATGTTGCCTATGAATGCTTCAAATTTGATCATCATCAAGCTGCCTGAATTCATACCAACTTGGTGTTAAGAGTCAATACCTTCCAAGGTTTTTCCAAGAGCCTCTTAAAAAACTTCTATTTTAAGAAGGTATGACTTATTTCCATCTTCCCACAAAGAGTCATTTTGTTAATAAGCTTGTGTGCAAAAAGTTTTCTGAAACTTGATAATTTACCAGAGTTGAATATTTTAGAATGATTTTGCAAGACATGTATGTTTCATGAGTGTACAGTTAACTAAAGATCAAAACTTGAAAGGTATTTCTCCTTGTAACTTAAGAAATAATGATACCTAAAAGCAAAACTCTATCTCAACATTTACTACAATACAGGTGAAACTATAGTATTAAAAGTTGTTTATTACAAATAATCTCTTTAAAATATAAAATGATAAACACCATCACAAAATAGTTGAAATGCTTCTTCCAAATCTTCAATGTTGCAAAGATCCAAAAGGCACATGGAGCTCATGAGTAAAGCATTATTAAACTTGCAGTAGCTTTGGTGAGTTTCTCTGGGTCCATATGAAACAGAAGCCATTGATAAGTTTCTTAGGGGGATTCATCTCCAGAACACCTACAAAAGTAAGAAATATTTAAATAGATATACCATTATGCTTGGTTATATTTCTCACTTATATATGAACTCTGTGATGAAGGAACTGATTCAGCAAACAAGATAAATTCTTTTGATTGAATGTCAACATGTAGATGCTAAAATATAAACATCTGATCTCATAGCTTCCAAGTGATTTGCTTGTGAATTGAAAAGCAGATGAGAGTTTTTCCATTATAACAGAAGGGATTTTACGGGGGCTTTTGGACTACAAGTGGGCTTAAATACAGAGAAAGATCTATGAGAGTGTGTGATTTTACAGGTCATTCAGTTTGTACCAACTTGATCCCAGTGGCATCAGGAATACAAGCAAATACAAGGGTATACTGAAAAGAGATATAATGGGTTTCAAGTGAAATTTTGTGTAACTTTTTATATAGCTTGCTTTAGCTAAGTAATGTATGTGTGTATATTCATACAAAAGTCTTGTTTGAAGAAAGAATTTTAGAATTAGAAGAACTTTTTTGAACAAAATGGAACCAGCAGTTCAAGAGAAAGTATAGAAACTGAAGTTGAGCATAAGAGTCTTTTATTGCCTGATCTTTTCCTTAATTTTTCATATGAGGATCAAACTTAGGAACTTTAGCAGTGGATACTACATGAATAGTGGTGTTTCTGCAAATACTGAGGGTAGTAGCAAGTGCTCAAATAAGACCTTGTCTACACTCTTCTAGGGAAAAGGGATGGGGGAGGCCATTTTGTTCAGTAGAAAACTACCCTGTCATATTTAAAGAAATAATTCCAAAAGATAATTTTAAGATGAGCAACGAATAAAACTGTTTTGAAGCACATGATGATTAAAAAGTGATTCTGTAGGAATAATTTAAATGACTGCATCAGAATAATTATATTGCATTATAAATTAATATCTAACAAAAATATCAATAGAATAGTTAGAAATGACATTTCAAACTTACTTTTGAAATTTTTCGATTAATTTCTTCACCATTTTATCTGTGATGCCCGGGCAGGCGGCTTCAGCCACAGCAATACTTTTCTCAAGTTCTTCAATTGCCTGATTCCTGCTTGCATTATTCTCATCCTGCTGTTTAAGCTGAGAAAGATTGATAGCTATAATATTTACAATACTGTACTACTTAAAATAGATATTCAGTGCTAAAGAACCTACACTTACTTCAGCAAATGCAGGTGTGATTATCATAGACAAACAGCTCAGGGTTTGCACAATTTCTTGCTCCTTTGAATAAATAAATACGTTATACACATGAAATTACAATAATCATTCATGATTTTCCTACTTATTCTGTAAAAAATGTGAACTACTTCGGATACCTCCCTCAAGACACAAGATAAAGCAAGTTGCTGTATTTTCCTCCTATCACTAACTTCCATCCATTAAGCATAAGGCCCCTATCTTCCAGGATTACAATGGATGTCTACGATTCTTTAGGCTTCTGTATCTCTAGGTGAATAGCATTAAAGATAGTAATGACTACTCAAATGACGTCTACTATCTTTTATTTTTAAATTTTGTCTTAATTGGTTCAAATCTAAAGATAAATGGAGAGTACTGTGTACAGAGTAAGGAACACAGACATTTAGGGGAATTAAATTCTAACTAGTATTATAGTCTCACTGTAGTCTATCAAAAGGAGCTAATCATCTCCATATACATACTGCCCCATTCTGTAGTTTCTTTGGATCAGGCTTCTTTCGCACAGTGGTGAAACTCCATTCAGGGTGAGTATTATTTTCCCTGCTGCTGGATTCCCTAAAGAGAATGACAAAGACACCTCTATAAATTCCTAAATAATTCAGCATAGAAAAAATACCAAATCAATGCAGGCAGGCAGAATCTGAAGAGATAATTATCCCAGTGTTTAACAACTCACAGTATAAAAAAAGCATTTGATCACAGTTTCGGGTAGATACATTTTACTGAAGAGTAGCAGTGTTTCTCAGCTCTAAATGTGCATGAGAATTCCATGTGGAGGGCTCCTACACATATAATTCCCCCTGAGGACTGAATCAGGATCTCCAGTAGCATGGCTGTGTTTTTAAGAGTCCACTGGCGGATTCTTATGGGCAGCTAAGGCTAACAGTCATTGGAACACAATATAAACTATGCTGATACACTGTACGCATTTCAAATTTGGGGCAGTTTCTTATAACTGCAGGAATCAGTCTTAGCTAAAGAAATTTGGTGTTGTGTTTGTGCCAGTTTACCTAGCGAAAATGTAATTCTGGTATAGCCTATGACTCTCCTAGTCAAAATTAAGTTAGGGAGTTAGAGGCTGAATTGTTAATATAATGGTGCCAGTAAAAAAAAAAAAAACATTGCAATCTGTTTTCAAAGAGTAAAACGTGCCAGGGATCGAACCTAGGGCTTTGTGCTCGGTAGCACTCTACCACCAAGCTATATTCCCATCCCCCATCAAGGAATATTGAAATGTACCGGTTTGATCAGAGTTTGGAACATAGCCAAGAGGTGGCAAGGCCTGCAGGTCAGTTCTCCACAGGGATTTTGTAGGTTGCTATCCAAGTATGGGAAGACACAGTACCTTTTTACATTTTGTAAAGTAATATAACACCTTTAATGGAATCTTGTTCCAAAATTTTGTAATATACTCAAGTATCCACTAGGGGTTAGACCAAGACCATTCAAAACTAGAGCTAGTCACTTCTAAGAAAAAATGTCTTTCTAAATTCATTATATTCCACATACAGTTACTGAAAAAGACTTTCAAGGGTTCTAAAGTGAAACTTCCGAATGTGCTTTATATTTTCTGGGAGAACAAGTATACTGGATCGCTGCTAAAAGCTATAGCGTATTAAAATGGGCTTCCTATATAAAAATTAAATAGTTTGTACATACGAATCGGAGCCCTCAGAATCAGATTCATCATCACTGTGTCCTTCTGCTTTCCATCTCTTAAATCGGTCTATCAGTTCTGTCAGATAAGAAGTCTTCTTTGAATTTTTTACAATGAATTTATGTTTCAGAAGTTCTTTAGCTGTAGGACGCTAAGACATAGAAAGAAGGATGCATGACTATTTCAAGGCTCTTTATGATTGCAAGGGGTGGTAAAAATCATTGAAATTATTACACAGAAAGTTATAAAAATAAGTCTATGGACATGAGGACAATTAAATTGCCATAATATGCTGTAGGAAAATAGGTAATTCTGTTCTCTAATTTGCTCACATGATATTCACTACTTTGGTACCCCAATTTGTTAAAGCCCAGCGGGCAGGAGGTAGACTAACTCCCAGTAAACCAGCGGACAGGCAAAGTTTTCTCAAAAGCAGAGCAACATATGGTAGGATTTAGGAATTAAAATTTTAAAAACACTTCACCATAATGCTTTACAATACTTTTATTACATTTACTGTAAGTTGAAAAAATCCACAAAACCCAGTGAGGCTATAATTTTGTTATCATCTGTACATATCTTACAAACCCCTAATTTTGTTATTATCTGCCCACATCTTACAATCCCTTCTCTATCAAGCATCAATTCCTATTGCATCTAAATGCAAACAACAGATGCTGTGGGGGATATTTTCCCTCCAGCATTTTATTAGTATCAGAATGTTTATTATCAACTTAAAATAGTTATACCAAGTTTAGACAGTTCTTGCATATTTCTAGTCTCCAGAAGATAATAACAGTAAAATAACTATAATAAAACTTGCCAAGTAAATGAGAGGAACTCACTAGACCAGGAAAAGTATAAAACTTTATGTTGCAGTTTCTAAACATTAAATAAAAATAGTTAAACATAAATATAACTTACATGAAAAATGAAAGCATAGTTGAAAGAATCACTGAGAATATTTAGACATGTGGTTTAATAATGGCATAAAATAAAATGAATTTTATTTCTTAAATATCTTTCCCCCTTGAAATAGGAAATGATCAATAGAATAAATAGGAAGTAGGAGGCCAAGAAAAAGATTCAGAGAAAGGAGAAAAGGAACTAAGGATCTGTATAAGAAGATCCTGGATGGATCTTAGGCAATTTTCACGTGCACTCTAAACCCCATTGTAGGAAAAGCCAGCTTTGCCTTAAGTAGATCTAACAAAAGAAAAACAAGTAAAAGTAATATATACTCACAAATGATGGGTCTTTATTCAGACAAGCATCAATAAACTCCTTAAAAGACTTAGTAAAGTCTCCAACGAGAGTGGGAGGATTGTTTTTTGGAATAAGAAACAGAACTCTCATCGGGTGCATATCAGAGTTAGGTGGCTCTCCCTTGGCTAGTTCAATGGCAGTAATCCCCAATGACCAGATGTCAGCCTGAGGTAAGAGAAAGGAACAAAAGTATATCACCTTGAAACTCCATTCCAGCTTATTGCGCCGTAATAGTCTGTATAATGCAGTGGTTGTATGAAAACCTCTCAAGAAATATGGTCTATGTTTTTACTTATAGAGTTCACTTATTAAAAACATTATTGAATTCCCTACTTTGTGCCAGGTACCATTCTAGGCACAGAGGATTTGGGTGATGAATAAGGCAGACAAAAATCTCTGTTCTCGAGGAGCTTACATTCTTAGTAAGAGAGCTAGATAAATAAGAAAGTAAGTGAGTGAGATAGTACTCAGTTCTGTGAAGAAAATAAGAAAGTGGAGTAAGGTTCTAATGAAGGACAGGGCCAAGAGAAACTTATATAGGATGGCAGGGGAAACATCTCTATGTAGTTGGTGTTTAAGCAGCGACCTGACTGGGAGAAGGGTTATTCCAGAAAAAGGAAAGGGCAACAGAAAAGCTCCTGCCACTAGGGTTTACTTGCTGTGTTTGAGAAACAACAGTGAGGCCACTATGGTGGAAGCAGAGTACAGAAGAGAGTGGAGATGAGGCTGGAGAGGCAGTCAATGGCAGATCACGTTGGAGCCTTGTATGTCACAGTAAGAACTTTGGATTTGTATTCCAAGTGAGATTTAAATCCATTGAAATATTACTAGCATTGGGGAATTTATGATTAAGCAGCAAAATATGACATAAATCTTCCTTAAGAAACACTTGAAAAGGAAGGAAAAATAAGGCAGTCAATTAACTAGGATGGCAGGATATATAAATTTATTATAGAAAAAAAAAAACAGTTTAGCTGGGCATGGTGATACATGCCTATAATCCCAGCTACTCGAGACGTTGAGGCAGGAGGATCACAAATTCAAGTTCAGCCTGGACAACCTAGCCACATTCTGTTTTAAAATAAATAAAATAAAATGGTATGGGGATGTAGCTCAGTACTCCCTGGTTTTAAACCCCAGTACTGGGGGGGCACCCCACGGTTTGTACAGGTAATACTTACTTTTGAGTCATAAGCTGACTGCTGAATAACTTCTGGAGCCATCCAAAATGGAGTTCCCACGAAGGTGTTCCTTTTAATTTGTGTATCTGTCAGCTGTCCAGCAACTCCAAAGTCAGCAAGTTTAACATCTCCTTGTTCTGAGAGCAAGACATTAGCAGCTAGGAAACAAAGGGAAAAAAAAACCCTCAGTTCTTCAGAATGCATTTACTATTCTCAGGTTCATATTAGACTTTTGTATACCTTTTATGTCACGGTGAATTTTCTTTTCTGAATGCAGATAGTCCAGACCTTTCAAAATTTCCTTTAGCATGGTAGCAATCTGGAACTCATCAAATGGACCAGCTCGCAGCTTAAGGAGAAAAACACACACACACACACTTGAAAATTTGCAAAAATAAAACTCAAAATTGATACATTTGAAATAAGGGAATTGCTTAGGTATATGAAACAGTTCTGTTTATTAAACTAATACTTAAGCAAATGAAGAAATTTAAATGCAGAGGAAGAAAGCAAAAAGTTTTAAGACAAAGGGCTGAATAGGTTTTTACATGATTAAATTTAATCTTTAAAGGTAATACAAGCACTTTACCTAGATATTGGCTCGAAATTTAGAGGTTCATAAACTTTACAGCAAAGATTTAATAAATAGGTGTAAATAAAGGTAGAACTAGCTATCCATTTTTTTTCAGAAGAAAAAATTTAAATTCTTGCATTTGTTCTTAAAAAGTTGCTCTAAATATTGACATTGGACTGATTTTTATATCAGACAATCTACAGGATTTCTGCAGCAACTATTTGATCATATGGGTTGCCTGTAGCATCATTCTTAGCATTTATGTTTCAATAACATTATGAGGAATAGAGCCTTTTTGAGTCTCAAATTTTAAATTTGGCCAAGAATATAATAATCAAAGTATTCAGACTTTCACTGTGAAAAAAAAGCCAAATCATGGAAGGATAATATTTTTAAAATAAATATAACACATTTCCCTTTCTTTCGCCATCCCTGTACCAAAGCCAATAGTTACAACCGGAACACAAGGAAAGCAATGATTAAGTTTCAGAAGAATTTGTAATGGAATATCTGAAAGTTTCTCTTTAAAATACATGGTTATTTCAAAATTCTGGTACCTCATAAAGCACAAACAGTGGACTGTACAATATTATTACAGGAAAGGGTGGGAATCTAAAGTCAGAGCGGAGGTAAAGTTCTGTTTGCTGAAAAGCGGGAAGAGGTTGGTGAAAATCAAACATCGCCTACTTTGCCCTCACACTGGGAGGGATTCACAGCTCTTTGGCACCTTGTGTACTTCATCTTTCATGAATGCCATATTTATGCTGAATAAAAAGTACTTTCATGTTGAAATTTAACAGCTTAAAATAGAACCCATTCTTGCGTCTCACCATTTAATATTAACAGTGGTCTAGGTATATAGTTTACTCCAGGGATATCTGCCATTCATTAAGTCTCTTCTCTAGGTAACACTATCTATTTACTTTTTTTTTTTTTTTTGTGGGTACTGGGGGTCGAACTCAGGACCTCGCACGCCAGCAGGCGCCCGTGCCGCTGAGCGATATCCCAGTCCTTTTTTTCATTTATGTGGGTTCTGGCAGTCGAACTCAGGACCTCGCACTTGCCAGGCAGGCGCTTATGGCGCTAAGCTATCTCACCGGCCCAATCTATTTACTTTTAAATCTATCAATTTCCACCCAAAAGTTTCTACTTAAAAAGCAATGATTAAATTTTCATCTAAAAGATGAAAATATTTTGATGACCACTGACAATGAAATTCTTGAAGATGACCAAAAAACCGGACAAACTGATGTTTACTTAAGGCTGGTACTTACTATCCCCTGATCATAAAACACAGGCAGGGCCTGAGGCACACCCTTGGTTACTTAAGAAATTGGGCAAAACCCACGTAAAGGGTAAACTAGCATCCTAAATGGCTTCTAAATTCAGCACAGATAAGCCACTACCCTACCCAATATACAATTAAGAAAAATTTAAGTAAAAATGGGGTCATAAAGACTCATTAGTTTATCTGCTGTACGTCAGGTTCACTTGAAAATTCAATAAAAGTAAAACCTCAAATAACTATGTGCTGGAAGAGGATGGGAGGGAAGACTGTGGCAGGGATATGATGTGGGTGGATTTTTCTACTTCACTACTATACAGAAAATTGCCCCAAACCTGTGCTTAAAATATGTCTTTAGCACTACTGGTACTGATGACAAAAGGAGAGCAAAGGGAGTGGGAAAGGGTAGATGAACACACGTGTTTGTTTCGTTGTTTATCTCAGTATTGGAGCTCAAACCCAGGGTGCTCTACCACTGAGCTATATCCATAGCACCCTTTTTATTTTGAAAATATTTGTATTTTTATTTGACTAAGTTACCCAGGCAGGCCTTGAGCTTTTGATCCTCCTGGCTCAGCCTCCCAAGTAGATAGAATTAAAGATATGTGCCACCATGGCCAGTGTAGGTTTTTTACTTTTTTTTTTTTAATTTCCAATACACCATGGGGAGAGATAATGCTAAGATTTTGGAGTGAATCTTGGATCTGCATCCTTGAAGTGAATACCTGAACTTCTCGCCAGTGATCAAAGACTCTGCCATGTCTCTAAAGGGAATAGCTCTGCCCCAGGACAGGGAATTGGCCTCATGTAATTTACCTCTGTTGTCAAATATTTGCCAGAAGAGAACATCTGCTCTTTTAAAGACTGTGCACTGGTGGGACTGTGGATTTTACCCCACACTCCTTTGACTGCAATCTAGTCCTTAAGGCAATATGCTATATTTAACCTTCTTTTATAGTTAGCAAGTTGCTTCTAGGTTTTTTTCTTGATCCTCATGTTTTACTCTATTTACCTTATTATATGTGTTTCTGTTGCAAGCCACTGCAGTTCTTTTTGGAAAGAAGTGGGGTAAGATAGATCCAGGAAAATAATAGACAACATGCTCAAAATCTATTCACATGTTGCACTGGGGATGTCGCTGAAGGCTGGAACACCTGGCTACCATGCACAAGGCCCTTAGTTAAATCCCCGGTACCACAAAAAACTCTGTTTACATGCAACCAGTGGTGTTTCAAGGATGAAAGAGACTCCTGAGGGACACTGTATATAATATTGACATAAATTGAAGTCATAATCTTAAGGTATTCCATTAGCCAGGCACCAGTTTTAAGTGATAAACACTTCATTCAACATTCCTCTTATTTTCTAATTTCTGGTACCAGAGCCCTTCTGTACACCTAAGTCTTTTAAGATTCCCAGAATGATAGCACTCATTTGTATACGACTATTCATAGAGAAGAAACAGTATATCGCTTCCCTTCTAAGGTCCAGTTAAATGAAAAGCATAAGTCAATCACAATAATATTAAATTTTAGAGCCAGCTTTCTTCCCTTTTTTTAATTTTTAAAATTTATTTATTTATTTTTTGGTGGTACTGGTGGTTGAACCAGGGCTATTTCACAAGCTACGTCCTCAGTGCTTTAATTTTTTTTATTTCAAGATAATAAGATAGGGTCTTGCTAAATTCCTAAATTGAACATGCTGGCTCAAACTTGGGATCCTCCTACCTTAGCCTCCCAGAGCGCTGGGATTACAGGTGCACACCGCCACATCTGGCTTAATCCAGTTTTTTTAGTTAACAGGGGAGCAAATAAAGTGATAAAGATGTTACCTTGCCAAATATTAACCAACTGTTAATGGCAGAATTGGGACTAAAACCCAGGTCTTCAAATGTTTAGCCAATACAGTGCTAACATTTTCATTCATTGAATTTATACTACTTGTCATTGCCATTTGTTTTTATTAGGTATAGATCAGAATGACAGGATGAGATGAAGAACTCACATTCATTTCAGAGATTTCATAAAACTGACCAAACTACTAGTAGGGAATACAAATTAGGTTGTAAATTGGGGGTCACACCAGTATCCAATGCTATGAGCTATTCTGAAAAGCAGAGTGGACTAGCTTTGCCAGTGCCTACAAAATGGAGAAGAGACACAGTAAGTACCTTGGGTGACCAGGTAAGGTAACAGATATCTGTAAAGGCCTATCAATATTTGAATAGTGAAAGGAGGCTCACAGAGCATTTGAGAGGCTTCTCGTGGAGCTAATGAACAAACTATTGTATAATAAGACTCTGACAAGGCAAATAGAAATGAAATTATTTAACTTCAAGAAGAAAATGAAACCTGACTTCATATACAAGAAGGATTATTATATAAAGAAATGCCAGTGGTGTTCTCTAACTAGAGAGGAAAGAAAGAAAAAATGAATGTGAGCTTGAGGATATAAGAATTAGACACAAGGAAGGATTACCAAACTTAGCAACTGATTAAACTGAAATGAGTTGCTAGAAGTAGATGAGGCTCTCCATCAAGTTTAATTACCATTTCTTTCAAATAGTTTAAGTATGGCTGTCTAAAGGAAATAAAATCTCTACATGGTCATTTTTGTTCACAGGACTATTTGAAACCTGCAGTCACTAGCAGTCAGGGTTAAAGCCTTTTAAAAGTATTTAATCATTTTCAGTTAGGAAAATTCATCTCCACTTTAAAAATAATTAAAATATTACTTGATCTTAATCAAAATACCTTTTCTCTTAGGAACAGCATGCTCTGTAATTTTAAAGGCAGAAGCAATGCAAATTAAATGTCATATAATATTAAAGATGGAAGAAAACTTGGAAACAACTTAGGCAACCTCCTCTCCCTCCTCCCCTTCCCCCCTCGTCCTTCTCCTCCTCTCCTTTTTTGTGTTGTTGGGGATCAAACCCAGGGCCACTTGCAAGCCAGGCAAGTGCTCTACCACTGAGCCAAACCCCAGCCCTTTAGTGCAACTTCTTTGCTTTATAGGACAAACAAGTCCAGGAATGTGTCTGGTTCCCAGTCACAGATTTAACTGAGTAGTGGCAGTCCTATAAACTCAAACTTCCGCAGGCCAGCCTAGTGGGCACTCCACCACAAAAGTTGATTTTCTTGATTCATACTGAATGTTAAATATAATGTCATAGTAATAAAGATCTGGAAGGGGGAAACCAGCGTTGACAGGATCACACTAACCTGGGGTGGGGGGATGAATTTCTCAAAGACATTCTGCTTATGAACACATTTTCATCAGGTGGACCTGTTCCTGCACAATGCAAGACTTTAGCATTCTGATTTCTGCCCACTAAAATGGCACTAGCACTTCAAGTCATTGTAAAACCAAATGACATCCATTCGAGAGATGCAAATTAAAACAACACTGAGATACCATCTCACCCCAGAAAGAATGGCTACTATAAAGAAATCAACTAATAACAAATGCTGGAGGGGCTGTGGGGAAAAAGGAACCCTTCTTCACTGTTGGTGGGAGTGTCGACTGGTACAGCCACTGTGGAAGTCAGTGTGGTGATTCCTCAAAAAACTAGGGTTGGAGGTCCCATTTGACCCAGCTATTCCCCTTCTGGGCATCTTCCCAGAAGAATTAAAAACATCGTACCACAGCGATATATGTGCACCCATGTTTATAGCAGCACAATTTGTAATAGCCAGATCTTGGAAACAACCCAAATGCCCATCAACTGAGGAATGGATAAGAAAGATGTGGTATTTTTATACAGTGGAGTACTATTCAGCCATAAAGAAGGATAAACTGGAGACTTTTATAGGTAAATGGATGCAACTCGAGAAAATACTCATAAGTGAAATAAACTGGAAGCACATGTGTAAGCATCGTATTGTCTCTCTAGTATGAGAAACTGAAAGAGTAAATAAGATCCAAAATGTACAATAGACATGATGAATCAAAAAGAAACTGGTCAAAAGGAAAGAGAGACTGGAATAGGGAAAAGAAAGAAGGGAAAGGGAAAAAAATTGTATATATATATAAGATGGTTAAGATAGATACACTACCAATTTTACTTAGTTCATTGAAGAGTAAGGTTTGTGCCAATAATGTTTGGACAATTGAATGCTAATGTCTGGTATCCTGAATAACTAACTTAAAGATAATAATATGTAATGCATTAACCATTGTTACCCTCATATTATGTTGTTTTGAAAATTTGTTCTTTTTTTGATTTGTTTTGTTTTTTCTTCTCCTTAAAAAAAAAAAAAAACCAAATGACATCATACTTCTACATGACCTGTAGAGGGGCAGAGAGAACTCCACAGAAAACTGTATCTGTCAGACTTCCTGGTCAAGCCCCTAGAAGCAATGTCTTGGTCAGTTCTGCTGTAACAGAATACCTCAGACTGGGTGACTTAAACAACAAACACTGATTTCTCACAGTTGTGGAGGCTGGGAAGTCCAAGATCAAGGTGCCAGAAGATTGGTGTCTGGTGAGAGCACTCATCCTGGCTTCCAGGCGCCATCTTCTCATAATAGCCTCATATGGTGGAAAGAGAGCTAGGAAGCTCTCTGAGATCTCCTTTCTGAGCACACTGCTGCCATTCCTGAGGCTCTACCCTCGTGACCTAGTTGCCCTCCAAAGTTCCCACCTTCCAATACTATCACAGTAGGAAGAAAGATTTCAACATGGGAATTTTAGGGGACACAAACATTCAATTTATAATTGCTTTTAGTGATAGTTATCTCAATTATATATTTTTAAAAATCTAAGAACTTTCAGTGTTACTGTGAAACTGACAGCAATTGGCATATACCCACTCATAATTTGAGGGACTTTATTTTATTAAGCTATTTGCATTTCTTATAAACTCTCAGACTGTCAGCAACATGCTCAAGTTTGCAATCAAGTTTGCCCAAATGTCATTGCTTAATTCAATTAAAACAAATAAAGTATGGGTGAATGTGTACATTTTAAAATACTTACAAGATCCAGTGCTGAACCACCACCTAGGTATTCCATTATTATCCATAATTTTGAACCCTGTAAAGCCATAGAACAATTTAATATTTATAAACCTGAGCCAAAATAACATATAAGCAAAAGTGTTTAATCTTACATACTAACACACGGATTCTAATACATAGGTTTTAAAGTGGTTGCTTGGAACACAGAATACATTTTTCCATAAAATATTATATAATGAAAAGTAAAGTTCTATGCCTAGCCTCTGGAAAATCTACTTAGCTTTTGATAAAGCTAAGCAAATATAAGCACTGTTTGTTAGTGTTGAACTATTAGTAATTTTTAATACCAAAAAAAATTATGGCCCTCAACTACAATCTTGAATGATAATACTGAAAGGAAAATAGTTACCTGAAATAAATGACACACAGCTGAATATCACATTTTTTTCTCTTATTTGAGGAACCCAAAATATAAACACAGAGCAAAATAAAAGATAATAAGAAAATAAAAGATAATAGAAAGTAGTTCAAATGGGAAGGGGATCAAGAGATGGAGGGAGAGGGAGGGAGGAAAGAGAAAGGGAACCAAAAAACAATTGGGATATGTTATGTACATGTACCAACTCTTCACAAGGAATGTAACCATTACATACTGCAAACATGTACTAATAAAAAATAGCCGGGCATGGTGGCACACACCTGTAATCCCAGCACTCAAGAGGCTGCGACAGGAAGATTGTTTTGAGTTTGAGGCCAGCCTGGGCTACACAATGAGTTCAATGACAGCCTGAACTACATAGCAAGACCCTGTCTCAAAAAAAACAAAAAAAGAAAGAATAAAAGACTGAAAATTTTTTGAAAATAAGAATGAGGAGTTGAGGATACAAAATCAACATTAAAAAAATCAATAGCTTTTCTATACACCAATAAGGAACTAGTTGAGAAAAAAATCAGAAAAACAATTCCACTCACAAAAATTTACAAAAATACCTAGGGATAAATTTAACCAAGGACATGAAAGGCTTCTGCAATGAATATTACAGAGTGTGGAAGAAACAAATCGAAGAAGATGCTAGAAGATGAAAAAACTCCCATGTTAATGGATAGACAAAATTAATGTTGTAAAAAACGGCCATCTTACCAAAAGTGATCTACAGATTCAATGCAGTCTTCACCAAAATACCAGCTATATTCTTCATAGAAATTTTTTAAAATCCTAAAATTCATATGGAAACAACCCAGAATACTCAGTCATCCTACACAAAAAGAGCAAGTCTAGAGACAACACAATACCAAATTTCAAATTATATTACCAAGCCAAAGTAAGACAGACAGCATGTTACTGACAAAAATATAGACACACAGGCCAGTAGAATAGTATAGAGGACACAGAAACAAATCCACCCAACTCTAGCCACTTGATTCTTCACAAAAAAGCAAAAACAAACAAACAAACAAACAAACAAAGACCAAACCAAACCAAAACAAACAAACAAACAAAAATAAGCACTGGGGAAAAGACAGCCTCTTTAACAAATTATGCTGGGAAAACAGGATATCCATATGTCAGAGACTGAAACTACAACCCTATCTCCCACCTTGTACAAAAATCAACTCAAAATGGATCAAAGACTGAGGTATATGACCAGAAATGTTAAAACTGCTGGAAGAAAACACAGGGGAAACACTTTGAAGCCATAGGCACAGGCGAAGACTAATAGAACCCCAATAGCACAGGAAATAATATCAAATGTCAACAAATGGGACATCAAATTAAAAAGTTTCTATACAGCAAGGAAAACAGCTAACAGACTGAAGAGACAAGTTATAGAATGGGAGAAAATCTGTCAGCTACTCTCCTGGCAGAGGATTGATATCTAGAATATATAAAGAACTTTAAAAACTTAACACTAAAAAAATCAAATAGCACAATCAATAAATGAGAAATGAATTGAATAGACATTTCTCCAAGAAAGAAATACAAATAACCAATAAGTAAGTGAAAAAATGCTCGAGGGTTTTAGGCGTCAGGGAAATGCAAGTCAAAACTACATTGAGATTCCATCTCAATCCAGTCAGAATGGCTATCACTGAGCATACAAAAAATGATAAATGCTAGAGAGGATACAAGGAAAAAGGAACTCTTCTATTCTGCTGCTGGGGATGTAAATTTAGTACAACCCCTGTGGCAATCAGTATGGAGATTCCTCAAAAAATTAAAAATAGAACTGCCATTTTATCCAGCTATACCATTGCTTGGTGTATACATGAAGGATTAAAGTCAGCATGCTATAGGGATACCTGCATACCCATGTTGATTGGGGCTGAGTTCACAATTGCCAAGATATGGGACCACCTAGGTGCCCACCAACAGATGAATGGATAAAGATAATGTGGTATGCATACACAATAAAGTATCGTTTGGCCATAAAGAAGAACAAAGTTTTGTCATTTGCAGGAAAATGGATAGAACTAGAGATCATCGTCTTAAGTGAAATAAGTCAAACTCAGAAAGACAAATATTGTATGTTCTCCCTAATATGTAGAATTTAAAAAAGATGCCATGAAAGTCAAAGGGAGATTATTATTAGACAAGAGGTGGGAAATGGAGGGCAGTGGGAGAGGAGTGTAGAGGAAGGTAATAGGGGGATGGATATAACCAAAATATACACATTGGCACCCAATAGTTTGTAAAATAAATAGGCACTAATAAAAATTTAACAAAGAATGAGGTGGTGATTGGACGTACAAATTTGGATGCTTTCCTTGTGATTTCAGAATTTGAGGACACTGGATATTTTATCTTATTTCAAATTTTTGGTTTACATTTGTTTTAATGTACATTACAATTTTTATGAGGCAATATTTAATGGGCATTTTTGGTGTATGCATGGACCCTAGAAAGAATAATTTTTCCATCTCTTGTAAATTAATAAGAAAAAGGAAGTGTTGTAGCTTAAAAAGTACATGAATACTCCAAGTGAAATTACTATCATTGTAACCTGAACGAGAGGAAATGGTGTTCATGGGGGAATGCATGTATATGAATTCTAAAATAAGTGTAAACACATACACAAACACACACACATCACCCAGTTCTATCAGTTAAATATCACTGACCTCCTTTTTCAACTATAGCTTGAAATACTAGAGCTACCTCTCTCCATACCATTTCATGAATGGTACTCTCCAAATTTTTGTGATACCACATAAATGACCGAGTTGTACTATGCTGGCAACAGCCCAGTCATGAATGAACTGTGTTCCAAAAGTTCACTTTTAAATAAGATACTTGGAACTTTTAAAGCAAACATTTTCCTATAAAAAATAATGTCTATGTTCCTGGGGTAGTTCCTCCAAAACACAACTTTAACACAAATCTATCTATAGTATAGCATAAAGAGTTTCAGAAAAATCACTATTATTTATACCTTAAAATCTTTCTAGGGGGGCCGGTGAGATGGCTCAGTGGCGTAAGTGCCTGCCTTGCAAGCGCGAGGGCCCAAGTTTGACTCCCGGATCCCACATACGAAAAAGGGGCCGGTGATATCGCTCAGCGGCACGGGTGCCTGTTGGTGCGCGAGGTCCTGAGGTCAACCCCCTGGTACCCACAAAAAAAAAATCTTTCTAGGGGAAAAATATATTCAGTATCATACTTCAACTTGGGATATGAAGAATACATATCTCACCTAATAGCCGGAGCTGTGGAACGAAAATTCTGAAGCTACTGCTAGTAGTCTTCAAACTCTAAAATCTATAGGCAGTACTCAGAAGCTCAATTTAAAATTTCCAAGCATCTCCATGGGGCTGAGACTGTATCAAGACTGAGAGGGGACTCCAGTGATATGATGGGTGCTTAGGAGATGGTGGAGGGTTGAAGAATCAGAGTTGAGTTGACATTGTAGTGTGGGATTAGACCCATACTTAGGGTTATGGACTGAGGAGAAAGGGCCTGATTAAGACAAAAGGGTTCCCCTTTCTTGATGCTGATACTATGTGGGATACATAAGAGAAAAAGACAGTGTTCCCAATTGCTGTCCCTGGCCCAGACTAATCTTAACATCCATTCTGTGTGGCCACAGGAGACTAGGTGGGACTTAGGAAAGAAAGAGTTGAGAGTCCTGTGTCCACGGTAGGAAAAAGAGAAAATAAATTCCTCCCATGTTGGGAAGGGAAGAGAAGTTCTAGGAGTGGTTTCTGTACCTTCTATTTATATAGAGAAATTAGGCACTCAGAACCTGAGAATTACGAACCTGATGTATCTTAATTTTTAAGAGGAAAAAAGGCTTTCTTACAATGGCTTATGTTTAAAATTAGCTTTTCTTTTGCCACGAGTTTGTTTCTAACAAGCAGTGTTCTCTGCCCTATGAATTCAGAAAGTTTCCCATGCACCTGACACTTAAAAGAAAAAGATCTTATAAAACATGTTGATCTGTTTTGCAGTTCTGTGTAAATGAAAGCACCTGTTTTCCAAGTTAAAAACAATGTATGTTTTTTTTTTTGTTTGCACCAAGTCATAATGGAAACTTACCAACTCTCTCTGTCACCAAACAGTATTTGTTAAAAGTTTGTAATGTGACCTAAGAAAACAGTATATACTGCTGAGTTATTCAAGTTACAACTAAGCAATTTCCAGATCTGAAAATTAGGCTTCCTTCCATTAAATGAGCCATTCAGTACAACTAGAACTCCTCTGAAACAGGCAGGGGACCAAACTACCTGATAGCTTCACTAACTACGTGCTTTTGATTGTTGATTGTGGAGACAAGCATCACTGGAGGATAGCCATAGGTCAGGACATTCTGAAGATCATAAGGCAGGCCTGAGCCTGGAGCAAGGCCTGAGGGAACACGGTAGGAAATAGGAACAGTAGGCTGGCAGGCTCCTCTCTGCTCAAGGAAGCTTAACCCACAGAGGTTCTTAGTACCAGCTGCTGGTCTACAGCCCATCTCAACGGCTCAGTGAAAACACCAGTCACAAATGAACAATCTCAAACAACCTAGACACTTATTTTGGGATATGACAGCTTCTACCTTTGATTTCTGAGAAAGACTTCAGTGTTGGAGAATACAAATAAGAGAGTTTGGCTTGATTCTTAAGTCACTTCAACTACTAAGGTGGTATCTACAATTCCAAAAGAGCCAAGAGACTGTAAATCATAACCACAAAGCAAGCACATTTAAGCATAGGAAGTCCCTGGTGGAAAAGCTCCACTTCTCCACTTAAAAAAGAACCATTTGAATAATGGTTTGGCAGAGTGAGATTAAAGTCCAGCATCAACATGGACATTCAGTCAGGGGTTCAGAAATTGTTCCCAAATTCAGAACATCTAAAAAGTAACTGCTCTAGAGTTGCACTTTTCGGGAAGAAGTTAGTGTTTCCAAACTACTGGTGTCTGAAGCGTGAGTCCTTTGAATCCCAATTATTTGCTCGTAAAGTAGAGACTTGGCCAAAGTAGGAAGAAATGCTGCTGTGAATGTGAAAACAATTCAAAATACTCCCTATGTGTATTTGAAAGAGGATAATTTGTATTATATACACATTGAACTAAGTGGCTGGTTTATTAATCTAATAGCCAATAGTAATACTGAATATACAAATCAGAATGTAAAGTTGATTTAAGTCAGTCTTGAGGTAGCTAGAATAGTCAAATTTATAAAGACAGAAAGTGGAATGGTGGCTGCCAAGGTGTGTGGAATTCGGAGTAATTGTTTAATGGACACAGAGTTTCAACAGGTAAAATGTCCTGCAGATGAATGGTGGTGATGGTTATGCAACAATGCCAACATATTTAGTGATAGTGACATGGACACTTAAAATGGTTGAAATGGTAAATTTTATGTTATTTATATTCCACTACATTTTTTTAAACAGCACATAATAGGTGTGTCGAGCACACCTGTAATTTCAGCACTAGGGAGGCTAAGGCAGAAGGATCAC
Source organism: Erethizon dorsatum (assembly GCA_028451465.1). NCBI lineage: Eukaryota > Metazoa > Chordata > Mammalia > Rodentia > Erethizontidae > Erethizon > Erethizon dorsatum. The sequence continues at coordinate 117,996,399 of CM051842.1, read as the reverse complement.
GAGTTTGAGGGCAGCTTGGGCTATTCAAAGAGTTTGAGGCTAATCGAGGCTACATAGTGAGACCTTGTCTCATGAACAAACAAAACCAAACAAAACCAAACAAAACGCAGAGCACATAAGACTTTATAGAACTTCAAGGGGCAGTAGAGATCATCTTGTCTAGACTATGGCGAGGCACTCTTCCACCTCTGAATTGTTTTCTTCCAGGCTGAGAGATGTTGTCCATACTCTGCCTTAACATTTCAACCCCCACCAAGATCATACTCAAGACCTAGTTCAAATGTTACCAGCCAAGTTTTAGAATTATTGCATTTAACATGCCCACCAATAAGTGGGTAATATTAGCCAAGTTAAGAAATATGTATCTGAAGCTGAAGAGAGGGGCTGGAATCAGAAACATTGATTTAGAAGTTGTCAGAATAAAGTGGATGAGATTGACCAGGGCAAATATGCAGAATAAGAATACACAGAATAGGCGCACAATATGTACATATCTGTTAAACTGAAACTAATACAGAGCTTCCTAACAGGTGTATTATATTAAGCTTAAAGCTACTCTTATTTTGAGAAAAGAGCATTCTAAGAAAAAAAAATTCTGTCCTGAGTTTCCTTCAAGCTTTATAAGAAAACTCCAAAGCAAAATCTTTAAATAAAAGTATATTATATTTCAGAGATACTCTGCAGACACTGAATGTAAGCTCACACTGGATGTGAGAAACAATAATAAGGTCACAAAACTTGACTGAATCTATTTTCGAATATTTTACTTCATTCATTGTATTCTTTTTTTTAATAAAATAAAGAATATTAGTAGTGGTATATGTATGTATAGGGAAGGGGTGGGATATTTCCTTTATATAAACTGATGTCTGAAGGTGATTTTCAGCAGCAAATAAAGGTATGATTCAAATTTTATTCAATGCCTGAGTAAGCTTCATTTTAAGATTTACATTGAACTAGAAAAATATATAATTATAAAAGATTCTTCCAATATTATGAGATCAGAAGGGAAGGGTTTGCTTATTTTAGCACTCTTCATAAAGACTAATTTTGTCCATCAAGAAAATCTGCACTGAACCAAAATTAAAGGAAAACACTGTGGTCATACTGATGTGTTTGTCTGGTTTTTACCCTTGTTTTTAAAAATGAAGTTATACAGTGAGCTCAGTCAAAATGAAGACCTAGTACATTTTTGTATGTCTCAAGGAAATCACTACAACTGTGAACAGTTTTGGGGAGCATATAAGTTTCTCTCAAATTCAGTAACCTTTCCCTCCAGCTTACAGTAGGCTCTTGGTTATGTATGATATCCTGTGTAAGACATACCTGAGAAAAACCCATATCTTACGTTGCTCAAGTAACTTGACTTGCAAAATCCCATCTTCTGAAATGGAAGGATGGGTCATAAAAGGTACACAAGTTGATTGTTACTGCACTAAGAGGATATGACCTTGGATTATGTTGACTGCATCAAACAGAACCCTGTTACATTTGATGTGATTTTAGTTTAGAATAAAAATGCAAGTCCACACAGTTACACAATGGCTTAATATAAACAAAAAATAAATGAGTTGTTCAATGTAGGTGATTTAAATAAATAGTATTAAAAGATTATAAAATCATAGGTTATTTCTCTTTTCCTGTGTATATGTATTTATTTATATAGACATACATATACACATATTTAATTTAAATAGGTTCAGTTAACAAATAATCAGTGTCAATCAACTGTGCATTTCTATGTTCTTATCATGAAACAACATGTTCCTCAAAGTAGTCTTTTGATCATAGATTTCAGTTAATGATTGGCAAAGGAGATAGAAATCATTCAGTTTAATCCTTTAAGAAACATCTGGGACAATAGTCTGTATATCATCAACTGGTCTGAGTAAGTTCCACAATCAAGATTTGGGACAAAACAAAAAAATAGTTTGTATTTATTTAAAGATTGATTACTGGATGACTAGGGCATGTATACTACTGTGTTAGGCTTTGAAGGGAATTTTTTAAAAATGTGAAATGTTAGAAATAAAAAATACAGAATTGCAATACATTCTCCACAAGAACATTGAATATAAATAAATAAATGCTATAAGTAACCAATAAAATGTTCGACACCATAATCGGTAACCATTTTAAATCTTATTTAATATTTGACATGAGTCACCAAAAATAGCTTCTCTGTGACAGGTGCCTAAAAATAGCAAGGGTTTGGGTTGCTCTAGAGTAGGCCTGGAATTACCAGATTAAGTCCAGAAAGAGCAAACCAGAACAAGCAAATAACACACACACACACACACACACACACACACACACTATATAGATGTTAGATAAATAGATAAATAGATAGAAGGTATAGATATAGATATAGCTAGATATAGACATATTTCTGGAAATTCCTGGAGCTGCTTACAAGCAAGTCTGCTGTAGATATTAGGAGAGGGACTTAAGAGTACTGAAATTGAATAATTACTCCTAAAATTTCTGTAAAAGAATATAACCTGCTAATTTAGCTTTTTAGAAACAAACATGAATATAAAATATGCTAAGAAGCACCAAAAATTATGTATGCAGTAAAGGATAGTACTAGTAACACTTAAAAGTAAATGCTGAAAATGGATACAAATTGCCAGCATTATCATCTCTTGGGGGGCCTTTTCCTCATATTTCATAAAAGAGGATACATGTGACTAGTTGCTTATTTATGTCTTATCTGCAACTTGTACAAACTTTAATCATAAAATCTCTACCATTTTAATACTATGCTGGACTGGTGGTGAAAATGAGTTTTTCATTTTTATATCTTCAGCCCCTACTACAGTGTATGACACACAGTGGCTGCTTCATTGTTTAATGATCCATTCTATGCATTCATTCCTCACTCATTTAACTCATATTATTACAATAAATTGAGGTTTGATGAATATATGTACCAGTAATAACTAAAATAAATACAGATAGATCAAGAAAGCAATGGCAAAGTGAGGTCCCCAAGATTGAGGAGTAGAAGATACTAGTCTTCATCATCCCAGAAATAAATAGATAGATAGATGATAGATAGATAGATAGATAGATAGATAGATAGATAGATAGATAGGTAGGTAGGTAGATAGACAGATGAGAGAAGAAAGACAGCTATCTACAAACCAAAATAACTGCGAGAAAAGTCAAGAGTCCATTTAAGAATCGGTAGCAACATAGTGGAGTAAAAGAAGGCAGAATAGCGCTCACAGGAAGGATGACTGGTGAGATCGGCATACCTCGGACACCAGGAGACAGCTAGAACAAAGAAGAAAGGCTGAGGCTATCAGTATCACCCTGACTTGGAAGCCCCTGATCCCGTCTGCTGTCTGTTGCTACTGGGGTAGTTTACACAGTCAGTACTGCCAGGGCGCCCAAGAGGGTAGTGCGGCCGCACAATCGTGCAGCAGACACTCTTTGAGGCCCTTGGGGAAATGAACACGCACTCTCCAAACCTGTACCAGCTCCCGACCCCCGAGTAATGCCAGAATCCACGGTTCAGACCCGGGCTTTGTGGCTGTACAGCTTCCACGCGCTTCAGCCCCCAGAGTCACCGCCTCAGACAGCAGGCTCACACCCTGTCCGGAACCAAGGCTTCTCTGCTTGTGCCTACACTCCACATACCAATGCAGTGGCCACTGAGAGGTAGCATGTGCTCCGGACTCTGGACTCTCCCTGTGGCTGCACCGTATGCATCACGCCTCAGACACCAGCGTCACTGCGGTCGCTAGCCAAGGTCTCTCTGCGCATGCCCGTGCTCTAGACCCCTGCAGTGAGCTGCCATTGAGAGCGGCTACCCCGTGGACAGCCTGTGTCCGCACCGCACCTACCCACACTTCAGACAAAAGGACCACCTCCATGACAAGCTGGCTCACACTCATCCGCAACAGCTCAGCCACCAGAGAGAATGCAGCACCTCCACACCCCAGAGGAGCTTTAAGCATGCCGCATCCTCCATCTCCACCAGCTTGACAGGCAGCGCTTCCTGCATGCCTTTACCAGCGCTGCAGCTGATTGCTCTGCACCTCGCACTCTGGTGTATTACTACCCCAGATCCCACAGTGGCCATGCCTGTCCTTGGCTCTGAGGCCACTCCACTAGCATCAGTCATCTGCCACCTTGGGCATGTGCACAAGCCAGACCCAGCGCCAAGAAAAATCCCCTCAGCCATGACATCTGCAGCAAGAGAAAATGAGATTGAAGGACCCTAGCAGCCACAGACATGGAAGATCCCCAAGAGACCCCCCACTTCTGTGATCACTGAGGGTCCCTGCAGTCTTTGTCAACACGGACCTCAGCTGAAAAAGCTACCTGGAGACCTATACCAGAGCTCCTGCACCCCAACTCCAATACCAGTCAGGGAAGGACTTTCAGACTGAGACCAGCCCAAAATGTCCAAAAGAGGTAACTGACCTACCAAATGTACATTCCTCAAGGTAAGAAACAACCCCCCACATGCACACATGCACACACACACACACACACTGAAAAGCAAAGGTCTGAATACTGTCTTCCTTTATAAAATTTCAATATGGGGAAAAGAAATTTTAATGTTAAAATGATTTAAACTCTAAGCTAGAATTTTCTAGCTATTTATTCTTTAGATTTCAGTGGACACAAAGTGACATCTAACTCTGGAACCCAAAAACTCTTCAGTTTTACTAACCAAAGAGTTTTCTTCTATTATGCAAAAATACCTTATCTGCAGGAACTTTAGTTGTCTGCTAATTTCATGACCCTAGAACAAGTAAAAACCAGCATGGGGTGGTGGAATGACACAGATAATCTCCCATTTAATTCCATTTTAACAAATAGTGAGACTTGTATAATCATTGTAAGTTCCACATCCACAGATTCAACCAGCTGTAGACTGAAAATATTTGAAGGAAAACTGAATCTATACTTAACATGTACGGACTTTTTGTCATTCCCTAAACAATATAGTATAACAACTATTAAATAGCATTTACATTGTACTAGAGATCATGAGTAATCTAGAGATGCTTCAAAGTATGCAGGAGGATATGCATAGGTTATATGTAAATATTGCACAATTTTATATAAGGGACTTGATCATCTGCAGATTTTGGTGTCTTCGGGGGGGGGACCTGGCCACAATCCTAGAGGATAACAATGGACAACCGTATTTCTCATGTAGTTACGATGTGCCATATTCTGTGCTAAGTGACATAGAAACCCAGACTGGCTAAGCTAATTTACCTTCCATCAAGGAATTCACAACCTAATGTGAGAGAAATGTGGAAATAACCACCATAATTCAATGGAATACGTGACATGCTTGCATATTATATCAATCTGAGGTTGAGTCCAACTGCACTACTGAGGACAGTGTGTGGAAACCCGGGGGGATGGCGTTTTCCTGATGAAGGATGTGTCTCAAGAACCAGCTGCCTTCCTGGTCCTGCATCAATTCAAAAGTTCAGGTGTGGAAAGGGGGAGGGCTAAGTACTGGGATGCAGTCAGAATACAGCTGCTAGATCTAACAACGCTTTATTTGGCACTGTAAGTGGAACTGGATTCTGCCTGGAGGCCAAAGACTGCCAAATCCTAATTTAAGACATTACCTTTCAGAAAATAGAATTAAAAAAAGAAAAATATAATGAAAATACCTTATGACTTTAATGCAGCACACACATTACCTTTAAATATGATCCATAGTATTTTGTTACATAGGAGCTGTCACATTGACTCAAAACAGTTATTTCTTGCTGAATGTCTTCTATTTCATCTTCGGCTTCCTCAAGGTCTATGATTTTAATAGCAACCACTTGCTGGGTACGGTTATCTATTCCTTTGAAAACTTCTCCAAATGAGCCTTTTCCAATGCGTTCTAATTTTGTAAATAGTTCTTCTGGATCAGCTATATTATTCTAAGAGAAGGAGTGAAAAGAGAAAAGACACAAATGTTTTGAATGAAAATTTTTGTTTCATTGTTAATTTTTTTTTTTTTTGTCTTTTTGAGACAGGGTTTTGCTATGCAGTTCAGGCTGGCTTTCAACTCACTTTGTAGCCCAGGCTGGCCTTGAACTCACAACAATCCATCTGCCTCAGCCTCTCAAGCGCTGGAAATACAGGCATGCACCACCACGCCCGGCCTTTGAATCAAAATTGTTAAACGAGGGAACATAAATCACATAAGAAAACACTTTTGTATAGGTTTTCATATTTATTATTTTTAATTGTACATATTATTTAGTATAATTAAATACATGTATATAATGCGTAATGATCAAACCATGGAATTAGCATTTTCATCTCCTTAAATAATTATCTTTTTTTTTTTTTGGTACCGGGAATCGAACTCACAACCTCATGCTTGCCAGGCAGGCGCTGTGCTGCTGAGCTATATCACCAGACCTCAATTATCATTTCTTTATTAGTTTTAGTTTTGTTTTTTTGAGACGAAGTCTTGCTATGTAACCCAGGCTAGCCTCAAACTCAAGGTGATTGTCCTGCCTCAGCCTCCTGAGTGTTAGGATTACAGCATGCACAACCATGTCCAGCTTTCTTGATTTTTTTTTAAGGCCTATGAACTTCTTTGACTTGTCACATTTGCTTTCTTACAACCACTGTAATCTCAAAAGACCAGCTAGTCCATACTCTACTGGGTCACCCACAGTAACTTGGGCTTAACTGATCCTGCTACCATAAGCAATCCCATGGAGCAAATGTGGTATTTGGGGTCTAAAAAAGGATCAGATACATTTTGTAATAAAGCAGCTGACTACATATAGTTGGCACATTAATGAAAATATAGCAACAGTGACAGAATACCATAAAGTGTTTAAAATTCTATAATTCTACCAACATTACCTTTTAATGCTCCTTCTCTATCTCCAATTCAGACATCCCTGCACTTCCAAACTGCTGTCTAAACAATAGAGAACACCACAGAAGACTCAAGGATATATGTCTTCTTTTTTTAAATCTGAGGGATCCAGATTCCTGCCGCACTTGACAGTTCCTGAATTCCTCATAGATAATAGCCAAGTTCTAATTTTCCCTTCACCATCTTATAACACGTATTCTAAATATCCTTAATACAGACAGATTTCTTTCTTGTTTTTAGTACAAGGACAAAATTTAAGTGAATAAATGGTAAACAAGCCAGAGGCGATGGTGCAGGCCTATAATCCCAGCACTCTAGGAAGATGATTCAGGAAGATCGCAAATTTGAGCCCTGCCTGGAACAACTTACCAAGTTAGTGAAACCTGTCTCCAAAAGTTTTTGAAAAGCTGGATGTATCTCAGTGCAAAGGCCCTAGGTTCAATCCTCAGAACCAGAAAAAAAGACAAACATCTCAAGTAATACAATTAAAAAGCACGTGTATAAAGATGCTGATTTATCAAATCACTCCCATTTCTCTTTGGAGACTAAAGGAAAATCAAGTCAGCTCCCTCTCCACCCAAATATTCTTTTAAGAATATTATAATTGGGCCGGTGAGATGGCTCAGCGGCGTAAGCGCCTGCCTTGCAAGCGCGAGGGCCCGAGTTCGACTCCCGGATCCCACATACGAAAAAGGGGCCGGTGATATCGCTCAGAGGCACGGGTGCCTGTTGGCGCGCGAGGTCCTGAGGTCGACCCCCCGGTACCCACAAAAAAAAAAAAAAAAAAAAAAAGAATATTATAATTGTTAATTTTTTCTACCTCTACTAAAAAATTACAATTTCCTACTATACCTGCCTATACAGTGCTTTCTCAAATCCATAGCCTATAAAAGCTTTCTAAGTTCTGTGGCAGCAAAGAGGAACTAAATGAATTTCATATTAATTTACAAATAATAGTAGATGATTTCTACATGCCCAACTCACAAAAATGGGTCTGTGAAAATGAAAACCTCACAGGCCCATTTCAAGACATTCACATAAACTGCTTGAGCTGCTTCACATGTTCTCTGGCTTCAGTCTGTATCCTTCACCTACAGGTACACTATTGCAAATGGAAATACTCTCACAAAGTCTAAAAGAGAAATATGTAAGATGATCATTTTACTTTTCTCTGTGTAAAGTCAGGGGTAGGTGAAAGAAGGCTTTTGGTTTCTCAAACCATAGAAACAGGGGGCTAGAAAACTCTTAAAGTTTCTCTAAGTACCAGGCAATCTTGGCTGTGCATTAGGATCACCTGAATTAATTAAAAATGCAGATAGCTAAGCTTCCCCTCAAAGCTACTGATTCATAACACCTACGATTAGGGCCCCACAATTAGCATTTTCTTTGTATTCTTTTTTCTTACTCTATTTTATTTTTTATTAGTTCACGTTTGCAATACATAATGATTACATTCCTCAGACAGAGTTGGTACATGTACATGGCACATCTTAATTCTTTTTCTCACTCCCTTCCCCTCCCCCATTAGTATTTTTTAAGTGCCCCAAATGATTTCTGTGTAGTCATTTTGGCACCAGCACTGTATTGAGATCAGCATTTGGAAACCCCTGAGAAGACAGATGTGAAATATGTATTCTTGATTACAGAGAAGTCATTATAGCTCTTTTTCCCAGACAAGCATATGGTTCTTATCTAATTCTGTGCACTAAAAGTGTACAACTTGGAAATGAAAATAAAACCAAGACGATTTTGGTACTTGCATATATACATATGTATATATATATATTTATATATATATATATATTGAAATTAAGTTTACAACACTTCTTTTAAAATTAGTCATTTTTTCTCAAGACTAGTTCCACAATGTTTTACAAAACAAAAGCAATATATCAATTCCCTTTGTGTAAGTACTCTTAAAATTGTTTTTACCCAATATAGTCTATGTATATTCTATAGGTTAAGATGTAATTGATAACAGAGTTTTGGGACTAAGAGCCAACCAAAAGTTTAGATCTAGTTAGCAGTAGAAAATGGGTTCAAGGGCCGGTGAGATGGCTCAGTGGCATAAGTGCCTGCCTGGCAAGCGCGAGATCCTGAGTTTGACTCCCGGTACCCACATAAAAAGAAAAAATGGGTTCAAGCAGGCACAGTGGTGTCACAGGCCTGTAATCCTAGCACTCTGGGAGGCTGAGGCAGAAGGACCCCAAGTTTGAGCACAGCCTGGGCAATTTAACATCTTAACGAGACTAGGTCTCAAAAAAATTATTTTTTAAAAAGGGCTGGGAGTGTGACTCAGTGGGAAAGCTCTGGGTTCAATCCCACTACTGAAGAAAAAAAGAAATAAAATTGTAGAGGGACTATTAGGAATAGGTGGCCAAAAGGAACAAGAAGAATATAGACAGAATTAGAATTAGACTTGGGGTTCTAGCAGAATGAAGATCTGGAAAGCAAAAGGGGGTGGAAATCACAGGTAAAGAATGTGTTTCTTTGAACCTGAGCTAGCTAAGTAATATGTCCAGTCTGGGACCAAGGGTGAAAATATATTAAGCAGTACGATTGAAAACGATGGTGAATGTTTAAATTTTTAAAATGTATTACAGTCTAACACACATCCCATCATTCTTACCACTTTCGGAAGCAGTTCTGGACTGCCTCGTCCTTAGTCAATTCAAAATGTTTATCTCTTATGGTCATTTTGACTTTGGGGAAAAGCCAGAGGATGCATGGTGCCAGCGAGGTGGGTAAGGACACACTATGTTTTTATGAGCTTGCCTTTCTGTTGGATGGCACTCAGCAGCAGTGTTCACTGTATTTTTGATCACATCTTGTGAAGACACTCATGAAAGAGGACTTCAGAACTGCTTCAGAAAATCGCAAAAATGATACGAGAAATATGTTTAAAGTCAGGGGAATATTTGGGGGCGCTTAATGGCAATGTCTTTTACTGAAATAATTTTTTAAATTAACATTCACCATATAGTTTGATCACACCACATAAGATTAAGGAAAAGATGGTAGATTTTGCAGGGAATTTGACCAAGAAGGGTTGAGCATAGGTGTTCTGAAATAACTTTCAAGAGCTCAGAACCAAGCTGAGCAAGGCTGAATTGACTATGCTTTCTATTTGCCTCCCTACATTAATGAAGTTCATACTATGAATTCTCTCAGCTATAATTTCTTGCACTGTAGGAAGGCTGGCCTGCGCTATCAGTGATTCCCTGATGAGGAGGGGAATTACAGGAAATGCTCCTAACATCGAGGCTTAAAAACAAAGACTTCTTACTCCCTTCAAATTCTCAAGTGAGAACACTAGGAGTGACATGCAGTACCCCCAGGATATCCTAACAATCACAGAAAGTAACAAAAAACTTCAACCTAACAATGTACTAAAAGCTAAACAAATGCCTAGTTCACTACCTCTTTAAATTGCTCAGATTAGTCTTCCCAAGCTAGAGATGAAATGCTTTTCTGGATTATTCCCATGCGTATACTATTACCTGCCATCTAACAAATAGAACGCATATAAAAACAGATCATTCTCAACTGGCTCCACGAACCTCAAATTAAACTACTGTTCTATTATAGTCACCTATGTTAAGATTTTTGACTTGCTTTCTAAGAACGTTACCTAAAAGATTACTGCCAGGAAAAAAAAAATGGTTCAAAATCAATAGTTGTATTTTCCTTAGTACCGCTGAGCTCAAGATTACAGGACACTGTCTTTTTGGGGACTAGATATCATCCAAGCACAACTGATTTGCCCTCAGTCAGAGGCTTTTGGAGCTGGAAGGAAATACAGAAGTCATTCAATCCAACTCCTTATCACTGCTATCAACAATAAGCTTTTACTCCACGCCTACTGTATCCTAAGTGAGTATCACCTAATACAAGCTATGAAATTTAAGATCATTTATGCTAAAATGATGGTACAGGTAGAGAGATGGTAAGAAGCAATATAGAGTGCTGGAGTTAAAAGAATTATAGAATCATTGAGATGAACAGGAACTCTGCAAATATGTTTAATGTGTGTTCTCTAGCAGAGAAAACTGTAACCTAGAGAGGTTATAAATTGTTCAATTATATAACACAATTAACTAGTAGCAAAGCCCAGACTAATTATATAATATAATTAACTAGTAGCAAAGCCCAGACTAATTATATAACATAATTAGCTAGTAGCAAACTAGTTTAACTAGTAGCAAAGCCCAGATTTCCTGACTCTTACTCGTATGTTTAAAGTTTCTTCACTATAGCTTGAATTTATTTGTAAACTTAAACTATGCTCCCTTTTCTATAAAACAAAAATTATTTCCATCAGTGAGAGATCACACAATTGTCTGATGTCTATTTTGTAACGTCTCAACATTTAAAGAAGTTGAAAAAGTTAAAACAATTTGAAAAATTTTAAATAGGACTTTCTCGTTCTTCAAATGATATATTTCCCTTATTTTTTTAAAATTGATAAAACTAAAAATTTTTATCCTGTTTGAAGAAAATATATGTTTTGGAATAACTAAATCTAGGTAACTAACATATTTGTTACCTCACATAATTATCAAACACCCAATATCTATTCCCTTAGAATTTTTTAAGACAATATATTGTTGCTAACTATAGTCATCATATTATACAATAGAGCTCTTGAACTTGTCCCTGCAGTTTAACTGAAATTTTGTATCCTTTGTCCAATCATTTGCCAAAACATGGAAGAACCTGGAGGACACTATGTTAAGTGAAACAAGCTAAAGACAGAAAGACAAGTACTGTATGCTCTTGCTCATATGTGGAATCTAAAAAAGTTGATCTCATAGAACTAGAGAGCAGAGCAGTGGTTACCAGGGCCTGGGGCACTTGATGGGAGGGGTGTGGCATGAAGGTCAGGGAGATGTTGGCCTAAATGATATGATTTCATATAATTTTTGAATCAATATGAAATTGATTGACCCCTGTACCGCCATATATTTTACATCAAAATCTTAAAGAAAAGTAATCTGTACATCAACTTGACTCTTTGTCAAGGTTACTATATTTGGTCCATTTTTCCCAGGTCAGTAACTGTACTATAATTGGCTAGGCTCTTCAGTATGGGAGGCAAAGTGGTGATTATATTCCACAGCATGATTCCCATGGAATCCAACATCAGGAAGCCAATAGGTCCAATTCCAACACTATCAGAAATGTTTAGATTTCAGTAACATTTAATACTAAGATTTTCAGTTTTGTTCATAAAAATTAATGAATTTTTCTAAGAATAAAAATATTTAAAATCAGTTGTTAATTTTGTGATAAGCTTTATGCAGGCTAGAATTGCCCAAGCTACTATATGAATACTCATATTCCTTTAATAATGAGGATAAAACAAACTTCTCATAATTTAAAAAAAAATCTGTAAGGATATGATGATAACAGAGTATTTCTCTACTTCGCACAACCTTGGGTTCATATTATAAATATCTGATAAAATTGTATGAAATCCTTAAGAGACCTCTGTGGTTTATATCTCTGAAGCAAAATACTTAAATTCACAATATGTTGCATATGACAGAATAAGAACTAAGATAAAAATTAAGTATGTCTATATATGTTTCAAATTAAACATGACATACATGGCCAGAGATCAGATTCCATTAGATGGTCATTTGTGTAAGTTTGTATTTCCATATTTATAAGAGCTCAAAATATTTAACTAAGTGTATAAAGAAAATGTTCCTAGTTTATCTATTTTTATAGTGTACTCACATTTTTGTCTCTCTCAAAGGTTAATATAACTTGCCATTGTATCATAAAGTAGTGGTCAAATTGTCAGATTTAACATGTGTGCAATGAGATGAATGAAATGTAGTCAGAAATGCAATTGTAACAACCTTGGGCTTCTGTGTGGTCATCAGCGACCATTCTGTCAACACACACTTGAGACCCTTTCTTTACCCACCCACTTAAAAGGCCATTTCAAGATGGATGAGGCCAGCACTACGACCTTTATTTTAATGGCGAAGTGTGAAGTCAAAGGTTTCACATAGTATTGTTTTGCACTCTGAAGGCAACCACTTAAACTTTCAGCAATGTTGTACATAGCAACAAGAAAAATGTGTTCATGAAGCAGAGAGAAGATTAAATTTATAAGTACTTATTCATCTTCCTTTATTATTCCTATTTTTAAATGCATCTCATTAGGAAAAATACTAAGACTGCAAATATTTTAGTAAAGGATAACTTCATTACATTTATTACAAAAGATTTTGACATAGCTGCAAGAATAACATAGCAGTTGGAGGAGTTTCTCCTGATTAGTAATTTTGAGTCTACTTCATCTTTAAGAACAAAAGAATAATTGATAGTATTCCTTCATCTTAATTCCTCCTACTCAAGAGATAAGAGTGTCCTCTGCCTCTTCCATTTTCTCTTTACAATGAAGCAAGTAGGATACATTCTGGGATGTGAAGAATACAGTTCTTTACATATGTTTGTAAGACATTCCAGTTCACACTGGGGTAAAGAAGAATGAGACATTTCTTTGATTCTGTTGTCACTTTACCACATACCACTTTTTTCTAAAGAGATGTCATATGGCAAGGAGAATAAATTAACCACGCTTTCCCCATGTTAGAAATCCTCAGGCGGGAAACAATTTCATAAAATTCAGCATTTTTATTAGCTGTATTTCCCAGGTATGAAGGTCTTTACATTCCTGTTGTTTTAATTGAGAGTTGAAATGGCAGATTATTTTGTTCAGCCAGATAAATCATCCTTGGATCTAAGACCATTTAAGTGAAAGGAAATAACTAATTTTCCTTTTTGACTAACTACAGGATCTGATGTTTTCTTAAACCTTTAATTAGATCCATAGGTAGGGAAAGGAAGCAACCCTGCAAAGGATCACATGCTTCACTCAATAAACCAAAAGTTAAAACTATCATCATAATAAATGCTAGATGCAAATTCCATTGCATCATTGAACTCATTTCTCTCTGACCTTATACCATTCCAAAAGAAAAAGGATGTCTGGCTTCTTATAAGTATTGTGGAGGAAAAGAAAACAGAGAGGTCAGGCAAAATTGGCTTCATTTTGCTTAGCTGGGAAATTATAAGAAATCAGCAATTAAATGTTGGCTTCACCATCTGTATAGTGAGGGAGAGCAGTGGACTCAATGACTCTAAGTTCCTTGCTGTTCTGAAGTTGTGTGAATCCGAGAAGTATCAGAAGCCAACCCCCTTTTACTGCCCCCCTTTATCACTTGTAATCACCAACACTAGTTTTGAACCATAAGGTAGGGGATGGACAGGCATTGACCACACAACCAGTTCTATCACAGCATACAGTGGCTTAGGTGAAAGTATATATGACTGCCATGAAGCAGGCCTAGAAGCCCAGGATGGACACAGAGTGGTAAAGTGAGTCACACTCCAGACTATTTTCTGCTCCTCACTCTGGCCACATCCTATTATGTATGAGAGATGGTCCCCAAGGGAGTAGAGCAGAGCTGGGAGTTGAACAGGTACGAGATTGAAGGTCCTAATAATCTTCCTCTAATTATGAAATATGTTCATCCAGAAAGTATTCAGAAAGTAACATAGTTATACCTAACCATAAACACAGCTTGAATATCCAATAAAACGAAGTGCCCGAAGGGAAAATTCCAGGAATATTTTAGTATATCTCAAGTCCAAAACTTCAGGAGGTAATAGCCTTGATACACAAACTTAAATGCAAGGCTCCACTAGAGAATGACTCTACTTCCTTATTTTTGAGACTTTCACTCGAGCCATTTTCTCAATCTACAATATCCTGCTTTTCATTCTCCATTTTGGTATATCCCTTCAGTCTTTAATCAAACCGATAAAACAAAAACAAACAAATGAACAATCTTCCCAACCCTCTAGGGGAATCTATTGCTTCATCCTCTGACTCCCATTGCCCTTTACTTATGCCTCCTGTAGAGCACACATTTTATTAAGCTCACACTACCTTTGATTGCCATGACGTTCCTGTTTTCAACAGTAAGATCATTAAATGGGCTCAGCACCAGGGACACTCACAGTACCCTGTACAGTACCTTCCACACTGAAGCCCTTCCATGCTTGCAGGGTGTTTACCTGGGAACCTGCTACAGAAAAATTCTTTGGCCTGAGGGTATCCTTTCATTTGCAATTTGATTTCTGACTTTTCCTACAAGGGAGATTACATTCAATAAGCTAAAGGATGTTAGAATCGGTATGAAATTTTGAGCTAATCCATATTCTCATACGTGATTAACATAATAAAAGTTTTCCAAAACTTTGAGATTTTTCTATTTCAACTGGAGAGCTGATTAGGTTGCAAAACAGCAGTCCTTGAGATAATATGAAACTATACATACAAAGAAGAACTGGTAGCAACCACACACACAAGCATGCATATCAGACATATCTGCAAATCTGATGCTGGGAGCACATCTGCCATCACAATTAACTCGTGACTACTGCATGTCCTGGAGTCGTCTTGGATTTTATACTCAAGATCAGAGACCTCCAAAAGCCACAAGATGCATTATCACTCTAGCACATCTTCTTTAATTTAGTTGGGCTAAACACACATAGAAATACACAATTCAACCAGGGTCAGGTTTAACCATGAGCATTAATGTTAAAATTAGAGGGATTATTACTGACTAGACAGGATGTTACATATATATGGCCTGGGATTGATAATAAGGCCTAACTATAAAATATTCATTTGGAAAGGGGAACAAGGCCATACAATGAAAGGGAAACAAAGATTCCGTTAATATATAAATAATAAAACAGGTATCCTAATTTATTCAGGGCATTATTTAATCAAACCTACACAGGGCACTTTAAAGTGATGGACAGTAAGAGCCTCATTTATGTTATCCATGGAAGAGGTAAAACAAAAGGATGTCATTCTAGTACTTTCAGAAATAAGCACCTTTGGTTAGAATCTAAGGCAGTGACTGTTACAGCAAATATCGAACTATCACGGGTAATGTTATGGTAAATCTTTAGCACACTTATTAAAATGCATTGGATTAAAACAAAATTGATTTCCTCACTGCCTATCTTCCTTTTAGATGCAAAACTCCAATTAAAATCAATAGGTTTGAAGCTTATAAGCACAACACTAAATTATTAACACCGTGAGTTCTTTTAGAAAATTAACACTGATTGAAAAAGTGGAATTTTACATAGACTTACCTTTTCATTCTTAATGAGAAAGTGGCTGTAGAATAATTTTCCTCCAATATTTTCCTCTTTAATCAAATCTATACTCTGAATGAATTTAATCAAAGAATATTTGCAAGGAGTTACCCAATGGAATCTCAGGACTCCAGAAAATTAACTCTTGGGGCCTGCAGGCTTTAACATTCTGTGATCACAAGAAAATGATACTGGTAACATGATGGTGTCAACGGTGAATGATTCTCATCTTGGCAAGCACTAAAAATGATGCCAAAAGAGATTGTGCTAAAAGCATGCTCTCTAACACGTTCAACAATCTGCTTTTTATTTCCCTAAAGTGAAAAATATTATCAGAATGTATGTTGACATATGTATGTATGTGTGTAGGGCTAAAAAATGCTTATTGTTATTTTTATACCCTTTAAAAAAGATTTGAAGCACATCAATAAATAAAAATACACTCAGAAAATAAGTGAGATGGTGCTTGTGTATATGTAAAACAGTTATGCCTGAACACTCAAGCTGAGAAGAACTGCTACAAATGAGCAGAAACGTTAGCGCTGCACTGAGAATACAATACTCTCAACTTACATGAAAAGGTAGCTTACATCAACAAGACAGGGGCTGCCTGGATTTCCACATCCTTACTGATGATGATTTTATTATTGTTATTTCCTTTCCTTTGCATAAGGAATGTCATTCATTTTTTAAAAGCCCCATAAATGATCATATGTCTATTTTCCCAAAGAATTGCGACTTAGAAAAACTCTTCTATTTTTATTGTGAATTAATTTCCTCTGGAAGTCCTCCAATATTTTTGAACTGAAATTTTAAAAACCTATCTCCATCCCATGCCATATTCCATTGTTTTCCTGGTCAATAGCATTATGAATATCCTAATCTCCCTCCCTGCAGGTACAGATCCACCAGTTTTTACACCCACTGATCTGTGCTGACATTGCTGAAATCTGTACATCTGACCAAAGTGCAATTTAAATGTCTCTCAAATTAAATGTCCATATAAAGGGGGAAATGTTCCTGAATCATGAGGTATTTGCTGTATGAGTCGAATCTTTAATTTTTAACAAATATCATTATAAGCAAAGCAGTTTCCAAGTTTTCTATACAAATATGACAAATATATACCAATGTAAATACAAACCATTTTGTTTGTTGAAATTTACACTCCCTGTCTATTTGGCAATCAGCTTGCCAAAGTTGTAATTCTCCAATTAGGATAATCAACTTCTAGTACCACATTTGCATACATATATGAAATCTGATTTTTTCCTTCAAAAAAAATCTATATAGTTTATTTAGGAAATTTAAAGAGAAGGATGATATGATTTTAGAACTGGATGTGACCCTTATAAAACACTTAGCTTTTTTGATTTTTTAATAAGTGATTTCTAGCTGGGGATGGGAGGTGAAGTGAGCAATGACAAATAAGTAACCTCAGGTTGGAGACAATGACAAAGTTCCTTAATTAGTTCCTGGCTTGCTGTCACCACAACAAGCTTGATGAGCAAGTCAAAGTAATTAAAATGTTTTGAGCAGTGCCTACCCAAAAAGATCAGTGATCTACAATTTGAGCTGACTTGTATCCTATCATTTTCAGCCCTAACCAGAGAGAAAGTACCGTTCACCCAATAAATCCTCACAGACCACCCCTAAAGGACTTAAAAAGCCTTTTGAAGAATACAGCCTTAGAACTCCCTTTGTCCTTTCTTGCCTTGACTAATTTTTTTCCCTCCTTTTCTTTCCCTTCTTCATATCCAGGCTTAAAGCCAGCTTGGCTACACAGCGGTGCCTTTCCTGACCATCTCTGCAGCGTGGCTTGACCCATCTTTCCTCAGAATTTCTGGTCCAGCTGGTAGGGAGGCACTGACAGCTTTCAGCAGATGAGTGATAAAATAAATGCTGTGTTTCAGGTAACTCCATCATGTCTGCGCACAGCCTGGAGTCTACTTAGTGACAAAGGCCAGGATGGCATGATAAAATAAGGGATGATGTCTGACACATTCTGGGGAAAACTGCTCATAAAACTTCATGATTAACTAAACATGGAAAGAAAGGAAATCAGAAGCAAGTTACAAATAATGCCTGCTGGTCTGTTCTTCCCCTGATAATTTTGTCATTTACCAATACATGTTTTATGGTTGCTGGCACCTCGGCCACTAAATCAAGTAGTTAAGTGGCATTTGGTAGAGCCTGATTATTCCGCATGCTATGATCTAATAATTTTAATGCATTTTTTGATTAAGTATTATTCTCCTTGCTGCTGACAGGGTACCTGAGATGTTAATTGTAGGGTGAAGACACTTACTCAGTACAAGGAGGAAACAAATGTGATTATATCTGACACTTAACATTCACTGTTCATTTCCCTTCTCTAATATACGGCTGTTTAATTTGAAATACTGATAAAAGCAATTAATGTTCTCTCCTTCCCTCCCTTAAATTCCTTTACAAAATGTACCCACTTTTATTTTCTTTCTCTAGAAACTAAGAAAAATATTAAAATGTGACCACACACAAACACATACACAATTTATCATTCATCGTCATTACCAATATGATTTTCATCTAATTCAATGGTTAAAATTTATCTTTAAAAAGCAATCAAAAATATGTCTACATATTTACTACCATCTGGTTTCTTTCCTTGATTTCAGTGTTACAATAATGGGACCAATATGCAAATTAGTTGCCTTATGAAAGAGAAAAACTCCTATTTCCATATGCTCCCAACCTCAGTGAAATTATAAGACCCTTCCTTCTTTTAGATCAGCAATTCTCAGCGGAGTTCAGGGTCCTAGGGTGCTAGTTGGAAAAGTTTTCTGTAAAGGGCCAGATGAAACAGCCTTTAGGCAGAACATAGTCCTTGCTTGTGGTTTGCTAACTGCTGCCCTAAGGAATCCATTGTACGAAATAAATTATCTGCTCTCTAATGCACCTCGAACTGGTCTCAGTTATATGACCTTATTAGGAGAGTTGAGAAAAGAACAACTTAAATCATTTTCTCTGTTCTAAGTTTCAGATGAAGAACCCTGATTGGAAAAGGTACATTAGAATAATAAAGCTCCAAAAACACTACGGGGGGAAGGGGTGATTGTTATTTTCAAAAGTAGAGGTATTCAAAAATATTTACAAGGGATTTTTTTTTGTGGGTACCGGGGGGTCGACCTCAGGACCTCGAGCGCCAGGCGCCCGTGCCGCTGAGCGATATCACCGGCCCCTTTTTCGTAGGTGGGTTCCGGGAGTCGAACTCGGGCCCCCGCGCTTGCCAGGCAGGCACTTAAGCCGCTGAGCCATCTCACCGGCCCTACAAGGGATATTTTAAAAATCAAAAATTTCAACAACTTGCCTTTTGTCTGAAGCATAAGGAAAACATTATATACTTAATACTTCTTGGTAGAAAATTACACATAGTCAACAAGTAATGGCACATTAATTGCCTCATCTAATTCAAAATTTGTGTGGAATGGGCACCCAACCCCTTTGATATACAAATAGTCATGTGTGTCTTATTTTTGCAAATAACAACGGAGTCCTACTTCTTTAGTAGGAGTTGCAAAACACATTTTACTGGCCACCTTTGTAATCCCCTCACTATACATTAGAGGAAATACTTGCAGAATTATTTCACAGTACAGAGGAACAGAATACACTGCATTCTTCATCTTAGTACACAGGAAGAAATGACTTACAGCCCTATGGCAGGGGATTAAATACTTAAGCTTAGGGAACACTGGGCATATTAAATAAGAATATTCTTTCACAATGAGCATATCACCTTTTCAGTTAAAAGAGTCTTTTTAAAAAGCCTAAAACTGTGCCTTATGTTTCAACCACAATCACCCCTGAAACTATAATTTCACGACACCCTGCTGTCAAAAACTACACACCAGAGTAATCCAATTAAAATGCTTCTAGTTACACAGATTGGCCCAGAACCCAGGCATGTAGGTGGACAACCACGGAGAGCTGTCTCTATCCTGAAACTTGAACAGGGGGTGCAAACCCTGGGCAGAAGCAGTCATTTTGTTTTCTTTTTTCTTTTTTCAAAGTATGAAGGCATTTGTATCTTTTTTAACTACTGAAAATTTAAAGTCAGTAAAACAAACAACATAGTATTTAGTATCTGTAAGTTTTCTTAGAAAAAAGTAATTGCACTACTAGTACTTAGAACTCTTAGCCAAAACATAAATCAAATGGTGCTAAAAAGTCATTAGACAAACCTATTTTAAAGTAAATCTGAGATACTATTTAGCCTTGAAATGCTCCAAAAAACTGTTTTCCTCAAGGGAGACCTTTAATGCCAGAGCCCACTGGAAAATAACAATAATGTTAAGTCTAGTCATTTAAAAGTTAATCTCCTATTTTGCCTTCCCTCCCCACAAAACAGCTGTCCAAATTAGCCAAATAAAATCCAAAGGATATTCTGGCATTTTTCCTTGTTAATGAAAAGTACTCCTTCAGCTACAGAGGGGGAAAAAAAAGGCCACCCAAAATGACTTCAGTTGTCTAGAAACAATTTATTGGACCAATGCACATAACACCAAAATTGCACATCTTAAATAAAAAAGCAGCTGAAATCACCATCCTCTCTGCCCTCTGATTGTTCACAAGCTTTCTCCCAACCAAAAAAATTCTTTGCATTTTCTTGCCATAACAAATTAATTATGCAAATGTAACTTTCATCACAGAAGTCATAAGCAACAATAAAGAAATGAATTACTATTACCTCCCCAATTTCCTTTTCTGTTACCTTTTTCTCCTCTCTGCAGAAAGTAGAGAAATTTCCCATTTTAAAAAAAAATACAGAATTCTCAATCTTTAAAGCAAAAGACTACTTTTCCTTTCCCTGGAAACACTGTCTTTCTGTTCTTCCAGAGTCCAATACCTTTTACCTCACCTACATTTTCTGTTTGCTCATGAGGCAGCAGTAATCCTCTGGTACTAGGAAATTCTACCTTCCCTAAGCAGAGTTTACATCGCAGCCTCCAAAAAGCGATGCCCGAACCTCAGCAGATAGAAGATCCATAGCAACAGCGGTAATAGTTTTTTTTTTTTGTTGTTTTTTTTTTTTACTTGCCATTACCAGAAATCACAGTCCAAAAAGACGACCATGGAGGTGTCACTTATGCTAAAACCTCAAAATTGATTCATTATTTAACTAGTTGAATCCCGCCTTTTCATCGTATGTGCCTTTTGGGAAGCGTGTAACAGAATAGAAAAGATATTTCAGTGACAGTCACCATTTTTCATAGAGATAAATAGTTCAAAAGAAAAAAAGCAGCTCTCGGGATACAAGATTTTGTTTGTCAGTGAAAAAGGCTCTGATGCCTGGCCCTCTCTACTTCCTATCACCTTAGAATCTATAGTTTGAAGTACCTATAACAAATTGAGTTTCAACATAATAGTTTAGACAATGATGACACGTTACAGTTAACTAGAAGTCATTTATATCCTGTCCAATATTTCTCATTTTACTAACAGGTAAACAGATTTATATTTATCAATGGCAGTTCTTTTGGTACAGTGATTCTATGTAAGACTATTCAAGGAGAGAAATTAAGCAGAGAATCGGAAATTGTGATAAATGTAATCCTATGTAATGTTCAATTCAATTCTAAATCACTAAAACTACTTAACACTGGTATTGAATTTCATTAAAAGTCATTTCCCATGATCTGTACTCTGTATGGAATAGACTGCCGAGTTCAATTCCTTCAAGAATAACAGGAGTTTAAATATCAAAGACAGAAAGAAGTAGCCAGGATAAAAGTACAACATGTGTTACAATAAATGTGCGATGTGTAAAAAATCCTGATAACCTTATTAAACATTTAGACAGGTATATATACACATGTTTACCTTAAATATTTTAAATGAGGTAAGGAATTCTACACATTTACTCTATCTTTTCATGTAGTGAAAATATTTAGCAGCCCCATGAATATCAGCTTTACTTCACATCCATTTTACTGACTTCCTTTTTATATGCAGACCTTCTTAAATAACAGCATCAAATCATATTTTTCTGCTTCTACAACTTAGTGAACATCCACCGTTTTATCCATTTTTATTTTGACAAAACATTTTTTCACTTTTTAGAAACAGTTTTATCTACAACTGGTACAGTTGCAAATGTTGAGCCAGAGATTTTGGGAAAGATAAGAAATGTTTTCAAATGCAAAATATACTTCAGGTGCAACACAACACACATTTTGTGTGCATGTATACAAACATTCATCCATCTGTCCATCTATACATCTATCATTTTGACCAACAAAAACTTAATCTACCATTTAGACTAAACCTATCATTTAGGCATAAGTATCTCAGAAAAGAGATAAATACCTGAGAAGTATGAGGTATAAGGTAAACATATCTGAATTTTCACATCTAAATTTTATTATCTAAAGGGGGGAAAAGTCAACTAATGACTGTATGGATTTATTCTAATAATAATTAAACATGGTTTAAAATATTTTTAAGAGGACATTTCTGGGGCTGGTGATATAGCTCAGTGGCATAAGCACCTGCCTGGCAAGCACAAGGTCCTGAGTTTGATTCCCGGTACCCGTATATAAAAAAAAAAAAAAAAAAAAAAGACATTTCTGCACATGCTTTTGAATATCCTCATTGATGGCAAGTCTTTGATTCTAAGGGATGGATTCATTTTTGTTGGCTGTGTTCATTTTAGAAATTAAAACCTGATCTAGGTACAAGGCTGGTGAATCAGGTGGGTAATCAACTTCGCACACATTGTTCGGTGTTGGCAAACTCATTAAATATTTGCTTCTCTTATTTTCACTTCTAATCCTTTGTTTGAACTAAACTGAGTTTTCCCACAAGGTACTGGTTGGCAAATCCCTATACTGACGGGTACAGGGAATAGTTTAGAGAGCAGAGAGGTCATTTAGGCAGCAGTTGGACATTTCCTTAATGATTCAGAATTAACTTCCTCTCTTGTCCAAGAATTTACATATGGAACTACAAGTTGCCTTTGGAATGTCATAATTATGAATACAGGTTTTATATATAATAGCAGCCCAAATATATTAAGTCCAGTTTGTTTGATTTGGGGGATGTGGATAGTGGAAGTGGGATGGAGGGCAATGTGGGATGGAGAGAAAGAGATTCTGAATAAGAAAAACTCAATCAGATGTCAAAATTGAAAAAAGAAAGTCTTTAAAAAATCTCTAATTTAGGGAAATACTGCTACTTATTAGCATTTAAGACACACTGACATTTTCCTTCTTTTAGCCAAGTTGCATTTTTGCCACTATACACATAAATAGAAGTCTTGTTCTTAGTAGGTGTTTACATTTGGAGATAAAGAGAATTTACTAAGTTGTTTACTACAGAAAACACCTAACCAAACTAAGCACAGTAATAGAATTCTAGAAAAAAGTGTCTTTTTGTAAGAATTTGTCATCTAAGAGGATTATCCAGATAAAAAGTTAAAGTATATGTAACAATATTAAAATATTAAACCAATAAATAAAAACTGAAGTAGTTTACAGCACACATGGGTCAACGACAGATACATAATAAAAAGAATGGGCATTTGTGGTCTAAATTGCAAGCGTACCTCAATCAAGGCAGACAGAAGTAATGGGTGACAGATTTGAAAGCTATAGAATTTGAAAAAAAGTGGTATTCAAATTCTTAGATGGATAATTGGAAATCTTATTATTTCCATCTCTCACAATTTCATCTACTACCTATATCCACAAAGGACTCTCAATTTTCCTCTACTCTCCTGAACAATCATGCTCCTAATTGCTTCTGTTTGAATGTGTAGCCAGCACTTCAAATTCAACATTTCTAAAACTGAACCTTTATCTGACTCTTTACCCTCCCCTCATATATCTCCTCTTCCCATATTCAATTAGGCACCAAGGTCTGGTCAAGTCTTCCCTGAGAGTGCTCAGATTGGTCCTCAAACCAGAAAAGCAGCTTGGAAATCTTTAGAAATGCACACTCCCAGGTTCCACCTCAGACCTACAGAATGAGAAACTTGGGAGGGGGCTTAGCAGTCTGTGTTTCCACAAGCCCTCCAGGTGGTTCTTATGCAGGCTCAAGTTTGACCATCATTGCCCTAGATCAAACCCTTACCAACAAAAGCCTCTAGCCTTTCCCTATCTCCAACCCAGTTGGAGTTTTTCTAGCCTTATGAAATCTTCCAAAACATACAAAAAAAAACAAACAACATTGTTTCCATCATTCCACTATCTTGGTGAAAAACTCATTATCAACTGAACACAGAATTAATGTTTCAGTCAAACATTCAAGATCTTTCACAATCTGGCCAAATCACAGTTCATGCCAATAGGCACCTACCTCAAACTTCTTGAATAGAAAGAACCTTAAGTGTGCCTTTGGTCCCTTTTCTCCTGTTTGTCTTCCACTGTTTTTTAAGGAACTGTTGATGGTCACCCTACCTAGAAGCAAGGGGGTGAAGTAGCAAATGCAAGGCCCTAGCATAAAAGGAGTTTATAACTGATAGTTTCCTCTGAAGTCCAACCTTCCTGGGATTTTTCAGTAGCAGAGTCTATGTCATTTGGGATTCATCATTTTTGCTCCACACTATAAGATTTCTAAACATGTGAGTGTCTAGTAACCAGTTGCAGAATCAGCATCGTGAGTTCAAAGACTGTCTTATAACCTTTGGTTTCTCAAAGATAGGCATCAAATCTTATGCCCTACTCAAAATAAGTCTTCCAAACTTCGCTGCTAATAATAATTTTCTAGCCTAAAATCAACTCGGTCCTTTCACAAAAATTAAGTTGCAAAAATATTAAATCTTTTCCACCTTGCGTAAGCCCAACATATTATCATTTACTGACAAGCACATAGGAAGGTTTAGAGCTAAATTCAAACAAAAGATTTAAACTAAATCTAGGGAAGCAAACAAAACTGTAATTAATGAGTTTGCTGAGTATTCTTCCCATAGGGTCAATAGCATTGAAAAGCATACATCTGAAACATGCTTCTTTCCCTGAGGCTGCCAGGCACACTGACTAGGATCTCTTTAACCACAAGAGGTCAAAGTTCTATTTTCTAGCACCATACTTAGTAGCATGTGTACATGCTTTACTGATTGGTTTCCTTTGTGCTTCTGGTTAAAGTTAAGGCAGGCAACAGGAAATTGAGAACAGGGAGTCTAGAAACTTTCCCAGCTCTAGTGGGCAGCAATAATGATGAGGCAGAGGATTTGGGAAAAACTTCTGACTTTATAGTTTCTATTGGCTCAGTTACCCCATGTTTTCCTGCATTAGTAACAATTTACACCCCACCTGATTATCCATGTTGCCCATCCTCCCCATCAGCCCCGGCTCTGTTATTTATTCTAGACTGCATCAAACAGTTAAGCCTAGCTTAATATGCATACTGTAAAGTGATATGTCCCAGAGTCAACGGTTTAATGGAAATCTGGAAGACAAAGGGTGGATAGGAAAAGGCATTAACAGAGAAGCTCAAACATGCATTTTCAAAGAAAATCTGGGTGCTTCTAGATGTCCTTGAAATATTTCCTCCACCTGCCAAAAATTCACTCCTAGGATTATGTTACCAGGCACTACTGAAACCTGGTAGAATAATTCACTACTATGCTTAGAAATGTCCTAACACATCTAGCATGGTATGGATTTCAAATCCAGTAGAACTTCATTAAGTTGATACTGGGAAGCTGTTTCTATAATTCAAAGCAACTGTTTTTCTTTGGCTAGACACCCTATTGTTGTATAACAAACAAATTGAAAAAAAAAAAGCGGTGATGGTTGATTTGAACCCAACTTGTTTTGGTCCTTTGAATTTTAACTAAATAGGGTTTTACAGACGCCCCACCCCAATTTTTCTTTAACAGTGAACAGAAGAGAGGAAAAAATATCATCACTGCATAACATGTTACAAGGACCACAAAAAAAGGTTGAAAGTTTTTCTGTAAACATTTTTTTTTTGAGACAGGGTCTTGCTATGTAGTTCAGGCTGGCCTGGAACTCACTATGTAGCCCAAGCTTGCCTCTAACTTGCAGGGATCATCCTGCCTCAGCCTCCTGAGTGCTGGGACTACAGGCATGCACCACCATCCCCGGCTTCTATAAACATTTTTATGAGAAAAATGCAAAAACAGGATGTCTTGGGTTTCTCAACAACACATTTTTGAAGTTACTGACCAAAAGATGGAAAACTGGACATTTTTTAAAAAGGTAATTAGAATATCTTCAACTCTTTAAGCCTCCTATAATTTTCCTTACTTTGAGGCTCAGGAAGTACGAACTGAAATTTTGTTCTAATTTTGCCAGACTATCCAAAACTATGCCATATTAATGGCTAATCTGATATTTTGGGGATGGAATCATTCTAATCCATGATCTTATGATAAATGAAGGAAAAGAAAGGCCAGCAGGTTAGGGGAATTCTGGAACAAGTCCAGAAAAGGATGAATTCTCAGCAGCACCCTTTAGTTTCATCCCAGTATAGTACATGCTGATAAGCAATGGAGTGGGGACAGGAATAGAGAAGAACAGGATCTGCTTTGCACATAGGTTTCCTTGTGTTTCTGTACATACACGTCAGGAATTTGCCTGAGACATATATAGCTTGGCATAGGGACAACCACGAGGATCATAGAGTTGGCTAGCAATCTGCTGATAGTCTTATATATAAATCCAATTTTGAAGGCATTTTCCTATACAACCACTCTTTCTATTTCATAAGGTTGTTGAGAGGAATTAGTTAATATCTTTGATAAATATTTGACTTCTATGAACGTTAATTCTAAGACGCGGTCCTTTCCATATAACACCATAGGATCAAGTAAAGAATGTACCTAAGATGGGGGACAAAATTTTACTTGTGTGTATTTCATGAATTTTTGCTTTTAGAGAGTTACTTCATGGCATTCCTCCAGAAACATTATTTTACATGTACCTTTGGTGGAGATCTTTTGAGTCCTAGTATGAGAAATGAAAGGAATTTGTTGCATTACATTTAATAATAGTGTTAATTTTTGTTCTCCTAACTCCATTTTTAGCAACAAATAAAACCAGTTAAACTACCACCCTTTCAGAAGACACGACTGGCTCAAAAACTATTGTCAAGATTTCTGAAATGCTATTAGATTTCCATTTCATTAAGGCATTATTCCCTGTAAAATGTGAACATCATTGGGAGAGTTGGAACACTAAGCCATTGATAAAAAGCACCTTAATACCGATGAAATCATCATATTCTAATATAATGGCTGGGACAGGAAAATAAAGAAGTTTGAAAAATTCATTTGCTTAGGAGGGAGGGGGAGGACAGAGGGAAGGATAAATAGATAGGTAGATCCTAATCAGCTGGGAAAGCACCCTGAAGGCCCAGTGGAAATTACAACTAGAAGGAAGGAGAAAAAGAAAACAGCTGAGGCCAGAGGAGTCTTTCTCCCAGATTTGTCTGGAACTAGCCCTTGTTACTAAGAAAGCAATGAAGCTTTTTCTTCTCAAAAGCCTTGAAAAGTAGGGGAATGAGACCCCAATGTTTGGACATCTGACTACTTCACAAATATATTATGCTAGACATATTATGTATAATGCATTAAAACCATTTTAATAAGTACAGAGTCTATACTATACACAATTTAGCCTTCTGGATCCACAGAATTTAAGCATTACACAACATATCTGAAGAAAGAGAATTGAAAAAAGTTAGAAAAGACTTGTCTACAACATGCTCACTAACCAACACATCTACATATAATTCCCATGTAATGGTATAAAGGGTAGTAAAATACATGGTTCCTGCCTTCAAGAAATTTATAATCTAATGTTGGAAAATTGTATAGTGTACATACACAAAATCTAAGGCAGTATATAAATCAAGGACTGGCTGCTGCTAACAATAGATATAATAAATGCTTGGAAAGAAAGAAATTTCTACAGCCTTGAACTTTCAGAGAAGGTTTGTGGAGAAAGTAAGATGGTTACCTTCAAAATCAGGTAGGATCTTGCCAATCAGTGATTATCAATTGTAACTGGCAAGGTAGAGCAAAAGGGATTTCTTGTTGGGAAATAGTGAGAAATAAGTTTAGCTCTGTAGAAAGTAGCCAAAATAACAGAAAGTATGGAAAGCTGAGCAGAGGGTTTTGGATCTGACTGGGGGAAATGGGGCAGTTGTGATAGAGTTTCAATAGAAAAATGTGGGTTACCAAGCAGGAAAGAGATGAAATAATGATAGTGTTTTCATGTGATTAGCCTAGCATTGTTTTGCAGGATGAGCTATCCATAGACATCATAACACCTTTTATAAAGGAGCTCAAAATATACTCCACAGATGATAGTTAATTCATCAAAATAACCTCTCACTGAGTCAGAGGAAATGCAGCATTTATTATTCCCAATTTTGTAGATAATTTGCTCAAGGTCACTGAATAAATGAAAGGGAAAATAGAAAATATGGTATCACAATGTTCAGTGGTTCCTAGTATCAGCTAAATTATATTCTCTCATTTTCTATGACTCAAGCAAAGGAGGAACATGATGGACCTTTGGACTGAAGGGCCAGCCTCATTACCGTTCGAGACACAAATGCTACCATACCCAATTCCTATTTACCCTTCCTTACAGCCCCCAGGCCCTAGCTTCAAACCATCCAGCTAAGTTACTCCCACCTCTCCAGGCTAACACTTGGCTTGGATTATTTTGTTCCATCTTGTCTTCTGCCATTATTATTAGCATATTCAACACCTCTGCATCAACCAGGCAATAAACAGGGACAGTGCTTTGAGTGCAGCAATTGAAGGCAATGCTTTCCAACTGAAATTGCAAATCTCAGTAGTCCCTTAGGAAGGTGTGAGGGAGTTAAGAACTCCATATACTGCATTCTGGTACCAAACAGAATTCCTTCTCCCACTGAGGTTTCTCGATGACAGTTAAATAAAGAATTCTCCCCAGGTAACTCCCTCTTTATCTTGACACATTTTCACATCCTTCCACGCATCTTAAAGCCACACTTCCTTTATGTATGTATGTATGTATGTATGTATTTACAGACAGGGTCTCGCTATGTAGTTTAAGCTAGCCTTGAACTCACTATGTAGCTCAGGCTGGCCTGGAGCTTACTGTGATCCTCCTGTCTCAGCCTCCCTAGTGCTGGATTACAGGCATGCTCCACCACACCCTGCTAACCCTTCCTATTCTTAAACCTATTTTTCCTATCTCATGAGCACCCTCACCTCTGCATATTTTTCTGGTATTATAACCCTTTCCCTCCTTGTCCTTCATCTTCAAGTAAACTGCCTGACACGTACAGTAGTAGATGCTCAGTAAATGTCTGATGATTGGCTAAAGGTCCTGTTCTATATCTCCAACTATTTGTTGGAGATTTTTACTGTGTCATCCCTATGTTCCCTCAGAGTTCAAAAGTGTAGAACACAAATCACGATCTTCCTAGCAGATCTGGCTTTTCCTCATTACATTCCAATTTTCTCCAAACGTACTCTGATTCTCCCAGTTTGCCATAGGCAACACCACAAAGACTTTGACTGCTCCTTCTGTAACTAGCTAATTATTAAGTCTGGTAATTTTGTTTTCTTCATAGAACTAGGCCTATGGGAGGCAATTTGTCAAAGTAAGGTCCATTGCATCTATATAGATATGATCATCCCACTAAAATAGCCTCTGTAGATTTAACTGCCTTAAATTTCTTAAATCTCTGGTTCACTCATTCATCTAACACTGAGTTTTCACTTCTTATATGTAACCTTGTTCACTGAGTATCCTTTACTCAGAAATGTTTAAAGGCTAGTTCAAATGCTAAAATCATTTCCTAGCATTCAAAGACAACCCTAATCTAGACCAGATCAAGTTTTCTGCTCTTAACTCCTATTTTATTTCTCTAGAGGGATTCTTCATCATGGCCCAAGTGATTTTACCCCACTCTCAGACTACATATATGCTTACACATGAATGGGTATCTTTCCCTACATATCTACATATACCTTGGCTCAGGGTATTTCCTTGCTTGGAAATACCCTCCCAAATACAGACCCTAACAATACTTTGGGGTCAGCTTATCTTCTTGAAGACTTCACCTCTTCCACTCAGAAACTTCTATTATACTTACAGTAAGTTTGTAAAATTGGCATTATTTGATATTTCAATGCTAGCTTTAACAACCCAACAAGATTTTAAAATCTTTCAGGGCAGATCATGTAGTGGACTTCTGTATCTTCCTCAGAACCCATTTCTAGGTTTACTAAGGCCAGGCAATATTTTCTACCACTTAGTTAAAAGTCTTCAATAAAGTGTTCATTAATCCTAAAATGTTATTTCCACTCATATCTCAAATAACAACCATTGTTAAATTGCACCACTTTGATCATATTTAAAGATACACAAAAGCTGATTTTAAAATTCCTTAGCAGGAACTTTAAAATTCTTTAATGAGAGACATAGCATAAAGCATAACATATAACATTCGGTAATCTGACAATTACCTTTATTTTCCCACGTAAACTTTATGAAAAATTTAAAAATCAATTTAAAATACTTGCCTTCATAAATACTAATACAAGTTTCAAGGGGAAATATCTAAAACTTTTATATATGATTTATGACTGAAAATGTCAAAGAAAAAACAAGTTTTAAATCATTAAAGAGTAAATATTTGGGTGGAAAGAAACAGGTTTATTGGTTTATTTTTTTAAGTTGTATTTTAAAGATTGTTCGAGGGTTCAGCTCCTGTGATGGAAAATTCCTTTAGTTATACACTAAAGAAGTAAGCACAAATTAAGTACAAAAAAATTCATACCCTTGACATTTAGTGTAATAAGGCAAAAATGTTCATTACCACAATATTAAGAAATATCAACAATATGAGTCTGAGTAACGAATTCATAAGAGTTTGAATTGGACCAAATCCTGGGTTTTCCTTCTTCACTCTGTTTCTTTTCTATTTTAAACTAGTGGCAACAGAAATTTCTTTGTTTGAAAGTCAGGAATGCTAAAGTCTTAAGTGATAGAACAGGTAGCTCAGCTTCTACTTCATGTCTGTCCTCAGAGGGAGCAAAACATTGTGGATAAAGTAATTTTGTTTTTATTTCTGGAAAAATCATTTTTCTGTGAATCTTCATAATTCATAAAATAAACTTAAAAAATTATAGGCCAGTCAACCACTTCCCCCTGATTTGTGGATATACTATACTATACTTTAATTTCAAGAACACATGGCTTACTCAAGTTTTCTTACTGCTTGAAAAGCCTAAAAGTTGCGGCTAATTCTAACACAACTCCGGGAGAATTTTACGCTCTCATCATATATTTCTACAGCTCATGTGCAATATTTTTGCAAAATATAAAAGCAGTCTAGGCTCAAGAGTCACACTGCATGCCATCGAATTTATTTTTAGGGTACTGTACATTTTCAACTATGGAAAAAACTTTGTGTTACACCAACTGCTTAAGAACTATATGTAGGAAAAAAATGGAAATTAGTAATTTCATTAAGATGGAGCAAATGACAAAAAGTCATCTTTCTTTGTTAATATTTGATATGCTTGCTCTACACAAATTAGGTTTGACAAAGTAATCACAACTTTTGAAGGGCATAAAGCGAAAGGCAAATTTTTAAATTTAAAATCTGTGATTCAGAGTCTAACCCAACTTAATTAAGTTTTAAATATTCAAGAAATAGCCAACTCCAATTATTAAACAAAGCAGGGAGCAGCAATAGGAAATACTGAACAGCAAACAGTTCCTAGGTCATATAAATCAAATCAAGGTCAAGACAAATTAAATAAAGACCAGAAACCATATAAATCAAATCAAGTCAAGACAAATGCAATCAAGACCAGAAACTATTTTCTTCTCAGCACACACAGTTCCCCAGAATCACAAACTTGACTACCCGGAGGGAGGCGCGGCAGACGCACGGCACGCAGGCGCGCGCGCACACACAATGGAGAGAGGAGCTTGGGGACCCTCAGCTGACGGAAAGGAGAGCACGGTGGGAAAATTTCACTTTGTTTCAGATCAGACTGAGCGAAATTGCAGTTAGTGTTACAGACTACCAATTCTCTGGATTCAGTCAAAGGGAGAACCGAATGAATGGGGCGTTGGACAGGGCTGGGAGGCAGGGGAGAAGGAGGGAGAGTGCCTGGGAAAAAGAAAGTTTGAGGCACTTTGCAAAGCTTCAATGGATTAACCTTTAAAAAAACCTCTTAACTATTTCTTATTTCATATTTCCCTCCCCAGTCTCTAATTTTTATTAAATACACACGGACTTCCTGGGGGCTTAACCTAGACTTGCCCTAAACCTAGCTTCAAAGGCCTGGTCCTCAGGACACGCCAGGAATCCGAAGCTAGAAGTATGTCCTATACAGATGGCTTTGCGGGGGAGGGGGATTTAAAATATCACTTTTGTGATCACGCCTAAAATGAGACCAATGGCGAAAGGCAAAGATGAACTCCATGAGTCCATAAGTAAATTGAGAGCCCAATCTACAGTGCTTTGATCTTTTTCTACTGGAAACAGAAGCTGTGTACTATACTCTCGACATTTTTTCTTAACTTGAAAAAAGTTTGTTTTCACATTTTTAGACCATGAGGGATGGAGGCATTGGTGTGTTGAACCTCTGACCTGTTCACGAATGGCATGTTAGGCTACCTAGCAAAGGAAAAACTAAAACGTGAATGCTTTAAAAAGTTAGATTTGGATAACATTTAGCAGATAGCCTGAAATGCAATCATTTAAAAACGTTAACGACGTAAAAAAAGGTCTCTCCACACGGTTTTTCTTTAATAAAATAAAAATATAGTTGGGGAGGATGGTTAAGAAGTTGGGTCCCGATTAGTGGTCTCCGTACTGGACAAAAAGCTTCCCTTAACCACATGCATCTATCTTCTGGGAAAGGCAGGGAGAGGGGGCTGGGAAGTCATCAGGACCCTGCGTTACTCCTGTCACCACCGGCTGGGCCGGGTGGGGGTGCGAGATACAACTTCGCCCTTCAGAAGCAGCTCTGAAAGGGAAAAAGAAGTCACCTCGCTCTGCGCAGGGGAAGAGTCCATTCAGTGCCACCTCCACCCCTCGTCTCGCTCCGCCCGAACTTGTGTGTATGTTGTTGGGGACACGACTCGCGTTTACTCCATGATTTCCAAGACATCGCCATCTCTTCGAAGTTAAGTCCCCCAGCCCTGGTCCCCAACTTCGTCACTCTCGGCAGGCGCAGGTGTCTATTTTTATTACCACCTCCGCCCCCCGCCGCCCCGAGCGCGCGCAAGCCCCATCCAGTCGCGCGCCCCAGTCCCTCCCTGCCTACAGCGCGGAGCACCAATTACAGTAGTCTCACAAACTCTAGGAAACTCCGAGCCCTACTCGCGGGTCACCTGGCCAGAGTGGCCGGCTTAGCCTTCAGGGGAGCCCTGGGACCGCCCCTCATCGCTGATGCCCAGAGCTCGGAGCGCGAGGGGTTCCGGAGTAGTCACGTGGGCGGCCGGGGAGGCCTGGGCTTGCTCACCTGCATCCCGGGCACCTGGACAGCCACCGATGAGTGGGCCATGAAGGCGACCGCTGCTCCCTCCGCACTGCTTCGGTGG
Source organism: Erethizon dorsatum (assembly GCA_028451465.1). NCBI lineage: Eukaryota > Metazoa > Chordata > Mammalia > Rodentia > Erethizontidae > Erethizon > Erethizon dorsatum. The sequence goes on along the minus strand of CM051842.1, from coordinate 117,962,757 downwards.
CGGTGGCGCCTTGGGCTCAGCTGGCTCCTCCTACAGGGGTAGCTCGGCGGCCCTCCCAGGCTTTTCGATTGGGGCCTGAAAGAACACACAGAAGTAGGGTTACTGGGATGGTGGTGCCTAGCCCCAGGCTGAGAGGTGGGCGGTTCGCTGCGCGGCTCTCTGGGACTCAGTCTACCTTTCTGGCGCCCGGCCGTCGCTGTGACCGCCGCCTCCGCAGCTGCTCCTCTTCCTGAATGCGGGTCGCTGTGTGTGGCAGTGGCTGGGACCTGGGCTCCAGTGATGCCGCTCCTCTGCGTCTCGCCGCTTTAGGAAGAGGAGGTGGAGGCGCCCCAGCAACCCGCCCGCTAGCCTGGCCGGGGAGGCGGTTGGGGGCGGTTCCGCCACTGGCCCTGCCCCCGCCCGGCAGCCGGGAGGCGTCTGGGGAGCTGAGGCAGCGGGGTTTGGCTAAGGCTGGAGCCTAAGAAGGGGGAGACTCTCTGGGCACGCGGAGAGTACAACACCGGGACTGGGCGACCAGGGGCACAGCTGGGCCTGCAAAGAGAGTGGAAGAGTTTGGAAGACGCTGGGGTGTGAGGGCTTCTCAGACCCGGCCACGTTGCAGGCGGGAGTGCGAGGCTGGGCGCACGCAGCCTCGGAGACATCTTCACTTGAAACTTGGGAAGTGTTGGAAATTTTTCTTGGCTCCCCGACCTGACACTGGATAGGCCTACGGAGAGCTACCAGGTTGGTAGACGACCCCCCCCCCTTGCTTCTTCCCGTCTCCCAAGCCTGGACGACACCACTGGGCCAACCTGTAGCCTCTCCCCCTGCTTCTCCGCTCCCAAACACGCTTCAGGAGACTTCAAAGGAGGCCTACCTGTTGGACGATGAGTTGGGGGACTGCCAGGCTGACGCTTCTCTCCACAAGTTCTGCACGTGTGAAGGAGAGGAGAATCAGAAAACTGATGATCAATTGGCAGGAAAATTAATGAGGATAATAGAGGCAAGAAAAATGAGGTTACATGATTTGCGGTATGTATTACTGAAGTCAGCATACACAGTAGTGGTTTCCACAACTCCCTGCCCCATTTCAAGTTCCACTCCTGGAGCTCTTTTGAGTGTACCCTACTAATAACTCCAGTGACAACAATAGTAATACCGTTCACAGAACTTTCATCATGAAGGCCCTCTGAGAACACACAAGGGGTTAAACACATTTTTAAAAAGTAAATTCCAAGTACCAGTGTAAAGATGAAATTCCTTACCTGGCAGTTTGTCAGGGTTCTGTGTACCCAACGTATGGGGGGCGGGGAGGATCTAGTAAATAATAAATGCTCTTCCTTTTACACCTCTCAGAGAATATGATTATTGTCAATATCATTATTACTAATGTATATCATTTTTGTGACAGTGCCGTGAAGTGTTTTATATGTTACCTTATTGAATTTTGACAAGGCCCTTCTGGGGTCATGCAGATTTCCCCCACTTTACAGCAGAAGAAAAAGGCTCAGCCAGGTAAATAATTTGACCTATGTATAAACAATTAAAAGATTGTAAAGTAGGTTCATGCCTATAATCCCAGCTGATCTGGGAGGCTGAGGCAGAAGGAGCCTTGCCCAGGAAACTGAACAAGACCTTGTCTCAAAATACAAAATAAACAGGGTGGGGACATAGCACCCTGAGCACCCTTAGCAGGTACTAAGGCCCTGAGCTCAAATCCTAGAAGTGAAAAAAAAAAAAAGTGGTACACCTAGGAATTCAAACCTAGGTCCCCCTGATGGATGATCAACTTATTACTTCCCTACCGTATGGCTTCTGTTCATTTTTAAAGATGATTAAGGACATAATTGCATTTTCCTTACTCCTGGTTCCCCAAGTCCAGGCTTTCATGACTGCTAGCTTTATGGTATGCCCCAATCTAGTGTCTGTGTCCCACCAGCCCAGCTCACACTAATGCCAGAAACCTGCAGTGCCACCTACACTATAATGCCCATAGAAATCTCCTGGGGTTCTTTTTAAAGTGCAGATCTTGATCTCACAAGCTTGGAGTGAGTCCAAGATTCTGCATTGCTAACAAGCTTCCAGGGAGTGCTGAGAGGACTGAACTTTAGATCACACATAGTTAGCAAGGATCTGAATCAAGCTCCATCATTTGAGACCCACCTCAAGTGGGTGGGTCCATTGAGCATCCCAGTTGCTCCAAGCCCTCCTTCAAACTTTCCTCTTGCATGTCAGGGGAAGCAGCATTCAAACTGTAGTTCTTTCTTCTCGTTTCATCCATTTCATGAGTTTTGTCTGCCCATCAAGGTTATTGGGCCCTTGAAGCCAGAGATCCAGCTTCTTTTACATGAGAATTATTCGGGTAAAATGGCAGTTTTCTGAGGGCAAATGTTTTGCTTGTTTCATTCATTGCTATAGCCCCAGAGCCTAGAACAGTGTGTGGCACATACTAGGCCCTCAATGAATATTAGTTGAATAAGTAAGTCCAATTCCTTTGAATTCTTCATTGAGGTTACTAGGTGTGTAATGGGCTCATTGCATATTTTATTGATGGCAGGCTAAACTCCTAGACATTGCTCTTGCTGAAACTTTAAATTGGTCACTTTATGTGTTACACCATTCTTTATTTTTTTTTTATATGCGGGTACCGGGAGTCAAACTCAGGACCTTGCTCTTGCCAAGCAGGCGCTTATGCCACTGAGCTATATCACTGGCCCTACACCATTCATTTTGTCTTGTAAATTCCTTCCAGTTACTTTGATTTCACAGCCACCTGAGAGTACATTGTATGATTTTAATAAATAAATAAATTAAACATATCAGAGAAGTGACTTCCCCTGACTTCATTCTGGGCCAGAGTTATAAAATAATGGGAAAGAGTGAATGGTAAATTTTCAGACCTGGACCACTGAGACACTTCTTAGACACTGCTCAGTAAATTTTTACCTTTGTTCTCCTCAACTGATATTAAATAAACCATTGGTTGTTGTTATTATTGATAAGGATCATTTGAGTTTTTGCATGGGGTTCTTTGTAGTTTTACTTATGCCTTTTCCATTGCGTGTGCACATATGCTTATGAATGCACACGTACATATACATAAAATCCTATGAAGGTGTCAGTATTTGAAATCAACTCAAATTTTATGAGCACCAAGAATTTTTGTCTCCCTTAGACTGCATTACTTCACAATTTTTTTGCAGGGGGGAGACAGGGTCTCACTATGTAGTTCAGTCTGGCCTGGATTCACTGTGTAGCCCAGGCTGGCCTCAAACTTGCAGCGGTCCTCCTGCCTCAGCCTCCCCAGTGCTGGAATTACAGAGGTGTGCCACCACGCCTGGCTCAAATTCTTAATTTAAGTAAAATGACAAGAAATTCTATTATGCTTTTGCATTTACGCAATCTGATAACATAGGTTGAATGAATATCCCTTATCAAAAATACTTGAGACTAGAAGTGATGTGGGACTTTTTGGATTTGGTGCTTTTTGCATGGATGTTATCAGTTGAGTATCCCTAATATGAAAATCTGAAACCTGAAATGCTCTAAACTTTAAAAATTTTGGAACATACTGCTGGGCAAAGGAGTTTCAGATTTCAGAGCATTTTGGATCTTGGATTTTTGAATTGGAGAGCTCAGCCTATAAATTGCTATGTATTCCCACAGCTTGATAGAAAAAGTTCCTTGAGGAGAGACTCTATGTCTTAGGCTTTTGAGTAGCACAGGGTGTAATACAGTGCCTCAGAATTTGGTACTTGCTTGATTCGTATGACCTGAGTGGCTATGAATACTTAATAGTTATATAAATAAAGATTATGTATAAATTAAGTCAGTGAAATCCAAGTGAGTGTCCTTGAGCTCCCTCAAATTTCAATTTAGCTTCTGTGGTTTCAATTTCCTGTCATTTGTCATACCTTCAATATTAAATATTTAACTTTGCCCATGTTTATAAATATTCACTGAATGGACTGGTTCATAGCTAAAGTGCACATAGATGAAAATGACCAAACCATAATGTAGGCAACAGTGAAGGAATGTATTAAAGCCAGGATTCTCAACCAGGTGCAGTTCTGCCTCCTGAAAAACATTTTGGGATGTCACAAGTGAGGAGGGGAATGCTACTGGTATCTAGTGTATAGAGGACAGGAATGCTAACCATCCTATGTGCACAGGACAATCTCTACAACAAAGAATTATCCAGCCCAAAAGGGCAATGGTGCCAAAATTTGAGAAACCATGCTCTCCACTTCTACATTCTTTGTGTTAAGGGCTGCTAACCAAGAGGCAGAATTGGGAATCACTGTTCCTTGAAGATTTTAATTCACTATGTTTGCCCCCCCCCAAACAAAAAGCCACAGTACAGTGGGCCATATTAATTTGGTGCTGGAAACGGGAGTATTGTTATCTTACCTTTATACTAAGCCATAGATCAATTGCCCCAAAGGAGTGGATACATGCACAAGCAATTCATTTATGCTTTTGTTACCCTCCCAATACACAATTGACACTCAAATATTTTCCTTCTTCAAAGTAAGATTGAACAGAATATGGCTTTAAGAAAAAAATTGATTTGTTTAAAAACTTATCACTGAACATGTTATAATATACTAAGCATTACCTAAAAGAGTTCCAATATATTAATTCATCAAGATAAATTTGACTGCTCTTCCACTTTACAAAATTTAAAGGTAGAATTTCACGTTTTGGGGTTTCACATTTTGAACCTAATGGCTATGTTGAAATATATAAAATAAGTAAAATAACATGGCGAATTGATAGGATTATTTGAATTTCTTTCAATTATCAGAATATTTAAAACCAAGGGAAATTATCTGGGTAATTCTAGAAGCTTACCATCCAGTGATAGGGATGTTGTGATTCAGGCTCTAAGACTCTGCACTGATATTTGGAAGTACAGCATTCAAAGATCATTTTCTTTTAAATAAAAACATATGTGATACCCCAGATCTCCTTCTTACTCTCTGTGGGTATCAAATTTGAAACCATGATATGATAGTTCTTGCAGATGTTGTATCCTCGCTATTGTTCCGGCAAAGCATCCCGAGGAAAAACCAATTGAAACAGTTCTTGTCAGGGAACATTAAACCTGTGTAATTGCTGAATTCTCCGGAATCACCTTGTACCTTTTGGGGCTTGCACAGTGCTTTACCATAGTACTATTTTTAACGAAAACTATAGTATTTAAGACTTTGCACGGCTGAATTTTCTCACTAGCTTTACTTCCTGAGCTGCTGAGGGGGAATCGAGCAACAGAGGAGGTGGGTGGAAGCAGATGCTGCTTAAGCGGTTTCCTGCTTATAGCGTTTCTTTACACGTACACTTACTTGCTTTGAAATATTTGCATTAAGTACGGAAAGAATCGAGCTCATAACTTTTTGCCTTCACCAATTGGTTACAGAGCTGAGAGAAGCAAATGTGGCCTGGACAATTTCAGACACGTGGAGAGGTAGGAGTGCAAAGACAGAATGTGCAGCGCTCCTTTCCTGATTGCAGCTTTGCTACCTGCCTGAACTTCAGTTACAGAATCTCACTGTTGACCTTTAGATGCCTCAGGCCCAAGATGAAGGCCCTCAGAGCCCGCATAGGGTCAGTCCCAGTGTCCTGAGTGCCAAGAGAAGCACAGCTTGCTGCACTGGTAATCCCCTAATGACAGTTGTGTCTTGCCATATGAGCATGCGAAGAGATTTTCTTCTGTGAAGAGTTTGAAGGACATTTCTTGGGTGAGCATCTTTGGGAGCCTGGGATCTTTTAATAAGGTCAGGTAACTTCTTTTTGCTCTCCTGGGTATAGTTTTTAGTCACAGGAGAGCCTTTTCATGTCTTTCCATGAAATGATGCTCAACAACCAATCCCAGAAATATTTCTTCACCACTGAGTGAACTTTTAAAAAGGTATTGAATTGACCACTTGTTCTTTAATTCATAGGCTTCTCAAGAGAACAGCTCTAGTCAAAGGTGGCAGTTAAAAACAGGAAAAAAACTGGCAGTTGAGACCAAATAGGAAGTGACTATGCCATCAGCTCACACTGAGGAAAAGGAAGTTGTTGCCAGGACCTCTAAGAGAGGCAGTTGTGTGAAACTACCACGCTTAAACATTCTTAGCTGAGGCTCTGTCAGCCTGTGGCAAACACTTCCATGGTTTTGTTACTGCTGTAAGCAAGAAAACATGAAGAGGGCAGGCGCTACCAGGCACCCCTTGTAGAACTGTTATCAGGGACTGCCAGAAGATTCTAGGGACAGAAGCTCAACATTGTAAACAAGAAAAGCCCCCATCCTGCTCCTCTTTTTTCCCCACGGGGCATGTTGACTTTTTAAGATTAGCTAACATTCGGTATGACCTATGATGAGGTCTGCCACAAGGATCCAACTGTAGCCTATAATGGAATTTTTACTGAGAAACCCAAGACAGAATGTCTTTTTTATACTTTCACTTTGCCCCCACGTCCAGCCTAAGCCACGCCATCTTTCCCTTTCTCCTATTTTTTCTTGTGTCCTTCTTGAGCACAGTGCTAAGCACTGTGCTAAGTAAGTGCTGGGAGTTTGCTTTCTCACAGGAGAAAGCCACGGACAAGACACAAGCAAGGTAAGAAATGAGTATAGTAGCAGTCTATTTAAAATACAGCAGCAAGCACCCAAGGGCAATTCATTGTACCAATGTGTAGGTCCCAGAAGGCTTCACGGAGGAGGTGATATTTGAGCTAAGCCTTGAGATATGAGTAGGGAAAGAATTGAGGTGAGGGGATAGAGAAGAGAGAGCATCCTAGACAGATGGAACAACATGAACAAATTCTAACACCACCAGTGTGTATGGCCCATCCCCTATGATCTGGTGAAAATATATATTCTACTCTCAGTTCATAGAGATTCTGAATTTGCAGGTTTCAAATGAAGAAAGGATACTGGGATTTTATTTTGTAAAAGCTGTGATTAGCCAGGAGTGGTGCTGCACACCTGTAACCCAGCACTCTGGGAGCCTGAGGCAGGAAACAGTTCAAGCCCAGCCTGGGCAGCTTAGCAACTTAGTGAGACCCTGTGTAAAAATAAATAAGAGCTGGGGCTGTAGCTCAATGTGAAGGCTCTGGGATCAATCCCCAGTACCATAAGAAAGCTATGATAATGGGTATTCTTGGTTAACAGCCACTAGCTTAGAGAAATGAGAAGCTCTGAGGACTACCTGGCAGTTTGCTTTTGAACACACAGAAACAGTTCATGAGGCACCCCAGCAATGAGACTGGAAGGATAAGTTAGGGGCCGGCTGTGAACCACTCTGCAGGGTTTATTCTTGATCCTGGAGGCTCCTAGGAGTCCTGAAGGGTTTTAAGGAAGAGAGGAATTTGATCCAGATTTGTTTTTTCAAAAGAAAACTCTGCTTAGCACATAAAGGATAGATTGGATATAGGAGAGAGTGGAAGCAGAGGGACTTATTAAGAGGCCATTAGGAGGCCATTTAAAAAGTACAGAAGAGGGACTGAACTAAATTAGTGGCTGTGAGAATATAGAGGAAAGGATAGATTCCAGAAACAATTTGAAGGTGGAATCAACAGTATTCAATTGATTGGACGTGAACACGACCAGAGGGAGAGGTTTCAAATGCCAGAGACATCCAGTTTAGGGAACTGGACAAATGATGCCTGCAACTGAACCAGGGAATATAAAAGGGCCAGGATTGGGGGAAAGATAAGGAGTTCAGTTTGGGTACCCTGAGTTTGAGATACCCTAAGTGGAAATGTGCAGGGGGCAGTTGAACATAGCAAGAGGTCAGATTGCAAATATAGATTTGATAACTGCAGAAATGAATCCTTTGTAACCTCATGGCAAGGTATCAATAAAGGAAATAAAAATAGAAACCAAGTTGGAACCATTCACTTCCTATTTAGAAAATACTTCTTGAATACTTGTCCAATATTTTGGAGTAGTCAAATGCTGTCTGTGCCTACTGGCGTCATATCTATCTGCAGAAGGTATACCATTTTCTTCAAAGTAGTGATTGTTAATCTCATGTCTATAAGATTGTATTACTAAGTATTTCTGCTGTGTTCCTGCATGCATAAATTGCCCTTTGAATGCGTGATAATCACAGTAAAGAAAGGGACTGAGTAAAGGACAAGAAATGATGTGAAGAGATCTGAATGCTACATTGCCAAGTTTTCTGGGATGGTTTTCTTGCACGCAACTGTAAAATAGATTATTGTGCACCAGAACAGTTTGTATTATATTTCCCATCCTACACTCAAAGAAAATGAGGTGGGAGATGACATGCATGCCTGGTTTCACAAAGCCAAGTTAGTGTCTCCTACAATGGAAAGAAAAACAAGAACAATTTATTGCAATCTAAAGCACAGATTACTGGCAAAATCATGATATTTGCCTGCTGTGAAAGTATGTAGTGACTTTGGTTAATATTTCCCCAATTTTTCAAAATCATTCATACTGTTCTGGTTCTTTTATTCTTTCTGTGCTATTGACCTTTTATGAAACTTCACACATCCCTACAGTTTACCATATGTTAAGGTAAGCATTCAAGTGGCTAAAAGCCAACTTGAAATTAACACAGATAAATCATACTTTCCACATAAATTGTGAAGATAGTGGTAGACATTTACAATATGAGATCATGAAAGCATATACAAATAGATTGCATTTAAATATTTTGTACACTACATTTTTTATGTATTTGGGCTTTTTCCCTCAGGTGTTACAAGAAACGGAAATATACCAGCTCTTAAATTTTAATGCTTCGTTTGCATCTGGCAATATACAGATTCCTGCTAGGCAAATATAGAGAAATAGTTACTTCCTATGTTGTGAAGGACAGATTTAGTTCATAAAATATATTTTTAAATGATATATTTTCTTATTTTTTCCAGACTCTGGAGGCATGAAAAAGTTATTGCTGTATGGAAAGGTAATTTATATGAACAATAGCAGGAGGAGCTGTATTTGGGTTGTAAAATGCGGGGTTATTGAATGCTTTTTCCTAGTAAAAAAGTAAGTTATTCAAAGTGAGTACCCCTAACACAGTGTTGTACCCTCAGTTCTCTACTGCGGTTCTGCACATAGTAAATGAAGCACAAATTCCTCCATTGTCCTTCTTAAATCAGAAGCCCAAGCCACACTTAAATTAATGTAAGGAGGAACTAATTATAATAGCTATCATTTATATAATGTTAACTCTGTCTCAGAAATGGTTGCAGTTTACATACAATATCATTTAACCCTTACCTCAATTCCATGAGCTAGCTACTGTTACCATCGTATCATTCCCACTTTACAGATGAAGAAACTGAAGCTCAGAGAGATTAAATAACTCTTTGTAAGATGAAATATAGGATACCAGTTAAATTTGAATTTTTAATAAATAGTGAATAATTCTGCGTGAGACATATTTATACTTAAGCATTGTTGATTATCCGAGATTCAAATTTAATCAGATCGCCTAGATTTTTATTTGCTAAATCAGACAAACCTATAAACCAAAGTCAAACAGTTATTAAGATGTGGGGCCAGAATTTTAACTCAGGGAGTGTAGCATCAGCATTCATGATTTTTAACCTTTGCATTTATAATGATTATAAAGCACGGAGGGTAGAATGCTTCTCTATATTTGGAGTATTGAAAAACTAATGACTAATGGATAAGCCTTACGGTCAAGATCACAGATCTATTAGAGCTTTGAATTTATTTTAATGTACTCTAATTATTATCATTTAATAACAACATTTTGAATCTGAATTCTCATTCCAAAAGTAATAACACCCATAGTATTTTCAAACTGATTTTTTCTTTAGTGTTCTCCATGAAAGAGATTAAGGAAAAGCGTGACTCACTGTAATGATCCACTATAATGAGTGAATTACCTGATCAGTACTGTTGCTCAAAACACTGTTCCCTTCCATTACAAAACACTTTTGTATTCTTTGCAAAGAATAAGAGCTTTCTTTCAGTAAAAGCTTTTTAAAAGAAAAAATATATTTACTCATACCATTTTCTTTTGATATTTTTACTCTGAAACAGGGAGAGAGACTTTTTTTTGAAAGATAGTGCAATTTAATGGAGGAGGGAAATATGGGCTTTGCGGCCTGGAAGACCTTATTGGGATAAGTAAAGTTGATGTCTGGACCTCATTTTCTTTGTCTGAAAAATGGGCATTATTAATACCTACATCAAATGGTAATGATGACGGTGAAATGTAACGAACTCAACTGCTCTAATGCAATATCTGGTACGGAATTGACAATTTGCAAAAAGTGGTACTTGTCTCTCCTATCCATTTGTCCCTTTCCCGAGCCTCTGATACTCTTAGCAACCCTTATGAGTCTCTGAAAATCGAACCCTTACTTAGGAAAGTATTTGACTTGTTCAGACATTACACAGCAATCAAGAGTAGAGTCCCTTGGAATCCAGAGGGCCTAAAATGCTTTCCTTCCTTCTGCGGTTTTCTGAATCCCTAAAATGTTTATGTTCAAACAAAAGACTACATTGTGATTTCTGCACTTTTTGAGAGAGAGAGGAGAGAGAGAGAGAGAGAACAAGGGGGGAGAACTGAACAAAAAAAATGGAAACAGCTTTGGTAAATGAAGAGGGAAAAATGGGCTGAAGGGAGGGGAAGGCAATGGAAAAAAAGAATTAAGATAGAGTATATTATGTACAGATACAACATCTCCATGATGAATGTGATCATTGCACATGGCAAACAAGTACTAATAAAAAAATTAATAATTTTTTTAAAAATGAGAATGTTCTTAGAGATTCAGGTTGGAGTTTATATACTTTAGTGTCCTTTAAGAGACACTGAGAGACACAGAAATGGATGGCAAGGACAGGAAAATTATGTCATTAAAGCATTTTCTCTTTTTTATCCTTTAAGTGCATATGTGGACACATGCCTGCTGAATTAAGGGGTGGTGATATATAATGAGGGCAAATACAGGAGCAGATGTAGTCAGACCCAAATAAAAGGTCATCATAAGCTTAGAAAGCAAGTAACCTTGATACTGAGAAAAAATCAATTCTGAGATGTAGCACAGAATATAGTATATTAAGAACGGAACTCAGACTACTGAAGTTTCAAATCCTAGTCTAGGCTACATACTAGCTCTGTGATCTACAGCCAGTTAGTTTTCTTGTACCTCCGTTTTCTCATCCGCCAAAAGAAGATATTGAAAGTATCCAGTAATCAAGTTTTTTTTTTTTTTTTGTGGGTAACAGGGGTCGACCTCAGGACCTTGCACACCAGCAGGCACCCGTGTCACTGAGCGATATCACTGGCCCCTTTTTTCATATGTGGGATCTGGGAGTCGAACTAGAGCCCTTGCGCTTGCCAGGCAGGCGCGTATGCCGCTGAGCCATCTCACCAGCCCTCAAATTGTTTTAAATAAAGGCTTAAATGAGTTTTTTTTCCTTAAACTTTCATTAATATATGAGATATCTACAGAAACCTGCACAAATCCTAAATGTGCAAGAACTCAGTGGATTTTCATGAAGTTAATGCATTCATGTATTTGTCACCCAGATCATGAAAAAGCACACTACCTGCACCCCAGCTGTCACCTCGATACAGCCACCATCTCCCTCAGCCCAAAGCTGTCTTCAAGCATTGTAGGCTTGCACTGCCTGGATTGGAACTTGCAGTGGGGATCTATGGAAAGTCCTTAGAACAGTGTCTGCAGTAACTCAATGTACATTTGGCAATGTGATTTTCACAGTGAGAAAGTAGGTATGATTTTGGGGATCGAATTCTTAATGGCAATAATAAAAAGCAAATTGTGAAACAGAGCATATGACCATAAAGTTAAATGTAACAAGCCAATTTTTAAAAATTGGAGTTCTTAACATTTTCCTTCTATAAATTGTATCTATTGTATATTCCATGGGAAGGAAATACATTCCATTTTAGACATCAAAGTAAACATATTCCCAAACATTTCAGCACAATCCAAAATAAGAATTTTACTAAAATATTTAAAAGACCTAGTAGATGAGAAAACAAGTTTGGCAGAAGCCTTTCTAGGCCTCAGTTTCTGAATCGTAAAATGAAGAGAATTAGGCTATCTCTATAGTTCTTTCCACCGCTGACATTTAATGATTCTATGAAAACCTGTCTTAAAAAGCAAAATCTGGAAATCTGTGAAGTATTGTTTTATAGCCTAATAATAAATCTAGAGTCACAGTCACACGTGACCTTTCGGGAGGAAGGCGGCAGGTTTCTGAATCATGTCTGACTAATCTGTTAGCGCTCCTCAAGAGAATAAATAACATATGGATGAAGAGAAACCAAGGGATAGAATTTACAAAGACTTTGTAAAAAGTCCTTGACAAGCTTCCATTTTTTTTACTATTTCATTGTTAAATGAGCCACTATGGGATTTGCAAAAGGTTTTTTTCATGAAAGGGAAGCTAACTTACAGAATGAATTGAAGAATAGGAAAAAGTGGGTGCTTCTCAGGATGGAGATGTGTCAGCTGTAAGATTCCCATGGGCCCAGGCTTATTTAAGTATTACAAATAATACACAATTACGTATAAACAATGAATTTCTGTGTTTATAGCTGGCACTAGCTCTTCTCACTAGTGAAATGACTAACTAACATAGGATAAATGGCAAGAAAATGTCTCAAAATTGAAGGAGTAGGAAAAGAAAAAAACAATAGATCATCTCAGTAAGGTATACAGAAAAAAATTAACTGTACAAAAAATAATTAAATATGTTGTTACCTCTGGCTCTGGAAAACCATCTAAAAGTTGTAAGTTATTTCTGAAACAATTTCAGCTCACTGTGCCGCTTTGGCCAGAAAGACCAGCAACATTCTGTAAGTTAACAGAGAAAAGACTAGAAATGAAATAAAATGTTATCCTATTTTTTAAAAAAATATATATTTAATTTTAAAAAGTATTTTGGAGCCATATCTATAACATAATGTTAAATTCAAGGGGTGACAAGTTAAGAAAAGTGACATGGAGCCCAAGGTGGTACAGAGTTGAGCAGCGAGAATGAGGGGATGAGAAGGCGCTACAGAGTCAGGTGCAAAAGATGGAGACAGAGGCAACAGCCAAAGTTAATACAGTGATGCCAGTAAAAATTACTTATTTAGAGCTTGCTCTGTGCCCAGCACATGTCTAAGCACTTCACATGCACTGAATCATTCAGTAACGCTCACCCCGTGAGTAGCTCCCACCTCTTTCCTCAGTATGAAAGCATCACGAAGGGTGAGTCAGTAGCGATCAGAGCTATCTACTGACTAGAGCTCAGCACAGACCTTTAAACTCAAAAGTCAAATCCAAGACAAACTAAAGGAAGTGAGACTTTATACACTGGGCAGTAAACCTGTGGAACTCACCCACTCGAACAACAGTCCAAAGGAGAGACTCAAGGGTTGAGATTACTTTTATAGAAAATAAAACCAGTGTATCTTACTAAAAGAATCTTACAAATTGTCTTAAACCTTTGAGGTTGTCCTCAAGACAACTACACTCTCCCCTCCTATTACCAACTTGTCTCTGATTCTCTCTTTAAAACTTCTGCACTGGGCCAGGCACGGAGCCACCTGCTTGTAATCCCAGCTACTCAGGTAGGCTGAGGCAGGAGCATCGTAAGTTTGAGGCCATTATTACCTAAAATAAATACATTTTTAAAGGGCTGGGATATAACTCAGCATTACTTGGGTTCAATCCCCACTACCAATAAATAAATAAATAAATAAATAAATAAATAAATAAAATTCTGGTCTGAAGGACAAAAAATTTGGCTGTGGCTTTTCTTTAATTATGGCATGGAGGAATGGTAATTAAATTCCTTATGACTACCTCCCTATGAATATAATTCATACTATGCTTGAATCTGTTTTGAGACACGATCTTTTTTTTCTTTTTCTTTTTCCTTTTTTGTACCAGGAATCAAACTCAGGACCTTGTGCTTGCCAGACAGGCGCTGTGCCACTGAGCTATATCCCTGGCTTGAACCTGTTTTAATTGATAGCCTACATTACAAAGAATTCTATTAAAAACAAAGCTTTGTACTCTATAGAACTGGAATATTTTTTACGAGTGACTTGCTGAAGAACGAATTATGACAAAGAGCAAGTATAAGATTTTTTTTCTTTAGCATCTGTCATCTAGTCAGCATTTGTTTTTGGGTTATTTCATGCTCATGTTTCTTTTAAAAATGCGTTTCACAGCAAATATGTTGCATACAAGGAAAAACATAGAATCCCTGTGTGAAAATCCTCCCATGGAAACTTGCACAGTGGCTTCTCCTTCACATCAGTCCTCATGAAACCTAACAATAGACTCATCCAGTGTTGCTTGGAATATCTTCTGTTTTATTGGTGTGACACTGGTGGTTTCCACCAAATGTGCCAGCATCCTGTCTTGCCTCTGTGATCTCTACCCAGACTGAAGCACTTCACGGGCCCTGGGCACACCATGGATGGGAGCAGAAGAGAAGAAAGACGGAAGGACAATCTAGTTCACAGATAACTAGTCTTATTGGTAGAGAGGAATTATGAAAAGAAAAATGAAAACAACTTGGAGATCTGAGAAACAGAGGAAGGGGATAGGGACAAATGAAAAGATAAGAAGGCACAGAATTTGTTGAAGAAAGGAAATAGGACCAAATATGGTTTTAAATGGTAATAGAGTTAGGTAGGCCACAAGCAAAATGGTAAGGCTAGCTAGTCATTACTTTGAGCTCTGCTACTTCTCATAGCAAAGTCTCAGTCTTCCTCTCACTCCCTCACCCTGACCCTGTGTCCTCTCGCTGCCCCAAAGCCCATCTATGCAGCCAGTGGGTAATCTAGGACTCCCCCAAGCAATGACCTGCTTCTAGGCCATTTTCAGCTTTCTTGATCAAAATGTATCAGTGTTCTGCCCAGTTGTTACCCTGGCCTGAGAACATTTTCATTTTTATAGAAAAATAAGCTAAAACTTATTAAATATTGCTCTCTATTTCTAGTTACAAGTGGAGATACTTTGGGAACAGAGAATTCTCACATCCTCAAATAACAAGTGAAAAGCCAATAGTTTCTGTCAAAGTCAGGTCAACACTCTGAGCTTACATTTCTTTACCTGTAAAATGTAGGTAACACCTTTTGCTTCTATTACAGTTCAGAACACTTTCAAATACGTTCATGTATTTGATCCTCCGCGGCACCCTCTGAGGTAATCATTGCTCCTATTTTACAGATAAGGGAATGAAAGCTCACGAAGGTTAGGTAGCTTTCCTGGATAATGTGAAAGGACTTGGCACCTTCCAATATTGCAGTTGACATGAGAGAACAGGAGCTCCCTGGGCACTGCTGTGTGGTGTGGGAGCCCTGTGTCTCTGTCAAGGCAGTGTGAAGTCAAGCTTATGAGTATGAATCACAGAGACCTCAGTACGAATGCTGACTCTGTCCCCTTAATTACCTGGATCCCTGGGACAGGTCACATTCTCTTAGGCTACATTTCCTCACTTGGAAGATGAGGGTAATGTGCTACCTTATAAGAGCTGCTGTAAGGATTCAGTGAAACACTGAGTGAAATGTGCTTAGTACAATGCAAAGCATAAGGGAAACAGGCAAAAATGTGGAATCTACTGGAAGGATGATTAGTACTGATATTTGGTGCATTCACTTGCCCAGAACATGGAGTCCACTGGCCCTAAGGTAGACATAACCACTAGTGACGAGGCTGTAGGAAAACTGAACCAAACACAGTTGATCCGAGGAAAGAAAGAAAAAGGAAGCTGCGAGCTTTGCAAGATGAAACTAGTCAAAGCTACCAGGACTTGGTTGCACTATTCTTAAGCCAGTGGTTCTCAAACTGGAGAACACATCAGAATCTCCTGAAGGGCTTGTTAAAACACAAATGGCTGGGTCCCTCTCTCAGAATGCCTGATTCAGCTGTTCTAGGGTGGGACCTGAGAATTTGTGCTTCTAATGAGTTCCCTGATGTTGCCAATGATAATGGTCTACCTGGGAAGCCCTCTTTGAGAATCATTGACTTGGAATAAAGAATCTCAGGACTTTAGTCCTGTGCAATTCTGGTCAGCAGAATTTCCTTGAATTTGTATTCTCTTTTCTGAGTAAATATCCACTTGAAAAATGCCAGCTCTGCTTTGGTAGAACAAAAGGAATTGTCCATTCCTGGTCTGCGGGACTTAGGGGAACCAGAGGACTGCTGGAAACCAGGGCTGGTGGAGACAAAGTCTGTCCCAACTGGAAGGCTGGGGGGGGTGACTCTAGAGTAGAACAAAGGTCAAAACACAGAAGCAACAGAGTTAGAGACAGCTGGGATTAGCGATCCTTTCCCAGTTTGGATGTTTTCCTCCCAAGCTTTTTCTTGCTAGAACATTTTATCTCTTTCACAACTGCTATGACATTTAGTGAAGGATGCAGGAGGGATTCACTCTATTTTGAATTTTTCCTACTCTTTTGTTTCAGTCTTTGCCATCCACAAAGCCAGAGTGTACCTCTTGGAGAGCCTTGAGCTGCAGCACAGATTACAGCAGTCTGAGCAAAAAATTAAATGAAATTAGACATCTCTCTGAAGACAAAGTGCGTGCTCTGTGCCCTGTATTATGTTACGGCAAATTTGAAAACCAACGGCTCTGTTCCAAGTTACCACCTGGCAGTTGTCAGTAACTAAGCCTCTGCTACCTATTAAACTCAGTTAATGAAGCAGTCTGTGTTTATAAATTCAAGGATTTGTCTTTGAAAAGAGTATCTCAATAGAATGAGAATGATAGCCTTGGGTTTAGACTTCTGGATTAGCAATCATCTGTCCCCTGAATTTCAAGGGGGTGAAAGAACTTGTGCTCTTACTTATTAATGAGATTATATATTTAAACTACAAATCTTTGGAACTGAAACACAAACATGGAAGTCTGGTATGATTATAAAAACATTGTTTCTTCAGCTCCCAAGGCAGAGATTCTTTGGCTTAGGGATTCCATACAGGGCGTCTGGGCCTGCTCTAAACTATCAGGTATTTGCCTGTACCAACCTGTCCACGTTACATGAAAACAGGCCTCTCATTCTTTCAGAATTCATGGCTCTTGTCCTGAACCATTCACCCCAGCTTATCTCCTACTCCAATTCCTAACTCTTCCTCAGTCTGTTCTAATTTCTGACTGTGTGACTCATTTTTCCTTTTACTGCTTTGCCTCACCCTAGAACCTGGCACTTGGTATTATTTCTCTGACACAAAGCTTTGCAGTCCTCTTTGGCAGTCATCAGCGTCCCTCCTTGGCTACATTTCTCTCATGCCTGGGAGATTGCACCAGTGGGACCAGCCTCTTCCTTGAGCCCTAATACTTTCTCACACAGGTATCCCTGCCCAGTAGACCTAGTCCTGGGGGCAGAACTCAGACTAGTAAGATTTGTGGCCCCTTGATCCTGCTCTCTGAAGGTACAGAGAACAAATGGAGAAGGAGAATTTGGATACCTAATCACTATATACAAAAAGCCAGCTGAGTTTCAACAGGATCTAAAGTACATGAGGAAGAAGAGTGGTTTATAGTATATAAATATTTTAGTTCCAACTTCTCACTATTTATTTCTATCACTATTTATTTCTCTCTCTCCTTCATATCCACCTGTCCCCAGCAGGCTACCCATTGATTGACGACTGGGGCTTATTAATTCTGTCCTCCACGTTGTTTGAGTCCATTTGCCTTGCCTGAGCTGCTTGCAGTGGTACCTTAATAACTGGTGTCCCTTTCTCCAGTGTTTCATGCTCCCCCATCACACTGTTCTATGCCCTTCATCCTGTGCCAATGCATTCTCCACACTACCGCCAAAAGAGCCCTTCTAAAATGAAGATCTGATTATGTTAATCCCCCTTTTAACACTTTCCCCACCCTGTATGTTGCTGATTGTTCTTATATGATTTGGTTTCTTAAAAGATAGAATTTTCTAATTAAGACAACCATATTGATCTATTATGTCTGCATTGCACTTCAGAGTATTTTTACAGCTATTGTATAATTTTTAAAAGCAACCCTAAGACTTGTGTCTTATTTTATCTCTACATTTGAGGAGAGTGTGTTTTTAATTTTAATGAATGGTACATACATAGCATGAGGTAGATATTTAAAAATTAAATTTGTACTGGCAAAGTGAACAGATTAGCTAATACTAAAGAAATATCAAACTTTCAGTTCCAGAGAATGAATTCATTAAGTCTTATTCAAATGCTGATACATTTTAGTTGTTTAGCCCATGTAATTACTGAGGTCAAATTTGGTGGTTCAATTTCCATTTGTTTAAGTTAGCCTCATTGAATTTCATGGACATAGTCTGTAACCCTAACCTCAGAAAGCTACTTCCCAATTGTTGGTCCCAGTGGAAACTTGATAAAAGAATACAGATAAATCTTTGCCATGACTCCATTCTTATTACCTGAAAATGTAAATATACTGGTAGCTCCACAGTGTTATGTAGGTTTTTGTAAAAGCAGTCATGCAAAGAATTCTTAATAACAATCATTTAGACAAAGAGATAAAATGTTTCTCCAAAATGATACTATAAGAACCCTAAAGGATATTCTATAAACACCTAATTCTATTAGCAGCTTTCTAATCTAATAATGCTAGTTTCATCTCTACTTAGGTAACAATTATTAATGTAGCTTCAGATAAACCCCAAATAGTTCTACTTCTTAATTTCTAATTTCTTAATTTCTCCCTGGAATGAATGATGCAATATTGTCCAGATTATACTACCTTTCTCGTTCACAAAAATGTGATGAACTCTAGGCTCAAACTTTGTACCAGTGACATCATATATGGCGTGCATGGTAGCACTGAGAAGACCCTGACCTAGGATTTTCAAATTCCCTCTTATTTACTGTAGGTCAGGGGAAGAATCAATTGTTAATATACAAATATCTCTAGAAGGAGTAACAAATCTTTGTCAGTCATTAGCACCTGGGTATGCATTAATTTATAGGAGAGGTGCCTTAAGGATAACATTTGACTAGTGTGTTTTGAAGGGAAAATAGTGGAGGAAAGGGTGCATATTCCCAAAGAACAGGTTTAAGTTGCATCCACAGATAAAACAAAGCTGGAAGCAGAAGACCTTTCTTACTTGCCTAAGAATTGCTTGTGAAGATTCTTCAACATGTAAGATGTACTTTCCTCACAAAAACAATTCAGAATGATGCACACTCCTTTTCAGGATGGGAGTTTGGAGGCAAGACCTAACTGATGACCAATCCAAAGGTCATGTTTATTTTATTTGTGTAGAATTTTAACTGACTGTTTAGAGAAAATAACACTTGTGTTTGTGTCCTCCTTGGACCTGAGGACATTTTTCTTGTTAAGAGTCTGCTAATTACGAGGTATAAACTAATCTCAAATCACTGAGTTACAACTATTGCTTTTTTAGGGCATAAACAATGAGTGCTTACCTACATGACTAAAAGCAGGCCAGAACACCAGGTTTGATGAAACATCAAAAGTATGGCTGCTAACTGTCACCCGCACAATAGCCCCTCACAGTCATTTCCTACTTGGCAGCATAGTGGAGAGAGCTGAGAGTGTGGGTGATTGACTTGACATCTTGACTTGTCATTATGATTTGAGCAATCTTTTCTGCCTCCCTGTCCTGTACAAGTGACATTTTCTTTCGTTACGAGAAACATAACTGTTTCTAAGGGACAAAGTCATGATTTGGTTCTGCTAGATTCAACAATGTAAGTTTTAGGGGCTGAGGATGTAGCTCAGTGGTGGAGTAAGTTAAATACTCCCTCTAGGTTCCAACTCCAATGCACACACGCACACGCACACACACACAAATGTAAGTTTTCAAGTCAATAGCATAATAGCACCTTCTAACATATAATGCATGCTTACACATGGTCACACTTAATTCTCACAAGACCTGTGAGGTAGGCTGTAGCTATTTTTAATTCTACTGTGAGGAAAGTGAGTTTCTAGGGTAGAAAAGACTTACTCCAAACGTCACAGCTAATAAGTGGTGAACCTTTCAATTTGGACTCCAAATTCTAGGCTTTTGACATCAGACCTAATGTTGATTAATATTATTACTGTCTAGCAGGGTTCCCAGTCTAAAATTCTTATGTCTGACTTCTCCTTCAAGCTCTTCTGTTAGTCAGGAGATGCTACTTATTTTGCTTTCATAATGTTTCGCAAATCTACCTACTTTGAACTTCCTCTCCTTGTTTCCATACCTCTAGTGCAGGCTATCATTGTTTCCCACCTGGATTATTGCAATAGTTTCTTAATTGGTCTGCTCACAATCTTCTGATCTGTGCTTCGTGTTGCTGCTAGAGTGGGCTGTTTAGAAACACAAGCCTGGACACGATGCACCTATATTTAAAACCTTTCAGTGGCTCTCTGAGGCCTTCACAATGAGGTCACAAGTCCTTAATATGACCCTGCTGCATACCTTTCCCCTTGTCCTTCATCTACACTCTGGTCTGCACCGACAAAAGCTGGTGCTTTTCTTCCTGAAAATCTCATGAAGTTTTTGCCTTTATTTCTATTGGAAAAGCTTCTTCCTGCTGTCGTCCACCTTATGCAGGAAGAACCTATACCAAATGTCTTCAGTGAGTTTTTCACCTGATGTAGTGCCTCCATTCATCTTCATATAAATGCCTGCTATGGTACTTAACAGGTTTAGTTGTAATTACTGATTCACATATTCATCTGACCCACTAGACCAGTGGTGGCAAACCTGGAGCATGCATGTTGCAGTGGGATGTTTGTATCACTGAAAGCTCTAGGTTTGCCATCACTGCACTAGACTCTGAGATAAGAGTAAAGACACCTATAATGAAACATACGCTCAGTATTTTTGCCTAACATAGTGTTTATAACATAGCAGGTAGGGAGTAATAATGCTAATGACATCAAACTCATAAGTAATCATTAATTATGTACTATGTGCTTAGCTTTATAAAATGTAGTGAGAAAGAAATGTACTGAGGCACTAGCTCCAAGTCTTACTGAAAAAAGAATTATGCAATTCATTTTACTAACAAACAACATAAAACATTTTATAATTGGGAGATTGTATGGTACCGAATGAAAGTCTACAGCAGTTCAGAAGATTTGAAATTTGGGAGGCACCTCTTTCTTTGAGACATGATAATTACTTAGGAAGCATCAACAGTAATTGAATATTTACTATCTGGGAACTGCCAGAGTACTCACTGTGTATCAGATTTAATAAACTCAAGTCCTTTGAAAGGAGAAGTGTTTAGTGTTATTTACAGAGAAATACCATCCCTCAGGAGAGTCACTCAAGGAAAGTACTTAGAAACTGATACTTCCTAGTGTTAGGAGGCACAATTCTATGTGGCTGGGATGTGATGTGGTTGGAATTTCTTCAATGATGGAATTCATCATCGTTACTTCCACTGAGGGGAATAAATCATGCTTGCTTTGCATTTAACCAGTTGGTTTGAGTAAAACAAGGTGGACATTAGGTGCTACTCATTGGGCTGTGTCTCCTAGGCTATCACAGCCGGCTCACTTGGACAGAATATATGACAATAGCTTTCCTCATTCTGCCTTTCACCCTCTGTAAGAATATAGCACAACTCATGTGAAAGTTTCCCTCCATTATCAAGTATCAAACTGGGAAACTATATTCCTCCTCTCAAGTGATTGTGAACAGCCATCCTGTCACAACAGAAAGTGGGACGTAGTTATTTTCGTGTATAAATGTGAGACCTTGATTATTTTCTAGTAAAATTTAAATAAATGGAATTATCTTTAAAACCTAGATGTGAAATGTCCTTAATCATCAGAGAAAAGCAAATTAAAAACACAAGGACGTATCGCCTCTACCACTCGTCAGGATGGCTATTATCACAAAAATAAAAGAGAACAAGTATTAAGGAGGATGTAAAACCATTATACCTGCTGGTGATGATGCAAAATAAGCCCAGCCACTATGGAAAATGGTACAGAGTACTTTAAAAATTAAAAAATAGGGCTGGGAGTATAGTTTGATGATAGAACATTTGCTTTTCCTGTGCAAGGCCCTGGGTTTGATCCTCAGCACCCCAGAATGTAAACAAATCTAAAAAATAGAACTACTATATGATCCAGTAATTCTAATCTGGGTATTTAAAAAAATGAAATGAGGCGCCATCTGCACTCTCATGCTCATTACAGTACTAGTCACAATAGTCAAGATGTGGAATCAACCTGAACACCCATGAACAGATGAATGGATAAAGAAAAAGTGCTACATGAAGACACAGGCAAAGGCTTCCTCAATGGGACCCCAATAGCACAAGAAAGAATATCAAGAATCAACAAATGGGACTGCATCAAATTAAACAGCTTCTGCACAGCAAAGAAAACAGCAGCAGAGTGAAGAGACAACCTACAGAATGGGAGTAAATCTTTTCTAGCTATTCTTCTGAATAACCCAATCAATAAAAGGGGAAATGAATTGAATAGGCACTTTTCAAACGAGTGAGTATAAATGGCCAATAAGTACATGAAAAACGTTTCGTGTCTTTAGTCATTAGAGAAATGTAAATCAAAACTACACTGAGATTCCATTTTACCCCAGTAAGAATGACCATTATCAAGAATACAAAAAGCAGTGAGTGCTGATGACTATGGGGGAGGGGTTGGTACAGAAGAAACCCTCCTACACTGCTGGTAGGAATGTAAACTAGTACAAGCACTATGGTGATTCCTCAAAAACTAAAACTAGATATGCCCTTTGATCCAGGTATACCACTCCTGGGTATATTTCCTAGCAAATTAAAGACAGCATACTATAGTTATACATGCATACCTATGTTTATAGCAGTGTAATCCACAATAGCTGAACTGTGGAAAGAGCCTAGATGTCCATCGACAGGTGAATGGATATAGAAAATGTGGTATAGATACACAATGGAGTATTATTCAGCCATAAAGAAGAACTAAATCATGTCATTTGCAGGAAAATGGATGGAACTGGAGACCATCACGTTAAGTGAAATAAACCAGTTACAGAAAGTTAAATAGTGTGTGTTTTCTCTTATATGAGAAATTCAAAAATATAAAATAAAGGAGAGATGACAGTAAACTAGAAGGTGAGCTTTTAAAGATGGGGAAAGGGATAGCGGACAAAAGAAGGGGCATATTAGGAATGAAAATAAACAATATGTTATATGCATGTATCAATACACTATACCAAAATGAATATCATCATTCTATATTACTAATATGCACAATTAAAAGAAAGAAAATGTGCTACATGTGGACTGTGGAATGCTATTCAGCCTTTAAAAAGGAGAGGATCCTGTTATTTGCAACAACAAGTATAAACCTTGAAGACACCGTCATCTGCAACAAGAAGTATAAATTTTGAAGACATTACACTAAGTGAAATAAGCCAGTCACAGAAGGACAAATACTACATATTCCCCCCTCCCTCCCTCTTTTCTTTTTAATTTGCTAAAGTACAAAACCTATTCCTGGAATATGGAAAATGTCCAATTTTTCTTCTTTTTTTTTTTTCTATTTAACCTCTGTTCATACTTTGGCATTTTCAGACTTTTTTTTATAAAGGTTTAGTTTGTATTGAATAATTGTTTCAGATTCTATAGAAATAAAACTGCCTCAATTGCAAATTCATTTTCATACATTTATTATTTCTGTTAATGTACATTATTTATATCTTGAAGATGAAGCATAAATTGGATTGGTAAATTATATCACCAAGTTCCTAAGTTTCTTACCCAATGGATAAGTACTAAGTAAAGGTAGAAGAGTGGGAATATTATGAGATTCATTTAATATATAGCAAAAGACAAAGAGTACTTGCTTAAGTGTTTGCCTTCTACACAAATTTGAATTACTACTTTTCTTATATGTTACTCATATACCCAATAAATTTGCTTTCATTCAAAAATATTATGTACATGGTAAATCCAATCTGATGGAACTATGAACTATTATTGATAGAAGACATTTTGGCCGCAGGGAATATTTAGTTAGGGAGAGCATTTTGGTCTCCCAATCACATTAAATTCCTCACACTCCCACCACCCTACCACATCCCCCATACAGTTTCCTTGAGATTTATGACCTATTTTTCAAGATTCAAGTCAATATTTATGACAGCATATCTACTAAACCAAGAAGCAGCAACTCTTCAGCCGAAGAGCATGCAGTAGCCTGGAGCAGGTGATGTCATGCCCATCTGTGTTGTCACAAGGCCTCTGTCACTGGGGTGCTGATGGGAATGAAGTACGAGGGACCCAGGGAGTTCAGGTTGCTGACAGTTTGGTTACCCAAGAAAAACCAAGTGATCTGCATGTGGGCACTAGAGCTGGGAATGAGAGGAGCATTTAATGTTAAAAGTGGTAACATAGCGCTTACTGAATGTTTTCATTTGGACACATGATAGGAATAGAGGGATGAATGAAACTCCTCCCTAGATTTCTGGCTTGGAAAACTGAGTAACATCTGAATCCAATTTTTATAATAAATCATTTGTGAAATGAATCCGGTTTTGAAAGATCTGCATTAATTTTTCTCCCATGTTATCATTCATTCACAATCCTTTATTAAGCAATTGCTGCAAACAGCTTTAGGCTCATTAGAGTGAGAACAAAATAAAAGATGTTGTCTCTAAGAAAAAAAGACACAGATGTGCATTGTGAAGATCTATGTGGAGGATATTATTGAAGAAAACAGAGTCAACACATCTTTATGCAGTGCTATGTGTAAAAGCCTGTGCTTAGGGCTGGTGATATGGCTCAGCGGCATAAGCACCTGCCTGGCAAGCGCGAGGTCCTGAGTTCAACTCCCGGTACCCACATAAAGGAAAAAAAGGGCCGGTGATATCGCTCAGCGGCAGAAGCGCTTGCTGCCAAGCGTGAGGTCCTGAGTTCGACTCCCGGTGCCCACATAAAAAAAAAAGGCCTGTGCTTAGTACTATGTAGGACATGTGGAACCATAAAAACAAAACAAAACAAAAAACCCAGCCCTTTGCTCTTAATTTGTTTAGTTTGTGAGAGAGGGTTCCCTTAGCCAGACCAAAAGCAGGGAAAGGAGGTGATATTTACCTTCAGTTGGTAGATTATGAAGAATTACTTGAGGCATTTAAAGAAAACTAACAGAGCAGACAAGCTATGATAGGAGATTGCGAGCTGGCAGAGATTGGTTGCAGAGCTAAGGAAAGAAAACTGGAATATCCAAAACAGAGAATCCTAGGTTCATGGCTGTGAGTAATCCTGGACAGAACCTCCTAAATAGAAAAGTACAAACTACATAAGGAAGTTCATGGAAAGAGCAAGACCCGTGGCATGGGTTATGGCAGGAACTTAAAAAGGAAAACTCACAGAGCAGAGTAGTGCGAATGTACCAGTTGTGTTGGTGATGAAGGAGCAGACTGAATAGGCAGAAATGGGTTCTACTAGAGTCAAATGTATCCGCATAAGGTTGAAACAAAACGTAACATTACTTCTCCAGGAACCAACCAGCATGAGAGCCAGAGAGTAGCTTCAAATCAGACTGCAGCGTGAAAGTAAAATAAACCAACCAGAATCCTCATCACTTTAATCCCTGTGATTAAAAGGAAATGCCGGAAGATAGATCCTGAATAGGATCCAACCAGGGTTTATATTTTTGCACAGTTGAGTCATATGAACTGCGCCTGGGGGAAACTTAAATGGTTATGTAGTACATAGCTTGATATTTCTTTGTATTGCAAGGAAGTTTAGTTCGAAAATTGAATTACTTTATTTTGCTGATTTTTAGTAGACAAGATGAAAGGAATGGAATGCGTTGAAAATCTGGACAGCCAGGTGAAAAATGGGGAAATACAACCCTGGGTAAAGAAATTTCCAGTCCCATCATACATACCATCTCAAGAACCTGAGATATGCTACAATGGAGAAATGATTCCTCAGGGACTGGATTTCCCATTAGATTCTATCTTCCGTGGCCTTCTTGGAAATGCACATTGAAATTGAACTAAAAATACTCTTACCTCCAGTGAAAGTGTTCTTCATCTAATTATTTACCTTTGTTCCCACTCATTCAACAAATGATGAGAGCCTGGCACTGTGTTAGTGGATGCACACATGTATAAAACCTAAAATCTACCTTCAAGAAGCTTGCATTTTACCTGAGCTCAGGCCTTAGATGAGAATGGTACAGGAAGTTCATGTATGAGAAGGTATAGGTGGGTAAAGTGAGATGGTAGAGAGACTGGAATTTACTGGATGCTTGGCTAAGTTCAGAGCCCGGAACTCTGTGAGGGATGATAATTTAAAAATCTAAGCACCTGGGAAGGTGGGAGAAGGATGTCAAGAGAAAGGCTGGGTAGGGAGGATGGCAAATCCTGCGGATTAGTAGACGGATAACAAAGCGCATAAGGAGAGAGGAAAAAGCCAAAACTAGAGGAAACTAAGTTTTCTAAGTTTATAGTAAATAGAATGTCTGTCATTTCAATGTAAGCGTGTGTGTGTGTGTGTGTGTGTGTGTGTGTGTGTGTGTGTGAGAGAGAGAGAGAGAGAGAGAGAGAGATAAAAGACAGAAAGAGAGAGAGAAACAGACAGAGACAGGGAGACACAGACAGGTAAACAGAAAGTGAGACAGAAGACAGCATGCGTGGGGGGGAGCACTTGAGGTTCTGTCAGCCCTCTTAACCATTGGTAAAAGGGTGGAGACTCTAACCGCTGAAACAAAAGCAACGAGATCAGTTAGCCTAAATTGAACTTTAAAAAAGAGGAAGTGAGGAAAGTTTGTTTGTGAGCCCTGGTGGCAGGAAATCCTGTGACTAACCTTATTTCGCACATCTCAGATTATTCAAAGGGATCTTAACTTTCTTAAGAACAGTACTTAAAATGGAAGAGGTTGTCTCACTGATGTCTGGGAAGAGCTGACACCTTTGCTAAGTAAACGAATCCAATTTGAGTTGCCCTTTACTGTGTGAATGGATATTTTAGGGAACATGGCCCCCTGGAGTTTCCAGTCAATAGAGTAATGCAACATTAACAAATGGCATTCGACTGTATTAAATAAAAATGCCAACATATTGGAAGCAAATGAAATCAACAGGCCATCTTTTTACTTGTAGAAGTGTTTTTGTAAGGCTGAAAGCAGCCATTGCCTGTGCGCTGTAATCACTTTCAATAGGATTGGTGAAAGTATGGACTGTGATGAGGACTGCAGGGGTTGAAGAGTAGGTGAGGAGGTCAGGAGATGATGGCCAGAGCAGGACAACAGCATCCAGGCAAGTGATGACATGTATTCCTGCAAGGGCACAATAATGGGAAGGCGTCCCTGTGCCAGGCTAGGTGGCCCATTAGAAGTAGGAGTCAGGGTTCCAACCACCTGGAGCTCTAATTTCCAGCTGACAGTGTGACAAGCTGATTGTGACAAGAAGGGGGTCTCAGACTTATCTTCCATCAACTGAGGGTGAAAATGTACCTCAGACAAACACATATGCACTTTGCTTTTTGTATTCGAGAAGTGTATATAAAGCATGCTCAGTTTCCTGAAGACAAAGAAGAAAGTGTGAAAATTGTTTGCCACGTATGTTGAAAGCTGGCATGGTTCAGGCCAGCTGGATTTTCTAAATTGTCACAGATCTAGCAGGACCCTCATTACAATGCATCACATCACTGCTCTCCTTGATGGAGTCAACGGGACTCTCACCGAGATTCTAGTCCTCTTACAAATAGAATCATCCTCCCAGAGGTGCACAGGCCATGTCAATACTCATCTGACCACCTCTGTCCAGGTCCTGTGTCTCTGTGGGGTGTGCCGCGATGCTTCGTGTTTCAACAGGAAGCTGAGCCTCCTAAAAGGCCGAAAACCTACTTTCGGGCCTGACTTCCCATATCACTCATGAACTAGTGAGGACAGGATTCTTCCCATGCTGTCTGAAATCGTTTTGGGGGACTGATGCTGTGTTCATTGATCGCAAACAAAAAGGAGGATGAGCAAACAAGTTCAATATCTGCAGGCACATGCTGGGAACCAAGCCTCCAACTGACACACGCAGAATGGGGGCAACCTCTCGGGGCTCTCTGACCTTATCAGCATCACACTGGGCCAAGTCAAAGTTGGGGACCCCAGAAGCGTGAAATAAGTATTCCCAGTTGGTCTGAAGAGGAGGGACTGGAAATGGAGTAAAATTACCTCTGCACTTGGTTGAGGGAAGCCTCAGGAATCTGAGACAAGAGCCAAGCAGAAGCCAGGACATGGGGGAGGGGGTGCATCCCAGACCAAGGGAATACTGTGATCAAAGGCAAAAGGCAGGAAGGCAAGGAGCGCTTCGTAAGGAGGAACTATTGTCAGTATTCAGAAATGCAGGAAGATATTGAATCATGACGACCTAGGAAGCAAGCTACCAGACCCAGAAGCAGAAAGCCTTAAAAATTATTCCAGGCTGGGAAGTGGAGGGGGAGGATTCAAGGAAAGAGCTGCTTATCACCAAGTAAAGAAAGGAGGAACAACTACTTCTAATCTTGGTGATTGTGTTGACCACAGTTGCAGCTTAACTGAGGGTCTTGGGCCTGGAAATCAGTCAGAAGAGAATTTGGGGATTAGGATCAATACATTTATTTCAATTCATTTGACAGGCTACTACTTGAAAGACATTTTGAATCAGGAATGTGACTATTTGAAACTCAAGAGCTGTATCAAGAGTACAAATCATGCTAGATCTGATTTGGTCAAAAAGCCAAGTTTACAGGATCTATAGATGTGATTTGGTATATGAGGCATTGTTGACCCATTATGAATAAAACAACTATATTTCATTATTTTAATTAATTTTATTACATTTTATTAATTCCAGATCAGATATAAGACCTGTGAAATTTTTCCCCTCAGGGCTGAATTTATTTATATACAGTCATTGTAACATTAAATCACATTTATTCCTACATTTAAAATTCATCTTTATTGAAAGTAATAAGCACAAATAAAAGAAATACACAATACATCAATAAAAGTGCATAAGAAATTAGAAAACACAGAAGCTTGAGAGTCAGGAAAACATGATTTTAAATCCTATTTTAGCAGCTGGGTAACCCTGGAAGAACTTAACCTACCTTTGCTATAGTTTCCTCATGTATAAAATGGGAATAAAAATAATCCTTTCAGAGTTAATGTGTGGATCAAATGAAAAATGCAAATAAATAGCAAATTTTCTATACTTAGGTGCTCAAAATGACAGTTTTATCTTGATTGTTCATTTTTCTCATTCATCATTTGTTACAGCTGATAATATATTATTTATACTTTTTTTGTGTATGTGTGGGTACCGGGGGTCAAACTTAGGACCTCGCGCGCCTGTCAGCAGGTATCACTGGCCCTTTTTTCGTATGTGCGTACCAGGAGTCAAACTCAGGACCTCGCACTTGCCAGGCAGGCTTATGCCACTGAGCTATCTCACCGGCCCCATTGTTTATACTTTCTTTCTGAACATGTTCAGCTTGTTTCAGCAATATTTCTCCTTAATTTCTAAAAAAAAATTAAGTTTGTTTCAGAAATTTTTATCCTTAATTTTTAATAATGTATTCAGCTCATTCCAGAAATGTTTTTTTTTTTTTTTTTTTTGTGGGTACCAGGGGTCGACCTCAGGACCTCGTGCACCAGCAGGCACCCGTGCTGCTGAGCGACATCACCGGCCCTTTTTCCGTATGTGGGTTCCGGGAGTCAAACTCGGGCCCTCGCGCTTGCCAGGCAGGCGCTTATGCCGTTGAGCCATCTCACCATCATTCCAGAAATCTTTAACCTTAATTTTTTTCAAACAATTTTTCAAACAAATCTTGGAAAGCATTTGAGTATTCATTTGGGTTATGCAGTGGAAGTTTACATTTTCGGTGAGTAGGAGCGGCTTTTCCTAACCCCCCAATTCATTAATTTGTGAAAATGTCCCTTGATTGTAACATTTCTACTTCATAATAAAATAGGGATTTTCTTTTACATTTAGAAGATGCATATTCCAAACAGAAAAGTATTGAAGTATATTCCACTAACTCCAATCCATATCTGTAACTCTTCAATCTGTTACTCTGTCTGTATCCCATTGGTCTAAGTCTACAGTAGGTTATGATTTAAGAACCAAAGTTTCATTATACAGGTTATTATAAGATAGAATGACAAAAACACTTTGCAAATGATCCTGCACTCAGGGCTCTTTATCAACAAACTGAAAGATAATCATGGAGTCTTAGCTTGGATTCTTCAGGAAGCAATCCTTAGGGATTCAAATGAAAGTGGTTTGTCTGGGAACTGCAGGTAACACCTCTAAAGGAGCGGGGTGGTTGTAAAGGAAATGAAGGCTGTCAATAAAGAGTGTGCTATAAAACCAGCTACCACACTACAAGATTGACGATCATATTGGAAACTCCAGGAAATGGTGCAAAACTCTCGTCTATACACCAATTCAGGAGCCACACCTCACAGCTCCTGGGGGAGTGTTAATTCACTGGTATTTGCAGATTGCTGTACATGTCGATGGCTCAGAGTTTTGCAATTCTGGGAAAAGAGCCCTAAAGCAGTGATGAAGTTGGCCTGAGAACATGGGAAGGCCAAAGGGATATGAGAGGAGCTCTAACAACACCTGCTACTCCAAGAGAAGCTCAAAGGAGCTTTTATTCCATGAGATGAAGGGCTCCTGGGATAAGTTTGCACTGACCTCTGACTCTCAGTCTGGCTCTTTTAGTCTGTTGCCTCAATCTTTTAATCTGCTTCCCACTGGCATGTTTTTCTTCCTAACAGAGTAGTAAGATTTAACAAATGAGGATGGTCTTAGGAACAGAAATGGAAACACAGTTTCAGAGAATCAAAACAAGGACATTTTCTTCTATATTAGAACCACTAGACCCAGTCTTTCTACCTCCGTCCTTTACTTCCCTTCTTACCTCACAGAAGGGATCAAGCCAAAGGAAAGAGAATGAGAAGAGGGAGACAAAGAGAAACAGAGCTGATACCTCTCCAACCTCATGGAAGCAAGAGACTGCCCAGAGAGACACAAGATCACAGGAGAGGCGGAATCATGAGCTCCTAGTGCACCGAACCAGTCCAGTGTCCTGGAAATTACTCCATTGCTATGCTCTACTTCCATGAGGATGGGAGATGGCGGGAAGAAGGGAAAAGTTGGTCAGCGTTATGATCTGCCTCCTTGAGGTCTAGATCAGTAATTTTATATTGTATTCCCAGATGTGGTATATATTTACACGGCTCTTCCATTCAGCATTGAATGCCTCCTGCTTAGTAGTTCCCCACCCTTGAAGGCATTCTTCCACCACTTGGGCTCCTACTGAGAGGCAGAGCCTACCTTTCGTGACAGTGTACCAAGGGGTCAGAACCTTGCTTTTCACAACTCTGTGCAGCCATTGGGTAGATGTGTTACTGCCAGGACATTTTGGGAATTAACTACATAACTATGGAAGACTTGAGACACGAATAGCAAGTGAAATAAATCTGTAGTCTTAGAATCAGAGGATGAATAGAAGTTTCTTTACTTCCATGGATGTTAGAAATGGAATGTTTCAGAGTTAAACAGAAGGAGTTTTTGGTGTGTGAAGGTCATATGGATAGTATAATCACGTTGGAAGGAGAGAAGATGATGCTGGTGGTGGTGGCAGCCAGTATTTACCAAATGCCTATGCTCGTCCAGGCACCTCACATGGGTGATATCAGTAACCTTACAACAATCTTATGATCTAAGTGCTGCTATGATCTCTATTTTTTTTGAAAAGGAAACTAAGGTTTGCAGCAGTTAAGTAATTTGCCAAAGGTCATACAGCTAGCAAATGCCTTTCTAGTCGAGTACTGTCAGACTCCAAACCTGACCTCTTTATCATCAGGCTGAATTGCTACTTCTCATAGCAAAGAATTCAAATCACTGGAATGGGCTTAGCTGAAACTCATTAACAGAAGAGAGTGCAAGGTAGCAAGGAGAGCACCATTAAATTAGTTGACCACAGAATGTGACCTGGGAACACAGACTGTTGTGACCAAATCATGTGGTCACGATTCAAAGGAAATAGGAAGTACTGAGTGATTAGATGTTGCAGGGAGGGCGAAGAACCAGCTCAGTGACTTCACGGAGTGTGTTGAAGACAGCATGAAAAACAATCTGATTAGAGACTGGAATGTGGAGTCCAAAGTGGCCTGTGCTGTTTTGTGACTTGGGTAGATTTAAAGGAGCCAGTTTTTCTACTTCTTGCCATTATATTATTATATTCTTCAATATTCTTGTTGTTATCCTGACTTTGACAAACCTCCCGGGGTCTTGAGTTCACTGTTTTGCCCTCCTCCTAATCACTCAAGGGTAATTTATATTAAATTTAATTCTCTGTTTTTAAACATTTCCCCAAGCAGTGACAAGTTCCACTGGGGCAAGATTTGGGACTAATTTACAGGAGAGCTATATAACGGTACATTATATTCCAGAATGCTCAGGGTTAATATATGTAATGTTGCAGGCGTGGGGTTCTAGTAACGACAATTGCATATTTCAAATGTTAAAAAAAAAAACCCTGATTTTTGAGGTTCTTTCGTCTGAGTGTTCCTAACAGTTTACAAAAGTTTCATGATAACTATGGCTCTAGACTGGGGTTTTGTGCATGAGTGTGGGTGCACCCGTGTGTACTTTTGCATGCTCCCCCCTGTGTTGCGCTATGATTGAAATTGAAACATCACAAAGCAGCCCCCAGCAGGAAGCTGGCAGATACCCTGAGGGCTACTAGTAGTGTGATATTCTTAGAGCTGTGAAAAAGAAACTTGAGAAATCATGATGAAAAAAAGTGTTTTTAATCTCTTTGGCCCGTAGTGGGTATCATGTGGATGGATACAATATTTACTCAGGTATCTAACCTCAATGTAACATGGAGAGGATGAGACATAGTCCTCCTCCTCACTACATACTCCTTATTATCACTTTTCAGGACCCTGTGTTTACATTAATTGTTGAGGAAATGTGCTTTCTCTTGAGGGGCAGAAAAGAATGGAAAAGAAATGAGTGTGTGTTCAGGTGTCTCAACAGCTGGGTGAGAGCCATGCTCCTAGTGGGAGTCAGCTGTTTTCCAAGGCCCGGGGTCCCTGTGTACGCTATAGCTAAGTGTGCCCCCCCAGCCCCATTATTTCAAGACTCCAGACAGCTGAGTGTGAGCCTGGCAAGCTTGCAAGCTGCCTAAACCCCAAAGGAGAGGCTCATTATTGTTGCAAGGAACCACAGAGTTTCTCCAAATTACTGAGACAAGGGTCACAACGGGGGGCCAAACCCAATTTTCTATTTTGGGAACTTTGCAGTAAGAAGGATAGGCCACTAAGCATCTTATTTGTGGGCTGGGGATATAGCTCAGCGGCACAGCGCCTGCCTGGCAAGCACAAGGTCCTGAGTTCGATTCCCGGTACCAAAAAAAAAAAGGGATCTTATTTGCATAAGGAAACACGGGCCTCCTCCGATAAATTTTCAGCATAGCAGCATAAAAATGTAAGTAAAGAAGGGAAGATGAAGGCTATTTCAACATCAGGGTTTGGCAGGAACTCACTTGAAAGTAGGAGAGAACTGAGGGCCCTGGGCTCTTTGCTGTCACTGGTTTGGGGGCACTGAGAAATGCAATCAATGGGGTACTTCATATGCTCTCTAGTTTCGTCCTTCAGATTTTATTCCATAGCAAAAAAAAAAAAAAAGAACAAAACCAAAATAGTCAGGGTATCTTTCCTACTAAAAATAGATCACATTAGGTTGTCTAAATAAGTCTTACTCAATGATAGGAAGAGATGTTCTCCTTTGGGGATTCCTGAAGCAACTGTGATGGCAGTGACAGCATCAGTGGAGTGGTGACAATTGAATTAACAGTTGGCTGTGTGCCAGAAATACTAATAGTGGTAACTACCGTTTATTGAGCTTTACTAGGCATGAGGCCTCTTTTGTACATTACCCTACTCCTACAGAATAAGTACTACCTTATTTTCAGTTTACATATGAAAAAAACAGAATCAGGTTAAATATCTGATGCAGGATCATACAGCTGCTAAGTAGCATAGCCAAAATTCCAACAATTTGAACCCCAAACCTGCTGGGTGTGCTGGCACATGCCTGTAATCCCAGCACTCGAGAGGCTGAGGCAGGAGGATCACCATGGGTCCAAGGCCAGCCTGGGCTACATAGTGAGTTCAAGGCCAGCCTGAACCTCATAACAAGAACCTGTCTCAAAAGACCCAAAAAAACCAAAACAAAACAAAAAAAACCACTGATTAAACCCCAAGACCCTTGCAAGACCCTTGCTTCTAATCACTGGGCCATCTGGTAGGGAAAACTGCCCAAAAGCATGACTTTCCTAACACTAAGATTGGTGTTCGAGAGCATTTCTGATTGGACTTCAATGGACCCATCTGAGGGCTGCAATGGCCCAGTGCAAGAAAGGCCAGGTGCCTTGATCCTCCCTTTCTTCGAGATCCAGTTTGTCAAAGTGGTGATTGAGTTTTTACCGGAGCAGAGGTTCTCAAGAAGAGTAGTACTGCCCCCTAGAAGAAGTTCTGGTAATTTCTTGGGGCATGTGTTGGTCTTCATATGTAGTTTTGCCATGCCTTTACATACAGAAATAAATATAGTTTTCTACTAAATCACCTTCCTTTTTTGCCTTCTTTTATATCACATGGCATTATTTTTATTTTATTTATTTATATTTTATTTATTTTTAATTTTTATTTATATTTTATAGGGAGGTTGAATCACCTCTGTTTTTCATTTGAGGATGATGTGAAGAATTAATTTTTAATAAAAGGAGGCATGAGTTTCCGAAGCACTGTTCTATGAGATTATAGTGATCCCTCCAGTGGTGATAGTCTGAGGCTCAAAATCAGGCTCGTGATAAGTGAAACGATGTCCAATATCAGAAGTATCAGGATGACAGCATAGCAAGGCCTGCTTCCCTGTCCTCTGCCTGTATTGATATACCCAGATTGCCTACATCGAGGGTACTCTGCAGCTAGGGTTTTCCTGCCACCAGGTAAGGGTACAAGGTTTCCTCCACAAAAGAACACAAGGCTTTGAATTTTGGCCTTGCTCTTTTTCTGTCTAGCACTAGTTTCTTTCTGCCTCACGAGAGTACAGGGAGGAGAATCCTCTTTGCTATTCTGGACCAGAGGGATGGGATGATAGAGCAGTTCCATTAAAGCAAGTTATGAGCATGTCTCCTGACTCGTCTCAAGTGAGCTCAGGTACACTGATCAAGTGTGACCATGGAGCTCATCTTCTACTCCCCCAGTTCTGCCTCTCCCAACCATAGTTGCAGGCTGTTCCTTTCTCTTTAATTGAAAAACTCCCCATCTTTTCTTTTTAGGACAGCCCCAGTCATAACCCTTGAGTTTCGGGCCAAGACTGCTTATTAGGCAGGCAGATAAAATCAATTCCATGCCTGTGTCCTTCTAAGGCTTCTTCTTCTGCCTCTCTTAACAAGTCTCTCCGTAGAGCTTTTCTCCTATTTTGCCAGCAATGCCTCTAGCAGCTATTTCTTCCTCTAAGACCTTTCGGAACTGAACCCTGGATCCCTGCTACCCCCAACCATTCCAGTCTGAGTCAAGTATTTGATCTTGCCATGTGACCTCATTTTCTCAGCACAACATTTCTTCTCTGTGTTATGGTCTCCACTGAGTTCAGTTCCGTCATCCTCCCAAGCAGGGACACTTATCAGTAGTCTTACTGATGCTAAGTGTGCTACGCAGCAGATTCCAGAAGAACAGAGACCCATCTGTGATATTCACCATGATGGAATCTGAGCCTGCCAACCTAGATCCTGGCACTAAGTGGCACTTGATAAATATATTTTAAGTCACAGAGTGACTCCAAAGTCAATATTTCTACTCAATATTAAGTACCATGAGAACTGTGGTATCTACTTGGTCCCCAAATAACTACTGAGTCTTGGGGTTTCTATAAGAAGCCATGGATACTGAGCAGCATGGGACCCAGCCTGGTCCTCACCAGGAGACTAAAGATCTTATGGTATAGGTTCACAAAATGATTGTCCTAGATCCATTCCCAGAAAGTCCCACAAATCCTAAAGAATAGTCCAGCAAGGCCCATGCCAGTGATTTGCAAGAAACATCTTGATTTGGAATGGGGCGAGGATCGAGAAAGGAGTACTCTTCAGTTTTTACAACCTGTCTCTCCCAGTCTGGGAATGAAGACCAACTTAGACTTTCATGCCCCAGTCTTTCACAGCTGCCTGCAGCTTAGAACTCAGTTTAAGTAGGACTCTGTAGTTAAAATTGGCTGTGAGCAGCACAGTGTCTTTTTCTTTTCAAAAAATGGGAAAATAATACTGCCCTGTGAGTCACACATGGAAAGTATTCACCACGATGCCATGAAAAATTATTTCCAAAGGCCATCCAGACACTTCATGTTGTTTCTACCATGTCTCAGTGCCCAAGGAGGCTGATGTGCATCCTCTGAAGGGCACAGTAAAATTTCTTACTTCATAGGACCCTGCAGTGATTGGCAAGGGGACCTCTGTTTCCTAAAGCATGCCATAGGAAAGTTAGTGAATCCAGTGACCTTGGGCAAGGTGAGTCACTCTCTGGGCCTCAATTTCTGCACTTTTAAAATAAAGGGATTGAACATATTGAGGCTTTGGTCATCTTCAAAGAGCAAGTATTGAGAACATACAAGCTCTGAGACAGATTTCATTCATATCTCTGCTATTTGGTGTCTGTGAGACCCTGACTAAATCAACTAACATCTTTCAGCGTCAATTTCCTTATTTTTGCATTGGACATAAAACCTATTTATAAATGAAAACATCTAGCACAGTACCAGAAGTCAGAAATCATTAGTTTTCTCTTCTTCTCCTTTCTTTCTTTTCTCCTTTTTTCTTCAGCCATAAATTGCTATCAGTGGAGGGGTAAAATGTATATGGCAAGGCCACCTCGCTGTGCAAGGTCTGGACATGTCCAGTGAGGCTCCTTCCATTCACAGCTGGAAGTGCACAGAGTAGTGCTTGTCTTCTGGAAGCATCTAACCATGGGCCTAGCAGCAGTCACAAGATTTCTCTCTCAATACATTTTCCCAGATACAGTACTGCGTACCCCACTTTCAGCTGAGCAGAACTGTAAGATTAGGAGTTGCCCTCTCAATTGCTACTGTTTTAGAACTTAGAGACATTAGGAGTCGCACTGTCTAAAGGTAAGAAATCAGAGTCTCCTTAAATCCATATCAAGAAGTTTCATTTCTGGGCTAAACCAATGCAGAAATTCAGACTGAATATAAATCCATACTCATACACTGTCTCATTCTCTGTGGAATGTACATTCCTGTTGCTTAGAGCAGATTATGAATTCCATAAAAACTGAGGTTTGTTTCTATGGATTTCAGTGAGTCTCCATGGTATATACGTTAGCACCCTTGCTGTAACTAGCAAACATATATTGCATGCTCAGTTATTGACTATTGGACAGTATTATTTAATAGTTAAAAAGGCAGGCTCTGGCACCTGACTCCCTAGATTGCAAGTTCTGCTCTGCTATCTTACTGTGTGATCTTAGTCAAGTTTAATTAACCTGCCTAATGGATTGTGCATATTAAATGAGAGAGTGCAAATGAAACATTGAGAATGGTGTTTAATATAAAGCAAGGAGTCAGTGAATATTAGGGCTTACCAGGGTTATCATTAGCACTACTACCACTATTATTACTAGGGCTCTCTGTGGGGGTGTATCTAGTTATATATTTAAGAGTCTACATCTTGTTTTATAAAATGGAGTTATAGAAAAATGCCTTACAGTTTTTATTTGGAATAAAATTTTTAGCAATGAAGTAAAAAATTACACCAAAATATTTGTTCATAGCCAAAATGAGGCTTGTACTAAGACCGTCGTCTTCCCAGACTGCTTCTACACAAAGTCCATTCTATATATTTAATGAACACCCATTGTGTTTCTTTTCAAGTAGATTTGCAGTTTTCGCTTTGTCATATAGCTATATAGTTTCACATTATATGGTTTCTGTTTCCCTTCATTTTAAATGAGCAATTTTATTTTGAGCAAGGAAAACACACTTGCATTGGAGATTGAGGGAATTAATAAATATTTCTATGCTTCCTGAGGTTAGAACCAACTGAGAGGTAGAGCCAGGGATGTAGCAAATGGAAATCAAAATAATATGCTTTAATATTCATAACACTACTGGGAGAACATAGCTTAGATTTGAGATCTTAACCAATGCTACCTCTCCAGCCACCTGCACCTTGATCAAAACTATCCTGCAAAAAACCTTGAGGCTACTCCACTGGAATATATATTATCCTACTATGCCTTTGAGAAAATGGAGTAAGCAGATGAGAAAGCACCATCCTTCAGAGGTAGGCAGATCCCAAAAGAGAATAGAAAAGGAGGCCATGGCAAAGATACCCTGTTTATTCATCCATCGCTGATTAATTGACTTACTTATCCAATGGGGGACTAATGAGTAAGAGATGAGGAAATATGCCCAGCATGATTAAGAAATCTCTTCTCGTGGAAACATGAAGGCTAAGGAATTAAGTATTCCCCAGCTTTCCTGCACTTCTCTTAG
Source organism: Erethizon dorsatum (assembly GCA_028451465.1). Lineage (NCBI taxonomy): Eukaryota > Metazoa > Chordata > Mammalia > Rodentia > Erethizontidae > Erethizon > Erethizon dorsatum. The sequence goes on along the minus strand of CM051842.1, from coordinate 117,924,256 downwards.
CCATAAAGAACACGGCCTATCAGGGATATGGATCTCCCTATTGGGGAAAGAGATGAGTGGCCTACAGAGAGTCCCTCTTTCATGGGGCCACTTCTTCAAACCACTTACCACTGGGAGTATGCAACTAGGAGGACTAGTGGTCAGTGTGTAGTTTTTTGCTTCCAGTAATGGTTAAGAACCATATATTAATTGTATGAAACTTGAAACCTGGATGAACACTGTTAGAGAAAAACACACAACCTGGAGAATTACCTCACTGTATGTTTATGGCAACAAATTTCAAATGGGCCCTTCCTGCTGCTTCCAATCATAATACATGTCCCTAGTCAATTCATTCTCCCATTCTCCTAGCCAACTATTTCATATCTTCTTCCCTTTCCTCAAACTCTAGCATCTTTTTTTCCATGCTTATTCTCAGAAGATTGTCTTGCTTGCTATTTCACTTAGAAATTGAGACATTCAGAAAAGATTTTTCAGAAGTTCATATCATTCAATAATATGAGCCATATACTGGTCCATTATATTATGGCTTCTTTTCTGTTATTATGGATACGCTGTCCCTGCTCCTCGCAGAGGTCCTCTCCTTGTACACTAAAGCCAATGTCCTATTTTTTACTCAAGGACATCACTCCAGTTGGTCACTCTCTCCCATATGTTACCAAGTTTTCTTTCTTTACTGGGGTTTCACATCCTCAAACAATTCTCCTATCCTAAAATCATCACAAATCCAAACCCCTCTTTCTGTGTACCAAATCCCTGTAGGTACTGCCCTGTTTCTCTGCTTACAGCAATACCCTTTGGAAGTGTTATGCATATTTTGTCTCCCATTCTCTCATGAACCCATTTCAATCAGTTTTCCACTCTGTTACTCCATTTAAACTGCATTTATCAGAATCATCAGTGACCTCCTCAATGCAAGAGCTTGATTCTCAGTTCTCATCTGATTTGAACAATCAACAGCACTCGACAAAATTTATTGTTTTCTTCTTTTTGAACGTGGCTTGCCAGACATCATGTTTTACTTCTCTGACTTCTTTCTCTAATGTCTTTGCTAATTTCCCTCTTCTCTTTAACAAGTGCTATAATTCATGCTAATAATTCCTAATTTTATGTCTGCAGCCATGGACGTCTCTGTGGAAATCCTCATTCATATCCAACCACCTACTAAATATCTCTATTTGGACGTTCAGTTGAAAACTCAAGCTTCACATGTATAGAACTCCTGGTCTAAACTCCTAAAAACTGGTTTTCCTAGTTTTTTTCTATTTACCTTAGTTCTAGTGACTCTATTCTTTTTATTTCTGAAGTCCCTCAGTACTAGTGACTCTATTCTTTCTATATCTGAAGTGCCTCATGCTTTGGATTTTCCTGTTACTTTTCTGCCCTCATCTCTGACTGCTCTTCTTTTGCTCACTTCTTTTCCACCACACAGGCCACCTTTCTGATTCTCAGGGACTTTATACTTTACCTCAGGATATTTGCACTTACTGACCCCTCTCCTTGGACTGCTCTTCTCCCAGGTGTCTGCACGGGTTGCTTTCTTATCTCCTTCAGATTTTTGTTCAAGTGTCACCTACTAGGTGAGGGCTTTTGACAACCCTATCAAAAATGCAACCACTTCCCTTTCCATTCCTTGTTTCTACTTAGTACTTACTATGTCTAACTCATTATATATTTTACTTATTTTTTTCTACTAATTAACATTTTCTGCTTACTCCTCCTAAAATATAAGCTACTTGAGGTATGAACACAGGGATTTTTGTTTGGGCCTTCATCTTATATCTTCATTTTGTGATACATTATATACAATATTACATATTATATTTTATATATAATATTATATATATATATGCTTTATGACCTGACCCAAGGCTTGAAACTTCAAGGCTTTAAAACATTAATAGCTGTTCTGTTTGTTCTAATAAAATTATGTCTAGACAGGTTAAGCAATGTAGTTGACCAGAGTTCTGCAATGAGATTAAACATCGAAGTGAAGAGGAAACGGCATAAAGATACTAGGAAATGGAATACAAATCTTCCATTTTAAGATTTTAGGAGAAAGTAAAATCTAAAAAGTACAAGGAAGTAAAAGTCTAGAAGAATTAGAATTAGATGTCAAATTCTCCTTCGTTTTTGAGTTAAAGTTCAAAAAATTGTAGTTATGCGACCTATGACCTTAAATTCAGTTGGAAATTCTACTCCTTACAAAGATGGAGTAAAGGGGCTCCAATTTACACTCCTGTCTGAAAAAAAAAACTAAAATGCCAAGCAAAAGATAAGAAGCAATGGTTTTCCTGATACCAGGAATCAGGCAGCAAAGTACATAGGGTTTCTAACAAATGGTAAATAAGTGAGGTTGACGGTGTGATTTCCATGACTCAGCTCCTGGAGAGAGTTCCCAGATGGTGCCGGGAGGGAGAACACGGCCAGAGCCTGGTGGACCCCCAGAGCTGAGGGAATGGAGCTTAGAGTCCTTGGAGACCAAGGTGGTGGTGGGGTAGGACCCTGGACCTGAAGCTCTGCAGAGTGGCCCCCCTTAGTACTCAGTAGAGCACTGATCAGCAAATGGATAAGAGGAAAATAACCAAGACCAGGGAAAGAAACACTCAAAAGGATTGGAAGGAACAGTTGATGTTCACATGGGCTACAGTGGTGCCTGTTCCAAATGCAGAAGACTGGAAAGCTTCATAATTCACAGGGCATTGAGCACAGTGCTTAGAAGAGTCTTGCTTCAATGATGGGGAAGAAGGGCCGAGGATATAGCTCAGTGGCACAGCACCTGTCTGATAAGCACAAGATCCTGAGTTCAATTCCCAGTTAAAAAAAAAAAAAAAAAAAAATATATATATATATATATATATATATATGGGAAGAATTAGCCCCAGACTAAACACTTTTGAGTGTCTTCAGTTGTGCTTTTGTGGCGAACTCAGTGTCCTGAATAGATTCAAAACCTTTACATCTTACAGTCATTTTGACTTTGGGAAAGGGCCAGAAGTTGCACAGTGCCAGGTGAATAAGGAGGTGGAGAGCACACTGGAATGTTTTATGAGCCTGCCTTTCTGTTAATTGGCCCTCAGCAGCAGCATTCACTGTACATTTTTTTAAATCTCACCTCATAAAAACACTAACGAAAGAGGACTTCCAGAAATGCTGCAGAGTGGCAAGCATGATGGGATAACTGTGTTCAAAATATGGAGGAGTATTTTGAGGGGAATTGATGACAATGTGTCTTTTAAAGTAATAAGTTTTTAAAAAAATTTAAATATTCACCACATGTTTTGATCACCCTTGTATTTTCCTCTCAAAGCGATATTTCACTAAGGACCAGACTCTTAGTCCCCTGACTATATTCCCTTCAATGTGGTTCAATCCTGCTTTGCCTCTTTTTTGAGTCTTAGTCCCATAAATTATGCTGCTTTTTTTTTTTTTAGGTTGTAGACAATTACTTCTTGTTTATACGAAAGTTGTGTTATCTTAAAATTTACTAATTCTTGGAATATTGGGTGCTGATCTTAACCTTCTCAATTCAGTTCAAATTTTCTGAGACCATTTCTGGCAACTGCCTTTCTCTTCAATGATGCCTCCCAATTCTTTTATTGTGACTGAGCAGTTTTTACAGTGACCTATATGGCACTAGCAACACATGTTTTAGCTATGATATGATTTGCCCACTGAGCTTTGGGCTATGTATTGCATTGAAGGATGTGCTAGAGCACGCATGAGCTGGAAGATAATAATAGAGGAAATTTGCTGTTGTTTACAAAAACTATAAAATGCTGCTTCTAAATGTAACAGTGGGATTCAGGGGCCAAGGGAGAAGTTTTGGGAAGCTCTGAGGCTCACCTAGGGTGTTTACATACCAACTCTGCAGAGGCTGCTAACTTCCTCCAGGAGTCTTCTTAACTGATTCAGTCCTTTAGAACCACTTCCTTCTCCCAGGTGGAAGTTGGTCACCATGCCTTCAGTCTCTGTTGAAGGATAAAGATTCATTTCATCTTAGCTATGGACTCATTAGTTACACCTGAATATATATAGTATCCTTTGACTTTTATAAATGTCTCATTTTGATAGATAGATAGATAGATAGATAGATAGATAGATAGATAGATAGATGACCTCTTTTCCAATAGCTCAGCCTTCTTTTTTATTTATTTTTATTGTCACAGTACTGGGAATTGAACCCAGAAAGCGCTGAACTACCTCTCCAGCCCCTCTCTTTTTTTGAGACAGGGTCTTGCTAACATACCCAGGCTCTCCTCAAACTTGTGATACTCCTGCCTCAGCCTACCGAGCAGCTGAGAATATAGGCATGTGCACCACATTCAACTTCAGCCTGTTTTAAAGACATTTTTGTTACCTTTTTGCTGCCTTCCTTTTTTTTTTTTTTGCAAAATGCATACGTTTTACTAAAAGAAAACAAATAACATATATTGCATAATAAGTTAGTAACAACTATTGGGTAGAAATGACATAATAAACTGCACATATTTGAAGCACACAACTTGAAAAGTATTAATATATGTCTCAATTCAAATCTCAGAACAATAAAAATAGTGAAACACTTCCCACCTCCAAAAGCTGTTTCCTGTTCCTCTTTTCTGTGAGTATAGATTTATACATCTTCTAGAATTTTATACAAATGTGATTATAGACATTATATATTTTTTTTGTGTGGGTACCGGGGGTCGACCTCAGGACCTCGCACGCCAGCAGGCGCCCGTGCCACTGAGCAATATCACCGGCCCTTTTTTTGTATGTGGGTACTGGGAGTCGAACTCAGGACCTCGTGCTTGCCAGGCAGGCGCTTATGCCACTGAGCCATCTCACTGGCCCTAGACATTACATTTTTTGTAAAAGATGGATTTTGCATGATGAAACTATCAGCAAATGAGAACTTTTCCATGAAAATCTATATTGTGCCCATGTTATGACACAAAATGAACTAATTTCCTTTTTGGGGACATGAACAAGTACAAAACATTAAAAACTATTCTAGATTTCTATAAGGAAATTTCAGATTAAATCACAAATACAAACTGGTTACAATTTGGAAATGTTCCCCCCCATGAAACCTTCCAAATTTTTTTTTCATTATGTGAAAAAAATAAAATGTATTTTCACAACCAAATTATAAGAAAGTAACAATAGTTATTACACTGAGTGTCATTATTGTCAATGTAGTTACTCAGTACAAGATATATATCAAAACGGTTCTCACAAAAAATAACAGAATAACACAAACTTTCTTTTCAATGAACTAAGATAAACTTTTAGTATAAATGAGCTGATTAAGATATATACATATATATATTGAAATGTTTATAATCACAGAATATATAATTTGGGGAGGTATTTGAACTTTTCCCTACTTCCTATTTATCTCTTTTGTTTTGCATTTATTTGTATATATATTTTTTTCTCATATAAGAGAAACCATGTGATATTTGAGCATGTGTGCCTGACTTATTTCACTTAACATTATGTTCTCAAGTTGCATCTATTTACATATGAATGCCTCAAATTTATCTTTCTTTATGGTGCCATAGTAATCCACTGTGAATAAATACCATATTTTTCCTATCTATTCATCTGTTGATGGACATGTAAACTGTTTCCAAGACCTAGCTATTATAAACTGTGCTGCTATAAATATGAGTATGAATGTATCCCTATAATATGATGTTTTTAAGCCTTTTGGGAAAAGGAGGGGTATATCTGGGTCAAATGGAATTTCTACTTTTAGTTTTTGAGGAATCTCCACACTGACTTCCACAGTGGTTATACTAGTTTACATTCCCAGCAACAACATAGTAGAGTTCCTTTTTCCCCACATCTTCACCAGCATTTGTTATTATTGGACATTTTGATGATAGCCGTTCTTTCTGGGATAAGATGCTATCTCAGTGTAATTTTAATTTGCATTTCTCTGATGGTCAGTGATGAGCACTTTTTCATGTATTTATTGGCCATTTAGACTTCTGAGAAGTGTATATTCATTTCAGTTGCCTATTTATTTTGAGGGGGTCTAATTTTCTTGAGTTTTTTATGTAGTCTTGATGTTAGTCCTCTGTCTATGGAATAACTAGCAAAACTTTCTCCCATTCGGTAGATTGTCTCCTCATTTGTTTGTTGTTTCCTTTGCTGTGCCAAAGCTTTTTAATTTGGCATGATCCCATTTGTTGATTCTCAGTATTATTTCCTGTGCCATTGAGATTTGGTCCAGAAAGTCATTACCAATGCATAGACAAATAGGAGGTAGGGAAGAGTTCAAATAGTCCTTGCCTATGTTTTCAAGAGTTGTACCTATTTTGTCTTGCAGCTGATTACATGTTTCTGTTTTAACATGTAGATTCTTTATCGATTTTGATTTTAGTTTACTACATGGTGAAATATATGGGTCTAGATACAATCTTCTGTATGTGGATATTCAATTTTCCTAGCACCATTAACGAGGCTATCTTTCCTCCAGTGTACATGTTTGGCTGCTTTGTCAAAGACCAAACAGCTCTACAGTATTGCCTGGGGTTGTTTCTACTTCTTCTATTTTGTTCCATTGGTCCATAGGCCTATTTTTGTGTCAGTACCATGCTGTTGTAACTACTTAGCTTTATAGTATAACTTCAACGATGAGATTGTGATGCCATCAGCTTTGCTTTCGTTACCTAGGACTGGTTTTGCTATTGTGGGCCTCTTCTTAATCCATATAAATTTTAGGATTATTTTCTTTAGCTCTGTGAGAAATGACATGGGTAATTTGGTTGGGATGGCATTAAATCTGTATATCAGTTTCGGAACTATAGCCATTTTGATTACGTTGGTTCTGCCTAACTAAGAACTAGGGATATTTTTCCATTTTCTGATGTCCTCCTTGATTTCCTTTTTCAGTCTGATGTAACTTTCATTGTAGAGGTCTTTAACTTCCCTAGTTAGGTTAATACCTAAGTATTTTTTAAATTGATGTTATTGTAAATGATGTTGTTTTCATAATTTATTTTTCAGTGAGTTGATTATTAGTGTATAGGAATGCTATTGAATTTTGTGTGTTTTTTTTGTACCCTGCTACACTGCTGAATTTGGATATCAACTCTAGGAGTCTTTTGGTGGAGTTTTTGGTCTTGTAAGAAAAAGATCATGTCATCTACAAATAATGATATTTTGACTTTGTCCTTCCCTATACATATCCATTTTATTTCTTTTTCTTGCCTGATTGCTCTGGCTAATGTTTCAAGGACTATACTGAACAGAAGTGGTGATAATGGACATCCATATCTTGTTCCTGATTTTAAAAGGAAGGCTTTCAGCTTTTCCCCATTTAATGTGATGTTGGCAGTAGGTTGGCCATAAATGGCTTTTAACATGTTGAAATATAGATTTTGTATACCTGTTTTCATGAGGGTTTTTATCATGAATGGATGCTGGATTTCATGAAAAGCCTTTTCTGCATCTATTGAGATGATCATATGATTTTTCTCCTTGCTTCTAGAACCATCCCTGCATCCCTGGGATAGAATCGACTTGGTCATTGTGTATGCACATTTTGATGATTTGTCACATTTTGTTTGCCAGTATCTTGTTAAGGATTTTTGCATCTATATTCATTAGAGAAATTGGCCTATAGTTCAATTTTTATTTGGATTCTTATCTGGTTTTGGGCTAAAGATAATGTTGGCTTCTGAGAATAATTTTGGAAGTAAATCATTAAATTTCATTGAAAAGTTTGAGGAGTATCTTCCCAGAAGTTCCTCTAGAATTCAGTTGTGAATCCACCACTCCTGGGTTTTTCTTAGCTGGTAGTTTTTTAAATTCCTGCTTCAATTTCATTTCCTGTTATTGGATTGTTCAATATTTTTAAGTCTTCTTGTTTCAGTTTTGGCACATCATATATATCTAGGAATCTATTTCTTCTGAGTTCACCAATTGTTTGGCACATGTTTGTGAAGTAGTTGCTAATAATTTTCTGGATTTCTGTAGTGTCCATTGTGATTTCAACTTTTTCATCTCAAATTGTATTATTTGTGACTTTTCTTTCCTTTGTTTGGTAATATTGGCTAGGGCTTTATTTATTCCTTCAAAGAACAGCTCTTCTCATTGATTCTTTGTATTTTTTAATCTACAATTCATTAATTTCTGCTCTGATCATTCTACTTTCCTTCTTTTTAAAAACTCTGGGTTTGGATCATTCTTGTATTTAAGACATTTAGATGCATTATTAGGTTATTTATTTGGGCTCATTCAATTTTCTGATATGGGCATTCAACACTATGAAATTCCCTTGTAGGACTGCTTTCATTGTGTCCCATAAGTTCTGGTATATTGTACTGGCATTATGATTTAATTCTAGGAAATGTTTTATTTTTCCCTAATTTAATCTGCGACTCATTCAAGTGTGTTGTTAATTTCCACGTTTGCATAGTTTCTGTGGTTCCTTTTGCTATTGATTTCTAGTTTCATTGCACAGTGATCTGATAATATGCATGGTAAAATTTTGATTATTTTGCATTTGCTTAAGTAGGCTTCATTCTCTAGTATGTCGTCTGTTCTGGAGAAAGTACGTTGTGTGGCCAAAAAGAAGTATATTCTATTGTTGTTGGGTGGAATACTCTGTATATATCTATTAAGACCATTTGTTCAAAGATTTTGTTCAACTCTGATACTTCTTTGTTGATTTTTTAGTTGATCTGTGTATTTGTGATAGTGGGGTATTAAGATCCCCCACTAAAATAATATTGCTGTTTATCTGATTTTTATGTCCATTAGAGTGTGTTTTATGACACTGGGTACACTATGATTTGGTGCATATATATTTGTAATTGTTGTCTCTTCCTGTTGAATAATTCCATTAACCAACACGTAATGTCCTTCTTTGCCTCTTTTGATCAACTTTGTCTTGAAATCCACTTTGTCTAAAAATAGAATAGGTATTCCTCCTTGTTTTCAGTTTCTTTTGTGTAGAATATTGTTTTCCATTCTCTGGTTATTAGTCTATTAATTTCTTTTTGTGTTAAATGTTTTCCTTGTATCAGCATACTGTTAGAATTTGTTTCTTCACCCATTCTGCTAATCTGTGTCTTTTGATTGGCAAGTTGAGTCCATTTAAATTGATAATTATAATTGATAGGTATTGACTTTTTCCTGTCACTGTATTAATGTCCTGTTGTTTTTCTTTCTTTCCCTTCTGCTTAATTGCTAGCACTACCTTAACCATTTGGCATTGTCTCCTTCTATCATATACTTGAAAATATTTTGGAGGGTTGGTTTGGTGGTCATGAATTTCTTTAGGTTTTCTTACTTTCCCTTTGAAAAAACCACACTGTCTGGACTTTTGGGAAAATAGCAGAGCAATAAATAGCAACAAATCAACCTCTCCAAGATTTGGAATCCAGGTACTGGAAAATAACACCTTGGAGAAGAAAAGAAGAAAGGATGTGAATCACTGGGACCTAGAAAGAATCTGAAGGGAAAGTTGGAGCACACAGAAACTGTGGAGATAGAACTCAGTGCAGAAAAAGGTGGTGTCAGACTGCACTTTCTCTCTGGCTCCCAGTTCACAGAATGGAAGAGGAGAGAATCTACAGCAATACAGTGAGGGCAGGTGACTCCAGAGGCCTCCAGGGAGAAACACACCAGTGGAGCAGAACAGTGAACGCTGTGCACTACAACAGCTGGTGAGTGACTTCAGTCCAAGAGTCTGCTAGGCCAGCAGATGCCATTTTAGGGAGGAGCCAACTGAACCTGGGACTTGGAGCAGGTGTGGGTTAGATTCATCTCAGGGGTTCCAGTGTTGAAATTCCACAGTGACTGGGTGAGTGATAACTTTGGGAAGTGTCCAGAGTCAGGGAGCTGAGGTCAAGCCAGTAAGAGACACCCAGAATATTGTAGGCTGAACAACTCAGGCCCTACCCCAGAACCAGAGGCCAGAATCAGCCTGAACTGCTGTGGATTTGAAAACACAAGAATTGGCACCCCACCCTATTCCCACTGCAGGTTTGCCAGGATCATCCAGCATGGATTTGGACTCTGTCTGCCTCCTTTGTCTACCAGTGACAGCAGAGACATTCCCAGATTTGAACACTACTACAAAATTGTAGACCCCAGAAAATAAGATAACCACAGGTTTGAAATCACTGAGAAATCTCTTTCTTTTTTTCCTTTGCTCTTAGTTTTATTTTCCTTGACTGTCTTTTCATGAGTGTGAACATTGTTTTTAGTTTTTTTGTTTTGTTTTGTCCTTGTTTTTGGTTTTTTTCTTCTTTCTTTCCCTCCTGTCTTCTTCAGCAGATTCCTAAAGGTTAGGTACTCTTCCTTTCTCCTTCAGCCCTACGTTGAATCTTTTTCTGTTCTTTTATTTCTCTACTTTTCCTCTTATCCCTTTTAAATTTTCAACCCTGAGGGTAAAATAGCACTAATGACTGGATATTAACTGTATATAATTTTCTGATTTCTTTTACACTTTGTTATGTAACTGTAGATCTTGTAATTATGGTTAAAGATGGCAAATTAACAGTTATCACAGTTTGTCATTTTTTAGACCATGCTTAGTGCTGTGGTTTATTGATCATACTACTTTTGCCAATGTTACATGGCCGTTATGATCATTTGTGCTTCCTTGTATGTCAATACTGAGATTGGCTGGGAGTCATGAACAATACCATAGTGCACTACCAAAGAATTGGGTGCTAGATGAAACAGGCAGCAAACTCTCATCCTGAATAAATGAAGAGGCAGGATCTTGAGACAGACTCAAAAGCCAAAAGCAAGCTATGCCTACAAGACATCTGTGAAAAGTAGTGATTTCATAAAGCTGTCTCAATACTAGTAATAAAGCTACCTACCATAAGCAATTTACAAGCATCAGTGCAGAAAATGAATGAAAAATAGAAAATGATAAAAGATGAAATCCCATACCTCCTGTTCACCCAAGAGAAATCCGGGGGCACTGAGGTAGAACAAATCAAAAGCCACCCATCTGAACTTTCAGAAATTGTACCAGCAGAAGTAACAAAGCAGATGAATAAGTGTCTAGAAAAAAAACAAATCAGAAATAATTACACAGATAACTAAAGAGATGATGACTACAGTGAAGGAGTAGATACAGACAAAAAAATACAGGAGATTATGAAAGTGATGGAAACCATGAATGCTCAATATAGGAAAGAATTTGATTCCATAAAACAGATTCAAACAGATATCCAGAAGATTAAAAATACTATTGAAAGTATAGGCAACATATAAACCAATGTGAAGATAGGATATCAGATCTAGAAGACAGGTTTGCAGTTAGCAATCATTAAATGAAAGACTTTCAGAGGCGGGCTCCCAGCGAGCAGCACGCTGCTGCCTCCACTGCCAGCACAATGGTGGGACACTCTATCCCGAGGGCCCTGACAAAGCCAGCAGTTGGTGAGTGCGGTGAACTGGGGCTGTGCTTCAGCACACAGACAAGCAGAACAGAAGTGGATAGGAGGGTCCGCCATTTTAGTTCAAAGGGATCTGTGCAGACCTCAGTAGTAGAAGAGGCACAGGTAGTTTCACTGCCAAAGCCCCAGAATGGAATAAGGGAAGAACCATCCAGTCACAGTGGATTGCCATTAGATGGGAAGCAGGCTAGGGGGAAATCTGCAGAGAGGTAGGAGATGGGAACATCCAGATTCTTAGCCCTAAGTATAAAGGACCACAAATGCCCTTCTGGTCTGGGACCAGCAGAGCAGCCTTGACACAGCAGCATAAGCAGGCAAGCAGCCTTGTCCTGTGATGGGAGAAGGGCATTCCCTCTGCCTTAATATCAGTGGGTAAGAGGAGCTAGTGGTATGGAACAGAGTAAGCTGAAGGAGACAACTGTACACAGATCTGGGAGCAACCCCGGGCTTTCCCTACATGAGAGCACCATAGCAACTGGGATAGTGCCATACAGACAAACACAGTAAGGAGAAGTGGACATCCAAAACAATGTCAGCTGAAGACCAGTCCTAGACCCCATATCCAGAGGATAAGTTCAGCCCCTTACCCAGAACAAATCCTACTGCAAACTTGGCTGGGCTACACAGCACATTTCTGGGATCCAACTTGGACATGGATAAAGAATTTCATATAAAAATATAAAAATAAAAAATATAAAATATTTCATATAAAAATAAGTGAGGCATACAGAACTCCAAGTAGCCATGAGTACAATAAACCTACACCACAGCATATAATAATCAAGATTCCAGAAATTCAGCACAAGAAGAGAATATTAAAAGTGTTTAGAGAAAAAAAAATCACCTATAAATAAGAACCCATTAGAAGTACAGCAGACTTCTCAACACAAACCTTCAAGTCAAGAACACCTTGGAGTGAGGCATTTCAAGCTCTAAAAGAAAACATCTTCCAACTCAGATTGATGTACCCTGCAAAACTACCTTTCAAAATCAGTGGAGACATAAGACATTTCCATAACTAAGAACAAATGAAGAAATTCATGACCACAAAACCAGCTCTCCAAAATGCTCTGAAGGATATTTTGCAAAAAGATAAGGAAGACCACAATACCAAGAACACCAATACAAAGGAGCCATCAGGCAGGGAAAGCAATTAAACAGAAGGGGAGGACAGGGTACCAACAATAGGAAAATAATATCAGAAGGATAAGGCAACACATATCACTAATAACCATCAATGAAAATGCTCTCAATTCCCCAGTCTAAAGAAACAGACTGGCAGAATGGATCAACAAGCAAGATCCGACAATACGCTGCATTCAAGAATCACATTTAACTTAAAAAGAAATTAACAGACTAACCCCAGAAAGAATGGCTATTATAAAGAAATCAACTAATAACAAATGCTGGAGGGGCTGTAGGGAAAAAGGAACCCTTCTTCACTGTTGGTGAGAGTGTCGACTGGTACAGCCACTGTGGAAGTCAGTGTGGAGATTCCTCAAAACCTAGGGTTGGAGGTCCCATTTGACCCAGCTATTCCCCTTCTGGGCATCTTCCCAGAAGAATTAAAAACATCGTACCACAGCGATATATGTGCACACATGTTTATAGCAGCACAATTTGTAATAGCCAGATCTTGGAAACAACCCAAATGCCCATCAACTGAGGAATGGATAAGAAAGATGTGGTATTTTTATACAATGGAGTACTATTCAGCCATAAAGAAGGATAAACTGGAGACTTTTATAGATAAATGGATGCAACTCGAGAAAATACTCATAAGTGAAATAAACCAGAAGCACATGTGTAAGCATTGTATTGTCTCTCTAGTATGAGAAACTGAAAGAGTAAATAAGATCCAAAATGTACAATAGACATGATGAATCAAAAAGAAACTGGTCAAAAGGAAAGAGAGACTGGAATAGGGGAATAGGGAAAAGAAAGAAGGGAAAGGGAAAACAATTGTATATATATATATATAAGATGGTTTAGATAGATACACTACCAATTTTACTTAGTTCATTGAAGAGTAAGGTTTGTGCCAATAATGTTTGGACAATTGAATGCTAATGTCTGGTATCCTGAATAACTAACTTAAAGATAATAATACATAATGCATTAACCATTGTTACCCTCATATTATGTTGTTTTGAAAATTTGTTCTTTTTTTGATTTGTTTTGTTTTTTCTTCTCTTTAAAATAAAAAAAAAAGAAATTAACAGACTAAAAGTCAAGGGAAAGAAAACAATACTCTATGTGACAGGAACCCAGAAAAAATTAGGGATAGATATTCTATTTTCAGACACTGAGAACTTCAAGCTAAAACTGATCAAAATAGACAGAAAAGGTCCCTACATACTTGTTAAGGGAAAACTCCAAGAAGAAGAGATAAAAATCCTAAATATATGTGCACCAAATACCACTGCAGACAATAGCGTAACACAAATATTAACAGACATGAAAAATCAAATAAGCACTAACACAATTATAGTGGGGAGCTTAATACCCCACTGTAACATACAGACAGATCAGCTAGACAAAACATCAACAAAGAAATATCAGCACTAAACCAAACTTTTGAACAAATGGACTTAGTAGATGTTTTCAGAGTGTTCCACAACACAAAATCAGAATACACATTCTTCTCAGCTGCACGAGGGACATTCTCCAAAACAGACCACCTACTAGCTCACAGAACATGGTTAAGTAAATACAATGGAATTGAAATTATCCCATGTGTATTATCTGACCATAGTGCAATGAAAACAGAAATCTATGACAAAAGAAACAACAAAAACTACATAAACACATGGAAAGTAAATAACACCTGTGGTGGACTGACAACTGGTGGCTAACTTGTAACGCCCAGCTGAAGTGAATCAGTGTGGTGCTGGGTGTGGAGGGCCCACCTGAGGACTGTTGCCAACAACATAAAAAGGAGAACTGGAGAGGGAGAGGCGTTGCTGTTGGTTCTCCTTGAGGAGTGTGTCGTGCTGGCTTTCCTGATAAGAACTTGGCTGTTCTCATCATCGGAGGAGCTCGGGACCTCATTGTCGCTGAGGATGGCTGTGGTGCCTTTCGGGGGAGCTCTGGTCCTTACTTTGACCGTTGCTTCCTGGCTCCGGTGCAGATCCCTCAGCCTGCTGGCACAGATCCTTCATCCCACTGGTGCAGACTTTCTAGCTTCCACCGCTGACCTTTGGGCCTTCCAGCGCAGATCCTTGGAACAGATTTGCGTGAGACATTGTCGTGGGCCCTAGGCCTTCAGCTGGACTCGTGAGGGCATTGCCATGGCCTCTAGGTCTTCAGTGGGACCCATGCAAGATGCTGCTGTGGAATCCAGGCCCTCAGCTGAATTCTTTGGGTCTTTAATGTGTGCACAGATTTCCTGCACTGTTCATATATTACTCTTGAGGTGACTATTACAAAATAAATCCTAAAAATTATGTGTTCTGTATTGTATTATTTCCCATGCAAACCCTGACTACAACAACAACCTCCTGAACAACCAATGGTGATAATGCCGATACAACATATAGGAACTTATGGTACGCAATGGAAGAAGTCCTAAAATGAAAATTTATGCCGGTGAATTCTCACATCAGGAAAACAGAAAGAGCTCAAATAAACAACCTCATATTGAACCTGAAAATTCTAGAAAAAGAACAAATCATACACAAAGCTCATACAAGGGAGGAAATTATAAAGATAAAAGCAAAAATTAATGCAATGAAGACTAAGAAAAAAATACAAAGAATGAATGAGTCAAAGAGTTGGTTCTTTGAAAGAACAAATAAAATTGATAAATCCTTAACCAACCTTATCAAAAAGAAGAAAGAAAAGACTCAAATTCATGCAATGAGGAATGAAAAGCGGGAAATCACAATGGAGCCTGTGGAAATCCAGATCATCAATACGTACTTCAAGAACCTGTACTCTAATAAGAAGTAAAACACAGAAGAAATGGATAGATGCCTAGATACATATGAATTGCCAAAACTCAATCAAGAAAATATAAAAATTCTAAATAACCCAGTATCAGTCAATGAAATTGAAAATATAATTAAAAATTTAGCAACACATTACAGCCCAGGTCCTGAAGGATTTAGTGCCATATTCTATAAGAAAGTTAGAGAATATCGAATGCCACTACTGATGAAACTCTTTAATGAAATTGAAATGGAAGCAATACTCCCAAAGTCATTTCTAGAAGCAAGTATTACCCTTATAACAAAACCAGAGAAGGACCCAACCAAAAAAGAGAACTACAGGCCAAACTCCCTAATGAACATTGACACAAAAATCCTCAATAAGATACTGGCAAACAGAAGGCAGCAAATCATCAAGAAGATTATACACGATAACGAAGTAGGATTCATCCCAGGGATGCAGGGATGGTTCAACACACACAAATCAATGAATGTAATACACAATATTAACAGATCCAAGACACAAATTACATGATCATCTCAATAGATGCAGAAAAAGCATTGGACAAAGTTCAGCACCCATTCATGACTAGAAAAAAAAAGCCTACAGAAAACTGGAATAGAAATACTTCATGTCAATCTGATAAAGGCCATCAATGACAAACCAAGAGCCAACATCATACTAAATGGGCAAAAAAAGAAAGTTTTCACTCTAAAACCAGGAAGAAGATAAGGATGTCCAATATCACCATTCTTATACAATGCAGTTCTGGAAACATTAGCCAGAGCAATTAGACAAGAGAGAGAAATAAAAGGAATAAGGATAGGAAAAAAAGTTAAATTAACATTATTTGCAGATTACATAATACTCTACATAGAAGAACCCAAAAACTCTGCCAAAAGACTTGCAGAGTTAAAAACCATATTCAGTCGTAGAGCTGGATCCAAAGTCAACACTCCAAAGTCAATAGCATTTCTGTACACTAACAACAAATGCTCTGAGAGAGAAATTAGGGAAACCACACCTTTTATAATAGCATCAAAAAATGAAATACTTAGGAATCAATCTAACGAAAGATGTGAAAGATCTACACATTGAAAACTACAGTATGCTGAACAAGGAGATCAAAGAGGATATCAGAAAATAGAAAGATATACCTTGTTCATGGGTGGAAGAACCAACATAGTGAAAATGGCCATACTTCCTATATGTTATACAAATTTAATGCAATCCTGATCAAAATACCATTAGCAAATACCTCACAGAACTAGAGAAAACATTCCTAAAATTCATTTGGAAACAGAAGAGATCTAGAATAGCAAAAACAATCCTAGGCAACAAGGCAATGCAGGAGGCATCACAATCCCTGACTTGAAATTGTACTACAAAGATACTGCGATAAAAACAACGAGGTACTGGCAAAAACAAAAAACAAACAAACAGAAAAAAACAGACCTGAGGATCAATGGAACAGATTAGAAAATGTAGAAACAACACCAAACACACTCAGTCACTTTATCTTTGACAAAGGGGCCAAACATGTTCACTGGAAGAAAGATAGCCTCTTTAATAAATTTTGCTAGAAAACTGGCTTTCCACATGTCAAAGACTAAAACTAGACCCATGTTTTTCACCATACACTAAACTAAAATCAAAGTGGATCAAAGATCTAAATATTAAAACAGAAACACTAAGTCTGCTGGAAGAGAGAACAGGTAGAACTCTTGAAGACATACGTGTGGGCAAAGATTTCATGAACAGAAGCCTGATTGCATGGGAAATACTACAAAGAAGCAACAACTGGGATCTTATCTACTTAAAAAGCTTTCGCACAGCAAAAAAATCACCAAAAGACTGAAAAGAAAACTCACAGTGTGGGAAAAAATTTCAGCCAGTTCTCCTTCAGTCAAAGTACTAATATCAAGAACATATAAGGAATTGAAAAACATCAGACCCCCCCAAATTTTAAGACCTAATCCAAAAATGTGCATCTGAGATGAAATACACACTACTCAGAAAAAAAATAAAAATTGCAAATAAATATATGCAAAAATGTTCAACATCATTGGTCATTCGAGACATGCAAATTAAAACAACACTGAGATTCCATCTCACCCCACAAAGAATGGCTATTATCAAGAAATCAACTAATAACAAATGCTGGAGGAGCTGTGGGAAAAAAGGAACCCTTCTTCACTGTTGGTGGGAGTGTCGACTGGTACAGCCACTGTGGAAGTCAGTGTGGAGATTCCTCAAAAACTAGGATTAGAGGTCCCATTCAACCCAGCTATTCCCCTTCTGGGTACCTTCCCAGAAGAATTAAAAACATCGTACCACAGCAATATATGCGCACCCATGTTTATAGCAG
Organism: Erethizon dorsatum; assembly: GCA_028451465.1. Taxonomy (NCBI): domain Eukaryota; kingdom Metazoa; phylum Chordata; class Mammalia; order Rodentia; family Erethizontidae; genus Erethizon; species Erethizon dorsatum. Next base: position 117,906,538 of record CM051842.1, on the reverse strand, counting down.
CCCAATTTGTAATAGCTAAAACTTGGAAGCAACCCAAATGTCCATCAAGAGAGGAATGCATAAAAAAAGATGTGGGTTTTTTATACAATGGAGTACTACTCAGCTATAAAGAAGGATAAACTTGAGACATTTCTAGGTAAAGGGATGCACCTTGAGACCACACTCTTAAGTGAAATAAATTGGACACAGATGTGTAAATATCAGATCATTTCTCTGGTATGAGATATGGAATATGTAAATAAGGACCAAAGTGTATGAAAGGTATTGTTAAATAGTAAGAAATTGTTCAAAAGAAAGTGGAACTGGGTGTTCAGGGGAGAAGAAAGGAAGGGAAAAAAAAGAGTCCGTATACACTTACGTGAAATAAATCAGACACACATGTTTCAATATCGCATTGTATCTTTGGTAGGAGAAACTGAAAGGGTAAATAAGGACCAAAATTTATAACAGATACTGGGAAATAGGTGGAAAATATTCAAATGGGAAGGGGAACAAAGGGGGGGGAAGGAAGGAAGGGAAATGAAAAAAGAGAATAGAAGGAAGAAAATGGAACCAAATCTTTTGTAAATATGGTGGGAAAGAGGGAGGAGAGGGGATTGGGGAAAAAATGAATCAAGAAATATCATGTGCAGGGCCAGTGAGATAGCTCAGTGGCATAAGCGCCTGCCTGGCAAGCACGAGGTCCTGAGTTCAACCCCCTGTACCCACAAAAAAAAAAGAAAAGAAATATCATGTGCTGGTATAAACATCCTCTAATGAATGTGATCATTATGTATATCTAAAATGAACCAATAAAATTAATCAAAAAAGGGAAAATAATGAAAGACTTCCTACATAAAGCAAGGGACGATGAATAATCAATCCAAAAGCTGTTACGTGAAGCAAAGAATAATAACATAAGATTAATCCAAATCAGTGAAAAATCAGAAGATAGTACAAAGGACATGAAATATGTATTCACAGAAGCAATAGCAGAAAACTTCCCAAGCATGTAAGAATTTGACATACAGATATGGGAGGCATATAGAACTCCAACTAGCCATCATCAGAAAAAATCTACACCAAGGCGTATAATAGTCAAGATTCCAGAAATTGACCTCAAGAACAGAATATTAAAAGCTGTTAGAGAAAAGAAACAAATCACCTATAAGGGAAAACCCAATCAGAATCAGAGCAGACTTCTCAACAGAAACTCTTAAATCAAGGAGAGTTTGGTGTGAAGTGTTTCAGGCTCTAAAAGAAAATAACCTCCAACCCAGATTGATGTACCCCACAAAATTATTTTCAAAATTGATGGAGAAATAAGATACTTCCATGATAAAGAACACCTGAAGAAATTCATGACCATCAAACCAGCACTCCAAAAAGTTCTGAGGATATTCCTGAAAAAGACAATGAAAACAACAATTATGTGAATCCCAATGGAATCAATCCACCAGGTGAGGCAAGCAATTAAACAGAAGGGAAAGAAAGGGATCAGCAACAGAAAATAATATGACAAAAATAATTCAATGCATATCAGCCACAACCATCAATGTAAATGTTCTCAATTCACTAATCAAAAGAAACAGACTGGCAGGATGGATCAAGAAACAAAATCTAACAATATGCTGTATACAAGAAACAAATTTAACTCAAAAAGAAATTCATAGACTGAAAATTAAAGGGTGGAAACCAATACTCTATGTGACAGGAAACCAGAAAAAAACAGGTGTAGTTATTCTGTTTGCAGACATAGTGGATTTCAAGACAAGACTGATCAAAAGAAACAAAAATGGTCACTAGGTACTTGTTAAGGCAACAATACAAGAGGAACAGATAACAATCATAAATATACGTGCACCAACTGCCAGCATGCCAAAGTATAAAACAAACATTAATGGATATAAAAAAATCAGACTAGTACGATTAAAATGGGGGACTTTAATACCCTACTGTCACAAGTAGAAAGATCTACTAGACAAAAATAATCAACAAAGAAATATCAGAGCTGAACCAAATCTGAAAAATTGGACTTAGTAGATATTTATAGAGTGTTCTGCCTCACAACAGCAGAATACACATTCCTCTCAGCTGCACATGGGACTTTCTCCAAAATAGACCATATACTAGCTCATATTATATGTTTAAGTAAATGCAAAGGAATTGAAATTATTATCAGATCATAACACAATGAAATTGGAAATCATTGGCAAAAAAACCCACAAAACTACATAAACACATAGAGATTAAAAACACCCTCCTGAACAACCAATGAGTCACAGATGAAATTAAAGAAGAAATTAGTTTCTACAAGTAAACTATAATGCCAATACAACATACCAGAATGTATGGGACATAATGAAAGGAGTGCTGCGAGGGAAAATTATAGTGGTGAGTAGCCATATCAGAAAAAATGAGCGAGCTCAAGTAAATATCCTAATGTTGAACCTCATGCACCTAGAAAACCAACAGCAAGTTAAACCCAAAGCATGTACAAGGGAGGAAATTGTAAAGATCAGAGCAGAAATTAATGCAACTGAGACTAAGAAAACAATATAAAATCAATGAATCAAAGAGTCAGTTCATTGAAAGACTACACGAAATAGACAAACTCTTTACCAACCTTATCAAAAAAAAAAAAAGGAAAGAAAAGAAAAGACTCAAATCCATGCAACTAGGAACAAAAAGATTGAAATCACAACAGATCTTGCAGAAGTCCAAATTGTCAATGCCTATTTTGAGAATTCTAATAAAATGGAAAACTCAGAAAAAAAATAGACAGATTCCTAGATACATATGTATTACCAAAACTGAATCAAGAAGATATAAAAATTCTAGATAACCCAATATCAGTCAATGAAATTGAAGAAGTAATAAAAAATGACCAACGAAGAAAAACCCAGGTCCTGATGGATTAACTGCTGAATGCTACAACTTTAGAGAAGATTTAATGCCACTATGCCTCAAACTCTCTAATGAAATTGAAAGGGAAGCAACACTCTCAAACTCATTCCTGGAAGCAAGCATTATCCTGATACCAAAACCAAAGAAGGGTTAGGTTGAGGGTTAGGGTTAGGGTTAGGGTTGGGGAACCACCTTGAGACCATAATATTAAGTGAAATAAATCAGACATGCATGTTTAAATATCACATTGTTTCTCTTGTGTGAGAAACCCAAAGGGTAGATAAAGACCGAAATGGAGGATAGATATTGGAAAGCAGGAAGAAAATATATAAATGGGAAGGAGAACAAGGGAGTGGAAAGAGGGAAGGGAAGAAAAGGAATAGTGATAAAAATAACTAAAAGAATGGAAGGAAAATGATAGAAACAAAGTTTTGTAAATGGAGAGGGAAGGATTGAAGAGACAGGAGGGAAATGGGAAAAAAAGAATTAAAATATATTATGTACAAGTACAAATTCCCTTTGATGAATGTGATCATTATGCATGTCAAAAGTATATCAATAAAATTAATTTTTAAAAAGCTCCACACTGTCTTGATTACTGTAGCTTTATATTAAGTTTTAAAATCATATTGTAATTCCTCCAAATTTGACTTTTCATTTTCATAACTGCTAATTATTTGACTTTCAAAGATTCATTTTTGAGTCAGTTTCTTTTTTTTTTTTTTTGTGGGTACCGGGGGGTCGACCTCAGGACCTCGCGCGCCAACAGGCACCCGTGCCGCTGAGCGATATCACCGGCCCCTTTTTCGTATGTGGGATCCGGGAGTCGAACTCGGGCCCTCGCGCTTGCAAGGCAGGCGCTTACGCCGCTGAGCCATCTCACCGGCCCTAGTCAGTTTCTTGATATCTGAAAAAATTTTGATTTTTCTTAATCAGAGTGGTGTTCAATCTATAGAACAATTTAGGGAACATGTATTCTCACTTTGTGTTTTACCATCCATCAATATAGCATGTTTTTTTTATTTATTTGGATTTTCATTATTTTCCTTCATCACTGTAGTTTCAGCATGATGAATATATTTTGTTCAGTTTACACCTAAGCATTTCAATCCTTGAGCTACATCAGGAAATATTTTTAAAATCCCCTTTGCCTTTTTTATATCTCTAGGGTTTAGAAACACAATCCTGAACTTTTTTAGTATCCCTATTGAATTTATAGATTAATTTGTTTCTCTTTTTAATTATGTTCTTTCTATAGTTTTCCACGATTTCCCTAGTGATGGTAGTAAAAGTTCTTAAAATCTTTCCATATACATTTAAGATCAATATTTTACCACATCATGTTGAATCTAGAAGCTTTACAACCACATAAGTCACATTGCCTCCTACTTTTAATATTCTAGTTTCTAAAAATTATACATTACATTTACATACCTTAAAAACCCTATCAGACATTTGCATAATTTTTAATTTCAAACATCAAATATTTTAACTAACTCAAGAGAATAGTTTACTATTTTTACCCAGACATTAAATATTTTTACTCTTCTTTCTTGATCCTTCATGTTCCAAGTTTCTTTTTGGCATTTTTGTTTTGTCTAAATAATTTCCTTTAGTAGTTCTTTTTTCTGTTTTGATACTGGGGATTGAAATCAGGACCTTCACTCTGAGCTATATCTCCAGCTGTTTTTATTTTGAGACAGTGTCTTAATAAATTGTTCAGATGGGCTCAAAATTGAGATTTTCCTGCCTCAGACTCCCACAGTGCTGGGATTACATCACTGTACTTTGCATTCCTTCTGTAGTTCTTTAAGAGCAGAACTGTTAGCACTGAATCATCTTAGCTTTCCTTCATCATGGATGTCTTTATTTTACCTTTATTCCTGAGAGTATATTTTTGCTTGCTACAAAAATCTGAGGTAATTGTTATTTTGCTCAAGCACTTTTAAAATGCTGTGTCATTTACTTCTGGCAACTATGGCATGGCTCATTTATTTGTTGAGGCAGGGTCTCCCTATATATTCCAGGGAGCTTCAAACATTCTATGTAGATCGGGCTGGACTTGAACTCACAATTCTACTCCCTCGGCTTCCCAAGTGCTTGGTTTATGAGGATAAATCTGTTGTAATTCAAGCCATTGTTTCCTTGTATGTAACATATTTTTTAAAATCTATCTGGTTTTGATGTGTTTTCTTTGCTTTTAGTGTTCAGCAATTTAATTAAAGTATGTGTAGGCACAAATTTTTGAGTGGCTTACTTTTCTGGCTGTTTGCTGAACTTTGGAGTTAATATTGTTCACCATAATTGGAACATCTTCAGTCTTTATTTCTTCAAAAATAATTCAGCCTCACTCTTTTGCTCCTCTCCTTCTGGGACTCTGATGACATGAATGTTTGAACTTTTTCTGTGGTCTCACAGATTACTGTGGTTTTGCTTTATGTTCTTTAATCTCTTTTCTTCAAATTGGATAATTTTTTTGTACATGGATATAAAAAGTCCATCCACTTTAAAACATGAGGAATTGGAAGTGTGCTGCCTCCTAGCAATTTCCATTTTTATGTTACTTTCAGAAATTTGGTCCCAGTAGATGTTATATATGCCAGTGATATTGTCTTGTCTTGTCTTCTTTTCTTTTCCTTTTTTCCTTTCTTTTGTTTTCTTCTCTCTCCCTTTCACTCTTTCTTTCTTTTCTCTTTCTTTCTCTCTCTCTCTTTCTTTCTTTCTTTCTTTCTTTCTTTCTTTCTTTCTTTCTTTCTTCTTTTGACAGTAAGGATTAAACCCAGGGCATTTGCACCGAGCTATGTCCCCAGCCCTTTTTATTTTTTGAGACAGAGACTCCCTAAGTCACTAAGTTGCTCAGGCTGGGCTCAAACTTGCAATTCTCCTGCCTCAGCCTCTCAGAGTGCTGGGATTACAGGCATATGCCAACATACCTGCTCCTATTTTCCTTCTTAAGTTAAAGTGACAAGTGCACTGCTTTCATTATTCATATTCCATATATTGGGATATAGACACTTGTATCTGAAAGAATATCTAGGTCTTTTCTGTTTCATTGTAAGAATTACTGGTTGTATCCTCTACTAGGCTGTTACATTTTTCACATTCCCTCAGTGTCTGGTTTACAGTTACCTCTGGGAATATAATTTCCTTCCTTCCTTTCAATATGCATTAAAGAACCTCTTTAGAAGGCCAACAACTTTCCTTTAAAACAGGCTCAGCTGTGAGATGCACTCATTCACTTGCCAATGCCTCACCATTTAAATTTGAGGTTCATTTGAACCCAAGAATCAAGAACCCAAGAGAATCAGTGATTCTCTCCTGGGAATAACAGTAGATGGGATAAAACCCTCCTGTTTTTGTTGTTTTTCTCTAGGTGACCTTTGAGTTCTTGCTGAATCAGTTTTCCATCTGTGGCCTTATTCCAGCAGCTTCACAGGATCGCAAATTTTTCAGCACAACCAGGCATAGCCTCAGATAAGGGTCTTGTTGTCTTCTTTAAACATTTATTATACAAGCCCTTGCCAACCTCAGCTACCAAAGTAATAAAACTGGGGGAGATTATTGCATTAAGCGAAGCAAAGGAAAAGTGGAAAGCAAACAAGGACGATTGGGTAGAAAAATATGGGAGTGAGGCAAGAAGATGGCTGTTATAGTCAGAGATATAGTTGAGGTATGGTGGGAACTAGAGTCTGGTGATGACTACCCTTTGGTAAGATGTGGGTGTGTGTAACGAATAGTTTGTTGGGGAGCATCTTGGTGGTCGTGTGGCTTGAGGAGGGGGAGAGAGAGAGAGAGAACACTTTTCTGACTTTTCCTCATGATTCAACAACAGGTAATAGATTTAATAAAGTTTTTGAAAAGAGAATGACTCTCTGAAATCAAAATTCCAGGAATAAATCTAGGAATGAAGTGAAAAACCCAACCTTGATTTTCTTGTGTTCATAGAAGAGTGGAAAGGATTAATTATTGAATTTCAACGCCATGTTGAAACAATGGTTCAGGAATGTTAGAAGACAGTAGGCCAGCCTTAGGGCTAGAAACGCACATGCCTTGCCCCTCTAGAAGCCAGTAAGTTAGAAGTTAACATTCTTTCAATTGTAAATAATAGGAAACCCAACACAACTGGGCTTATGGAAAAAGGGAGGAATTTATTGGCTTACAAAATAGATAAGCTTGGAGGTAGTCTGATTCCAGCCACACAGCTGGATTCGGGGTACAACAATGTAATCAATGTGATCTCAGCTCTGCCATCCACTTTGTTCATTCCATTCTCAGACAGGCTCTCACTTCAAGGTCTACAGACTAATTCTCTAGCTCCAAACTTTAAATCTTTCTTGTTCCAATCCAATGGGGGAGCAATATGTTGTTCCTTCCTAGGATACTAATCATGTGAACAAGTATCATTCTTAAAACATTCACTGGGGCCAAGAAGGTGCATTCCCTGAAGGATTTAAGCCCAGGTCATAAGTCCTGTCCTTGCGTGAGAGGTGAATCCCAAAAATGTTACCAGAGAGATTGACAGTGAATAGTATAGTGATTTCTCAGAAGAAAATTGAGCTATGAGTACCAGAAGAAGGTAACTATGCTGGCAGCCAATAAGCAGAAAAATATCCAATGTCAATGTTAAATTAAAGTGCCACTTCTCTTTTTTAATGCCTCCAAGGACAGTCTTTTTCATGGGGCTTGAAATTTAAATGATACAAAGCAATTTTACCTGAAACCATTAGAACTTCATTAGTCTTTTATGAGCCAAAAAAGGAAGTGTGTGAGCAATACCAAAGCCAGCTCCTGTGCATCTCTGAGATTAGAAATTGCAGCTCAACGAGTACAGGAAACTATGGGGAACAAGACGAGCAGAAATATACTCAAGATGCTTTGCAATCAGGTAAAAGGGGTACTCAGGGCTGCACTGAGTGAACAAGCACACCAAGTCCTCACACCTGTTATTCATTTTGCAGACTATAAAGAAGGTAGAGATCCTTGTTTTCCATCTCCCTGGGGAGGTAAGAGGTCCCAAGATGCTGAACAACTGTTTCTAAGAACTGCTTCTAAGGATGAGGAGGGATCGCTCTCTCTCTCTCTCTCTCTCCCCTCCGCGCACCACCACCAAGATGCTCCCCAATGAACTATTCATTATACACACATCCACATCTTACCAAAGTCATCACCAGACTCTAGTTCCCACCATACCTCAACTATATCTCTGACTAGAACAGCCATCTTCTTGCCTCACTCCCATATTTCTCTACCCAATTGTCCTTGTTCACTTTCCACTTTTCCTTTGCTTCGCTTAATGTAATAATCTCCCCCAGTTTTGTTACTTTGGTAGCTGAGTGTTGGCAAGGGCTTGTATAATAAATGTTTAAAGAAGACAAAAAGAACCTTATCTGAGGCTATGCCTGGTTGTGCTGAATCTCCCCCAGTTTTATTACTTTGGTAGCTGAGAGTTGGTGAAGGCTTACATAATACTGTATATTGTAAGGATGGGGGGGAGAGGAAATAAGAATAATTATATGCCATGTACAGGAAACTAATAACCCCAATTAATGTAAGCATTATAGGCCATAACATGAGCAAAGACAAATAATATCAACAGGAAAGAAAAATGGTACAGGGAACTGGAGGAGAGAGGGGAGAGGGAAGGAAGGGAAGGGGATTAAAAAAAGAAAGAAACATGCTCTAATATGTACATATAACCATTCCCCAGGATGATTTTAAACTACATGAACTGCAAACATGTACAAATACAGTTAAAAATTTTAAAAAGAGAGAGAGAAAAAAAAGAAATATCTTGAATTACTTACATGCATCACCCAGGTTTTCCAGGCTAGACTAGCCTAGAGAGAAATATAGGGTTGTGAAAAAGCCATAAAAATAGCACGCTTCTCCTATTCAGTTTGAAGAAACCTAGTATCATTTATATTTTTGGAGCACCAGCTGTTTCAGGGATCCAGTAGGGATATCTCATTTATGCTGTTAGAATTGGCCATCCTCTGTGTCATGTATGTATAGCATGCCATTAGCATTTCTAAACTGTTTCAAGAAGTATGGATATTTTAATAACATTTGTTCTTCCAATGCAAAGACATGGGGGGTCTTTACATTATTTTTTGTCTTCTTCAATTTCATTCATCAATGTTTTGTAATTTTCATTGTGGAAGTTATTCATTTCCTTGGTTAAATTTATTCCTAAGTATTTTATTTTTTCTACATACTGTGAATGGAATGGTTTTCATATTTCTTTCTGATCAAGTTCATTATTGCTATATTAAAAAGCTACTGATTTTTGGGGGGGATAATACTGGAGATTGAACTTGGGGGCACTTTACCACTGTGCCAGATTCTCAACCCTTTTTGTTTTTATTTTGAGACAGAGACTCAGTAAATTGCCCAGGTTGGACTCAAACTTGTAATCCTGCTGCCTCAGTCTCCTGAGTAGCTGCGATTACAGGTGCGCACCTCCATACACAGTGTAATAATTTTTGTACATTAATTTTATAGCCTGTGATCTTTCTGATTTTTTTTTGCGGGAGTACTGGAAATCGAACTCAGGACCTCACTGTTGCCAGGCAAGCATTGTGCCACTGAGATATATCCCTGGCCCAACCTTTCTGAGTTTATCAGTTCTAACAGTTTTGGTGGAGTCTTTAGGTTTTTCTATGCATAAAATTATGTAATCTGCAGATGGATAATTTCACCTTCTCTTTTCTTATATAGTAAAACCTTGAATTGTGAGTAACTTGTTCTGTGAGTGTTCTACAAGATAAGCAAATATTTCTAATACATTTCAACTTCATAAACAAGCAATATCTTGCCATACAAGTAGTATGTGACACCAAATGTCACATAATCACAACTGAGCCAATGGATCCTCTCTCTCCCTCTCTCTCTCCCTCTCCCTCTCTCTCTCCCTGTCTCTCTCTTTGCAAGATTGTGGGTGATTGTCTGCCAATAGCAAGAGTTATGGAGTTCTTATCTGCAGAGAAGGAGGAGAAAAAGGTAGAGGAATCCCTCACTTCAAATGAGATTAGGAGGATGTGTAAAATGTGGGAAACAATGCAAAATTTTCTAGAAAAGCACCACTTGAATAAGGGTGTAGCAGTGTGAGTGATGAATCTGTTTAATGACAATGCAGTGTCACATTTCCATAAAATGCTCAAAAGGAGGCAAAAGCAAGTGTCACTGGATAGGTTCCTTATTAAAGTTGCACAAAAAGAAAGATTCCATTGAGCCAACAGATAGTAGTGATTCCCTTAGTGATAGTGAATGTCACCACACAAAATAATCGTTCTCTCTTTTATCTCCCTCATGCCAGCCATGAAGGTTTTCAAAGGTAAATGCAGGTTAATTTATTTCTCTTTATATTTTGTATTTTCTTTACTATTTTATTACAGTATTATAATCATTTTCATATGAAAATTTTTGGGTTGTGGAACAAATCATAATGAGTTTCCACTATTTCTTTTGGAAAAATTCCCTGTGATATGCCAGTGCATTGTGTCATAAGCATGTTTCTGGAAAGAGTTATGCTCACACACCAAGGTTTTACTGTAGTCCCTGTTGGTCTTTTGTATTTCTGTTGTATTAGTAATGATGTCTCCTTATTCATTTCAAATTGTATTTGGGTCTTTTCTCTTTTTTTCTTGATTAGTCTGGCCAAAGGTTATGTTTATCATTTCAAAACCCCAAATCTTCATTACATTGATCTTTTGTATTTTTTAGTGTCTAATTTGTTTCTGCTCTGATCTTGTTATTTCTTTCCTTCTGCTGATTTTAGATTTGTATTGTTCTTGCTTTTCTAGTTCTTTGATTTGCACTTTAAGTTGTTTCTTTAAAATCTTTCTATTTTCTTGGGCTGATTGTGTAGCTCAGTGGCATAGCACTTGCTTTGCATTCACAAGGCCCTGGGTTTGATCCTCATCACTGAAAAAAACTGTTTCAAAATCTTTCTTTTTTTCATTTAAGCACTTATTGCTAAAATCCGCTTAGTACTGCTTTTGCTCTATCCCATAGGTTTTGGTATTTTGTATGTTACTTTTCATTTGTTTTAATTCTTTAATTTTTTCATTGACTTGGGTTGTTCAAGAGAATGTTGTTTAATTTCTATGTAGTTGTACAATAAATAAAATTTCTCTTGTTTTATATTTCTAGTTTCATTCCATTGTTGTCAGAGAAGTACACACTATTTCAATTTTTTGAATTTGTTGAGACTTAATTTGTGACCTAACATATGATCTACCCTGGCAAATGTTCCCTATGCTGATGAGAAGGATGTGTATTCTTCGGCGGTATTGTAAATGTCTGTTAGGTCTATTTTATCTACAGCATAGTTTAACTCTGATGTTTCTTGGTTGATTTTTTTCATTGTCTGGGTGATACATCTGTTGATGGGAGTGTTGAAGTCTCCAACCGTTATTGTATTAAGGTTTAATCTATTTTAGTTCTAATAATGTTTGCTTTATATAATTGAGTGCTCCACCACTGGTTGTATATTATTTATAAATCTTATTTCCTCTTGTTGAAGTAATCCTTTTGTCAGTATATAGTGATCTTCTGTCTCTTTTTATAGTCTTTTCTTAAAATGTATTTATCTGCTATAAATATAGATATTCATGTTTTCTTTTGATTTCTATTTACATGCTCTATCTTTTCCCATCTCTTCACTATCAATCTACATATGTCTTTATTGCTGAAGTGAATTTCTTTTAGGCAGCATATTATTGAGTCTCATTTATTTTATCCATTCAGCATATATATGGCTTTTTTTTTTTTTTTTTTTTTTGAGACAAGATGTCTTGCTAAATTTCCCAGGCTAGCCTTGAATTCCTGAGTACAAGTGATCTCCTGCTTCAACCTGTCAAGCAGCTGGGACTTCAGGCACATGTCCCTGTTCAGCCTATATCTTTTAATTGGGAGACTTAGTCCACTAAAATTTGAAGTGATTATTGATAACTAAAGACATACTTTGTCACTGGTTAACTTTTTTCTAGTCATTTTGTAAATTCTTTTTTTCCTTCCTATTTTTATTCATCTTTGAGGATTTTTGCTTGAAAGGTTGAAATTTATCATCAGCAACAGATTCTGCCAAATGTTCTCTTTGAAGTGATGAGTTTTGTTCTTTTTTGAGATAATATCTGCCAAATACTCAAATATGAATAAAGCATAGTTTGTCTCTGAGTAATTCTTTCAATTAAAATGCCATTCTATGAAAAACAGGGCTATTTCAGTTACAATAATTTTCCTTGATTTGACCACCATACTTTGGTACACATTCAAAGTGTTATAAGTGCTCTTTCCATGTTGTTACACAGAGCATTAAGAAAGATGTGTATTCATGGGGTGATGTTTAATAAAATGTACTGCTTCATCAAGAATATTCTTCAATTAAGATATGTGAAATGCATGTACCAACTTTCCAAAATAATCCCCATCATTATGTAATATTAGCATGCACTAATAAAATATAATAAAAAAGAACTGTGGAGTACACCTAAAAAAGAATACTCTTAAGTCAAGTTGGTTCTCCCATTCCCTTAAAGTACATGTTGGTAAAGAATGTAATGACTATTTCAGTATCATGGCCCTGCTTTAATTCTTGCTTAGGCACTAGCAGTTTTACAACCATTTCTTTTACACTGTAAGTGCAAATGTCTACAGAATAAAAAAGGAAAATGACTTTCTGCTGTTATTATGAAAATAGTTTTGACCCCATGGATCACCTTAAAGAGTCTCATAAGATCTGTAGACCATACTTTGAGTATCACCATTCTAGAGTAACTATTAAAACAATAATAAAAGAATGTATAACAAACAAGCTGATAAGAGTGGAAAGGGGGAATAAAATAAATACTAAGACAAAAAAGGAGAGAAAAATAAGCACGCCTAGATACTACAATTATAGATTTAAACCCGTAATAAAAGTTCATTCCTTGGTGTTCCATGCAAGTATGTGCTAACAATGACTCCTAATAATTCTCCCTATGTTATCAGACAGACATGAACTCCAGAGTAAGCACAGTTTATCCTTCATCTGGGACACCTGCTTCAGATGAGCTGAATGAATGAGGGAAACTAAGATCATTGCTTAAAGTCATTTGAACAAAAAGTTTAAAAAGGAATGTTATGGAAAATAAACAACCTGTACTTTGTTAAATGGAGAAGGCAATTCACATCAATTTACTGGAGACCAGAGAGTCACCCTGCAGATGAAGATCTAAGGAACGCACGGAATATGTCAAAGAAAGAAAAATCATTTCAGTATATAGCATATCAAATTCCAAGAGAATCTCGTGATTGGCATATTCATTTGCTTTCTATTTTAAAGCAAATACAAGGACGCACAGCAGGAGGTAAGGAAGAGTCCTCTAAATTCCCTTTCCCTGAAGAAAAACTGTCTAGTTCATTGGGCTACACTGTGCTGGAATTCATCACTACTATCTTTACCGTCCAGCTCCATTGCACAGATGTGTCTATCTCATCGATTGGTTGTCCATCAAATCTGAATCTAATTTATCTCATTGACAGGCTGTGTCGCTCACAATACGCCTTCATTAGTTTGCTGAGAGGTGCTTGTCGATTTATTTTGAGCTGAATCACAGATCCCTCATAGAATTATACCATAGTAGAGTCAGACGTGACCTTTGTAGTCTTTTCTTCTAATCCTCTATCTAGTAGAGAAATCTCCTCTGCAGTCTCCCGTGCCTACGGGTCATTCAGCAGGACCTTAAGTAACTCTGGTCACAGGCAGCTAACTAATTTGTGAAACAGGACATTTCAGTTACAGTCTGCTGTATTTCTTAGTAAGATCTTTATACTCAGCAAGGACTCCTTAGAACTTTCATCTCACTCTTGGTTCCCGTAATTATTGTCTACATCTTCACAGAACAAAAGTATTCATATTTTCCAGATGACGAGCTACAGTGTGATTTTTGTAGTAATACTCTGTTTTTCATCCTATATGCAGATTTTTGTTGGAAAACTGGGTATTGATGCCTCTGGTAAGTTCCCTTGAAGAGTCCGGGGTGGGAGGTGAGGAAGAAACATTTGCATGTTTTAAGCATTACTTTAGAGGATATAGGTTAATGGCTACCTAACACCGATCCTCTCCCTTCCTATTTTATAACAGACTTATAATTGTGCTCATGATTTGATGCCCAATTATAGAAACTCAACTAACCCAGGGAAAGTAAACTTGACCTCAGCTCTATGAATGCATCTGGATTATCTCAATCCAGGCAATCCGAAAATCCTTGCTGGTTGATTGGCTTGGAAAATTAAGCTAATAAATGCATGATAAATATCTAACAACTATTATGGATACAAAGGTGGACATATGGTCTTAAGCAAAATCAAAGTGAAGGTCAGTGATTTTTATTTTATGATTAAGAGAAAGATATTTCTGCTACTGAATATAAACAAGGATGTGTATTTCCCCAGTGGATTTAGGCAGTCATCTTCCATGAAGCCAGTCTGAGACCAAAGTGTACTTGAGAAGAGGAAGGCTGAGTGGAGGGGAATTAGGGAGGAGTAGAACTGGGAACCTAATTGCAACCCAAAGTCCACACTATTTTTGAATATCTAGCTATGTAAGATAAAAATTATTATCCAATTGTTATCAATTTGTGTGCTGGCAGGCATCTAAGCTATTTCCAGAGCTTAGCTCTTTTGAATTGCACTGCTATAAACATGGTTTCTCTTTTATGAGAGGCCTGAAATGCAAATAAATAAGTGAATAAAATAAAGGATAGATGATAGGAAAAAGAATGCAGACTTTTGGAGATAGGGAAGAAGATCAAGGAGAGGGGAAGGTAGGAAGAGGGGGATGAATTGAAAATAATCGACACGTTCAATGCATGTACCAATTCCTCAAAGTGAATATTACTATTCTGTACTGCAAACATACACTAGCTTTTAGAGATAAAAATTATTATTTATTTGTTTGGCTTCTCTGTTACTTGCAGCCAAAGCCACACAAATAAAATCATCTATTCCCTCTAGGTAAAACTTCTGAGCTTTATGTAGGACTGTAGTGTTTTTACTTCACTGGACTGATGGGAGTGGACTAGAAATTGAGGTAAAAGGGATGGGACCTTTGTTAACAGAGGCAAGAAAACATTATAAATTTGGACTTTGGCTATAACTCTAGATAACTTTCTTTGGTGCAGTGGTGAGGAAGGAAAATAGTATTTGTTGATTACCAATTATGTGCTATGCACTTAATGCTTAGAGGCAACCTTTGAAACAAGTACACATTCTCAGTGTGGTCAGCAAGACTCTCCAAGTTTAAATCATTTGACAAGGATCATGCACTTAGTAGGCACTAGAGTCAAGATCTAATATCAGTCACTTTGACTCCAAATTCAGTGCTCTTTCTATTACATTCCTGGAAGGCAACTCTTCCCAAACAGTTCTAGTTCCAAGAGAACACTGTCCAAAGCCTTAGACCAAGACTATGCTTCTACAATGGTGCATTTTGTAGTGGTTAAAAAGCACGCACTGTGTACTCATACAGACATGGGCTCAAATGCTGTTACCATTTATTCAGCTCTAGTGTTATAGTTTTTCTTTGCACCAAAGCAAGTCTCCACCATTCACTTTTTGACCTTGTGTGAGTTGCCACTTCTGAGTTTCTGTTGTTCTCCTTTGTGAAATGAAGATAATTACTCCACAGTACTGTGTGAGAGTGAATAAGAATACATTGGTAAGGAACCTGGAATATAGTGAGTTCAGGGTGAATCAAATGGAAGGTGGTAGGAGTGGTCTGCTGTGGAATAAAGAAGTATTTAGCACTGATTTTTTCTAGTGTGTTTAGGTCATGGCGATATTAATGGCTTTCACTTAGCATTATTTATTTTGCATTCTATATACACGATCCATGTCTTTATTGCAGCACTGGGGGCAGATCATTCTTAAAGCCCTGCTTTTGGTAAGTATCTCAGTGTCTACATGCCATCTATTATTATTTTTAAGGCCAAAATAGGAAGAAATTTAAAGTAAGGACTGGAACAGTAAACAAACTTCATCTTTACAGTTTAAATTAAAAGGCATTCATTCTGTTAGATGTGGTGGCACACACCTGTAGTCTCAGCTATTTGGGAGGCTAAGGCAGTAGGGTCACAAGTCTGAGGTGAGCTCAGCAATTTAGTAAGACTTTGTTTCAAAATAAAACTTAAAATATGCTGGGGATGTAGCTTGGTGGCAGAAAGTTGCCTAGCATGAGTGAATCCCTGGGGTCAATCCCTAGCACTGCAACAAGACCAAAACAAAACAGAAGAGTTTTGTTCCACTGGGCCTAGTCTTTTTGTTTTTGTTTTGTTTTTGGTACCGGGAATCGAACTCAGGACCTTGTGCTTGCCAGGCAGGCGCTGTGCCACTGAGCTATATCCTCAGCTCCAAGGGCCTAGTGTTTGATTTAGATTATTAGCTGGATTTTTTAAAAATAAAAATTATATAACTGGCATAGTAGAAAGAAAGTGCAGTGTATCAGAATAAATATTGTTGTCTCTCCCAACCATGGAATAATGGAGATATTTGTTCAGAATCTTTAATGCTTGGAGACATCCTTTTACTCATTTTACTGTGGGAGCCCCATTATATAGAAGACAAGAATAGTCAAGTGGACTTACTTGGGAATGGGTGGGCAGGGAGAGCTTTACACACAGTCATTAACTTTCATTGAAACTGCATGACAACCTAGGAAGTAATGGTTATGGTAAGGGTATTTGATCAATTTTGCTGAAGAATAGATGTGTGGTTGAAGTTTAAGACCTTGGCAATTGAGACAGGAGTTTTTTTCCACTCTCTCATTTTTCAAGGTAGATGAGGGCTATTAGTTCACTTGAAGCCAAGACCTATGTGTGCAAATTATACACTAATTAGAGTCAGTATGTACGTAATACATGTTGGCTGGGATAACTAGGCCTATGAATCAAGAGTAGGTACTTCTGGAGAACAGGAAGTCATCAAGGAATTAGAGATCAGAGAGAGGAGAAACTGGTAGAACACTGAGTTTTCTCAGTTCCAGAGGCAGAAGGTCTCAGTGGTGAATGCTCTGGCATTTTTCCTATAAGTCATCAGGGCTTTCCTTCCACCACACCATTAGCACCATGTAAAAACATGCCTCTCATGCCCACACATTTTTCATTCTATCCTAAATTACCTGCCCCAACCCACCTTGGTCTCTGTCTGCCAACTTATTCCTGATCATCCTGGTTTCTGACCTTGTTATGTTCCCCCATAAAGTTTCATCAACACCTAATTTAAGCACTACTTGTTCAACTCTGGCCTTTATATTCCCAGTTTGCCCATAATTTGGATTCTCTTCTTTGTCATTGGCTTTTGTGTGTGTGTGTGTGGGTACCGGGGGTCGACCTCCGGACCTCGCGCGCCAGCAGGTGCCCGTGCCGCTGAGCGATATCACCGGCCCTTTTTTCGTATGTGGGTTCCAGGAGTCGAACTCGGGCCCTCGCGCTTGCCAGGCAGGCACTTACGCTGCTGAGCCATCTCACCGCCCCTTGTCATTGGCTTTTAAACACAAAAGAAACTACTAGTAGTGAAGGCCATCTTTGAAATATAAAGGCAAGACCTCATAGGACCATGAAATAAATATGAGAAATCTCTAGAAACCTAGAGATACAGTGGAATCTGTTCTCGAGTTTGATTTCAAAATCACATATACAAGATCACATGATCTGCAAACAGAGGTAGTTTTACTTCTTCCTTTCCAATCTGGATTCATTTTTCTTTTTCTTGATTAATTGATCTGGGTAGAATCTCTACTATAATGTTAAATAGAAATGATGAGACCAGACATTTCTATCTTGTTCCTGATTTTACAAAGAAAGGTTGCAGTCTTTTGGGATTTAAGTATGCTGTTATATGTGGGGTTTTTGAAGATGCTCTTTTTATACTGAAAAGATACCCTACTTTGTTAAGTTTTTTAAATCATGGCTGTGTGCTGCACTTTTTCAAAGCTTTTCCTGGGACCACTGAGATATTCATAAATATTTTGTCCACTATTTAGTTAATATGATGTAATCCTTGGTTTGAATAATTCATTGATTGAATTTCTGTGTATATAACCAACCTTGTATTCCTGGTTTAAATCCAAAATAGTCATTACATACAACCAACTTATAGTTTGCTATATTTGGTTTGCTAATATTCTGTTAAGAAATTCTGCATTTATATTCATAAGGATATTGGTCTGTGGTGTTTTGTGTGTGTGTGTGTGTGTGTGTGCGCGCGTGTGTCTCTCTGAAATACTTTCCTCTAGTTTTGGTATTAGGGTAATGCTAGTCCCATGTAATCAACTAGGAATTGTTCTCTATTCTATTTATTGGGAGAGTTTGTGAAGGATTCTTGTTGATTCTTCTTAAATGTTTGGCATAATTCCCCAATGAAGGCTTCTGGGACTGGAATTTTCTTTGTGAGAAGCTTTTTCATTACTAATTCAACCTCTTTACTTGTTATAGGTGTGCGGCTGTAGTATTTTTTAAGTCAGTTGCAGTATGTTTGTGTGTAAGAACTTTTCTGCTTCTTCTAAGTTATTTAATTTGTTAGCATAGATTTTGATAGCATGCCTTGTAAATATTTTTATTTTTGAGTCATTAGTAATGTCTTTTATTTATATTAGTAATTTGAGGCCTGTCTCTCTCTTTTTTTTTTTACTCAGTCAATCTAGTTAAATTTTTTTCAATTTTGTTGATAATTTTTTTTAAGAACTAACATTCGGTTTCATTGATTTTTCTCTGTCTTTTATGTCCTTTATTTCTTTTATGTCTGCTCTAATCTTTATTAATTTTTTTGGCTCTCTTTGTATTTAGCTTGCTCCTATCTAATTTCTTAAGTTAGAAGTATAGGTTATCCATTTGAGACATTTGAAGCTATACTTTTTTTTAGACTAGTGGATTAGTTGCACTCCATAGATTCTGGTATGCTGTGTCTTCATGTGTATTCATCTGAAAGCACTTTCTAAATTTCTACCATTTCTTCTTTGACCTGTTGGTTATTTTGTAGTGCATTGTTTAATTTCAACACACCTGTGAGTTTCTCCCAATTTTTTCTATTATTTATTTGTAATTTCATCCCATTGTAGTTGGTGAACACGCTTGTATCACCGCAAATGCAGAGCGACACCCCCTCCCATCAGGTGGACACTGGTGCCTGGTGATAGCTGCTGGTCTTCTCAGCTTACCTATCTCTGGAAGGATCTGGGGCTAAGATGCTAAGAGCAAGTCGGGACAGAGGCGATTAGGGCCAGTTTTATCAGCCTCTGGCACCTGGCTTATAACTTACACCCTATGAGTGAAGCTGGGTGGGGGAAGAAACATCCAGTACATTCTGCCATATCTGTCTGGAACAGAGCTTCTACAGCATAATGTTGTAGGGATGAGAACTACCGGCAGCCTGTTCCTCCTAGGTGAAACTCTATCTCCAGCCTGGGAGAGAAAGGACCCTGTTTTCCTGGTTTCACATGCCCAGAGTAGACCTTTCATAACATGGAGCTCTGAGAGGGGCGAGGGTAATAGAGTGGGCTGTGGCTCAAATTCCACAGGCTCTCACCGTTGCTACTGAGATTTAGAATATTTGCTTGAATGAAAGTTTTGCCATTTAATGTATGCCTTTCAGTCATTTCCAGGGACCTTGAGTAACTGATATTGAAAATAATTTTTTTTTATTTTTTATAATTTTATTTTAAAGAGAAAAAAATAAAAATAATGATGCAGAATTTCAAAACAAGCTACTAGGGGATTAACAATGGATAATATATTGCGTATTATTATCTTCAAAGTAGTTGCTCAGATTACAAGACATAGGCATGAAAAGTTGATCAAACAATATGAGAACAAACTGTTCTTTTCAATGAACTAATAAAAATCAGTAGTGTAATTATCTTAGCTATCTTGTATACATATATTTTCTTTTCCCTTCCTTCTTTTCTCCTTTGCCCCATCCCAGATATTCTTTCCTTTTCAGCAGTTTCTCCCCCTTTCACAATATCTATTGTACATTTTGGATCTTATTTATTCTTTCAGTTTCTTACACTAGGGAGACAATAGAATGTTTACACATGCACGTCTGATTCATTTCACTTATGAGTATGGTCTCAAGTTGCATCCATTTACCTATAAAAGCCTCAAGTTTATCCTTCTTTATAGCTGAGTGGTACTCCATTGTATAAAAATACCACATCCTTTTTATCCATTCCTCAGTTGATGGGCATTTGGGTTGTTTCCAAGATTTAGCTTTATGAATTGTGCTGCTATAAACACGGGTGCACATATATCGCTGTGGTGTGATGTTTTTAATTCTTCTGGGAAAATACCCAGAAGGGAAATAGCTGGGTCAAATGGAACCCTTAATCCTAGTTTTCTGAGTAATCTCCACACTGATTTCCACAGTGGTTGTACCAGACTACACTCCCACCAGTAGTGGAGAAAGGTTCATTTTCCTCACAGCCCCGCCAGCATTTGTTATTGGTTGATTTCTTGATGACAGCCATTCATTCTGAGGTAAGATGGAATCTCAGAGTTGTTTTAATTTGCATCTCTTGAATGGCCAATGATGTTGAACATTTTTTCATGTATTTATTTGCCATTTGTATTTCTTCATCTGAGAAGTGTGTATTCATCTCAGATGCCCATTTTTGGATTGGGTCTTTGAATTTGGGGGGTCTGATTTTTTTCAATTCTTTCTATTTTCTAGACAGAAGTCTGTTGTGGGACTGTTGGCTAAAACTTTTTTCCCACTCTGTGGGTTTTCTTTTCACTCTGTTGGTGATTTCTTTTGATGTACAAAAGCTTTTTAATAGGATGA
Source organism: Erethizon dorsatum (assembly GCA_028451465.1). Lineage (NCBI taxonomy): Eukaryota > Metazoa > Chordata > Mammalia > Rodentia > Erethizontidae > Erethizon > Erethizon dorsatum. Next base: position 117,885,835 of record CM051842.1, on the reverse strand, counting down.
GATACCAGCTGTTGATTCTTTGAAGTACTTCCCGTGCAGTTTGGGTTTGGTTCATTAAGTTTCTGCCTACCCCTATGTCTTCAAATTTCTACCTAATTTCTCTTCCAGTAGATTCAGTGTTTTTGTTTTAATATTGAGATCTTTGATCCATTTTGATTTTAGTTTAGTGCATGTCGATAGACATGGTTCTCCTTTTAGTCTTCGGCATGTGGAAAGCCAGTTTTTCCAGCACCATTTATTAAAGAGGCTATCTTTCTTCCACTGAACATGTTTGGTGCCTTTGTCAAAGGTAAGGTGGCTGAGTATGTTTTTAGTTGTGTCTGCATCTTCTAATCTGTTCTACTGATCCTCAGATCTGTTTTCTTGCCAGTACCATGCTGATTTTATCATGGCAGCTTTGCAGTATAATTTCAAGGGATTGTGATGCCTCCTGCCTTGCCTTTGTTGCCCTGGATTGCCTATGCTATTCTAGGTCTCCTCTGGTTCCAAATGAATTTTAGGAATGCTTTCTCTAGTTCTGTGAGGTATGCTAAGGGTATTTTGATCGGGATTGCATTAAATCTGTATAACAGTTCTGGGAGATGGCCATTTTCACAATGTTCATTCTTCCTATCCATGTGCAAGAGATACCTTTCCATTTTCTGATATCCTCTTCGATCTCCTTTTTCAGAGTACTGTAATTTTCAATGCATAGCTCTGTTATTTCCTTTGTTAGATTGATTCCTAAGTATTTCTTTTTTTTTTTTTTTTTTTTGGAAGCTATTGTGAAGGGTGTGGTTTCCCTAATTTTTCTCTCAGTGACTTTGTTTTTTGTGTACAGGAATGCTGTTGATTTTTGAGTGTTGACTTTGTATCCAGCTATGCTACTGAATTTGGTTATTAATTTTGGAAGTCTTTTGGTGGAGTTTTTGGGGTCTTCTATGTAGAGTATCATGTCATCTGTGAATAATGATAATTTAACTTCTTCCTTTGCTATCCTTATTCCTTTTATTTCTTTCTCTTGTCTAATTGCTCTGGCTAATGTTTCCAGAACTATATTGAATAGGAGTGGTGATAGTGGACATCCTGGTCTTGTTCCTGATTTTAGAGTGAAAGCTTTCAGTTTCTGTCCACTTAGTATGATGTTGGCTGTTGGTTTGTCGTAGATGGCTTTTATCAGATGGAGGTAAAGTCTATCTATTCTGATTTTCTGTAGGGTTTTTATCATGAATGAGTTCTGGACTTTATCAAAAGCTTTTTCTACATCTATTGAAATGATCATGTGATTTTTGCCTTTGGCTCTGTTGATATGGTGTGTTATATTTATTGATTTGTGTATGTTGAACCATCCCTGCATTCCTGGGCTGAATCCCAGTTGGTCATGATGTATAAACTTCTTGATGATTTGCTGCATTCTGTTTGCTAGTATCTTATTGAGGATTTTTGCATCTGTTTGAAAATAATTTTTATCAGTTAAATTGTTGTTTGCTTAGGGAGAGGATAAGCTGGACTCCTCACTGTGTGATTCCAGAAGTCCTGTTTCCCAGATCACATTTTTATACATAAAAACTTCTCCAGAAACTTCTTTTGCTTGTCACCCTTCCTGACTTATCTAAAATTGATGTAGTTAAAGGGTTCCCAATAATCCAGACTTCTTTGAAATGGTTCAGAAATTCACAGATCAGGTGGTACAGACAGTAATTGCAAAGAGTGGCTGTATTGACTCAGTGGTAGTCCTAGCATACTCCATTGTATTTTTGCTCTTGACATAGATCACCAAGGCACTCCAGTGGGAAGTTAGGGCATGAAAACTTCTAGCATAAACTGGTGTCTATATGATCATGAAAAACCTGGAAAGTGAATATACTTGTTTGGGAAGACTGAATACTCTGAGTACCTGGTTTACCTTAGAGATGCATCTACACGTTCTACCAATTATTGCATTTACTGCCAAGAGTTGCCTTATATGACCCTCTGCCTAGGAGCCCAGAGAAATTTGTGATGGATTTGGAAATGTTTTGGGACATGGTAAAGAGGAAATTCTCCTCCATTACAAGCAGGACTGATCGATTTGGTGCCCAACGTCCGTTTTCCTGCCAAATGCATAGAGTGCCTACAGCGATCACAGCCTTCTGCTAGGTTATTAACCTTAGATCATTGAGCACTTGTCTTGCCCTCTAAAGAAAAATGGGCCTGTCACCTCTGATGAGGATACCATGGTCTGCATACTCACAGACCATGTGAGTGAATAAGCTCCAGTGAAATTTCTTGCCTATGTAATCCCCTGTCAAGATGTCATAAGATTCTAATAATGAGGATCTACAGTGGGAGACTCCCATGTAAATCAGAAATTTTCACCACTCACTGGGATTCACTCTATGGTACTTCAAAATGTACTTCCTTCTCATTCCCCAGGCCATGAAATACAGAACTTCTATCAACCTGTGTACCTTTCAAAGATAAGATTGGGAAGAAAATTCTGCCCATCTATTTATACATTACTTGCTTCTACCCAATGAACTAATAATAAACAGAATTGTTGATCCTCAATGGCTAACATCCAGTGAGCCACTCTGAAAAAATGAGTACAAGTGATTCCAAAATAGAATTAGTCCTACTCTTTCTCTTTCTCCCTTTCACTGCCTTACTCATAGATTGGCAAGCAATGTAAGCAGTTACCTGCTCCATGTGTAAGCATACGTGGGGCAGGGCATACAGCATGCTCTCTATATAAACACTCAGTATCTCTCCCAATCCCTTCCCTCCCACACACCTGCACCCCTACACACACACATGCACACACACGCACATTTGTCATTGCTCTTGCTAGTGACTATGTGTGTAAAGCAGGCCTGCGGTCCTTAGAGAGAGCTTTGCAAGCCAGAGTCTTCCCAATAGCACAACTCTCTGCACAGGCAGGTCTCAAAATCTTGTTTCGGCAAGGAAATAAGATGTTATTTTGGTCTCAAGATCCAACCATATACTCTAGTCCAGCTTTAGTAAGAGAACCATATGTTTTGGGGTTATTGAATACTTACCTTCTTCACTAATGAAGTGCATTCACTGATCCCCATTTAGTTGTCAGTGCACTCTATCTATTTTATTTCTAAAGCAGAATCCAGAATGGAGGTTAGTTCCTCTCTCTAATTTACAAAAGCTAGTAACTATTCATTCCATAATTCTCTGTGTTGACAACCCCAGTAAATAGCTTACTAAAAAGAAGGAAAGAATATATGGGCTTTGAAATACCCAGTCTTCAAGTTCCTTGATGTTTTTACTTGTGCTCAGATCTCCAAACTTAATCTACTGTGGTTTTGTAACCCCCACCCCCAAAAAGAATATAACCTCATGATGAGGGCTGTTCTTGTCAAAGGAAGACTCTGACACTGCCAACTCCCACCCAAGAATCTTGATTCAACTAAATGCTATATATCTGGTAAACAAACACAGTGAAACATATACTCTCATCTGGAAAGTACTAATAATTTGTAGAGAGGGGAAGGCTTGTACCAGGAAGCACAACGACAATACCTTTGAACTGAAAGTTAAGACTTCCCCCTGCTCATGTAGGTCTCCTCATGCCTCTGAGGAAACAAGCTAAAAAAACAGTTTCAGTGTTGGCAGGGGTGATTGATCCAGACTATCAAGGAGAAATTGTACTATTACTCCACAGTGGAAGAAAGGAAGAATATAGTTGGAGTGCAGGGTATCTCCTGCATTACCATGCCCTGTTATTAAAGTTAGTGGGAAACTACAACCCAATCCAGGCACAATGACAAATGGTCCAGAAGTTTCAGGAATGAAGGTATGGGTCATCCCCACTCTTGGTACAAAATCTGTATTAATCAGTGCTCACCAGAGAAACAGTTTTAATGCAAGTTATTCAAATATATAACAATTTACAAGATTGGCTTACAATGGCCACCCACAGATTCAAATATGGAAAAGTGCAAAAGGGTTGTCTGTGCACTGGCGACCTGAAGGATCCAGTCGAAGGTCTGGAGCTCACTGTAGTGTCCCGTGTGAGTCTGTATCAGGAGCCCAAAAGTCTGCGATGGAAAGCCGAAGGGTCTGTACTCGAAGCCAAGAGATGATGTCTAAGGTGAAGGTGAAGACTGGAGCTTCTCCAAAGAAACAGAAGTGAGCCTTTCTTCTTCATTTCCCTTTTATACCATTCAGGCTCAAGACCCTTGGTTGCTGTCACTCACACACAGTAAATCCTGGAAAATCTTCAGTATATCCCCTCAGCCACACCCAGAACTATGCTGATCCAATTTACTTGGACATTTCTTACTCAAATTGACACAATTACTTAACTATCATGATTGGTAAAGATGATTCTAGCTGCCAGCAAAAAGAAAGACCTATATCCCTGAGCCTATATCACAATGCCATCACTGTAGTTTTTTCAAAGTGGAGACTAAGGTCATCAAGACTTTTAACAGCCTCGTGTATTTATTTAAATTTTTATTTTTAATTGACACATACTGTATATATTTATGAAACACAATGCGATGGGTTGATATTTGTACATGGTGGAATGATTATATCAAGTAAATTAGCATATCCATAACCTCACATTCTTATCATTTCTCACGTGAGAAGACTTTAAATCTACTCTGTTATCAATTTTGAAAACACATTAGTATTAACTGTGGTCACCGTGTTGTGCAATGGATCTCAAAATTTTATTCCTTGTGTCTAACTGAAACTTCATACACTTTGATCAGCAGCTCCTCACTCTCCCACATGACCCAGCCTTTGCTAACCTCCATTCTTTCTCCACTTCTATAAATTCATCTCTTTTAGATTCCAAATACAAGTGAGATCATACTGTGTTTTGCTTTCTGTATTTAGCTTATTTCGTATAGCATAATGTCCTCCAGGTTCATCCATGTTGTCACAAATGACAGAATCTACAAAGGCTGAATAATTATTGAATCATACATGTGTAGCATGTTTTCTTTATCCATTCATTCATTGATTGGCACTTAGGATGACTCCATGTCTTGGCTATTGTGAACAGTGCTCCAGTTAACATGCCGATTTTATATCCTTTGGACATCTACTCAGTAAAGGTCTCCTGATTCTCATTGGGTCAGATTTGATCACAGGACAATCCATGGGATAATCACTGCAGCCAAGAAGATGCTGATTCGCTTTGGCCAAACAAGGTGGGTTGAGAGTTGAACAAAGTAGGTCATCAAGCAAAAGGTGAGATGTCGTTAGAAGACAGGAGAATGAATTCTGTGGAGATATGTGTCCACCGTAGTTTCCCTTTAAATCATGGATTGGGCTCTCTCCTTGGCTAAATTATCAATGAGTCAGTTGCTAGTGGAGTCCAAAAGATAGTCACATCTCTGTATTTACTTGGTTAGATGAGTGGAGGGTCAAATAAATTTGTCAATTAAATAATAATCATTGTTTGTTTACTAATAATTATAGAAACCATACTATTCTACAGACAATATCCCATTTAATTTCCTTCCTCCCCCTTTCTTCTCTCTTCTCTCTCCATCTGTCTCTCCTCTCTCTGTGTCTCTGTATGACTCTGTCTCTCTCTGTCTCTCTGTCTCTGCCTCTCATTGTGTCTCTGTGTCTGTGTCTGTGTCTGTCTGTATGTCTTTCTCTCTCTCTCTCTCTTTCTTGTGGTGCTGGGATAGAACCCAGGACCTTAAGCATGCTAAGTACATGGCCTACCACTGACCTAAACCCCCAGACCCTCATTTAATTTTTATAGCAATCTGTCAGGTAGTTATAAGTACTATCTGCTGTTCAAATAGGAGAAAGAAATGGGGCAAAACTAAGAAACAATGACTGAAACAGAGCATGGATGCCAACGTCAAGTTGGGTCCACTACCCAAGAGGGCCCAGTGAATAGAACATCAAGCCAGAGTGGATTGATCAGTCACAGGTCTTGAAGCCTGGTGGAACTTTAGACAAAAGACTAATATTTAGAATATGTATACATACATATATATATATATATATGTATAATTCTATAGCAGTAATATTCAACAGAACTTTCTGAGGCGAAGGAAATATTCCATATCTACACTATCCAATATGACAGCCACTGGTCATATGTGGCTACCAAGTACTTGGTTGTGGCTAGCATGACTGAGGAGCTGAAGTCTGAATTTTGCTTCATATTTATCTAAATTTAAATATTCACCTATGAATGATGACTATCATATTGGATAATGCAGCTCTATAGAATGCCATATCTGGTATCTTAAGTCACCAACACTTAGTCTCCTTTATCACCTTTTCTTAAGGAAATGCTGGTGGGATCCCCAGGATTACTAAGATTCTGGTGTGTGAGTAGGAAAATCATTGATGTATTAAAATATGTAATACCATGTAATAATTTTGATCATTTCTTTTGCTTTTCCATGTTTTTAAAATGGTTGCCACCCTCCAAACCACTACCAAACCTGAAGCTCATTCATAAATTTATGTTTAATTTATCCTGACTTTTCATCTAACACATTCCTCAAAAAGTAGTAGACAAATTTGAGACATTTGTAGGAAAATGGATGCACCTAGAAAATATAATATTCAGTGAAATAAACCAGACACACAACCTTAAATATCACATGGTATCTCTCATTTGAGTGAGGCAAAGGACAAACAAAGAGAATGATAAAGGATGGATAGAAGGGGACAAGGGGACGGATCTATTGCAATAGAGAAGGGGGTCCAAGGGAACAAGGGCAAGGGATGAAGAGGAAAGGAAGGGGAAATAAGTAGAATAAAGATATACCATGTTGAGGAATTTAATAACTTTAATTAATGTAAACATTATATACCCTAACACGAGCTAAGATTAATAATATCAACAAAAATGAAAAATGGGATGGGGAACTAGAGAGGAAAAAAGGAACAAGCTGTAGTATGTAAACTGCATGAACTGCAAACATGTACTAATAAAATTTTTAAAAAATTTTAGTAAGAGTAGCAGACTGTTTTCATGTTTCCATGGTCAAGGCATTCCAACAGCTATATTCTCTGCTTATCCTCTCCTCAAAATTGGCCATGACCTGTCTTCTCTAAGGAGACAGATGTCACCAACAGGGAAGTGTTAATATTTTTTGTAAAAGGATCTCTGAAGACGTTGGCCTATGTGTACATGCCCTGAAGAAGTTGTTTCCAGTTGCAATCAACAACCCTGTACAGGAATGGGAATTGTTGGTTCTAAGGATAGGAGGAATCATGTCCATGAGTCTCAGCACTGGTGACCACAAAATCAGAAGACAGCAGCCTGGAAAACGTCCAGATAACTGAGAAGTGCAGCCAGTGCCAGATGTGGTAGACCCCATGTTTGGAAACCCCACAGCTGCTTTTATTCTGTACAGCATGCCTTCCCTTCCTTCTGGTAGACCACCAGCTGTCCCTATGTGCCTCAACTCAAGTTACAACAGCAAAGTTCACTTTAACTTTAGGAAACTGATACCCCTCAACAACTCCATAGAAAATTCCTGAAGAGATGACCTCAATTACAAACTGTCTCAGTTAAAGTAGACATATTGGGCCTACTTAGAACAAAACTGTAAACAGCTTTCATTGCATGTGTAAATGGAGTAACTTGAGAGGGGTCTTTTCATAGTTGATTTCTGGGGCTCTGGTTCACAGGGTGTAACTAGAGGCACAGCCACCTACCCAGGGTTATTTGGAGGTCAGTCCTTGTAGGCAGCTAAGTGGCAGGTGTGATCTCAGTGACAGCTGCCTCTAAACTACACTGCCTACAAGTCTATATGCATGCTGTTTAGAATTTAGCTGAATGCTCCTCTTTGTTCTCCACAGAAAGGCTTAAAAGTTTCCCATGTTATCCTGGACATGTTCTTCCATGTTAAAAACTGGAAGTCATTAAAGCAGTCCTCAGAGGTGTTCTTGGTTCTTCAGTTGTTAGTGCACCATCTCTCACAAATAGAACTATTATGGGCATCCATTCTGTATGTGGTGAAGTGGGAGGGGCCTGACTACCAATGTTTTCCTTATGTGAGAGTCACTTGAATGGTGGAATTTGAGGGGCACTGTCACTAGGCTATGAGGTGTAAGAGGGATTGGTAAGATGAGAGAGTAGATTTATCCTGAGATACATTGGAAGTAGCCATCCTCTTGTGCATAAAAATGTGGTTTGTGCTCATTCCAGAAGCACCTATGTAAAATTAGAATACTACTGAGGAAGTGTGTCCCCTAATTAGCATGTATTAGAAACATAATGTGATTTGGGACACAAGTATGCCATGGTCTGTGTTTAGGCTAACGTAGAATGTAGCACATTCTGTCTGTATAAGAATGTGGCATACCCTCATGTAACCTATAGAAAGATATGAAGTGCATTTGTGCATGTGACAGGGCAACAGTTAAACACATGATCTGACAAGCAATCTCTATGTAGCACACTTTCATTAGTTGTACAAACATGATCATCTTTGAGAGAAAATCTTTGCCATTGGTATAAATCTAGAGAGATCTGGTTCGATAGTGGGCCCAGAAGCAGGCGGGATTCTCTATACCACATGACTTCAGTGTTTGCTGGTGAGGTGAGTGGAAATGAGCATGACTTTTGCATTTAGGGACATAGGATAAAGCATGTACATAATAGAACCGTTAGGCAACACCCTTAGATAACATTAAACTGGTACAAGTGAGGGGCTGGAGGAATTCAGAAAATAGCAGTAGATTTAATACGGAAGCTTTTACACATTGTTGGGGCAACCTGACACAAAACGATTATTTGGCAGCATTAGGAAAGTCACATGTCTGAGGGCTTGCCTGATATAACTTTAGTAATAATAATAAAAAAAGGCAGTGCCAGGCTGTACCATGAAGCCAATCCTGGGCAGGGCAGCATTGTTTAGCAGAAGCCCAGTAAAGCAGCTGCCATTTATCAAGCAACAACTAGCTTCCTCTCATGATGGCACTTCATTTAATCTGCTTTTCATTTGTGTTTCATTGGCATTTCATTCAATTTGCTTGCCCTCCATTTTTGCAGATCAGCACACTCCCGACAATCCAACCAGTACCTTTTCTGATACTCACAACCAGTCTGCTTAATGCTGCTTGAGGAAAATATCTGTTATGGTTTGTATCTAGATGCCCCCCCAAGCCTCATACGATCGTAGGTGGGGCTTTGGGGAGGTAACTGGCTCATGCGGGCATGATATTCATCAGTGGGTTAGCCCTCCTCCCTTGATTTTGCCCTGCTTCCTGCTGCCCTGCATGAGCAGCTCTCCATTGCCACGCCCCACTGCCATGCCACCCTGCCTTGGAGCCAGTGGACTATGGACTGAAACCGCTACAAACTGTGAGCCAAAATAAACTCCTTCCTTAAGTTGTGGTTGTCAGGCATTTTTTCCCAGCAACAAAGAAAGTAACTAAAAACGTGTTGATTGGTCTTCAATTCAGCTGAAACTTCTTTATCCTTATTGGCAATTGTACTCTCACCTCTGGTCAGTGGTTCTCCCAAAACAGCAGCATGGGCATAACCTGGGAGGTTGTTAGAAGTACAAATTCTTGGGCCCCACCCCATATGCAAACTGAATTGGACACCCCAGCAATGGGGATCAACACACCATGTTTAAAAACTACTACTACTTATTTGATGTATGATTAAGTCTATGAGTCACTGTATATAACCATGTATAACCATCAACCATGTATAAGAACAGATTTTTCAAGGTAGGAGATGTGGAGAATATTTATAGACTGAAGAAAAAGTTACTACATAGATTCAAAGTTTATCAGAATATGGTTAGTTGATGGAAGTCAGTGAAGAGGAGAGTTGGCTCTCTCTCTCTCTCTCTCTCTCTCTCTCTCTCTCTCTCTCTCTCTCTCCCTTTTTCTTGAGTAGCTATTCTATTTGGTGAAAATTTTCATATCCAGTGTTTAATTTCAGTTTCCTTGACACAAACCGAAAGTCATAATTTTTTCAGTAGTAATTCAGCTCTACCTTTGCTTTCCCTGATTGCTCCACGCATACATGGCTGATTCCTGAATCAGAGACCTTGGAGATGGGGACCAGCTAACTTTAACAGGTTCTCCAGATAGTGAGGATGCAGGCTCGAGTTTAAGTGTTACTCCAGGCCTACCTAGTGTTGTCAACTTCATTCTCTTTCATTCTCTCAAAACATATTTTAAGCTTGCTTCAGTCCCCTTAAACCTTTTACCCTCGAAATCCCTTTATTTTCATAGAAGAGACTTTAAAGCAAAGGTTCATGGCCTTTCTATTTTTATATACAGAACATCTTAGTACCAGACTATATTCCTATATTGATATATACATATATATACACACATACATATATACATATGTATACATATATATATACATATATATATATGATACCCAACTCCTCTCTTCAATAACCTTCCATCAATTAACCATATTTTGATAGGCTTTCAATCTATATATCAACTTTTTCTTCAGTCTATAAATATTCCCCATTTGTCCTACCTTGAAAAATTTCCTGTGTTCTCCTCTAACAAAATCCTATAACTTTCCTTTTGTAACCTGGAGAAATACATTAGCTCTTTACCCTTCCTAACCTTCATTTGATCCACAACTCACAGAAATCTCACATTTTACCCCATACTTCTTTGAAACTCTTTCCAAATGACCAATGACGAGAATGCCAAGGAGAGTTACAGCTTTTAATAAAGTTGCCAGGAAATGCCTTACTGGAAAGGTGAAAACTTTCTTCCTATGTCTCTAACTACCTATTCACTTGCTTTCTGAAGCAGTTCCTCTGCTTGTCCCTTTGATTTTCATGTTTCCCCAGATAATATGGTCTAGCCTCTTCTCTTCCCATTTCTTCTTAATTTGTATCCACAAATTAGAACTCGCTTAGAACTCCAGGCAAACATGTTGGCTCAGCCAGAAAGCGTTTGAGTACCTATTCCCTGCCTCAGTATGATGTCGCTCTCCTTAGCCTAACACCTGGGAGTCATGCTTCATATCTCACCTTCCTTATACCCAACATTCACTGAAGAGGAGAGAGTGCAAAACAGAGTTGGCAAAGGCCTGAAAAGTCATAATGTGGAATCAAGATAAAGATAAAAAAAAAGTTGTGGTCAAGGAAAACAACATGTACTACAGAAAAAACTGGATCAGTGTTTGAGGAAGAGAGGACATATCAGAACAGAAGAGACTGTTTCAAGTATCCTATGAATGTGCAGTCAGAAATCTTTGGGAGCTAGTTGGCCAAGGCAACAAGAAAAAGCATTAGGAAAGCTACATACGCCTATGGGGTCTCATGGGGAAAAAAGGAGAAAAAGAATCACAATATTGGCTGTCACTCCAGCAAGAGCATAAATGGCATGCTCATAAATGTGTATGAAGATCGAGAGCAAAAATGTTCAGAAGGGTTGCTAAAGTACAGCATGGAAGAGAAAGCAAAGAAATAGGAGGGAAAGAATAATAGTTTTACTTTGTCTTTTTTATGAAACTTGATGTGATGGAAATTTAATATTTGTAGAAACAGTGTTGAGAAAACATGTATTAATATGTATGATATGCAAAGTAGTTTAAAATAAGAAATTATAAGTATAGAGAAGAATAATATATATAATAGTACTTCTAACATGATAAAGTGTTTTCCATACAAAAGATAATTTTTATCATGAGATGGAATCATCTTAACATGGGAGTTGAGTGTCTAATGCACATTAGTTCAAAGAGAGTAGATGCCTGTAAAATGAGATCTGAGAAGGAAATCCTAGATTATGGTTGCATAAACTCTATCTTGAGTATTAATTCCATTCATCTTATGTGACAAGTACCGAGGAAGCTGAGGTCACAAAAAGAATTGTCATTTATAGCTTAAAGAAGAGCCTTTCCCAGTGTGCTGCTATGGTGTTTCTACTCAGTATCACTCTTTCTGTGTATTTTATTTTGGGTACATTTGTGTTCTTAAAGCTTCAAGTTTTCCCAAAATGCTTATATCCTGCCATTAATCAAGATGAGTGCAAAAGAATACAGTCATGCTTTGGTAACTGATGGCTTCAGAACTTGCCAAACCTGGTACAGGGAGCATTTTGACGAAATAAATTGTTTCAGCGCTGAGCACTGCCTTCATTCTCATGGTAGTTCATGAAGAGTGCAGAACCCTCACATACTCCTCATTATCATCTCACACTTTAGTAAATTTAAAGTGAAAATCATGGGTTGCAAAAAGGTAAGAGTGATACCACTAAGCCTAAAAGGCTTATATTAGCCTAGTGAAAGGCTAACATTAGCCCAGTAAAATGCAAAAGTTTTGGGGGAACTGTCATGAATTGTTTTGAATTACATTATTCCTTATGTGAAAATTCCATTCACCACTGATGGGTTTTGGCACTCACCACGAGTTCCAGAAAGAATTAAGGACAAGAACCAATGCATGGCTCTGCTTTGTTCCATTTTAGCCACTACATGACAGAGTGTGTACCAAAAAGTTAGACCCTACTGTCTACTTGTACAATTGTTTGAAAACAGGTTTTCTTCTATTTTCATTTTAGGACTTAAGAAGATAAAGGAAGGCTAGTAAAGTTGTTTAGGCTATTAGATCCTGAAGACAGCTATTAAACTAGGTTATATTGTGTCAATATTTCTGGTCACTATTCAGATATATAATTAGTCATATTACTGTCAGATATAACAAAACTGGATGACTGAATAAAACTTTGGAACAAAGGAGTAGCGGTTTATTTTTACATACATGCTATGTCTCATCACAAAGTAATTTCTGCCAGTTTTTAAACAAATTGGATGGCCAATTTGTACATAGCTTTTTTGGGTAAACTTCAACCCAAACACCAAGGTATGATACCAAGTGAATGGTTTGAATTTCTTTTGCTTTTTTAGCAGGACTTCTAGATGTGATTTTATATACAACCTAATATGGTTAATTAAACTGTATGTTGATGAACAACCAGTCAGTTCAATGAAAACCAAACTAGTAAAAATGGCATAAAATGAATAAAGTATCCGCTGGATTTATTGAAATAGTCCTTGCTCAGTTGTCTATAATTTGTCTTAAACAGAGAGAGAATATCCTCCTTCCACATATAGAGTACAACAAAATCTATTTAATGAAAATGATTTCACAAAGTCAATGTTTATCAGAAATTATGACATTGTACTATACCAGTATAGAGATGCATGTCCACAAAAGCCTTTAGAAAAAAAGCTAACTAGATAATTTGACATATCCACCAATTAAGAACTTATAGCAGTAGAGTTTTTTAAAATTCAGACACAGAATCAAATCTCTATTATTTGTGAATAAATAAAATATGGTATATCCATATAATGAAATATTATTTGGCCATTAAAAAGAATTGAGCTACTTATATATGCTACAACAAGGATGACTCTGAGACTATAATGCTGGGCCTAGAAGACATACACAAAAGGCCACATATTGCGTGATTCCATTTATATGAAATATTAACATAATAAACAAATCTATAGGGACAGAAATTAGATTACAGTTAGCTTAGGGCTGACAGGGATAATACATGGGTACTAGCTAAATTATACAGGGTTTCTTTTAGAAGTGATAATATTGTAAAACAGAATGTAAATAGAGCTTTTGCAAATGGGAAAGGGACCAAGAGTTGGAAGGAGCAGGGAAGGAGAGGGGTAGGGGATGAAAAATAAAGAAGAATAAAAATGTAATATGCACCCATACCAACTGCCTACGATAAATGTAATCATTACGTGCTGCAGACATATACTAATAAAAAACATCTGTAGAAGTTGCACAACTCTAAAAATGTTAAAAGCCATTGAACTGTACGATTTAACAGGCTGAATTACATGATATATGAATTATTTCTCCATGAAACTGTTATTTTTAAATCTCTATAATTAGTCTACTATAGCAATGTCTTGTCCAATTGTATTCTACCTCTCCAGAGGCTATGCGGTCAAATAGAGAAAAAGAGCGTAAGACTTTGGAGTCATTTGTATCTTTAGGGTCATTTGTGTTACCCTGCTTAGCTAACCAATACACTTAGCTGCACAATCTTAGAGCCAATTTCCTCATGTGTGAAAAAAGAATATCGCCTAGGCTCTTGCAGTATTGCCCAAGAATAAGATGAGAAAGGTTTGTGCTAGTACTGTTTGGACAATTGAATGCCGATCTCTTGTACCCTGAGTAACTAATTCAAAGATAACAATACGCAATGTATTAACCATTGTTACCCTCCTATTAGGTTGTTTTGAAATTTTGTTCTATTTTTTTTCCTTTTAATAAAAAAAAGAATAAGATGAGATGATTTCAATAAAGAGACTAACACAGTGCTTAGCACATTTACAGCCACCCAATACGTGTTTGCCCCCTTCCCATTTTCACTCCTCATGTAGAATTTCTCTTCTGCTCGGATTTCATCCTTGTGGACATGAGTCAAAATATCATTTCATTCCATCCTTCCTTGTGAGGTTACCACATTACTATCAAACAAGGCAACCTGAAGTTTTAGATTTGAATAACAACTAAAGAAAGCTTGACTGTCTAAATCATTACAATTTATCCATGTGTAAGCAGGAAAGACACAAAAAAAGAAGAAAAATTGCGGCTGGAGGACAGCAACAAAGCAGCGCACCTCATTCATAACAAGCATTTTGCAGTTGGTGACACCCCCACAAGTGACTAATCTCCAAGAGGAAATTTGATTCCTTCAACTGCGAGGAAAAGAAGTTTAACACAGGCAGCTGTGGCGATAAATCTTCCTATCAGTTGTGGTTATAAGGCTGGAAAATTTTGAGTTAACTGCGCTGGTGAATCATGCACATTTATTTCTACTTGTTTAAATATATTTTCCTTTATTTACATAGAGATGGCTTGTAATAAAGCTACCATTAAACACTGGTGTCAGAAAACCACCAATGAGAATTCATTTTTTTAGCCTCTGTGATAATAATATAGATGCCAAATCATGGCATGTAGTTTTCCTTTCTCTGTATAAATATTAAAATAATATTTCTACTTGAAGTGCTCAAGATATTGTTACCTTGATCCCAGCCACAGAAAAATAGATTAAAGCAAGGACTTTTCGATTATACGTAGAAATTTTTAAAAATTGATATTTGTCCAAAAAAGTACACTTTACAGATGACCCCAAATATTTAACTAGGTTAAAAAGAATACACAATTCAAACACAACTATGGAAAATTTTGTGGTGATTTAAAAATTCATAACCTCAGTCTCAAAGTAATATTTCTACTTCAGGAATATAAAGGAACATGTCCCTGCTTCGCAATTGACTTGCTTAATACAAAGACAGGCTTGGGTTTGGGCAGGAGAAAGAAAATAGTGCAGTGGTAGAAGAATAGACAGTTGCTATGTTTAGCTAACTAAAAAGTAATGTTCACATTCATCTTAATGCGTTTAATGAGGATTTTCAAGAATTGTTACCTTAGCAATGACTCTGGGGAAACAAGATCTGATCTTCTAAGAGAAACTTTTTTCTGCCTAGGCAGCTTTTAATTCATTCATTCATTTATTCATTCATTCTCTGGTGGGTAGATAGTTAAGTCTTTAAGTAGTGCTATGAGGAATTAAGAATTTCATTTTTGTCCATCTTTATTCAAGTATAAATGAGAAATGAAAATTGTACCTAAGGTGTACCTCACAGTGTATTTATATACATTGTGAAATGATGAACATGGTTAAGCTAATGTACCTATTGACTCATGTAGTCACCTTTTTATTGCATTGAGAACATATAAGATATAGTCCTTCAATATATTTCAAATATACAGTGTGATATTATTAATTACATTTATGCTATAATTAGATCTCCAAAACTTATTTATCCCATGAAATTGAAACTTTGTAAACTGTGACCATTTCCAAACTCTCATTTCCTCCATTCCCTACCCCCTACCAATCACCATTCTACCCTCTACTTGTGTGAATTCAACTTTTTCTAGATTCCCCATGTAAGTGAAACCATGAGGTATTTGTCTTTCTGTGCCTGCCTTATTTCAATTAACATAATGTCCTCCAGGTTCATCCATGGTGTCACAAAGGACAGGATGTTTTTCTTTTTAGAGACTGAATAGTATATTTCATTGTGTGTGTGTGTTGTATGAACATTTGTTTTATTTCTTCGTTGTTTGATGGACATTTTAGTAAGTTGATTCCATATCTTGGCTATTGTGAATAGTACAAAAAAGAATATAGACTGCAATGTCTCTTTGACATACTGATTTCATTTCCTTTGGGTATATAGCCAGAAGTGGGATAGCTGGACCATACAGGAGTTCTATCTTAATTTTTCTGTGGAACTTCCATATTGTTTCCAATATGGCTGAACGAACTTACATTCCCAGTAACACTACAAAGGCTTCCCCTTTTCACACATCCTATCAGGACTTGTCAGCTTTTGTCTTTTTTCTAAGAGCCACTCTTATTGGAGTGAGGTGATATCTCTTTGTGCTTTTGGTTTGTATCTCTCTGATAATAAATGACGTTGAGCATTTTTTAATATACCTGTTGGGCCATTTTTATGTCTTCTTTTGAGAGGTGTATTCAGGTTCTTTCTCTGTTTTAAAAATCAGGTTGTTTTCTTGCTATTCAGTTCCTTTTTTTTTTTCTTTTTTTTTTTTGTATATTATCCTTTTACCCAATGTATGTTGTGAATATTTTCCCCATTCTTTAGTTTGTCTCTTGACTGTTGATTGTTTGCCTCGCTGAACAGAAGTTTTTAAATTTCACGTAGACCTATTTGTCTATTTTTGCTTTCACTTCCAAGATTTTAGGGGTTATATTAAAAAACACATTGCCCAGACCAGTGTCATTGAGTTTTCCCTCATGTTTACTTCTAGTATTTTTAGTTTCAGTTCTTATATTTAAGTCTTTATCTCTTTAAATTTAATTTTATATGGTATGATATAAGGTTCCAATTTCATTGTTCTTCATGTTTATATACAATGTCATTTTTTAATTTAAAGACAACAAGTAAACATTCTTATGTATTAACAAACTCAAGAATTAAAGAACGTACAAATACCTTTTGGAGAAAAACATTACTCAGTATAGGATTAAGCCATGTAAAAGCTAGGTAAAAATAGAAGACTAAGGAATGGAATAGTCACAGTGAAACTGCATTTTCATACTAGGGAGACAATACGATGTTTACAAATGTGTGTCCGGTTTATTTCACTTGTGAGTATTTTCTCGAGTTGCATCCATTTACCTATAAAAGTTTCCACTTTATCTTTCTTTATGGCTGAGTACAATATCATTTATTGAAAGACTGTCTTTTCCCTCATTGTGTGTTTTTGGAACCTGTGTCAAAGGTCAATTGACTATAAATGGGTGAATACATTTCTGGATTGTTTTTCTCTTACACTGGGTATGTTTGGCTGTTTTCTTTGAGTATCATACTATTATGATTAGTGTGCCATCGAAGTGTATTTGAAAGCAGTATGATGCCTCCAGCTTAGTTCTTTTTGGTCAAAATTCCTTGGGGTATTTGGAGTCTTTTGTGATTTGCTTTAAATTTTATGACTTTTTTCCTATTTCTATCTTTCTATGAAAATGTCACTGCAATTTTCAGAAGGATTACATGTATGTTCTTGGTAGTAATCTTTTGAGGAACAGCTGGAGAACATTTTTTCCCATGTTGTGGGTTGTCTCTTCACATTGTGGGTGGTTTCTCTTGCTGTGCAAAAGTTTTTAATAAGATACGATCCCAGTTGTTGATTCTTTGTGATGGTTCCTGTGCAATTGGGGTTTTATTCATAAAGTCTTTGCCTATCTCAATGTCTTCAAGAGTTTTACCTATTCTATCTTCCAGCATATTTAATGCTTCTGTTTTAATATTTAGATATTTGATCCATTTTGAGTTTAGTTTAGTGCACGGTGAAAGATATGGGTCTAATTTTAATCTTTGGCATGTGCAGAGCCAATTTTTCTAGCACCATATATTAAAGAGGCTATCTTTCTTCCAGTGAATGTGTTTGGCACCTTTGTCAAAGATAAGGTGGCTTAGTATGTCTGGAGTTGTTTCTGCATCTTCTAAACTGTTCCATTGATCTTCAGGTCTGTTTTTTTGCCACTACCACGCTGTTTTTATCACAGTAGATTTATAGTTTAATTTCAGGTCATGGATTGTGATGTCCCCTGCCTTGCGTTTGTTGCCCAGAATTGCCTTTGCTATTCTAGGTCTCTTCTGCTTCCAAACGAATTTTAGGATTCTTTTCTCTAATTCTGTGAGATATGTTGTTGGAATTTTGATTGGAATTGCATTAAATATGTATAAAAATTTTAGAAGTATGGCCATTTTCACTATATTGGTTCTTCCTACCCAAGAGCAAGGGATATCTTTCCACTTTCTGATATCCTCTTCAATCTCCTTTTTCAGAGTACTGTAGTTTTCATTGTAGAGGTCTTTTATATCCTTTGTTAGATTGATTCCTAGGTATTTCTTTTTTTTTTTTTTTTTTGATGCTATTGTGAAAGATGTTGTTTCCCTAATTTCTCATATAGTGAGTTTGTTATTCGTACACAGGAAGGCTATTGATTTTTGAGTGTTGACTTTGTATCCAGCTACGCTACTGAATTTGCTTATTAAATCTAGCAGTTTTTAGTGGAGTTTTGGGGGTCTTCTACGTAGAGTATCATGTCATCTGCAAATAATGATAATTTAATTTCTTCCTTTCCTATCATTATTCCTTTTATTTCTTTCTCTTGTCTAATTGCTCTGGCTAAAGTTTCCAGGACGATGTTGAATAAGAGTGGGGACAGTGGACATCCTTGTCTTGTTCCTCATTTTAGAGAGAAAGCTTTGAGTTTTTGTCCATTTAGTATGATATTGGCTGTTGGTTTGTCATAGATGGTTTTACCAGATTGAGATAAAGACCATCTCTTCCAATTTTCTTTTATCATGAATGGGTTTTTATCATGAATTGGTGCTGGACTTTCTCAAAAGCTCTTTCTGCATCTATTGAGGTGATCATATGATTTTTGCCCTTGGTTCTCTTAAAACGGTGTATTATATTTATTGCTTTACATATGTTGAATCATCCCTGCATCCCTGTGCGATTCAGGGATGAATCCAATTTGGTCATTGTGTAATCTTTGTGATTATTTGCTGCACTCTGTTTGCCAGTATCTTATTGAGGATTTTTGCATCTATGTTCATTAGGGAGATTGGCCTGTAGTTCTCTTTCTTGGTTGGGTCCTTCTCCAGTGTTGGTATCAGGGTAATGCTTGCTTCCAGGAATGAATTTGGGAGTTACTGCTTCTCTTTCAATTTCATTAAAAAGTTTGAGAAGTAATTGTGTTAGGTCTTCTCTAAATATCTTGTAGAATTCAGCAGTGAATCCATCAGGCCTGGGCTTTTCTTTGTTGGGAGGTTTTTAATTACATCTTCGATTTCATTGATTGATATTGGTTTATTTAGGATTTTTATATCTTCTTGATTGAGCTTTGGTACTTCATATGTATCTAGGAATCTTCCATTTCTTCTGCATTTTCTGTCTTATTAGAATACAAGTTTTCAAAGTAGGAATAGATGATCTTCTGGATTTCTGCAGGGTCCATTGTGATATCACCCTTTTCATTGTTTTATTTTTCTTTATGTGGGTACTGGGAATTGAACTCAAGACCTCGCGCTTGCCAGCAGGTGCCCGTGAGTGATATCATGAGAGAAACATGAGAGAAATTTATAGCAGTAAATACCCCTATCAGGAACACAGAGCAAGCACAAATAAACAACTTAATGGTGAACCTCAAACTTCTAGAAAAAGAAAAGCAGGCTAAGCCAAAATCTCATACAAGGGAGGAAATTATAGAGATCAGAGCAGAATTTAACGTATTGGAGACTAAAAAAACAATACCAAGAATCAATGAATCAAAGAGTTGGTTCTTTGAAAGATTAAATAAAATCAACAAACCCTTATCCAACCTTTTGAAAAAAAAGAAAGAAAAGACTCAAATCCACGCAATTAAGAATGAAAACGGTGGGCCAGTGAGATGGCTCAGTGGCATAAGCGCCTGCCTGGCAAGCGCGAGGTCCTGAATTCGACTCCCGGAACCCACATACAAAAAAAGGGCCGGTGATATCACTCAGTGGCACGTGCGCCTGCTGGCGCCTGAGGTCCTGAGGTTGACCCCTGGTACCCACAAAAAAAAAAAAAAAAGAGGGTATCTATCTTCCAGTGAACATGTTTGGCCCCTTTGTCAAAGATAAGGTGGCTGAGTATGTTTGGAGTTGTATCTGCATCTTCTAATCTGTTCCACTGACCCTCGGGTCTGTTTTCTTACCAGTACAATGCTGATTTTATGACAGTAGCTTTGTAATATAATTTCAAGTCAGGGATTGTGACGCCTCCTGTCTTGCCTTTGTTGCCCAGAATTGTTTTTGCTATTCTAGGACACTTCTGGTTCCAAATGAATTTTAGGAATGTTTTCTCTAGTTCTGTGAGGTATGCTAATGGTATTTTGATAGAGATTGCATTAAATCTATACAAGAATTTTGGGGCTCTGGTCATTTTCACTATGTTGCTTCTTCCTACCCATGAGCAAGGGATATCTTGATTTGTCATAGATGACTTTTATCAGATGAAGGCAAAGTCCATCTATTCCGATTTTCTGTCAGGTTTTTATCATGAGTGAGTGTTGGACTTTATCAAAAACTTTTTCTTCATCTATTGAGATGATCATATGATTTTTCTCTTTGGCTCTGTTGATATGGTGTATTACACTTATTGATTTGCGTATGTTGAACCATCCCTGCATTTGTGGGATGAATCCCACTTGGTCACGGTGTGAAATCTTTTTGACGAATTGCTACATGCTGTTTGCTAGTATCTTATTGAGGATTTTTGCATCTATGTTCTTCAGGGAGATTGGCCTGTAGTTCTCTTTTTTGGTTGGGTCTTTCTCTGGTTTTGGCATCAGGGTAATATTTGCCTGCAGGAATGAGTTAGGGAGGATTGCTTCCCTTTCAATTTCATTAAAGAGTTCGAGGTTTATTGGCATTAAATCTTCTCTAAATTTCTTGTAAAATTCAGCATTGAGTCCTTCAGGACCTGGGCTTTTCTTTGTTGGTAAGTTTTTAATTACATTTTCAATCTCATTAACTGATATTGTGTTATTGATAATTTTTATATCTTCTTGATTCAGCATTGGTAATTCACACATGTCTAGGAATCCGTCCGTTTTTTCTGTGTTTTCCATTTTTTGCAAGTAAAGATTTTCTTGGTAGGTACAGATGATCTTCTGAATTTCCACAGGATCTGTAGTGATTTCACCCTTTTCCTTCCTCAGAGCATGAATTTGAGTCTTCTCTTCCCTTTTTATCATAAGGTTGGCTAGGGGTTTATCAATTTTATTTATTCTTTCAAAGAACAAACTCTTCAATTCATTAATTCTTTGTTTTCTTAGTCTCAGTTGTGTAAGTTTCTGCTCTGATCTTTATAATTTCCTCCCTTCTATTGGCTTTGGGCTTGTCCTCCTTTTCTTTTTCTAGAAGCTTGAGGTGCAACATTAGGTTGTTCATTCATGCTCATTCTCTTTTCCTGATGTGAGAATTCACCACTATGAAATTCCCTCTTAGGTCTGCTTTCATTGCATCCCATAAGTTCTGATTGTTGTAGCTGCTTTCTCATTATTTGTAGATATTGTTTAACTTCTTTAATTTCATCTGTGACCCATTGGTTGTTCTGGAGGGTGTTATTTAATTTCCATGTGTTTATGGAGTTTTTGTGGTTTCTTTTGCCATTAATTTCCAATTTATTTGCACTATGATCAGATAGTATGCATGGGATAATTTCAATTCCTTTGCATTTACTTAAGCATGTTCTTCAGGCTAATATATGGTCTATTTTAGAGAATGTCCCATGTGCAGCTGAGAAGAATGTGTATTCTGATGATGTTGGGCGGAACACTCTGAAAACATCTACTAAGTCTATTTGTTCACAAGTTTGATCCAGTTCTGGTATTTCTTTGCTGATTTTTTGTATAGTTGATCTATCTCTTTGTGATAATGGGGTGTTAAGGTATCCCATTACAATTCTGTTATTGGCTATTTGGTTTTTCATGTCTATTAATAATTGTCTTATATAGTTGGGTGTTCCCATATTTGATTCATATATATTTATGATTGTTATCTCTTCCTCTTGAAGTTTTCCCCTAATAAGTATGTAGTGACCTTCTTTATCTCTGTTGATCATTCTTGGTTTGAAGTTCACATTGTCTGCAAGCAGAATAGCTACCCCTGCTCTTTTCTGGGTTCCTGTTGCATGGACGATTGTTTTCCATCCTCTGACTTTTGGTCTATGAGTTTCTTTTTGAGTTAAATGTGTTTCTTGTATAGAGCATAATGTTGGATATTGTTTCTTGATCCATTCTGCCATGGTGCTTCTTTTGATTGGTTAATTGTGGCCATTTATATTGATGGTTATAACTGATATGTATTGGCTTATCTTTGTTATATTTTCCTGCTGTTGGTTCCCTGCTTTTGCCCTTTGTTTAATTGCTTGCCCTGGCTGGTGGTTTCTTTCTGTTGTTGTTCTCAGAATTGTGTCATATTTATCTCGGTCTAGAATATCTTTCAGTACCCTTTGTAGGGTTGGTTTGGTGCTCATGAATTTCTTCAGTTGTTCTTTGTCATGGAAGTATCTTATTTCTCCATTAATTTTGAAAGGTAGTTTTGCAGGGTGCATCTATCTGGGTTAGAAGTTGTTTTCTTTCGGGACTTAAAATACTTCACTCTAACTTCTTATTGACTTGAGGTTTTGTGTTGAGAAGTCGGCCGTGATTCTCATGGGCTTTCCTTTATAGGTTATCTGTTTCTTTTCTCTAACAGCTTTTAATATTCTGTTCTTTTACTGGATTTCTGGAATCTTATTATATGTCTTGGTGTAGTTTTATTTTAATCATGGCTCTTTGGAGTTCTATATGTTTCGTTTATTTCTATGTCAATTTTTTTTTTATATGCAGGTACCAGGAGTCAAACTCAGGACCTTGCACTTGCCAGGCAGGCACTTATGCCGCTGAACTATATCACTGGCCCTCTGTGTCAAATTCTTTTTTTTTTTTTTTTTTTTATGTGGGCACCGGGAGTCGACCTCAGGACCTCGCGCTTGCCAGCAAGCGCTTGTGCTGCTGAGCGATATCACCGGCCCTTTTTTTCCTTTATGTGGGTACCAGGAGTCGACCTCAGGACTTCGTGCTTGCCAGGCAGGCACTTACACCACTGAGCTATCTCACCAGTGCATCAATTTCTTTACCCGTGCTTGGGAAGTTTTCTGCCATTATTTCTGTGAAGAGTTTTTTTATGGCATTTCTGCTGCCTCCAGCTTTCTCATTGATCCCAATCAATCTTATGTTATTCTTCTTTGCATCATCTTGTAGCTGTTGGATTATTTTTCATTGCCTCTTGCTATTTTTAAGATATCTTTCTTTTCATGATCACTTGCTGCATTTCTGTCTTCAAGATCTGATATTCTATCCTCTCCTTTCAATCTGTTGCATATACTTTCAATGGAGGTTTTAATCTCTTGGATTTCTGTTTGGATCTGTTTCATGGATTCTATTACTTTCCTATGTTGGACGTTTTTTTGTTTCCATCATTTTTCTAAGCTCATGTATTCTTTTATCTGTGTCTTCTCTAATATCTTAGATTTTAAGTGTCATTTCTTTTTGTACTTGAGAGATTATTTTCTCTATAGCCTTTTCCACTTGTTTTTTCACTTTTCTTGCTATCATTTCAGAAAGTTCCAGTGTCTGACTTCCAATTTTATCCATCTCATTGTGTTCCGGGCTTGTCCTTGGTGGGTTGGGGGTAAGGGGTTGCATTTTGCTTCTGTATCTTGTCATTTTCTATTTTCTTTTTTTTATTTTATTTTGTTTTCTGTCTTGATACTTGCTGATTTCTTATGATAGATAGCTTTCTCACTAGTATTGAGGCTTCCCTAGGGGATGTCTGTTCTTTGGGGATGTCTTCTAGATGTAGGTGGTTCTTTATAGTTATCCCAAAAACCTACCTTCCCAATTTATAAAGGATGCAGTGTTACTATTTGGCTCAGCACCCAGTCCTTTGGTACTGGGCTGTGGTGGTGATTCTGACCCCATACAATCACAGAGTTAACATACATGGGAGAAAAACTGATTATTACATGTATGACATCCTGGCTAAAGTAGTACAGTTAGTAATAACAATAGTTTCAAGTTCAGTTTAGCTACTGACAAACTATGGTAACCATTAACCTGCTACTTACAACCACAGGAGCAAACTCTAAAGTTATATAACAAAGTGAAACATATACCGTGTACGTCTTTGCAGTGATTTCCCCCTTAGTGCAGTGGTTTTACCCTTTTGCAGGGGGCAGGGTGGTTAAGATGTGTAGGGGACAGGATAAAGTGATGAATGAGGTCAAATATAGTAGCATCAAGGCTGGAGGTTAAAGGATGATCACCTGAGTTTTGGGAAACTGGAGGACATAGGAGGGAAAGAAAGAAATAGAATGCACAGGAATAATCAGAAAGAGAAGAGACAATGTTTACTCACTTGAAAGTTTAAATTCAAAAAGTAGTTGAGGAAGGAGAGAAAAAGGATCAATAGAAGAAAACAAAAAAGAAAGGTAATAAACCTAAACAGTGAAAAGAGAAGGAAGAAAGAGAAGGAGAATGGAAAAGAAAAGAAGAGAAGAAGAAAAGAAAGGATAAAAGTAGATGCGCGAAAGAGAGGAGAGGGGAAAAAATCCAAAAACAAAGCTAACCACAAAATGCAAGACAAAATAAGTCGAATTCTAACCACACTGGAAAGGGGTAGCCAATCAGACAAACAAGGGAGAATAAAAGCAGTACAATACCTCTGGTGTTTACAGTTCTGTGATAGTGCCCATGTCAGATCCCAGAAATGTGCTGTGTACTCCAGCCACATTTGCCATGGGAATTGTGCTGGGTATGGAGCTGATCTTGGCCTCTGGATGTGGGGGCTGGGACTGGTCTTCTGTTGGTGGAGTTCTCCAGAGCCCAGCTGCTGGCTCCTCACTGCTGCTTCAGACACTTCAATGTTTCTGGTCTTGCTGATTACTCCACACGCCTGGGGCCTACAGTTTTGGATATCTGGATTCCTGTGAGTCTGCCCGCCAAAGGCGTGTGTGCGCCCGCGCACCTGGGGTCCAGCCTGTCCTGGGTGTCGGGGTTCCGGTGTTGGTCCAGCCTCCAAAGGCAGGTAACAGTATTCTTCTCAATCCACAAACATGATATATCTTTACATTTATGTGTTTTTTCGATTTCTTTCATCAAAGTTTAGTTTTCAGTGTACAGGTCTCCATTTTTTGTAATAAACTACTGGTGCTTTATTTTCTTCTGTTGTTGGTGTCATGTTTCCACTATTTGTAAGCCTTGCGCCCTTGTTATTGTCTGCAAATTTGAAGAATTGAGGACCTCTTCCAGTCTCCACAGACCGTTTTCAGAAGGGAAAGCCCTTCTTCACCTGTCAGCCCATCCAGAGATTGTGGGTGGACTGACTGGTGGGGTCCTCAGGTGGGCTTTCCTGCTGCCTAGATCCATGGATGGGTAGGACTGCCACCTGGGTTCACATGGGCTGGCCTGTTTGCTGGGGATCACTATGGTGAACCTGGTGCTAGGATCTGCAGCAAGCCTGGCATACATCTTGCTCTGCTTCCTCCACGTGGAGAGTATCTCTCTCCGTGTCTTGCTGTCTGGGTTTGAGGAAGGGGTGATGAGGGTAATGAGAAACTATCCTTTCTATCTTCTTCACGCATCTTTTCTTATTTTTGTGCCTGACTCGGGTGCAGTAATCTTTGACACGGATTCCTAGCTCTTACAAAGGTATGATTGTGTGTAGAGGGTTGTTTGAATTGATGTTGCTGTGTGTGGATGAGCAGTGGATTCTCTAATTCTGCCTTCTTGCTGACAGTAAGACTCTCAATATTCCCTGAATTAAGCATTTCAGGCCAGGCACAGTTAGACATGCCTGTAGTCACAGCATTCAGGGAAGCTGAGGCAAGAGGATTGCCTGTTTGTGTCCCAACAGCAATTTAGTAATACCCTGTCTCAGAATAAAAATAAAAAGTCTGAGGATGTAGCTCATCATTAGAGCATTCCTGAGTTCAATTCCTAGTACTGCTAAAAGAAAAAAAAAGGTTTTAAAAGATGTAAATGCCTATGCATAATATGCTGGCCTAACCTTGCTGTTATGGTTTGAATATCCCCATCAAAATTCATTTGGCCAGGTGTGGTGGCACACTCAGGAGGCTGAGGCAGGAGGATCACCATGAGTTCGAGGCAAGCCTGGGCTACATAGTGAGTTGAAGATCAGCCTAAATGACATAGTGAGACCCTATGTCAAAAAAAAAAGAAAAAAAAAACACCTCATTTGAAAGTTGATCCCCATTGTTAGATTGTTAGGCATGGAGACATGGGATCAAATGGGACTTTTAAGAGGTGATTAGGTCAAGAGGGCTCTGCTCTCATTAGTGGATTAATCTATTCATGGTATTCATGGGTTAGCGGTTTAATGGGTTAATAGGTTATCTTGAGAGTGGTTTTATTATAAAAGCCAGTTTGACTCTGTCTCTTGTCTGTACTCTGTCTCACCATCTGAAGCCCTGAGCTACCTTGGGATTCTGCAGAGCCCCCACAAGCAAGAAAGCCCTCACCAGAGGTTGTCCTTTGACCTTGGAATTCACAGCAAGCAGAACTGCAAAAAATAAATTCTTTTTATAAGTTATTCAGCCTTACGTATTCTACTATATCAATGGTCTAAGACATTGGTTAATTTTTCAATTGAAATACTTAGAATGTTGTCCTTTGTTGATCAATCTGTTTTTCACTAAAGTATGATTGTGAGTTCAACTGTTAGAATATATATCATTTTTTAAAACACAAGGGTCTTTAAACCCTTTATAATAGAAACAAATTTTGACTCGGTATTTTAGAATTCTGTGCAATGTAAAGTTAGAAACTGTTTAATTTCAGTTCTGTCAGTAACATTCAAATTTAGCTTCCACATATATATACATGTATGTATATATGTTTAGAATATAGACATAAATGTTCTAATTTACCTTGAACAGAGAAAACATGTACATTTTCTCAGAAATGATCGGAGAGACTTATAGGCTGTGGAAATGAGTTAGGGTTTTATCATAGCTAGTAAAGTGTGAGACCAATCCACACTGTAGTGCTTCCAGTAGTTCATGAAAGAGTGGTGGACTATGTTGGTAGTAATGGAGATGGTGAGAAATCTAATGCAGAGCCAAGAGTTAATTTGCAAGTAGAGGGCACAGACACAGAGCAGTACCCCCCACACATAACAGAGAGCAGACACAGGAGGGAGGAGTAGCGCCCTGCCCCCGGGGGAGCACAGCCCAGAGTGACAGAGGCAAACACTAAGCAACGACCCAAGCCAGGATGCAGACAATTCCCAGGGGAAAAAGGGAGCAACCAGACCCCATGACGGTCAACCTTAAGCCCAACAGCCCACTTGAATCCTCACTGTGAAGCCCACATGCAGCAGAGAACAGAGGGGTGATCACATTCCCCACCTACTATCCAGAGCAAGAACAAGCCTTGGCTTGAACAGTATCCACAGTCTGGGGGGAGTGAACAAAGGGGTCTCAAGTGCAAGGAAGGCACCTCAAAAACACATGAGAAAATCATGTCTGACCGAATCCCAGGACAGCAGATCACAGAAAGAAACCACTCATTCAATAACATAGGAATTTCTTCCTTGACTAAATCTTTTTTTCATTTCCTATTTTGCATTATTTTTATCTTTCTTTCACTGTGTTTTTCATAGGGTTAAGGTTTTTTTCCCCACTTTAGTTTTTCTTGTCCTTTAATTTCTCTTTTTGCTTTCATCTTTTCCCTTCCAACATATATTCTCTTCCTTCTTTTTCATCTCCTGTTTTTT
Organism: Erethizon dorsatum; assembly: GCA_028451465.1. Classification (NCBI taxonomy): domain Eukaryota; kingdom Metazoa; phylum Chordata; class Mammalia; order Rodentia; family Erethizontidae; genus Erethizon; species Erethizon dorsatum. Next base: position 117,857,961 of record CM051842.1, on the reverse strand, counting down.
TTTTTTTTTAATGTGGGTACCGGGAGTCGAACTCACAACCTCGCGCTTACCAGGCAGGTGCTTACTCCGCTGTGCCATCTCACTGGCCCTCATCTCCTGTTTTTGCTATTTACTTTTTTCTTCTTTATCTTGCTCAATCTTTCCAGCACCTGGTTTTCTAGTGTTTGATTTATTCTCAATCCTCATTTGTTTATCTACTCGAGATTTATTTGTTCTCTTGGTCTTGTGGTTACGATTGTCTTCTTCCTCTGTATTCAGGATTCCCTTAACTACTTTCTACAAAGCTGTCATATTGGTCATGAATTTCTTTAGTGTATACATATCTTCGAAGGTCTTTAACTGTCCTTTGATTTTTAAAGATAGCCTTATAGGATATAATAATCTAGATTTGCAATTATTTTCTTTCAGGGTTTGAAATACATCATTGCAAACCTTCCTGGTCTTTAGAGGTTCTGTTGAGAAATCTGTTGTTGTTCTTTTTTTTTTTTTTTTTTTTTTTTATTTTAAAGAGAAGAAAAAACAAAACAAATCAAAAGAAGAACAAATTTTCAAACAAACATAATAGGAGGGTAACAATGGTTAATACATTACATATTACTATCTTTAAGTTAGTTATTCAGGACACAAGACATTAGCATTCAATTGTCCAAACATTATTGGCACAAACCTTACTCTTCAATGAACTAAGTAAAAATGGTAGTGTATCTATCTTAACCATCTTATATATATATATATACAATTTTTTTCCCTTTCCCTTCTTTCTTTTCCCTATTCTAGTCTCTCTTTCCTTTTGACCAGTTTCTTTTTGATTCACCATGTCTATTGTACATTTTGGATCTTATTTACTCTTTCAGTTTCTCATACTAGAGAGACAATACGATGCTTACACATGTGCTTCTGGTTTATTTCACTTATGAGTATTTTCTCGAGTTGCATCCATTTACCTATAAAAGTCTCCAGTTTATCCTTCTTTATGGCTGAATAGTACTCCATTGTATAAAAATACCACATCTTTCTTATCCATTCCTCAGTTGATGGGCATTTGGGTTGTTTCCAAGATCTGGCTATTACAAATTGTGCTGCTATAAACATGGGTGCACATATATCGCTGTGGTACGATGTTTTTAATTCTTCTGGGAAGATGCCCAGAAGGGGAATAGCTGGGTCAAATGGGACCTCCAACCCTAGTTTTCTGAGGAATCTCCACACTGACTTCCACAGTGGCTGTACCAGTCGACACTCCCACCAACAGTGAAGAAGGGTTCCTTTTTCCCCACAGCCCCTCCAGCATTTGTTATTAGTTGATTTCTTAATAGTAGCCATTCTTTCTGGGGTGAGATGGTATCTCAGTGTTGTTTTAATTTGCATCTCTCGAATGACTAGTGATGTTGCACATTTTTTTGTATATTTATTTGCCATTAGTATTTCTTCATCTGAGAAATGTGTATTCATCTCAGATGCCCATTTGTGGAGTGGGTCTTTAAATTTGGGAGGTCTGATTTTTTTGAGTTCTTTATATGTTCTCGATAGTAATCCTTTGTCTGAGGAACAGCTGGCAAACATTTTTTCCCACATTGTGGGTTGTCTCTTCACTCTGTTGGTGGTTTCTCTTGCTGTGCAAAAGCTTTTTAATAAGATGAGATCCCAGTTATTGATTCTTTGGGATAGTTCCCGTGCGGTTGAGTTTTTATTCATAAAGTCTTTGCCTACACCAATGTCTCCAAGGGTTTTACCTATCCTACCTTCCAGCAGATTTAATGTTTCTGTTTTAATATTTAGATCTCTGATCCATTTTGAATTTAGTTTAGTGCATGGTGAAAGATATGGATCTAGTGTTAATCTTTGGCATGTGTAGAGCCAGTTTTTCCAGCACCATTTATTAAAGAGGCTATCTTTCTTCCAGCGAATGTGTTTGGCACCTTTGTCAAAGATAAGGTGGCTTAGTATGTCTGGGGTTGTTTCAGCATCTTCTAATCTGCTCCATTGATCTTCAGGTCTGTTTTTTTGCCTGTACCACACTGTTTTTATCACAGTAGCTTTATAGTATAATTTCAAGTCGGGGATAGTGATGCCCCCTGCCTTGCCTTTGTTGCCCAGAATTGCCTTTGCTATTCTAGGTCTCTTCTGATTCCAAATGAATTTTAGGATTGTTTTCTCTAATTCTGTGAGATATGCTGTTGGAATTTTGATTGGAATTGCATTAAATCTGTATAACAATTTTGGAAGTATGGCCATTTTCACTATATTGGTTCTTCCTATCCAGGAGCAAGGGATATCTTTCCATTTTCTGATATCCTCTTCAATCTCCTTTTTCAGAGTACTGTAGTTTTCAGTATAGAGGTCTTTTACATCCTTCGTGAGGTTGATTCCTAGGTATTTCATTTTTTTGGATGTTATTGTGAAAGGTATTGTTTCCCTAATTTCTCTTTCAGTAAGTTTGTTATTTGTGTACAGGAAGGCTATTGACTTTTGAGTATTGACTTTATATCCAGCTACACTACTGAATTTGCTTATTAAATCTAGCAGTTTTTTAGTGGAGTTTTTGGGGTCTTCTGTGTAGAGTATCATGTCATCTGCAAATAATGATAATTTAACTTCTTCCTTTCCAATCATTATTCCTTTTATTTCTTTCTCTTGTCTAATCGCTCTGGCTAAAGTTTCCAGAACTATGTTGAATAAGAGTGGGGACAGTGGACATCCTTGTCTTGTTCCTGATTTTAGAGGGAAGGCTTTCAGTTTTTGGCCATTTAGTATAATATTGGCTGTTGGTTTGTCATAGATAGCTTTTACCAGATTGAGATAAAGACCCTCTATTCCAATTTTCTGTAGGGTTTTTATCATGAAAAGGTGCTGGACTTTGTCAAAAGCTTTTTCTGCATCTATTGAGATGATCATGTGATTTTTGTCTTTGGTTCTGTTAATATGCTGTATTACATTTATTGATTTACGTATGTTGAACCATCCCTGCATCCCTGGGATGAATCCAACTTGGTCATGGTGTATAATCTTCTTGATGATTTGTTGGATTCTGTTTGCCAGTATCTTATTAAGGATTTTTGCATCTATGTTCATTAGGGAGATTGGCCTGTAGTTCTCTTTCTTAGTTGGGTCCTTCTCTGGTTTTGGTATCAGGGTAATGCTTGCTTCCAGGAATGAATTTGGGAGTATTGCTTCCCTTTCAATTTCATTGAAAAGTTTGAGAAGTAGGGGCATTAGGTCTTCTCTAAATTTCTTGTAGAATTCGGCAGTGAATCCATCAGGGCCTGGGCTTTTCTTTGTTGGGAGGTTTTTAATTACATCTTCAATTTCATTGGCTGATATTGGTTTATTTAGGATTTTTAAATCTTCTTGATTCAGCTTTGGTAATTCATACGAATCTAGGAATCTGTCCATTTCTTCTGCATTTTCCATCTTAGTAGAATATAAATTTTCAAAATAGGTATAGATGATCTTCTGGATTTCTGCAGGGTCTGTCGTGATATCACCCTTTTCATTTTCAATTGCATGGATTTGAGTCTTTTCTTTTCTTTTTTTAATAAGGTTGGATAAGGGTTTGTCAATCTTATTTATTCTTTCAAAGAACCAACTTTTTGCTTCATTGATTCTTTGTATTGTTTATTTATTCTCCAATACGTTAATTTCTGCTCTGATCTTTATAATTTCCTCCCTTGTACGGGCTTTTGGCTTAACCTGCTCTTCTTTTTCTAGAAGCTCGAGGTTCACCCTTAAGTTGTTTATTTGCGCTTGCTCTATTTTCCTGATATAAGTGTTTAATGCTATAAATTTCCCTCTTAGGACTGCTTTCATTGTATCCCATAAGTTCCGGTATGTTGTACTGTCATTATCATTCAGTTGTAGAAAGTGACTAATTTCTTCTTTAATTTCATCTGTGACCCATTGGTTGTTCAGGAGGATGCTGTTTAATTTCCATGTGTTTAGGGAGTTTTTGTGGGATCTTTTGCCATTGATTTCCAATTTCATTGCACTATGGTCTGATAATATGCATGGGATAATTTCAATTCCTTTGCATTTACTTAAGCAGGTTTTATGAGCTAGTATGTGGTCTATTTTGGAGAACGTCCCATGTGCAGCTGAGAAAAATGTGTATTCTGATGTTGTGGGATGGAACACTCTGTAGACATCTACTAAGTCCATTTGTTCAAAAGTTTGGTTCAGTTCTACTATTTCATTATTGATTTTCTGTCCAGTTGATCTATCTTTTTGTGACAGTGGAGTATTGAGATCTCCCAATATAATTGTATTAGTGCTTATTTGATTTTTCATGTCCTTTAGTACTTGTTTTATATAGCTGGGTGCATTGGTATTTGATGCATATATATTTATGATCGTTATCTCTTCCTCTTGGATTGTTCCCTTTACAAGGATGTAATGACCGTCTTTATCTCTCTGAATCCTTCTTGGCTTGAAGTTCACTTTGTCTGCAAAAAGAATAGCTACCCCTGCTTTTTTCTGGGTTCCTGTGGCATGGAGTATTGTTTTCCATCCTTTGACTTTCAGTCTATGAATTTCTTTCTGAATTAAATGTGTTTCTTGCATACAGCATATTGTTGGATCTTGCTTCTTGATCCATTTTGCCAGTCTGTGCCTTTTGATTGGTGAATTGAGACCGTTAACATTGATGGTTAAAACTGATATGTATTGACTTGTCATGATATTTTCCTGTTGTTGGTTCCCACTCTTTGTTTTTCCGCTTTCCGGCTATTTAATTATTTGCCCTGCCTGGTGGATTCCTTCTGTTGGGGTTCCTATCTCTTTCTAGAATGTCCTTCAGAACGTTTTGGAGTGCTGGTTTGGTGGTCATAAATTTTCTCAGATGTTCTTTGTCATGAAAGTATTTTATTTCTCCATCAATTTTGAAAGATAGTTTTGCAGGGTACATCAATCTGGGCTGAAAATTATTTTCCTTTAGAGCTTGCAATACATCATTCCAAGCTCTTCTTGAATTGAGGGTTTGTGCTGAAAAGTCAGCTGTGATTCTGATGGGTTTTCCTTCATAGGTGATTTGTCTCTTCTCCCTAACAGCTTTTAAGATTCTGCCCTTCTGTTGAATTTCTGGGATCTTGACTATAATATGTCTGGCTGAAGTTTTTTTTTGATCATGTCTAGTTGGTGTTCTAAAAGCTTCACTTATAGGGGTGTCAAATTCCTTTTCTCTTCCAGGAAAGTTCTCCCTGATTATGTCTTTGAACAAGGTTTTAATGTCGTTGATGCTATCTCCTGCTTTTTCATTTATTCCAATTATTCTTAAGTTGTTTATCTTTGAGTCATCTAGCAGCTGCTGAATTGATTTTTCATGGTCCCTTGCTATTTTTAAGAATTTTTCCATTTCATGATCACTAATTGCAAGCCTGTCTTCTATATCTGAGATCCTGTCCTCGCATTGGCTTATTCTGCTACAAATACTTTCAATGGAATTTTTTATCTCTTGGATATCTGCTTGAATCTGCCTTATAGATTCCATTTCTTTCCTATGCTGAGCATTCATGGTTTCTATAGTTTTCTTAAGTTCATCTATTTTTTTGTCTGTATCAGCTATAGTGTCTTTAAGCATGGTCTTCATTGTAGACATTATCTCTGCAGTTATCTGTGAGATTATTTCTGTTTTAATTTTTTCCAGAACCTCATTCAGTTGCTTTGTTGTTACCACTTCAGATAGGCCAGGTGGGTGGCTTTCGGATTGTCCCACCTCGTTGCTCCCTAGGTTTGCCTTTGGTGAATTGGATGTGTGTGGTTGCATCTTGTTTAAGTGTCGTCTCATTTTTTCTTTCTTTAATTCCTGGGGTGATGTTTGCAAATTACCTATAGTAGGTTACTTTATTGCTAGTGTTTAAGATCTTTAGAAGATGACTACTTCTCTGCAGTATCTTCCAAGTGGAGCTTGCTTTTAGGTTTTGAGCTTTCTGCCAGATCCTACCTCTTCAATTCGTTGGGTATGCGAAGTTGCTACCTGTTTGGCCCAGTCCTTGATTCTTTGGTACTGTGCCACTGTATTTTCTGTGTCCCTTAGTCAATCTCAATCATGAAATATCAGGAAGGAAAGATGTTTAGAACAATTATTTCACATTTGGCTATAATGTTAACTAAAGCATCAAACACAGCCTAAAAAATGACAGACTGAGCTAACCAGTTATTTACCACTTTTAGCTGTATAGAGTTGCGGTTATATAACAAAATCTAAAACACACCAGAAAAATTATATGCAGTATACAAGTCCTATGTATGTCAATTTTTCCTTGAGGAGTTTAAATTTAAGATGAGTTAAGGAGGAAATAGAGTATTGGGAGAAGAGGAAGGAATTAGATGTAAGGTTAGAGGACCAAGAGGGATCCCACTAAAATTGGGACACTAGTGCAGAGGACAGGTGGTAAAAAGAGAAGGAAGGGATAAAAGGAAGAACAGATCACAACCACAGTCACAAAGAAGTTAGAGGCGCTGTTTACACTCATATAAAAAACCAGAGAGAATAATGAAGGAAAGAGCAAATACACATACAGAAACAAAAACAAAGATAAAAACAATAAAACAGACAGATCAAAAATAAAACCCCACCAAAAAACAAAACAAAACAAAACAAAAACAAAAAAACCCTTCGCCAGAACAAAAAAACAAATCAGTGAGAAAAAAAATAAAAATAAAAATAAAAAATAAAAATAAAAATAAAAAATATAAAAAGAATCAGTTCCAGGTGTTGACTCTGTTGTAGGCAGGTACCTTGTGACAAAGTCCTGTTCTGTGCAGGTCCGTCCCAGTAAGCCAGGAGCGCCCTCTGGCGGGTGGTGAGCAGAGGCGCGTACTTTCAGGCAGAGACCAGTCTAGCTCGCCTCCGCTCTCGCCGCCCTTTCACGATCCCTGGGCCTGAGAGGCTCAGCGTGCTGTCCGGAGCGCGGGTTCCCTGCACTGGTTCCCGCCGCTCTGGTTTTTCGCCACGCCCCCCACAATGGCGCCGGGCCAGTCGCTCTCTGGCGCGGGACAGGTGTGGCTGAGAGTCCAGTCTCGTTCGCCTGCTGACCTCAGCACACTTTCGTGGGCTCAATTGAGAGGCCCTGTGCTGCCCTGTCTGGAGCACAAGTTCCCAGAGCAGTTTCTGAGCCGCTCTGAGTTTCGCCACACCCCCCACAATGGCGCCCGGCCGGTCGCTCTCTGGTGCGGGGCAGCTGTGGCTGAGAGACACTCACCGCCGGTCAGCGCCGTTCTCCGCCGCTCCCCTGCCCCGCCGCTGTCTCAGGATCCTCCGTGGGGGCTCCCTGGGCGCCAGCTGCCACCGTGTGTCCGTAGAATTGAGCCTCTGCCGGCGCTCCAACTCCCGGGATATTAGAAGGTGCACGCGCGCGGTCTGCTCCTTCTTTCCTTCTTCTTTGTTGGAAGTCACCCGTCACTGGTGCCGGGGGTCCCAGATTGCGCTTCAGAACTTTTCTGGGTTTCGGGGAGGCATCTCCCCCCCTCCTGCGCTTTCTGGGTCGCTATATTCCCGTGTTCCAATGGTAACTTTTAGAGAGAGTTTTGCTGCCTGCTTCTTACTCATCCGCCATCTTGAGGTCTCCCTCTGTTGTTGTTCTGATGGGTATGCCATTATAAATTATTTAGCATTTTTCTCTAATTGATTTTAATTTTTATCTTTGTTTTAAATTTTTGGCAATTTGAGTATGATATGTCATGGAGTTTCTTCTCTGATCATGTCTATTTTTGGTTCTAAATGCCTCCAGTACCTGGGTATCCATCTCATGCTCCAAATTTGGGGAAATTTCTGCTATAATTTCAGTGAATAGGTTTTTTATGACAGCCTCTATTTACTTCTTCACCCTCTTTGAGGGCAATGAATCTTAAATGTAGTCTTTTAAAGTTTCCCTAGAGCTGTTGGATAATTCATTCGTTGATTCTTATTCCTTTTTCTTTACTGCTGTCTGAATGTTCTAGTATATGCACCTTGTCTTCAAGGACAGATCCTCCTCATTTTGATTCATCTATTCTATTGCTGATACTTCCTCTTGAGGTTTTATGTGACTAATTGAGGTCCAGGATTTCTGTTTGGTTCTTTTTCAGAATTTGTATCTTTTGACTCAAGTGGTCTTTCATATCCTGCAATGTCTTCCTTAATTCATCCACCTGTTTATTTGTCTCTTCTTTGATCTCTTCAATTATTTTAGCTATTTGATTCTGAGTTCTTTTTCTGGAAATTCATCCACTTCGGTGCCTCTGAGATCAGCTTTTGAGGAGTTATGAATTTTTGGAGGCATCTTCTTGCCTTGTTTTCTCATGATTCTTTTGTTTTTGTGTTGAGGTTGGGACGTATATCTCTACCATTATTGTGTGGAGGTGTTCTTAGTAAGTGACTTTCTCTTTGCAATGTGCCCTAGCCTGTGGGCACTTCTCAATATGAAAGCACCCACCCAACCTGTTCAAAGTACTAGATTCAATCCCTAGGACTTCTTTGCATGGAAAGAATAACTACCAGTAATATCAACACCTAAAGAACCAACCTTATGGGCCGGTGAGATGGCTCAGCGGCTTAAGCGCCTGCCCGGCAAGCGCGAGGGCCCGAGTTCGACTCCCGGAGCCCACATACGAAAAAGGGGCCGGTGATATTGCTCAGTGGCACGGGCGCCTGCTGGTGTGCGAGGTCCTGAGGTCGACCCCCCAGTACCCACCAAAAAAAAAAAAAAAGAACCAACCTTATATCAACATAAAATTTAAAACTTATTTTAAAGGTTCACTACTACTTTACTATCCCAAGAAAAGAAAGGGAGAGCAATAATGTAGGATAGGCTAGGAAAATAGGTATTAATGGTAATATTTATATACAAGAAGAGAAGGAGCAGGGAGGAGAAATATGAGAGGGCCTGAAGCGGAAGGAAAGAAAGACAAAAAGAAGGGAGTATAAATGGAAAGTGAGCAAAGAGGTGGGAGATTCAATCCAATTAACGAACTAATGGAAACACAAAGTTAGAAACCCTTATGAAACAATACTTGCTGTTGGAAACCATGAACTGCTACAGAAGCAAAAGCAGTAACACTCATGCATGCATACACATGCATACACACACACACACACATATAAAACAGGCCCAATATTCCTCCTTGTGGGGTATTTTTATTGAAGACAATTATTTCCCCCAGCTTGCTATTTTTGGATATGGCTTGATACAAGGAGGGTTGTGAATCCTTTTAGTCCAGAGTTCTCCTTCTCAGCCTCTGTGCAAATAAGAGAAACTGTCTAGGGCAGTCTGGAGTGCTAGGGAAAGGTCGTCAGTGGTAGGACTGGATAACACTTAATATCTCAATTTTTCCTGTAGCTGGGAATGAGGGTACAGGGAAAGTTTGAGTTGTCTGCCAGGCCTCTCACTCTCATAGCCTGTGGGCAGTTCCAGATTGTAGGACAAAGTTCCGGAAATCACCAGACAGTACTCATGGAGGCATGGCTGGTCAGTATCGGTGTGATGCTGCATTTACCCTGAGCACCTCTGAACACAGCAGAGGCAGCTGGGCCCACAAGTCTGTAAAGGATGAGAAGCCACGGGCCCTCAGCCTTCAGTTGTTCTCTGCTATGGCATTGACAGTCTCAGACTTCATTCTCCCTCAGAACTTCACAAGGCTGAACTCTTTTGCTCTCGCAATGTTCAAGCTGCCATTGGTTTTGGGTTTTTGCCTTTTCCTTTGTGTGTGTGGGGGGGTGTCCCTCCTCCTGGCTGAATGTACTCCCTGCAGCTGTGTTTCTCCCTATCATGCTGAAACTTTCCCAGCCTCGATTCTACTCTCCCACGAAACAGGCACTGGATAATTTCCCCCACCCCAAGGTTCTAGTTTTTCTATGTCACTGTCACCATTCTCCCAGACCCAAGCTGACTCACAGAGAGAGGTTGGCTACTGCCTCCCTAGAGAGATATGTCTGCTGTGTCCCAGACTTACGAAAACTGTGGGGAGTTTCTGTTCTCCCATACTGCCAACCAAGGTAAAGGTAATTACCTCTTAAGATGGCTCCCAGCTGGGCATGGTGGCACATGCCTGTAATTCCAGTACTGTGGGAAGCTGGGGGAACAGGATGGCAAGTTTGAGCCCAGCCTAGGCAACTTAGCAACTTAGAGAGACCCTGTCTCAAAATAAAAAATGAAAAAGGGCTGAGTATATAACTCAGTGACAAGGCCCTGGGTTCAATCCCCAGTACCACCAAAAAAAATTTAAAAGGCTCCCCATCTCAGGTCTGTCTAAATTCATCTCCCACATTTTCTACTGAGGCAGAGGCAGAGGCAGAGGCAGAGCGACATTCCTAAGATTGTTCCCGATACCGACACTAAGTCCACAGGGAAATGTTGATATTTCTCCCATTCTTGACCATTTGGCTGAACTCAGGTCACCTGTTTGATCAGGCTGTATATCAGTCTAGCAGCAAAGTCAGCATTCCTAAGGGTATGTTGACATTTTCTTCTACTGCCGCACTGAAGAGGAGGCTCCCCTCCTCCAATGAGCTGCCATTCATTCATGCCAGTGTGCATTACTTCTGTTACTTTACTATCTTTCTAAATATCAAAATTTCTGAGTTCCACCTAGTTGCTTGCTCCCTCGATTGTTGCAATTCAGAAATTTCTCGTGGTTCCCCTATCTCCTCATAAGGCCATTGCCTGTTGGTTTTAATGAGTATCCTGGAGATATTCTAGTTCCTCTTTTTTTTTTTTTTCTTTTGTGGGTACCGGGGGTCGACCTCAGGACCTCGTGCGCCAGCAGGCGCCCGTGCCGCTGAGCGATATCACCGGCCCTTTTCTCGTATGTGGGTTCCAGGAGTCGAACTCGGGCTCTCGCGCTTGCCAGGCAGGTGCTTATGCCGCTGAGCCATATCACCGGCCCTATTCTAGTTCCTCTTGATCAAGTCTCTTCTTAAATTTTTAAATTTTAATTGAAAAATACACCCACTATAACATTTACTGTCTTAACCTTTTGAAGCGTGCAGTTCACTAGTGGTAAACATTTATATTGTTGTGCAAACAATCTGCAAAACTCTTAATCTTCAAAATCGGCAAAAGTCTTAATCTTACAAAACTGAAACTATTACTTATTCAACAATAGCTTCCTATTCCTTGCTGCCACAAACCTCTGCCAAATACCATTATACATTCTTTCTACATAAATTTGACTCTAATCATATGATACTTGTCTTTTTTGACTGGCTTACTTCACTTAGCATAACGTCCTCAAGGTTCATTCATGTTGTAGCTTGTGTTATAATTTCCTTCCTTTTGAAAGCTGACTAATACTGTATTGTATTAGATGCCACACTTTGCTTCTCCATTCATCTGTCAGTGGAGACTTGGATTGCTTCTAGCTTTTGGCTACCATGAATATGCCACTATGGACATAGATATACAAAACTCTCTTAAATACCCTGCTTTCAACTCTTTTGGGTAAATACCTGGAGGTAAAATTGCTAAATCATGGGGTTACTTTATTTTTCAATTTTTTTGAGGAAATGCTATACCATGTTCAATGATTTTTCATTCTTGTCAACAGTGCACAAGGATTACAATTTCTCGGAATTCTCATCAATACTTGTTATTTTCTGCTTTTTAAAAATAGTAACCAACTTGGTAAGTGTAAGTAGTTATTTTACTTATTCTTAACTGATCTAACAGATAATAGTTTAACCAATACAATAAAAGCAACACATATGAAATGTATGATGGGCAATGAACAGAAAACAATTACCAAAATAGTAGATATTTATCTAACAATGTTACTACTCACTTTCAATGCGCATGGTCTAAACATACCAATTAAAAGATAAAAACTGTCAGAGTGGATAAAAACACAACTCAACTATATGTTGTCTATAAAAAACACACTTTAAAGATAAAGACAAGTAGATTAAAAGTAATGGGATGGAGAAAAATATATTCTGCAAACAATAATCAAAAGAATGCTAGGGTAGCTATATTAATATTGACAGAGCAGACTATAGAACAATTTTCATAGATTAAAATCCTGTGTTACCTAATGATAAAGGGATGAATTCTCACAGAAGACATGACAATGCTGAATATGTATTCACCTAACAAAACAGCATTAAAATTGCATGATACAAAACTGATAGAACTGTACAGAGTAATAGACAAATCCACTAGTGTAGCGGAGAGACTTCAGTGCTCCTCTATCAGTAATTGACTGATGCAGCAGACAGAAAAAGAAAAAAAAACACTGAGAATATACTTGAAATAAGCAATACCATCAATCAATTCAACTAACTGGCATTTATAGACTAATTTGTCCCAAAACCGTAGATACACATACGTCTCAAGTTCCACAGCATATTACCCCAAGATGTAAAACAAATTGTATCAAATTCAAAAGAAAAGAAATCATACAAAGTATGGACTCTCTTACTTCATTGAAAAGAAAGTTTTGTGCTATTATCTTTTTGCTTCTTTTTTGTAAGAGAGAATCTTTTTTGTCTATGCCTTTTACTCTGAATAACTGCTTTGAAGAGAATGACACACAGTGTATTAACTAGTTATTCACTTACCATTTTGTTATAAACTTTTGTTTTATTTTTTCATAAAATCTGTATGGACTCATATCCACAGTGGGATTAAATGACCTATCAATAATGTAAAAATTCTTACAAAATTCCAAACTACTTGAAGATTGAACAAGTATTTCTAAATAACAAATGGATCAAAGAAGTCTCAAGGAAAGACTTAAAAATATTTTGAGCTAAATGGAAATGAAAATACAACTTATCGAAATTTATAGATTGAATAAAGCAGTACTGAAATAGACATCTATAGCATAGATGCATAAATGAAAGGAAAGATCTAAAATCAATAATCTAAGCATTCAGCTCAGGGCACTCAAAAAATAGGAGTGAATTAAATCCAAATAAGAAAAATAAAAGAAATAATAAAATTAAGGTACAAGCCAGTGAAATGGAAAACATATTAATGGAGAAAATCAACAAAATTGAAAGCTTGTTCTTTGGAAGAAGCGACAAAATTGATAAAATTCATCCCAGGTATACAGATCATATACCTCTCATAAAAATGAATTCAAATGGATAATAGACCTAATTTTAAAAAAATGGAAACCATACATTTTCTAGAAAATAGCACAGGAGAAAGTATAGGTGACCCTTGGTTTGGTAATAATGTTCGAGATACAAAAATAAAAGCATTATCTGTGAAAGAAAATTGTGATAAATAGCACTTCACTCAAACAAAAGCTTGGAACTGGGAGTGTGCTACCTGCTTGTAGTCCCAGAACTATGGAGACTGAGGTAGGAGGATCAAGATTTAGAGGAAAACCTGGGCTGTATAATGACTTCGAGGCCAGCCTGGAATACGTAGAGAGACCTTGTCCCCCCTAAAAAAAAACAAAAAACCCACAAAGAAAAAGAATAAAGAAAACTTCTGTTCTGCCAAAGATACTGTTTAGAGAATGAAATGACAATTCACAGACTAGGAGAAAATCTTTTCAATACATATATCTGATAAAAGGCTCACGTCCAAAATGTGTAGAGAACATTTTAAGTGTTCACCATTCAATGTTTCTTTGGGTTTCTGTGTTGTGTGACTCCCTCATGGAACTGAGGACTGATACAGTTCGTGAATCACAGTCTCCAGGTCTGTGTCTTCTGAGAAGAATACATCTAAGTTTTCTGGTTTTTGTGTCACCTGACCCTGGGGTAAAACGTCTACCAAACTAATTCTGAGGTATGGGCAATTAATGGGTGTCTTAGTCACTTTATCATCTCTGAGACACAACATCTGATGCCCACAATTTAAAAAAGGAGAGGTTCATTTCAGCTCACAGGTTTCAGAGGATTCAGCCAATAGTTGGCTGACTCCAAGGCAGGAAAGACATGGTGGAGGAGCAGGGAGGAGGAAAACTGCTCAAGTTACTGCTGCCAGGAGGAGAGAGATAAAGCAGGGGCGGGGAAGGAGATGTACCCTCACATGTCATGCCTCCAAGCTCCAACTCCTAACAGCATACTCAGCTACAAACTCATTAGTGGACCAATCCACTGATGAGTATTGCACCTCCATGATCCAATCACCCTGCAAACACATGTAGCTTTGTGGGCGACACAATAGATCTAAACTATAACAGTAGGAATCAGCACCGATCATGTCAAAAGTTCAAGTTTCCTTCAGTGAAATCAAGTCATACCTGGACGCTTGGACAGCCCCTTGCCAAAGAGGTCTAACTTTTGCACCAGATGTTTTGAGCATCCCTGGGTGACTGAAGCCACCATTGGCAGTGGGTACTTGGGAAGAACAGATGACTGAGAAGAGGAACAAGGGTGTATACAAGAGAGTCCCCATGAGGAAATGGGCCCAAATGGCTACTTTCTCTGAAAGAAAAAGAAAGCAGATTCATTGTCCATGTAAAACCACCTTTCTCACTTGACTTTGGAATGAGTGCTGGGTTTTCTTAAATGCACAGAATTCATATTTATTCAAATATTTGGATGAATTGAAAACTGATACTATAAATGTAAATCTGAATTCAAATTAAAATGTGCCAGAATAGCTTGGACTTTAGTTTTCTCATTTTTAATGCAAAAAAAACTCATTATACAATTACTATTTTAATCAACATATTTTCAACCAAAACAGAAAATGTGGACATAACAGAAAACTATAGGCAATTAGACAAAACTACCCAGAATTCCACTATTTAGCCATGACCACTATCCACACATTGGACCCTTTCTCCATTCTTCTGCCTCTTTTCATAGCCATTATTTCACATTGTAGAAAATGTTTGGCCTCCTTTCCAATTCAAACCTATCCCATTGCACTACACGATTGTTGAAAGCTCTTCTAGTTGTCTGATTTCAGATACTTTTAATTTCTAAGGTTCCTTTCTCTTATCGATTGAAAGCTATCAAAATTCATGGTGAATAATAGTTGATTCTTTATCAGTAAAAAACTTTATAAAAAGTTTTCTGTGGCCACTAAATAAAACAACTACATAAGTGTCTAAGTTACTATATTTATTGCTGAGACTAAACACCCAACACCGAAAGTTAAAAGGAGAAAGGTTTATTTAGCTCACAGTGTGTAGAGGTTTTAGTCCATAATCAGCTGGCTCCAAGGCAGGGTGGCATGGCACAGGGGCAACCATTCATGGCAGCAGAAGACAGCAAAAGCAGCAAAAGAGAAGGAGCGAACAAGCCTCTTTCTATCCCTTATAGTGTATGCAAGGCTACCCACCTTAGGGTGAGTGTAGCACTCACAACCTTAATCCCAGCATTAGAACATGAATCAGTCACAAATTCTAGATTCGGGTGCCTCTGAAAAGTCTCCCTCCCCATGACCGCATGAGGCTTTGGGGGGACATCCAAACACAAACTATAACATTCCACCCCAGCCCCCCAAAGACTCATGCACATCCCTTTATGCAAAAGGCATTTATTCCATCTCCAAGAGTTGCCAAAGTCCTAACAGTTTCAGCATTGCTGAAAAGTCCTAGTCCCTAGTCTCCTCCGAGATGTAAGACAAACTCTTAGTTATGAGCCCCTGTACAAATGAAAAGAAAGAAACACTTCCAATATTCAATGGAACAAGATAAACATTTCCATTCCAAAAGTTACAAACAGGGGGATACAAAGGAATGTGACCAAAGCAAGTCCAAAATCCAGCAGGGCAAACATGAAATACTGTAGTTCCATGTGCAGCAGCTAAGGTGATCTGTTGCAAGTTGTGAACTCCACAGGGCTTGGGTGGCTCTCCCCCATGGCACTGCTGGTGCTTGTAGCTCCCATGACTTCTCTCTTGGGCCCGCTCTGCTCCCTCCTTGCAGTTTTCCTCAGATGATCCATGTTCCTGGCTTCTCCAAACATCTGGGGTCTCTACTGCACCTTTGGCTTCACACTCACAGCTTCACACACTGCCCTCTCAGGTGCACACTGCCTGGCCTCCCAGGCCTTCTGAAATCTAGTGGGTATCTTCCTGAACTCACAACTCTTTCATTCTGCATGTGCCTAAAACCAGTGCCACTTGGATAATGCCAAGGTCTGCTGCCAGCTGGAGCAATAGCCAGGCTTCCATCTCTCTTGGTTGTAGGTGTCGAGTGCCTGGATTGCTGGGGATTCTTAATCCTTTTCTGAGGAATAATTCTCTAGGCTGCCACCATTCTAGAACATGGTGAGGCTGCTGGCCTTCTGGAACATGGTGCTCTGTGGCTTTCTTTTCAAACCAAAGTGTTTCACTTTTGCAATTTTGAGGCTGCAAAGGGTAGAGACTTGCTGCTTCTTGTGATGCCCTCTGCCCATATTTTCTATTGTCCTGTTTCTTCTCAGTAATCGAGATCTCTGCTCTATCTTTGCAGTCCACAGCTTTACTGGAGCTTCCTTTCTGGCCAAACTTACAATATTTTAAATCATTCTGCTGAGCTCTTTGCTCTTGATTCTCAACATAAATCTGGCTAAAAGTCCCCAACAGTAGCCATGCCACTGCCTCAATATTCAACTGCCTTGAATTTTTTTCTGCCAGATTAATTAGTACACCACCCTTAATCTCAGTCTCAGCCAAAGTCTCTGGACACAAGCAAAATGCAGACAAACTTTCTGCCAAGCCATAACACACATCATCTGGAGTCCAACAGCCAATTCAGTCCTTCTTCCCAGTAAAAACCTCCTGAGCCTGGTCTTTACTGGCATGATTTCTGTCAGCCTTCTGGTCTTTTGAGGTCTGACCAGAATCTCCCATACAGAACTGCCTAAGGCAATCCAGCTCTACTTTTTCAGCCAGTATCTCTGAACCTTTCCAATCTCTTCCCACAAGCCATTCCCAAAGGGTCCTGAACCACATGGTCAGGTATAGTCACAGCAAGGACCCCACTTCCCTGGTACCAAATTCTGTCTTAGTTACTTTTTTTTTTTTTTTTTTTGCTTAGATAAAATACACAATATCCAAAGTTAAAGGGGAAAAGGTTTATTTGGCTCACAGTTTGTAGAGGTTTCTGTCCATAATCAGCATGCTCCGAGGCAGGGTGGCATATGGCAAAGTGGCAACCATTCGTGGGGGCAGAAGACAGCAAAAGCAACAAGAGAGAAGGAGAGACAAGTCTCTTTCTGTCCTTTATAGTGTATGCAAGGCTACCTGCCCTAGGGTGGGTGTAGCTCTCACAACCTTAATCCCAGCATTAGACCATGAATCAATCACAAACTCTAGATTCAGCCCCCTCTGAAAAGCCCACCCCCCATGACCACAGGAGGCTTTGGGGGGACATCCAGACACAAACCATAACAAGTAAATTATTTGTGGACTTGGAATTATAGTCCTTTCTCTACACTATGTGATTCCTTGGCTGGACTGTAGTCCAAAGGAAAATCCAATTATACCTTTCCTTTCTCCTGTAAAAGAAGCATATGACCCATATACCCAGGAGGCTGCTTTAAAAAATACTAGAAATGAACAAATATAAAGTCTTTAAACCTGAAAAGCCCTTTGAATTAGGTGGTTTAGAATGTAATTTTTGACACCTGCTTAAATAGTGAAACAATATTGGTACCGTGTGGATAAGAATGAAGATGCCCGCCTTCAAAAAATGAATAATGGTAGTCTTTACATGCCAATAAAATAGCACTGAGTGCTCAATAAGACAATGTTGGAAGTTTGGGCACTGGTCAGATATTGAATGAGCACCTAATACATAGACAAGTATCATCGCTGGAAGACCAAAGTATTGTTGTTGGCAGAAGGAATTTAACACCTGGATAGGAGTGGTAAGAAAGATACTTGGACACAAAGGGCTAAAGATAAAGTATGAAGAGGGAAGTGTTATAGCAGATGTGTTATCTGAGATGTGGCCAGAATTTCCTTCTTCTATTGACCTGGAGCAATGTCCCAATGGATCTACCCCAGGAAGGAGTCTTTCCACTGAGCAGTGTCTTACATCAACACTGAGCACAAAGGAAATTTTTCTACTCCATTTACTAGCGACCTGGTTATTGTATTTACTAAATAGAGAGAGGAACATTCTTAAAGTGTATTTGGTAAAGCAAGCAAACAAACCAAAAAAATTAGACAAAAACAACAAAACATCACATGGAGAAGCAGGTAGAATCACACCTGCTAAGGGCACAGTATCAAAGTTTCAAAACTGGAAAAAAAGAATTTCAAAGCCTCCAGGATTAGGTCCCAGGGAAGCAATTAGAAGGCCCCTCATATGAAAGAGCTCAGAAGCATTTACAAGAACAGGGCCAGTAAAAAGAGTTTGTTTCTGGATTATTATCACTAAGGTTCCTTTCTTCCTTAATTAAGTTGCTAGATCTTTGGAAACATAACAGATTTCATTGCCTTCCTGGCATCTTTTTGCTCTAATGGCCTGGGAAACCAACATGTGGCTCTAAGTGGCAGCAAACGTCAGGAGGAAAGGCAAGCAAATCTGCAAAAGTCACCTGGATGATTCTAAACATCTGAAAAGTTGGTGAAAATGTATTTAGATTGGAGCCAACATCACTGCCTTGCCTCCTCAGGTAGAATCCTGGTTCCCTTTTCCTACACTCAGAGGAATCCTCCCATATTTTAGTTATTTGATTACCAATGTCTCCCCCACCGAGTCTAATTTTGGAGGAAGAGACGCTCTGTCTCTCATGGTCACCATTGTTTCTAGGTTACCTAGCACAGGGCCACTCACAAATATTAGACGGATGAAAGGAGACAGAGGTAGCTTGTTGTGGCTGTCGCTCAGAGGAGCATACTCCAGTGAAGGCAACAGGGAAAGAGCTCTGCCAAGGGGCAGCCGGTGCCTTCGTTGTTTGCTGAAGTGGTGGCACAATGGCTTCAGCTGCACCAGTGCCCAGGACCTTCTCTTTATGTCAGCTGAGGATGGTCAGGGATGGGGCTGGAGGAGCAAACTTAAACTGTTGTTACCTCTTTAGTACCCAAGTGATGAAGTTAGCACCCATCTGGTATGGCAGCCATGTTCTAAAGATGGAAAATCAATGGTGCATAAAGGAAAAGCTGTTGTCCGTAAGGTACAAGGTAGCAGAGGAGACTTTCACACCCATGACTTCAGACATCCTGCCCAGCACTCTTTCCTTTCCACCAGCTACCTCTCCTCAGAGCTCTAGAACTCCACAGGCCAAGGCATCAATGGCAGCTCCACAAAGAAGTATCTGTGTAGCCCTGACAGGTCATTTCTGAACCTCAATTTCCCATGTGGACAATTTCCCTGATTTCTAGGGACGTTCTGCTGGTTTTAGAGAAAACAGTCCTCGGAAAGTACTTTGCAGAATAGCAGAAGCGTGGCTGGTTCCCAAACCTTAATTCCTTTCTCTGCCACCAGGCATGTGACCCATTCGGAACAAACGTGAACAGAGTATCCCTAGTGGTTAACAAGGGTCAGCTACATGGAGGAGCCTGGCTGCTCAGACTCATCTCACTCCAGAACCACATATCTGCATGGTCTTGCTGCATAGACACTCTCTTTCCTGCTCACTCCTACCACACCCCAAGGAAGCGCAGCCTTCAAAACACAGACTTTCCAATATTCATAGTGAAATGAATGAAAGAACCTTTTGGGGAATAAAGTGATTTCTTTTTAGCTACACTTGTTTACTTTTCCATAAACTCCCAAGATGGCTTACATGTTAGCTGTTAATCACACCATCTGTTCAAACAGTACTTCAGTAAATGATTTGATTCATACTTTTCTTCTAAAAGAATCTTTTTAAGGACAATGTTTATGTCTCTGTTATCCTTCATTTGGCAGTGTAGCATGAAATGAGCTAGTTTAACTTTGCTATTGTTGTAAACACATATTGAATTTCCCATTTCTTAACAGTGCAGAAAACAGGACAACTTCTCTGCATTTATTCCACTTGACTCTGGGCTTGCACTGGGGGCAGGGTGCAAGCTATAACCAGACAGAGATTCTGTTTTCTAAAAGGGAAAAGAAGACATGGAGTTCCACACAATATTTTTCCTTTGAAGTCCTTAATTTAGTTACAATGAATAAGTTCCAGCTATATGAAACAATTTAGGCCATGCAAAGGGAGCACAGTGTTCTTAGTGATTGAAAAGGGTCAGGTGTGCTAAGGGGCCTGAATACTCAAACCCTCTCATCATTCAGTAGGTAAAATGTCTGCTTTAGAGGCACTTCTGGGGAGCTGAGCCAGGGTTCCCCAAGCCTTCCCATGCCTAAATCTTGAGTTATACCAGGCCTGGAGGAGAGGAAAAGGGGAGAGTAGAGGTGGACTTATTGTTCCAAGCTCTTCTGTGGACCATCTAGGTCCTGCATCTATGTGAGCATTTAAAGAATCCAGACAGCAGCAAGATGACGCCCATGAGGATACCACTCTTTCCAGGATTTTCAGCCCCAAGGAATGTGGAAAAGAAGCATGTGTAAACTTGTGTGTGAGCTCAACAATGAAGAAGATATTGACCCTGGAGGCCTTCCTAAGGCCTTCCAAGATATGGACCCAGCCCATGTGCAAGGCCCAATGATTACTGATCATCCATACAAACTTACTACTTTTCCCATAAACACTTACTTCTTTCCAACTGTGTACACAAGATTGATTCAGTATATGCAAAATGCATGTGGTCCTCATCTAGTGGAGGGTCTTCAGCCCTGGAAACCCAGCAAGAATGTCTCTTGCAGTGGGAGCCTTCTTCAACCATCCTTTACCTCTAGGCCCAGAGATTCAGTGCCTCTTTTCATCATTATGCATATGTTTACCTATCAAGTGCATTTGTACCCCATCTCCATCAGCAAGATAATAAGAAATCCACTTTTGAGAGGTCTGCAGAAACTTTTTCAGTTACTTGTCTTTCTTTTTTTATTTTAAAGAGAAAAAATAAATAAAACAAAATTTTAAAACAAGATAATAGGAGGGTAACAATGGTTAATATATTGCGTATTGCCATCTCCAAACTAGTCACTCAGAGTACAAGATATCGTCATTTAATTGTCCAAACTATGGTAGCACAAAACTTTCTTTTCAATGAACTAAGTTAAATTGGTAGTATAACTATCTTAACTGTCATATATATATATATATATATATATATATATATATATATATATATTTATACACATTCTTTTTTGCTTTTCCCTTCTAACACTAGGGAGACAATACGATGTTTACACAGGTGTGTTTGGTTTATTTCACTTATAAGTATGGTCCTGAGTTGCACCCATTTACCTATAAAAGTCTCAAGGTTATCCTTCTTTATGGCTGAGTTGTACTCCATTGTATAAAAATATCACATCTTTTTTGTCCATTCCTTGGTTGACGGGCATCTGGGTTGTTTCCAAGATTTAGCTATTACAGATTGTGCTGTTATGAACATGGGTGTACATATATCGCTGTGGTGTGATGTTTTTAATTCTTCTGGGAAGATACCCAGCAGGGAAATAGCTGGGTCAAATTGGACCTCCAATCTTACTTTTTTGAGGAATCTCCACACTGATTTCCACAGTGGTTGCACCAGTCTACACTCCCACCAACAGGCCCTCCCCACAGCCCCTCCAGTGTTTGTTATTGGTTGTTTGCTTTTCTTTTTTTTTTTTTTTTTTTTTTTGGTACCTGGGATTGAACTCACGACTTCACGCTTGAGCTATATCCCCAGCCCTGTTATTTGTTGATTTCTTGATAACAGCCATTCTTTCTGGGGTGAGATGGAATCTCAGTGTTGTTTTAATTTGCATTTCTCAAATGACGAAAGATGTTGAACATTTTTTCATGTATTTATTTGCTGTTTGTATTTCTTCATCTGAGAAGTGCGTGTTCATCTCAGATGTCCATTTTTGGACTGGGTCTTTAAATTTGGGAGGTCTGATTTTTTGAATCCTTTGTATGTTCTTGATAGTAATCCTTTATCTGAGAAACAGTTGCTAAAATTTTTCCTACTCTGTGAGTTGTCTCTTTACTCTGTTAGTGGTTTCTCTTGCTGTGCAAAAGTTTTTTAATAAGATGAGATCCCAGTTGTTGATTCTTTGTGATAGTTCCTGTGCAATTGGGGTTTTATTCATAAAGTCTTTGCCTGTGCCAATATCTTCAAGAGTTTTACCTATTCTGTCTTCTAGCAGAGTTAATGTTTCTGTTTTAATAGTTAGGTCTTTGATCCATTTTGAATTTAATTTAGTGCATGGTGAAAGACATGGGTCCAATTTTAATGTTTGGCATGTGCAGAGCCAGTTTTTCCAACACCATTTAATAAAGAGGTTATCTTTCTTCCAGTGAATGTGTTTGGCACCTTTGTCAACGATAAGGTGACTGAGTGTGTTTGGAGTTGTTTCTGCATCTTCTAAACTGTTCCATTGATCTTCAGGTCTGCTGTTTTGCCAGTACTAATCTGTTTTTATCACAGTAGCTTTATAGTATAATTTCAAGTCAGGGACTGTGATGCCCCCTGCCTTGCCTTTGTTGCCCAGAATTGCCTTTGCTATTCTAGTCTCTTCTGGTTCCAAATGAATTTTAGGATTGTTTTCTGTAATTCTGTGAGATATGCTGTTGGAATTTTGATCAGAATTGCATTAAATCTGTATAACAGTTTCGGAAGTATGGCCATTTTCACTATGTTGGTTCTTCCGACCCAGGAGCAAGGGATATCTTTCCATTTTCTGATATCCTCTTCAATCTCCTTTTTCAGAGTACTGTAGTTTTCAAGGTAGAGGTCTTTTACCTCCTTTGTTAGATCGATTCCTAGGTATTTCATTTTTTTGGATGCTTCCCTCCACTGTGCATCTCTCCGTGGAGGCCTCTGTGGTCACCAGCAGTCACTCCTCCCATGCAGTGAGTCCCATCTCAGGGTGAAGGCACAGCTGGCTACCTCCTTCTTCTTTGTTGAAGTTTCTCTGTTCACTCTCTCTGTGGGCTTCAATTAGAGCTTCAGATCCTTCCTGGGTCCAGGGGACCCACTTCCCTCCTTCTTGTCTTCCTCATGTTGCTATATTCCAGCATCTGGATGGTGACTCTCAGAGAGGCTCTTTCTCTGCTGCTTACCACTCCACAGTCTTCTGTGTTCTCCTTATTTGGTTTTCTGATTCTAATTGTTTTCTCACAAACTGGAGAAGCAGACGGTAAGGCTCTGACCCAGGTTTCTGTGGGCCTTCACTCTGCAGACCTCGCTCTTGTCTTTCTTACTTCAGTGCTAGGCCAACTCTCCTGTGGTCCATTATAAAATAGTCTAGAGAGGTCATAATCATCTTGATATTACACAAATCATTGCACAGTCCTCTCACAGTGGTGATATCATGCTAACTGGAGCTGGTGAACAGAGAACAGAAAGCTCTCTGAATACCTTAATAAGATACAGGCATGCCAGAGCATAAGAGATAAAGCTTATCAAATTCTTTAGCCTGCCTCATTAGTGAAGTTATTAGGTGTTAGGTGGCCTGTAACTAAGTCACTATACCTCGGTATCACTCACAACTAAGGAAAGAGTACAATATTTGGTAGGCTTCTTTGGATTTTAGGTAGTATGGACACATTCAGGTTCAGCCCACTTATCAGGGAATCTATAGTACTGTCACTTTTCGTAGGGCCAAAGCATGAATACTTCCTTGTTTTTTTTAATGAGCACATTTGTGTGCATATAGTTATGTTAGGCAAATATCTTTTTTTCTTTCTTCTCTTATTATGTAAAATGAGGAGTATTGACTATATAAGTATTGTGAATTTTGTATGATAATATTTAGGATACAGGATATTAAGAGAAGAATAAACATATTTAAGACTTTATTTTCTCTTCTAGGGAAGGGATTAATGGGTTCTGCATCACTTAAAGTGGAATTATGACTTCATTATTGTCTTTATTTGGACATTAAGTATGGTTTAAGAAGATGCCTATGGGTGGCAACTTGACGAAAGGTAGACTTATGATGATAAATATTATATGTCAATTTAAGTGGGCTAGAGATACTCAGATGGCTGGTATTTCTATAGGGTGTTTCCAGGAGAGTCATCATCTGAATCAGTAGACAGAGTAAAGAAGATCTGCCAATGTAAGCAGACATCACCAAATCCTCAAAAAGGCAGAGAAAGGACACAATCTCTCTTGCTTCTTGAGCTGGGACGTCCATCTTCTCCTGCTCTGAGACAATGAAGTTCCTGGTTCTTGGTGCTCTGGATTCTGGGACTTCTGCCGGCAGTATCTCGGGTTCTCAGGCTTCAGCCTTGGATTGGGAGTTACACCATAGGCTCCCCTGGTTTTCAGGCCTTCAAACTCAAACTGAACTACTCCAGCAGCACTTCTTATTCTCCAGCTTGCAGGTCAACAGGACAGAATTGCAGCTTGCATGGAATTTCTCAGCCTCCATATTCATGTGAGCCAATTCACATGATAAATTTCATCTTTATATTTCTATGTATAGCCTATTAGTTCTGCTTCTCTGGAGAACCCTGTCTGATACTGGCCAGAAAGAAGAAATGGCCCTGAAGCAGGTCCAAGCTGTGATAAAAATGTCTAGGGCTGGGGCTGTAGCTCAGTGGTGGAATGCTTGCCTAGCAGGTGCGAGGCCCAAGGTTCAATCCTCAGTATCAAAAAAACCTGTTCTGCTTAACTCTTATGATTCAACAGACCCAAGGATTTTGGAAGTGCCAAAACATCTATGGCAAATAGAAATGCTCCATGTAGTTTCTGGCAAGCCATAATTGAGGAATTACAGCACAGACTCCAAGGGCTTTGAAGTAAGTCCAGCCCTCCCTCGCCGACAGCTATGATTGGCAAAGCAAATCCTACTGTACCTAGTCAAGACTGAACATCGCATTATGGAAGAGCAAGAAACAATTTAACCTGAATTTATTATCATGAAGTGGCTATTGATAATCCACTAAATCATAAAAATGGATGCATGTAGCAGCATTCCATTGTGTCATATAAGAACAGAGCTGAGTAAGTATGAAAGACTTCAGTAAACTACACAAGAAGGTGGCTCAAACTTGCATTGCGCGTGCTTCACTTCTTTCCCCTTGGCCCTTACAAAGAGTTTCCTATAGCCAGTTAACAAGAAAAGAAAAAAGGGCATTGATTTCCATGCAGATGTGCAGGGTATGCTGGAGCAAGCCAGATGTGGAGAGATGGTACATTGCAGCCTCCCTCAGCAGGGCTCTCCCACAAAGACAGTAAAGAAATACTGCTACTGCTTAGAGCTCTGAATGTTCATTTGTTGGAGAAATAGCCTTAAATATGTATCTATTCACAGATAATAGCTATTGGCTTGATTAACTGGTTAGGAACTTGAAAAAACCAGTATTAGAAGATTGATTATTAGTACAGAAATGAGATGTAGATGGGCCTTTCAGAGTGACTGCAAATTATAAGACATTTGTTTGACCACATGAATCACTTTGATTAACGATGCTTTAACAACTGTGATACTAAGTGTTTATGCCTTGATGTTTTCTTTTTCTTATTGCCTTTGGAAGCGTGAGACCATGTTCATGTGAATGATCCTGAAATAATCTACTGAAGAGGGCATACAGAGACTAAGATGTTCCAGGAGACCGTCAGTGAGGCCTTTCAAAACCATGCAGACATCAGAGATCAGCCAATGTGGCCCAGACCTGAAGGATCACAGAGTCAGCCCACAGAATTGTGAAAATTTGTATCTACTGTTAAAAGGCGGAAAAAAGAAACGGCTTTGTACACCTCTTTGCAAATAAACTTGAAAATTGAGGTAATTTTTAGAACAATACTATTTGACGAGTTGACTCCAGTAGAGACAGAAAGTCTAGTAGGCTAATTGCAAAAGAAAATGAAATAAATGTAGATAAGAATGTCCCTCCAATGAATTGCACCAAGCTGGGCATGGTAGAGTATGCCCGTATTCCCAACTACTTGAGAGGCCTGAAGCAGGATGACTGCTTGAGTCCATGATTTTAAGGTCAGCCTGTCCAACATAGCAACACCCAGCCTAAAAAAATAAATTCAATTAATTAATTAAAATAAATGGTTCCAGGGCCGGTGAGATGGCTCAGCGGCATAAGCGCCTGCCTGGCAAGCGCGAGGGCCCGAGTTTGACTCCCGGAACCCACATACGAAAAAAGGGCCAGTGATATTGCTCAGCGGCATGGGCGCCTGCTGGCGCGCGAGGTCCTGAGGTCGACCCCTGGTACTCACACAAAAAATAATAATAATAAAAATAAAATAAAATAAAATAAATGGTTCCAGATTAAGAAGATTTTATGGGAGAATTCTACACAACGTTTAAAATTAATATTATTTCAGTGCTACTTAAACAGTTTCAGAGCACAGGAGAAGAAACAAAGCTATCAGATTCATTTTATAAATTTACTTTAAAATCATTTCACCAAAAATGTTGCAAGAATAATACAAAAAATATTGTCCAAGATCATGCATTGCATTTAGTTGTCTTATCTTTTTACTCTTCCTTCATCTGGAAGAATTCTTCAGTTTTTGTCCTTCAGGACCTTTGTGTTTAAGCACACAGAGCAGAATGCTCGGAGGAGCTTGCCGCTCACTGCTTTTATATGTGCTTAAGGTTCCCAGAATCACTGCCATTTCCACAGTGTGTGAATAACATTTGCACTCTCCCGCTTCATCGCATATTAGTTTTTACCTTAACTCTACATTCTGTGGACATGGAAAAAACTGTTACTAGGTAATACAAGGATGAATTTAGATCGATTTTCTGAGACATAAGTAGTGCACTTAAAATAATATGGCTCCCTTTTGATACACAATGCCTTTTAACAATGTAAGCCCTTAATTGCTCTTTTTTTGTTTGTTTTTGTTTTTGTTTGGTACCAGATATCGAACTCAGGACTTTGAGCTTGCCAGGCAGGTGCTGTACCACTGAGCTACATCACCGGCCCACAATTGCTCTTTTTACACAAATAAAAATGTTCTGAATTTCAAAAATTCAAGTCAGTCATTTTTCCAAATGCCCTCTCAGAGTTCACATGATTAGATTCAGGTTATTCCTTTTTTTTGGGGGGGGGGTCAGGAATGCCACAGAAGTTATTTTGTGTCCTTCTCTTGGCATACTATCAGGAGGTACATGGTACAGTTTTGTTCCAATATTAGCACTGTTAATGGTCAAGTCTTTTTTATGGTGACATATGCACAGTTTCTCCAACATAAAGTAATTATTTTCTCCTTTGTATTTCTCTTTTGTATGATATGGATTTTATAAGGAGATACTTTGGGGCTGTGCACATTATGTAGTTTTTTATAAAATCTCCACTGAATAGTTCTAAAACAACACTTTCATTGTATTATGATGACTTTTCTACCAGGAGGTTTTCTTCTTTTATTAGTATTGTATATGTTTGAAATAGGTAACAATTGCATTCATCTTGGGATTTGGTACACATATTTATCACATCTTGATCTTTTTTAATCCCCCCACCCCCTCCCTTCTTTTGCAGATAACCTTCCCATCTCCACTGTCTACCTTACTGTTTCTTACCACTTCTCTTTTATTTTACTTTTTTAAATTATTTATATTTTGGGACTCTCTTATTAGAGAAGTCTTGCACTGTTTAACTTTCTGTGTCTGTTTTATTTCATTTAGTATTATAGCCTCAATGTTGATCCAGTTTCATACAAAGTCTCAGATTTATCCTTCTTTATAGCTTAGTAGTACTCCATTGTGTATACATAACACATTTTCTTTATTCATTCATCTGTTGATGGGCATATAAGGCATTTCCATAATTTAGCTATTGGGAGTAGTGCTGCTATAAATATGGGTATACATATATCACTGTAGTATGATGATTTTAGGTCCCTTGGGAAGATACCCAGAAGAGATTTAGCTGGGTGAAATGGGATTTCTATTTTTAGTTTTTTGAGGAATATCCACACAGATTTCCATAGTGGTTGTAGTAGTTTACAACATATGATTTTTTTTAATTTTTAAAAATTAATTTCATTTATACAGAAGAGTTGAAACTGTGACACAAAAAAATTCCATACACCTTTCAGCACAACTGCCAAGAGGTTATTTTATTATATTTGTTTTATCATTCTGTCTGTATATACTTACATATGTATTTGTGTGTGTGATATTTCTCTGATTCATTGAAAGAAAGTTGCAGAAATAGTATTTCAGGTTGTATTTCCCACAAGAAACGTCATTCTCTTCCGTAACCAAAGCACAATTATAAAAACCAAGAAATTAAAATTAATACAGTACTGTTAGATTATCTATAGACCTTATTCAAATTTTAATAATTTTTTTTTGTGGGTACCGGGGGGTCGACTTCAGGACCTCGCGCACCAGCAGGCGCCCGTGCCGCTGAGCGATATCACCGGCCCCTTTTTCGTATGTGGGTTCCGGGAGTCGAACTCCGGCCCTCGCGCTTGCCGGGCAGGCGCTTAAGCCGCTGAGCCATCTCGCCGGCCCTCAAATTTTAATAATTAATAATATCTGTTATAGAAAAGAAAATTCTGGATCATGAGTTGTATTCAAATGCCATGTCTATTTGGTCTTCTTTAATTTGGGACAGTCGTTCAATTTTTGTGTTTTATGGTCTTGATATGTCTGGAGAGTATAGAGCAGTTATTTTGCAGAATGTCCCTTGATTTGGATTTGTTTGACATTTCCTAGTTGTTTTCAGGTTATGTATTTGTAACAGAGATATCACAGAAGTGATCGGTTCTCAGTGCATCATATCAAGAGGCAACATGTGAAGCTGTCCCTTCACTAGTACAATTAACTTTGTGATCATTTTGTTAAGCCAATGTCTATGAGCTTTCTCCACTATGAAATTACAATTTTCTGGGCCAGTGAGATAGCTCAGCGGCATAAGCACCTGTCCGGCAAGCACGAGGCCCCGAGTTCGACTCCTGGAGCCCACATACGAAAAAGGGGCCGGTGATATCGCTCAGCAGCACGGGCGCCTGCTGGCACGCGAGGTCCTGAGCTCGACCCCTGGTACCCACACACACAAAAAAAGAAATTACGAGACCTCAAGATGGCGGATGAGTAAGAAGCAGGCAGCAAAACTCTCTCTAAAAGTTACCATTGGAACACGGGAATATAGCGACCCAGAAAGCGCAGGAGGGGGGGAGATGCCTCCCCGAAACCCAGAAAAGTTCTGAAGCGCAATCTGGTACCCCCGGCACCAGTGACGGGTGACTTCCAACAAAGAAGAAGGAAAGAAGGAGCAGACCGCGCGCGTGCACCTTCTAATATCCCGGGAGTTGGAGCGCCGGCAGAGGCTCAATTCTACGGACACACGGTGGCAGCTGGCGCCCAGGGAGCCCCCACGGAGGATCCTGAGACAGCGGCGGGGCAGGGGAGCGGCGGAGAACGGCGCTGACCGGCGGTGAGTGTCTCTCAGCCACAGCTGCCCCGCACCAGAGAGCGACCGGCCGGGCGCCATTGTGGGGGGTGTGGCGAAACTCAGAGCGGCTCGGAAACTGCTCTGGGAACTTGTGCTCCGGACAGGGCAGCACAGGGCCTCTCAATTGAGCCCACGAAAGTGTGCTGAGGTCAGCAGACGAACGAGACTGGACTCTCAGCCACACCTGTCCCGCGCCAGAGAGCGACTGGCCCGGCGCCATTGTGGGGGGCGTGGCGAAAAACCAGAGCGGCGGGAACCAGTGCAGGGAACCCGCGCTCGGACAGCACGCTGAGCCTCTCAGGCCCAGGGATCGTGAAAGGGCGGCGAGAGCGGAGGCGAGCTAGACTGGTCTCTGCCTGAAAGTACGCGCCTCTGCTCACCACCCGCCAGAGGGCGCTCCTGGCTTACTGGGACGGACCTGCACAGAACAGGACTTTGTCACAAGGTACCTGCCTACAACAGAGTCAACACCTGGAACTGATTCTTTTTATATTTTTTATTTTTATTTTTATTTTTATTTTTTTTTTCTCACTGATTTGTTTTTTTGTTCTGGCGAAGGGTTTTTTGTTTTTGTTTTGTTTTGTTTTGTTTTTTGGTGGGGTTTTATTTTTGATCTGTCTGTTTTATTGTTTTTATCTTTGTTTTTGTTTCTGTATGTGTATTTGCTCTTTCCTTCATTATTCTCTCTGGTTTTTTATATGAGTGTAAACAGCGCCTCTAACTTCTTTGTGATTGTGGTTGTGATCTGTTCTTCCTTTTATCCCTTCCTTCCCTTTTTACCACCTGTCCTCTGCACTAGTGTCCCAATTTTAGTGGGATCCCTCTTGGTCCTCTAACCTTACATCTAATTCCTTCCTCTTCTCCCAATACTCTATTTCCTCCTTAACTCATCTTAAATTTAAACTCCTCAAGGAAAAATTGACATACATAGGACTTGTATACTGCATATAATTTTTCTGGTGTGTTTTAGATTTTGTTATATAACCGCAACTCTATACAGCTAAAAGTGGTAAATAAGTGGTTAGCTCAGTCTGTCATTTTTTAGGCTGTGTTTGATGCTTTAGTTAACATTATAGCCAAATGTGAAATAATTGTTCTAAACATCTTTCCTTCCTGATATTTCGTGATTGAGATTGACTAAGGGACACAGAAAATACAGTGGCACAGTACCAAAGAATCAAGGACTGGGCCAAACAGGTAGCAACTTCGCATACCCAACGAATTGAAGAGGTAGGATCTGGCAGAAAGCTCAAAACCTAAAAGCAAGCTCCACTTGGAAGATACTGCAGAGAAGTAGTCATCTTCTAAAGATCTTAAACACTAGCAATAAAGTAACCTACTATAGGTAATTTGCAAACATCACCCCAGGAATTAAAGAAAGAAAAAATGAGACGACACTTAAACAAGATGCAACCACACACATCCAATTCACCAAAGGCAAACCTAGGGAACAACGAGGTGGGACAATCCGAAAGCCACCCACCTGGCCTATCTGAAGTGGTAACAACAAAGCAACTGAATGAGGTTCTGGAAAAAATTAAAACAGAAATAATCTCACAGATAACTGCAGAGATAATGTCTACAATGAAGACCATGCTTAAGGACACTATAGCTGATACAGACAAAAAAATAGATGAACTTAAGAAAATTATAGAAACCATGAATGCTCAGCACAGGAAAGAAATGGAATCTATAAGGCAGATTCAAGCAGATATCCAAGAGATAAAAAATTCCATTGAAAGTATTTGTAGCAGAATAAGCCAATGCGAGGACAGGATCTCAGATATAGAAGACAGGCTTGCAATTAGTGATCATGAAATGGAAAAATTCTTAAAAATAGCAAGGGACCATGAAAAATCAATTCAGCAGCTGCTAGATGACTCAAAGATAAACAACTTAAGAATAATTGGAATAAATGAAAAAGAAGGAGATAGCATCAACGACATTAAAACCTTGTTCAAAGACATAATCAGGGAGAACTTTCCTGGAAGAGAAAAGGAATTTGACACCCCTATAAGTGAAGCTTTTAGAACACCAACTAGACATGATCAAAAAAAAACTTCAGCCAGACATATTATAGTCAAGATCCCAGAAATTCAACAGAAGGGCAGAATCTTAAAAGCTGTTAGGGAGAAGAGACAAATCACCTATGAAGGAAAACCCATCAGAATCACAGCTGACTTTTCAGCACAAACCCTCAATTCAAGAAGAGCTTGGAATGATGTATTGCAAGCTCTAAAGGAAAATAATTTTCAGCCCAGATTGATGTACCCTGCAAAACTATCTTTCAAAATTGATGGAGAAATAAAATACTTTCATGACAAAGAACATCTGAGAAAATTTATGACCACCAAACCAGCACTCCAAAACGTTCTGAAGGACATTCTAGAAAGAGATAGGAACCCCAACAGAAGGAATCCACCAGGCAGGGCAAATAATTAAATAGCCGGAAAGCGGAAAAACAAAGAGTGGGAACCAACAACAGGAAAATATCATGACAAGTCAATACATATCAGTTTTAACCATCAATGTTAACGGTCTCAATTCACCAATCAAAAGGCACAGACTGGCGAAATGGATCAAGAAGCAAGATCCAACAATATGCTGTATACAAGAAACACATTTAATTCAGAAAGAAATTCATAGACTGAAAGTCAAAGGATGGAAAACAATACTCCATGCCACAGGAACCCAGAAAAAAGCAGGGGTAGCTATTCTTTTTGCAGACAAAGTGAACTTCAAGCCAAGAAGGATTCAGAGAGATAAAGACGGTCATTACATCCTCGTAAAGGGAACAATCCAAGAGGAAGAGATAACGATCATAAATATATATGCGTCAAATACCAATGCACCCAGCTATATAAAACAAGTACTAAAGGACATGAAAAATCAAATAAGCACTAATACAATTATATTGGGAGATCTCAATACTCC
Source organism: Erethizon dorsatum (assembly GCA_028451465.1). Taxonomy (NCBI): domain Eukaryota; kingdom Metazoa; phylum Chordata; class Mammalia; order Rodentia; family Erethizontidae; genus Erethizon; species Erethizon dorsatum. Next base: position 117,825,752 of record CM051842.1, on the reverse strand, counting down.
ACTGTCACAAAAAGATAGATCAACTGGACAGAAAATCAATAATGAAATAGTAGAACTGAACCAAACTTTTGAACAAATGGACTTAGTAGATGTCTACAGAGTGTTCCATCCCACAACATCAGAATACACATTTTTCTCAGCTGCACATGGGACGTTCTCCAAAATAGACCACATACTAGCTCATAAAACCTGCTTAAGTAAATGCAAAGGAATTGAAATTATCCCATGCATATTATCAGACCATAGTGCAATGAAATTGGAAATCAATGGCAAAAGATCCCACAAAAACTCCCTAAACACATGGAAATTAAACAGCATCCTCCTGAACAACCAATGGGTCACAGATGAAATTAAAGAAGAAATTAGTCACTTTCTACAACTGAATGATAATGACAGTACAACATACCGGAACTTATGGGATACAATGAAAGCAGTCCTAAGAGGGAAATTTATAGCATTAAACACTTATATCAGGAAAATAGAGCAAGCGCAAATAAACAACTTAAGGGTGAACCTCGAGCTTCTAGAAAAAGAAGAGCAGGTTAAGCCAAAAGCCCGTACAAGGGAGGAAATTATAAAGATCAGAGCAGAAATTAACGTATTGGAGAATAAAAAAACAATACAAAGAATCAATGAAGCAAAAAGTTGGTTCTTTGAAAGAATAAATAAGATTGACAAACCCTTATCCAACCTTATTAAAAAAAGAAAAGAAAAGACTCAAATCCATGCAATTGAAAATGAAAAGGGTGATATCACGACGGACCCTGCAGAAATCCAGAAGATCATCTATACCTATTTTGAAAATTTATATTCTACTAAGATGGAAAATGCAGAAGAAATGGACAGATTCCTAGATTCGTATGAATTACCAAAGCTGAATCAAGAAGATTTAAAAATCCTAAATAAACCAATATCAGCCAATGAAATTGAAGATGTAATTAAAAACCTCCCAACAAAGAAAAGCCCAGGCCCTGATGGATTCACTGCCGAATTCTACAAGAAATTTAGAGAAGACCTAACGCCCCTACTTCTCAAACTTTTCAATGAAATTGAAAGGGAAGCAATACTCCCAAATTCATTCCTGGAAGCAAGCATTACCCTGATACCAAAACCAGAGAAGGACCCAACTAAGAAAGAGAACTACAGGCCAATCTCCCTAATGAACATAGATGCAAAAATCCTTAATAAGATACTGGCAAACAGAATCCAACAAATCATCAAGAAGATTATACACCATGACCAAGTTGGATTCATCCCAGGGATGCAGGGATGGTTCAACATACGTAAATCAATAAATGTAATACAGCATATTAACAGAACCAAAGACAAAAATCACATGATCATCTCAATAGATGCAGAAAAAGCTTTTGACAAAGTCCAGCACCTTTTCATGATAAAAACCCTACAGAAAATTGGAATAGAGGGTCTTTATCTCAATCTGGTAAAAGCTATCTATGACAAACCAACAGCCAATATTATACTAAATGGCCAAAAACTGAAAGCCTTCCCTCTAAAATCAGGAACAAGACAAGGATGTCCACTGTCCCCACTCTTATTCAACATAGTTCTGGAAACTTTAGCCAGAGCGATTAGACAAGAGAAAGAAATAAAAGGAATAATGATTGGAAAGGAAGAAGTTAAATTATCATTATTTGCAGATGACATGATACTCTACACAGAAGACCCCAAAAACTCCACTAAAAAACTGCTAGATTTAATAAGCAAATTCAGTAGTGTAGCTGGATACAAAGTCAATACTCAAAAGTCAATAGCCTTCCTGTACACAAATAACAAACTTACTGAAAGAGAAATTAGGGAAACAATACCTTTCACAATAACATCCAAAAAAATGAAATACCTAGGAATCAACCTCACGAAGGATGTAAAAGACCTCTATACTGAAAACTACAGTACTCTGAAAAAGGAGATTGAAGAGGATATCAGAAAATGGAAAGATATCCCTTGCTCCTGGATAGGAAGAACCAATATAGTGAAAATGGCCATACTTCCAAAATTGTTATACAGATTTAATGCAATTCCAATCAAAATTCCAACAGCATATCTCACAGAATTAGAGAAAACAATCCTAAAATTCATTTGGAATCAGAAGAGACCTAGAATAGCAAAGGCAATTCTGGGCAACAAAGGCAAGGCAGGGGGCATCACTATCCCCGACTTGAAATTATACTATAAAGCTACTGTGATAAAAACAGTGTGGTACTGGCAAAAAAACAGACCTGAAGATCAATGGAACAGATTAGAAGATGCTGAAACAACCCCAGACATACTAAGCCACCTTATCTTTGACAAAGGTGCCAAACACATTCGCTGGAAGAAAGATAGCCTCTTTAATAAATGGTGCTGGAAAAACTGGCTCTACACATGCCGAAGATTAAAACTAGATCCATATCTTTCACCATGCACTAAACTAAATTCAAAATGGATCAGAGATCTAAATATTAAAACAGAAACATTAAATCTGCTGGAAGGTAGGATAGGTAAAACCCTTGGAGACATTGGTGTAGGCAAAGACTTTATGAATAAAAACTCAACCGCACGGGAACTATCCCAAAGAATCAATAACTGGGATCTCATCTTATTAAAAAGCTTTTGCACAGCAAGAGAAACCACCAACAGAGTGAAGAGACAACCCACAATGTGGGAAAAAATGTTTGCCAGCTGTTCCTCAGACAAAGGATTACTATCGAGAACATATAAAGAACTCAAAAAAATCAGACCTCCCAAATTTAAAGACCCACTCCAAAAATGGGCATCTGAGATGAATACACATTTCTCAGATGAAGAAATACTAATGGCAAATAAATATACAAAAAAATGTGCAACATCATTAGTCATTCGAGAGATGCAAATTAAAACAACACTGAGATACCATCTCACCCCAGAAAGAATGGCTACTATTAAGAAATCAACTAATAACAAATGCTGGAGGGGCTGTGGGGAAAAAGGAACCCTTCTTCACTGTTGGTGGGAGTGTCGACTGGTACAGCCACTGTGGAAGTCAGTGTGGAGATTCCTCAGAAAACTAGGGTTGGAGGTCCCATTTGACCCAGCTATTCCCCTTCTGGGCATCTTCCCAGAAGAATTAAAAACATCGTACCACAGCGATATATGTGCACCCATGTTTATAGCAGCACAATTTGTAATAGCCAGATCTTGGAAACAACCCAAATGCCCATCAACTGAGGAATGGATAAGAAAGATGTGGTATTTTTATACAATGGAGTACTATTCAGCCATAAAGAAGGATAAACTGGAGACTTTTATAGGTAAATGGATGCAACTCGAGAAAATACTCATAAGTGAAATAAACCAGAAGCACATGTGTAAGCATCGTATTATCTCTCTAGTATGAGAAACTGAAAGAGTAAATAAGATCCAAAATGTACAATAGACATGGTGAATCAAAAAGAAACTGGTCAAAAGGAAAGAGAGACTGGAATAGGGAAAAGAAAGAAGGGAAAGGGAAAAAAATTGTATATATATATATATAAGATGGTTAAGATAGATACACTACCATTTTTACTTAGTTCATTGAAGAGTAAGGTTTGTGCCAATAATGTTTGGACAATTGAATGCTAATGTCTGGTGTCCTGAATAACTAACTTAAAGATAGTAATACGTAATGTATTAACCATTGTTACCCTCCTATTATGTTTGTTTGAAAATTTGTTCTTCTTTTGATTTGTTTTGTTTTTTCTTCTCTTTAAAATAAAAAAAAAAAAAAAAGAAATTACTATTTTCCTTTTTATAGTAAATATCTTGTGGTAGACACTTCGAGACTATGAAATTAATCAGCCACTCATAATACTTTTACCTTTAGTTTTAACACCCAGTCTTGATTCTTGCCTAATTCAATGATTAGAATGATGGCTAGCAAATAGTGATTTTCTGTTTTCCCCATTCCTTTTACTCTCACTAGTTCATAATTCGTAGTAAGGAAGAATTTTTCTTCTTTTACATTTATTTATTTATTTATTTATTTATTTATAATGAATTCTTAGTGCACAATGAGTTATAATCTGCTATTGTCATAATTTATTCTGAAGCTCAAATTGTACCTGGTTTGGCCAATGCTACACACTTTCAGCTGGTCTCTTGGTCTCTTGACACATATTGACCATTCTTGGCCACTTCATATTTTCTGAACAAGATGAGATTCTAAGTTCATCGTGTACTTTCCTAGTCTCAACCCTGAAATCAGTCTTTTCTCCAAAGAACTGATTACTTTTAGTGGAAAATGACCTTTCTCAAATAAGATTTGAGCACTAAGTATGTTTATTACTACTGTGATGTGGCTTTTCCAAGCTCTCAGATTGAACAGAGCTAGGAAGTGCATGTGTATAGAGAGATGTATTCACATCAGTATATTCACACATACACACCTATATCTCTGTCCACGTCTATTTATCATTCAATTGACCTATTATACCACAAGTTTGTACTAGCATGTCTAATTGCAATCCAACAAAATATGGTCCTGTTTATTGGCCCCTCCTTTTCATATTTGATATGATTTATTGGCCCCTCCTTTTCATATTTGATATGATTTGAAAATAGAGGAAGGGATGAAGAATACAATTGGCCCTTGCAAGCTGGACAGGGAAATGAATTTTTTGTTTCTTAGAATCTCCATTTTACTGGTAAAACCCATCTCAGACTTCAGACCTCCAGAACTGTAAGATAATACATTTGTGTTGTTTCAAGCCAGTAAGCCAATGGCATTTTGTTACAGCACAATAGGAAACTTGCACAAGAGTGTTATTTTAGTTTCTTCACCACCATAGCTTTTGAGGGTGCAGATTTCATCAGCAGAGGTGCTTCCTTTTTCTTTTTCTCACAACAGCTGTATTTTTGCCTAATCATTTCGTGGAGTTTCAGTAGCTTTAAAATTCTTAGTTCAAGGGCACCCTCTTCTGTTTGTTTGACAAAGTAGAATGTTATTTTTAATTTTTTTTTCTTGGGAGGAGGAAATCATATGTTTGCCTATATTTTTGTTTTCTTTGCCTTGGAAGAGTCCTGAATTGTACCCTTTTACTTCTTTTCCCCTTTAAAGGATAAAGACTTAGCTTTTTTTTTTCCTTTTTCTCACCAGAAGTGATGACTTTTGAACTTTAACCTCAAATCATAGGACATTTATTTATTTATTCATTCATTCATTCATTTATTCATTCATTTATTTATTACTAGGGATGAAACTCAGCGTCTCTGCATGCCGGGCAAGTGCTCTACCACTGAGCTACCTCCCCAGCCCTTTTTAGTTTTTATGTTGAGTCAGTGTCTCTCTAAATTGCTCAGACCGGACACAAACTTGTGATCTTCCTGTCTCAGCCCCAGAATTAGCTGGTATTATGTATGTCTATGCCACCTCACCCAGCTCAGGGGCACTTTTTAATTCCTTCCTCGTGGTGACTGTTTGATCCTCTGGGACATTTTCAATACTGTCACATCAGCCTTTTGACAAATATTTTAGATTCATTTTAGGCCTACTGCTAGATCTGTTCTCTCTCCATGTAGTGTTCTCCAGATTGTCCTTGACTTCTGTGAAAGAATGTGACAGGACTGTTGAGAGAGCTCAATGGGACTTGTCGAATTTTCTATGTACAGGTAACTAAGATAAAATGGGGATATTGTCTATTTTCTAGTTAAGGTTTTGATGTTTTTTGTTTTGTTTGGTTTGGTTTGGTTTGGTTTGGTACCAGGAATCAAACTCAGGACCTCACGCTTGCCAGGCAGGTACTGTGGCACTGAGCTACATCCCTAGGCCTTGATGTTTATTTTTGTCATTTTATTAATTTTTCAACCACCTTCTTTGTAGTAAGAATTCTGATCTACTGAGATTTTTTTTTAGTATGTTTGTACTTAGGATTAATTTCTCTATCTGCTGGTGATTTTAGGTCAATTTTAGGCCTACTGCTAGCTACTCTATTCTCTCTTTCAATGAGTTTCTTCCAGCTTGTTCTCTACGAAGAAATATGAGAGGAGCCCTTGCAAGAAAGTTCACTGCGATCTGATGTTTACTTTTCCAAATTGCAGATTTTAAAGTTTGAATAGTTTCTGTGAGGTAGTTAAGCTGTACATGTGGATTTTCTGTATATTTATTTGTTTCTCTCTTGTTTGGATTTGGGGAGGATATGTTGAGAGATTCAGGTTTGTGGCACTGTCATTATCTGGGATACTCACACAAAATTCATTTTTCAAGTAACCATAAAACTAATCCAAAAAGAGAGAACAAAACAAAAAATATCAAAAACAAACAAAAATTCTACAGACCAAACTCATTTATGTTGACATGAAAACTTAAATGCTGTTTTTAAATGGAGCAGCACAATAAAAATATACCATGATTGATAAAATTATTAAGACTAATAGGATTTCTCCAAAGGGATGAAAATTGGTAAAACATTTTTCCAGTTTCATTGAGATATAACTGATGAACTTTTTATATATTTAATTGATACTTCATATTCATATACACTGTGACATAATAACCAAATCAATCTAATTATTACAGCTTTCATTTTCCCATAGTTACCATTTTGTTTTCTTTTTATTTTCTGGGGAGAATGTTTAAGATCTACTCTCTTGGGCTGGGGATGTAGCTCAGTGGCACAGCGCCTGCCTGGCAAGCTCAAGGTCCTGAGTTCAATTCCAGGTACCAAAAATAACAAACAAAAAACAAAAGATCTACTCTCTTACTGAACCCTAAGTACACAAAAGAGTGTCATTAGCTATAGTAACCATGCTAAACATTAAATTTCCAGAATTATTCAACTTGTATAACTATAACTTGCTTTAACACTTGCAAATGAATCAGTGTGACTAACCACATTAATAGACTAAATAAGAAACTACAATAGGTGCACAGAAAGCATTTGTCAAAATTTGGCAATCATCTCCACCTCCCTACCAAGAAAACCAACACTCTCACCAAACTCACAAAAGGGAATCTAAGAAAGTCCTATGGCTATAATCATACTGCATTGTAAAGCAACATACTTAATTGTAAAACACTACCATCATACTAAATTGTATGCTACCAATACACTTAACTGTAAAATCCTTTTTTTTTTTTGTACCAGAAATCGAACTCACGACCTTGCATTTGCCAGGCAGGCATTTTAAGATTTGTTTAGTTTAGTTTGGTTTGGTTTTTGTGATGCTGTTTGCCAAACCCAGGGCCTCTAGCATGCTAGGCAAGCATTCCACCACTAACCTACAACACCAGCCCCACAGTTTTTATGAACATGGTATATCTCTTCCATTTATTTAGGTCTCTAAAATTTCTGAGTAATGTATTATACTTTGAAGGATTTGCACAGGTTTTGTCAACATTGTATAAAAATGCTTCATATATTCTGATGCTATTGTAACTGATACTCTTTTTTCAAATAGCAACTGTTACTAGTACATAGAAATAAAAGATTATTTTAGAATATTGACTTTGTCTACTGCAGCCTCACTAAGCTCACATATTAGTTTCATTTTCTGTGTGGCTTCCATCAGAATTTCTACACAATCATTTTGTCTGTGAATAATGATAGCTCACTCTTCCTTTTCTGTCTGAATAATTTTTTGTTTTTTGTTTTCTTTGCCTTACTGCACCAACTAAAACCAAAGAACATTAGGGTATAAATGAGGGGGAAAAGGGTCATTGTCTCCTTCCAGATCTTTCGAGGAAAGCATTCATTTTTTTTCCCATTAAACATGACAGTTCCTATAGCTTTTACAAAGACATTTTTACCAGATTGAAGAAATTTCTTTTTTTTTTTTTTTTTTTGAGACAGGCTCTTGCCATGTAGTCCAGGCTGGCCTCAAACTCCCAGCAATCTTCCTGCCTCAGCCTCCTGTGTGCTGGGATTACAGGCATGCACCACCAAACCTGGCTAGAAGTTCCTTTTCATTCCTAGTCTGTTGAGAGTTTCATCAAGAGAATCATATGGTTTCACTTAATCTGTTTGTTAATATGGTGAATTACAAAGATTAATTTTTAAATATTACAATCTAACTTTGCTTTCTTGAGATAAATCTGATGTATTCAAGATATTTCATCTCTAACATGTATTATTGGATTGGAGTTCCAAAAATATATATAGTTTATAATGCTTTCATGTATGTCCATAAGGGATATTTGTCTATAATTTTTGTCATGTAACATCTGCATGTGGTTTTAATAGCAAGATATTGCCGCCCACATAGAATGAGCTTGGGAATTATCTCCTTCTTTAACTTTTTTGGAAGCAGTTACATGGAATTTCCTAAATGTTTGAGGAGTGAGGTTATTCCTACCGGGTATTGTCCCAGAAGAATTCAGAACATCATACCACAGCGATATATGTGCACCCATATTTTTAGCAGCACAATTTGTAATAGCTAAATCTTGGAAACAACCCAAATGCCCATCAACCGAGGAATGGATAAAAAAATGTGATATTTTTATACAATGGAATGCTACTCAGCCATAAAGAAGGACAAACTCGCAGCTTTTATAGGTAAATGGATACAACTAGAGACCATACTTATAAGTGAAATAAATCAGACTTACAAGTGTAAACATCATATTGTCTCCCTAGGTCTCCCTAGTGTAAGAAACTGAAAGAGTAAATAAGATCCAAAATCTACAGTAGATATTGTGAAAGGAAAGAAACTGATCAAAAAGAAACAACTGGGATGGGGGAAAGGAGAAAAGAAGGAAAGGAAAAGACAAAAATGTATATATATATATATACACACACACACACACACACAAGATAGCTAAGATAATTATACTACTAATGTCTTTTAGTTCATTGAAAAGAACGATTTGTGCTTATATTGTCTGATCAATTCTGCATGCCTATATCTTGTAATCTGAGTAACTACTTTGAAGATAATAATACGCAGTATATTAACCATTGTTAATTTCCTATTGTTTTGAAATTCTGTATTATTGTTTTTATTTTTTTCTCTCTTTAAAATAATAAAAAGATAGTGAGGTTATTTGGGCATTGAGACATGTTTTTAATCATATTTTAAACTACAAATTCAATTTTAAAGCTAAAGGTAGAGTTACACATTCTTTAGAGAGCTTTCCTTGCTTGCGTCTTTCAAGGATTTTATTCAGTCCATTTAAATTTTGATCCTATTGGTATAAAGTTGTTCTTAATAATACCTTATTGTTTAACACACAGAGAATCTGTGGTGATGACTCTATTTTCAATCTTTTTCATGAAATTTTAATTTTTACTGGTACATGTCCTCAGTACATAATGATTACATTCCTCATGGGGAGTTGGTACCTGTACATAACAAATCTTAATTATTTTTCATCCTCTACCCCTTTCCCTCCCTGCCCCGCCTCCCCTCCCATGTTGATACTTTTACCTTCTCTTTTTCTGAGTTATTCTGTTAGAGGCTTATCGATTTTACTGATTTTTCTCAAAGAACCAGCTTTTAGTGTCATTGATTTTTTCAACTGTTCTTCTGTTTTTATTTCATTGTTTTATTTTCTTCTTTCTGCTTGTTTTGAGTTTAATTTTCTCTTTTTCAAACAGAAGCTGAAGTCATTGATCTGATGCTTTTCTTCTTTCCTAATACGGGTGTTTCATAGTATAAGTTCAACCCAAGTACTGGTTTTAGTGGTGTCCCACAAATTTTGATACACACTGGCAGCACACAGCTGTAATCCCAGCACTCAGGAGGCTGAGACAGGAGGATCACCATGAGTCCGAGGCCAGCCTAGACTACAAAGAGAGTTCAGGAGGAGACTGAACTATAAAGCGAGACCCTGTCTCAAATAACTACATAAATAAATAATTATTTAAAAAATATTTTTAAAAATTTTGATACATGCATTTTTATGTTCACTCCACTGAAAATATTGTCCAATTTTACTTATGTTTCTACCTTGACATCTGTGTTTTTTGTAAGTGTGTGATTATGTTTTAAAATATGTGAGGGTTTTTCTGGACATGTGTCTATTATTCACCTTTAATTCCATTTGATCACAGAATACTCTTTATATGACTTGAACCCTTAAATTAGTTGACACTTATTTTAAAGCCCAAAATGTGGTCTATCTTGAGGAATATTTTTGGGTTCTTAAAAATAATGTGTATTTTTTTCTGTTAAACAGAGTTTTAAATGTCTATCATTTCAAGTTGTTGGTGTTGTTCAAGTCTTAAATATTTTTCCTAAGTTGAGGGTAACTTGTACTATTAATCCTTGAAAGTGTGGCATTGAAATTCATACCTCTAAGGATTTGTCTTCTTGCAGAATGTTTAGTTAGAATAAAATATATTTTGAAACTCTGTTGAGAGGTATATAAACACTTTGCATTATTATGTGTTATTGATGAATTAAGCATTTTAATATGATGAAATAACTGTAAAATTCAAGATGAGAAAATATCTGACATCTACTTTATCTAGTATTAATGTAACTTATTAATATATCAATATAACTTCTCAATTGTTCTTTTGATTAGTGTTTAAATGATGTATTATTTCAATCCTTCTATTTTTATTTTTGTCAATATATTTAAAGTTGTTTCTTGTAGGCAGCATATAATTGGGTCTTGCTTCTTAATCCAATCTGACAATTCTACAATTTAAATAGGGTGTATAAACAATGTTTTATGTTACTATTTCTATGGTTATGCTCACTTAATTCTATCATCTTTCCATTTATTTTCTACTTATCCAATTGGTTTTTGTTTTTCTACTTGTTTATACAACTTTCTTTTGCATTTGTTGAGTACTTTTACAATTTCATTTTAACTTGTTTGTCACTTTGTTAGTTATCAGTTGCAGCACATTGTTTTATTATTTTAACACTTGCTTTAGGGATTATAGTATACACTTTTTTCTTATGCAACTTTACTTTCAAAAATTGAAAGTATGAAACTTCTAGTATAGGATAAGAACCACACAATAGTGTACATTCACATATTTTTCCCGGCCTTCATACTACTATTGTCGTACAATTTACTTCTACATGATACACACTTAACAATACACGTTTTGTTTAAAAATTATTTAAAGCTCTGCTTCCTTTCTGCTGGGCCATGAAGAACACTCCTGTGCCATGCTCTTCTGCCATGCTGACCTGCCTTGAACCAGCTGACTATGAACTGCGAACTAAAATAAAACTTTCAGCAGAGTGGGCAGGAAGATGGTGGATTGCTAAGAAGCAGGCAGTGAACCTCTCTAGAAGTTCCCGTTGGGACACTGGAATGTAGTGGCTGGGGGAGGACAAGAAAGGGGGAAGTGGCTCCCCTGGACCCAGGAAAGTTCTGAAGCACAGTTTGGGCTCACGGAGAGAGTGCAGAGAAATTCCAACAAAGAAGGAGGTGACTGCGGACGCCTTCTCCGTGTCAGGAATAGCAGTGCGACAGAAGTTCAAATCTGCAAGCACATGGTGACTGCCGGCGCCCCCCGGGGGACTCCACAGAGGAACGTGAGACAGTGTCGGCACAGGGGAGCAGTGAAGGACCGCGCTGGCTGGCGGTGAGTGCTTCCGAGGCTCATCCAACCCGCGCAAAAGAGAGATTGGCCAGGCGCAATTGTGGGGGGGGCAGTGCAGCGCAGCACCAGAACAAAGCACTTGGAACTCAGCACAGAGCTGCGCCTCTCAGGCCCGCAGAAAGTGCACTGATGGCGGCAGGCGAATGAGACTGGTCTCTACCAAAGAGTACAGGCTACTGCTCACTGCCCCGCCAAAGGTCAGCTGCTGGCTTGCTGGGACAGATCTGCATGGAACAGGACTCTGTCACCACAAGGTGCCTCCCTACCACAGAGTCAAAACCTGGAAGTAAACTTTTTTTTCTTTCCTCTCATTTGTTTTTTGTTCTGGTGAAGGTGCTTTTTTTTTTTTTTTTTTTTTTTTTTTTTTTTTGTCTTCATTTTTGTTTTTGTTCACCTGTTTGTTCTTTCCTTCATTGTTCTATCTGGTTTTTATATGAGTGTAAACAGAGCGACTAACCTCTTTGTGATTGTGGTTCTGATCTGTTCTTCCTTTTAACCCTTCCTTCTCTTTTTCCCACCAGTCCTCTGCACCAGTTTCCCAATGTTAGCAGGATCCCTCTTTCTCTTCCAGCCTTACACCTAATTCCTTCTTCTTCTTCCAATTCTCTATTTCCTCTTTAACCCATTTTAAATTTAAACTCCTGAGGGCAAAATTGACATATTAAGGACTTGAATACTACATATAATTTTTCTGGTTTGTTTTAGATTTTATTATATAACCACAAATCTACTTTATACGGTTAAATGTAGCAAATAACTGGTTAGCTCAGTCTGTCATTTTCTAGGCTGTGCTTGATGCTTTTGGTACCATTATACCAAAAAGTGACATAATCGTTCTAAACAGCTTTTCTTCCTGGTATTCCATGACTGAGATTGACTACGGGTCACAGAAAATACTGTGGCACAGTACTGAAGAACCAAGGACTGGGCCAAACAGGCAGCAACTTCTTATCTCCAACAAACTGAAGAGGTAGGATCTTGCAACAAGCTCAAAACCCAAAAATAAGCTACACCTGCAAGATACCACAGAGAAGTAGTCATCTCCTAAGGATTTTAAATACTACCTATAAAGCAACCTACCATAGGCAATTTACAAATATCACCCCAGGAATTAAACTACAGAAAGAAAAGAAAATGAGACGACACTTAAACAAGATGCAACCCCACACATCCAGTTCATCAAAGGCAAACACAGGGGGCAATGAGGTTGGACAATCCGAAAGCCACCCACCTGGCCTATCTGAAGTGGTAACAAGAAAGCAACTGAATGAGGCTCTGGAAAAAATTAAAACATAAATAATTTCACAGATAACTGCAGAGATAATGTCCATGAAGACCATGCTTAAGGACACTATAGCTGATAGAGACAAAAAAATACACGAGCTTAAGAAAATTATAGAAACCATGAATGCTCAGCATAGGAAAGAAATGAAATCCATATGGCAGATTCAAGCAGATATCCAGGAGAAGAAAAATTTCATTGAAAGTATTTGTAGCAGATTAAGCCAGTGTGAGGACAGGATCTCAGATATAGAAGACAGGCTTGCAATTAGTGATCATGAAAAGAAAGAATTCTTAAAAATAGCAAGGGACCATGAAAAATCAATCCAGCAGCTGCTGGATGAGGCAAAGAAGAATAACTTAAGATTAATTGGAGTCAATGAAGAAGCAGGAGATAGCAAAAATTACATCAGGACACTGTTCACAGATATTATCACAGAGAATTTCCCTGGTAGAGAAAAAGAATTTGATGTTCAAATAAATGAGGCTTATAGAACTCCAAATAGCCATGATCAAAAAAAATCTTCAGCGAGACATATCATAGTCAAGATTCCACAAATTCAACACAAGAGCAGAATCTTAAAAGCTGTTAGGGAAAAGAGACAAATCACTTATAAAGGAAAGCCCATCAGAATCACAGCTGACTTTTCAGCACACACCCTCAAGTCAAAAAGAGCTTGGAATGATGTATTTCAGGCTCTAAAGGAAAATAACTTTCAACCCAGATTGATGTACCCCAAAAAACTATCTTTCAAAACTGATGGAGAAATAAAATACTTCCATGAAAAAGAACATCTGAGAAAATTTATGAACACCAAACCAGCACTCCAAAATGTTTTGAAGGACATTCTAGAAAGAGATAACAAGGACTACAACTCCAGGAACCCCAACAGAAGGAATCCACCAGGCAGGACAAAGAATTAAACAGAGGGGGGGGAAACAAAAAAGAGGGGGAGCCAAAAACAGTAAAATAACATGACAAATATAAGTCAATAAATATCAGTTTTAACCATCAATGTTAATAGTCTCAATTCACCAATCAAAAGGCACAGACTGGCAAAATGGATCAAGAAGCAAGACCCAACAATACAAGAATACAAAAAACACATTTAATTCAGAAAGAAATTCATAGGCTGAAAGTCAAAGGATGGAAAACAATACTCCATGCGACAGGAACCCAGAAAAAAGCAGGGGTAGCTATTATTTTTGCAGACAAAGTGAATTTCAAGCCAAGACTGATTCAGAGAGATAAAGAAGGTCACTACATCCTTGTAAAGGGAAAAATCCAAAGAAGGGGATAATCATAAATATATATGCAACAAATACCAGTGCTCCCAACTATATAAAACAAATATTAAAGGACATGAACAATCAAATAAGCACTAATACAATTGTATTGGGGGATCTCGATACTCCACAAAAAGACAGATCAACTAGACAAAAAATCAACAATGAAATATTAGAACTGAACCAAACTTTTGAACAAATGGATTTAGTAGAAGTCTACAGAGTGTTCCACCCTACAACATAAGCATACACATTCTTCTCAGCTGCACACGGGAGTTTCTCCAAAATAGACCACATAATAGCTCATAAAACCTGCTTAAGTAAATGCAAAGGAATTAAAATTATCCCATGTATATTATCAGACCATAGTGCAATGAAACTGGAAATCAATGGCAAAAGAAACCACAAGAACATCCTATACACATGGAAATAAAACAGCACCCTCCTGAACAACGAATGGATCACAGACGAAATTAAAGAAGAAATTAGACAGTTTCTACAACTGAATGATAATGACAGTACAACATACCGGAACTTATGGGATACAATTTCCTAAGAGGGAAATTTATAGCATTAAATACTTATATCAGGAAAATAGAGCAAGCACAAATAAACAACTTAATGGTGAACCACAAACTTCTAGAAAAAGAAGATCAGGCTAAGGCAAAAGCTCATACAAGAGAGGGAATTATAATGATCAGAGCAGAAATTAACATATTGCAGACTAAAAAATATACAAAGAATCAATGAGTCAAAGAGTTGGTTCTTTGAAACAATAAATGAAATCGACAAAACCTTATCCAATCTTATTAAAAAAAGAAAAGACTCAAATCCATGCAATTAAGAATGAAAAAGGGTGATATCACAATGGACCCTGCAGAAATCCAGAAGATCATCTACCCCTCTTTTGAAAATTTGCATTCTAATAACATGGAAAATGCAGAAGAAATGGACAGGTTCCTAGATACATATGAAGTACTAAAGCTCAATCAAGAAGATATAAAAATCCTAAATAAACCAATATCAACCAATGAAATTGAAGATGTAATTAAAAACCTCCCAACAAAGAAAAGCCCAGGCCCTGATAGATTCACTGCCGAATTCTACAAGAAATTTAGATAAGGCCTAATACCACTACTTCTCAAGCTGTTTAATGAAATTGAAAGGGAAGCAGTACTCCCAAATTCATTCCTGGAAGCAAGCATTACCCTGATACCAAAACCGGAGAAGGACCCAAATAAGAAAGAGAACGACAGGCCAGTCTCCCTAATGAACATTGATGCAAAAATCCTCAATAAGATACTGGCAAATAGAATCCAGCAAATAATCAAGAAGATTATAAACCATGACCAAGTTGGATTCATCCCAGGGATACAGGGATGGTTCAATATACGTAAATCAATAAATGTAATACACCATATTAACAGAACCAAAGACAAAAATCACATGATCATCTCAATAGATGCAGGAAAAACCTTTTGACAAAGTGCAGCACCTATTCATGATAAAAACTCTACAGAAAATTGGAATAGATAGTCTTTATCTCAATCTGATAAAAACTATCTATGACAAAACAGCCAATATCATACTAAATGGACAAAAACCTAAAGCTTTCTCTCTCAAATCAGGAACAAGACAAGGATGTGCACTGTCCCCACTTTTATTCAACATAGTTCTAGAAACTTTAGCAAGAGCAATTAGACAAGAGCAAGAAATAAAAGGAATAATGATTGGAAAGGAAGAAGTTAAATTATCATTATTTGCAGATGACATGATACTCTACATAGAAGACCCAAAAACTCCACTAAAAAATTGCTAGATTTAATAAGCAAATTCAGTAGTGTAGCTGGATACAAAGTCAACAGTTGAAAATCAAAAGCCTTCCTGTACACAAATAACAAACTTACTGAAAGAGAAATTAGGGAAACAACACCTTTCACAATAACATCCAAAAAAATGAAATACCTAGGAATCAATCTCACAAAGGATGTAACAGACCTCTACACTGAAAACTACAGTACTCTGAAAAAGGAGATTGAAGAGGATATCAGAAAATGGAAAGATATCCCTTGCTCCTGGATAGGAAGCACCAATATAGTGAAAATGGCCATACTTCCAGAATTGTTATACAGATTTAATGCAATTCCGATCAAAATTCCAACAACATATCTCACAGAATTACAGAAAACAATCCTAAAATTCATTTGGAACCAGAAGAGACCTAGAATAGCAAAGGCAATTCTGGGCAACAAACGCAAGGCAGGGGGCATCACAATCCCTGACTTTAAACTATACTATAAAGCTACTGTGATAAAAACAGTGTGGTATTGGCAAAAAAACAGACCCAAAGATCAATGGAACAGATTAGAAGATGCTAAAACAACTCCAGACATACTAAGCCACCTTATCTTCGACAAAGGTGCCAAACACATTCACTGGAAGAAAGATAGCCTCTTTAATAAATGGTTCTAGAAAAACTGGCTCTGCACATGCCGAAGATTAAAACTGGACCCATATGTTTTACCATGCACTAAATTCAAAATGGATCAAAGATTTAAATATTAAAACAGAAACATTAAGTCTGCTGGAAGGTAGGATAGGTAAAACTCTTGAAGACATTGAGGTAGGCAAAGACTTTATGAATAAAAACCCAATTGCACAAGAACTATCACAAAGAATCAACAACTGGAATCTCATCTTATTAAAAAGCTTTTGCATAGCAAGAGAAACCACCAACAGAGTGAAGAGACAACCCATAACGTGGGAAAAAATGTTTGCCAGCTATTCCTCAGACAAAGGATTACTATCGAGAACATACAAAGAACTCAAAAAAATCAGATCTCCCAAATTTAAAGACCCAATCCAAAAATGGGCATCTGAGATAAATACACACTTCTCAGATACAAATGGCAAATAAATATACCAAAAAATGTGCAACATCACTAGTCATTCAAGAGATGCAAATTAAAACAACACTGAGATTCTGTCTTACTCCAGAAAGAATGGCTGTTATCAAGAAATCAACTAATAACAAATGCTGGAGGGGCTGTCACAAAAAAGGAACACTTCTCCACTGTTGGTGGGAGTGTAAACTGGTACAACCACTGTGGAAATCAGTGTGGAGATTCCACAAAAAACTAGGATCAGAGGTCTCATTTGACCCAGCTATTCCGCTTCTGGATATCTTCCCAGAAGAATTAAAAACATCGTACCCCAGCGATATATGTGCACTCATGTTTATAGCAGCACAATTTGTAATAGCCAGATCTTAGAAACAACCCAGATGCCCGTCAACCAAGGAATGGATAAAAAAGATGTGGTATTTTTATACAATGGAGTACTATTCAGCCATAAAGTAGGATAAATTGGAGACTTTTATAGGTAAATGGATGCAACTTGAGAAAATATTCATAAGTGAAATAAACCGGATGCACATGTATAAACATATAGTCTCCCTAGTGTGAGAAACTGAAAGAGTAAATAAGACCCAAAATGTACAATAGATGTGGTAAAACAGGAAGAAACTGGTCAAAAGGAAAGAGAGACTGGGATGGGGAAGGGGGAAAGAAAGAAAGGAAAAGAAAAAAATTATATATATATTATATTATATTATATTATATATTATTATATATTATATATTATATATATATATGATAGTTAAGATAGAAACACTACTAATTTTGCTTAGTTCATTGAGAAGAAAGGTTTGTGCTAATAATGTTTGGACGATTGAATGCTGATATCTTGTACCCTGAGCAACTAATTTAAAGATAACAATATGTAATGTTTTAACCATCGTTACCCTCCTATTATGTTGTTTTGAAATTTTGTTCTATTTTTTTCTCTTTCAAATAAAAATTAAAAAAATAATAAAATAAAATAAATTATTTTAAAAGAGATTTAAATAAATAAATAAGTCTAATATAGTCAGCCATATAGTTACCATTTCTGATGCTATTTGTTCCTTTATAGGTCCACATTTCCCTCTGGAATTATTCCCCTTCTGCATACAGGACTTCCTTAGTATTGTTTGTGGTATATGTCACTAGTGATAAATCCATTCAGCTTTAGTGCATCTCTTTATGTTACCTGTGTTTCTGAAGTTTATTTGCGCCAAGTGTAGCTTTCTAGGTTAAGAGATTATTTTCTCTCAGTGTTTAGAGATGTTTCTCCACTACTGCCTTGATTACATTGTTTCCACTGAGAAATGTGCTATCATCCATATCTTTATTCCTCCAAATGTATGGGTTTTTTTTTCCTCTGACTACATACATTTAATACTTTTTTCTTTATTTGTGGTTTTTAGAAAGTGATTATAATATGCTTTGGTGTAGTTTCCTTCATGTTGCTTGTGTTTGAGATTCACTGAACCTCTTGAATCTGTAAATTGATATTTTTCATCAAATTTGGAACATTTTCAGATATTAGTACAAATGTTTCCTGCATTGAGGTGATACTTATTGCATGTATATTAGGCTGCTTGGAGATGTCCCACAACTCACTGGTGTTCTTTTAATTTTTTATATTGTTTTTTCCTCTATATTTCATTTTAGATAGCTTCTTTTACTATATCTCCAAATTCACTAACCTTTACAGTGTTTAAACTGATGTTAATGTTATCAGTATAGTCTTCATTTTAAATATTGCAATTCTCATAAGAATTTTGATTTGGGCTCTGTTATGCATTAGAGCTAGAAAGTCCTCCAAAAGTCTCATGTGTTCAGAGATGGGGCTTTTGGAAGGTGACTGGATCATGGAGGTGCTATATTCATCAGGGGATTGATCCATGGATGAGTTCATAACTAAATGTGCTCTTAGGAGGCTGGGCCATGTTGGAAGAGGTGTGCCCCTGGAGGTGTGCTATTGAGGGTATTTCTCCCTCCTCAGCTTCTCCCTTCTCTCTTCACCCTGAGGTGAGCAGCTTTCCACCATATTTCTGTCTTGGAGGTAGTCAACCATGGACTATATCCCCTGAATTGTGTGCCAAATTAAATCTCTCCTCCCTTAGCTTATGGGTGTCAGATACTGTGTCCCAACAACAAGAAAATGACTTAATACAGAGGGTTTTTTTTAAATATATCTTCCATGTCTCTATTAAACCTTTTGAACATACACATACAGTTATAGCAGTTGTTTCAATTTTCCTTATTCTGCCAGTTTTAACATCTATGTCAAATTGAGGCCATTTTTGTCTGATTTCTCCTTCACTGTGGATTTTATTTTATTGATTCTTTGTGTACCTGGTAACTTTCTATTGGATGTCAGATGCTGACTTTTACCTTATTGGATATCGAATATTTTTCTATTTCTAGAAATATTTTCTACCTTTTCTTTACTATGATGTAGTTAATTACTTGGAAAATTTAATTTTTTAGATTTGGGGGTTGGTGAAACCAGAAACGTTTAGTGTAGCAATAATTATTCTGCACTACTGAGGCAAGGATTTTCTGAGTGTTCTACCCAATGCACCTGAGTTTTGAACTTTTTTTTTTTCTTTTTTTTGTGGGTACCAGGGGGACGACCTTAGGACCTCGCGCGCCAACAGGCACCCGTGCCACTGAGCGATATCACCGGCCCCTTTTTCGTATGTGGGTTCCGGGAGTCGAACTCGGGCCCTCGCGCTTGCAAGGCAGGCGCTTACGCCGCTGAGCCGTCTCACCGGCCCTGAGTTTTGAACTTTTGAAGTCTAGATAGTGAGAACAGGTGCTATCTCAGCCCTGTGTGAGTTGCATGTACTGTCTCCTCCCATCCTCTCACGTGACTCTTTGGGTAGTTTCACAAACATACAAATCTCTATGCCAGTCTGTTTTCTCTCCATGCACTGCCCTCTCTAATACTCTGTCTAGCAAACTATTTACCTCATTCTCTTCAGCACTCATCTTTGACTCCTCAACTCAGGGAGTCCACAATACTCTCCAAACTTTCAAAAAAAAAAAAAAAAAAGGAGGAAACCTTCTAATTTATGACAAAATGGATGAATCTGAAGAACGTTGTGCTAAGTGAAAAAAGGAAGGCATAGAAAGGCAAATACTATATGATCTTCCTCATATGTGAAGTCTTTAAAAATGAAATTGTATTTATAGAACCAGAGAGTAGAATAGTTGTTACCAGGGCGTGGTACAATAGACAGATCTCTTTTAAGACATCTATAGTACGACATGGTGACTATCAATAAAACAATGCATCAAATTCTTGAAAACTGCCAAAAAAGTAGATTTCAAGTGTTCTCACAACAACAACAAAAGAAATAGGTGAGGTAATGTGTATGTTAATTAACTTGATTTAGCATTCTACAATGTATACATTTTTCTAAACATCATGTGGTACACGAAAAATATTTATCAAATAAATAAAAAATTAATTCCTAAGCTGATGGTGGTGGTGCACGCCTGTAATCCAAGCACTTGGGGGACTGAGACAGGAAGATAGCTATGAGTTCGAGGCCAGCCTGGACTACACAGTGAGTTCAAGAGCATCCTGAACCGCATAGTGAGATCCTGTTGCAAAAATAAAATAAGGGAGTAGCCTCAAGATGGCGGATGAGTAAGAAGGAGGCAACGAAACTCTCTCTAAAAGTTACCATTGGAACACGAGAATATAGCGACCCGGAAAGCGCAGGAGGGGGGGGATGCCTCCCCGAAACCCAGAGAAGTTCTGAAGCGCAATCTGGGACCCCCGGCACCAGTGACGGGTGACTTCTAACAAAGAAGACGGAAAGAAGGAGCAGACCGCGCGCGCGCACCTTCTAATATCCCGGGAGTTGGAGCGCCGGTGGAGGCTCAATTCTACGGACACACGGTGGCAGCTGGCGCCCAGGGAGCCCCCACGGAGGATCCTGAGACAGCGGCGGGGCAGGGGAGCGGCGGAGAACGGCGCTGACCGGCGGTGAGTGTCTCTCAGCCACAGCTGCCCCGCGCCAGAGAGTGACCGGCCGGGCGCCATTGTGGGGGGTGTGGCAAAACTCAGAGCGGCTCGGAAACTGCTCTGGGAACTTGTGCTCCGGACAGGGCAGCACAGGGCCTCTCAATTGAGCCCACAAAAGTGTGCTGAGGTCAGCAGGTGAACGAGACTGGACTCTCAGCCACACCTGTCCCGCGCCAGAGAGCGACCGGCCGGCGCCATTGTGGGGGGTGTGGCGAAACTCAGAGCGGCTCGGAAACTGCTCTGGGAACTTGTGCTCCGGACAGGGCAGCACAGGGCCTCTCAATTGAGCCCACGAAAGTGTGCTGAGGTCAGCAGGTGAACGAGACTGGACTCTCAGCCACACCTGTCCCGCGCCAGAGAGCGACCGGCCGGGCGCCATTGTGGGGGGTGTGGCAAAACTCAGAGCGGCTCGGAAACTGCTCTGGGAACTTGTGCTCTGGACAGGGCAGCACAGGGCCTCTCAATTGAGCCCACGAAAGTGTGCTGAGGTCAGCAGGCGAACGAGACTGGACTCACAGCCACACCTGTCCCGCGCCAGAGAGCGACTGGCCCAGCGCCATTGTGGGGGGCGTGGCGAAAAACCAGAGCGGCGGGAACCAGTGCAGGGAATCCGCGCTCGGACAGCGCGCTGAGCCTCTCAGGCCCAGGGACCGTGAAAGGGCGCTGAGAGCGGAGGCGAGCTAGACTGGTCTCTACCTGAAAGTACGCGCCTCTGCTCACCGCCCGCCAGAGGGCGCTCCTGGCTTACTGGGACGGACCTGCACAGAACAGGTAGCTGCCTACAACAAAGTCAACACCTGGAACTGATTCTTTTTAATTTTTTTTTTTTCTTATTTTTATTTTTTTTATTATTATTATTTTTTTTTTCTTCTCACTGATTTGTTTTTTGTTCTGGCGAAGGGTTTTTTTTTTGTTTTTGTTTTGTTTAGTTTTGTTTTTTGGTGGGGTTTTATTTTTGATCTGTCTGTTTTATTGCTTTTATCTTCGTTATTGTTTCTGTATGTGTATTTGCTCTTTCCTTCATTATTCTCTCTGGTTTTTTATATGAGTGTAAACAGCGCCTCTAACTTCTTTGTGATTGTGGTCGTGATCTGTTCTTCCTTTTATCACTTCCTTCTCTTTTTACCACCTGTTCTCTGCACTAGTGTCCCAATTTTAGTGGGATCCCTCTTGGTCCTCTAACCTTATATCTAATTCCTTCCTCTTCTCCCAATACTCTATTTCCTCCTTAACTCATTTTAAATTTAAACTCCTTAGGGAAAAATTGACATACATAGGACTTGTATACTGCATATAATTTTTCTGGTGTGTTTTCGATTTTGTTATATAACCGCAACTCTATACAGCTAAAAGTGGTAAATAACTGGTTAGCTCAGTCTGTCATTTTCTAGGCTGTGTTTGATGCTTTAGTTAACATTATAGCCAAATGTGAAATAATTGTTCTAAACATCTTTCCTTCCTGATATTTCATGATTGAGATTGACTAAGGGACACAGAAAATACAGTGGCACAGTACCAAAGAATCAAGGACTGGGCCAAACAGGTAGCAACTTCGCATACCCAACGAATTGAAGAGGTAGGATCTGGCAGAAAGCTCAAAACACAAAAGCAAGCTCCACTTGGAAGATACTGCAGAGAAGTAGTCATCTTCTAAAGATCTTAAACACTAGCAATAAAGTAACCTACTATAGGTAATTTGCAAACATCACCCCAGGAATTAAAGAAAGAAAACATGAGACGTCACTTAAACAAGATGCAACCCCACACATCCAATTCACCAAAGGCAAACCTAGGGAGCAACGAGGTGGGACAACCCGAAAGCCACCCACCTGGCCTATCTGAAGTGGTAACAACAAAGCAACTGAATGAGGTTCTGGAAAAAATTAAAACAGAAATAATCTCACAGATAACTGCAGAGATAATGTCTACAACGAAGACCATGCTTAAGGACACTATAGCTGATACAGACAAAAAAATAGATGAACTTAAGAAAACTATAGAAACCATGAATGCTCAGCATAGGAAAGAAATGGAATCCATAAGGCAGATTCAAACAGATATCCAAGAGATAAAAAATTCCATTGAAAGTATTTGTAGCAGAATAAGCCAATGCGAGGACAGGATCTCAGATATAGAAGATAGGCTTGCAATTAGTGATCATGAAATGGAAAAATTCTTAAAAATAGCAAGGGACCATGAAAAATCAATTCAGCAGCTGCTAGATGACTCAAAGATAAACAACTTAAGAATAATTGGAATAAATGAAAAAGCAGGAGATAACATCAACGACATTAAAACCTTGTTCAAAGACATAATCAGGGAGAACTTTCCTGGAAGAGAAAAGGAATTTGACACCTCTATAAGTGAAGCTTTCAGAACACCAACTAGACATGATCAAAAAAAAACTTCAGCCAGACATATTATAGTCAAGATCCCAGAAATTCAACAGAAGGGCAGAATCTTAAAAGCTGTTAGGGAGAAGAGACAAATCACCTATGAAGGAAAACCCATCAGAATCACAGCTGACTTTTCAGCACAAACCCTCAATTCAAGAAGAGCTTGGAATGATGTATTGCAAGCTCTAAAGGAAAATAATTTTCAGCCCAGATTGATGTACCCTGCAAAACTATCTTTCAAAATTGATGGAGAAATAAAATACTTTCATGACAAAGAACATCTGAGAAAATTTATGACCACCAAACCAGCACTCCAAAACGTTCTGAAGGACATTCTAGAAAGAGATAGGAACCCCAACAGAAGGAATCCACCAGGCAGGGCAAATAATTAAATAGCCGGAAAGCGGAAAAACAAAGAGTGGGAACCAACAACAGGAAAATATCATGACAAGTCAATACATATCAGTTTTAACCATCAATGTTAACGGTCTCAATTCACCAATCAAAAGGCACAGACTGGCGAAATGGATCAAGAAGCAAGATCCAACAATATGCTGTATACAAGAAACACATTTAATTCAGAAAGAAATTCATAGACTGAAAGTCAAAGGATGGAAAACAATACTCCATGCCACAGGAACCCAGAAAAAAGCAGGGGTAGCTATTCTTTTTGCAGACAAAGTGAACTTCAAGCCAAGAAGGATTCAGAGAGATAAAGACGGTCATTACATCCTTGTAAAGGGAACAATCCAAGAGGAAGAGATAACGATCATAAATATATATGCGTCAAATACCAATGCACCCAGCTATATAAAACAAGTACTAAAGGACATGAAAAATCAAATAAGCACTAATACAGTTATATTGGGAGATCTCAATACTCCACTGTCACAAAAAGATAGATCAACTGGACAGAAAATCAATAATGAAATAGTAGAACTGAACCAAACTTTTGAACAAATGGACTTAGTAGATGTCTACAGAGTGTTCCATCCCACAACATCAGAATACACATTTTTCTCAGCTGCACATGGGACGTTCTCCAAAATAGACCACATACTAGCTCATAAAACCTGCTTAAGTAAATGCAAAGGAATTGAAATTATCCCATGCATATTATCAGACCATAGTGCAATGAAATTGGAAATCAATGGCAAAAGATCCCACAAAAACTCCCTAAACACATGGAAATTAAACAGCATCCTCCTGAACAACCAATGGGTCACAGATGAAATTAAAGAAGAAATTAGTCACTTTCTACAACTGAATGATAATGACAGTACAACATACCGGAACTTATGGGATACAATGAAAGCAGTCCTAAGAGGGAAATTTATAGCATTAAACACTTATATCAGGAAAATAGAGCAAGCGCAAATAAACAACTTAAGGGTGAACCTCGAGCTTCTAGAAAAAGAAGAGCAGGTTAAGCCAAAAGCCCGTACAAGGGAGGAAATTATAAAGATCAGAGCAGAAATTAACGTATTGGAGAATAAAAAAACAATACAAAGAATCAATGAAGCAAAAAGTTGGTTCTTTGAAAGAATAAATAAGATTGACAAACCCTTATCCAACCTTATTAAAAAAAGAAAAGAAAAGACTCAAATCCATGCAATTGAAAATGAAAAGGGTGATATCACAACGGACCCTGCAGAAATCCAGAAGATCATCTATACCTATTTTGAAAATTTATATTCTACTAAGATGGAAAATGCAGAAGAAATGGACAGATTCCTAGATTCGTATGAATTACCAAAGCTGAATCAAGAAGATTTAAAAATCCTAAATAAACCAATATCAGCCAGTGAAATTGAAGATGTAATTAAAAACCTCCCAACAAAGAAAAGCCCAGGCCCTGATGGATTCACTGCCGAATTCTACAAGAAATTTAGAGAAGACCTAACGCCCCTACTTCTCAAACTTTTCAATGAAATTGAAAGGGAAGCAATACTCCCAAATTCATTCCTGGAAGCAAGCATTACCCTGATACCAAAACCAGAGAAGGACCCAACTAAGAAAGAGAACTACAGGCCAATCTCCCTAATGAACATAGATGCAAAAATCCTTAATAAGATACTGGCAAACAGAATCCAACAAATCATCAAGAAGATTATACACCATGACCAAGTTGGATTCATCCCAGGGATGCAGGGATGGTTCAACATACGTAAATCAATAAATGTAATACAGCATATTAACAGAACCAAAGACAAAAATCACATGATCATCTCAATAGATGCAGAAAAAGCTTTTGACAAAGTCCAGCACCTTTTCATGATAAAAACCCTACAGAAAATTGGAATAGAGGGTCTTTATCTCAATCTGGTAAAAGCTATCTATGACAAACCAACAGCCAATATCATACTAAATGGCCAAAAACTGAAAGCCTTCCCTCTAAAATCAGGAACAAGACAAGGATGTCCACTGTCCCCACTCTTATTCAACATAGTTCTGGAAACTTTAGCCAGAGCGATTAGACAAGAGAAAGAAATAAAAGGAATAATGATCGGAAAGGAAGAAGTTAAATTATCATTATTTGCAGATGACAAGATACTCTACACAGAAGACCCCAAAAACTCCACTAAAAAACTGCTAGATTTGATAAGCAAATTCAGTAGTGTAGCTGGATACAAAGTCAATACTCAAAAGTCAATAGCCTTCCTGTACACAAATAACAAACTTACTGAAAGAGAAATTAGGGAAACAATACCTTTCACAATAACATCCAAAAAAATGAAATACCTAGGAATCAACCTCACGAAGGATGTAAAAGACCTCTATACTGAAAACTACAGTACTCTGAAAAAGGAGATTGAAGAGGATATCAGAAAATGGAAAGATATCCCTTGCTCCTGGATAGGAAGAACCAATATAGTGAAAATGGCCATACTTCCAAAATTGTTATACAGATTTAATGCAATTCCAATCAAAATTCCAACAGCATATCTCACAGAATTAGAGAAAACAATCCTAAAATTCATTTGGAATCAGAAGAGACCTAGAATAGCAAAGGCAATTCTGGGCAACAAAGGCAAGGCAGGGGGCATCACAATCCCCGACTTGAAATTATACTATAAAGCTACTGTGATAAAAACAGTGTGGTACTGGCAAAAAAACAGACCTGAAGATCAATGGAACAGATTAGAAGATGCTGAAACAACCCCAGACATACTAAGCCACCTTATCTTTGACAAAGGTGCCAAACACATTCGCTGGAAAAAAGATAGCCTCTTTAATAAATGGTGCTGGAAAAACTGGCTCTACACATGCCGAAGATTAAAACTAGACCCATATCTTTCACCATGCACTAAACTAAATTCAAAATGGATCAGAGATCTAAATATTAAAACAGAAACATTAAATCTGCTGGAAGGTAGGATAGGTAAAACCCTTGGAGACATTGGTGTAGGCAAAGACTTTATGAATAAAAACTCAACCGCACGGGAACTATCCCAAAGAATCAATAACTGGGATCTCATCTTATTAAAAAGCTTTTGCACAGCAAGAGAAACCACCAACAGAGTGAAGAGACAACCCACAATGTGGGAAAAAATGTTTGCCAGCTGTTCCTCAGACAAAGGATTACTATCGAGAACATATAAAGAACTCAAAAAAATTAGACCTCCCAAATTTAAAGACCCACTCCAAAAATGGGCATCTGAGATGAATACACATTTCTCAGATGAAGAAATACTAATGGCAAATAAATATACAAAAAAATGTGCAACATCACTAGTCATTCGAGAGATGCAAATTAAAACAACACTGAGATACCATCTCACCCCAGAAAGAATGGCTACTATAAAGAAATCAACTAATAACAAATGCTGGAGGGGCTGTGGGGAAAAAGGAACCCTTCTTCACTGTTGGTGGGAGTGTCGACTGGTACAGCCACTGTGGAAGTCAGTGTGGAGATTCCTCAAAAAGCTAGGGTTGGAGGTCCCATTTGACCCAGCTATTCCCCTTCTGGGCATCTTCCCAGAAGAATTAAAAACATCATACCACAGCGATATATGTGCACCCATGTTTATAGCAGCACAATTTGTAATAGCCAGATCTTGGAAACAACCCAAATGCCCATCAACTGAGGAATGGATAAGAAAGATGTGGTATTTTTATACAATGGAGTACTATTCAGCCATTAAGAAGGATAAACTGGAGACTTTTATAGGTAAATGGATGCAACTCAAGAAAATACTCATAAGTGAAATAAACCAGAAGCACATGTGTAAGCATCGTATTGTCTCTCTAGTATGAGAAACTGAAAGAGTAAATAAGATCCAAAATGTACAATAGACATGGTGAATCAAAAAGAAACTGGTCAAAAGGAAAGAGAGACTGGAATAAGGAAAAGAAAGAAGGGAAAGGGAAAAAAAATTGTATATATATATATAAGATGGTTAAGATAGATACACTACGATTTTTACTTAGTTCATTGAAGAGTAAGGTTTGTGCCAATAATGTTTGGATAATTAAATGCTAATGTCTGGTGTCCTGAATAACTAACTTAAAGATAGTAATACGCAATGTATTAACCATTCTTACCCTCCTATTATGTTGTTTTGAAAATTTGTTCTTCTTTTGATTTGTTTTGTTTTTTCTTCTCTTTAAAATAAAATTTAAAAAAAAAATAAATAAAATAAAATAATAATAATAATAATAATTCCTTAAAAGAGCACTTAACAATCACCAGACATAGCTGAAGAAACCAGATAAGCATGCCACAGTCACAAACTAGAAACTCTAGATTGGAAACAGCAAGAGAAATAGGTACTGAGACTTTACTATGAGGGTCTACAATGAGAAATCAGCATGGCTAACATGAATGGTTGCTTCATACATGCCAGACGTTTATGAGTGCTTTTGAATACTGAGTATTTCATTCTCACTATAACTCCATGACAAAGGCAATATTACAATCTCCATTGCGCATATGAGGAAACTTAGGCACAAAAAGACTAAAGTAGCTACCTCAAAGTCACACAGCAACTAAAATTTGACTCATGACCTCAGCCAAGCCTAGTGTAGTCCTGGTCATTTTGGTGTCAGTTATGCGGACAAGAGAGGACCTGGGCCCCCAGTCCCCTCCCACGTGGGGAAGAGGCACGGGAACACAGGAATAGTCAATGACGGCCACATTGGCAGTTCCTATGCTATGCGATTCAACGACTGCAGGGCACGGAAGGGGAGAGGAATGTAAAGGGGAGAGCAGAAAGTGGCTTCCAGCTTCCTTCACTCAAAGGTGCGTGTGAGAGGCGAGGGGAAGGTATGCGGGCGCCGTCACTTCGCCCACCGCACCGGGGCAAACCCGACCCGTGGAAAGGTTGCCCTGGCTCAGCCCCGCTAGGGACGGCGGGCGAGGGGTCCTGCCAGGATCTCCGTCGGCACCTAGTGGTCGCCGGGGCGTATGGCACCCAGCGCCGACTGCAGGGAGGACCTCCAGGTGGCCAGGAAAGACTTCCCCTGGGTTCTGGGAAAACAGGACCCCTGGGTTCTGGGAAAACCCCTGGGTCACAGTGGAATCTACTGCGGTGCATCGTGGGCCCCACAGTTTCAGGGCCACAGCTGGAGGAGCGAAGGGGTGTCCCACAGAGCGGCGGGATCTTCCTCTGGTGTGTGAGTCACAGCCCGCAGACGGGCAGCGGAGGGGCGGCCCTCGGCTCCCTGCTCTCTGTCCCCCAAGGCACCACGGGGTGGGAGACTTGGTGACTCGTGTAGGCCCTGCTGGCATCCAGAGCCTAGGCACCCCCTTTCTTGGGGTCCCCGCCTTGCTTGCTTGGCCATCAGGGCCTTGCCTGGAAACCCCTCGAGTCCTTCCTCTCTCTGCAGCCTGGCTGCAGACCTCTCAGTCTGGCTGGTCCCCCAGGCTTTCCCCCCCTCCCTCAGCCTCAGTCCCCAGGGAGCCTCCCTCCTCCCCTCCCCATGGTTGCCTCCTTGACTCCACCTCTGGGGTCAGCCACTCCCCACCCACAGCCCAACAAGGCTGAGAGGGGACCGAAGCCACCCCACCACCCTCCCATGGGACCCAGAGGCTGGCACTCACCGGGCCTACTTGAAAAGCTTCCATCTGGCTCAGGCTGCAGGGAGAGTTTTGGGGCTCACACCGCAGGACCGACCCATGCGGGAGCCGCCAAGAGCATAGAACCTCACAGGGCCCACGGTCACCACCACCAGCAGAGGCCCTCACAAAGGGCCTGGCTTCACCACTAGAACCTCACAATGGTCTCTAGGTCACCACCGCTGGTCCGCAGGTTTACTCCTTCCCTTTGACTGTGTTACACCTGGAAGCCCCCTTAGGCTCCTATCTTTAGCTTTCCCCTTTCTTCTTTTTTTTTTTTTGTGGGTACCGGGGGGTCGACCTCAGGACCTCGCGCCCCAACAGGCACCCGTGCCGCTGAGCGATATCACCGGCCCCTTTTTCGTATGTGGGATCTGGGAGTCGAACTCGGGTCCTCGCGCTTGCAAGGCAGGCGCTTATGCCGCTGAGCCATCTCACCGGCCCTCCCTTTTCTTCTTTCTCTGGTTTTGTTGCTGTCTTGAAGAGTAACCATGATCTCAAAAGATATCCAGACAGAGCGTGACTTGGATACCCACTGTCTCTATTGTGTAGTAGCCACTTCCGGTTTGGGTGAAAGAAGACCCCAAAAGCCCAGAAAAATGGATAACTGAGACCCCAAAGGTAAAGTCAGTGAAACTGGGGAGTTGACTGGAAGCCTTCCTTCACTTAAAAGTGTGTGTGAGGGGAGAGGGAAACGTATGAGGGTACTAGTTTGTAATGAACCCTCATTTCACCCATTTCATTAGGTCAAACCCAACCTACGAAGTGGTTGTGCCCAGCAGAAGGCAGACAGCAAGAATTAGGTTGGTGGTTCTCACCTGAGAAAAATGTCTAAATACTGATACTTGGGCCTCATCTCAAAGCAGTAAAGTTAGAATCTCAGCATACGGGGTCCTAATTTTCGGCCTTTTTTTTTTTTTTTAAAGCTCCTTGTGTGTTTTTTAGTGACAGCCAGGGATGAGAACCTTGGCAGTAAGTGAACTTTTAATTTGGGGTGTCAGAGGAAGTGCGGTTAGTGATGTGGTAAAAGTCAGGGTGCTCCGAAAACATTGACCTGGACCCTGAATACTGTGACGGTGTAGTGGCCAACACGACATGGATCATGTTTTCTCTGAAGCCTTTTTATAGCACCAGTCTCTTGGACAATCTGATGTTGAGTGCCGATGGTGATAGCTAGGGAAGAAAAGGCCCCTTGTCAGCGGTCTCCATGGTTTACCCTGCTGGCCTAAGCACTCCCCAGTCTCCTGGGTGGTAACTTTATGGCCAAGAATACCTCTGTTACAAAAAGATACAATTTCTTTGAAGCTAGCAGTCTTTGTTTCTCTTCATTTTAAACTGTATCTTTGGAAGGAAGTCATTGTCAGCAGCCCACACTTAAGGGACTTATGTACCTGTGCTGGAAAGCAGAATATTACCCAAAGTATTTGGAATTAATTTACTTGAGCGATTTGTCTCTTCTCCCTCATTTATTTATTTGATCATTTTTATATTTGTATAGACTCCTTGATATGTTTATTTTATATTTTGGATTATAGTCCAGTAGAATTTTATTTTGTTGCTGAAATTGTTCCAGCTTTGGCCATCAGAAGCTCTTCCTTTTGTGTCCTATTTCCCTTTGTCATTCCCCCATCTGATTTTTTGCTAGCAATTCCTTACTTTCTGGCACTACAAGATGTTCTAGCTTCATCTTCTGTATTTCTTGTCCAAATCCAAGAATTGATCATTTTTCCAAAGAACCTTGGCTCCACTCATTGAAAAATAGTTGTTATGGTTTAAATCAAGAATGTCTCTCAAGTCTCCTGTGTTCAGAGGTGGGGCTTTTGGAAGGCAGTTGCATCATAGGGGTGTTATACTCATCAGTGGACTGGCCCATTAATGAGTTCATAGTTGAATGTGCTGTTAGGAGGTGGGGCCTGGTTGGCAGGTCAGTAGGGGTTTGACCTAGAAGGGTGTGTTCTTGTCCCCAGCTCCTCCCTTTTCTTTCTGCTTCCTGGCTGCCATGGTGAGCAGCTTTCCTCAGTCATGCACTTTCACCATACTGTTTCTGTCTCAGAGCCAGTCGACCATGGACTGAACCCACTAAGAGGTGAGCCAAAATGAATCTCTTCTCCTTTAAATTGAGAGTGTCAGGTATTTTGTCCCAGCAAGAGGAAAATGACTACTACAATAGTATGAAAAATCAAGATTTGGAATCAGAATTGGGGGCATGTGCCTGCAGTCCCAGCTACTGTGGTGGCTGAGGTAGGAGGATCACCTGAGCCCAGGAGTTCAAGACCAGCCTGGACAATATAGCAAGACCTTGTCTCAAGAAAAATTAAAACCTACTATGATTCATAGCCAAGTAGACATCTATCCACATTACTCTTTCCCTGACCATAATTTGTCATACCATGAGCTGTTTTCCTGAAGTAACATGTGTTTATGTTTAGTATGTCCCTTATCCCAACACTTTCTGTGACTTCTCAATCCACCTGTGACTTGCCTTTATTCGTGACTCTACTCCAATTCTTTATTCTATGTAAAAGTAGTGCTTTCAATTATCAGTGATATAGAAAACAAGTCTATGGCCATACCACCCTGAATGCACCTGATCTCATCTGATATAGAAAACAATCATCAGTCATTCCCAACCCTCACAAAACTCCTAACCCATCCCATCGCTAGCTGCTATTTAATACACATATAATAACAGTAAAAACACTGTTTTATAAGCAGTTAATGTGAAAAAGGACACACATGACGCTCATCCCATTACTGACACTCACTTGATCCCTGACTCCTACCAAAAGCCTTTTTGAACATTACTTGGACATGGGAAAACAGTGATCCATAAACAAAAAGGCTTGATCCTTATGCCATTGATGCCTGCCATGTAATTCTCACATTTAAGTAAAACCACTACTTTATGTTATCAAGTATTCTCTCCAACACACAAAAACTGTGTGACCCTCATTTGTCACTAACCTTTGCATTACACCTGCCACTCAGTCTAATCTTCCCATCATTCCTGATAACCACATTGTCCTATGTCTTATTTAAAGGCTCCATTTTCCAAAATTATCAAATAATATAACAAATACATAGACCTAATTGCTGCACACCTGATCATGATTTCATCCTAGTCCCCTACTTCATTTCATTTAAAACTAAAATTAACTACAGTTATAAAAAAGTGAGAAATGAGTAAAATCAGCATTCTTATTTACTGAGTACTTTCTGACATCCCCTGGATTCACACCTAAGAGCAGACCTTCGCTTTAATCTTGGCCCTCTTTCCTTGGAATATTACTTATTTTCAAAAGGACAATGAATGTGAGAAAGAGAAATCTGTCATTCTACAAAAACCCCTCTTTTGTTACAAAGCAACGTGTATCAAAGTTCAGAAAATGAAAGGGAGATTGTAATACTGAGCCCAAATCAGCACAGGTGATCAGTAATTGATAAGTGAGTAGAAATGAACAGACAGGGCCGGTGATATACCTCAGCAGCATAAGTGCCTGCCTGGCAAGCGCGAAGTCCTGAGTTCGACTCCCAGTACCCTCATTAAAAAAAAAAAAAAGAAACGAATAGACAGCTTCACTTACTAAATGGTTGCTTTCAGCTACTGCAGTCAAAAGTGACATTTTCCGTAAATATCTTTGTTGGTATTTGTGACCATTGGTGGCCATAGCCCCATAAATGCAAATGAGAAAAAAAAATCACTCTGGGAAAATGAAATGAGAATAGAGATTTTAATGAGTATGTGTGTGAGTATAGGGGTGCTTACCTGTTCTTCCCTTGTCCTCCTTTCTCTTCCCCCTCTTATTCTCCCCTGAACTGACATTTCTATTTTTTGTGGCTCTGCACCCTTGTCTTCAAAAGCCTGGCCGAGGAGGAGGCTACCACAGCCATTCTCCACTCTTTCTTCCTTGGGACTGCAGGTGGTTCTTATTCTACAGATATGCTTATTCACCATTGAGGGCAACATTTAGAGCACTGGAGGGTTGTCACATGCAGAAGCCAGAGATATAAAAGGCATAACAGAGTTTGCAAACTCAATATCCTTGTTCTATTGTTCCCAACTTCATTTGACTCCATGGTAGACCTGAACCAAGAGCCCAGTGGTCTCTTGCATCCTCCTCTGTTTCCCTTCCTCTCAGCGTGCTGTCTTTTGAGAAATCAAAACATGAAGATAGAAGTTTGAAGTCCCGGAGGTGCCCCCTTGACTGTGTGTGACAGTGTTCAGTGAGGGCCTCCAGAAAGGTCTTCTGCCCCCTTTTCTGTTATGATTTCCATTGGTTCACAGTAAGGCTATGTCCATAGGAAAGGTTATAACTTGTGTCTGGATGTCATTCTGCTATACTTCTAGGCCCTGACCTAATATGAAATTCTAGTCTGTTCTATCCTGTGTTCACGTCAGAGAAATCATTTTCATAGAGAAGTACACTTTAGATCACAGTGAGGTTTCTAGAAAATCTTCTTTTCCTAAATAGGAGAAAAAGTGACACTGTGTCTTGGGTCCTAGAAGCAAGAGGCAAACTTTTTCTGTAAAGGGACTGGTAGTGAATGACTTGAGCTTTGCAAGCTGTATGTGGTCTCTGCTGCATATTTTTCATTTTTAAAGTAGCCTTTAAAAATGAAAAACTTTTCTTAGCTTTTAGACCTTACAAATACACAATGAAGTACTACTCTGTCATGAAGGAGGATAAACTTGAGTCATTTGTAGGAAAATGGATGCACCTCGAGACCATAATGATAAGTGAAATAAATCAGACACACAAGCTTCAATATCATTTCTCTTATATAAGAAACCCAAAATATAAATAAAAGGCAAAATAAAAGATAGATAATAGGAAATGAGGCGATAGATCTTTTGCAAAAGGGAAGGAGACCAAGAGATGGATGGAGGTGGAGCGAGAAGAGGAAAAGGGGATAACAAAAAAAGTTAAGATATACTATGTACATGTACCAACGCCCCACAAGGAATGTAATCATTATGTACTGCAAACACGTACTAAAAAAATACAAACATATGGGTCACTAGCCAGACTTATTCTGTGGGTCATAGTTTGCCACCCTGTTTTAGATGTGCATTCTCACTTCTCAAACCCATCAAAGCCCTCCCCAATCTCTTGGGCTTTCCATAAGGTTCATGATGAAATTCCCTATCCTGACTACCCAAAAAGAGACTACAGAATCTACTGTTGTGTACAGAGTGAGAGAGGAGTAACATTTTATTTGTATACAACAATACCCAGTAGGCCTAAGGCCACAGTTTGAAAGGCAGTCATTTTCCCCTATAGACTTGAAATGCTGCCACTGTCACATACTGCATGTTTTATTCAAAAAGCTGTGGCTTCCTCATCAGTGACTATAGAGGCTTAGAAGACAGTATAACATTCTCTTGAAAGTGATGAAAGAAGCAAGAAATCAATCCACAGTTCTGTATTTATTGGAAGTATCCTTCATAGATGATGGTGAAATACGTTTTCACACCAAATGTGAGATTCTTTGGCATCTGCAGACATGCACTAAAACAAATTATAAATTTTACAGTACATTCTTCAAGTTGAAGAAAAATTATACTAGAAAGAATCTTCTAGAACCAATAAAGAACATCAGAAAATGCGAGTATCTGTGTAAATACGAAATACTGTATTTCCAGTTAGTTCCTTTAAAATACATATGAATACTTAAATGAAAAAGATCATGACATTAACTGTTTGTAGTTATAATGTATGTAGATGAATTACGTATGGCAATGATAGCATAAAGGACAGTAAGGAATGCTAAATTGACCTATATTGTTGTATGGGTTTACATGTTGCATGGAATGATAAAATATCAAATCTAAGTAACTTGTGAAATGTTAAAGACACATAATCTCTAGAGTAACAACTAAAATATAGCACACCAATGTGACCTAAAGGCTAACAAATAAGTTGTGATGAATTCTAAGCATTAAAATGTTCAAATACTGGAAAAAAAATAAAAAAGTAAATAGAGGAACAAAAAACAAGCATGAAAAACAGAGTAAAATGATAAAGTAGTAACTTGAAATTCAAACATATTGGTAAATATGTACATTACCTTTATGTATTAAACACTCCAAATAAAAGTGAGAGTTCTGGGCCAGTGATATAGCTCAGTGGCATAAGCGCCTGCCTGGCAAGTGCGAGGTTCTGAGTTTGACTCCTGGTACCCACATATAAAAAAAAAAAGTGAGAGTTTTTCTGAATGAATGCAAAAGCAAGACTCAATCACACCCTGTCTCTAAAATGCAGAGTATTTATTTATTTAGAGGCAGGGTCTCGCTATGTAATCCAGGCTGGCCTTGAACTCACTATATAGCCCAGGCTGGCCTCAGCCTCCCAAATTCTGGGATTACAGGCATGTATCAACACACCCAGCAAGATATAGATTTTCAATAATCAGCTTTAGATGTGTGTTTAAATTCAATGTAAATGATAATATCATTTATGAAAGCATTTTAGTTCTTCCTTTCTAAACTTTCACTTTTTTCTTTTTTTTTTTTTACTTTATATACCTCCTAGAACATCTGGTGCCATGTTGAACAGAAAAGGGGACAGTAATTACTCGCTTTACTCTAGATCTTAAGGAGAAGTGTTCAGGTTTTCACTGTTAAGTATGTTAGTCAAATAGTATTTTGTCCAGCCTTTATCATATTGAGGATGTGCTCTTAGATTTCCAGTTTCTGGTGTGGTTTGGTTTATACCTAAAATATCTCTCCGAAATCTCATGTTCAGAGATGGGGCTTTTGGCAGGTGACTGGATCACGGGTACTACTCATCAGTGGATTAGTGCATTGATGAGTTTGTAGCTGACTATGCTGTTTGGAGGTGGGGCCTCGTTGAAAGAGGCGAATCACTGAGGGTGTGTCCTAGAAGGGTGTATTCTTGTCCCTGGCTCCTCGCTTCAGTCTCTTTCTTGGCCACTAGAGGGTGAACAGCTTTCCAATGAAATGCCCTTTCTTGTTTTGTTTGGTTTGGTTTTGCTTTGTTTGTTTGGTTGGTTTGGTTTGGTTTTTTGTTTTTTTGGGTTTTTTGAGACCAGGTCTCGCTATGTAGTTGACACTGGTCTTGAACTAACTATGTAGTCTAGGCTGGCCTCAAACTCACAGCAATCCTCCTGCCTCAGCCTCCCAAGTGCTGGGATTACAGGTGTGCGCCACCGCACCCAGCGTGCAATGCCCTTTCACCAGGCAATTTCTGCCTGGGAGCCAGCTGATCATGAAATGAAGCCAATGAAACTATGAGCCAAAATATATCTTTCTTCCTTTAAGTTGAAGGTGTCAAGTATTTGTCCCATTGACGAGAAATCTGATTAATACAGATTATGTTACTAAAAGTGGGGTCATTGCTGTGACTGTGCCTGACCATGGTGTTCAGAAGACTTTGGAATTGGTTTGTAGGAAGAGTTTAGAAACATTTGGAGATGCCAGCCAGACAAGGCTTAGGATGCTATAAGCTGAACTTGATATGCATTGCTGGTCTGAGCTCAGAAGACCAGAACACTGATAGGAATGAATAAAATAAAGGCTAGGCTCAGAAGGCTTCAGTTGGGCACAAGGACTCCATTGGCAGTTGGACTAGAGGTCATGTGTCTTATGGCCTGGCAAAAAAAAAAAATGTGTCTACATTTTGCCCGTGTCCTGTGACTGTGAGATGAAAGGCAGCAGGCAGCAGACTAATGAATCTGGTGGAAGAAATTTCAAGGCAGCCCTATGTTCAATCTAGCAGAGGAAATTTCAAGGCAGATTAATGTTCAGGTTGTAGCATAAGTACTTCTGGCTGTTTTTAGCCAGATTTACAGTGAGAATCAGGAGCAAACAACAGCTGAATAATTTGAAAAGTTTGCAGTTCGTCAGAAAGGAAGCACCTGCAAAACTGGGGCAAAGGAGACCATGGTTGCTAAAAAGATTAGTGTATCAGTCAGTGTTTACTAGAGAAACAGATATAATACAAGATATACAAATATATAAGAATTTACAGGACCTCAAGATGGCGGATGAGTAAGAAGCAGGCAGCAAAACTCTCTCTAAAAGTTACCATTGGAACACGGGAATATAGCGACCCAGAAAGCGCAGGAGGGGGGGAGATGCCTCCCCGAAACCCAGAAAAGTTCTGAAGCGCAATCTGGGACCCCCGGCACCAGTGACGGGTGACTTCCAACAAAGAAGAAGGAAAGAAGGAGCAGACCGCGCCCGCGCACCTTCTAATATCCCGGGAGTTGGAGCACCGGCGGAGGCTCAATTCTACGGACACACGGTGGCAGCTGGCGCCCAGGGAGCCCCCACGGAGGATCCTGAGACAGCGGCGGGGCAGGGGAGCGGCGGAGAACGGCGCTGACCGGCGGTGAGTGTCTCTCAGCCACAGCTGCCCCGCGCCAGAGAGCGACCGGCCGGGCGCCATTGTGGGGGGTGTGGCGAAACTCAGAGCGGCTCGGAGACTGCTCTGGGAACTTGTGCTCCGGACAGGGCAGCACGGGGCCTCTCAATTGAGCCCACGAAAGTGTGCTGAGGTCAGCAGGCGAACGAGACTGGACTCTCAGCCACAACTGTCCCGCGCCAGAGAGCGACTGGCCCGGCGCCATTGTGGGGGGCGTGGCGAAAAACCAGAGCGGCGGGAACCAGTGCAGGGAACCCGCGCTCCGGACAGCACGCTGAGCCTCTCAGGCCCAGGGATCGTGAAAGGGCGGCGAGAGCGGAGGCGAGCTAGACTGGTCTCTGCCTGAAAGTACGTGCCTCTGCTCACCACCCGCCAGAGGCCGCTCCTGGCTTACTGGGACGGACCTGCACAGAACAGGACTTTGTCACAAGGTACCTGCATACAACAGAGTCAACACCTGGAACTGATTCTTTTTATATTTTTTATTTTTATTTTTATTTTTTATTTTTATTTTTATTTTTTTTCTCACTGATTTGTTTTTTTGTTCTGGCGAAGGGTTTTTTTGTTTTTGTTTTGTTTTGTTTTTTGGTGGGGTTTTATTTTTGATCTGTCTGTTTTATTGTTTTTATCTTTGTTTTTGTTTCTGTATGTGTATTTGCTCTTTCCTTCATTATTCTCTCTGGTTTTTTATATGAGTGTAAACAGCGCCTCTAACTTCTTTGTGATTGTGGTTGTGATCTGTTCTTCCTTTTATCCCTTCCTTCTCTTTTTACCACCTGTCCTCTGCACTAGTGTCCCAATTTTAGTGGGATCCCTCTTGGTCCTCTAACCTTACATCTAATTCCTTCCTCTTCTCCCAATACTCTATTTCCTCCTTAACTCATCTTAAATTTAAACTCCTCAAGGAAAAATTGACATACATAGGACTTGTATACTGCATATAATTTTTCTGGTGTGTTTTAGATTTTGTTATATAACCGCAACTCTATACAGCTAAAAGTGGTAAATAACTGGTTAGCTCAGTCTGTCATTTTTTAGGCTGTGTTTGATGCTTTAGTTAACATTATAGCCAAATGTGAAATAATTGTTCTAAACATCTTTCCTTCCTGATATTTCATGATTGAGATTGACTAAGGGACACAGAAAATACAGTGGCACAGTACCAAAGAATCAAGGACTGGGCCAAACAGGTAGCAACTTCGCATACCCAACGAATTGAAGAGGTAGGATCTGGCAGAAAGCTCAAAACCTAAAAGCAAGCTCCACTTGGAAGATACTGCAGAGAAGTAGTCATCTTCTAAAGATCTTAAACACTAGCAATAAAGTAACCTACTACAGGTAATTTGCAAACATCACCCCAGGAATTAAAGAAAGAAAAAATGAGACGACACTTAAACAAGATGCAACCACACACATCCAATTCACCAAAGGCAAACCTAGGGAGCAACGAGGTGGGACAATCCGAAAGCCACCCACCTGGCCTATCTGAAGTGGTAACAACAAAGCAACTGAATGAGGTTCTGGAAAAAATTAAAACAGAAATAATCTCACAGATAACTGCAGAGATAATGTCTACAATGAAGACCATGCTTAAGGACACTATAGCTGATACAGACAAAAAAATAGATGAACTTAAGAAAACTATAGAAACCATGAATGCTCAGCATAGGAAAGAAATGGAATCTATAAGGCAGATTCAAGCAGATATCCAAGAGATAAAAAATTCCATTGAAAGTATTTGTAGCAGAATAAGCCAATGCGAGGACAGGATCTCAGATATAGAAGACAGGCTTGCAATTAGTGATCATGAAATGGAAAAATTCTTAAAAATAGCAAGGGACCATGAAAAATCAATTCAGCAGCTGCTAGATGACTCAAAGATAAACAACTTAAGAATAATTGGAATAAATGAAAAAGCAGGAGATAGCATCAACGACATTAAAACCTTGTTCAAAGACATAATCAGGGAGAACTTTCCTGGAAGAGAAA
Organism: Erethizon dorsatum; assembly: GCA_028451465.1. Taxonomy (NCBI): domain Eukaryota; kingdom Metazoa; phylum Chordata; class Mammalia; order Rodentia; family Erethizontidae; genus Erethizon; species Erethizon dorsatum. The sequence goes on along the minus strand of CM051842.1, from coordinate 117,785,908 downwards.
AGGAATTTGACACCCCTATAAGTGAAGCTTTTAGAACACCAACTAGACATGATCAAAAAAAAACTTCAGCCAGACATATTATAGTCAAGATCCCAGAAATTCAACAGAAGGGCAGAATCTTAAAAGCTGTTAGGGAGAAGAGACAAATCACCTATGAAGGAAAACCCATCAGAATCACAGCTGACTTTTCAGCACAAACCCTCAATTCAAGAAGAGCTTGGAATGATGTATTGCAAGCTCTAAAGGAAAATAATTTTCAGCCCAGATTGATGTACCCTGCAAAACTATCTTTCAAAATTGATGGAGAAATAAAATACTTTCATGACAAAGAACATCTGAGAAAATTTATGACCACCAAACCAGCACTCCAAAACGTTCTGAAGGACATTCTAGAAAGAGATAGGAACCCCAACAGAAGGAATCCACCAGGCAGGGCAAATAATTAAATAGCCGGAAAGCGGAAAAACAAAGAGTGGGAACCAACAACAGGAAAATATCATGACAAGTCAATACATATCAGTTTTAACCATCAATGTTAACGGTCTCAATTCACCAATCAAAAGGCACAGACTGGCGAAATGGATCAAGAAGCAAGATCCAACAATATGCTGTATACAAGAAACACATTTAATTCAGAAAGAAATTCATAGACTGAAAGTCAAAGGATGGAAAACAATACTCCATGCCACAGGAACCCAGAAAAAAGCAGGGGTAGCTATTCTTTTTGCAGACAAAGTGAACTTCAAGCCAAGAAGGATTCAGAGAGATAAAGACGGTCATTACATCCTTGTAAAGGGAACAATCCAAGAGGAAGAGATAACGATCATAAATATATATGCATCAAATACCAATGCACCCAGCTATATAAAACAAGTACTAAAGGACATGAAAAATCAAATAAGCACTAATACAATTATATTGGGAGATCTCAATACTCCACTGTCACAAAAAGATAGATCAACTGGACAGAAAATCAATAATGAAATAGTAGAACTGAACCAAACTTTTGAACAAATGGACTTAGTAGATGTCTACAGAGTGTTCCATCCCACAACATCAGAATACACATTTTTCTCAGCTGCACATGGGACGTTCTCCAAAATAGACCACATACTAGCTCATAAAACCTGCTTAAGTAAATGCAAAGGAATTGAAATTATCCCATGCATATTATCAGACCATAGTGCAATGAAATTGGAAATCAATGGCAAAAGATCCCACAAAAACTCCCTAAACACATGGAAATTAAACAGCATCCTCCTGAACAACCAATGGGTCACAGATGAAATTAAAGAAGAAATTAGTCACTTTCTACAACTGAATGATAATGACAGTACAACATACCGGAACTTATGGGATACAATGAAAGCAGTCCTAAGAGGGAAATTTATAGCATTAAACACTTATATCAGGAAAATAGAGCAAGCGCAAATAAACAACTTAAGGTTGAACCTCGAGCTTCTAGAGAAAGAAGAGCAGGTTAAGCCAAAAGCCCGTACAAGGGAGGAAATTATAAAGATCAGAGCAGAAATTAACGTATTGGAGAATAAAAAAACAATACAAAGAATCAATGAAGCAAAAAGTTGGTTCTTTGAAAGAATAAATAAGATTGACAAACCCTTATCCAACCTTATTAAAAAAAGAAAAGAAAAGACTCAAATCCATGCAATTGAAAATGAAAAGGGTGATATCACGACAGACCCTGCAGAAATCCAGAAGATCATCTATACCTATTTTGAAAATTTATATTCTACTAAGATGGAAAATGCAGAAGAAATGGACAGATTCCTAGATTCGTATGAATTACCAAAGCTGAATCAAGAAGATTTAAAAATCCTAAATAAACCAATATCAGCCAATGAAATTGAAGATGTAATTAAAAACCTCCCAACAAAGAAAAGCCCAGGCCCTGATGGATTCACTGCCGAATTCTACAAGAAATTTAGAGAAGACCTAACGCCCCTACTTCTCAAACTTTTCAATGAAATTGAAAGGGAAGCAATACTCCCAAATTCATTCCTGGAAGCAAGCATTACCCTGATACCAAAACCAGAGAAGGACCCAACTAAGAAAGAGAACTACAGGCCAATCTCCCTAATGAACATAGATGCAAAAATCCTTAATAAGATACTGGCAAACAGAATCCAACAAATCATCAAGAAGATTATACACCATGACCAAGTTGGATTCATCCCAGGGATGCAGGGATGGTTCAACATACGTAAATCAATAAATGTAATACAGCATATTAACAGAACCAAAGACAAAAATCACATGATCATCTCAATAGATGCAGAAAAAGCTTTTGACAAAGTCCAGCACCTTTTCATGATAAAAACCCTACAGAAAATTGGAATAGAGGGTCTTTATCTCAATCTGGTAAAAGCTATCTATGACAAACCAACAGCCAATATTATACTAAATGGCCAAAAACTGAAAGCCTTCCCTCTAAAATCAGGAACAAGACAAGGATGTCCACTGTCCCCACTCTTATTCAACATAGTTCTGGAAACTTTAGCCAGAGCGATTAGACAAGAGAAAGAAATAAAAGGAATAATGATTGGAAAGGAAGAAGTTAAATTATCATTATTTGCAGATGACATGATACTCTACACAGAAGACCCCAAAAACTCCACTAAAAAACTGCTAGATTTAATAAGCAAATTCAGTAGTGTAGCTGGATACAAAGTCAATACTCAAAAGTCAATAGCCTTCCTGTACACAAATAACAAACTTACTGAAAGAGAAATTAGGGAAACAATACCTTTCACAATAATATCCAAAAAAATGAAATACCTAGGAATCAACCTCACGAAGGATGTAAAAGACCTCTATACTGAAAACTACAGTACTCTGAAAAAGGAGATTGAAGAGGATATCAGAAAATGGAAAGATATCCCTTGCTCCTGGATAGGAAGAACCAATATAGTGAAAATGGCCATACTTCCAAAATTGTTATACAGATTTAATGCAATTCCAATCAAAATTCCAACAGCATATCTCACAGAATTAGAGAAAACAATCCTAAAATTCATTTGGAATCAGAAGAGACCTAGAATAGCAAAGGCAATTCTGGGCAACAAAGGCAAGGCAGGGGGCATCACTATCCCCGACTTGAAATTATACTATAAAGCTACTGTGATAAAAACAGTGTGGTACTGGCAAAAAAACAGACCTGAAGATCAATGGAACAGATTAGAAGATGCTGAAACAACCCCAGACATACTAAGCCACCTTATCTTTGACAAAGGTGCCAAACACATTCGCTGGAAGAAAGATAGCCTCTTTAATAAATGGTGCTGGAAAAACTGGCTCTACACATGCCGAAGATTAAAACTAGATCCATATCTTTCACCATGCACTAAACTAAATTCAAAATGGATCAGAGATCTAAATATTAAAACAGAAACATTAAATCTGCTGGAAGGTAGGATAGGTAAAACCCTTGGAGACATTGGTGTAGGCAAAGACTTTATGAATAAAAACTCAACCGCACGGGAACTATCCCAAAGAATCAATAACTGGGATCTCATCTTATTAAAAAGCTTTTGCACAGCAAGAGAAACCACCAACAGAGTGAAGAGACAACACACAATGTGGGAAAAAATGTTTGCCAGCTGTTCCTCAGACAAAGGATTACTATCGAGAACATATGAAGAACTCAAAAAAATCAGACCTCCCAAATTTAAAGACCCACTCCAAAAATGGGCATCTGAGATGAATACACATTTCTCAGATGAAGAAATACTAATGGCAAATAAATATACAAAAAAATGTGCAACATCACTAGTCATTCGAGAGATGCAAATTAAAACAACACTGAGATACCATCTCACCCCAGAAAGAATGGCTACTATTAAGAAATCAACTAATAACAAATGCTGGAGGGGCTGTGGGGAAAAAGGAACCCTTCTTCACTGTTGGTGGGAGTGTCGACTGGTACAGCCACTGTGGAAGTCAGTGTGGAGATTCCTCAGAAAACTAGGGTTGGAGGTCCCATTTGACCCAGCTATTCCCCTTCTGGGCATCTTCCCAGAAGAATTAAAAACATCGTACCACAGCGATATATGTGCACCCATGTTTATAGCAGCACAATTTGTAATAGCCAGATCTTGGAAACAACCCAAATGCCCATCAACTGAGGAATGGATAAGAAAGACGTGGTATTTTTATACAATGGAGTACTATTCAGCCATAAAGAAGGATAAACTGGAGACTTTTATAGGTAAATGGATGCAACTCGAGAAAATACTCATAAGTGAAATAAACCAGAAGCACATGTGTAAGCATCGTATTATCTCTCTATTATGAGAAACTGAAAGAGTAAATAAGATCCAAAATGTACAATAGACATGGTGAATCAAAAAGAAACTGGTCAAAAGGAAGGAGAGACTGGAATAGGGAAAAGAAAGAAGGGAAAGGGAAAAAAATTGTATATATATATATATATAAGATGGTTAAGATAGATACACTACCATTTTTACTTAGTTCATTGAAGAGTAAGGTTTGTGCCAATAATGTTTGGACAATTGAATGCTAATGTCTGGTGTCCTGAATAACTAACTTAAAGATAGTAATACGTAATGTATTAACCATTGTTACCCTCCTATTATGTTTGTTTGAAAATTTGTTCTTCTTTTGATTTGTTTTGTTTTTTCTTCTCTTTAAAATAAAAAAAAAAAAAAACTAAAAAAAAAAAAAGAATTTACAGATTGGTTTATGATGGCAGCCCTCAGAGTTGAGTATGGAAGAATGCAAAAGGTCCATCTGCACACTGGGGATCTGAAGGATCCAGTTGGAGCTCCATGTAGTGTCCCATGTGAGTCCATATCAGGAGGCTGAAGGGTCTGTGCTAGAAGGCTGAAGAGTCTGCACTGGAAGCCAGAAGATGACGTCCAAGATCAAAGCAAAGACTGGAGCTCCTCTGAAGAAGGCAGAAGCAATCTTTCCTTCTTTGTTTCCCTTTTATAGTATTCTGGCAATAATCCTCCATAAAGTGGGTCTTCCACACCCAGAACTATGCTGAGCCAGTTTAGTTGGGTGTTATTTACTCAGGTTGACACAGTTAATCAGCTATCACAATTAGCATTAGAAAGAAGTCAGGTACTTTGTACTGGGAAAGAAGAAAGATACCTTGAGGGCATCTGAGGAATCAGCAAGACCCAACGCACCGCAGAGTCAAGGGTACAAAACTAAATTTTTCATTTGAGAAGCAAGTCCCTGGATGTCTGCTCATTCAGAGCCACCTAGAGAAGTGTCTTATGGAGTTCAGCCATCCATGTACTGAGAGGCTACTGCAGCCATGGTGCAAGTGGGCCCAGCTACTGCTCAAGCTGGTAGTCAACCTTGGCATCATCCACCTAGTGCTCTTTGTAGGCATGCAGAATGTAAGTGTTGTGGAGTCACAGAGGCTTACACTGAAATTTCAGAAAGACTGGGAAGCCAGGAAAAAAATGTGTGATGGGGTCATGGTCCCTGATGGAAGTCCCTGAAAGGGTGAAGTATGCAGCTGTGAGAGTGACACTTAAGATGCAGTGAAGACCCCAGGAAGTCGCAGATGCCAACAATATGGAGTGTCTACCGAGGAAAAACTGGAGACAATGAGTGGAGCCAGCCCAAGAGAGAGGCCATGGGGACTGCAAGCAGCATGGTCGTAGGGATGGGGTCACCCAGGCCCTTTGGACCTCACATCTCACCATCTCACATCGCACCCTTGGTGCTGGACATGGAGCTACAGGATTTAATATTTGCCATGCTGGGTTTCTGTTTTGCTTTGGTCTGATTTCTGTCTGTTTCCCTATTTCTCTGTTTTGGAATAGAAAAATCTACCCTGTCCCATTATATATTGGAAGTGTTTAACTTTCTTTTCTATTTACGAGGGTTCACATCTAAGAGTTTTCCTTGAGTTTCAGAAGTGACTTTGGACTTGGAATTTCAGCAATGCTGAAACTGATAAGACTTTGGTTAACCTTAGAGAGGGACTAAATGCATTTTGCATAATGAGATAAATATGACCTTTTGGGGGCACAGGAGAAAAATAATTATGGTTAGATCTAAAATGTCCCCAAAAGTATCACGTTCAAAGGTGAGGCTTTTGGAAGGTGATTGCATCATCGGGGTACCATACTAATTGGTGGATTAGGTCATTGATTAGTTTGTACCTAACTGTGCTGTTTGGAGATGGGGCCTGGTGAGAAGAGGTAGGTCACTGGGGGCATGACCTGGAAGGATGTATTCTAGTCCCTGGCTCCCCCTTTCTCTCTATACTTCCTGGTTGCCATACTGTGAGCAGCTTTCCTCTTATATGCCTTTTTACCATGCCATCTCTGCCTCAGAGCCAGCCAAACATGAACTGAACCCATTAAAACTGTGAGCCAGAATAAACTTCTCCTTTAAAATGTGGGTGTTGGATATTTGTCCCAGCAACAGAAAATCTAACTAATACCCTGAGAAGTTGTTTTTAAGATCATGATTAAACCCCAGCTACTGGCTGAGTCAGGAGTATCCCAAGCTTAAACCTAGCCTGAGCAATTTAGCAACTTAGTGAGACTGTCTCAAATTAAAAATAAATAGGGCTAGAGATGTAGCTCAGTGTGAAGGTCCTGAGTTCAGTCCCAAGTACTTCAAAGAAAATCATGATTGGTGTTTAATTTTATCAAATGCATTTTTTATGCAATGTGACATTACTGTGTTTTCACAATTTTATAGACGGTACGAATTAGCTTGTCAAATATTTTAAACTTTTAAAAATAAGTTTATTGAGGAACAATTCACATACTATAAAATCTAGCCATTTGAAGTATATAATCAGTAATTTGCAGTATATTCACATAATTGTGCAGTCATTACCATAATTGATTTTAGAATATTTTCATCATCTCAAAATGAAACTTTATGCCTCATAGCAGTCATTTTCAATTCTGTTTCCCCAATCACCTGGAAGACCCTATTCTGGAAAACTTTTTTTCAGTACTAGGAATTGAACCCAGGGCCTTTGCAATGAGCTTCATCCTCAGCCCTTTTAAAAATTATTTTTAAAAAAATTATTTAAAAAATAAATAAATAAATTATTTTTATTTCAAGACAAGGGCTCATTAAGTCAGTAAGTTGCCCAGGCTGGCCTTGAACTTGCAATCCTCCTGCCTCAGCCTCTAAGAGTGCTGGGATTATAGGTGTGCATCACAAAAATGGAATCATACAGTGTATATAGTATTTTCTGTCTGGCCTCTTTCACTTAGCATAATGTTTTTTAAGATCTTCCACATTCTCCAAAGTATCAATGATATATTATTTTATTTAATATTGCATCTATATATTTGTTCATTGCTGAACATTTAGGTTTTTTCTACTTTTTGTTTGTTATGACTGATGCTGCTATCAATGTTCAAGTACAAGTTTTTGTGTGGACATCTGTTTATGTTCCTCAAGTAGATACCTAAGAGTGAAATTACTGGATCATAGAATGCTAGAATATTTAAACGTCTGAGGAATTGCTAGGTATCTTTTTAAAGTTATTATACCACGTGATATTCCAACCAGCAATATATGAAGTTTCCAATTTAGCCACATCTTTGCCAAAACTTGTTATTATCTTTCTTTTAAATATATAGAAACTTGCTGGGTGTGGTAGCACATGCCTGTAATCACAGCACTTGTGAGGTTGAGGCAGGAGGATCACTGTGAGTTCAAGGCCAGCCTGAACTGCATTGTGAGATCCTGCCTCAAAAATCAAAACCTAATAATCCCAATTAATCTAAACAGTATTTGCCATAACATGAGCTAAGACAGATAATATCAGCAAATATGAAAAAGGGGATAGACGAACCATTGGGGGAGGGAGGAAGACCAGGGAAGGGGAAGGGGAGAAAAAAAAGAAACAAACTGTAATATATACATGTAAGTACTCCCAAGATGATTGTAAACTTTGTGAATTGCAAACATGCTAATAAAAATTTAAAAAAATTAGAACAAAAGATAAAAATATAGACAACTTCATGGGTATGAAGTAGCAACTCATTCCAGATTTGATTTGCATTTTCATAGTGGCTAATGATTTTGAGCATCTTTTCATGTGCTTATTGACTTTATCGATGTCTTTTTTGGACAAATTTCTATTCAAAACATTCACCTACTTTTAATTGTGTTTTTTTCAATATTGAGTTGTAAGTATTGTTTACATTCTAGATACAAGTTCCTAATGAGGTACATGTTTTGTAAGCATTTTCTGCCCTTCTGTAGATAGCCATTTTTCTTTCTTGATGGTATCATTTGCAACACAAAAATTTTATTTTCTTGAGATGCTGAGACCAGAGGGTAGAGGATCACAAGTTTAAGCTTAGCCTGGAATTTTAAAAAAGGAAAATTAAATTTAAAATGCCTACATATATAGCTCTGGGTGAAGGGCCTGAGTTGAATGCCCAGTACCTCAGAGAGAAAAAAAAATATTTTGATGAAGTCCAATTAATCACTTGTTTTTTGGTTGCCTGTACTTTTTGTGTCCCTAGGAAATCATTGCTCAAATTAAGGTCATGAAAGTCACTCCTATGAAAGACTCTTCTCTGTTTGATGATTCTATAAAACCATAAGTACATATGGATCCAAAGAGCAAATACGGACATAGTCAAAGATATGAAAGGCTTCTGTGCAAATATTAGGATGGTTTCCCTCTCAAGAATACAAGGCAGGGGCCAGGGATATAGCTCAGTGCCACAGCGCCTGCTTGGCAAGCGCAAGGTCCTGAGTTCAATTCCCGGTACCAAAAAAACAAACAAAAGCCACAATCTTTGAATCCTCCCACCAAGATGAACATTTCTAAAAAAAAATTACACAAGGTAGAGCCTTCATGTTTTGACTATGTTCATCTTAAGGATTGAAATGTTGAAGACCAGCAAGGGTTCCTTTTGAAATCCACAGAAAACGATGAAAAATGGTTCATTGTACATTTAATAAAACTGCGAAGTATAAAACAGCTTCTAGTTTTCTATTAAAATAAACTGTTTTTTATATGTGCTGGAATTAAGTAAACACTTAAATAAGTATGGGGAAAAAAGCTTTTCACAAATAATTACAGTGATACCTCTGGGTTCATGAACTTAATTTGTTCTGTGATTCTGGAAAAGATGGCCACGTTTGTGTTCATGCAGGAAAGATGGCCATGGTCGTGTTTGTCACCCAATGCAGAGTTCACAAACGAAAACAAAATTTTGCCAAAATTTTGCCAAATTGTTCACGAACAAAAGCATATGTGAACTGAGATACCACTGTATTTACATAAAATTCAGTCTTCTTAAAGCATATTTGAAGTGGCATTTCTATAAAAGATCAGAGAAAAGCATGAAAAACTGAAAATTTCAAACAAGAAAATCTCATATATGGATTATGTCACTTGGAATTCATGCCCCAAACTTCTGCTAATAAGCACAGAAACACTCATGTATGCACACACACAAATGCAATGCAAATAGAGGAAAGGCACAATGCAATAGGTTGGAATATCAATTGAGTTAACATAATGGAGACTATCCTCTCTGTTATGTTTTATAATTACTTGGTTTATCATTTCTTTTCCTTATGTAAGTGTCATCCTTAGGAACTGATCAACAACAAAGAAGTTCTATGAGATTTAAAAATAAACTACTAGCCAGACATGGTGCCACATGCCTGCAATCCCAACATTCGGGAGGCTGAGGCAGGAGGATCATAGTGAGTTTGAGGCCAGCCTGGGCTACAAACTGAGTTCAAGACCAGCCTAAACTGCAAAAGGAGACTCTACCCTAAAAAATAAATTTGTTAATAAAAATAAACTAGTATCATGAGTAGTTATGCTATTGGAAAGTATCCGTCATCCAACACTGAGTAGAAACAATGGTACAAAACTTCACCTACATGTTAACCTGGATGTAATTGAAGAAAATAAATAATGATGTGTCTATCTGTGGGTGAATGTGTGTGTGCTTCAAGCACCTTATAGACAAATGAAGGAGTTTATTAATTTGCAGTAGGCTATATTTATTTAGTTTATAAGGGTCAGCTTTCATGAATGGTTGTACATCTTGTTTACACTCTTTGAACACATGTACCCATTAAGCTGCCAATAGTGGTTCCCCTGGGATAAATTCCTTTGCAATAAAGTGTTTCCATGTGACTTCCATAGATTTGTACATTCTACAATATTTTTCATAATGCATAGGTTATATTTGTGGTTCAATAACAAATCCAGAACAAATATGTGCAAAAGTAACTTCTGGTGAAAACATATTGTGCTGTCTAGTTGAGAGAAGCCTAAAGAATCTATATTCCTGAGCATATCCAGCAAGGAGCATGAAGATCCAACCATGTGTTATAAGTCCTTCTCTGATTGAGGTGCATTGCTTGTGATTTCACTGTACTTCTTTCTAGATGGGTGTTACATCTGAGAATATTTTTAAGAAGTATGTCTAATTTTAAGAAATTCCAAATGTAAGAGCCTACTCTTTAAAAAATAGTGTTTCAAATATATTATGGAATTTAGAACATATTCCAGCTACAATGAGTGTAGAAAATACATTTGAACACTGAATGTACAAAGGAATTTGAAAAATATTATTTTTAAAAGATATTTCATATATACAACTAATAGATAAGAATGACATTTTAAAAGTCATTATTGTAGGGACTGGGGATTGAACCACCCTTTATTTCTGGCCTTATGATTTCTCAAATATTGAGTAGTTTGCCCACAGCAAGTACTGTTTTAAATCTCTTAGACAATAAGAAACTTTTGCGTAGAATAAAGACATTTCAATTTCTTCAAATTCGTAAGTTTGTGGGAACATGCAAATTGTATCAAATAATGATGAAGATTTTGTACAAAATTACCTCAAGTATCCATTTAATTATGTTCTAAGAGAAACAAACATATACATTAATATGTATCCACATGTATGTGAATTATGTTCAAAAATTTTATGGAAGAGCTTATAAATAAATAATTAAACGAACAAAATTTTACTGTTGGGAGCCTCTTGTTAGGTTAGGAAAATAACACCCAAACTTTAGAAAATGGGACCTGAGCCCCACCACACCAGCACAGAGGGCTCGTGGTTCATTCTTCCCAGGTCTCTCCTTATCTCCCTGCTTCAGTTTGATTTTTGGAACTCTATGTAAATACCATGATTTAGTTATGGAAAAATACTGTAAGACTGATACCTAAGTGACATGCACATACTCAATAAAGTCATAGAAAGCCACTTCCCACACTAATGACATGGCAAGGTTCCTGTTTTCCAATCTTAGATCGCGAAACTATGACACTAAATCAGTTTCCTATAGCTAGAATTTATCCGTATTTGAGTATGCGTATCACTCCAAATGGGCACTGTATAGCAAGTAGTTTTGAGAACTACCTAGGCACATACTTTAGAGTTCCAGATGAATAACAACTTCTCCCTCAACATTCAGGCCTAATGCCCAGCCAGAAATTTGAGTAGGACTCCTAATGAACCTGGGAAGCAAGCCAGATCAAAAGGTACATATTTCCAGAACTATGTTAAATAGGAGTGGTGACAGTGGACATCCTTGTCTTTTTCCTGATTTTAGGTGAAAGCTTTCAGTTTTTGACCATTTAATATTAATGTTAGGTGTTGGTTTGTCATAGATGGCTTTTATTACATGGAGATAAAGACCCTCTATTCCAATTTTCTGTAGGGTTTTTATCATGAATCGTTGTTGGACTTTATCAAACGCTTTTGCTGCATCTATTTTTATAAGTAAATGGATGCAACTTGAGACCGTACTCATAAGTGAAATAAATCACTCACACGTGTAAAACTCATGTTATCTCCCAGGTGTGAGAAACTGAAAAAGTAAACAAGGTCTAAAATGTGCAATAATTATTGTGAAGTGGAAAGAAATTGTTCAAAAGGAAAAAGGAACTAGGTTGGGAGAAGGAAGGGAAAAGGAAAAAAATGCAAGTTAATTATACTACTAGTGTCTCTTAGTTCATTGAAAAGGAAGGTTTGTGCTAATATCGATTGGAAAATTTTTTATGCCCATAACTTGTACTCTGAGTAACTACTTTAAAGATAGCAATACACAATGTATTAACTATTATTATTCTCCTATTATTCTGTTATGAAATAGTGTTCTACTTTTTCCACACACAAAAAAAGATACATGTATTAGTGCCACGATTTGTGGTCTTCCAACCCCTTAGATGTAACCACTTTCTTTTTCCAATAGGCCTGGACCCCTGAGGTTTGCCCAGGGATACTTGGAGACAATGTGGTCCCAAGAGAAAATGTTGGAGATACAATGCTGGCTGAAGAAAAAGTAGAATTGAGAAGACTGGGTAGGTGGAAATTGAATTCTTGAACTGCAAAGACCTCTGATAAGAGTAGGTTTAGGCCTCAGTTTGATTTTAGATGGAAACCGAAAGCAAAATCACAACAGTGGGAACAGGTTTCTTCGAACTAGCCTAGAAGCAAGGCAGCCATATTTCTTGGTGCCTTTGTCCTTGGGTCACTTTTTTTTTTTTTTTTTTTTTTAATTTAGACGGGCGGGAGAAGAGGACGCAGGACAGTGTTCCATACCACTCGTGAGGCAACACTGCCACCATGAGGATATTTCTGGAAAAAAACCCCACGGCTTCCTCCTTGAGAGTTGAACAATCCATTCTTTAGGCATGTTGAGCAGTCCCGGGGTTAGTTGGATCTCAGTTCTTCTTCCTTAGGCTACCTCAGGAAGGGTCCTAGTGCAGGAGCTGGCCGGTGGGGCGGGAAGACTAAATCTGCAACCGCTGGGAAATCCACACACAGGAAGTCGGGGGTGGAGTCCTAGTGTTCTCCGAGTGTGGGCGGGACTAGAGGAAGCCACTAACGGACAAAGTACTGTTTCTCACAGCCAGAGGAAGGCTGACACGTGGTATCCACAAGCTCTGGGTCCTGGGTCCTTTTAGTTAACAGAGCCAAAGGGCAAAGGGCAGGACGATACCTGGTGGCTTCCAGCCATGTGCTTACTGAAAGTCTCAGGTGCACTCAGATTGCTTGGAGCTAGGCCAGCACTGAAGAGAAGTCAAACCAAATCCAGCCCAGAAGGGTTAGCATTTCTACTAGGAGAGCAGACCACGCACAAACAGAGGGGACCGAAAACAAGTGAAGAGGATTGAAGATGCACCAACAAAAAAAGTCTTTGTCTGCTGGAGATGGCATTACCTGTGACCTTGCTTCACTTCTTCATACGTGGCTGTTGTAGCAGGTACATTGTAAAGAAGTGTGTTGTTTCTAGAAATGTAAAAACAGGCAAAATTTAAAAACATGTCTGTATCCCAAACAATACTTAATAATATTTAAAAACCATTACAGCTACAGATGAGGAAAACTTGGCGTAAGACTCTTAAGTACAAGGGGACATTATCCCCTTGTTTTAAAGTACAATATGTTTTAAAGTACATAAACTACATATGTTTTAAAGTACATATTACTTGTGCAAAGGAAGATGTAAAAATGCACGGCAAGACCCTTTGGGTCGTTTCTTACTGTGACTGAGATACCTTTTGTTTTCTACTTTATTATTTCTTAAACTTTCAATACTTTATCAGCAGCAGGTAAATTTTTATAATTTCTTAAGATAGTTCTTCTAGAGTAAAATACAAAAAGCATTCCAAGCATTAATATATATCTATATGCTACTATGCAAGAGTGCAAATTGCATAAGTTAGTGCTGAAGACTTCGTGCAAAACTATACCCAGTATGTACCCAAATATGTTTAAAGAGAAGCAAACGTATATAAATTATTATATCCGATGATATATGTGAAAAGTTATATTATTTTACAATAATAGTCAATGTTATACCTAGTGTGAGTGTGCCTCCGAAGTTGAAATTCTCAGCATATTTATGTCTCTATTTGTACTTATATAAAGAGAAATTATTGAAAGATTATAGCCATATGTAGTGGTGTGAGTGCAACCATTTCAAAGTTTTCTTAGGATATACATCTAAGTGACTGAATTTGAGAAGTACCAATTTTTTAACCTACCTTTAAGACCAAAGCATTTGCTAAATTTTGCTCTTTACAAACTTTGAACAGACATTTGAGCAGGTAGGGTGACTATTTAATTTCTAGACCAATATATTTTTTCCAGTTATTAAAGTACAATTGGCAAATGAAAATTGGATATATTTAGGGTATGCAACAACATGTTTTGATACTTGCTTACATTGTGATTACCACAATCAAGCTAATTAACATATCTATCCCCTCATAATGAGGTTAACGTATTTTGCATGTATGATAACCCTTGAAATCTACTCTAACAATTTTCAAGAGAAATAACAATTTCATCTTCATTTATTGAATTGTTTGCTCTACAGTTTTAAAAAATTTTTTAATAAAAATTTAGTGTAAATTCTAAAAGTGTGTTTTTTAAAAAGACTCTAATATACTGAAGTATAAGTATAATCTCATTATTGGGAGAGATACGTACTGTATATATGTCACCATAGCAGTGTTTAGGTAAGGCAGGCCTCAATATCAAGATTCTTGAATAGTAGGATTATAGGTATTTTGTGTCCTGCGTATGCATTAAAAAACATTAAAAATCCAATATTTAATGAATGGGTCAACCAAGAAGCTCTTTGGGCATGTTTTTTTGTCTAAAATCCAGGTTTTGCAAATGTTTGGGAATAATTTTAATCTACTCAGGAATCAGAAATGAAAAATATTGGACTTAAAATGTGATGCATATATGAATCCAATTTAATTGTAAATTTATTGTAGTGTATCACAGTAACTATATATATATATATATATATATATATATATATATACATATAATGGGAGTAAATTAGTGCTCAATGCCAGATTTAATGACTTACGATCAACATATGGTAATTTTCTGACTTCTTCGTAAGCACTGGTTTGCGCATGAGAAAACATTATGGGACTGTCTCCGAAGACTTAATGAATGAGTAGTGTCCACAAATGTAACAAAATCATGGGAAGCCATTAAAGGAATGCACAAAGGGAAGCAAAATGCTTATGTGCCAATGTGAAATGATGAAACTATGGGACAAATTCATGCCTCTTTTTACTAAAATTCATACAAGTTCCAGTATTTTTTTCACTTCCAAAAGGGTCATAGTCTGGAATTTGGATGTGAGAGCTGGTTGGACTTCCTCTTGTGGTTCTAGCCATGACTAAGGACAAAGGTCCAGGTCAGAAAATGGAGGACTCCCAGGGAATCTGGCAATGGGACAAGTCACCTGACCTGGTGCCTAGATTTGCATTTTCCCAGGCCCTTATTTCCTTGTTTTGGTCACTTTCTCAGCCCTAAATTGCTGAGAATTCCTCATTGAAGTGAAAAAAAAAATGGAAAAATGTTGGGAATCAAGGGTGAATGAAAAGGAGATCTGTAAAGCATGGGTGAACTGGAAATGGAATTCATGAAATCAAAGTTTAACTAATGAAACTGGGTGGTTTAGGCCTCAGTTTGATTTCAGAGGGAATCCAGAAGCGAAAGTGATTACCACAAATAGATTTCCCCCAAATAGTGCAAATAGCTGGGCTGATTTGTTTCCTGGCTCCTTTGTCTCACGGTGACTTTTTTTCAGATTGGATGGGCGGGAGCAAAAGGGCCTGGGAAGCAAGGGCTAATCCACTTTTCCAGAGCAATACTGCCATCAAGAGGAAGTAGTCTGACAAAACCCCTAGTCACAAAAGAGAATTCTGTGAGCACTACTGGTTGAGAAAGGTTGGGCCTTTTGTGGAGTGGACCGTGACTCTAAGCAGGTTTCCTTCACTTAAGTCAGGAGGCCTGGACAAAGGCAGGATCCTAGGGAAGAAGGTGGTGGGACGGTGGGGAGCAGGTAGGTCAAGTACACGAAGTAGGAGGGCTCAAATATGTACCCAGTGAAGACAGGGGTAGGACAGGTCACTCAGATCCTGTTTGGGTGGGATCTGAGCATGTGACTCCTAGATTGCCTTTTGGACAGTGAGACAGTAGGCTGGCACAAGGTGTCAGCAGTGTTAGAGGGCCAGGGTGGAGGAAGGAAATCTCATTCCAAGTGGCATCTAACAGTAGCCAATGTGCTTGGTGGAGATGTCAGATTCATCCGGAAGTCTAGTGCCTCATTGCTTAGAGCAAGGAGGGCTTGATGAGAAGGAGGGTGTGCCAGTGTGCCAAGCCAATAAATTCCAGAACATCAGTAGGAATAGAGAGATACACACAAAAAATGGACCAAGGATGGAGAAAGCATGGAGGTATTTTCTGAGCCCAGGAGGTAACAGCTGCATTGGCTGGGCAGCCTTTTCCTAGGGCCCAGTGTGAAGGCACATGCTCATTTAGAGGGACCTGCTCTTATCTCAGCTTTCATAGGGGACAGAAAAAGGGGTTTTCGGCTCCGGGATTTCCCCTAAGAAAGATGAGTCCTTGAGGCTTGGGACCTAACTGTTCATTCATGCTAGCAAGTGTTGTTCTCTCTACCTGCTTCTTAGTGATCACACAACCACACTCCACAGGAAAGGAGACAGGTGGGGCCAAAGAGTATCACTGAGGTTTCTTTTGCAAGACTGGTGGTGGGAAAGGGCAAAGGGCCCATTTTCCAGGCTCAACTATAGCAGGTAGTCTTCTTAAAGCTTGGGGAAGATTGCAACGCAGTCTCCAAGTCATCATCAGGAGAAAGGCCCACACTTTCACCTTAGGAGTGAAAAAGCAAAGAGTTGGAACTTTGGAATCAAATGTTCTCATTGTAAATACAAGAAAAAAAAATAACACAACAACAACGAAGTCTTACTCTACTTTTTACACACAGGATTAATTCAAGTTGAACATGTAAACATGGATTCAGAAAACTGAGTAGGTACAAAGGAAGTGTGTAGAAACCTTGAAATCAAGCAAATGACTGTGACTGTCTGGAGTGATGCTTGCAATGGCTTGCCTTCCAATTTTAACTTACTCTAGTCTAAAGTCTTGAAAATGAGAAAAGGTTACTTTTGAATTCTTTTGTATGGTACTGGGGATCAAATGAAATTTTTGCAAAATCACGAAAACAACACCATCCCAATATATAACTGCGAAAATAAATATTACAAGATGTATTTTTCCTTAAAAATTTGCATGCTTCTCTTTATATACAAATTTTAAAGGCCTTCCTTTTAATTTTTCTGCAAACAACGCTGTTTCCAAATTCTACTTAACAGGAAATTCATCTTTCTGAAACATATTTAATGACATGTGATGACGTTTGTGATATAAGACCTGGAAAAACAATAATGGAAACAACTCAACCTGAAAAGATAGTCCACATATAAGTCAAAAACTTCATACCAATAAGTCCTGACAACCTGTAATGTGTGCTGATAGGTGTATAATTGTCTGATAAATAGAGCAAAAAACAATAGGTCAAACACAGAGGTAATATTTATTCTATAGAACCTCTTCTTCCCTTTTTTTTTTTTTTTTTTTTTTGGCAGTGCTAAGGAAGGAACCTGGGGCTTCACACATGCTAGGCAAGTGCTCCACCTCGGAGGGGCATCTGCAGGCCCATCCATTGAGCTTCTAGACTTACACACACCTCTCTTTTTTTCCTTTTCTTTTTTTTTTTTTTTTTTTTTTTTTTTTTTTTTTTTGAGACAGGATCTCTCTGTGTGTTCAGGCTGGCAGTGAACTCACTATGTAGCTCAAGCTGGCGTTTAACTCGTGGCGATCCTCCTGCCTCAGCCTCCCGAGTGCTGGGATTACAGGTGTGCACCACTACTCCTGGCACACATACCATTTCTTTTCTTTCTTTTTTTTTTTTTTTAATATGCGGGTACCGGGAGTCGAACTCAGGACCTCGTGCTTGCCAGGCAGGCGCTTATGCTGCTGAAGGATATCACCGGCCCAACACATACCATTTCTTAACTGATATTTGCCCCACTCAGTGATTCTCTTCAAGATGGATTTTAGTCTTAGGGTTTGGTCAACCATAAAGGAATGTTATGAGATTAACTCATAAAAATTATGTTTCCTGTGAATAGCTAATGCTATCGAAAGTTGTCTACTGTCCAAATTTGAGTCAAGAATTCATAGCACCAAACTCCATGTGTAGTATAAGCAGGGTGGATTTAAAGAAAATAAATGCAAATGTTTACTTTGTGTGTACGTGCATACATGTTTGTATTTAGCACTGCTGAGGAATATTGAAAGTATATTGATGAGATGTAATTAAATCTAAATAAGTAACATCATTGCTCATGAATAATTGTGTATCACTTTTATAGTATTAAAGCCAATGTACTCATCAAGCTGCTTGTAGTGGTTCCCTCAGGAAAGTGGGGTCTGGGATGTAGTGTATCCATTTGTTCTTGGTAAATTGTATATTCTAAGAGCTTCTTCAAAACTCAAAAACATACTTGGAATTTGAGAACCAATCCATAACAAATATATGCAGAAGTAATCATTTGTGCAATTTGATTTGTTGACATTAGAATTTTAATATATTTATACCTCTAACTGATCATAAAAAAACAGGAAAATTCAAGAGCTCCATATTTTAAAAATTCTTGTCTATGACAGTGGTATTACTTGTGACCTCTCTGCATTTATTTGTTTATTTATTTATTTATTTATTTATTTATCTTTGGTTTTTTGAGACAGGGTCTCACTGTAATTCAGGCAGGCCTTGAACTCACTGTGTAGCCAAAGCTGGCCTCAAACTCGCAGCGATCCTCCTGCCTCAACCTCCCGATTGCTGGGATTACAGGCATGTGCTGCCCACACCCAGCTTCTGCATTTCTGTATACATGGCTAATACCTCTCACTATTTTGTAAACAAGTATGCTTAATTATAAGAGATTCAAAAGATAAGAGGCAACATTAAAAATATTACATATTCCAAACAATAATTAGTTAACAATGTTTGCAAAGATCTCAAACAGTAATGAATGAGAAAAGCATGTCTGAACATTTCAGGTACTAGATAACTGGGATTTTAGGCATATAAACATGAAAATATATGACAGACATTTTTAAAAAGTTATTTCTTCTGGTTTGGGTTGAGGTTCCATTTATTTTTTTACTTTTTAATTCTCAAAATGGGAGCAAGTTGCCAACAAAGTTGTCGCTTTTGTAATTACTTGGAAGAAAAACCACTTCGTAAAATGAAATATAAAGAGATTTTCAACTAGGGAAAATATGTATTTATATGGAAACATGCAATTTATATAGCTAATGCAGAAGGCTTTCTGTAAAACTATACATACTATGAGTCAAATTATAATTAAGGTGAAACAAATGTGCATATATATGTGCATAATATGTAGCATAATATGTGCATAATATGTGCATAATATATATACTATATATAAAATATACAATTAATGGAAAACTAAAAATCATCTTTCATAATGATATATTTTTTAATTTAAAGAGATAAAA
This sequence comes from Erethizon dorsatum, assembly GCA_028451465.1. Lineage (NCBI taxonomy): Eukaryota > Metazoa > Chordata > Mammalia > Rodentia > Erethizontidae > Erethizon > Erethizon dorsatum. The sequence goes on along the minus strand of CM051842.1, from coordinate 117,766,511 downwards.
ACAATGATACAGAATTTCATAACAATATAGGAAATTAACAATTGTTCATATATTGCGTATTGTTATCTTCAAAGTAGTTCTTCAGATTATAAGATATAGGCATGCAAAGCTGATCAAATAATATAAGCACAAATCATTCTTTTCAGTGAACAAAAAGACATTAGTAGTATAATTATCTTAGCTATCTTGTGTGTATATATATTTTTTACACATATATATAATTTCTTTTCCCTTCCTTATTTTCTCCTTTCCCCCATCCCAGTTGTTCTTTCCTTTTGAGCAGTTTCTTTCCCTTTCACAATATCTATTGCACATTTTGGATCTTATTTACTCTTTCAGTTTCTTACACTACGGAGACAATACGATGTTTGTACATGTGAGTCTGATTTATTTCACTTATAAATATGGTCTCTAGTTGCATCCATTTACGTATATAAGCCTCGAGCATATCCTTCTTTATAGCTGAGTAGTATTCCATTGTATCAAAATACCAAATCTTTTTTATCCATTCCTCAGTTGATGGGCATTTGGGTTGTTTCCAAGATTTAGCTATGACAAATTGTGCTGCTATAAACATGGGTGCGCACATATCGTGGTGGTATGATATTTTTAATTCTTCTGGGAAAATACCCAGAAGCAGAATAGCTGGGTCGAATGGGACTTCTAATCCTAGTTTTCTGAGGAATCTCCACACTGATTTTCGCAGTGGTTGTGCCAGTCTACATTCCCACCAATAGTGGAGAAGTGTCCTTTTTCCTCACAGCCCCTCCAGCATTTGTCATTGGTTGGTTTCTTGATGACAGCCATTCTTTCTGGGGTGAGATGGAATCTCAGTGTTGTTTTAATTTGCATTTCTTGAATGACCAATGATGTTGAACACTTTTTCATATATTTATTTGCTATTTGTATTTCTTCATCTGAGAAGTGTGTGTTCATCTCAGGTGCCCATTTTGGATTGGGTCTTTGAGTTTGAGGGACCTGATTTTTTTTCAATTCCTTATATGTTCTAGACAGAAGTCCTTTGTCAGAAAGACAGTTGACAAAATTTTTTTCCCACTCTGTGGGTTGTCTTTTCACTCTATTGGTGATTTCTTTTGATGTGCAAAAACTTTTCATAAGATGAGATCCCAGTTGTTGATTCTTTGACGTGTTTCCCATGCACTTTGGTTTTTGTTCATGAAGTCTCTGCCTACACCTATGTCTTCAAGATTTCTGCCTACTTTCTCTTGCAGTAGATTCAGTGTTTTTGTTTTAATATTTAGATCTTTGATCCATTTTGACTTTAGTTTAGTGCGTGGTGATAGACATGGTTCTCATTTTAGTCTTAGGCATGTGGAAAGCCAGTTTTTCCAGCACCATTTGTTAAAGAGATTGTCTTTCTTCTAGTGAACATGTTTGAACCCTTTGTCAAAGATAAGGTGGCTGAGTGTGTTTGTAGTTGTGCCTGCATCTTCTAATCTATTCCATTGGTCCTCAGGTCTGGTTTGTCTTTGTTCATTTGTTTTTGCCAGTACCATGCTGATTTTAACCACAGTAGGTTTGTAGTATAATTTCAAGTCAGAGATTCTGATACCTCCTGCCTTGCCTTTGTTGCTCAGGACTGCCTTTGCTATTCTAGGTCTCTTCTGGTTCCAAATGAATTTTAGGATTGTTTCCTCTAATTCTGTGAGGTATACTAATGGTATTTTGATTGGGATTGCATTAAATCTGTTTAACAGTTTTAGGACTATGACCGTTTTCACTATGTTGGTTCTTCCTATCCATGAGCAAGGGATATCTTTCCATTTACTGATATCCTCTTCAATCTCCTTTTTCAGAGTACTGTAACTTTCAATATATAGGTCTTTACTTCCTTTGTTAGATCGATTCCTAAGTATTTCATTTTTTGGATGCTATTGTAAAGGGTGTGGTTTCCCTAATTTCTCCCTCAGTGAGTTTGTTATTTGTGTATAGGAATGCTATTGATTTTTGAGTGTTGACTTTGTATCCAGCTATGCTACTGAATTTGGTTATTAATTCTAGAAGTCTTTTGGTGGAGTTTTTGGGGTCTTCTATGTACAGTGTCATGTCATTTGCAAATAATAATAATTTAAATTCTTCCTTTCCTATCCTATCACTCTGTGGACATTTTACCTCTTCTGTAGTTGAGACGATTTGAGGGATGGGGATATAGTTCAGTGGCAGAACGACTGCCTAGAATGCACAAGGCCCTGGGTTCCATCCCCAGCAACACACACACACAAAGAGGGGAGGAGGAGACAGGTAAAAGAAAAAAATTATTTTGTATGCTTGGATTTGACTTTTCTGTGGTTAAAAAAAATCAATATCTGTTGTATTGAAACCAGTGGTAAATGGGTAAAGGAATTAAACAGGTCATTTACAAAACAAGAATTCTAACTGCTTATTATAAATAAAAAGATAATCAAATTTACTAGTGTTTAGGAAGCTGCCATTGTCAACAAACATTCCTAATACATACAATGTATAAGCTATTTTAGCCTGTGCTTTAAAAAATTAAAAATTAATAAGAGGAAGATTCCATTACCTAATATCGAAAAAAAAAAGGAAGATAATGAGATTCATGTGCTAGAGGTCTAATAGCGAAGATATGAGAATCTCCAGAATGTTGATGAAAGGGATGTTAAGTACAGATACGAGGGAAACAGGACACATTGGAGAACAGAAAATTCTGAAATAAATTTGGAATGAAAATAAAAAATTGGGGGTTGAGTGGTAGAACATTTGTTCAGCATGTGCAACACCCTGAGTTGCATCCCTAGCACCACAAAAAAATAAAATTGATAAAAATAATATGAATAAGATTCAAGATATTTTAGAAAGCTTATATACATGTGTGTTTAAATTACCTATGAGTACATTATATAGACTTTTATAGGAAATGACTACTAAATTATTCTAGGAGACACAGGGCACAGGAAAGTTGTGCAGAAAAGGAAAAGTAAACATAATTTTTAAATTTTTATTTATTGATTTTTAATTAATATATATCTGGGATACATAATAATTGTTATGTATTGTTCATTTTGGGGAGTAGGTACATAAACATGTCCGTGTTTAAACATGAATCATCTCAAAGGATGTTTACAAAGTCATAACATTGTATTCATTGGATATTGAGACAAACAAAAACTGGGAGGATGGAAGATAGAAAAACTATATACTAGTAAAGTAGTAATAGTAGGAGGGGAGTGAGGGGAAAGAACATGTAAAATGCTTACCCCCCAGAAGCAAAAGTGTATAAATTATGAATTATAAAAAAGTCTATAAATTGAGTTATTTTTTAAATGGGCAATAGGAGCTTCTATTTAGCGATATAAGTTAATAAAATTTCACCAGCAAATTTTCCAGGTATAGTGTTATGTGCCTATAATCCTGGTACTTTGGGAGGCTGAGGCAAGAGGATTCCAAGTTTGAGCTCAGCCTCAGTAATTTAATGACTTTGTGAGATCTTATCTGAAAATAAAAAAGGTCTGGGGATATAATTCAATGTGAAGGCTGTGGATTCAATCTCTAATATCACCAAAAAAAAAAAAATAGCTTACAGTGTTGAAAAAGTTCTAATCCTGAGAGGGAGGAAAGGCAAAGATGGTATAATGTTGTTTGTAAAGGATTGTGCAAGTAACTAACTCTTTAGCATATGTTGATGTATAATTTTGATTAAATCTTTCTTAAAAAAAAAGTCTATATACTTGCTGGGCATGGTATCTCATGCCTGCAATCTCAGCATTGTGGGAGGCTGCAGCAGGAGGATCACAAGTTTGAGCCCAGCCTGTGCAACTTAGTGACTTGGTGAGACCCTATCTGAAATTTTTTTAAAAAATTTAAAAAGCTGGATGTGATGTCTAACTCTTGTAATCCTAGCACTCTGGGAGGCTGAAGCAGGAGGATGGCAAGTGTTGAGCCCAGCCTGGACAAAGTAGTCAGGAGTGGCTTGGTGAAGACCTGTCTCAAAATTTAAAAACATAAGAAGGCCAGGGGATGTAGCTCATGTGAAAGCCCTGTGTCCAACCAATCACCAGTACCACCAAAAACAAAATAAAACAAAACAAAAAATAAAAACAAAAAATCCATTATATACTTGTAGACAGAGCTCTAAGATGATGCCCATGGCTGCCTCTTCCTGTATAATACCCTACAGCTAGGTATAGGTAGCACCTGTAAATACGATGTGATTCTGTAACATCATATGGCAAAAGTGATGCGTTTTTGCAGATGTAATTAAAATCCTTAATTAGATGATTGAATTAATCCAAAGGCAGAGTATCCAGGTGGACCTGATCTAATCAGGTGAGCTCCTTAAAAGAGTACCTGGAGGTCAGAGATTCTGTCTCGCTGGCCTTGTGAATTGTACGGCTTCCAGGAAATAAATTCTGGCAACCATCACATGAGTTTGGAAGAGGACCTTGTGCCTCAGATGAGTCCCCGGCCTGGCCAACACCTTCCCTGTAGACTTGAGCCAAGCACCTAGCTGAACTGTGCGCCGACTCCTGACTCGCAGAGACTGAGATGATACATGTATATTGAGTTAGGCTATTCAGCATGTTCAGCACATAGTAATTTGTTTCAATGCATGGGGTGGGGGGAGAGAGCCTAGTACTAGAGACTGATGTTTGTGCTCCCTCTTCCCCAAAATTCATATGCTGAAGCCCTAAGCCCAGGTGTGATGGGATTCGGAGAGGTTTAGATGAATGTGATGTCTCCATAATGTGATTTTTGCCCTTATAAAGAGACAAAGGAACCGTGCATAGTGGCATGCGCCTGTAATCCTAGCACTAGGGAGGCTGAGGCAGGAGGATCTCTGCAAGTTCGAGGCCAGCCTGGGCTATGAAGTGAGTTCAAGGGCAGCCTGAAATGCATAGCGAAACTCTGTCTCAACAAGACAAAAAAAGAGAGACAAAGGGGTCAGACCTTTCTCTCTGTACCATGTGAGGATACCAGAACTTTCCCCATCTGAAAACCAGGCCCTCACCAGGAACTGAATTGTCCAGCACCTTGATCTAGGTCCTTCCAACCTCTAGAATGGTGAGAAAGGCATTTCTACTGTTTGAAAGAAACCTAGTGCACGCTGTTTTGTTGTGACTGTCCAAACTGATTAAGATACCAAGAATAAAGCATACAAAAATATGAAACCTGATTTACCTAAGAAACGATAATGTAGGAAATTCAATTTACAACTGTTGAAGAATACTGGCCTGTGCGGAAAAATAAAATACTAAACTGCCGGCCTGTGAATTCAGCTTGATGACACAATTGGAAAAGGAAATATACAAAACAGTATATTTTTGAGAGGGAGTGTGTATGTACGTTAGGACCGCCACGTTGAGCCTTGTAGAAAGTGTTCTGAGTCAGTCAGGAGTGGTGGCATACGCTTGTGATCTGAGCACTGGGGAGGCTGAGGCAGGAGGACTGCCACAAATTCGAGGCTACCCTGGGGCACATAGTGACAGTATTTGGAGCCAGGGCCTTTAAAGAGGTAGCTAAACCTTCAGAAGTCAGGTTAGCCTCTAAGAATAGGTAAGAAGAGTTTGTTGGTATGACTTGGATCAGCCATGCTTCTGAAGGGTTTAGGTTAAATGAGGTCATAAGAGTGAGCCCCTCATCTTGCAGGACTGTCCTCCATATAAGAAGAGGAAGAGACCAGAGCTTGCTCTCTCTCCCTCCCTTTGCATGTGCACAGAGGACAAGCCATGAGAGGACACAGTGAGAAGGTACCATCTGCAAGCCCAGGACAGAGGCATCACCAAAAACCAAACTTGCGGGCACTTTGATTTTGGACTTTCAGCCTCTGAAACTGTAAGAAAATAATCTTCTATTGCTTAAGTCACCTGGTCTGATTCTTTTATTTATTTATTTATTTATTTATTTATTTATTATTTTTTTGTGGGTACTGGGGGTCGACCTCAGGACCTCGCACGCCAGCAGGCGCCCATGCCGCTGAGCGACATCACCGGCCCTTTTTTCGTTTGTGGGTTCCGGGAGTCGAACTCAGGCCCTCGCACTTGCCAGGCAGGCACTTATGCCGCTGAGCCATCTCACTGGCCCCCTGTGATTCTTTTAATAGCAGTTTGAGCAGACTAATATACTGTCTGCAAGTACTGATGAGAAAACATGGAGGGTTGACTACAAAAATGTGTCTGTTAGGAAACTTTATTGGAACCGTATCACAAAAAACAAGAGAAGACACTATGTCTCTGTTTCCATAGAAATTTGTTGCACTCATTATGTATGAGTGAAATAAGATTTTAAGTCACATCAGATTTCATCATCATATTATGGATTATATCGGTATTTCATAAGTAGTAAATGAAATTATTTCTTCAGTATCTGAAAACAAACTCAAAGAATAAAGATTTTGGCAAGATGCTCATATAATATGTGAAAAATAATAATATAAAAATACTGGGGACTGGGTATATAGCTCAGTGCTAGAGTACTTGCCTAATATGCATGAGATCCTGGATTCAGTCCTCAGTACCACAAAAAATGCTAGGATGGGCTGACTTTTACAGGTATGTGGGGCATACCTGTAACTCCAGCTACTTGGAGAAGAAGGCAGGAAGATCACAAATTCAAGGCCAGTGGGCAATTTAGCAAGATCCTGTGTCAAAATGAAAGAGGACTAAGGACATAGCTCAGCAAGAGTGCTTGTCAAGCAAGTACAAGGCCCTGGGTTCTATCCCTCGTAAGGCAAATATATAAACCTACTTTATGAATGAAAATTATAAAATTACATAAATTATAAAATTTATAAAATCATAAAAATTGGGAAAATTGATTCATTTTTAATTCATAATCTCTTCAGATTTGGATATTTTGAAATGCTGTGAGTCACCCTTCAATATAGGGGAAAGTAAAGCTATTTAGGTAGAAAAAACTTTAAATTTTGAAAATTATGCTATGAGCCCATGTAAAATAATTGTGCTAAAAATATAGGAAAAAATTAGATTCCATATGATCCAATATCTATTTTTATTTTTTTTTCCTTTTGTGGGTACCAGGGGTCGACCTCAGGACCTCGCACGCCAGCAGGCGCCCGTGCCGCTGAGCGATATCCCTGGCCCCTTTTTTTGTATGTGGGTTCCGGGAGTCGAACTCAGGACCTCGCACTTGCCAGGCAGGCGCTTACGCCACTGAGCCATCTCACCGGCCCCCAATATGTATTTTTAAAAACTCAGATATATGAAAAATAAACATGCCCACTAAGTAAATGCATTTCTGTTGGCAGAATTATGCATAAGAACACATTACTAATGTAATGTAATGTAAGAACACATTACTAACGTATGAAAAGTGTCATTAAAAATGTACATAAAATAGGGCTTGGGATCATAGGTAGATCATTTGACTAGCATGGATAATGCCTGGGTTCCATCCCCAACACTACATATACAAAAAAGTACATAAAATAAAATGTAAGGCCAGGTGTGTTTGCACAGGCCTGTAATCCCAGCACTCAGGAGGCTGAGGCAGGAGGATGGCTGCGAGTTCGAGGTCAGCCTGGGCTACAAAGTGAGTTCAAAGCCAGCCTGAACTGCATAGTGAAACCCTGTCTCAAAAAGACAATAAATAAATAAATTAATTAATTAATAAAATGTAGTTCTCCCTGAAAAGCAGATGTTGGAAACAAGGTAAAAATTCAAAATAAAGAGAGGAATGTGATTGAAATCTTAATAAGGTCCAATAATATGTTCCCCAAATTCACTAGAAACAGAACAATCTTGTATTTGTTCTAACATGGAGAATCAGCAGTTAGATCCTCACAAATAGAAATGATAGACATATGAGAAAAATAATTGATGTACATAATTATTTGATTTAAAGGGACATTTGGTAAGATGTGTCATGAACCAGTAAGAGCCATAAAGACTGTAAGAATCTAAAGAAGTGAACCAAATAACAGCCTTTTACCAAATGGCAAAAGGACTATTATCTTCTAGAAAATGGAGTGAGACTCTCTGGGAAGGTAGGAAGCCTTGTCAAGGACTACGGGGCTAGGTGACTAGAGATGGCTTCCTCCAGACCTAGAACTTCCAACATTTTCTTTTTCCGTTTAGTCCCGGAATCCTGAGGTTTGGCCCTTGAAGAAGACAACTTAATAAATTGGAAAACCCTGATGAACTAGCATTAAGTAAAAAGATGCTGAATTGTGAAGCCCCTGTCTGGTGGATCTTGAAAAGAGATGTCTGATGAGGGTGGATGGTTTAGGCCTATTTTGATCTTGGGTGGAGATAAAAAGCAAAACCACAGCTATGGGTGCAGCTTTCCTCAAACTGGGCCAAATGCGTGGCAGGTCTGTTTCCTATGCATTTGTCTTTTATTAGTGTTTTAAAGACCGGATAGACAGAAAGTGCGGTGGTGGGGGGGGTGGGGGGGTTAACATTTCTGGAGCAATACTGCCATCATGAGGAAGTCAGCTGATGAAGCCCCAAACCATGGGTTTTTCCTGTATAAGAAACCAGAAGGTGAAGGTTGGACCTGTGGAGAGATTAAAAAGCCCCTGGCCATGACTGTGGTTCTCTTTACTTCATCTCCCAGACCCTCTAGGTGCTCTGGACAAAGGCAAGACATAGCTGTAGAAGCTGGCTAGTGAATGGCCAGGACTGAACAAGCAGTTACCAGAAAACCCAGGCACAGGAAGTCATAAAGATAGAGCTTCCGGTTCCTCCTAGCATAGGCTGAACTAGAGGAAGCAGTTCACCAAGTGCAAGGCTTTGGCTCTTTGCCTTCCATCCCTGTCCCTTGGGCTTGAGGCAGACAGTCTGGGACCCTCCTCTAGCATACTGGTCCTTGGGTCCCATTTGATAGCATCAGAGTTCAGAGTGCAGAGGAAAATTTCTCACTGTTTATCATAGAGGATATATTAATATATTCAGAACCAAGAGGCAATAATTAATAATTTAAAAACTCTTAAGTTTTGTTCATCGTGGAGGAATGCACATGCATCAAAGCATATCTCAATGATCCTAGATGCCTTGTGAACATTAAAGGTGACCACCGACCATCTAAAATTATTTCAGTTACAGCAGGCCAAGAGAGAAACTTTCACACGTGAACACCTTTTGTCCAAGGACTCTAGAAAAAAAAGTGATCCACAAGCCTTATGTGGTATTGCACACCTGTAAATCCCAGCACTCTGGAAGGCTGAACCAGGAAGGGGCTCACAAGTCTGAACCCAGCATGGACAATTTAGCAAGACCCTGTCTCAAAATTAAAAAAAAAAAATGGCATGGGGATGTAGCTCAGTGTGAAGGCCCTGGGTTCTATCCCCAATACAAAAAAAAAAATAAAACAAAAAATTAAAAAGTGATCACACAGCCACATTCCCATAGGACACAAAACAGTAGTGACAATTAGGTTAACTGTGACAGTCAATAGGAGGGGCAAATAGCCTATCCTCTGATGGCTTGGATTTCACATGGTTCTGCTGTCGAAATAGTCTTCTTAAATCCTGGCAAAGACTCCGTTACATTTACTGCATCTGGAGCAGGGAAGATGTCTCACATCATTGACTGGGGATTAAAACAAAATGTTTAATCTTGAGGATCAAAGCCCATCCTAGTTGGCTAGTATAAGAAAACAAGTATGATTACCTTAAGTTGAACATATGAACGTATGGATTTTTAAACAGTGAATATGTGCAAGGAAAGTCCTCTAACAAGATTATCCAAGTACTTCTGTCTGGGGTAATTTTTCTAAGGTCATGCCATCAAGTATTCACTTTATACATGTCTAAATGTTTGCAATATAGTAACAAGTAAGGTTTACATTTGAAATCATGAAACTAAGCCATACTGCTCATATTTTAAAGTAGTCTTCACTGTTAGATTTCATTTCTGTGAAAATTATGAATAGTTCTTTTTACATATGGACATGAAAAGGGTCACTTTTTATAATGAAGGAGACAACAATTTTTGGTTACATTTCTAAATTACATAAAATCCAATCACCTGAAGGATATTTAATATCATGTGAGGTGGCCTTGGATACGAGGCCTGGCAAAAGTATGCTAGAAGGAAAAAAACTCAGAACTCTTGAAGATGGCCGCACTGCATGAAACTCTAAAGTCTTATCAACAAACCCATGGCTGTCTCTCTCTCTCTCTCTCTCTCTCTCTCTCTCTCTCTCTCTCTCTCTCTCTCTCTCTCACACACACACACACACACACACACACACACAAATATTCAAATGGAATGGATTTAGAAGAGAAAAGATCAAAATACCAGTGCTTGTTGCCATGAACTGCTTAGCCGTTTCTCTGAGTGGGTCATATACAGAGATTAACTTAGTACAGAAGAGTGACAATAAAAGAGGCAAGAGTTCTTAATGCCCTGAGGAAGGGTACCTTATTGGGCCTACAAGCAATCTTCATCAGTGAAAAGTTAAGAAGTAGACACAGAACACGATACCAGCTATCAGGAGTGAACAGTTAAGTCACAAGCCTCAAGTCTCATTTTCCTTAGGAAAAGACCCATTTGTGTGCCCTTATGAAAGCTGAGGTAAGAGCAGACCCCTGTAAATGAGCATGCACCTTCATAATGGGCCCTGGAAAAAGGCTGCTCAGCAATTTCTGTTACCTCCTTCCTGGGTTCAGAACAATACTTCCTTGCTTTCTCCATCCTTGGTCCTTTTTCTGTGCGTGTATCTTGACACTTACTGAGGTTCTGGAATTCATTGCCTTGGCACAATGGCATACACTTGTCAGGACCGCCTTGCTCCAGGCAATGGGACACCAAACACGTGAGAATCTCTGAGATTCCAAAAAGGAAACCAACCAGGACAGGCCGGGCCCCAGGCGCAGGGGCACACACACGCCTTTGGCGGGCAGAACTAATGGAACCCGCAGACCCAGAAAGCTGGCCCTGGGAGCATGTAGTAATCAGCGACAGCAGCAACGTGGAAGAGTCCGAAGCAGCAGCGAGGAGCCAGCATCTGGGCTCTGCAGAACTCCACCAACAGAAGACCGGTCCCAGCCCCCACATCCAGAGGCCAAGATCAGCTCCATACCCAGCACAATTCCCATGGCAAACTGGGCTGGAGTACACAGCACATTTCTGGGATCCAACATGGGCACTATCACAGAACTGTAAACACCAGAGGTATTGTACTACTTTTATTCTCCCTTGTTTGTCTCATTGGCTACCCCTTTCATATCTGGTTGAAATTCATCTTGTTTTGTCTTGTGTATTGTGGTTATTTTTGTTTTTGGATATTTTTCCTCTCCTTTCGTTCTTGGGTCGACTTTTTTTCTTTCTTTTCTTCTTTTCTTTTCCAGGCTCCTTCCCTTTCTTCCTTCTTTTTTTCACTGTTTAGATTTCTTACATTTCTTTTTTGTTTGCTTCTATTGATCCTCTTTCTCTCCTTCCTCAATTACTTTTTGAATTGAAACTTTCAAGTGAGTAAACACTGCCTCTTCCCTTTCTGATTACTCCTTCACATTCTATTTCTATCTTTCCCTCCTGCGTTCTCCAGTTTCCCAAAACTCAGGTGATCATCCTTTGACCTCCAGCCTTGACTCTACTATATTTGACCTCATTCATCACTTTATCCTTTCCTCTACCCAACATAACCCCACACACACACCCCTGCAAAAGGATAAAACCACTCCACTAAGGGGAAAATCACTGCATACAAGTACATGGTATATGTTTCATTTTGTTATATAACTTTAGAGTTTACTCCTGTGGTTGGAGGTAGCAGGTTAATGGTTTCCATAGTTTGTCATTAGTTAAACTGTACTTCAAACTATTGTTATTACTAACTGTACTACTTTAGACAGGATGTCACACATTTTATAATCAGTTTTTCTCCCCTGTATGCTAAATCTGTGATAGTATGGGGTCACAATCACCACCACAGCCCAATATCAAAGGATTGGGTGCTGAGCCAAATAGTAACTTTGCATTCTTTACAAATTGGGAAGGCAGGTTTTGGGGATAGCTATAAAGAACTACCTACATGTAGAGGACATCCCCGAAGAACAGACATCTCCTGGGAAGCCTCAATACTAGTGATAAAGCTATCTATCATAAGAAATTGGCAAGCATCAACATAGAAGACAAAATAAAATAAAAAAGAGAAAATAGAAAATGACAAGATGCAGAAGCAAAACGCAACACCAGACCCCCAGCCCACCCAGGACAAGCCCAGAAAACAATGAAATAGATGAAATTGGAAGTCAAACACTAGAACTTTCTGAAATGATAGCAACAGAAGTGGAAAAACTATAGAGAAAATAATCTCTCAGGTACAAAAAGAAATGATGCTTAAAATCAAAGATATTAGAGAAGACACAGATAAAAGAATAGGTGAGCTTAGAAAAATGATGGAAACCAAAAATGCCCAACATAGGAAAGTAATAGAATCCATGAAACAGATCCAAACAGAAATCCAAGAGATTAAAACCTCCAATAAAAGTATATGCAACAAATTGAATGAAGGAGAGGATAGAATATAAGACCTTGAAGACAGAATTGCAGCAAGTGATCATGAAAGAAAGATATCTTAAAAATAGCAAGAGGCCATGAAAAATCAATCCAACAGCTACAAGATGATGCAAACAAGAATAACATAAGATTGATTGGGGTCAATGAGAAAGCTGGATACAGCAAAAATGCCATAAAAAAAACTCTTCACAAAAATAATGGCAGAAAACTTCCCAAGTGTGGATAAAGAATTTGACATAAACAAATGAAGTGTATAGAACTCCAAACAGCCATGACCAAATGAAACTACACCAAGACATATAATAATCAAAAGTCCAGAAATTCAGCACAACAACAAAATATTAAAAGCTGTTAGAGAAAAGAAACAGATCACCTATAAAGGAAATCCATCAGAATCACGGCAGACTTCTCAACACAAACCCTCAAGTCAAGAAGAGCTTGGAGTGAACTTTTTCAAGTCCTGAAAGAAAACAACTTCCAACCCAGATTGATCTACCCTGCAAAACTACCTTTCAAAATTAATGGAGAAATAAGATACTTCCATGACAAAGAACAACTGAAGAAATTCATGAGCACCAAACCAACCCTACAAAGAGTACTGAAAAATACACTAGACAGAGATAAAAATGACCACAATTCCAAGAAAACAATGGAAAGAAACCACCAGGCAGGCACGCAATTAAACAGAGGGCAAAAGCAGGGAAAAGCAGCTGTTGAGCAGGAAAATATAATGACAAAGATAACTCAATACATATCATTTATAGCCATCAATGCTAATGGTCTCAATTCACCAATCAAAAGAAGCAGCGTGGCAGAATGGATCAAGAAACAAGATCCAACAATATGCTGCACACAAGAAACACATTTAACTCAAAAAGAAATTCATAGAGAGTCAAAGGATGGAAAACAAACTTCCATGTAACAGGAACCCAGAAAAAACAGGTGTACCTATTCGGTTTGCAGACAATGTAAACTTCAAACCAAGAATGATCAACAGAGATAAAGAAGGTCACTATATACTTGTGAGGGGAAAACTTCAAGAGGAAGAGATAACAATCATAAATATATATGAACCAAACATGGGAGCACCCAACTATAAGACAATTATTAATACACATGAAAAACCAAATAAGCAATAATGCAATTGTAATGGGGGACCTTAACACCCCACTGTCACAATGACACAGATCAACTAGATAAAAAATCAGCCAAGAAATAACAGAACTGAACCAAACCTGTGAACAAATGGACTTTGTAGATGTTTTCAGAGTGTTCCACCCAACATCATCAGAATACACATTCTTCTCAGCTGCACATAGGACGTTCTCTGAAATAGACCATATATTAGCCCACAGAACATGCTTAAGTAAATGCAAAGGAATTGAGATTCTCCCATGCATATTATCTGACCATAGCACAATGAAATTGGAAATTAATGGCAAAAGAAATGCAAAACTCCATAAATACATGGAAATTAAATAACACCTTTCTAAACAACCAATGGGTCACAGATGAAATTAAAGAAGAAATTAAACAATATCTGCAATCAAATGAAAATGCAAATACAACTTACCAGAACCTGTGGGATGCAATGAAAGCAGTCCTAAGAGGGAAATTTATAGTGGTGAATTCTCACACCTGGAAAACAAAACGACCATAAATAACCTAATGTTGCACCTCAAGCTTCTAGAAAAAGAAGAGCAAGTCAAACCCAAAGCCAATAAAAGGAAGGAAATTATAAAGATCAGAGCAGAAATTAACACAAATGAGACTAAGAAAGCAATGCAAAGAAGTAATGAATTGAAGAGTTGGTTCTTCAAAAGAATAAATAAAATTGATAAACCCCTAGCCAAACTTACAATAAAAGGAAAGAAAAAACTCAAATTCCTCCAATAGGAATGAAAAGAGTAAAATCACTACAGAGCCTGTGGGAATTCAGAAGATCATCAATACCTACTTCCAAAATCTTTATTCGCATAGGATGGAAAACACAGAAGAAATGGACAGATTCCTAGAAACATATAAATTACCAATGCTAAATCAACAAGATATAAAAATTCCAATATAACCCAATATCAGTTAATGAAATTGAAAATGTAATTAAAAACTTACCAACAAAGAAAACCCCAGGTCATGATGGATGAACTGTTGAATTATACAAGAAATTTAGAGATTTAATGCCAATACTCCTCAAACTCTTTAATGAAATTGAAAGGGACGCAATACTCCCTAACTCATTCCTGGAGGCAAGTACTACCCTTATACCAAAATCAGAGAAAGACCCAACCAAAAAAGAAAACTACAGGCCAATCTCCCTAATAAGCATAGATGCAAAAATCCTCAATAAGATACTAGCAAACAGAATGCAGCAAATCATCAAGAAGATTATACACCATGACCAAGTGGGATTCACCCCAGGAATGCAGGGATGGTTCAATATACGCAAATCAATAAACATAATACACCATATCCACAGAGCCAAAAACAAAAATCATATGATCATCTCAGTACATGCAGAAGAAGCATTTGACAAAGTCCAACACCCATTCATGATAAAAACCCTACAGAAAATCAGAATAGATTGTCTTTACCTCCATCTGATAAAAACCATCTATGACAAACCAACAACCAACATCATACTAAATGGACAAAAACTGAATGCTTTCACTCTAAAATCAGGAACAAGACCAGGATGTCCACTATCACCACTCCTATTCAATGTTGCTCTGGAAACATTAGCCAGAGCAATTAGACAAGAGAGAGAATTCAGATGA
Organism: Erethizon dorsatum; assembly: GCA_028451465.1. Taxonomy (NCBI): domain Eukaryota; kingdom Metazoa; phylum Chordata; class Mammalia; order Rodentia; family Erethizontidae; genus Erethizon; species Erethizon dorsatum. Next base: position 117,751,273 of record CM051842.1, on the reverse strand, counting down.
CATGATACTCTACATAGAAGACCCCAAAAACTCAATCAAAAGACTTCTAGATTTAACAAGAAAATTAAGTAGCATAGCTGGATAGAAAGTCAACACTCAAAAATCAATAGCGTTCCTGTACAAAAACAAAAAACTCACAGAGAGAAATTAGGGAACCCACAACCTTCACAATAGCATCCAAGAAAATGAAATACTTGGGAATCAGCCTAAAAAAGGAAGGAAAAGATCTATACATTGAAAATTACAGTACTCTGAAAAAGGAGATTGAAGAGGATATTAGAGGGCCGGTGAAATAGCTCAGCAGCATAAGCGCCTGCCTGGCAAGGGCAAGGTCCTGAGTTCAACTCCCAGTACCCACATACAAAAAAAGGGCCAGTGATATCGCTCAGCGGCACGGGCTCCTGCTGGTGCGCAAGGTCATGAGTTTGACCACTGGTACCCACAAAAAATTAAAAATTAAAAATTAAAATTAAAAATTAAAAAAAAGAGTATATTAGAAAATGGAAAGATATCCCTTGCTCATGGATAGGAAGAACCAACATTGTGAAAATGGCCAGAGTCCCAAAATTGTTGTACAGACTTAATGCAATCCTAATCAAAATACCATTAGCATACCTCACAGAACTAAAGAAAACATTGTAAAAATTCATTTGGAATTAGAAGAGACCTTGAATAGCAAAGGCAATCCTGGGCAACAAAGGCAAGGCAGGAGGCATCACAATCCTTGACTTGAAATTATACTACAAAACTACTGTGGTTAAAATCAGCATGGTACTGGCAAAGAAACAGACCTGAGGATCAGTGGAACAGATTAGAAGATGCAGGCACAACTACCAACACACTCAGCCACCTTATCTTTTTTGTTGTTGTTGTTTTTTGTGGGTACCGGGGGTCGACCTCAGGACCTCGCGCGCCAGCAGGCACCTGTGCCACTGAGCAATATCACCGGCCTTTTTTTCGTATGTGGGTACCGGGAGTCGAACTTGGGCCCTTGCGCTTGCCATGCACGCGCTTATGCCACTGAGCGATCTCACCAGCCCCAGCCACCTTATCTTTGACAAAGGGTCCAAACATGTTCACTGGAAGAAAGATAGCCTCTTTAATAAATGGTGCTGGAAAAACTGGCTCTCTATATGCTGAAGACTAAAACTAGACCCATGTCTATCACCATGCACCAAACTAAAGTCAAAATGGATCAAAGAGCTAAATATTAAAACAGAAATACTAAATCTACTGGAAGAGAAAGTAGTTAGAAATCTTCAAGACATAATTGTAGGCGGAGTTCATGAACAAATCCCGAACTGCACAGTAAATACTCCAAAGAATCAATAACTGGGATCTCATCTTATTAAAAACCCTTTGCACATCAAAAGATATCACCAACAGAGTGAAAAGAGAACCCACAGAGTGGAAAATAATTTAGGCAACAGTCCCTCAGACAAAGGACTTCTATCTAGTACATATAAAGAATCAAAAAAACTCAGACACCCCCAACTTTAAAGAACCAATCCAAAAATGGGCATCTGAGATGAATGCGCATTTTTCAGATGAAGAAATAAAAAATGGCAAATAAATATATGAAAAAAATGTTCAACATTATTGGTCATTCGAGAGATGCAAATTAAAACACTGAGATCCATCTCACCCCAGAAAGAATGGCTATCATCAGGAAATCAACCAATAACAAATGCTGGTGGGACTGTGGGGAAAAAAGAACTCTTGTCTACTGTTGGTGGGAATGTAGACTGGTGCAACCACTATGGAAATCAGTGTGGAGATTCATCAAAAGACTAGGATTGGAGATCCAGTTCAACCCAGCTATTCCCCTTTTGCATATTTTCCTAGAAGAATTAAAAACATCATACCACAGTGAAATATGTACAGCCATGTTTATAGCACCCCAATATGTAATAGCTAAATCTTGGAAACAACCCAAATGCCCTTCAACCGAAGAATGGATAAAATAGATGTGGTATTTTTATACAATGGAGTACTACTCAGCTGTAAAGAAGGATAAACTTGAGACCCTTATAGGTAAATGGATGCAACTTGAGACTATAATCATAAGTAAAATAAGTCAGTCTCACATGTATAAACATCGTATTGTCTCCCTAGTGTAAGAAACTGAAAGAATAAATAAGATCCAAAATGTACAATAGATATTGGGAAATGGGAAGAAATTGTTCAAAAGGAAGGAACAACTGGGATGGGGGAAAGGAGAAAAGAAGGAAGGGAAAAGCAAAAAAAATATATATATATATATATAAGATAGGTAACATAGATATACTACTAATTTCTGTTCATTGAAAACAAAGGTTTGTGCTAATATTGTTTGGACAATTGAATGCCGATATCTTGTACTTTGAGTAACTAATTTAAAGATAACAATATGCAATGTATTAACCATTGTTACCCTCTTATTATGTTGTTTTGAAGTTTTGTTCTATTTTTTTCTCTTTAAAATAAAAATTAATGGGCCGGTGAGATGGCTCAGCGGCATAAGCGCCTGCCTGGCAAGCGCGAGGGCCCGAGTTCGACTCCCGGAACCCACATACGAAAAAAGGGCCGGTGATATCGCTCAGTGGCACGGGTGCCTGCTGATACCCACGGGAAAAAAATGATAAAATAAAAAGAAAAAGAAAAGATATACACAAGATAGTTAAGATAGCTATACTACTAATTTCTGTAAGTCCATTGAAAAGTAAGTTTTGTGCTTATATCGTTTGATCAATTTTTCATGCCTATATCTTGTAATCTGAGCAACTATGTTGAAGATAATAAGCAATGTGCTAACCATTGTTACTTTCCTACTATCTTGTTTTGAAGTTTTGTATCGTTGTTTTTATTGTTTTTTCTCTTTAAAACCAAAAAAAAAAAAAAGAAAGAAAGAAACCAGCTGCTCATAGATGTCACCTGGAATAAGATCCCCACCTTATCCCTGCACTTTTTAAATTATTTATCGATTTTGTTTTTTTTGAGACTTGGTCTAGCTATGTAGTTCACGCTGCCCTTGAATTCATCGTGTACCCCAGGCTGGCCTCAAACTCACTGAGATCTTCTTGCCTCCCAAGTGCTGGGATTACAGGCGTGTGCCACCACACCCGGCTCATCCTCTACACTTTTAATACTGCTGATATAGGAACTCAATCCCTAAAGTGTAGGAACACCTTGTACTAGCTCTACTGCCTCATTATCCAATGGGCAGGGACAGAAGACAAAGGTCCAGGGGCTCTGCACAGGCTCTCCATGGTCCCCTGTTGTCACATTTACAGTGAGATTAAACCAGTGCCTTGCCCCAGCCCTGGCCCCTTACTGACCAGCTTCTCCACTAGGATTCTTTGTCCTGAGTTCCCAGAAGGTCAGGCCCAGCATGGAGTCAGGGCCCAGTCCATATTTGAATTCCAAACTTTTAGCTTTGGCTTTTGACAAACTCTTTCCTAGTGATGGCAGTGTGGCTCCAGGAAAGCCAGTGAGCCCTTCCCCCAGGCCCTCTTCTCCCACCCATTGCATCAGAAAGAAAACAGAACCAAACCAAAACAAAAAACACTAATTACAAAAGGCACCAGGAAACATGGCTGTGGTGTATCTTGCCCAATTAAAAAAGTTTTCTTCTTTTACAGTTCCTCTTTTGCTTTTGATTCCGTAAAAAATCAAATAACCCAACTTCTCAGGCATTCTTTCAAGCATACCATGTTCTGGGCTGGGCGTGGTTGTGCATGGCTGTTATTCCAGCACTCGGGAGGCTGAGGCAGGAGGATTGCCAGGAGTTCAAGGCCAGCTGGACTACATAATGAGTTCAAGTTCAGCATGAAATGCATACAGCAAGGCCCTGTCCCAAAAGAAAGAAGAAAGAAAGAAAGAAAGAAAGAAAGAAAGAAAGAAAGAAAGAAAGAAAGAAAGAAAGAAAAGAAAAGAAAAGAAAAGAAAAGAAAAGAAAAGAAAAGAAAAGAAAAGAAAAGAAAAGAAGAAAAGAAAAGAAATAAAAAAAATGCCATGGGGCCATGTCCAGTAGACTATGGCTCTGCCGACACCCTCTTCAGTCAACATTAGGGTTGTAGATTTTCACATTTTTAAGTCTTCTAATACACGACTCAAGTCTCAGGGATCTATGCATGAGGAAAAGAAATTGGTGGAAGCTCAAAACGTGGGTGAGGCTATCTGTAGGTATTAGACTTTGTGGTCCTTGACCTAGCTGATGGCCCAGGCTCCTGGGCTCTTCTCCATTTTCTGGCTCACGTAATTAAGAAAGTAACAAAAATGACATCATTCCTTTAACATGTCTTTCCAGATGGAGAGCTTATCAGTAAATATTTCAATTGTTCAAACCTGATGCTCAAGGTAAATACTCATATTTAGTTATTTTTATTTAAGGACTTTAAACTTTACATAGCTTTTGAACTAATAGGTAAAAACTTCATAAGATTCTTTTCTTTACATCTGTGCCTCATATTTATTCATGTTTCAGTTTCTGCATAAGCAGTAATGCTTCATATGAATATAGAAACAGTGCATTTTAAAATAATTGGGCAGTAGAGACTATAAATTGTGTACCCTACTCAGTCTCATCAAAGATGTACAATTACTATATTGTAAAGTGTAACTTCCCAGGGAAAATTAAGAGTCGTGTTCCCTATAGTTATAATTATAGCCTTCAGATAAACACCAATCTTTCATTGGAGGCAAGCGCTCTACCACTGACCTATATCTTCGGCCCTTTTTAAAATTTTAATTTTGAGACAGTCTCCCTAAGTTGCCCAGGCTGGACCTCCTGCTTCAGCCTCCTGAATACCTTAGATTACAGGGTGGCACTACACACGGTCTTACTTTTCTCCTTTTTTGGGAAAAGTGGTGAGTGATATTTAATTCTTTTGCAAGATTAAACTTCTCTGCACTCAAACTCCATGCTAGTTTATTTTCTTTTACATGATTCTGAATTTAATTTGCTAATATTGTAGAAATTTATATCTGTCTTCCTCAATGAAATGGGTTTCTAATTTTCTTTTCAGTCACATTCTATATTTGGTTTGGGTACCAATGTTATAAAAATTGTTCAGAGTATGTTTGGGAGTAATTCTACTTCATTTCCTCTCTAGAAGATTTAAAAATGAGACTGGAATTACTTTTTGCTTGCAAGGTCATAGAACCAACTTGTAACCATTTGGTATAGGTGCTTGCTTTGGGGGAAAATGTAAAGGATGGTTAACTTAATTATGATAGTTCCCTTCAGGCCTTTTCCTATCTTCTGCTTATTGCCACCTGTGAGGGTGCTGAAAATGAAATCCAGGTAGGCCATTTCAGAAGGCCAAAGGGACTGGTGTTCTTCTTAACTCTGTTTCCATAAGTTTCTACTCTGGTAATTTATCTTTTGTGATTTTCTTGATACTTTCAAGGAGAGTGTTATATTTTATATTTTATTTTGAGTAGAAGAGGATGAGGAAGTAGTCCAATATTGTCGCCAGCCATGTACAAATTTAAAAAAAAAATAGATCTCAATCTATTGTAGCAGTTTAAATGTGACTAACCTATAAAGTAATATGTCTCATTTGTTCCAATGAAATATTTCCTTGTTTTCTATAGAAGTTATAAGCAACAATATTGTCTCAAATGAGAAGAAATACAATTAAAATAAATGAAGGAAAATGAAATAAACATTTTTTTCTTTGATGGTGCTGGAGAATGAACCTTGGGACCTTCTACCACTGAGCTGCACCCCAGCTCTTGTCCAGGCTACCTCTAACTTGTGATCCTTCTGAATAGCTGGGATTACAGGTATATAACTACCATGCTCTGCTGAAATTTAGTTCAAAAACAATTTCAATAGAGGGCAGAAAACTGGTAACATGAGAAAGTCCTTATGTTTCCATCTTAAAGGATGAGCTGTGGGACAAATTCTGAGGAACTACTCATTGAGAATTATTCATATTTGAAAAGCGTACTGCCCAAAGTGAGGCATTGTAGGATCTGTATGGATAAGAGATATCTAAGCCTTCCTACTAGGGATCCAAGCAAACAGGTACCTCCTATTTGACATAGTCTAAATGGAATAGCTCCTTGAGATCCAGAATAATGACAGTCTCTTTGACCAGACTTTACTCTTCTGAGCCCTCTTTTTGATAAGACTCATCTTTGGGCCCAATTTTTGGTTGGCCTGGTCCAGTTAAAACCACAATCTTGTTAAGTCAGTTTAGAAAGACTCTACGCCGTTAACCTTGAAGTCTTTTATTAGTAAGAAACCATGCACTGACCCTTCTCACTCTGCTCCTTGATTATAAATCCCAAAATATCTCGAAAACAAATACCTCGATTTCTTTCAACCCTATTGCAAGGCGCTAATTGCAATAACCTTGAATAAAGTCTTCTTTACCATTTTAACAAGTCTCAGAATGATTTTGTCATTAGCAATAAATAATAAGCCAAGTAATGTGTAGCCTGATGCCTAGAAATGCCCTACTCCTGCTCTTAATTATTCAGAATCGTCTTCTTACTTTTAGACCTTCCTCCTTGAAATGTATTCCCAAAGGATACAACTTAATAACCTGAAGGTAGTATTTGAGATATAAATTTAAGTGAAGAAGAACAACGGCATAAGCAATGAAGGGTGAAAATTTAATTTCTGAGAAAACAAGATGAGGGCTGCAGTTTAGACCTCAGTTTGGTTTCAAATAGAAATGAAAAGAAAATGGCAGTCTAGGGCCGGTGAGATGGCTCAGCGGCGTAAGCGCCTGCCTTGCAAGCGCGAGGGCCCGAGTTCGACTCCCGGATCCCACATACGAAAAAAAAGGGGCCGGTGATATCGCTTAGCGGCATGGGTGCCTGTTGGCGCACAAGGTCCTGAGGTCGACCCCCCGGTACCCACAAAAAAAAAAAAAAAAGAAAATGGCAGTCTAGTAAGTAAGTTCCACCAGGCTGGGCAAAATTCAATGTAGCCACGTTTCTGGTGGCATTTTTTTCAGACAGGAAGGGCGGGAGAAGAGCACTGGAGGACAGGACTTGTGTTCCTTCGTGGAGCTCTACTGCCATCGTGCGGAAAGAGTTTCAGCATGCTTGGTGCCATCACAGTTCCCTTCCCATGAATCCTAGCTGTCAGGGAAGGTCCGGCCTGCAGCGAGATGGAAGAACCTTGGACTCTAGGCTGGGCCTCCTTGCCTTCTCTGAAAACCTTAGGAAAGACCTGGCCATTGGCGCTCAGTGTAGAACCTGGATGCTGAGGGGCCAGAAGTGGATCAGAAGCTTCTAGGAGCTGCCATCACAGGAAGTCGTGGGGAGGGGCCTTGGTGCCTCTAAGTGTGGACTGGACAGAGGGATCCACTCGCGGACAAATGCAGGCTGTTGGTGACATTTATTTCCTATTTCTGTCCCTTGTGGCGAGTTTTCAGGGCCTTACAAGATGTCCCTGAGCTGTCAGGATTTGGGTTCCTCACTGCAGCAATGTGAGAACAGTAGGACTATGCTGCTTCCGGGTGGCAGCTGCACACTCAGGCCTGGTCCCTCACTCCCCAGGTTCCACCCAACCAGTCTGCATTTGCTCCTGGCTCCTGGCTGGGCTCAGAGGAAAAGGTTGGCAGGCTAAATTTGGGCCTGGGTATCTGAACTCCCACAGGCCCTGCCTTCTTCAACTGCTAGGTCTTTCATGAAGGAGCTACTCGTGACTCAGGAGTTCAAGAAACCATTTCCTCCGGATGGAAGGATTGCCCCAGTATTGCCTCTAGCTGCAGTATTGCCTCATCTTCCTCTCAGCAAGTTTGGAAAAAAGTGCAAAAAGATATAAAGATACATGGGAGTGTGGCTACTCTCACCTGGATGGATTTGAGGAAATCTTCCCCATTCTTAGAATCTTCCATTTGATTTCCATGTAATATCAAAGTTAGTTCTAATGTGCCCTTTGTTTCATCCTCAACACTGGAAAACAGAGAAGGAAGGATGGAAAAGGGGAAAAAAGATCTAACTTACCAATCCTCAGAAGGCAGCTTGTGAAGAACTGAATTTCCATGTGACATGCTCTTCTTCATGCAGCATTCTATCTCAAGTGTTTCCTCTTCATATCAAATCATCTTCAGGGATTGGGGCCAAGCCTCAGGCTTCCATGCCTAGGAAGGAAAAGAAAATGTTTACATTTAACAGCTTGGCGAAGAAATCCAGGACTAAGACACATTTAAGTCACCATCCTGCCTCACTTTCCAGAAGTAGAAACAACAAATATATGAAAAAATATTCAACATCACTGGTCATTCGAGAGATGCACTTAAAACAATGCTGAGATTCTGTCTCACTCCAGAAAGAATGGTATTATTAAGAAATCAGTAACAAATGCTGGCGGGGCTGTGGGGAAGAAAAGAACCCTTCTCCACTGTTGGTGGGAGTGCAGACTGGTGCAACCACTGTGGAAATCAGTGTGGAGATTCCTCAAAAAACTAGGACTAGAGGTTCCATTTGACCCAAGTATTCCCCTTCTTGGTATCTTTCTGAAAGAAAAACATTATACCACAGCTATATATGCCCACCCATGTTTACAGCAGCACAGTTTGTAATAGTTAAATCTTAGAAACAGCCCAAATGTCCATCAACCAATGAATGGATAAAAAAGGCTTATATATATATATATATATATATATATATACAATGGAGTACTACTCACCCTTAAGGAAGGATAAACTTATGACATTTTTAGGTAAATGAATGCACCTTGAGACCACATACTCTTAAGTGAAATAAATCAGACACACTTGTGTAAATACCACATTGTTTCTCTGGTGTGAGAAACCAAAAGTGTAAATAAGGACCAAAATGTATAATACATATTGTGAAAAAAATATTTAAATGGGAAGGGGAACTAGGGAGGAGGGAGAGGTAAAGGAAGGAAGGGAAAAGAAAAAAAACAAGAAAAAAAGGAAAAAATGTAAACAAAGCTCTTGTAAATAAGGAGGGGAAGAGGGCTTGAAGGGAGGGTAGGGGAATGGGAAAATAAAAGAAGAATCAAGATATATCATGTACAGGTACAAATTCCCTATGATGAATGTGATCATTATGTGTAGCTAACACTACATATAGCTAAAAACTTATGTATAGCCAATAAACTTAATTTAAATTTTAAAAATTTTAGCCACTTCTGGGTTCTGCAGTTAATGGTCATAGTGTAAGCAAGCAGAGCCTGGGAGGCTGAAGTTAGCAGAATGGCTTTTGCTTCCTCTTCCTAACCCTCTCCCTAATCTTTTAAGGACCCCTCTCTTCGACTTGGTAGCCTAATTTGAGAAAGAGACCTCAATATAATGCCCCCTCCTCTGCTAAGCTCATCTCAATTGACTTGCAGAGAAGTGTGTTTGTGTGAAAACGAAATGTAGATGAAGGCCTCAGGAGGTTGAGTTCCTTTTGATTTTCTGTGAAGAATAGGAGACAGAGATAGGGAGGCACACACTCTAGAGAAACTGCCTAGCACAATGATTTCCTGCCTATTGTCTCACCGTGGGCCCTTTTCTCCCCCAAAAGCCCTTCACAACCCTAAGCCCCCAAAGGCAGTTATTTGTGACAGAAAAAGGCTTATTTTCCTCAGGGCCGGCTTACAGTAAATGTTTCCCTCCAACTAATTCTGTCTCCTGAGTCTTCCGTTTTGCAGTAAACAGCACAAAGTTTGAGTTTCAGTAACAGTGGGGTACATGGAGGTCTCCACACCCAAAGAGTGGGTGCCTATAAGGCTGCTGAGTTTTCATCAGGAACTATGAAGAGGGCTAGGAGAATACTAGCTAGTGTGAGGTAAATAATGCTGTTCTCAGGACCATGTACTGCCATCCTTTTCAGCAGACTGACAGTATCTGCCTCATATCCCACTCATGACAAAAGGCTATTTTGCATCTTGAAAAATCACAGAAGCTCTTAGTCGTGGTCTCAGGAGATTTTTTTTCCTGTTTTCTCTAATTCTGTGAAGATTTAAAAAAACAAATCCTCTATATAGTTGCTTACATCCTCTTGAGAAAAATATGCTCTCCTGGAAGTACAATGGCTTAGGTCAAAATACAGTAGGTTCTCCCAAATTTAAAGACCCACTCCAAAAATGGGCATCTGAGATGAATACACATTTCTCAGATGAAGAAATACTAATGGCAAATAAATATACAAAAAAATGTGCAACATCACTAGTCATTCGAGAGATGCAAATTAAAACAACACTGAGATACCATCTCACCCCAGAAAGAATGGCTACTATAAAGAAATCAACTAATAACAAATGCTGGAGGGGCTGTGGGGAAAAAGGAACCCTTCTCCACTGTTGGTGGGAGTGTCGACTGGTACAGCCACTGTGGAAGTCAGTGTGGAGATTCCTCAAAAAGCTAGGGTTGGAGGTCCCATTTGACCCAGCTATTCCCCTTCTGGGCATCTTCCCAGAAGAATTAAAAACATCATACCACAGCGATATATGTGCACCCATGTTTATAGCAGCACAATTTGTAATAGCCAGATCTTGGAAACAACCCAAATGCCCATCAACTGAGGAGTGGATAAGAAAGATGTGGTATTTTTATACAATGGAGTACTATTCAGCCATTAAGAAGGATAAACTGGAGACTTTTATAGGTAAATGGATGCAACTCGAGAAAATACTCATAAGTGAAATAAACCAGAAGCACATGTGTAAGCATCGTATTGTCTCTCTAGTATGAGAAACTGAAAGAGTAAATAAGATCCAAAATGTACAATAGACATGGTGAATCAAAAAGAAACTGGTCAAAAGGAAAGAGAGACTGGAATAGGGAAAAGAAAGAAGGGAAAGGGAAAAAAATTGTATATATATATATAAGATGGTTAAGATAGATACACTACGATTTTTACTTAGTTCATTGAAGAGTAAGGTTTGTGCCAATAATGTTTGGATAATTAAATGCTAATGTCTGGTGTCCTGAATAACTAACTTAAAGATAGTAATACGCAATGTATTAACCATTCTTACCCTCCTATTATGTTGTTTTGAAAATTTGTTCTTCTTTTGATTTGTTTTGTTTTTTCTTCTCTTTAAAATAAAATTAAAAAAAATGCATACACAGGGATACTAAAAAAAAAAAAAAATACAGTAGGTTCCCAACTTCCAAACATTCGAGTTGCAAACTTTCACAGATAGGAACAGACCTCGTATTACAAACATTAGTAGACGCGAACAAATCATGGAAGTAGCTCCTGTGTGTGCCGGACATTGTCACAGTCATGCTGCTGCTTGCTTACTGTACAGTGCAATGTTGTACAGTAGTACAGGGCTCAAACAGAGCCCAAGACATCTGGAAGCAAAAGGAAAGGCAGCGATGGGAGGGGGGGGACTACTAGGAAGCACAAAGCAATATACATTGTATATTTGTATCAAAGGTATATAAGGCTCACTTTGTGGGACTTATGAATGAAACCAACTTATGAATGTTCTCCAGGAGTGAGGCTCTTTCCTAAGTCGGGGACTTTCTTATGGGCTAGGATTCCCTGCTAAGGGTTGTCTCTTCACTCTGTCTGTTCTGGTTCCAAATAAATTTTAGGACTGTCTTCTTTAATTCTGTGAGGCATATTAATGGGATTTTCATTGGGATTGCATTGAATCTGTATAACAATTTTGGGAGTATGGCCATTTTCACTATGTTGGTTCTTCCCACCCAAGAAAAAAGGGTATCTTTCCATTTTCTGATATCCTCTTCAATCTCCTTTTTCAGAGTACTGTAGTTTTCAATGTAGAGATCTTTACTTCCTTTGTTCGATTGATTCCTAAGTATCTCATGTTTTTGAATGCTATTGTGAAGGGTGTTTTTTCCCTAATTTCTCTCTCAGTGAATTTGTTTTTTGTGTATAGAAATGCTATTGATTTTTGAGTGTTGACTTTGTATCCAGCTATGTGACTGAATTTGGTTATTAAATGTAGAAGTCTTTTGGTGTTTTTGGAGTTTTCTATGTAGGGTATCACGTCATCTGCAAATAATGATAACTTCTTTTCCTATCTTTATTTCCTTTATTTGTTTCTCTTGTCTAATTGCTCTGGCTAATGTTTCCAGAACTATATTGAGCACGAGTGGAGACAGTGGACATCCTTGTCTCATTCCTGATTTTAGAGTGAAAGCTTTCAGTTTTTGTCCATTTAGTATGATGTTGGCTGTTGGTTTGTCATAGATGGTTTTTATCAGATTGAGATAAAGACCATCTGTTCCAAGTAATGTTGGTCTAGTTATCTACTGTGACCTTCTGGCACTTCAACATCTTGTTCAGGTGTGACTTCTCCTGGGCTCTGATGATCCAGGCACAGACTCCTAGAGAAGGGAACTGGCTCTTGTGACATTCCTGACTGTGCCTACCTCTCTGCCAAGAGGTAATAGTTGAGTTGACTGATGGTATGGACATAAATGCCACATGTATGCTGGAATGTCCTGGACACCCTGTCAGAAGCATGCCATCAAGTATTCTTCAACTATTTCCTGCGACTTTATGGTGCATGTGTGTCGTATGTAAGGCTTGTGACATTCTCTCGTTGAATTAAAGAACACTTGGCAAAGATTCAGAAAATAGCTATGTGCTGATAAAGAAGAAAAGCACTACCATGAAACATTTCAAATTCCTAGTTCTAGAAAAGAAGATGAAGAAGGAGGAGGAGGAAGAAGAAAGAAGAAAAAGGAACGAAGGGATGTAAAATCGCAGTGGCCTGAGTTTGTTTCACCCAGCTGGACAAAATGCAAGGCAGCTGCGTTTCTTGGCATCTGTCTCTGGGTAGTGTTTTTTTTCAGGTAGGAAGGGTGGGAGAAAAGCATTGGAGCGCAACCCTTGTGCCCAAACACGGAGCACTACTGCCATCGTGCGGAAAGACTTTCATCTTACCTGGCGCCATTACGGCCCTTTTCCCATGAGGCCTAGCCATTGGCGGAAGGTCCTGCCTATAGCTAGAAAGAACAGGCTTAGGCACCAGGCTGGGCCTCCTAGTCTTCTCTTAAGGCTTTAAGAGAGATCTGGATCCTGGTGCTCATTTGGTGTAGAATCTGGAGTGCAAGGAGCATGGGGTGCAACAAGAGCTGCCAGGAGATACCTGAGCAAGAACTTATGATCCAATCTTCTCTGTGCTCAATTTGGAATCTTGATCTGTTAGCAAATATCTCAATATAGGAGGTTTAGAACACGTTAAGTCTTAGCTACATGCCCATGACGGGAGACTCAGCAGCACCTGGTGTACTTGTGTGTCAAAGGCACACCAAATTTTGGAGCCTAGCTCAACTTTAGCTGGCTGAAAAGATTCAGACATCAGAATGGGAGTGCCAAATGGAGACGGAGGAGAAATGAAGAATTCTCCCTGTCCAGCAGAAGGCAGAAGCTACAATGGAGTTACAGCTGATTTCTCAGGCCTAGAGAAAAGTTCAGAGAGTTTTAATATTATCCCAAGTCTCCTGAGAGAACAAGCCTAAGTATCAAACAGAAAAGGACTCTGATTAATATAGCATGATTTCTATTCCCAAGCCTCAAGGACTTTGATTTCCTCTGGACACAAACTGCCTATACTCTGCCTTCTTGGGACTTCATCTGAGTAGGCATTTGAAAAAAAAGAAAGAAAGAAAGAAAGAAACAACAGAATTTAAGATAAAACTTTTTCTTTTCTCTTTTTTTTTTTTTTTTTTTTGAACCCAGACCCTTTGCATGGAGCTATAGTCTCAGCCCAGCCTATTTATTTATTTATTTATTTATTTATTTATTTATTTATTTTGAGACAGGATCTTGTAAGCTGGGCTCAAATTTGTGATCCTCATGCCTCAGCCTCCCAGAGTACTGGAATTACAGGAATTTGTTACCTCACAAGGCTCTAGGATTAAACTTTGAAAAGAATACAAATGCCCTAATATCTGATCATCCATATCTCATTTATAATATTTCAAATGCACAGTCATATGAAGCTGCTGACAATGGTTATGTCAGAAATACGGAATTTACAATGAAGCATTTACATTCGTTTCATCAATTTAATATTCTAAGAGACTTTTCAAGAAACTGATATTACATTTATACTTTGAGAGTAATCTAGAACAGGTATGTGCTGAAGAAATGGGTGATGCAAAATGCTTTACTGAGCTCCTGAAACTAAGCAATCTGCATTTCTAATTGAACATAGGAAATACTTATGACATATCCCCATGCTCAAATTACTTGTCTCCTAGTTAAGGCATTCTGTGATCTCTGTAACCTAAATGCTTTTTTTAAATGTATGGCTACTGTCCCAGGACATATTATTTAAAAAAACAGGGCTGGGGATGTAGCTCAGTGGCACAGCGCCTGCCTGGCAAGCATGAGGTTGTGAGTTTGCTTCCTGGCACCAAAAAAAACAAAACAAAACAAAAATAAATAAATAAAAATAAATAAATAATTTAAAAACCATATAATTTGGCAAAATGTCAAAAGAAAGAGGGGAGTCTTTTAAAAAAGAGAACCCCACAGAATATTTGGGAGTAATCTTTAAAAATACAGTGTTACCTCGGTTCACAAATGCTTTTATTTGGGAACAATTTGATTTGCAAACAAAAGCATTTGGCAAAATTTTGTTTTTGTTTGCAAACTACATCAGGTAACAAATATGACCACAGCCATCTTTCCCGCACAAACACAAATGTGGCCATCTTTTCCAAAATCTTGGAACAAATTAAGTTCGTGAACCGATGTAACACTTGTGTTCATTCATGAACACTTGTGTTCATGCCACTTGTACTTTACAACATTTACAAAGTGTTCAATAAGTGATAAATGCGGAAAGCATATTTGAACACTGGACGTACCAAAGAATGAGAACTTTAAAAAGGACTTTCTTATTTGAGTAAGGGAACACATAAATGCATGATAAAGATATTTTAAAAGTTCTTAATGGGATGCAGAAAACATTTACTTGGCTTTACACATTCTCAGAATTTGAACACTTTGCCATTAATATGAATGGCATTTGTAAGCTTCTTGGGTGATAAGGCACTGTGTAGAGCAGAATGTCAACAAATTTAAGCATGTATGTGAATGATTTAGAAAAATGATTATGTTAAAACTTCCTTCAATGTACACTCATTACGTCCAAAGAAAAATTCACATTCATATACGCACATATATAACTGGACATATTTAATACCTACATTGTTATATTTTGTGACACAGGGTCTCATGTAATCCAAGATGGCCTTGAGCTCCCTATGTAGCCAAAGCTGGCCTTCAAGTCCCAATGTTCCTGCCTCAGATTCCAAGCGCTGGAATGACAGGCCTGGGCCACTATGCCTGGATAATAATGGATACATTTTATTCATAGTGACTTACAGAGTCAGGACATTCTATATATGCGTTCGTTCTTATTTATATAAGAACTATTAATGAAAATCTGTAGAAGTATAGGAATGCATTCCCTTCAAAGCTTTAGAATACACACTGCTCTGATCCCAACCACAGCGTGCAAATCGAACCAATCTTAAAAGATTTTGTGTGTGTGTGTGAATCTAAATACAGAAGTATTAAAAGTATGCAAGAAAGTAATAAAATAAGTTGTCAGTTGTCTCAATAGATGGTATGATAGTGCTTTTCTTCTTGGGCAGCATATATTATTTTCTAAATTCTTGGCAAACACTATGGTTTTTGACAAAATATTGCAAGTGTGATGCCTAAGAGATAAAATATAGCACAGACACATGAACTAAAGTCACACGAAGTTGTAAAACATTTAATGACAAAAGAATGTTTTCTTGGGCCGGTGAGATGGCTCAGCGGCATAAGCGCCTGCCTGGCAAGCACGAGGTCCTGAGTTCAACTCCCGGTACCCGCATACAAAAAAAAAAATGTTTTCTTATTCCAATTTTAAATGAAAAACCAGTGGTAATCAGTGATGAAAGCCATCTAGGCCTCCTCTTATCTCTTTTTTTATTGTCGATTACTAATAATGTTTTTATTAAGACAGTGTTATTTAGAGAAAAGCGTAGTGGTAAGATTTAAGATAGTTTCTTTATGGAAAGCCGCAGAATGTAGAGTGGTATTAAAGGCCTAGGAAACAGAATGATCACGGCTTCACGGGCTAAACTGAACAGATTGTTTAGCCCAGTTGGGGGACAGTGAGATAAATACATAGCCTGGATAAAAAATATGTTGAAAGAAGTGAGACAATATATACCAAGTCTCAGATAAAAGAAACCTTTTCTCTAAAGAGGCTATAAAGATACCTTAGGTTGCTATTCCAAAAGAGGAAACTAATGGAAACGTGTTAAATTGTTCACTATGTCAATTAACAGTTCAAAAAAAAATTAAAGTATTTTGTACAGAGAAGACGGTCCACTTTCATTTATTGCCTTGTGGAATACTTTTAACAACCTTATAAGTCATATTACTTTGCAAGTTTTACTTACAGACCAAAGCTTTAAATGTTAGTAAAATGTTCAAAGATCACAAAAATAGTTAAGAGATAAAACAAGGATTTGAACTCAGGCAATTTTAGCTTTGAGCATAAGTTTTAAATTCCATCTTTCATTTGAAACACTAAATAGTAGCATGTAAAAATAATGAATAATTCACCCCTTTATAACTAATATTGTTAAGATAAAGAACTTAATATTCTTAAGATATAATCTTGTATAAACAAGAATATACACTATTTTAAGTTGTCAACAATTCAACACAAAAGGTGAGAAAGTACAGGTGTACTCGATAGGAGGAAAAGCAGGTCAAAGGCCACGTGGAATTGTCCATTGATCCCTCAGTATTACCTGTCTCCAGGGATCAATCAATTCCCTCTCCCATTTGGGCCTGGAACTATCTAACTGCCTGAAGCTCAGAATAAGATGTCAAGTGAAAGTGCTGAGTGATAAAGAGCAGAGATGGGATGGCAATTTAATTTCTGAGAAAAGAAGAATTCCTGTTGAAAAGGGGTGGATTTAGGCCTCAATTTGTTTTCACGTAGAAAACAAAAGCAAAAGCACAGTGGAGTGAGTTAGTGGCACTAGGCTGGGCAAAATTCATGGCAGCCACCTTTCCTGGCGCCTTTTGAGTGACTTTTTTTTTTTTCAGATTGAAAGGGCGGGAGAAGAGCATTGGCCGACAACGCTTGTGTCTACAAGTGGAGCTCTACTGCCATCGTGCGGATAGAGTTTCAGTACTTCAGGTACCATGACAGTTCCGTTCCCATGAGGCCTAGCTATTGGGAAAGGTCCGGCCTGTAAGGAGATTGCAGAGGCCTGGACTCTGGACTGGGCCCCCTTACCTTCTCTGAAGGCCCTAGGAAAGACCTAGCCATTGCTGCTAGCTTGGTATATAACCTGGGGAGTGAGGGGCCACAAGCGGGCCAGCAGCTGCCAGGAGCCGCCATCACAGGAAGTCATGGAGCAGGGCCTTGGTTCCTCTTAGTGAGGACTGGGCAAAGGGACCCACTAAGACAACTGGAGGGTCTTTTGGGACATACACCCTTTTCTTTGGAGCAAGAGTTTGCAGGCGAAAGCCAGGTGTGGAGTTGCACACCAAAATTCCAGCGTAGAGGCAGCAAGATTGTGAATTTGAGGTCAGGCTGAGCTTCATAGTGAGTTCAAGGCCAGCCTGGGCTGCATAGCAAGATCTTGGCTCAGAAAAAGAAGAAAAGTTTGCAGTCCAGCCTGTGGTTCAATCCCCAGTACCACCACCACAACCACCACCCAAAAAAAGGCAGGCCTTTACATGAGGCCACTGGGCAATGATGCATGGATCCCTAGGTGGAGGAATGTGAGAACAGGAAAGGCAGACAACTTCCAGTTTGCATACAGAAGGAGCAGGTGTGCTTGCTGAAGATCTCAGGTGCCCCTTCTTGTCTGGAAGCCTCAAGGGCCTGAAGAGAAAGTCAGAGAAGAATTGTATTTTCTGTTGTAACAACTGTGCATAAAAAGAGTAGGACCAAGAACAGTTTAAAAGACTGGAGATCAACCTACAGTTGAAGACTCTTTGCCTGTTGCACTTGGCATTACCTGCAACCACACCTCATGTCTTCAAGCATGGCTGACATAGCAGGTGCATTGTAAAGAAGTACGTTTGCTTCTAGACATGCAAAGCAAGTTGCAAAAGTCATGCCAGTGAAAATGGCAGAATAAGAGTCTTCAGTACTTCATCCCTCCAGAAAAGCAGTCAAAATCAATGAACTATGATTAGAAGGGTGTTTTCCCATTAAGGAAAGAGACATTTATGAAAAACTTTATGGCTGGTTGGATACTGAAGGGTGAAAGACAGAAAGATTTGCTCTAAGATCATAAGGAAGGGAAAAATGCCTACACTGGTCACTTGTAGTAAATTTTGTACTGGAAGTTCTAGTCAAGTAATTAGGCAAGAAATATACAGAAAAGGCTTCAAAATTGGAAGGAAGAAGGAAAAGGGTCTTTGATTGTCAATTCCATGATCTCATACAGAGGAAATCCTTAAAAATTGACAAAAACCCTACTAGAGCTAATAAATGAATGCGGCAAACATTGTAGGACAGAAAATGAACTCAAAAAAATCAGACATAGAGCTGGACATAGTGGCCTATGCCTGTAATCTCAGCATGCAGTAAGCTGAATTCGAGGCCAGCCTGAGCTGCAGAGGGAGATCCTGTCTCAAAAACAAACAAATACAAATCATTCTGATTTTTATATGTATATGGTAGCAATGAACAATCTGGAAATGAAATTAAGAAACCAATGCATTTACAACAGCATCAAAATTATTAATATATTTAGGACAATATTCTGCTAAAGCTATAAAAGATTTGTATTTGAAAATTATAAAATATCACTGAAGGAATTGAAGATGACTTAATTCAATTAAAAGACACCCTGTGTTCATGAGTTGGAAGACCGAGTATGATTAAGATGTCAGCCGGGCGTGGTGGTGCACACCTGTAATCCCAGCACTCGAGAGGCTGAGGCAGGAGGATTGCTGTGAGTTTGAAGCCAGCCTGAGCTACGTAGTGAGTTCAAGGCCAGCCTGGACTACATAGCGAGATCCTGTCTCAAAAAACCCAAAACAAAACAAACAAAGGAACAAAAAACCCCGAAGAAGATGGCAATACTGCTCAAAATGATGTACAGATTCAATGCAATTCCTTTCATTATCCCAATGATGATTTTTGGAGAATTGGAGAAGATCCTAAATGTCCTATGCAATTGCAAGAGATGTGAATAGCCAAAACAGTTTTTTGTTTGTTTGAGACAAAGGCTCACTATGTAGTCCAGGCTGACCTCAAACACTGGATCCTCCTGCCTTAGCCTCCCCAGTGCAGGAATTATATGAGTATGCTACTTATGCCAGGCTCAAAACAATTGTTGAGTAAGGAACACAAGGTTGAGGTCTCACACTTCCAGATTTCAAAACTTACTACCAAATCTACAGTAATCATAGCAGTGCTCTACTGCAGAATAGACACAGAGACCAGTGGAATTTCTTGAGAGTCCAGAAATAAACCCATACCCTAAGGTCATTTGATTGTCATTAAGGTCATTCAATGGAAGAATAAATAGTACTTTTAACAATTAATGCTGCAGCATTTGGTTACTCACATACAAAACAGAGCAATGAGACCCCTGCCTCATGCCATGTGCAAAAATGAACTCAAAGTGTATCAAAGATCTAAGTGTAAAAGTTAAAAAGAAAACATAAGGGTAAATCTCAGATTTGGTAGTAGTTTCTTGGATATGCTGCCAAAAGCACAATGAATAGAAAAAAATGAATTGAACTTTATCTGAATTTGAAAGTGCTTTGCAATGGTGGACATTATCAATGCATAAAAAGTCAGCTAGCGTAATAGGAGAACATATTTCCAAAGCAATTACCTGAAAAACTTCTAATATCCAAAATACCTAAAAAACTCTTATAACTCAACAGAAAAAGAAAGAACATCATTTTAAAAATAGACAACGGACTTGAACAGATGTTTCTCACAAGAAGTTATATAAATGACCAACAATTGTATGCAAAGAAACTTTAATATTATTAATATACCCAAATGCAAATCCAAACCACCTCACGATACCATTTCCCATACAGTAAGTACATTGGGCATTGAAAAAATGGGAAAATCAAGTACTGGCAAGCAGGTGGAAAAAATGGACCCTTCCTACAGTGCTGGTGGGAATGCAAAATTGTGCAGCTGCTGTGGAATACAGTTTGTGAATGCTCATAAAAATTAAACATAGAAGCATATGACTTGGCAATTCCACTCATATAAGCAAAAAAATTGAAAACAAATACTGAAACCAGTACTTTTATATACTTGTCTGTAGTAGTGATAGTAAGAATACCCAAAAGGTGGACAGAAGGCAAATATCTTTGATGAGAAAAGATCATGTGATATGTATATACAAGGCATATTCAGTCATGAAAAGAAATGAACTAATGATGTAGCTTACATGAATGAACACTGAAAAATACTACGTATAATAAACAACCACAAAAGCCCAAGTTTTGTGATGATTCCTTTTATATGAACTCTTTAATATAGGTAACTCCATAGAGGGCAGAAAGCAAAATAATGGTTGTTGGCAGCCAGGCAGGTTGGAGGGAAGGGGATGGGGAATGTCTATTAATGGGTCCAGGGCTTCCTTTTGTGAGATTTAAAATTATGTAATAGAGGAAAGTTCTAGTACAACTTTGTGAATATTTTGAATGCCACTGAATTGCACACATTAAAATGGGTAATTTTATGTTACGTGAATTTTACCTCTATTTTAAAAATTGACAATATTTTTTAAACATGTCAGTAGTCCCAAGACACTTAATTATATTTGAAATGTATTCAAGTTGTAAGTGAAGAACACTTTCATTAACAATTATGCTATGGGAAAGTTTAAACATCTCTTTGTGAAACTACCTATTATATATGCATCAAGAAAAGATGATAATATATGGCACAGACTTTTATTTTTCACTGCTGAGGATTGAACTCAGGGTCTTTGCAGTGAGCTACACATCCCCAAGCCCTATTTATTTATTTATTTATTTATTTATTTCAGACAGGATCTTAATAAGTCAGAGTTGCCCAGGCTGGGATCCAACTTTCTGTCCTCCTGACTCAGGCTCCAAGAGTGCTGGGATTAGAGGTCTGTGCTAGCTTCCCAAATCTCCCCTACCCTCACCCCTGCCACCCAGCCCCTCAATGCCTCCTACCTGGCTCACAGACATTTAAAAAGTATTTATTTATTCTCACTGGGATTGACCTCCAAATGCTTTCTACTTTATCATTTCATAAAGGTATGGAGTGAAATATTAAAAAAAATCAAGCAATAGAAAAATATATATTGGTATGGATATATGCCAAAGGTGGGATAAGCCCTGTGTAAAGTGGCAAATGCATGTAATTATATCTAAAGAGAAATGAGGACTTGAGGTGTGTATATGTGCACCTGTTTGGATGCAGACACAAATTCTAAAACCTGTATATTTGTGATCATAGTGTTAGACTGAGAATGTGCTTGTATTTTTTTTAATTTATATATATATAAACAGACATTAATGAAAGATTAGAGCTGCATGTGAATGGTGACCATATCCATCTTTAAGTTCTCTCAGGGAACACCTCAGGCTGCCTGAATATAAGAGGTGCCAATATTGAACAATTCTGAAATTTGCTTTCTTTGTGGCCTTTAAAGACAATTTTAAAATCACTCCTGAGGCTCAGACAGGAGGACCACACTAAATTCCAGGCCAGTCTGAAATACATAGTAAATTAAGGCCAATCTGGAGTACATAAAGAGGCCCTGCCCCAAAAATTTAAGAAAAAAAATTTTAAGACCAGAATTTGAAATAAAACATTTTTTCTTTTCAGTATTGGGGTTAGAAACCAGGCTCTTTCCACTAAGCTATATCCTTAGCCCCTTTAAAAACGATTTTTATTTTAAGACAGCTTCTCCTTAAGTTGCTGATTCGCCTAGGCTGGGCTTGAACTTGTGATCTTCCTGCATCGGCCTGGAGAGTGCTGGGATTACAAACATTTGCACTCAACACAGCTCTTGGATGAAACCTTGAGAAGAATGAAAAACTCCTTATTTTTTCTACCATAAATATATATTTATACAATATGTGAAATGTAATTATATAATTATATATAAAGAGACAAGTGGTTTTTATGGATAAAAATGTTAAATGAGAACTTAATATTTTGTAATGAATACACCCATCAAAAGATCTTTGCAAAGCAAATATTTATTTTCTAAAGTCCAGGTTCTGCAAATATTTTATGACAATATCAAAAACTTTCTGGGAATCAGAAGTGAAAATGTCCATTCTAAAACCCAATGAGTAAAAATAATTTAAATGCAAATATATTGTGGTGTTTCACTGTCTATTTAGAACTTTTTCTCTATGTATTGATAGAATGGGAATAGATATGCAAATAGTGTATAATACAAAGTTTTATGACCGTGCTTGTTTCTTGATGAGCACTGGGTTATTTTCTGAATCTTTTCAAAGCTCCCTGTCAGAGTTACTGAGAATATACATTATTTCCTAAGTGAAAACATGAATCCACATGGGAACTAGTGATAGGCCACTTAATGTGGGAAAATGTTTGCACTCCAATGTTAAAGGATGAAACCATGACACCAAGTATGACCTCTCTGATTGGAATTTGTAGTCCTTCAATTATGTGTGTCACCCCAAGGAAGACATTGTGTAGCCTTCAGTCTTGAGAGTTACCTGGCCTCTCCTCTTTAAGGTCCCCTTGAAGTCATACTTCCCCAGACACACAAGGACTGGTGCCTAGGTCTTCATATGGAGTAGGCCTCAGGGAATCTGGGAAGTGAGTCAGGATGAGAACCAAGCAAACTGGAGCCTACATTTGTTCTTCTCCAAGCCCTTATTGTGAGTATTTTTTTTTCCTTCCTATGCATGGATTCCTAAAGATTGTCTCCAATACCACAAGACACCTTGATGTCAATAGGAAACACTGGAGATAGAATGCTGGGTGAAGAAAAGCAGAAATGGGAAGACTAGGTCACGTGCAAATGAAGTTCTTCAGAATCTGCCAGATGTGGGTGAGTAGCTTAGATGCCCTCTCCCCAGCCCCCCAGGATGCAACAAGGGATGTGTATATTAGATCTAACCTTCATATCAAATGGAAACCAAAAAGAACATTCAAGGAGTGGAGCAGTTTTCATCAAATTAAGCCACATTTCCTGGTATTTTTGTCTCTTCTGGCATTAATTTTCAAATTGTATGGGCAGAAACTGCAGTTGGAGGCGCAGCTAGTTGGGTTTTCTGTGACAATGCTGTACTGCCATCTATAAAAATGTTTCCAAAAAGCCCTAAATCATGAGCTAAGGTATTCCTCTTTGAAAGTCCTAGAAGTTGACCAAAGCAGAGTATCTGGGCGGTCAGAAGACCATATACCCCTTTATGTCTATAGGTGTCCAAGAACAAGTCACACATGCAGAATTGGTGTAAACACTGGAGAGTGAGGAACCACGACTCAGTGTGCAGCTGCCACATAGAACTAGCGTGTTCTTTTTGTTCTCACAATGCTGCACTGTGGGACAGGAATACTCATAGTACAGTGACATTATAGAAAGGCTTGCTAACTTTTGCTCCAAAAGACAGTAATAAGACACAGGTCCCCCCAACAGCCTGCACATTTCTAAGTAGTCCCTCTGGTCCTGTCCACACTGGGAGGAAACGAGGCACCGCCCCACGACTTCCTGTGATGGCGGCTCTGGCAGCTGCTGGCCCACTCTAGGTCCCTTACTTCCCACGTTCTACGCGGAGGTAGTGCCAGGTCTCTGTTGAGGCCTTAGTGGAGGCAAGAAAGCCCATGTTGGAGTCCTAGCCTCTTTCACTTCGTTACAGGCAGGATCTTCCCCGATCTGCTAGGCCTCATGGGAAAGGAGATGCCATGGTGCCGTGTGCGCTGAAACTATTTCCGCACGATGGCAGTAGCGCTCCATGTGTGAATACAAGCACTGCCTTCCAGTGTTTTGCTACCGCCCTTCTTGTCTGAAAAAAACGCCACCAGAGACAGAGGTGCCAGGAAACAAGGCTGACCTGTGTTTTGTCCAGTTTGATGCCAGGAGCTTGCAATGCTGTGATTTTTCTTTTGTTTTCGACCTGAAACCTAAATTCACATTCCTTCCTCAAGACTCTCGTTCTTTCAGACATTAATTGTGATTGTACCCGGTGCACTCCGGTGTGGTTTCCTTTATGTAGCATTACTTGTACAGTGGGTTCCCTTGGTATCTAGTTGTCTCTTTCACTGGATAAAGTTTTGGATGATGAGAGAAAAAAGAGGAAATTGCTTCAAGCTTGGAGCTCTTCTCTAGCATCAGTTGTCAAATCCAAGCAGTTTGTGACCTGGGTACCCTCTGAGAGTAGTGAGTCCCTCATTTTATGGGCCTTATGAATTGTAGACAATTTTTCTTTTAGCATGAAAGAAAGGAATAAGTACTTAGCCTTCTTTGTCAAATGCCATACATACTCAATGTGGCAGAACACTTCTAGGTACATGTATATCACTTTCTATGAGAGTTTACTCTAAGCCGAGTCTCATTTCCTCACCATTTAACAGAAACACTTAACCTGCTGGAATGCAAAATAGGTAAAACTCTTCAAAACATCGGTACAGGTAAGGACTTTCTGAACAGAACCCCAATTATACAAGAAGTAGCATCTAGAATCAACAAAGGGGATTATATCAAATTAAAAAGCTTCTGCACAAAAAAGGAAACAATCTACAGAGTGTACAGACAAACTACAGAAGGGGGGAAAAAATGACAGCTACTCTTAGAGAACTTATATCTAGAATATATAAACAACTCTAAAAATTGAGACCTCCCAAAATCAAAGACCCAATCAAAAAATGGGCAACTGAAATGAACAGACATTTTCAGAACTGAAAATTAATATAATCCTGAGATTCTACCTTACTCCAGAAAGAATGGCTTTTGTCAAGAAATAAAATAATAGCAAATGATGGTGAGGATGCCTGGGAAAAGGGAACTCTTCCACATTGTTGGTGGGAATGTAAACTAGTACAACCACTGAAAATCAGTATGAAGATTCCTCAGAAAACTAAAAATAGAAATTCCATTCAATCCAGCTCTTCTTCTTGTAGTTATCTTCCCCAAAGAGTTAAGGACATCATATTACTGTGATATATACACACCCATGTTTATAGCAGTACAATTCATAATAGTTAAATCTTGGAAGAGACCCATATGTCCATCAATAGATGAATAGATAAAGAAAATGATATTTATGCACAATGGAGTACCACTCTGCCATAAAGAAGGATAAACTTGTGTCCTTTGTAAGAAAATGGATGAACCTCGAGACCACAATGTTAAGTGAAATAAAGCATACACATAATCTTAAATATTGCAGTGCTTCTTACATGAGAAACCCAAAGTATAAATAATATAAAGAGCAAATATAAAAGGCAGAGCATAGGAAACAGGAGATAGATCTTTTGCTAAAGGGAAGTGGACTAAGCTATGGAGGGATGGGAGGGGAAATAAAAAGAATTAATATATGTTACATATATGTACCAATCCCCCACCATGTGTGTAATCATTATGCACAGCAAAAATATACAAATGAACATTAAAAAAATAAACAAAAGTATGGACAGTGGGTGTGAAATAGTATCTCTTGGTTTTTAATTTTTTTTTTAATATGCGGGTACCGGGAGTCGAACTCAGGACCTTGCACTTGCCAGGCAGGCGCTTATGCCGCTGAGCTATATCACCGGCCCTAAATTTTTATTTATTTACTTTTGCATTTCCCTAACGGCTAATTATGTTAAGTATCTTTTGATGTGCTTATTGGCCATACTGAAGTCTTGGGACAAATTTCTGTTCAAACCTTTTGTCCACATATTTTAATTGAGTGGTTTTTTTTAAATTTTTTTATTTTAAAGAGAAAAAAATAAAAACAAAGATACAGAATTTCAAAACAAGGTAATAGGAAATTAACAATGGTTGATATATTGCATATTGTTATCTTCAAAGTAGTTACTCAGATTACAAGATATAGGCATTCAAAATTGATCTAACAATATAAGCACAAAATTGAGTGTTTTTCAATATTGAGTTTGTGTTCTTTATATTCTCAAAGCAAGTTGCCAACCAAATACCTGATTTACAAATATTTTCTGCCATTCTGTAGTAGCCTTTTTTCT
The DNA here is from genome assembly GCA_028451465.1 of Erethizon dorsatum. Taxonomy (NCBI): domain Eukaryota; kingdom Metazoa; phylum Chordata; class Mammalia; order Rodentia; family Erethizontidae; genus Erethizon; species Erethizon dorsatum. The sequence continues at coordinate 117,725,169 of CM051842.1, read as the reverse complement.
TTTTCGATGTTATTCATTGCAACACAAAATTTTTTATTTTTTCGGGAGGCTGAAGTCAGAGGTTCGTAAATTCTAGCCCAGCCTGGATAACTTAGCAACTTAGTGAGACCCTATCTCTAAATAAGCAAATAAATAAATACATAAAATCTTAGAAGCTGTTAGTTGTGATCTCAGAGGATTTTTAGCAATTCCACTATATACTCGGTATCTAACCTCTTAGGAAAATATGCTCTCTTGGATGTCATCATGGCCAAGGTCAGAATGTAGACTAGGATTTCCAGAAATCTGGAAAGTGTGACAGGATGGTGACCAAGTGTGCTAGTGCCCAGATTTTTTCTCTCCAAGCCCTTACACATAAACACATTTCTTTTTCCTTCCTAGGCATGGATTCCTGACACTTGGCCCTCCAATATCACGAGACAATTTGATACAAAGAGGTAGAATGCTACATGAAGAAAAGCAGAAATGGGAAGACATGGTCATGTGAACACTGAGGTAATGTTGAGTGAAGTATGGTCTTGACTGGTCTTGGGAAAAACGGGATTTATATGAAGTGTTTTCTTTTGTCCTATACAGATTTTAATATTCTAAGGCTTTTTTTTTTTTTTTTTTTTTTTTTTTTTTGAGACAGAATTTCACTATATAGTTCAGGCTGCCCTTGAGCTCACTATGCAGCCTAGGCTGGCCTCGAACTCCTGGCAATCTTCCTGCCTCAGCCTACTGAGTGCTGAAATTACATGCATGTGCCACCATGCCTGGCTTGTAAGACATTTCTTGAAGCTAATATTACATTCATAATTTGAGAATCAGTCTAGAATGAATATGTGCAAAATAATTGCTGTTGCAAACAGATTTATTGAGCTCCTGGAAATAAGTAATCTGTATTTGCAATTAAACATAGGAAAATGGAGTATTTATAACATGCCCACATTTTAAAATTACTTGTTTCCTCTTTATGGCATTAGTTATGACCTAGCTGAATTTTATTCCTTTGGTGGCATTGGAAATTGAAGCCAGATCCTTCCAACTGAGCTACATCCCCAGCTCTTTTTTTACATGATTTTTTATTTTGAGACAGGGTCTCAGTACATTACTAAGTTGCCCAAGCTGGGCTTATACTTGAGATCCTCCTGCCTCAGACACCCAGCATGCTTCAAGCTGTAAGCATAGGCCTGTACTCCCAGGCCAGGCTGTCTGCACATTTTTATGCATGGCTTCTGTGCCTGAAAATATTGCCAAGAAGGACATATAATTTTAAGAAATGCCGAAAAGAAGGGGAGAGTCTTTAAAAAATAATATCCAAAAGAATATTCAGGAATTTTGAAAAGAATACTTAACAAGTTTACAAAGCATTTCACCAGTAAAAAATGCAGAATCTATATTTGAACACTGGATGAACTTCAAAAAGACTTTCTTTTTTTCCTTTATTTAAAAGAAAATATTATTAGTACATGTTTGCAGTTCATGCAGTTTATAATCATCTTGTGGAGTGGTTGGTTACATGTACATATCATAGCTTGTTTCTTTTTTTTTAATCCTCTTCCTGTTCCCTCCCTGTCCCTCCTTCTTCCTCCGTTCCATCTCATTTTCCATTTCTGTTGATATTATTAACCTTAGCTAATGTTATGGCATGTTATTTACATTAATTAAGGTTATTAGGTTCCTGTACATGGCATATCTTTATTCTACTTAGTTCCCCCTCCCCTCCTTCTCACCCCTCGTGCTTATTCCCCTGGGCCACTTCCCTATTGCAAGAGATCCATCCCCCGTCCCCTTCTATCCATCCTTTATTATTCTTTTCTTTGTATCTTGCCGCATTCAGATGAGAGATGCCATATGATATTTAAGTTTGAGTGTCTAGTTTATTTCACTCAAAATTATATGTTCCAGGTGCATCCATTTTCCTACAAATGTCTTAAATCTGTCATTCTTTATAGCAGAGTAGTATTCTATTATATATAGATACCACATTTTCTTTATCCAGTCATCTGTTGATAGGCTGTTTCCAGGATTTAGCTATTATGAGTCGTGCTGCTATAAACATTGGTATGCACGTATTACTGTAATATGATGACTTAAGCCCTTTGAGGAAGATACCTAGCTGGGGGATTCTGGGTCTTGTGGAATTTCTTATTTCAGTTCTTTGAGAAATCTCCGAACTGACTTCCATAAGGGTTGTACTATTTTACATTCCTGCCAACAATGAAGGAGGGTTCCTTTTTCACCATAGCCTCACCAGCATTGTTATTGTTTGACTTCTTAATGATTGCCATTTTTTCTAGAGTAAGATGGAATCTCAGCATTGTTTTAATTTGCATTTCTCTAAGTGCCAGAGTTGTTGAGCAGTTTTTCATATATTTGTTGACCATTTGTACTTCTTCCTCTGTGGAGTGTCTGTTCATTTCTCTTGCCCATTTCTTAACTGGGTGTTTAATTTTAGGTGGTTTAATTTTTTCTTGAGTTCTTTGTATTTGCTAGATATTAGTCCTCTGAGGAGTAGCTGACAAAACTTTTTTCCCATTTTGTAGGTTGTCTCTTCACTCTACTGACTGCCTATTTTACTATACAGAAGCTTTGTACTCTGATATAATCCCATTTGTTGATTCTTGCTTTTATTTCTTGTGCATTTGAATTCTGTTTAGAAAATCCTTTCCTACACCTATGTCTTCAAGTGTTTTACCTATTTTATCTTCCAGCAGGTTTAATGGTTCTGTTTTAATGTTTAGATTTTTGATCCATTTTGATTTTAATTTAGTATATCGTGAGAAATAAGGGTCTAGTTTCAATCTTCTGCACACAGATAACCAGTTTTTACCAAAACTGTTGAATAGGCTTCTCTTCTCCAACATGTGCTTTTTGCCCCTTCTTCAAAGATCAAATAGCTGAATATTTCTGTTGAAGTTTCTGTATCATCGGTTCTGTTCCATTGATCCATGTATCTGTTTCTCTTACAGCACCATGCCATTTTTCATTACTGTTGCTTTGTAGTATAGCTTCAAGTCAGGTTTTGCTATGCCTCCTGCTTTGCTTTTGTTTCCCAAAATTGCTTTTGCTATTCTGAGATTCTGGGTCTCTTCTGGCTCCATATGATTTTTTTTTTTTTTTTTTTTTTTTTTTTGTATCCTATGTAGCCCAGGCTGGTCTCAAACTCTCAGCTATCCTCCTGCCTCAGCCTCCCGAGTGCTGGGATTACAGGCATGCACCACCACACTCGGCTATCCATATGAATTTTAGGATTGTTTTTTCTAGATCTTTAAGTATGCTGTTGGTATCTTGATTGGGACTGCATTGAATTTGTATAACAGTTTGTGATGTATGGCCATGTTGACAATATTGATTCTGCCTATCCAAGAGCAGGGAACATCTTTCCTTTTTCTGATGTAAAAAACTTTCTTATATGACTAAGAGAACACATAAATGCATGATAAAGACATTGTAAAAACTCTTGAGATGCAGAAAACACGTATTTGGATTTATACATTCTCAGAATTTGAACACTTTGCCATTACTATGAATCACTTTGGTAAGTGTCTTGGATATGGCACTATGTAGAACAGAATATCAACAAATTTAAGTGTGTACATGTATGAATGTAAGTGTAAAAGATAATAATGAAGATTTTGTTAAAACTGCCTTTAATGAGCATTCAATTATGTCTAAAGAAAAAGTCACATTTCCATATGAACACACACGTGCACACACATTTATTAGCTATACTGTACTCATGGTGACTGTTACAATCAAGACGCTCTGTGTCTATATGTATACATCTGTTTGTACTTACATACATTAATGAGAGTATATAGATTAATATAAAGTATATGAATGCATTTTTTTCAAAACTCAATAGAGATTTTTTTGAAGTATGCAAGGAGCTAGGTGTGGTGGTGTGTGCCTGTAATTCCAGCACTCTGGGAGGCCGAGGCAGGAGGATGGCAAGTTCCAGCCCAATTGGAGCAACTTAGCAAATGAGCCAGAGCTTGTCTCCAAATAAAAAAATCAAAAAGGGCTGGGAATGTAGCTCAGCGAGAAGGCCCTGGGTTTGCTTCCCAGTACTAAAAGAAAAAAAAAAAAAAAAAAAAAAACGGAGACATAGAAGGAAACAATACAAAAGGTTGTTTTTGTAGGTGATATATATGTGCTTTTCTTCTTGGTCAGCAAGCATTATTTTCTAAATAATTGGCAAACACCATGCTTGATGAAATATTGCAAGTCTTGTACCTAAAAGATAAAATATAACAAAGACACAGAAACAATGTAGTCACAGTAAGAAGCTGAAAAATATTTAATGGCAAAAGAATGTGCTTTACTCTGATTTCAAATGAAGAGACCACTAGATAAAACTGTGATAAAACTCTAGAAGGAGTTCACAGACATGGAAGCTTAGGTATCATGCGTTGTGAACCACTTTATGGCATATAGGGATATAAGCTACGTGAGCATCCTCTTATCTCCTGACAAAGATTTGCCAGCCATTCAACACAAAAGCTGAGAAAATGGAGGTGGACTTTCCAGTTGTCTAGGAGGAAAGGCAAATCAAAGACCACTTGGAAGTGTCCATTGGTAGCTCAGTTTGATCTTTCGGGACAATTTTTTCTTCCATTTGGGCCTGAAACCTTCTCACTGTCTGAAGAATGTGGAAATGCTTAGTGAAAATGAACAGAGGCTCCAGGTGGGACTGCCATTCTGCAATTTAATCTCCTCCTCCTCCTCCTCCTCCTCCTTCTCCTTCTCTTCCTCCTCTTTTTCTTCTGCCTTCTCCCTTTTCTGTTTCTTCTTGTTTTTGTTTTTGTTTTTGTTTTTGTTTTTGTTTTTGTTTTTTAAAGACAGGGTGTCTCTATATAGTCCAGGATGGTCTTGAACTCACTATGTAGCTCAGGCTAGCCTGGAACTTTCAGCGATACTCCTGCCTCAGCCTCCAGGGTGAAGGGATTACAGAGTGCACCACCATATCGGGCTGCAATTTAATTTCTGACAAGATTCCTGATGAAGAGGTGTGGATATAGGGTTCTGTTTGATTTCATGTAAAAAAAACAAAACACAAACGAAACCAAACTAAAGCAAATGCACAGCAGTTATCTCAGTCCACTAGGCTAAGCAAAATGCAGGGAAGCATTTTTTTCTGCCACCTGTCTCTGGGTGACATTTTTTTCAGACAGGGAGGGCGGGAGAAGAGCACTGGAAGCCAGCGCTTGTGCCCATAAGCGGAGCACTGCTGCCATCGCGCGGACACAGTTTCTGTACACTCGTCACCATGACAGTTGCCTTCCCATGAGGCCTAGCTGGTGGGGAAACAGTTTACCTGTAGCGAGTTGGAGAAAGCTTGGACTCCGGGATGGGCCTCCGTGCCTCCTCTAAGCTCCCAAGAACGACCTGGACACTGGCGCTACTTCGGTATAGAACCTGGGTGGTGCCCAAGGGCCTGGTGCGGACCAGCAGCTGCCGGAGCCGCCATCACAGGAAGTCGTGGGGCGGGGCCTCGTTTCCTCCCAGTGTGGACAAGACAGGGGGACCCCACTAACAGGGTGACTCTTGAAGGTACCTGCCACCCATTCCTGCCCTTGGAGCAAGAGTTTGCAGGCCGGAGCTGGGTGTGGTGGCATGCTCCTGTAATCTCAACACGGAGTCAGGAGAATCATGAATTGTCAGCGTATGCTACCTAGTGAGTTCAAGACCAGCCTTCATTACAGAGGGAGACCCTGTGTCAAAACAGTGACAACAGCAAAACCAGAAATTAGCAGGCCGAGGTAGCACTGTAGCTGAGTAATGGAGTGCTTGCCTAGCATATGTGAGGTCCTGGCTTCAATCCCCAGTAACACCAAAATATATAAAAATAAAAAATAAAATAAAAACGAGGCCTTCAAGTGATATCACTGTGCAGTGGTGCATGGATCCATAGTTTCTGCAGTTTGAGAAGGGCAAGGACAGGCCATTCCAGGTGGCATATGGTAGCAGCTGGTGGATTTGCTGAAGGTCTCGGGTGTCCCCTATTGTTTGTTGAGGGCCTTCAGGGCCTGAAGACAAATCCAAAGATGTCCAACAGTTCTACATAAAATGTGCTGGACTAAGAACAGTAAAAGAATGGGATATGAATTACAGTTGAAGAGTTCTTGTCTATTGGAGGTGGCCTTGCCTGTGAACCCACATCACGTCTTCATGCATGGCTGACGTAGCAGGTGCATTGTAAAGAAGCATGATTGCTTCTAGATACACAAACCAGGTGGCAAAAGTGATGTCAATGAAAGTGGCAGAAAAAGGGACTCCAGCACTTCCTCCCTTCAGAAAAGGAACGAAAAGCAATGAACTATGATTACAAGGGCATTTTCTCAATAAGACAAGGGGCACTTATGAAAAGTTAGATTTTACTTTGATATCAAATGGAAACCAAAAGAATGATTATAAGAGTAAAGCAAGTCAGGCCAGTGATATAGCTCAAGAGCATAAGCGCCTGCCTGGCAAGCACGAGGTCCTGATGTTTGACTCCCGGTACCCACTTATAAAAATAAATAAATAAAAAGAGTAGAGCAAGTTTCTTCAATCAAGCGAAGTGCATGGTGGCCACACGTTTTTCATCTTTGTCTCCTAACATATTTTCCTATTCCATTTAGGCGTTCTGGGACGATCTGCCATCTTGTGGAAATAGTCTCATAAAGCATAAGCCTTAAAGGGACCCTCCATGAAAGCTGTAGTTGTTGAGGAAGGCAGGGCCTGTGAGAGGTCAGATGGACCCAAGTTCCTGTAGCCTCCTAACTCTTTTTTTTTTTTTTTTTTTTTTTTTTTTTGAGGACACCAGGAGCAAGGTACAAATGCAGAATGCTGTGTAGAACCAGGAGAGTGAGGGACCAAGCCTAAGTGTGCAGCTGCCACCTGAAACCAGCCTGTCCTTGCTACACTCACACTGCTACAAAGAGGGACTAAATCGTTATAGGAGAGGGGCATCAACTAAAGGCCTCCTAACTTACTTGAAAGGGCAAGAGCAGGAGACACTTGCCCCCAAGAGCCTACATTTATCTCTGAGTGGGTTGCTCTGGTCCTGTCCACATTGGGAGGAATCCAAGCCTCCCCAAGGACTTCCTGTGATGGAGTCTCCTGGCAGCTGCTGGTCTACTCCAGGCCCCTCACCACCCAGGTTCTACACCGAGGTAGCTTTCAGTGTCCAGTTTGGGCCTTAAGAGAATGCAAGGAAGCCTAGCCTGGAGTCCAAGGGACTTCCAACTGGGTTACAGGCAGCACCTTACGCCAACAGCTAGGCCTCGTGGGGAGAGCTGTAATGGCGACTGGCATACTGAAACTCTCTCCGCATGATGGCAGTAGTGCTTTGTGTATGGGTGCAAGTGGTGTCCTCCAGTGCTTTTCTCCTTCCCTGTCTGAAAAAATGCCACACAGAAAAAGGCAACAGAAATATGACTGCCTGGTATCTTACCCAACCTGGTGCCACAAGCTCACAGTGCTGTGATTTTGCTTTAATTTCCAAGAGAAACCAAATGGAGGCCTAAATCCACAGTCCTTCATTAGGACTCTTCTCCTTTAGACATTAATTTTCCATAGAACTTTGTCCATTCACGTGTGATTTTCTTCATTGAGAGTTGTTCAATAATTTCGGTTGTATCTAGTTGTATCTAGTTGTATCTAGATACAACTAGTTGTATCTTTCAGAGGATATATTTCATAGATGAATGCTGAAAAAGGAGGAAATTACTTGTTGCCTAGAGAGCTTCTCTAGCATCAGTTCAGAAATTCAAGTGGTCTGTGATCTGTCTACTCTCCAAGAGAAACTAGGATTTGTCCATTTAATAGCCCTGTGGGACTAGATAAGCTTCATTGTTGCATGTCACACATGCTCTATATGGCAGGATACTTACAGGTATCACTTTCTGAGGTTACTCAAAGTTGTATCTCATTTTCCATCATTTAATATGAGAACAGAGCATTTTCCCTTGCCATGAATATTCTTCAACTATTTTCTGTGACTTCAGGTATAAAGTTTTCAATTTTCTTTCTGGAGAAAATTAAAGAATGATATTTGCTATAAGGGTGACTGTCAGAGAATAGGGAGAGCATGTGGGAAGAGAAGGAAAGGAATAAGGGGTCATGATCAAAGTATGTTGTACGCATGCATAAATTTGCCCAAATAAGCCCCCTAGTCTGTATAGTAATATGCAGTAATAAAGGTGGGAAAAGAAAAGAATGTTTCTTGCCAAGGATTCGGAAAATAACCACATGCTGGTGAGGAAGAAAAGCACTATCAGAAAACATGTCAAAACAACTGATAACTCTTTGGGTTGTTACTATGCACATTGTACAATACATACATGCCTTCTCCTAGATTCACTGCACACAAGAAAACAACTATTAACCACCTTGATAGAGAGGTAGACAGAGTCAAGAATATTCCAAGAGTTCCTTTTCCCTGGTGTGGCTGCTAGGATCTTCAGAGCCCAGGTGAGGTCATGGCTGACAAGATATTGAAGCACTGAAAGGTCACTGTGGATCAGTAGAACAACATTATTTATTCACTTTAGTGATAGAGATACTGAGATAACAGGCATGGATCCCTGAGGTTTGGTCCCAATACTGCAAGATGGTACCACATCAAGAGGACACATTGGAGATAGGATGCTGAGTGAAGAAGAGCAGAAATGGGGGACTTTGTCACTTGCAGATTGAATTCTGGAAAGGAGAAGCTGCCTGATGATGGTGGGTAGTTTAGATCTGACTTCTTTTTTCATTTTGGGGTACTGGAACACAGGAACACAGGAAGCTTTAGATCTAGCTTTAGTATCAAATGGCTTCCAAAAGCAAATTTCTGAGAACATGTTTTCTCAAGTTAAGCAAAGTAGAATATAGCCAGTTTCTATTGTCTTTCTCTCCTCTGGCATTTTTTTCAAATGGGATGGAAGAAGTAGTGTCCTTGCAGTTGGCTTGTTGGGTCTTCTGGTGCAATACTGCTGTCATGAGGACATGGTTTCATGAAGCTCTAAGCCTCCATGAAAGCCTGGCCTTTAAGGAAGGCAGAAAGTCTGGGAGGTGACAAGGGCCCAGCCCCAAGCATAGCTTCCCAACCTTTTCCTCTGAGGCCACTTGGAGCAAGGCACAAATGCAGAATGCAGGGGTAGAACCTGGAGAGTGAAGGAACAGGACTGAGAGTGCAGCTGCTACCTGGGACCAGTCTGTCCTTGTTCTCATAGTGCTGGAAGGAAGGACCAAATCCCCATAGCACAGGTACATCACCAAAAAGCCTGATAATGTGCTGGAACTGGCAAGAACAAGAGCTAAGTGTGTACAAGAGGCTGGATTTGTTTCTAGGTGAGTCTTGTTCACACTGAGAGGAATCCGAGGCTCTGCCCCATGACTTCCTGTGGGTGTTTATCATGGCGGCTGCTTGTCCACTCCAGGCCTCTCATTCCCCAGGTTGTACATGAAGGTAGCATCGCTATCCTGGCCTCTCTTGCACCTTAGAAAAAGGCACAGAGGTCAAGCCTGGAGTCCAAGCCTCTTCCTATTCACTACAAGAACCACCTTCCTCCAACAGCTAGGCCTCATGGGAAAGGAGCTGTCATGGCGCCTGATGTACTGAAACTCTCTCCGCATGATGGCAGCAGTGCTTCACTTGTGAGCACAAGTGCTGCCCTCAAGGCTCTTTTCCCGCCCTTATTGTCTGAAAAAAATACTACCCAGAGACACAGGAGGCAGGAACCAGGAACCAGGGCCGTCTTATATTTTGCCCATCCTGGTGCCACAAGCTCACTCTGCTGTAACTTGGCTTTTGTTTTCTAAGTGAAACCAAATATAGGCCAAAATCCAAACTCCTTCCTCAGGACTTTCCTAATGCCTTACAAGATAACTGAACATTAGTGATGTCCTGTTATACAGCTTGGGGTGGAAGGCCTGTACTGAGCCCTCAGACTCCAGGAGATTCTGATGTAGGAAGTCCTGGGGAAAGCTGAGGTTCTTCCCAATGTGCATGGGGTTAGAGGATTCCACTCCCAGTGAAATGCAGACACTTCTGGGTACTAACCTGTTGTTTCTGTCCATTGAGACCAAAAGTTAGCAGGCCTCCACTTGGTATCATTGTGCTATGGGACATGGATTCGTTGTTGTAGCAGGGACAGAACAAGGACAAGCCAGTTCCTGGTGATATGTTATAGGAACAGGCCTGCTTGTTGAAGATCTCAAGTATACAGAAATGGCTATGGGCTCCTTTCCAGGAACTAGGAAGGCCTGAGGATAAGTACAACCACCTTTTCAGGCCAAGATTTGTGGAAAGTTCTTCTAAAAGAGCATTTCCAAAAAGACACATGGAAAAGAAGTATTCCATTAGTAGTTTAAATATGAATAAAGTGTTAAGTGGCATTTCTTGTGGATATCAAGAAAAACAATGAAAAATTTTGAAAATGAATTAGTATTTAAAGTCCTTGCTGGAGGGCCGGTGAGATAGCTCAGCGCATAAGCACCTGCCTGGCAAGCGCGAGGGCCCGAGTTCGACTCCCGAAACCCACACACGGAAAAAGGGCCGGTGATATCACTCAGTGGCACAGGCACCTACTGGCGCGCGAGGTCCTGAGGTCGACCCCCCGATACCCATAAAAAATAAAATAAAATAAAAAATAAAGTCCTTGCCGGAGACAAGCAGCATTACCTGTGTGTGACAACATCTCACTCCTTCATACCTGACTGTGGGCTGAGTACATTGTAAAGACGCACAGTTGTTTTTTGAAATGCCAAAAACAAGCTGCAAAGGTGATGTCAATGAGGATGGTGAGATAAGCAAGACCAGGACCCCGTGCCTGCACAAAAGCAATATTGAGCCAGCAGTGAACTTGCAAAATGTGTCACAAGCCACTTTTACACATCTCTGGATCTTGGCAAAAACTTAGAGCCATGGAAGGCTTGGAGAAAGAGGAGGTAACTTCTTTGATTCTGGTACTTTGAGAAAGGGAGCTGTGGCATTTTAAATTGCCTGCTTACCATGCCCAGATCAGCACACTGCTGTGAGGATGGCTCCCTTCATTTTCTTGCATGGGAGGAATACAGAACTTCTCTCAAAGACTTGTGGTTGTCCACTTTTACCTGTCTGGTGGCTCAAGAAAGGACTACTGCAAGAGTTTACCTTTGTTTTTCCTGACTCATAATGTTTCCAGGTCCAGGGCAGCTTCCTGAGAGGAATTTGTTGAAAGCATTTAAAGATACTAATATTGACAGACTACCCTGGATCTAGAGGCAAGTGCTAGGATAAGCAATAGGTAGATGCTTAAGGAAAATGTCACAGTACTAGGGAACCAATAAACTAGCAGAACACATATTTCAGTGGCTACAAGGATAAAGAATACAGACTTACAAAAGCAATTAAGAGTAAAACCGAAGAGTAACAATAGCTTAAAAGTGCTATCAACCTAAATTCTGTGGTGGGGGTTGTTTAGGACTCTGATATCTTGATTTTGATACATTATAATATTAAAATATCCAGTTTTTAGTAACAAAAAAATGAGACACATCAAGAAAGAAGAAAGTATAATCCATTCACAGGAAAAAATAAATTGATATAAACTGTCCAGAAGGAAACAGTATCACACTTACTAGAAAATGCTTCTAATCAACTCTATAAGTATGCTCAAAACACAAGGGAAACAAAATGCAAAGAAGTAAAGGAAGACAGGAGAACAATGTTTCACTATTAGAGAATCAACAAGAGATAGAAATTATTTTTAAAATACCAAATAGAAATTTGGAACTGAAAGGGGCAATAACCAAAATGAAAAATTTCCAAGAAGTTCCCAATGTAGATTTGATCAGTGAAATTAGTGGGCACTGGGTATGGCGGTGCACACCTGTAATCCCAGCACTCAGGAGGCTGAGGTAGGAGGATCACCATAAGTTCGAGGCCAGCCTGGGCTACAGTGAATTTCAGGCCAGCCTGAACTACATAGTGAGACCCTGACGAAAAAAAGAGAGAGAGAGAGAGATCAGTGAATGCAAACATAGGTCAATGAAAACGTGAATGTATATATCTAAGAAGTTCAACAAACTATGTGAACTATACACAGGGAGTTACAAAGTCACATTATAATCATGCTATCTAAATCAGTAATATCAAAAACATGAAGATAATGATCTTTTCACATACAAGAATTATTCAATAAAGTGAACAGTCAATTCTCTTTGGAAACTGAAAGGCAAAAGGTAGGGCTTAGCATTTAAAGTTCTAAAAGAAAGAAAAGCCTGTCAATAATTCCATAACCAGAAAGACTAACTTTCAAAAATATAAGATAGGGCCGGTGAGATAGCTCAGCAGCATAAGCGCCTGCCTGGCAAGTGCGAGGTCCTGAGGTGGACTCGTGGTACCCACATTAAAAAAAAAAAAAAAAAGATAAATTAAGACATTCCCGCATAAAAATTCACTGAGTTTGTGATTAATAGACATCTCATACTACAAACAGAAAATTGAATCCTTCAAGATGAAATGTGAAGGCACTAGACAATATCTCAGTCCATATGAAAGAAAACACACAGCCACACAGATATATGAGGTATGATGTAAAAACACGTTGCCATTAATCACCCTCAAAAACAAAACAAAACAAAATAAAACCCTTGCTTTGCATACACTTATCTGATCCTTCTTGCCACTTTCTGAAACAGTTCTGGAAGTCCTCTTTCGTGAGGGTCTTTAGTTGGACTGTTGTGGCTGCCTACATGCCCTGAATCGATTGACAATGTTTACCTTTCATCATCATTTTGATTTTGGGAAAGAGCCAGAAGTCTCATCAGATCCAGTGAATAAGGATGATGAGGACACACTGTGAAATTTTTATTTAACAGAAATTACTAAATTGTGGATCAATAAGGAGTCATCAAAAATACAGTGAATGCTTAAATTTTAAAAATGTATTACAGAAAAAGATACTGCCATTAATTCCCCTCAAAATGCTCCCCTTCTCTTCAAACACGCTTATCCCAGTATTCTTTGGGATGTGTTTTTTATAGAAACTAATAAATTATTTAATCAAAATTACTATAAAATTAAGAAGTTAACTGTATCAGCCATAAAGGGAAAATTTGAAATATACTAGAAAAGAAATGGGAAGGACAATAAAATGGTATAGTGAAAGACCAAAAAACAATAATCACAAAAGAAGATAGTAATTGAAGAATTGAGAAAAATAGCAGAAATAAGTCCATCATTACCAGTAACTTAATTAAATAGATTAAACTCTCCCATCTAAGGGCAGAAATTAGTGGAAGGGAGTTCAAATAAACATGATCAAACTATACGCTTTTTACAGGAGAGTTCATAAATGGGTAAAAGTAAAAGAATTTAAAAAGATATTCTATGCAAAGAACAACCAAAAGAGATTTGGAATACTAGTACTAACAGCACACAAAATACACTTTAAGACAAAAATTATTTCAGGAGACAAAGATGGACATTGTTTTTTTTTTAATTTTTATTTTTTATTTTAAAGAGAATAAATAGAACAAAATTTCAAAACAGCATCATAGGAGGATAACAATGGTTAATACATGCCGTATTGTTATCTTTAAATTGGTTACTCAGGGTACAAGATATCAGCATTCAAATGAAAGATGGACATTGTATATGGATAATATGGTCAATCAATCAAGATGTGACAATTATATAGACACCTTCCCTTTACAAAAGAGTCATCAGATCTATGATGCAAAAACGCACAATTGGAGGGAAAAATAGAGTTCTACAAAAATAAAGACTTCAATACCCCATTTTGAAAAATGGTTAGAACAACCAATTGGAGAAAGGCTCATTAGGAGAAAGGAGGATATGAACAACATTGTAAACCAACCAGAACAAAAAGTCATATATTCTTGGAAAAGCAAGATTCCATCACCTACAATACGGCCCATACTGTCTCCTGAAAAGGTTCTGGGTTTTCTGACAAACCGTCCTGTGTCTTATTCCCCTTTGGTTTGGTTATGGTAGGTTTCATCGTTGGCTTATAGATAATGTTAGAAATGTGGCACTTGCCCAGATCCAAAGAATACTCAGGTGGCAAGAAAACCAGCAAAGGCTTTAATTCAGTCTTGCAAGCCTGAGGGTGTGGTAGAGAGGCACACCCAGGGTGATCACCAGGAGCAATTTAACTCCTAGCATGCAGGTCCCTTCCCCCTTTTCCTCATTGGTCTAGTACTGGGGTTGGGGCACAATCTTCCCTAGACATCGCTATGAGTTCCCTGGTCCCCCTCCCAACTGAGTTTGGATTTATTCATAATATTTTCTATTATTTACTTTGGGACTTTCCGAGAAGCAGATGTTGCTGTTTAAAAATTCTATGTGACCTTGCAGTTAACGTAGTTACTGTTTCTACTTAGCCTGAGCTAAAAGAGTATGCTTTTCTTCTCCCTTCCTCTACTCAGCCTACATTCTACAAAGGCTTTCTTTCTAGTTTATTTCTCTCCAGGATCCCGTTTGCTTAGAGACCCTCTAAATGCATGAGCTTTGTCAGACAGACAATTTTAACTGCCAGTAATTTCTCCATTCAGTTTTAACTATTTCATCTTGAAAAAGGACTACTTTAATTTTCTTTTCCTTACAATGTCAATGTCATTGTCATGAAAGAGTACCTTGGAGACTCTGGTGAACATGCTCAAAGGTTCTAGCTGCCTTGTGAAAGGGGAAACATAACCTTTAACCTCCCCATCCTGTCCCCTAAATAACACTCCAAGAAATCCAGGGTTGGATCAACTGAACTGCGCAGGTTGTCCCTTCTGCTCTCACAAAGTCTGAACCATTTTCTCTGTGTGCCGATCATTCCCTCCGTACCTAAGAATTAGGGAGAAAACAAACTGTTGGACCTTGAAAATCAAACCATGCAAGTTTGCTAATGCCAGGGAACAGAAATAGCAATGTGTGTTTTACTTTACTTCTAACATATGTGATAACCTGCAACCAAGCATATAAACATATAAATATTTACATATATGTATATATGGAGTAGCATGCCATACATATGTGGATATATGTGTATGGGTGTATATCTGATAACATATACCTCACTTATAATATTTCAGTGCAGGTACATGTGAAGCTGCTGGCAATGGTTGTTTGGAAAAAATCGGCTATACAATGAAGCATTGTTGTTTATTCTTCATACATTTGAATATTCTAAGAAACTTTTCCAGAAACTGATATTACATTCATAATTTGAGAATCAATTTAGAGCAAATATGTGCAGAAAAGGTTGTTGGTGCAAAATGGTTTATTGAGCTCATTGAACAAAGTAATTTGTTTTTCTAATTAAACATAGGAAACAGGAGTACTTATAACATATCAACATTTTACAATTACTTCTTTCCTGTTTGTGGTATTTACTGTTACCAGCTGCTTTTTATGCATGGCTACTGTACTGGGACATACTGTAAAGAAGCTGATATAACTTTCAGAAATGTGAAAAAGAAGAGGGGAGTCTTAAAAGAACATCCCAATGAAAATATAGGAATAATCTTTAAGAATAGTTAACAAGCCTACAAAATGTTCAACCTGTATTAAATGCAGAAAACATATTTTAACACTGTATTTACAAAAGAATGGGGACTTTAAGTCTTTCCAATATGAGTAGGGGACCACACATGAATGTATAGTAAATACACTTTAAAACTTCTTGAGATGCAGAAAACATTTATTTGGCTTTATAAATTCTCAGAATTTGAACATTCAGTCATTAATATGAACTACTTTTATAAGTCTCTTGGATAATAAGGCACTAGGTAGAGCAGAAATCAAGAAATTTGTGTGTATGGGTATGAGTATGGAAATTGTAAAAGATAATGAAGGTTTTGTTAAAAATGCCTTCAGTGTGCATTCAACTATGTCTAATGAAAAATTTCACATTTTTATATGCACATATTTAACAGCTACATTTTTTTGTTTTGTTTTGATAGACAGGGTCTATCTCTGTACAATAGCTTTGTGCTCCCTATATAGCCCATGCTGAACTCAAACTCCCAATCTTCCTCCCTCAACCTCCTGAGTGTGGGGATTACAGGCCTGTACTACCCACCCCCTGCTATAAATAGCTACATTTTAATCATGGTGACAATTACAGTCAGGATGCTGTTTGTATATATGTATGCACATGCCAGACTTTCAGGAGCAATATTAATGAATGCTTATATGTTAATATGTGAATGCATTCCCTTCAAAATTTTAGAGTACACACCTATTTTGATCCAAATCACAATGTACACATTAATCCAATTTTAATATTGGGGTTTTTTGGTGAACCTAAATATTGAAATATAAGATATATGGGAGAAAGTAATACAAAAGGTTATATCACTTGTCTTAATAGATCATATGATAGTGCTTTTTTCTTGGTCACCACATACTATTTTGTAAATATATGGCAAACACCATGCTTGATGAGAAAGTCTGGCAAGTTTGATATCTAAAAGACTAAATATAACACAAACGCATGAAATAAATTTGCAAGAAGTTGTAAAACACTTAATGGCAAAAAATGTGCTTCAAGAACTGCACATGGTGGCATATGCCTGTAATCCTAGTACTCAGGAGGCTGAGGCAGGAGGATCACTGCAAGTTCCAGGCCAGCCTGAACTGCGTAGCAAAACCCTGTCTCAAAAAGACAAAAAAAAAAAAAAAAAAAAAAGTGCTTCTTTGCAATTTTTTTTTTTTTTGTGGGTACCGGGGGGGGGTCGACCTCAGGACCTTGCGCGCCAGCAGGCGCCCGTGCCGCTGAGCGATATCACCGGCCCCTTTTTTCGCATGTAGGTTTCGGGAGTCGAACTCGGGCCCTCGCGCTTGCCAGGCAGGCGCTTACACCGCTGAGCCATCTCACCGGCCCGGTTTTTTGCAATTTTAAATGAAAAACTAACAAGATAAATCTGTGATTAACCTCTAGTTGAAGTTCATACACATGTAAATGTAGGTATCATGCTCTGCGGGGCAGATTATGGAAGACAGTGATACAAGCTATCTGGGTCTCTTATTTCTTGACGAGGAGTTGCCAACCATTCAACACAACAAGTGACAAAATGGAGGTGGACTCTAGTTGTCCAGAAGGAAAGGCAGATCAAAGGCCACTTACACTTCTCCATTGGTAGCTCATGATCTCCAAAGATCAATCAATTTCTTCTGCCATTTGGGCCTGGAACCATGGCTGTCAAGTGAAAGTTCTGAGGGATAATGAGCAGGGGCACACAGACTACTTGGGATGGCAATTTAATTTCAGACAATAGAAGATTCCTGAACAGTTGTGGATCAAGAAGATCAAAAGTTGTGGATACAGGGTTCAGTTTGTTTTCAGGTGGAAAACATAAGCCAACACACCATAGAGTGAAATTGTGGCACCAGGCTGGAAAAAACTCAAGGCAGCCAAGTTTCCTAACACTTGTCTCTGGATTGAGTTTTTTTAGACAGGAAGGGCGGTAGAAGAGCACTGGAGGGCAGCTCTTCTGCCAATGGACGCAGCACTACTGCCATCTTGCGGCAAAAGTTTAAGTACAAAGAGCGCCATGACAGCTCCCTTCCCATGAGGCTTCACTGTTGAGGAAGGTCCTGCTGGTAACCAGTTGGAAGAGGCTTGGACTCTAGGCTCAGCCTCCTTGTCTCCTTCTGTGGCCTCAGGGGAAACCTGGACACTGCAGCCACCTCGCTGTAGAACCTGGCTAGTGAGGGGCCTGACGGGGACCAGCAGCTGTCAGGGTATATTGTCATAGGAGGTGGTGAGGCGGAGCTTCAGTTTCTCCCCTTGAAATAAGTCAAGAGGACCATGAGTCCAAGGCCAGCTTGGGCTACACAGCAAGACCTGTTCTTAAAATAATAATAATAAGTAAAGAGTTTGCAAGTCAGGCTGGGTATATAGCTGATTGGTACAGTTTTTGCCTGTCATGTATCCCCAGTCCCCAGTACCACAGTCCTCAGTACCACAAAACACACACACACATACACACACACACAGCATGCCTTTAAGTGATGTTACTGGGCTATGGTGCATGGATCCCTAGGTGCTGCAGTGTGAGAACAGCAAGGACAGGCCACCTCCAGGTGGCATAAAGGAACACCTGATGTACTTCCTGAAGGTCTCAAGTGACCCCTATGGGGGGGGGGGTAAAAGGGCCTGAAGAGAAGGTGAAAGAAGTGTTGTTGTATCTTTTTTATATAAACCGTGGAGGACCAAGAACAGTTAAAAGGACAAGAGATCGACCAACAGTTGCAGAGTCCTTGACTGCTGTAGGTGGCGTTACCTGTGACTCAGCATCATGTCTTCATAGGTGGCTGTCATAGCAGGTGCATTATAAAGAAGCATGTTTGCTTCTGGAAAAGCCAAGCACATAGTAAAATAATGTCAACGAGAGTAGCAGAGTAAAGGACTGCAGAATTTCATCCCTCCAGAAAAGCAGCCAAAAGCAATGAACTATGATTAGAAGGTTTTTTTCCCATTAAAGCAAGGGGCATTTATGCAAATCATACAGCTGGTAGTATACTAAGGGTGAAAGACTAAAAGCTTTGCCCTAAGATCATGAGCAAGCAAAAATGTCCACTTTGTTATCTTGTATTGAACTTTGTACCAGAAGTTCTAGTCAAGGTAATCAGGCAAGAAAAATATAGAGAAGGCATCCAAATTGGAAGAAGAAAAATGATCACTGCCAATTCCATGATATCGTACAAAGAAAATCCTTAAAAATTCACAAAGACCCTTTTAGAGCTAATAACCTAATGCAGCAAACAGTGCTGGGAAGAAGAGCAGCTTATAAAAATCAGGTGTAGTGGTAGGCGTGGGAGCAAGTGCCTGGCATCGCCATGTATGAAGTGTGGGGCAAGAGAATGGTGAATCTAAGATAAGCCTGAGCTACAGAAGGAAACCCTGTCTCAAAAAACAAACACAAATCAGTCACATTTGCATATATATACACTAGCAATGAGCAGCCTGAAAATTTAATTACATCGATTTTATTTACAATAGCATCAAAATAAATAATATGCTGTGGATAAATTTCTGTTAAAGAGAAAGGCCAGTATATTACCAATGAATAAAATATTGCTAAAGGAGTTGAAGATGACTTGATTACATTTTAAAAAAAACACCTCGTGTTCATGAATTGGAAGGCTAGATATGGTTTTATGGCGATGTTATACTAAAATCTTTGAAGAGTTAGTGAAATCCATATCATCCCAATGACTATTCTTACAAAAATAGAACAGCTGAATCTAAAATTCATATGGAAAAATAAATAAATAAATAAATAAATAAATCATATGGAACTGCAATAAAGCTAAATAGCCAAAACAATTCTTTTTATCTGTTTTTCTTTTTAAGACAGGGTCTCTCTACATCATGTAAACTGGTCTAAAGCGGGAGATCCTACTGCATCACCCTCCCCACTCCTGGGACTATAGGTGTGTGCCCCCAAGTCAGGCTCAAAACAATTCTTGAGTAAGAAACACAAGATGGAGGGCTCAAACTTCCAAATTTCAAAACTTACTACCAAAAATACAGTAATCACAGCAATGTGCTACTCAAATTAGAATAGATACAGAGATAAATGGAATATCTTTAGAGTCTAGAAATAAATCCATACACAATGGTAAATTGATTTCAACAGTATCATCAAGGTCATTCAATGGAGGAATGAAATAATCCCAATGCTGCAACAATTGATTATCCACAGATTGAACAGTGCAGTCAGACCCCTGCATTATACCACATGCAAAAGTTAACTCCATAAACTATGAAACTTTGAGTCAAACATAGGGGTAAATCTTGAAGACCTTGGACTTGGTGGAACTTTCCTGGATATGTTACTGAAAGTATGAACAACAGATTTGACTGCATCAGAATTTAAAAATATTTTTCACTAAAGGACATAACAAATAATATAAAGGGGCAGCTAGCAGAATAGGAGAGTACATGTCCAAATCAATTACCTGTAAAAGCAGAAATATCCAAAATACCTGAAGAACTTTTATCTCTCAAAAGCAAAACTGAAATACAGTTTTTAAAAAAGTGAAGGAAATGAGAGACGGCCTACAGAATGGGAAAAATATTTTGTCAGCTACTCCTCAGAGAGAGGAATAATATCTAGATTATATAAACAACTCAAAAAATTAAGCCCAAAATAAAGGACCCAATCAATAAATGGGCAATGAAAATGGCTAGACACTTCTCAGAAAAAGAAGTACAAATTGCCAATAAATGCATGAAAAAATGTGTAACAGTTCTGGCCATTGGAGAAATGCAAGTTAAAACAACACTGAGATTCTATCTTACTCCAGAAAGAATGGCTGTCATCAAGAAATCAAATAATAAATGCTGTTGACATTGTGGGGGAAAACGGAACCCTTCTACATTGTTGGTGGGAATGTAAACTAGTACAACCACTTTGGAAATCAGTATGAAGATTCCTCAAATAACTAAAACTAGAAATTCCATTCAACCTAGCTATTCCCCTTCTAGGTATCTTCCCCACAACTTAAGTATATCATATTACAGTGATACATGCACACCTATGTTTATGGCAGCACTATTCATAATACCTAAATCTTGGAAGAGGCCAATATATCCATCAACGGATGAATGGATAAAGAAAATGTGGTATTTATATACAATGGGAGTACTCTGCCATAAAAAAGGATAGACATGTCATTTGTAGGAAAATGAATACACATGGATGATGTTAAGTGAAATAAATCAAACATATAAGCTTAAATATCACATGGTTTCTTTTGTATGAGGAACCCGAAGTATAAATAATTTAAAGACCAAAATAAAAGTTAACAGAAAATAGGGAGTTAGAGCTTTTACAAATGGAAAAAAGGACCAAGAGGTGGAGGGAAGGGAAGGGGAAATGAAAAGGATTAAGATGTATTATTCACATGTAACAACTCCTTGTGATCAAGGTAATCATTATGTTGCAAAAATATTCATAAAAATAAATTTTTTTGGCTTAAATAATGAGTTTTTCTTTTACTTTATGTCCAAGATAGTGTAAGGGCTCAGTTTTACTAAGTCATCAGGATGCCATGCTTTTTCTTCGTGATCCAAGACAACTTATCTCCACCTTATCTTCCACCAGCATAGGGGAGCGAAGGGGACAGAAATGCCCCACTTAGTCCCTTTGGGCACATCCTGAAAGTCACTCATCATATCCCATCAGGTGTAACTAGATCACATGTCACACCCAGCTGCCAGAGGGCTAGAAAAATATTGTCTTAGTTTAGCTGGCTCTGCATTCAGCTAATCAATCAGAGTTTCTATTATGGCAAAAGAAGAGAACAGATGTTAAGGAGCAACGAGTGGTGTTTTTTCCTCTCTAAATATTGCGTGTATTAAATATGCACTCATCTTCAAGATCAGCGCTATTAAAAATTAAAACAATGGACGTGAATAGATGTTTTCTAAAGTAGTTTCACAAATGCCCAATGAGCAAGTAAAAAGATAATATTATAAACAAAAACCATCTCATGATGCCATTTCATATACAGTAAATTGGGACATTTTTAAAAAACAACCAAAAGAAAAAGAGAAGTATTGGCAAGGAGGTAGAGAAAATAGGATCTTGTACAGTGCTGGTGGGGAAGAAAAATTGCTCAGTTTCTATGGAAAATAGCTTGTGAATGTTTCAAAAATGTAAACACAGAATCATGATATGAAATGACAATTCCATTCTAAGGTATATACACCAAAGAAGTGAAAACATGTAATAGAACAATTACTTGAGTATACATGTGCATAGTGGTACAAGTACCAATAAGCCAAAAGGCAGACAGAAACCAAATATCCATCACTTGATGAATGAATAAACAAAATGGGTGTTGTGTATACAAGGAATATTATTCAACCATGAGAAGAAAGGAACTATTAATAATGCATAAACTCTGCAAGCATTATGCTGTGTGAAACAGGCAAACAAGAAAGGCCGGTTCTTGTATTGATTCATTGTATGTGAGCTCCCCGGTAGATGTCACCCCATAGGGGCAAAAAGCAAAATAGTGGTTGCCAGCAGCTAGGCAGGTTGGGAGGAGGGGAATGGGGATTTTCTACTTAGTAGGTCCATGGCTTCTTTCTGTTGTAATTAAAATTATGTGGAACTAGATAGAGGTACCGCTGGCACAGCACTGTGAAATATAGTGAATGCCACTGAATTGCACACAGTGAAATGGGTAAGCCTTTTTTGTTTTGTTTTGTTTTTGGGTTTTTTTGTTGTGGTGGTGGTTTGTTTTTGCTTTTGTTTTTGTTTTGTCTTTTTGAGATAGAGTTTCACTATGCAGTTCAGGCTGGCCTTGAACACACTTCGTGGCCCAGGCCGATGTGAACTCGCATTGATCCTCCTGCCTCAGCCTCTCTAGTGCTGGGATTACAGGTGCGTCCACCACACCTGGCTGAAATGGGTAATCTTGTGTTACATGGATTTTACCTTAATTTTAAGATCCAGAGTGAAATATAAAGCATCAAGCACTAGAAAATATATATTAATATGGATATATGCCAGTGATGTAAGACCTCTGTAAAGTGCCAAATGCCTACTTTTATATCTAAGGGAAATGAGCATGTGTGGTATATGTAGGTACAATCACATGGAAACATTTATGTATTTTTTCTGCATATACAAAGTTCTAAAACCTGTATATTCATGATCCTAGTCAGTGTTCGAGTATGTATTTACATATGTATATTTATTTGCATGAATGTAAACAGACACTAATGTAAGACTGCAGCTGCACGGGAGTGTTGTGAACACATGTATGTTTAAGTTCTCTCAGAGAACACATCAGGGTGCCTGAATACAAACTTTACCAATTTAGGATAATTCTTTTTGAATTTTGCTTTCTTTCACTGTGCCTCTTAAGAGTTTCAGGAGGATCACGTGAAGTTCAAGGTCATTTTGGGCTACATAATTAGGTGAAGGCCACCGTGGAGTACATAGAGAGAACCTGTCTCAGTAAAAGAACAACAAAACAAAAACAAAAATGAATCAGAAGAAATTGGAAGACACACACCTGAAATTTCTGAAAAGATAGCAAGTGAAGTAAAGAAACAAATCCATGAGGCTACAGAGGAAATCAGATCAGAAAGAATCTCTGAGGTGAAGAAAGGAAATGACAACCACAATGAAGGAATTGTGCAGCATAGCTAGAGAAGACACAGATAAAAAAATAGAGGAGCATAGGAAAATGATGGAAACCTTGAATGAACACTATAGGAAAGAAATAGAATGCATGAAATACATTCAAAGACATATCCAGGAAATTAAAAATTCCATTGAAAGGAGGCGAAACCACTTGAATGAAACTGAAGATAAACTTAGACCTTGAAGACAGGATCACTGCTAACATAACAAAAGGAAAGATCTCTTAAAAATAACAAGGGACCACAAAATAACAATTCAACAACTCCAAGACAATGCAAAGAAACACAATATAAGACTGATAGGTGTGAATGGAAAAGCAGGAGTCAACATGAATGACATAAAAAACTATTTGCAGAAGTAATAGCAAAAAATTTCCCAAGTGTGGGAACAGAATCTGACATACAGATAAGTGAGATTTATTTATACAATTCCAAACAGCCATAACCAAAATAAATCTATACCTAGACATATAATAATCAAGATCCCAGAAATACAGCACAAAAACAGAATATTAAAAGCTGTTAGAGAAAAGAAATAGATCACCTATAAAGGAAAGCCCATCAGAACCACGCTGACTTCTCAACACAAACCTTCAAGTCAAGAAGAGCTTGGGGTGAAGTATTTCAAGCCCTGAAAGAAAACAACTTCCAACACAGATTGATATACTATGCAAAATAGTCTTTCAGTATTAATGGAGAAATAAGATACTTCCATGACAAAGAACAACTGAAGAAATTCGTGACCACCAAACCAAACCTACAAAGAGTACTGAAAGATATTCTACATAGAGATAAAAATGACCACAATTCCAAAAGCAACATCAGAAAGAAACCACCAGGCAGGGAAAGCAATTAAACAGAGGGGAAAAGCAGGGATCCAACAGCAGGAAAATAACATGACAAAGATAAGCCAATACATATCAGTTATAACCATCAATGTAAATGGCCTCAATTCACCAATGAAAAGAAACAGATTGGCAGAATGGATCAAGAAACAAGATCCAACAATATGCTACACACAAGAAACACATTTAACTCAAAAAGAAACTCATAAACTTAAAGTCAAAGGATGGAAAACAATCTTCCATGTAACAGGAACCCAGAAAAAAGCAGGGGTAGCTATCCTGCTTGCAGATAATGTGAACTTCAAACCAAAAATGATCAAAAGAGATAAAGAAGGTCACTACATACTTGTGAGGGGAAAACTTCAAGAGGAAGAGATAACGATCATAAATATATATGAACCAAATACGGGAGCACCCAACTATATAAGACAATTATTAATACACATGAAAAGCCAAATAAGTAGGGCCGGTGATATAGCTCAGCGGCATATGCGCCTGCCTGGCGAGCGCGAGGTCCTGAGTTTGACTCCCAGTACCCACATACAAAAAAATAAAAAAAAAATGAAAGAAAGAAAGAAAAATCAAATAAGCAATAACACAATTGTAATGGGGACCTTAACACCCCATTGTCACAATGACATAGATCAACTAGACAAAAAATCAGCAAAGAAATATCAGAGCTGAATCAAACATGTGAACAAATGGACTTAGTAGACATTTACAGTGTTCCACCCAACAACATCAGAATACACATTCTTCTCAGCTGCACACAGGATGTTCTCTAAAATTGACCATACACTAGCCCATAGAATATGCTTAAGTAAAAGCAAAGGAGTTTAAATTATCCCATGCATATTCTATGATCATAGTACAATCAAATTGGAAATTAATGGCAAAAGAAACCACAAAAAACTACATAAACACATGGAAATTAAATAACAACCTCCTAAACAACTAATGGGTCACAGATGAAATTAAAGAAGAAATTAACCAATATCTACAATCAAACAAAAATGCAACTACAACTTACCAGAACCTGTGGGATGCAATGAAAGCAGTCATAAGAGGGAAATTTATAGTGGTGAATTCTCACACCAGGAAAACAGAATGAGCAAAAGTAAAAAGACTAATATTGCAACACAAGCTTCTAGAAAAAGAAGAGCAAGTCAAGCCCAAAGCCCATAGAAGGCAGGAAATTATAAAGATCAGAGCAGAAATTAATGCAATTGAGACTAAGAAAACAACACAAAGAATTAATGAATGGAAGAGTTGGTTCCTTGAAAGAATAAACAAAATTGATAAACACCTAGCTAACCTTATCAAAAAAGGAAAGAAAAAACTCAAATTCATGCAATTAGGAATGAAAAGGGTGAAATCACTACAGATCCTGTGGAAATTCAGATCATCAATACCTACTTCCAAAATCTTTACTTGAATAGGATGGAAAACTCAGAAGAAATGGACAGATTCCTAGAAACGTATCAATTACCAAAGCTGAATCAAGAAGATGCAAAAATTCTGAATAACTCAATATCAGTTAATGAGATTAAAAATATAATTAGAAACTTACCAACAACGAAAAGCCCAGGTCCTGATGGATTCATGGCTGAATTCTACAAGAAAGTTAGAGAAGATTTAATGCCAATACTCCTCAAACTCTTTCATGAAATTGAAAGGGAAACAATTCTCCCTAACTCATCCCTGGAGGCAAATATTACCCTGATACCAAAACCAAAGAAAGACCGAATTAAAAAAAAAAAAACAACTACAGGCCAATCTCCCCATGAACATAGATGCAAAAATCCTCAATAAAATACTAGCAAACAGAATGCAACAAATCATCAAGAAGATTATACACCATGACCAATTGGGATTCATCCCAGGAATGCAGGGATTGGTTTGACCTATGCAAATCAATAAACATAACACACCATATCAACAGAGCCAAAGACAAAAATCACATGATCATCTCAATAGATGCAGAAAAGGCTTTTGATAAAGTCCAACACTCATGCATGTTAAAAACCCTGTAGAAAATTGGAATAGATGGCCTCTACCTCAATTTGATAAAAGCCATCTATGACAAACCAACAACCAACATCATACTAAATGGACAGAAACTGAAAGCTTTCACTAACAAGCCAAGGATATCCACTATCACCACTCTTATTCAATATAGTTCTGGAAACATTAGCCCAAGCAATCAGACAAGATAGAGAAATAAAAGGAATAAGCATAGGAAAGGAAGAAGTTAAATTATCATTCGCAGATTATATGATACTCTATAGAGAAGACTCCTAAAACTCCACCAAAAGACTATTAGATTTAATAAGCAAATTCAGTAGTGTAGCTGGATACAAAGTCAACACTCAAAAATCAATAGCATTCCTGTACACAAACAATAAACTCACTGAGAAAGAAATTAGGGAAACAACACCTTATACAATAACATCCAAAAAAATGAAATACTTAGGAATCAGCCTAAAAAAGGAAAGAAAAGATCTATACATTGAAAATTACAGTACTCTGAAGAAGGAGTTCGAAGAGGATGTCAGAAAATGGAAAGATATCCCTTGCTCATTGTAGGAAGAACCAACATAGTGCAAATGGCTATACTCCCAAAAGTGTTACACAGATTTAATGCAATCCCAATCAAAATACCATTAGCATACCTCACAGATCTAGAGAAAACATTCCTAAAATTCAGTTTGAAACAGAAGAGACCTAGAATAGGAGAGGCAATCCTGGGCAACAAAGGCAAGGCAGGAAGCATCACAATCCCTGACTTCAAATTATACTACAAAGCTACTGTGATAAAATCAGCATGGTACTGGCAAAAAAATCAGACCTGAGGATCAGTGGAACAGATTAGAAGATGTAGACACAACTCCAAACACAATCAGCCACATTATCTTTGACAAAGAGGCCAAACATGTTCACTGGAAGAAAGATACCCTCTTTAGTAAATAGTGCTGGAAAAACTGGCTGTCTACATGCTGGAAGACTTAAAAGAGACCCATGTCTATCACCATGCAGTAAACTAAAGTCGAAATTGATCAAAGCTCTAAATACTAAAACAGAAACACTAAATCTACTGGAAGACAAAGTAGATAGAAATCTTGAAGACATAAGGGTAGGCAGAGACTTCATGAACAAAAGGCAAACTGCACAGGAAGTACTTCAAAGAATCAACAACTGGGATTTCATCTTATTAAAAAGTTTTGGCACATCAAAAGAAATCACCAACAGAGTGAAAAGACAACCCACACATTGAGAAAAAATTTTACACAACTGTCACACAGACAAAGGACATCAATCCAAAACATATAAAGAAGTGAAAAAATCAGGTCCCTAAATTCAAAGATCAAATCCAAAAATGGGCATCTGAGATGAATACACACTTCTCAGATAAAGAAATACAAATGGCAAATAAATATATGAAAAAATGTTCAACATCATTGTTCACTCAAGAAATGCAAATTAAAACAACACTGAGATTCAATCTCATTGCAGAAAGAATGGCTATCATTAAGAAATCAACCATTAACAAATGCTGCCGGGGCTGTGGGGAAAATGGAACCCTTGTACACTGTTGGCAGGAGTGTAGAGTGGTACAACCACTGTGGAAATCAGTGTGGAGATTCCTCAAAAAGCTATTCCCCTTCTGGGTATTTTCCCAGAAGAACTGAAAACACCATATCACAGTGATATATGTGCACCCATGTTTATAGCAGCACAATTTGTAATAGCTGAATCTTGGAAACAACCAAAATGCCTATCAACCGAGGAATGGATAAAAAAGATGCCCTCTTTTTATACACTGGAGTACTATTCAGCTATAAAGATGCTTTTTATAAAGAGGCTTTTATAGGTAAATGGATGCAACTAGAGACCATACTCATAAGTGAAATAAATCAGATTTGCATGTGTAAACATTGTATTATCTCCCTAGCGTAAAAAACTGAAAGAGTCAACAAGGTCGAAAATGTACAATAGCGATTGTGAAAGAGAAAGGGGAAGAAATTGCTCAAAAGGAAAGAACAACTGGGATGGGCAACAGGAGAAAAGAAAGAAGGGGGAAAAATTGTATATATATACACAAGACAGATTTTAAAAAATTGTACTACTAATCTCTATTAGTTTATCAAACACACTGATTCGTGGTTACATTGTTTGATCAATTTTTCATGCCTATATTTTGTAATCTGAGCAACTACATTGCAGATAACAATACATAATATATTAACCATTCTTAATCTCCTATTATCTTGTTTTGAAATTCTGTATGATCATTTTTATCATTTTTTCTTTTTCAAATTAAAAAAAAATCAGAATTTATGGTAAAAGTTTTGTTTTTTCCCCTGCAGTATTGGGTATTGAACTCAGTCCCTGTATACAGTGCTACATCCTCAGCATTTTTGGTTTGTTTTGTTTTGAGTCTGAGTCTCCTGGGCACTGATCTCAGGCCCTGTCCCCTGTGTCACATCCCCAACATTTTTGTTGTTGTCGTTTTGAGTCTGAGTATCCCTAGGTTGCAGAGTTGCCCAGGCAGTTCTTCAACTTGCAATACTCCTGCTTCAGACTCCAGAACAGGGATTATAGGAAAGAGCTACTCCACACAGGTGTAGGACAAAAACTTGAGAATAATAAAAATAATTTCAGACAATGTCAAAAACTTCTTGTGAATTAGAGGCAAAAATGTCAATTCTAAAATGCAAAGAGTAACACAGAATAATCTAAATGCAAATGTATTGTGTTCCTTCAGTGTCTACTTAGACCTTTCTCTCTATATAATAAAGAATGGCAGTAGACGTACAAAAGATTTTCACAATGTAATAAAAACTTTAATGATGGTGCCTGACTCTCCATGAGCACATGGCTATTTACTGAATCCTTTTGAAGCTCCATGTCTGAGTTAGCAAAGAAAAAAGGTACGAGCTGTCCCTAAGTGAAAACAACCAACATACACAGTAAGGCTATGTGGACCAGGGATAGGGCACTTACTGTGGGAAAATGCTTGCACTCTATTCCTAAAGGAAGAATACATGGGACCAAAGTGATCTCTCCGATTGAAGTATGTACACCTTCAGTTATGAGTGTCGCTCCAGGTAGCCTTCAGTCTGGTAGGTCCACCTGAAGTCAGGCTCTGATGAACACGCAGGGACTGGCGCTTAGGTCAGAATATGCACTAGGACCTCAGGGAACCTGGGACTTGAGTCAGGATGGAACCAAGCATCCTGGAGCCTAGATTTGTTCCTCACCAAGCCCACAGTTGTAAGTATTTTGTTTTCCTTCCTAGGCATGGATCGCTGAGGTTTGGTCATCAATAGCAGAAAGACAATTTGATGATGAAGAGGAAGCCCTGGTGATAGAATGTGGGGTGAAGAAGAAAAATAATGGGACAGCTTGGACATTTCAAATTGGCTTTGGAAAAGACAAACTGATGACAGTGAGTAGCTTAGATCTCACTGTTACAAAATTCTTAAAATGTTCATTTTATTTTCATATTTGGGAGCCGGGGACAGACCACAGGGCCCTGAGTATTAAATCTATACCGACATCAAATCGAAAGCAAAAGCAGTGTTCTAATAGTGGAACATATTTTCTCTAATTAAACAAAAAGGAAAGTAGCTACACGTTCTAGTCTAGTCTTTGTCTCTTTGGACGTTTTATTTTTTCAAACGCGCAGGGTGGAGGAGAGCACAGGGAGGTGGGCCATTTGGGTCTTTTGCAGCAATACTGCCATCGTGCGGAATAAGTTTCATAAAGTCCTAACTCATGAGCGGCTCCTGCGTGAAAGCCCTGGTCAATGAGGAAACCACG
The DNA here is from genome assembly GCA_028451465.1 of Erethizon dorsatum. Classification (NCBI taxonomy): domain Eukaryota; kingdom Metazoa; phylum Chordata; class Mammalia; order Rodentia; family Erethizontidae; genus Erethizon; species Erethizon dorsatum. Next base: position 117,695,378 of record CM051842.1, on the reverse strand, counting down.
GCTTCTCAGGTCAGACAGACCCAGACCCAAGCTATCTTCCCATCCTTTTTCTCTGAGGCCACCAGATAAAGACACAAATGCGGAGTGTTGGAGCAAATCTCGTAGAGTGAGGACCGGGACTGCAAGTGCAGCTGACAGTTGGAAGTGTCCTGCCTTTGTGTTCTAACAGTGGTGCAAGGAGGGACCCAAAGCCCACACCACCAGGACGTCACCTAAAGGCCCGCTAACAATCGCTCTAAGTGGCAGGCAATTGAGTCCGTGCTGCCAACAGCCCACAGCTGTCTGAGTGGGTCTCTGGTGCGGTCCTCCCCCAGAGGAACCCAGGCCCGCCCCACCACTTCCTGTAATGGCGGCTCCTGGCAGCTGCAGTCCACTCCAGGTCCCTTAATCCCCACAGCAACGTAGCACCAGTGCGTTCGGCTCCTGTGGGGCCTTAGAACGCAAGGAGGCCCTCCGGAGCCAAAGCCTCTAGCAATTCACTACAAATAGGATCTTCGCTAACACTAGGTCTGATGTGAAGGAAGCCATAATGGCGCTGGAAGCCATAATGAAAGTAATTCCTCACGACGGCAGCAGTGCGCCACATATGCGTCCTCCAGGACTCCGCTCCCGCCCTTCCTGTCTGAAAAAACTGTGCAAAGAGCTGGAAAAGCCAGGAAACAATGTGGCCTTCTATTTTACATAGCCCGGAGCTGCCACCACACTCTGTTGTGATTTTGTGTGTGTGTGTGTGTGTGGGTACCGGGGGTCGACCTCAGGACCTAGCCCGCCAGCAGGCGCCCATGCAGCTGAGCGATGTCACCGGCCCCTTTTTCCTATGTGGTTTCTGGGAGTCGAACTCGGGTCCTCGCGCTTGCCCCGCAAGCACTTAAGCCACTGAGCCATCTCACCGTCCCTCTGTTGTGATTTTGCATTTGTTTTTTGAAGGCTTTTATCCACTTTCCTTCCTTGGGATCCTCACAGTGTGTCACAATGCTTCTGAACATTGGTGATGCCCTGGTACAGAGCTTGGAGGATGGTAGGCAAATTCTCAGCCAGCACAGTGCAAAGGTCCTCATACAGGAAGACATGTGCAAGCCTGAGGTTGCTTTCCTATGTGGACAGTGTTAGAAGATTTCACTCCAGGTGAAATACAGGAATATATGAGTACTTATTTTTTGTTTCCATCCCCTGGAAGCAAAGGTTCCAGACCTCCACTCGGTGTCACAGTGCTATAAGGTCTGTATCCTTGTAGCTGGGATAAAACACAAAGGATAAGGAACATCCTGGTGACCCATTACAGGAACTGCAATGCTTGGTGAGATTCTCAGGGACACACAAATGTTTGTAGGCTCCTTTCAGGAATTAGGAAGCCCAAAGAAATGGTCCTTTTTATTCAAACAAAGAGTTCTGGAGAGTTCTTCTCATGTAGTGATTCCAAAAAGCCAGAAGTACTCCCCATAGTATAACTAATCTTAACAAAAAGCATGACATACACCTTCGTCTGTTTTTGAAGCTTAAAGATGACTAAATAAGTGGTATTGGTCATTAATTTCAACAAATACAATGAAAAATTTGGAAATAGAACACCTATTTACAATCGTTGCTGGAGACATGTAGCATGACCTGTGACACCATCTCACTCCTTCATACCTGACCGTGCGCTGAGTACATTGTAAAGACGCACATTTGTCTCTTGAAATGCCAAAAACAAGCAGCAAAGGTTATGACATTGAGGATGGTGACACAAGCAGCACCAGGACCCCATGCCTGCACAAAAACATCAAAGAGCCAGGACTGAACTTGCAAAGCATGTCACAAGCCACTTGTACACAGCTCTGCATCTTCTCAAAAACTTTAGCCTGGGAAGGCTACAAAAAGAAACACATAACATCATTGGTTTCTTGATTTTGACAGATGGGGCTCTGGCATTTTAAATTGCCTGCTGGAAATGAGTGACATTGAGACTAAAAAGTACTACAAAAACCAATGTATTGAAGAAATTGTCCTTTGAATGAATGAGGAACATATAGAAACCCTTAGCTAATCTTAGCACCCTCCAGAAAGGAAAGAATATGACCAAATCATTGCAGGTAGAATTAGAGAAGAAAAAGGGAAATCACAACTTAATCCATAGATATCTTCAAGACTGTGAGTAACTACTTAGCAAATCTGTACTCTAATAGATTAGAGAATAAATAATAAGTGGATAGATTCATATATATATATATATATATATATATATATATATTCAAAACTGGACCAAGAAGATATAAAAACCCTAAACAATCTAATTACAGGTAATGAAAGGAAAGAAGTAATGTAAAAAATTACCAATTAGGAAAAGCCCAGGTCCTGATGGATACACCGCCAAATTCTATAAGCACTTTAAGGAAAATCTATCACCAGTACTCCTGAAACACTTTCATGAAAGTGAAAGATAAGGATTACTCCCAAAGTCATTCCTGGAAGCTAGCATTCCCATGATCCCCAAACCATGAAATGATCAGTCCAAAAAAGTGAACTACATGGCAATTTCATTAATAAACATAGACATATAAATCCTCAATAAGATGCTGGCAAACAGAAAACAACAAATCATCAAAAAGAACATACACCATGACCAAGTAGGAATCATTTCAGGGACGCAGGGGTTGTCAATGTATGCAAATCAATAAATGTAATTCATAATAGTAGCAAGGACGAAACTCTCATGACCATCTCAGGAGATTCAGAATGTCTTTGACAAAGTCTAACATTCATTCATGATTAAAAAATAAAAACTCTAAAGAGTATAGGTTTAGAAGGATGTTATTTCAATCTATGAAAAGCCATATATGACAAAAGAAATTTCTAGAATCAGATTACATGGGAAAAACTACAAGCTTTCTCTCTGAAATTAGGAAGAAGACGATGATATCCTCCAGCAACACTCCTGTTCAATATGGTTCTCAAACTATTAGCCAGAGAAGTGTGGAAGAGAAAGAAATAAAAAGGTTATGTGTAGGAAAAAAGAAATCAAACTAACTTTATTTGCCAGTGACAGGATCCTTTCAATAGATGACCCAAAAAATTCCCACCAAAGACTTCTAGATTGTATAAACAAATTCAGTACTGTGACAGGATACAAAATGAATATATAAAAATCAATAGTGCTCCTGTATTCCAACAAAGTACTTGCCAGGAAATTGGAAAATCAGTACCATTCATAATAAAAACAAGAAAATTTAAATACATAGGAATTAATCTAACCGTTGAAATGAAACATGTCTATAATGAAAACCACAGTAGTCTGCAAAAGGGGATTGAAGAGAACATCAGAAAATGAAAAGATTTCTCCTGTCCCTGAATAGGTAGAACCAATATTGTCAAAATGACCACACTTCCAAAACTGATATAGAGTTTAACACAATGCCAATCTAAATACCAATAGCATTGTTTGCAGGACTGGAAAAACAACCCTAAAATTCGTATGGAGCCAGATGAGACACAGAGTAGCAAAAGCAATCTTGGGCATCAAGAGCAAGGCAGGAAGCATTGCAATCTCAATCTTTTAAGTTATATTAGAAAGGTGCACTGCTAAAAACAACATGACATTGGCAAAATAAAGGACACGTCAACCAATGGAACAGAATACAGGAAACAGAAGCAACTCCAGGCTCATTCAGCTACCTGATCTTTGACAAAAGGCCAAGGAGGAAAGACAACTTCTTGAAGAAGTGGTGGCGAAACTGGCAATTCACATGCAGAAGAATGAGACTAGAACCATATTACTAAGCATGTATTCAACTCAAACCAAAATACAACGAAGATCTCAATGTTAAAACAAACACACTTAATCTGTTGGAAGAAAAAACGGGGGGAACTCTGGAAACATTGGCAGAGGGACGGGTTTTCTCAATAGAACCACAATTGCACAAGCAATAATACCAAAAATCAACAAATTAGATCGTATCAAATCACAAAGCCTCTGCACATCAAAAGAAACAACCAACAGAGTGAAGAGCCAAACTACAGAATGACAATAAAAACTTCGCCAGGTATTCCTTGGACAGAAGACTAATACCTAGACTATATAAAGAACTCAAAGAAATTAGACCCCTTAAAAGAAAGACTCAGTGGAAACATGGGCAACTGAAATGAATAGAAACCTCTCAGAAGTACAAATGGCCAGTAAATTCAAGAAAAAGTGCATTGTTTTTCGAAGGAAATGGCAGCATCTCTGGCCATTTGACAAATGCAAAATAAACCAAAACTGCGATTCCATCTTACTCCAGATAAAATGGCTATCATCAAGAAATTGATTATTAACAAACACTTGCAAGTTTACAAGGGAAAGGAAGCCCTTCTACACTGTTGGTAAGAATGTAGATTAGTGCAATCTCTATGGAAATCAGTAAGGACAGTCTTCTAAAAAACACTAACCCTAGAAATTCCCTTTGACTCAGCTATTTGCCTTCTACCTACCTTCTAGATATTCCTTGTGCAGCCAAAAGAATTGAAAACGTACTGAAAAAAGTACCTGTGTACACATGTTCATAGTGCCACTTGTAGGAATAGCAAAAAGGTGAAGCGAAGCCAAACATCCATCACTTGCTGAGTGGGTAAACTAAATGTGGTGGTGGACGTAGGAGCGATGATATTCAGGCCTGAGAAGAATGAAGAACTGATGTATCCTACATCGGGGATGAACTTGGAAACGTTATGCCCTGTGAAAGAAGCGAGCCACAAAAGGCCACGTTGGGTAATGATTCCATTTGTATGAACTCGCCAATATTAGCTAACCCCATAGGGGTACAAAACGAAGCGGAGTGTGCAGACAGCGGGGCAGTGCGGGGGTCGGGGATGTCTGCATAGTGAGTCCAGGGCTTCCTTGGGGGAATGAAAGTTATGTGCTCTAGACAGAGGTAGAGCTGGCACAGCACTGTGAAGGTACTGAATGCCAGTGAGTTACGCACAGTAAATGTTAATATTATGTTACGTGAATTTACCTCAATTTTAAAAAGCGGCAATATTTTCAAACAGGTGAGTGTGATGCTCAGGCAGGATCTCCACAAATTGGTACCAAGTGAGTCAATGTCTCAAAATCAAACTTTAAGGTAAAAGCCTTTTTTTCCCTAATATTATGAGGGATTGAAATAAAGGCGTTTGCAAAGATGTACAGGATATCCCTTTTTATATTGAGACTGAGTCTACTGGGTTGCCGAATTTGGAATAACACTGCCTCAGCCTCCCAGAGAGCTGAGATTATAGACATGTGATAAGCCTCGTGGCACTAGGATAAAAATATGAGAAGAAAAATACCAGTCTTTTAAGGATATATATGTATACATTTATATAATGTGTATAGATCACATTTATGTAAGTATATATAGAGATGAATAGATTTTTATGGATAAAGATATTAAAGGAGAAGTTACTATTTTGAACAAAATGCATTTATGAAGAGCATTGGAAATGTTAAATTTAAAATCCAGGGTTTGCAAATTTTTTATGATAATACGAAAAACAGCCTGGGAATGAGAAGAGAAAATGTCCATTCTAGAACCCAATAAGTGGGCCGGGGTTAGAGCTCAGTGCACATGACCTGCCTAGCAAGCACAAGGTCATGAGTTCTATTACCAGTACAAAAAAATAAATAAATACATAAATACATAAATAAAACCCAATAAGTAACTAAATACAATTTAAATGCAAATATATTGTGTTTCACTGTCTACTTACAACATTGCTGCTAGGTATTGGAAAAATGGGAGAAGACATGCAAAAGGTTATCAGTGTGAAATACAGATTTTGTGACTGTGCCTGTTTCTCCATGAGCACATACCTATTTCTGAATCCTTTTGAAGCTCCATATCTGAGTTACCAAGAAAAAATTGTAAGAGCTGTCCCTAAGTGAAAAGAACCCACATACACAGTACAGCAATGGGAACTAGGGGTAGGCCATTTATTGTGGGAAAATGCTTGCCCTCCATTCCTAAAGGATGAATACATGGGACCAAAGTGATCTCTCCAACTGCAGTATATACACCTTCAGTTATGAGTGTCGCTCCAGTTAAGGCAGGGTCAGCCTTCCGTCTGGTAGGTCCACCTGAAGTTAGGCTCTGATGAACACGCAGGGACTGGCGCTTAGGTCATAATATGCACTCAGGGAACCTGGGACTTGAGTCAGGATGGAACCAAGCATCCTGGAGCCTAGATTTGTTCCTCACCAAGCCCACAGTTGTAAGTATTTTGTTTTCCTTCCTAGGCATGGATTGCTGAGGTTTGGTCATCAATAGCAGAAAGACAATTTGATGATGAAGAGGAACCCCTGGAGACAGTATGTGGGGTGAAGAAGAAAAATAACGGGACGGCTTGGACATTTGAAATTGGTTTTGGAAAAGACAAACTGATGACAGTGAGTAGCTTAGATCTCACTTTTACAAAATTCTTAAACTATTCATTTTATTTTCATATTTGTGAACCGGGGACAGAGCACAGGGCCCAGAGTATTAAACATATACTGACATCAAATCCAAAGCAAAAGCACTGTTCTAACAGTGGAACATATTTTCTCTAATTAAGCAAAAGGTAAGGTAGCTACAGTTTCTACTGTCTTTGTCTCTTTTGACGTTTATTTTTTCAAACGCGAAGGGTGGAGGAGAGCACAGGGAGGTGGGCCATTTGGGTCTTTTGCAGCAGTACTGCCATCGTGCGGAATGAGTTTCATAAAGTCCTAACTCATGAGCGGCTCCTGCATGCAAGTCCTGGTCAATGAGGAAAGCAGGGCTTCTGAGGTCAGACAGGCCCAGACCCAAGCTGTCTTCCCATCCTTTTTCTCTGAGGCCACCAGATAAAGTCACAAATGCGGAGTGTTGGAGCAAATCTCGTAGAGTGAGGACCGGGACTGCAAGTGCAGCTGACAGTTGGAACTGTCCTGCCTTGGTGTTTTAACAGTGGTGCAAGGAGGGACCCAAAGCCCACACCACCAGGACGTCACCTAAAGGCCAGCTAACAATCGCACTAAGTGCCAGGCAATGGAGTCCGTGCTGCCAAAGGCCCACAGCTGTCTGAGTGGGTCTCTGGTGCGGTTCTCCCCCAGAGGAACCCAGGCCCGCCCCATCACTTCCGGTAATGGCGGCTCCTGGCAGCTGCAGTCCACTCCAGGTCCCTTAATCCCCATAGCAACCTAGCACCAGTGCGTTCGGCTCTTGCGGGGCCTTAGAACGCAAGGAGGCCCACTCTGGAGCCAAAGCCTGCAGTAATTCACTACAAATAGGATCTTCGCTAACACTTGGTCGGCTGCGAAGGAAGCCATAATGGCGCTGGAAGCCATAATGAAAGTAATTCCGCACGATGGCAGCAGTGCGCCATATATGCGTCCTCCAGGACTCCGCTCCCGCCCTTCCTCTAAGAAAAAACTGTGCAAAGAGCTGGAAAAGCCAGGAAACAATGTTGCTTTGTATTTTACACAGCCTGGAGCTGCCACCACTCTCTGTTGTGATTTTGCATTTTTTTTTTTTTGGTGTTTTTTTTTTGTTTTTTTTTTTTTGTTTTTTTTTGTTTTTGTTTTTTGTGGGTACCGGGGGTCGACCTCAGGACCTCGCGGGCCAGCAGGCGCCCCTGCCGCTGAGCGATATCACCGGCCCTTTTTTCGTATGTGGGTTCCGGGAGTGGAACTCAGGACCTCGTGCTTGCCAGACAGGCGCTTCGCTGATGAGCCATCTCACTGGCACTGCATTTGGTTTTTGAAGGCTTTTATCCACTTTCCTTCCTTGCGACCCTCCCAGTGTGTCACAATGCATCTGAACATCGGTGATGCCCTGGTACAGAGCTTGGAGGATGGAAGGCAAGTTCTCAGCCAACAGAGTGCAGAGATTCTGATGCAGGAAGACATGTGCAAGTTTGAGGTTGCTTTTCTATGTGGACAGTGTTAGAAGATTTCACTCCAGGTGAAATATAGGAATGCAGTAGTACTTATTTTTTGTTTCTGTCCCCTGGAAGCAGAGGTTCCAGGCCTCTACTGGATGTTACAGTGCTATAAGGTCTGTATCCTTGTAGCTGGGATAAAACACAAAGGACAAGGTACATCCTGGTGATCCATTACAGGGGCTGGGATGCTTGGAGAGGTTCTCAAATACACACAAATGTCTGTGTTATGGGTTCAAACTCATAATAGAAAGCCTCGCAGCCAATCTAGAATTTAGATGAACCTTTATTAAGCTGCCCAGCTGACTGACCTGTGCACTCCACGCAGGGAGATCACAGATCAGCCCCAAGCCTGCACAGCACACAGAATTTAAAGCAAAAATCACATCCTGATTGGAACAGAAAGTAAGTGTTTTGGCTACGGTTACATAGTTTCACCTGTTTTGGCTAGGGTTGCTTAGTTTTAACTGTTTTAGCTACATGCAGGTTGACCAGAGAACAAAGAACTGGCAGAAAGATATATAGCAATTACAGCAAGCACAGCAAGTTTTGTCCATCTTTGGTAAGTAACCTAGTTATACTTTCTCGTGGTAATTTTCCATTATCTAGGGACTTTACAGTCTGGGGGCCATCACAGTCTGTAGACTCCTTTCAGGAATTAGGAAGCCCAAAGAAATGGTTCCTCCTATTCAAGGCAAGAGTTTTGGAGAACATACACCATGACCAAGTGGGATTCATTTCAGGGCCCAAGGGTTTGTCAGTGAATGCAAATGAATAAATGTAAATTCATAACAGAAGCTAGGACAAAAATCTCATGATCATCTCAATAGATGCAGAATGTCTTTGATAAAGTCTAACATTCACTCATGATAAAAAATAACAATTCTAAAGAATATAGGTTTAGAAGGATCTTATTTCAATGCATTAAAAGCAATATAAGACTTCTAGATTATATAGTCCAATTCAGTAGTGTGACAGAATAAAAATGTATCGACAAAAATCATTAGTGTTCCTGTATACCAACAAAGTACTTGCCGAGAAATTGGAAAATCATTACCATTCATAATAAAATCAAGAAAATTTAAATACATAGAAATTAACCTAACCAGGGAAATGAAACATGTCTATAATGAAAAACATAGTACTCTGCAAAAGTATATTAAAGAGAATATCAGAAAATGGAAAGATTTCTTCTGTCCCTGAATAGGTAGAACCAATATTGTCAAATGACCACAGTTCCAAAACTGATACAGTTTAATACAATCCCAATCAAAATACCAATAGCATTCTTTACAGGACTGGAAAAAAACAATCCTAAAATGCATATGGAGCCAGATGAGACACAGAGTAGCAAAAGCAATCTTGGGCATCAAGAGCAAGGCAGGAAGCATTGCTATCTCAAAATTCAAGATATATTAGAAAGGAGCAGTGATGAAAACAACGTGACATTGGCAAAATAAAGGACATGTCAACCAACAGAACAGAATACAGGAAACAGAAGCAACTCCAGGCTCATTCAGCTACCTGATCTTTGACAAAAGGCCCAGGAGGAAAGACAACTTCTTGAAGAAGTGGTGGGGAAACTGGCTATTCACATGCGGTAGAATGAGACTAGAACCATATTACTAAGCATGTATTCAACTCAAACCAAAATACAAGGAAGATCTCAATGTTAAAACAAACACACTTAATCTGCTGGAAGAAAAAACGGGCAGAACTCTGGAAACATTGGCATAGGGACGGGTTTTCTGAATAGAACCACAATTCCACAAGCAATAATACCAAAAATCAACAAGTGAAATCACACCAAATTACAAAGCCTCTGCACATCAAAAGAAACAACCAACAGAGTGAAGAGCCAAACTACAGAATGACAATAAAAACATTGCCAGTGATTCCTTGGACCTAAGACTAATACCTAGAATATATAAATAATTCAAAGAAATCAGACCCCTTAAAAGAAAGACTCAGTGAAAACATGGGCAACTGAAATGAATAGAAACCTCTCAGAAGTACAAATGGCCAGTAAATTCAAGAAAAAGTGCATTGTTTTTTGAAAGAAATGGCAGCATCTCTGGCCATTTGACAAATGCAAAATAAAACAACCTTGAGATTCCTTCTTACTCCAGATAGAATGGCTATCATCAAGAAATCCATTTGTAACAAACACTTCGGAGATTGCAGGGAAAAGGAAAACCTTGTACATTGTTGGTAGGAATGTAAATTAGTGCAACCTCTATGGAAATCGGTAAGGATAGTCTTCTAAAAAGCACTAAAACTAGAAATTCCCTTTGACTCAGCTATTTGCCTTCTAGATACCTTCTAGATATTCCTTGTGTAGCCAAAAGAATTGAAAACATATTGAAAAAAGTACTTGTGTACACATGTTCCTAGCGGCACTTGTAGGAATAGCAAAAAGGTGGAGCGAAGCCAAACATCCATCACTTGCTGAGTGGGTAAACCAAAGGTGGTGTGGAGGTATGAGCGATGATATTCATGCCTGAGAAGAAATGAAGAACTCATGTATCCTACATCGGGGATGAACTTGAAAATGTTATGCTGTGTGTAAGAAGCGAGCCACAAATGGCCACGCTGGGTAATGATTCCATTTGTATGAACTCGCCAATATTGGGTATCCCCATAGGGGTACAAAACGAAGTGGAGTGTGCAGACAGCTGGGCAGTGCGGGGGTCGGGGATGTCTGCATAGTGAGGCCAGGGCTTCCTTGGGGGAATGAAAGTTATGTGCTCTAGACAGAGGTAGAGCTGGCACAGCACTGTGAAGGTACTGAATGCCAGTGAGTTACGCACAGTAAATGTGAATGTTATGTTACGTGAATTTACCTCAATTTTAAAATGCGGCAATATTCTTAAACAGGTGAGTGTTCTCAAAAATAGTTTATTTGAAAAATGTTCTGTTCAACTTGCAGGTGAAGAAATCTGGTCTGAACATTTATAGTATGAAAATCCAGGCGTGGTGGCACGTGCCTGCAATCCCAGCACCGTGGGTGGCTGAGGCAGCACCATCCCAAATTCAAGCCCAGCCTGGGAAATTTAGTGAATTACCTAGACCCTGTCTGAAAATGAAAATTAGAAAGCGGGATGTGTCTGACCACGAAGGCCCTGGGTTCAATCCCTAGTACTGCAATGAGAACAACAAAATGGAGGTGACGAGGTGAACATCGCTGTACAAAACTAGAGGTTATAGAAGCAGAGGAAAACTTGGTCATACCTAGGACAGGTATTTTTTTCCTTTGCTGTGGATTGAACACAAAGCTTTTCACGCTGAGCTACATCATAAGCCTTTGTTGTTATTGTTGCTGCTGGTGGCATTATTTTTGTTGTTTTGTTTGGTTTTTGCTACGTTGTTAAATTGCCCAGGATGGGCTCAAATTTTCCATCCTCCTGCCTCAGCCTTCCAGAGGGTTGGGATTATAGAGTGCCCCCTCTTCCCTCTTCTTACAGATTTGTAAATGTGCTTGTTTTTTTCTCCCTAGAATTGGTCTAATGCATGGTTCTGCTTTATATATTTTGACTCATCTACAGTGACATATAAAAGATCAAGCACTCCAAACTTTGCCAATTATGGTGTATGGTGCCGCTGAGGAGCGTGTAGAGTGACAAACACACACAATGATATCTGAATAGAAAGGAGCATGTGGTGTCTGTAAGTGCATAGAATTATATGCAAACACAGAGCTTTAAAAGCTGGTATTTGGGATTGTGGTCAGTGTTAGAGTAAGTACTTGTTTGGGTATGACATTTTGGGACAACATAATTATACGTATATAAACAGAAATGAATGAATAACTTTAGCTGTATGTGCATGATGTGACTGTGCGTACATCTTTAAGTTTTCTGAGGGTTCAGTCAGGATGCCTGAATTTGAGAGATGGAAATGTTCAATAGTACTCTCGCTATGTATATACACAAAGCTTAATGAACAATTTTAGCTGCATGTGAATGGTGGAACTACATCCATTTTTAAGTTCTCTGAGGGCACAATCTGGATGCCTGAATTTGAGAGATTCCAAAGTTCAAGGGTTTTCTCTAACTTTTGCTTTCTTTCTTTAGAGCTTTTAAAGGTAGACTTTAAAGATCCCTCCTGATGCTCAGGCAGGATCACCAAAAGTTGGTACCAAGTGAGTCAATGTCTCAAAAGCAAACTTTAAGGTAAAAGCCTTTATTTTCTACTACTATGAGGGATCGAAACAAAGGTCTTTGCACTGATATACAGTACAACTTTTTTTATTTTGAGACTGAGTCTACTAGGTTGCAGAATTTGGACTAACGGTGGCTCAGCCTTCCGGAAAGCTGAGGTTATAGACATTTGGTAAGCCTTGTGGCACAAAGATAAAAATATGAGAATAAAAATACCAATGTTTTAAGTATATATTTATGTATATATTTATATAATGTGTATAGATCATATTTATGTAAATATATATAGACATGAATAGATTTTTAAGGATAAAAATATTAAAGGTGAACTTATTTATTTGAACAAAACGCACTAATGAAGATCATCGCAAATGTTAATTTTTGTGTGTGTGTGTGGGTACTGGGAGTCGAACTCAATACCTCGCGCTTTCTAGGCAGGCGCTTATGCCGCTGAGCCATCTCACCAGCCGGCAAATGTTAATTTTTATACTCCGGGATTTTCAAATATTTTATGATAATATGAAAAAAAGCCTGGCAATGAGAATTCAAAAGGTCCATTCTAATACCCAATAAGTGGGCCAGCTATAGAGCTCAGTGGCACAGTGCCTCCCTGGCAAACACGAGGTCATGAGTTTGATTCCCTGTACTAAAATAAATAAATAAATAAATAAAAGCGAATAAGTAAGTAAACACCGTTTAAATTCAAAAGTATTGTGGTATTTCACTGTCTACTTACAATATTGTCTCTAGGTATTCAAGAAAGGCAATAGACTTACAAAAGATTATCACCATGTAATACAAAGTTCAATGATGGTGCCTGATTCTCCATGAGCACATGGCTATTTTCTGAATTCTTTTGAAGCTCCATGTCTGAGTTACCAAGAATAAAATGTAGGAGCTGTCCCTAAGTCAAAGTAGCCCACATACACATTACAGCCATTGGAACCAGGGGTAGGCCACTTACTGTGGAAAAATGCTTGCACTCCACTGCTAAAGGATGAATACATGGCACCAAATTGATCTCTCCAACTAGAGTATGTACATCTCCAGTTATGAGTGTCGCTCCAGGTAAGGCAGGGTCAGCCTTCCGTCTGGTAGGTCCACCTGAAGTCAGGCTCTGATGAACACGCAGAGACTGGCGCTTAGGTCAGAATATGCACTCAGGGAACCTGGGACTTGAGTCAGGATGGAACCAAGCATCCTGGAGCCTAGATTTCTTCTTCACCAAGCCCACAGTTGTAAGTATTTTGTTTTCCTTCCTAGGCATGGATCGCTGAGGTTTGGTCATCAATAGCAGAAAGAGAAATTGATGATCAAGAGGAAGCCCTGGAGATAGAATGTGGGGCGAAAAAGAACAATAATAGGCAGCTTGGACATTTGAAATTGGTTTTGGAAAAGACAAACTGATGACAGTGAGTAGCTTAGATCTCACTGTTACAAAATTCTTAAAATGTTCATTTCATTTTCATATTTGGGAGCCGGGGACAGAGCACAGGGCCCTGAGTATTAAACATATACTGACATCAAATCGAAAGCAAAAGCAGTATTCTAATAGTGGAACATATTTTCCTTTATGAAGCAAATTGTAAGGTAGCTACAGTTTCTACTGTCTTTGTCTCTTTTGACGTTTATTTTTTCAAACGCGAAGGGTGGAGGAGAGCACAGGGAGGTGGGCCATTTGGGTCTTTTGCAGCAATACTGCTATCGTGCGGAATAGGTTTCATAAAGTCCTAACTCATGAGCGGCTCCTGCGTGCAAGCCCTGGTCAATGAGGAAAGCAGGGCTTCTGAGGTCAGACAGACCCAGACCCAAGCTGTCTTCCCATCCTTTTTCTCTGAGGCCACCAGATAAAGACACAAATGCGGAGTGTTGGAGCAAATCTCGCAGAGTGAGGACCGGGACTGTAAGTGCAGCTGACAGTTGGAAGTGTCCTGCCTTTGTGTTCTAACAGTGGTGCAAGGAGGGACCCAAAGCCCACACCACCAGGACGTCACCTAAAGGCCAGCTAACAATCGCTCTAAGTGGCAGGCAACGGAGTCCGTGCTGCCAACAGCCCACAGCTGTCTGAGTGGGTCTCTGGTGCGGTTCTCCCCCAGAGGAACCCAGGCCCGCCCCACCACTTCCTGTAATGGCGGCTCCTGGCAGCTGCAGTCCACTCCAGGTCCCTTAATACCCACAGCAACGTAGCAGGAGCGCGTACGGCTCCTGTGGGGCGTTAGATCGCAAGGAGGCCCACTCTGGAGCCAAAGCTTGCAGTAATTCACTACAAATAGGATCTTCGCTAACACTTGGTCGGCTGCAAAGGAAGCCATAATGGCGCTGGAAGCCATAATGAAAGTAATTCCGCACGATGGCAGCAGTGCGCCATGTATGCGTCCTCCAGGACTCTGCTCCCGCCCTTCCTCTAAGAAAAAACTGTGCAAAGAGCTGGAAAAGCCAGGAAACAATGTTGCCTTGTATTTTACACAGCCTGGAGCTGCCACCACACTCTGTTGTGATTTTGCATTTGTTTTTTGAAGGCTTTTATCCACTTTTCTTCCTTGGGATCCTCCCAGTGTGTCACAATGCCTCTGGACACGGGTGATGCCCTGCTACAGAGCTTGGAGGATGGAAGGCAAGTTCTCAGCCAACAGAGTGCAGAGATACTGATGTAGGAAGACATGTGTAAGCCTGAGGTTGCTTTCCTATGTGGACAGTGTTAGAAGATTTCACTCCAAGTATAATACAGGAATGTATGGGTACTTATTTATTGTTTCTGTCCATTGGGAGCAAAGGTTAACAGGGTTTCACTTGGTCTCAGTCTGCTCTGTGGCCTGTACCCTTGTAGCTGGAATAAAACACAAAGGGCAGGAGAGATCCTGGTGACCCATTACAGGAACTGCGATGCTTGGTACCTGAGATTCTCAGGTACACACAAATGTCTGTAGAGTCCTTTCAGGAATTAGAAAGGCCAAAGAAATGGTGCCTCCTATTCAAACCAAGAGCTGTGGAGAGTTCTTCTCAAGTAGCAACTCCAAAAAGCCAGAAGTACTCCTCATATTATAACTAATCTAAACAAAAACATCACATACACCTTCGTCTGTTTCTGAAGCTTACAGATGACTAAATAAGTGGTATTGGTCATTAATTTCAACAAATACAATGAAAAATTTGGAAAAAGAACACATATTTACAATACTTGCTGGAGACTTTTAGCATGACGTGTGACACCATCTCACTCCTTCATACCTGACTGTGGGCTGAGTACATTGTGAAGATGCTCAGTTGTCTCTTGAAATGCCAAAAACTATCAGCAAAGTTTCTCAGTGAGGATGTTGACACAGGCAATGCCAAGACCCCATGCCTGCACAAAAGCATCAAAGAGCCAGGACTGAACTTGCAAAGCATGTCACACGCCACTTTTATACAATTCTGCATCTTCTCAAAAACTTTAGCCTGGGAAGGCCACAAAAAGAAAGACATAATTTCTTTGGTTTCTTGTTTTTGAGAGATGGGGCTGTGGCATTTTAAATTGCCTGCTTAAATTGAATGACATTGAAAATAAAAAGTAGTAAGAAAAACCAATGAATTGAAGAAATTGTCCTTTGAAAGAATGAACAACGTACAGAAACCCTTAGCCAATGTTAGGATCCTTCAGAAAGGAAAGAATATGCCCAAATCATTGCAGGTACAATTAGAGAAAAAAAAAGGGGAAATGATAACAGACTCCATATATATGTTCAAGAATGTAACTATTTTGCAAACCTATACTCTAAAAGAACAGAGAGTAAATAAGAGGATAGATTCATATATATATAATACACATAAAATATATTATATATATATATATACATATATAAAGCCAAAACTGTACCATGAAGTTATAATAACCCTGAAAAAACCAATAACAGTTAATGAAATGGAAGAAGTAATGTAAAAAATTATCAATTAGTAAAAGCCCAGTTCCTGATGGATGCACCATCAAATTCTATGAACACTTTAAGGAAAATCTATCACCAGTTCTGCTGAAACACTTTCATGAAATTGAAAGATGAGGATTAATCCGAAAGTCATTCCTAGAAGCTAGCATTACCATGATCCCAAAACGACAAAATAACCAAACCAAAGAAGTGAACTACATGCCAATTTCTTTAATGAACAGAGACACGGAAATCCTCAATAAAATGCTGGCAAACAGAAAGCAACAAATCATGAAAATGAACATACACCATGACCAAGTAAGATTATTTTCTGGGATGTAGGGTCATCAATGTATGCAAATCAGTAAATGTAATTCATGGCAGAAGCAAGGACAAAAATCACATGATCACCTCAATAGATGCAGAAAAAGTCTTTGTCAAAGTCTAACATCCATTCATGATTAAAAAAAAAAACCCAATGAATATAGGTTTGGAAGGACCTAATCTCAATCTAGTAAAAGCCATATATGTAAAAAGGAATTGCTAGAATCAGATTACATGGGAAAAACTAAAAGCTTTCCCTCTAAAATCAGGAAGAAGACAATGATATCCTCCAGCAACACTCCTGTTCCTTATGGTTCTGCAAACATCAGCCAGAGGAGTCTGGAAGAGAAAGAGACGAAAGAGTTATATATAGGAAAAAAAGAAGTCAAACTATCTTTATTTGGCAATGACAGGATCTTTTCAATCAACGACCCAAAAAATTCCACCAAAAGACATCTAGATTATATAAACAAATTCAGTAGTGGGACAGAATACAAAATGAATACACAAAACTCAATAGTATTCCTGTATACCAACAAAGTACTTACCGAGAAATTAGAAAATCTAGACAATTTAAATACATAGGAATTAAACTAATCAAGGAAATGAAAGATGTCTATAATGAAAACCATAGTAGTCTGCAAAAGGGGACTGAAGAGAACATAAGAAAATGGAAAGATTTCTCCAGTCCCTGAATAGGCAGAACCAATATTGTTAAAATGACCACACTTCCAAAACTGATATAGAGTTTAACACAATTCTTTACACGACTGGAAAAAACAATCCTAAAATTCATATGGTGCCAGATGAGACACAGAATAGCAAAAGCAATCTTGGGCATCAAGAGCAAGGCAGGTAGCATCCCAATCTCAAATTTCAAGTTATGTTAGAAAGGTGCAGTGAGCAAAATAGCATGATATTAGGAAAATAACGGACTTGTCAACCAATGGAAGAAAATACAAGAAACAGAAGCAACTCCAGGCACATTCAGCTACCTGATCTTTGACAAAAGGCCAAGGAGGAAAGACAGCTTCTTGAACAAGTGGTGGGAAAACTGGCTATTCACATGCAGAAGAACGAATCTAGACCCATATTACTCACCCTGTATTCAACTCAAACCAAAATATAATGAAGATCTAAATATTATTATCTTTTTTTCTTGCCGGAAATTGAACTCAGGACCTAGTGCTTGCAAGGCAGGCTCTTGTGCCTCTGAGCTACATCCCCGGCCCAGATCTAAATATTAATACAAATACACTTAATCTGGTGGAAGATAAAATAGGGGAACTTTGGAAATATTGGCATAGGGACAGGTTTTCTGAATAGAACCACAATTGCACAAGCAATAATACCAACAATCAACAAATGAGATCACATCAAACTCCAGATCTGCACAGCAAAATAAACAGAGTGAAGAAACAAACTACAGAATGACAATAAAAATTTTGCCAATGATTCCTTGGACAGAAGACTGGTATCTAAAATATATAAAGAACTCAAAGAAATTAGACCCCTTAAAAGAGAAGACTCAGTGAAAACGTGGGCAACTGAAATGATTAGAAACTTCTCACAAATACAAATGGCCAGTAATTACATTTAAAAATGAATATTTTTTAAAAAATATGGTACCATCACTTGCCATTTGAGAAATGCAAATTAAAACAACACTGAGATTCCATCTTACTCCAGATAGAATGGCTATCATGAAGAAATCAGTTAGTAACAAATGCTGGCAAGATTGCAGGGTCAAGAAACCCTTCTATACTGTCGGTAGGAATGTAAATTAGTACAACCACTATGGATATCAGTATGGACATTCCTCAAAAAAACTGAAAGTAGAAATAGCCTTGACTCAGCTATTTGCCTTCTAGATATCTTCCCATAAGAGTTAAAGGCATCATATTACAATAATACATGTATGCGCATGCTCATAACAGCACAATTCCTATAGCTAACTCTTACAAGAGGCCTATATGTCCATCAACAGATGAATGGATAAAGCAAATGTGGTATTTATGCACAATGAAGTACTACTCTGCTATAAAGAAGACAAACTTGAGTCCTTTGTAGGAAAATGGTTACACCTACAGACCATAATATTAAGTGAAATAAATCAGATGCACAAATTTAAATGCTACCTTATTTCTCTTATATGAGAAACCCAAAATACACATAAAGTGCAAACTAAAAGACAGATGATAGGGAGAAGGGAGATGGATCTTTTGCAAATGGGAGAGGGACCAAGAGATGAAGGGAAGGGGGAGGGAGGAGAGGAGAAAGGGATTAGGAAGCAATTAAGATGTGTTATGTACGTATACCAACTCCCCATGAGCAATGTGGTCAGTATGTGCTACAAACGTGTACTAATACAAACCAAAAATTGAAAAGATGAACTGCCTCCTTACCATCTATAAATCTCTACACTACTTTGAGATTAGCTACTGACTCTTTTTGGAAAATATTGTGCATGTTCAATTTGACCTGCCTGGTGGCTCAAGGAAGGACTACTGCAAGAGCTTGTCTTTATTTTTCCTGACTTATAATGTTTCTAGGTTTGGAGCAGCTTGCTGAATAGGGTTTGTTGAAAGAATTTAGAGATACATGTGTTAGCAGACTAGCCTGAGTCTAAGGCAAATGCTAGGATAAGCAATAGGCAGAGGAAAGGCATGGAAAAGAGGTCATTGTGAAAGGTGATATGGGCAAGAATAAGGAGCTTTAACTGTGATAAAAACAGTGTGGTACTGGCAAAAAAACAGACCTGAAGATCAATGGAACAGATTAGAAGATGCTGAAACAACCCCAGACATACTAAGCCACCTGATCTTTGATAAAGGTGCCAAACACATTCGCTGGAAGAAAGATAGCCTCTTTAATAAATGGTGCTGGAAAAACTGGCTCTACACATGCCGAAGATTAAAACTAGACCCATATCTTTCACCATGCACTAAACTAAATTCAAAATGGATCAGAGATCTAAATATTAAAACAGAAACATTAAATCTGCTGGAAGTTAGGATAGGTAAAACCCTTGGAGACATTGGTGTAGGCAAAGACTTTATGAATAAAAACTCAGTCGCACGGGAGCTATCCCAAAGAATCAATAACTGGGATCTCATCTTATTAAAAAGCTTTTGCACAGCAAGAGAAACCACCAACAGAGTGAAGAGACAACCCACAATGTGGGAAAAAATGTTTGCCAGCTGTTCCTCAGACAAAGGATTACTATCGAGAACATATAAAGAACTCAAAAAAATCAGACCTCCCAAATTTAAAGGCCCACTCCAAAAATGGGCATCTGAGATGAATACACATTTCTCAGATGAAGAAATACTAATGGCAAATAACTATACAAAAAAATGTGCAACATCACTAGTCATTCGAGAGATGCAAATTAAAACAACACTGAGATACCATCTCACCCCAGAAAGAATGGCTACTATAAAGAAATCAACTAATAACAAATGCTGGAGGGGCTGTGGGGAAAAAGGAACCCTTCTTCACTGTTGCTGGGAGTGTCGACTGGTACAGCCACTGTGGAAGTCAGTGTGGAGATTCCTCAAAAAACTAGGGTTGGAGGTCCCATTTGACCCAGCTACTCCCCTTCTGGGCATCTTCCCAGAAGAATTAAAAACATCGTACCACAGCGATATATGTGCACCCATGTTTATAGCAGCACAATTTGTAATAGCCAGATCTTGGAAACAACCCAAATGCCCATCAACTGAGGAATGGATAAGAAAGATGTGGTATTTTTATACAATGGAGTACTATTCAGCCATAAAGAAGGATAAACTGGAGACTTTTATAGGTAAATGGATGCAACTCGAGAAAATACTCATAAGTGAAATAAACCAGAAGCACATGTGTAAGCATCGTATTGTCTCTCTAGTATGAGAAACTGAAAGAGTAAATAAGATCCAAAATGTACAATAGATATGATGAATCAAAAAGAAACTGGTCAAAAGGAAAGAGAGACTGAAATAGGGAAAAGAAAGAAGGGAAAGGGAAAAAAATTGTATATATATATAAGATGGTTAAGATAGATACACTACCAATTTTACTTAGTTCATTGAAGAGTAAGGTTTGTGCCAATAATGTTTGGACAATTGAATGCTAATGTCTGGTATCCTGAATAACTAACTTAAAGATAGTAATACGTAATGTATTAACCATTGTTACCCTCCTATTATGTTGCTTTGAAAATTTGTTCTTCTTTTGATTTGTTTTGTTTTTTCTTCTCTTTAAAATAAAAAAAAAAGTTAAAAAAAAAAAAGAATAAGGAGCTGTAGAAGTTCCTGCATATACTGAAAGTACAAGAAAGCTAGCACTGGGCATGGTGATACACACCTGTAATCCCAGCACTCGGGAGGCTGAGGCAGGAGGATCACTGCAAGTTCAGGCCGGGCTGGGTTACATAGTGATTTCATGGCCAGCCTGAACTACATAGTGAGATTCTGTCTCAAAAACCACGGTGGGGGGCGGTAAAGAAAGCCAGTGATAACATGTCAAGCTGGATCGCTACTTGCAAAATTACCAGCTGTCATTTGTAGCCTTCATGTTCCTTGTTAGTTGGAAGAGAAGAATAATGTAAACTTCTAAGTAGCCCGGAAAATTGTTTGAGGAGTACCCCAGCACAAAGCCAGTATGCAGACTTCTTTCTTTCTTTGATTTCAAATATTTAAGGAGAGTGCAACGGTGATAGGTAACAAATACACTAACAAAACACAGATTTTAATGGCCACACATGAACAATACACAGACTTTACAAAACTGATTGAGAAAATGCAATATAAAAGCAAACAATATCGGGCCGGTGAGATGGCTCAGCGGCACGGGCGCCTGCTGGCAAGTGCGAGTTCCTGAGTTCGACCCTCGGTACCCACAAAAAAAAAATGCAAACAATATCAACAGCCTACAACTGCTATTAACCCAGTATTTGGGAAGTAGGTGGGTAAAGTGTGATTTCCAGAGTTAATTCATCATAATACTGAAAATGTGCATTGTTTCATGAAAACAACCAATATGTCAAGAAACAAGAATGTAGGGTCCATTCCCGAATAAAAAGCAATTAATAGAATCTGTGCAGAAAGAAATCCGTACTGTACTAACTAGAAAACACTTCAGATCAACTCTCTTAACTATGCTGCATGTACGAAAGGAAACCAAACTCCAAGAACTAAAGGAAACCAGGAGAGCAATATTTCCCTATTAAAGAATGTCAGAAAGACACTAAATATTTTCAACATAACCAAATAAAAATTTTGTAACTAAAATGTCTAATAACCAAAATGAAAAATTTGCAAGAAGTTCCCAGGGGCAGATTTGACGAGTCAAGAGAAATAATCAGTGAACATGAAGTTAAGTCAATGAAAACACGAATGTTTACATCTTGGATGTTCAACAAACTTCATAAGTTAATCATAAACGATTATTTAGTGAGTCACAGTATAATCATGATATAAAAAAAGCCAAATCATAAAATTTAAAACATTAGGAGATAATGATGTCATGTACAAGGATTCTTCAATAAAATTATCCATCAATTCTCCTTTGAAACTGTGGAAGGCAAAAGGTAGGGGGATAACATTTAAAGTTTGCAAAGAAGCCTGGCTTAGTGGCACAGGCCTGTCCTCCCAGCCCTCTGGGGGGCTGAGGCAGGAGCATCGCAATTTTTAGACCAGAGTGGGCAACTTGCAGACTCAAGGAGACATTGGTACAAAATAAAAATACAAAAAGAGCTGCAGATGGCCCAGGTTCAATCCACAGTTCTGCCTGTAAACAAATCACTAAGTTCTAAAGGAAAAATAAAATCCTGTCAATAATTCCATGTCCCACAGTACTAATTTTCAAAAATCAAAGATGTCTCATGGCTTCCCCAGATAAACAATTCACTGAGGTTGGCCTTCAAAGACATCTCATACAGGCCGGTGAGATGGCTCAGCGGCACAAGCGCCTGCCTGGCAAGCGCGAGGTCCCGAGTTTGACTCCCGGAACCCACATAGGAAAAAAGGGCCGGTGATATCGCTCAGTGGCACGGGCACCTGCTGGCACGTGAGGTCCTGAGGTCGACCCCCGGTACCCACAAAAAAAAAAAAAAGGAAAGAAAAAGACGTCTCATAATACAGACACAAAAAGTTCTTCAAGATGAAATGAGAGAAAAAAGCTGAAATGAGAAGACTAAATAATAACTACAGCCATATAAAGGAAAAAGTATCTACACATGTAAATATAAAAGACAGAAGTATTGTATCATGTGGTATCATTTTTCCCTATAAGATTTTAAAAGGAAGTGCAATGAGCATAAAATATTTATGTTAGAGTTTGCAAAAATAACAGAAAAATGAGTTGGACCTGAAAAGGGAAGGTTTTATGTACCATAGAAACCAGTTACTTAATGAAAATTACCATAAAATTAGGATAACATATTGCCCACGTTACTCATAAAGGGAAAAAAATCAAAATGCACTGAAAAAAATAAGAAGGGGATAAAAATAATATCCCAGGAAAGATAAATCAATCAGAAGATAGTAATTGAGCAACTGAGAAAAAATTATAACCCACATATTAAACAACTGCCAAAATGGCAGAAATAAGTCCCTTTTTACCAATAATTTATTTAAACTTACTAAACTCTCCCATTTATAAGCCGAGATTGGTAGAACTGACTTTAAATAAACATGATCAGACTATATTCTCTCTAAAAAAGACTGTTGAGATCCTGTTCATGAATGGGTTAAAAGTATAAGAAGTATAAAACATATTCTATGCAAATAATAACCAATTAAATTTGGAAGAGCTGCCCTAGAAGCAGATAAGCTACATTTTAAGATAACAATTATTTCAAGAGACAATGATGGCCTTTGTATGTGGATGAGGAAGTCAGTCTATCAAGATGTGCCTAGTATAAATATAGTATAAAATACATTCAATATACAAAAGTGTCCCCAAATCTACGGAGTCATAACTGAGGACAGTTGAAGGAAAAATGGAGTTCTATAAAAATAGTTGGAGAGTGTCCTTCATTCCAATTTTAAGTAAAGAAACTTTGAGATTAAATTGTGAGTCTATGTGTGAACTAGTAGAAGTTCATACATGTGTAAGGGTAGATATCATGTGCCATAGAGCACTACATGGATATAGCGATGCAAGCTAACTAAGCCTCCTCCTCTGATATAATAGAGTTGCTAGCAGCTCGTTGGGCATGATGGCACAGGCCTGTAACCCCTGTACTCAGGAGGCTGAGGCAGGAGTATCTCTGTGAGTTTGAGGCCAACCTGGGCTACATAGTGAGTTCAAGGCCATCCTAAACTACATAGCAAGACTCTGTTAATAAATAAATAAATAAATAAATAAATAAATTCTTTAAAAAGAGTTGCTAACAGTTCATCACAATAAGAGACAAAATAGAGGAAGTGTGTGTAGCTGTCTGGGATGAAATTCAAGTCAAAGGCCAATTGGAAAGGCAAATGGTAATACAAGAGGATCATCAGGGCTTAATCAATTCCCTCTCCCGTTGGGGCCATCTCACTGCCTGAGGCACAGAAGAGGAAGTGAAGTGAAAGTGCTGAGTGACAGAGAGCAGAGGCACACAGACTACTTGAGATGCAGTTTAACTTCAGACAAAATAAAATCCTTGATGAAAGGTTGTGGGGTAGGGTTCAGTGTGGTGTGAAGTGGAAAACAAAAGTAAGCTCACCTAAGTGAGCTTGTGGCACCAGGTGGGCAAAAGGCAAGGCAGCCATTTTTCCTTGCCACCTAGCTCTAGAAGGAATTTTTTTCAGACAGGAAGGGCGGGAGAAGAGCACTGGAGGACAGCGCTTGTGCTGGTAGATGGAGCACTACGGCCTTCTTTCAGCAAGACTTTCAGGACAAGGAACACCAAGATAGCTCCGTTCTGGAGACATTGTTGTTGGGGGAAGGTCCTGCCTGTGGAGAGTTGGAAGAGGCTTGGACTTCAGGCCAGGCCTCCTTGTCCTCTCCTAACACCCCATGAAAGACTAGACAGTACTACCTCGCTGTAGATCTTGCGCAGTAAGGGGCCTGGAGTGGACTAGCAGCTGCCGGGAGACCATTGCAGGAAGTTGGAAGGTGGAGCCTCACTTCCTCCCAGTGTGGAGAGGACCAAAAGGACCCACTGAAAGACAAATGCAGGGTCTTGAGTCATGTGTCCCACACTTATGCCCTTTAGAGCAAAGGTTGGGGGGCTGAAGCTGCATGTAGTCCTGTAATCCCATCACTGAGGCAGGGGTATCGTGAATTCAACATTTGAATAGGGCACATGGCAAGACTTTGTCTCAAAAACAAAAACAAACACAATGGGAAGAGAGAGAAAAAAGAAAAAAGTAGAAAACAGTTTTCAGTCTGGGCTGGAGATATAGCTGTGCTCTAGCCCTCACCTTTTCAAGGTCCTGGGTTCAATTGCCAGCACCATAAATTACACACACACACACACACAGAAAGAAAAAGGAGAGTTTTAAGAGATGTCATGATACACTGGTGCATGGAGCCCTGATTGCTTCAGTGTGAGAACAGCAAAGACAGGCCACTCCAGTTGGCATAGAGTAGCAGCAGGTGGATTTACTGAAGGCCTCAGTTGCCCCCAATTTTTAAAGGACTCTAGGAGCTGAAGAAAAAGCCAAAGAAGAGTTGCATATTCTAGTGCAGCAGTTCTGCCTAAAATGTGGAGGCCCGAGATCAGTTAAAGGACAGGAGATCCACCTGCAGTTGAAGAGTCCTTGTCTGTTGGATGCGGGCTACCTGTGACCCCACATCATGTCTTCATACACACGTGAGTGTCCTAGCAGGTACATTGTAAAGAAGCATGATTGTTTCTGGAAAAGCAAAGCAGGTGGCAAAATGTCAATGAAAGAAGCAGAATAAAGGATTGCACCACTTTATCCCTCTAGAAAAGCAACAAAATTCAATTAACTATTGTTACAAGAAGGTTTTCTCAATAAAGCAAAGGGCATTTATGAAAGGCGTGCAGCTGGTAGTTCACTCAACAGAGAAAGACTGAAAGCTTTGCCCTAAGACGCCGAAGAAGGCAAAAATGCCCACTTTGTCCCGTTGCATTGAACTTTGTATTGCAAGTTCTAACCAAGGTAATCAGGAAAGGAACATATAGAGAAGCCTTCCAAATTGGAAGGAAGAAGGAAAGTGGTCACTGGCAATTCCATGATCTCATACAAAGAAAATCCTTAAACATCCACAAAGACCATTGGAGCTAATAAATGAATGCAGAAGATAGTGTTGAACAGAAAAGCAATGCAAAAAAAATCAGGTTTGCTGCTGGGCATGTCTCAGGAGTCTGAGACAGGAGTATCATGAATTGAAAGCCAGCCTGGGCTACAGAGGGAAACTCTGGCTCAAGAAACGATGAAAACCAGATCAGTCATATTTGTATATGTGTACACTAGCAAAGAGCATTCTGAAAAGTTAATTAAGAAATCAACTCCATTTGCAACAGCATCAAAATAAGCAAGATGCTTCGAACAACGTTCCATTTAAAGAAATGAGACTATTGTTTTGAAAATGACAAAAAGTAGAAATTCCATTTGACCCAGCTATTCCCCTTCCAGGTGTCTTTCCGTGAGAATTAAAGGCATCATATTACAGTAGTATATACACCCATGTTTACAGCTGCACTGTTCACAGTAGCTAAATCTTAGACATAGCCTATATGTCCATCCATAGATGAATGGCTTCAGGAAATGTACTTACACACAACGGAGTACTACTCTGCCATAAAGAAGGATAAACTTGAGTCATTTGTGGGAAAATGGATGCACCCTGCGACCAGAATGTTAAGTACAGTAAATCAGACACGTAAGCTTAATTATTGCATGTTTTCTCTTATATGATAACCAAAATATAAATAAAAAACAAAATAAAGATAGGCAATAGGAAATAGAGAAATAAATCTTTTGCAGTATAGAAAGCAACCAAGAGATCAGAGGGATCAGACCTGAGAGGGAAGAGGAGGGGAATTTAAAAAAAGAATTAAGATGTGTTATGTACATGTACCAACTCCCCATGAGGAATGTGGTCATTATGTACTACAACGTGTACTATTAATAAAATTAAAATTGAAACAAAGAAAAAAGAAAATGCAAAATGCGGCTGGTGGAATTAAGATGACTTAGTTAAATAAAAAGACATCGTGTTCATGAGTTAGAAGACTGAGAATGGTTAAGACAGCACTACTGCGTTAAGAGGTCCTCAAATTCAACCCAAGCCCTATCACTGTCCCGGTGATCATTTTTGCGGAAATGCAACAGCTGATCCTAAAATGCATGTGGAATTGCAAGAAAGCTGAGTAGCCAAAACACTTTTTGTTTGCCCTGTTGTGGTTTGTAGCACAGTCTCCCTCTGTAGTCCAGGCTGGCGTCAAACTGAACATTCTCCGGCTTCAGCTTCCTGAATGACGGGATTATAGGGGTGGCACCAAATCAGGCAGAAGACAATTTTTTTTCATTCTTTTAGTTCATTTGTTGAAACAGGGTCTCAGGGCTTCTAGAACTGCTTCAGAAAGAGGCAAGAAGGATGGCATAAGTGTGTTTGAATCAAGGGGGAGTATTTTGAGGGGGCTGAATGGCAAAGTGTCTTTCACTGTAGCAAATTTTTAGAAATCTAAGCATTCACTGTATTTTGTGATCACTCATTGTATAGCCAAAATAATTGAAAATGCAGTGAAAAATGTACTTCTGTATACATGTTCACAGTGGTACTAGTAGGAATACGCAAAAGGTGGGATGTGTATATACAAGGAATATTATTCAGCCATGAGAAGAAAGGAACTATTCATAATGCATAAACTTTGAAGGATTATGCTGTGTGAAATAGACAAGCAAGAAAGGCCGGTTCTTGTATTGATTCATTTTATGTGAACTCCCCAGTAGAGGTCACCCCATAGGGGCAAAAAGCAAAATAGTGCTTGCCAGCAGCTAGGCAGGTTGGGAGGAGGGGAATGGTGATTGTCCACTTAGTGGGTCCATGGCTTATTTCTGTTGTAATTAAAATTATGTGTAACTAGATAGAGGTACCGCTGGCACAGCACTATGAAATGTAGTGAATGCCACTGAATTGCACACAGTGAAATGGGTAAGCTGTGTGTGTGTGTGTGTGTGTCTTTTTGAGACAGAGCTTCACTATGCAGTTCAGGCTGGCCTTGAACTCACTTTGTAGCCCAGGCTGGATGCGAACTTGCTTTGATCCTGCTGCCTCAGCCTCCCAAGTGCTGGGATTACAGGTGCGTGCCACCACTCCTGCCTGAAATGGGTAATCTTGTGTTACATGGATTTTACCTCAATTTTAAGAAGTGGCAATATTTTTAAACATGTCATTGGTCCTCGCAAAGTATTACTTATTTTGAAAAGCAGTTAAATTCTCATGGAAGAACACTTGTTTTGACCAGAATTTGAATGTTGTTTTATGACTCTATATATGCACAGGAAAAGTCGGTAATACATGGTACAACTTTGTGTGTGTCTGTGTCTGTGTGTGTGGTATTGGGGGTAGAACCTAAGCCATTCCCACTCAACTATATTGGCAGTTCTTCTTCAATTTTCTTTTCTTTCTTTCTTTTTTTTGACACCTGGTCACAGAGTCTTGCTAAATCCTTGAATTGCCCAGGCTGGGTTCCAACTAGTAATGGTCCTGCTTCAGGCTTGAAGAATGTGGGATTGTAGACCAGTGTCCCCTTTCCCTATCTACCCCAGAACATTTTGAAATGCTTATTTCTTCTCACTGTGACTGGCCTGCCAAATGAACCTTATAATTTCTTAAAGATCCAGAGTGAAATATAAAGCATCAAGCACTAGAAAATATATATTAATATGGATATATGCCAAATATGAATATAGTGCTGATAAGGCCTCTGTAAGTGCCAAATGCATACTTTTATATCTAAGGGAAATGAGCATGTGTGGTATATGTAGGTACAATCTCTTGGAAATATTTATGTATTTTTTGTGCATATACAAAGTTCTAAAACCTGCATATTTGTGGCCCTAGTCAGTGTTAGAGTATGTGTTTACACATGTATATTTATTTGCATGAATGTAAGCAGACGGTAATGTAAGACGGCAGCTGCACGGGAGTGATGTGAATACTTGTATCTTTAAGGTCTCTCGGGGAACACATCAGGGTGCCTGAATGCAAACTGTGCCCATTTAGGATAATTCTTCTTGAGCTTTGCTTTCTTTCACTGTGCCTTTTAATAGTTTCATGAGGATCATGTGAAATTCAAGGCAATTTTGGGCTACATGTTAGGTGAAGGCCACTGTGGAGTACATAGAGAGAACCTGTCTTAGTAAAACAACAACAATAAAACAAAAAGAAAAACGAATCAGAATTTATGGTAGAAGTTTTTTTTTTTTTTCCTCTGCAGTATTGGGTATTGAACTTAGGCCTGGTTCACTGTGCTACATCCTCAGCAACATTATTATTATTTTTTGAGTCTGAGTCTCTCTAGGATGCTGAGTTGCCCAGGCTGTTCTTAAACATGTAGTCATCCCGCTTCAGCCTTCAAGAGAAGGGGAATTACAGGAATGAGCTACTCCACACAGGTGTAGGACAAAACATGAGAATAATAAAAATAATTTCAGCCAATGTAAAAACCTTCCTCTGAATTGGACATGAAAGAGCCCATTCTAAAATGTAATGAGTCACTAGTCATTCAAGAGATGCAAATTAAAACAACACTGAGATTCCACCTCACCCCAGAAAGAATGGCTATTATCAAGAAATCAACTAATAACAAATGCTGGAGGGGCTGTGGGGAAAAAGGAACCCTTCTCCACTGTTGGTGGGAGTGTTGAGTGGTGCAGCCACTGTAGAAATCAGTGTGGAGACTCCTCAAAAAACTAGGATCAGAGGTCCCATTTGACCCAGCTATTCCCCTTCTGGGTATCTTCCCAGAAGAATTAAAAATATCATACCACAGCAATATATGTGCACCCATGTTTATAGCAACACTATTTGTAATACCTAGATTGTGGAAACAACTCAAATGCCCATTAACCGAGGAATGGATAAAAAAGACATAGTATTTTTATACAATGGAGTACTACTCAGCCATAAAGAAAGATAAACTGGAAACTTTTATAGGTAAATGGATGCAACTCAAGAAAATACTCACAAGCGAAATAAACCGGACGCACATTTGTAAACATCGTATTGTCTCCCTAGTAAGAAAATGCAATTTCACTATGATTTTTCCATTCTTTAGTCTTCTATTTTTACCTAGCTTTTACATGGCTTAATCTTATACTGAGTAATGTTTTTCAACAAAAGGTATTGGTACATACTGTAATTCTTTTTTTTTTTTTTTTTGTGGGTACTAAGGGTCAACCTCAGGACCTCGCACGCCAGCAGGCGCCTGTGCCACTGAGCGATATCACTGGCCCGTTTTTCGTATGTGGGTTCCGGGAGTCGAACTCGGGCCCTCGCGCTTGCCAGGCAGGTGCTTATGCCACTGAGCCATCTCACTGGCCCCGATTCTCTAATTCTTGAGTTTGTTAATATATGAGAATGTTTACTTGTTGTCTTTAAAAAAAAATAAAAATAAAATTCAAATACATTATTTAAAGTGGAAAACTGAAAACTAAAATGTCTACATACTGCATGATTCCACTTATGTGACATTCTGGGAAAGACAAAAGCACAGAGACAGAAAACAGATCAGTAGTTGTCTAAGAAGTAGACAAGGCTGACTGTAAAGGGGCTGGGACTTGTAGGAAAAAAATGAAATAAAATGCAATGAGTAACTCACAATAATCTAAATGCAAATGTATTGTGTTCTTTCAGTGTCTACTTAGAAATTTTTCTCTATGTAATGAAACAATGGCAGTAGAGGTACAAAAGATTATCACTATGTAATACAAAGTATTATGATGGTGCTTGACTCTTGATGAGCATACATGGCTATTTTCTGAATCCTTTTGAAGCTCCATGTCTGAGTTACCAAGGAGAAAATGTAGGAACTGTCCCTAAGTGAAAATAACCCGCATACACAGTACAGCCATGGGAAGCAGGGGTAGGCCACTTACTGTGGGAAAATGCTTGCACTCCACTGCTAAAGGATGAATACACGGCACAAAAGTGATCTCTCTGATTGGAGTATGTACATGTCCAATTATGAGTGTCGCTCCAGGTACGGCACGATCAGCCTTCAGTCTGTTAGGTCCACCTGAAGTCAGGCTCTGATGAACATGCAGTGACTGGCGCTTAGGTCAGAATATGCACCAGGACTTCAGGGAACCTGGGACTTGAGTCAGGATGGAACCATGCATGCTGGAGCCTAGATTTCTTCTTCACCAAGCCCACAGTTGTAAGTATTTTGTTTTCCTTCCTAGGCATGGATCGCTGAGGTTTGGTCATCAATAGCAGAAAGACAATTTGATGATCAAGAGGAAGACCTGGGAGATAGAATGTGGGGCGAAGAAGACCAATAATGGGCAGCTTGGACATTTGAAATTGCTTTTGGAAAAGACAAGCTGACTGACAGTGAGTAGCTTAGACCTTACTTTTACAAAATTCTTAAAATGTTCCTTTTATTTTCATATTTGTGGAGCCAGGGAGAGACTACAAGGCCCTGAGTATTAAATCTATACTGACATCAAACCGAAAGCAAAAGCAGTGTTCTAATAGTGGAACATATTTTCTCTAATTAAGCAAAAGGAAAGGTAGCTACACTTTCGGTGTCTTTGTCTCTTTGGACATTTTTTTTTTCAAACGCGAAGGGTGGAGGAGAGCACAGGGAGGTGGGCCATTTGTGACTTTTGCAGCAATACTGCCATCGTGCGGAATGAGTTTCATAACGTCCTAACTCATGAGCGGCTCCTGCGTGAAAGCCCTGGTCAATGAGGAAAGCAGGGCTTCTGAGGTCAGACAGACCCAGACCCAAGCTGTCTTCCCATCCTTTTTCTCTGAGGCCACCAGATAAAGACACAAATGCGGAGTGTTGGAGCAAATCTCGCAGAGTGAGGACCGGGACTGCAAGTGCAGCTGCCAGTTGGAAGTGTCCTGCCTTGGTGTTCTAACAGTGCCACAAGGAGGGACCCAAAGCCCACGCCACCAGGACGTCACCTAAAGGCCCGCTAACAATCGCTCTAAATGGCAGGCAATGGAGTCCGTGCTGCCAACGGCCCACAGCTGTCTGAGTGGGTCTCTGGTGCGGTCCTCCCCCAGAGGAACCCAGGCCCGCCCCACCACTTCCTGTAATGGCGGCTCCTGGCAGCTGCAGTCCACTCCAGGTCCCTTAATCCCCACAGCAACGTAGCACCAGTGCGTACGGCTCCTGTGGGGGCTTAGAACGCAAGGAGGACCGTTCTGGAGCTAAAGCTTCCAGTAATTCAGTACAAATAGGATCTTCGCTAACACTTGGTTGGCTGGGAAGGAAGCCATGATGGCGCTGGAAGCCATAATGAAAGTAATTCCGCACGATGGCAGCAGTGCACCATGTATGAGTCCTCCAGGACTCCGCTCCCGCCCTTCCTGTAAGAAAAAACTGTGCAAAGAGCTGGAAAAGCCAGGAAACAATGTTGCCTTCTTTTTACACAGCCTGGAGCTACCACCAACTCTCTGTTGTGATTTTGCATTTGTTTTTTGAAGGCCCTTAACCACTTTCCTTCCTTGAGACCTTCCCAATGTGTCACAATGCCTCTGAACATTGGTGATGCCCTGGTACAGAGCTTGGAGGATGGAAGGCAAGTTCTCAGCCAACAGAGTGCAGAGATTCTGATGCAGGAAGACATGTGCAAGCCTGAGGTTGCTTTCCTAGGTGGACAGTGTTAGAAGATTTCACTCCAGGTGAAATACAGGAATATATGAGTACTTACTTTTTGTTTCTGTCCACTGGAAGCAAAGGTTTCAGGCTCCACTCGGTGTCACAGTGCTATAAGTTCTGTATCCTTGTAGCTCGGATAAAACAGAAAGGACAAGGAACATCCTGGTGACCCATTACAGGAACTGCAATGTTTGGTGAGATTCTCAAGTACACACAAATGTCTGTAGGCTCCTTTCAGGAATTATGAAGCCTAAAAAAATGGTCCCTCTCATTCACACCAAGAGTTCTGGAGAGTTCTTCTCATGTAGTGATTCCAAAAAGCCAGAAGTACTCCCCATAGTATAACTAATCTTAACAAAAAGCATGACATACACCTTCGTCTGTTTTTGAAGCTTAAAGATGACTAAATAAGTGGTATTGGTCATTAATTTCAACAAATACAATGAAAAATTTGGAAATAGAACACCTATTTACAATCGTTGCTGGAGACATGTAGCATGACCTGTGACATCATCTCACTCCTTCATACCTGACCTATGCACATCTGCGTACATTGGGCTGAGTACATTCTAAAGACGCACATTTGTCTCTTGAAATGCCAAAAACAAGCAGCAAAGGTTATGACATTGAGGATGGTGACACAAGCAGCACCAGGACCCCATGCCTGCACAAAAACATCAAAGAGCCAGGACTGAACTTGCAAAGCATGTCACAAGCCACTTGTACACAGCTCTGCATCTTCTCAAAAACTTTAGCCTGGGAAGGATACAAAAAGAAACACATAACGTCTTTGGTTTCTTGATTTTGACAGATGGGCCTGTGGCATTTTAAATTGCCTGCTGGAAATAAGTGACATTGAGACTAAAAAGTACTACAAAAACCAATGTATTGAAGAAATTGTCCTTTGAATGAATGAGGAACATATAGAAACCGTTAGCTAATCTTAGCACCCTCCAGAAAGGAAAGAATATGACCAAATCATTGCAGGTAGAAATAGAGAAGGAAAAGGGAAATGACAACTGAATCCATAGATATCTTCAAGACTACGAGTAACTACTTAGCAAACTTGTACTCTAATAGATTAGAGAATAAATAAGTAATGGATAGATTCACATACAAATATACATATATATATATATATATATTCAAAACTGGACCAAGAAGATATAAAAATCCAATACAATCCAATTACAGGTAATGAAATGAAAGAAGTAATGTAAAAAATTACCAATTAGGAAAAGCCCAGGTGCTGATGGATGCACCGCCAAATTCTATAAGCACTTTAAGGAAAATCTATCACCAGTACTCCTGAAACACTTTCATGAAAGTGACAGATAAGGATTACTCCCAAAGTCATTCCTGGAAACTAGCATTCCCATGATCCCCAAACCAGGAAATGACCAAACCAAAAAAGTGAACTACATGGCAATTTCTTTAATAAACAGGACACACAAATCCTCAATAAGATGCTGGCAAACAGAAAACAACAAAACATCAAAAAGAACATACACCATGACCAAGTAGGAATCATTTCCTGGACGCAGGGGTTATCAATGTATGCAAATCAATAAGTGTAATTCATAGCAGTAACAAGGACGAAACTCTCATAACCATCTCAGAAGATTCAGAATGTCTTTGAGAAAGTCTGACATTCATTCATGATTAAAAAATAAAAACTCTAAAGAGTATAGGTTTAGAAGGATCTTATTTCAATCTATGAAAAGCCATATATGACAAAAGAAATTTCTAGAATCAGATTACATGGGAAAAACTACAAGCTTTCTGTCTGAAACAGGAAGAAGACGATGATATCCTCCAGCAACACTCCTGTTCAATATGGTTCTCAAACTATTCTCAAACAGAGAAGTGTGGAAGAGAAAGAAATAAAAAGGTTATGTGTAGGAAAAAAGAAATCAAACTAACTTTATTTGCCAGTGACAGGATCCTTTCAATAGATGACCCAAAACATTCCCCCCAAAGACTTCTAGATTATATAAACAAATTCAGTACTGTGACAGAATACAAAATGAATACATAAAAATCAATAGTGCTCCTGTATTCCAACAAAGTACTTGCCAGGAAATTGGAAAATCAGTACCATTCATAATAAAATCAAGAAAATTTAAATACATAGGAATTAACCTAACCAAGGAAATGAAACATGTCTGTAATGAAAACCACAGTAGTCTGCAAAAGGGGATTGAAGAGAACATCAGAAAATGAAAAGATTTCTCCTGTCCCTGAATAGGTAGAACCAATATTGTCAAAATGACCACACTTCCAAAACTGATATAGAGTTTAACACAATGCCAATCAAAATACCAACAGCATTGTTTACAGGACTGGAAAAACAACCCTAAAATTCGTATGGAGCCAGATGAGAGACAGAGTAGCAAAAGCAATCTTGGGCATCAAGAGCAAGGCAGGAAGCATTGCAATCTCAAACTTTTAAGTTATATTAGAAAGGTGCACTGATAAAAACAACATGACATTGGCAAAATAAAGGACACGTCAACCAATGGAACAGAACACAGGAAACAGAAGCAACTCCAGGCTCATTCAGCTACCTGATCTTTTTTTTTTTTTTTTTTTTTTTTTTATTTTAAAGAGAAGAAAAAAACAAAACAAATCAAAAGAAGAACAAATTTTCAAAACAACATAATAGGAGGGTAACAATGGTTAATACATTACGTATTACTAACTTTAAGTTAGTTATTCAGGACACCAGACATTAGCATTCAATTGTCCAAACATTATTGGCACAAACCTTACTCTTCAATGAACTAAGTAAAAATGGTAGTGTATCTATCTTAACCATCTTATATATATATATATACAATTTTTTTCCCTTTCCCTTCTTTCTTTTCCCTATTCCAGTCTCTCTTTCCTTTTGACCAGTTTCTTTTTGATTCACCATATCTATTGTACATTTTGGATCTTATTTACTCTTTCAGTTTCTCATACTAGAGAGATAATACGATGCTTACACATGTGCTTCTGGTTTATTTCACTTATGAGTATTTTCTCGAGTTGCATCCATTTACCTATAAAAGTCTCCAGTTTATCCTTCTTTATGGCTGAATAGTACTCCATTGTATAAAAATACCACATCTTTCTTATCCATACCTCAGTTGATGGGCATTTGGGTTGTTTCCAAGATCTGGCTATTACAAATTGTGCTGCTATAAACATGGGTGCACATATATCGCTGTGGTACGATGT
Source organism: Erethizon dorsatum (assembly GCA_028451465.1). Taxonomy (NCBI): domain Eukaryota; kingdom Metazoa; phylum Chordata; class Mammalia; order Rodentia; family Erethizontidae; genus Erethizon; species Erethizon dorsatum. Next base: position 117,660,096 of record CM051842.1, on the reverse strand, counting down.
TTTTAATTCTTCTGGGAAGATGCCCAGAAGGGGAATATCAGCTACCTGATCTTTGACAAAAGGCCAAGGAGGAAAGAGCTTCTTGAAGAAGTGGTGGCGAAACTGGCAATTCACATGCAGAAGAATGAGACTAGAACCATATTACTAAGCATGTATTCAACTCAAACCAAAATACAAGGAAGATCTCAATGTTAAAACAAACACACTTAATCTGCTGGAAGAAAAAACGGGGGGAACTCTGGAAACACTGGCGGAGGGACAGGTTTTCTGAATAGAACCACAATTGCACAAGCAATAATACCAAAAATCAACAAGTGAAATCACATCAAATTACAAAGCCTCTGCACATCAAAAGAAACAACCAACAGAGTGAAGAGCCAAACTACAGAATGACAATAAAAACATTGCCAGTGATTCCTTGGACAGAAGACTAATACCTAGACTATATAAATAATTCAAAGAAATCAGACCCCTTAAAAAAAAGACTCAGTGGAAACATGGGCAACTGAAATGAATAGAAACCTCTCAGAAGTACAAATGGCCAGTATATTCAAGAAAAAGTGCATTGTTTTTCGAAGGAAATGGCAGTATCTCTGGCCATTTGAGAAATGCAAAATAAAACAACCTTGAGATTTCTTCTTACTCCAGATAGAATGGATATCATCAAGATATCCATTAGTAACAAACACTTGCGAGATTGCAGGGAAAAGGAAACCCTTCTACATTGTTGGTAGGAATGTGAATTAGTGCAACCAATATGGAAATCGGTAAAGATAGTCTTCTAAAAAGCACTAAAATTAGAAATTCCCTTTGATTCAGCTATTTGCCTTCTAGATACCTTCTAGATATTTCTTGTGTAGCCAAGAGAATTGAAAACATACTGAAAAAAGTACTTGTGTAAACATGTTCTTAGTGTCACTTATAGGAATAGCAAAAAGGTGGAGCGAAGCCAAACATCCATCACTTGCTGAGTGGGTAAACCAAGTGTGGTATGGACGAAGGCGCGATGATATTCAGGCCTGAGAAGAATGAAGAACTGATGTATCCTACATCGGGGATGAACTTGGAAACGTTATGCCCTGTGAAAGAAGCGAGCCACAAAAGGCCACGCTGGGTAATGATTCCATTTGTATGAAGTCGCCAGTATTAGCTAACCCCATAGGGGTACAAAACAAAGTGGAGTGTGCAGACAGCGGGGCAGTGCGGGGGTCGGGGATGTCTGCATAGTGAGTCCAGGGCTTTCTTTGCGGAATTAAAGTTAAGTGCTCTAGACAGAGGTAGAGCTGGCACAGCACTGTGAAGGTACTGAATGCCAGTGAGTTACGCACAGTAAATGTGAATGTTATGTTACGTGAATTTACCTCAATTTTAAAAAGCGGCAATATTTTTAAACAGGTGAGTGTGATGCTCAGGCAGGATCCCGCAAGTTGGTACCAAGTGAGTCAATGTCTCAAGATCAAACTTTAAGGTAAAAGCCTTGTTTTTCTACTATTATGAGGGATTGAACAAAAGGTGTTTGCACTGATGTAGACCTCATCCCTTTTTATTTTGAGACTGAGTTTACTGGGTTGCCGAATATGGAATAACACTGCCTCAGCCTCCCAGAGAGCTGAGATTATAGACATGTGATAAGCCTCGTGGCACTAGAATAAAAATATGAGAAGAAAAATACCAATCTTTTAAGGATATATATGTATACATTTATATAATGTGTATAGATAACATTTATGTATGTATATATAGAGATGAATAGATTTTTATGGATAAAGATATTAAAGGAGAACTTACTATTTTGAACAAAATGCACTTATGAAGAGCATTGCAAATGTTAAATTTAAAATCCAGGTTTTGCAAATTTTTTTATGATAATATGAAAAACAGCCTGGGAATGAGAAGTGAAAATGTCCATTCTAGAACCGAATAAGTGGGCCGGGGTTAGAGCTCAGTGGCACATGACCTGCCTGGCAAGCGCAAAGTCATGAGTTCAATTACCAGTAACAAAAAATAAATAAATACATAAATAAATAAATAAATCCCAATAAGTAACTAACTACAGTTTAAATGAAAATGTATTGTGGTGTTTCACTGTCTACTTACAAAACTGTTTCTAGGTATTGGAAAAATGGGGGAAGACATGCAAAAGGTTATAGGGCGAAATACAAATTTTTTGACTGTGCCTGTTTGTCCATGAGCACATAACTATTTCTGAATCCTTTTGAAGCTCCATGTCTGAGTTACCAAGAAGAAAATGCATGAGCTGTCCCTAAGTGAAAATAGCCCACACACACAGTACAGCAATGGGAACCAGGGATAGGCCATTTAATGTGGGAAAATGCTTGCCCTCCATTCCTAAAGGATGAATACATGGGACCAAAGTGATCTCTCCAACTGCAGTATATACACCTTCAATTATGAGTGTCGCTCCAGTTAAGGCAGGGTCAGCCTTCCGTCTGGTAGGTCCACCTGAAGTTAGGCTCTGATGAACACGCAGGGACTGGCGCTTAGGTCATAATATGCACTCAGGGAACCTGGGACTTGAGTCAGGATGGAACCAAGCATCCTGGAGCCTAGATTTGTTCCTCACCAAGCCAACAGTTGTAAGTATTTTGTTTTCCTTCCTAGGCATGGATTGCTGAGGTTTGGTCATCAATAGCAGAAAGACAATTTGATGATCAAGAGGAAGCCCTGGAGATAGTATGTGGGGTGAAGAAGAAAAATAATGGGACAGCTTGGACATTTGAAATTGATTTTGGAAAAGAAAAGCTGACTGATGACTGTGAGTAACTAAGAGCTCACTTTTACAAAATTTTTAAAATGTTCCTTTTATTTTCATATTTGTGGAGCCGGGGACAGAGCACAGGGCCGTGATTATTAAATCTATACTGACATGAAATTGAAAGCAAAAGTAGTGTTATAATAGTCGAATATATTTTCTTTTATGAAGCAAAAGGTAAAGTAGCTGCAGTTTCTATTGTGTTTGTCTGTTTGGACATTTTTTTTTCAAACGCGAAGGGTGGAGGAGAGCACAGGGAGGTGGGCCATTTGTGACTTTTGCAGCAATACTGCCATCGTGCGGAATGAGTTTCATAACGTCCTAACTCATGAGCGGCTCCTGCGTGAAAGCCCTGGTCAATGAGGAAAGCAGGGCTTCTGAGGTCAGACAGACCCAGACCCAAGCTGTCTTCCCATCCTTTTTCTCTGAGGCCACCAGATAAAGACACAAATGCGGAGTGTTGGAGCAAATCTCGCAGAGTGAGGACCGGGACTGCAAGTGCAGCTGCCAGTTGGAAGTGTCCTGCCTTGGTGTTCTAACAGTGCCACAAGGAGGGACCCAAAGCCCACGCCACCAGGACGTCACCTAAAGGCCCGCTAACAATCGCTCTAAATGGCAGGCAATGGAGTCCGTGCTGCCAACGGCCCACAGCTGTCTGAGTGGGTCTCTGGTGCGGTCCTCCCCCAGAGGAACCCAGGCCCGCCCCACCACTTCCTGTAATGGCGGCTCCTGGCAGCTGCAGTCCACTCCAGGTCCCTTAATCCCCACAGCAACGTAGCACCAGTGCGTACGGCTCCTGTGGGGGCTTAGAACGCAAGGAGGACCGTTCTGGAGCTAAAGCTTCCAGTAATTCAGTACAAATAGGATCTTCGCTAACACTTGGTTGGCTGGGAAGGAAGCCATGATGGCGCTGGAAGCCATAATGAAAGTAATTCCGCACGATGGCAGCAGTGCACCATGTATGAGTCCTCCAGGACTCCGCTCCCGCCCTTCCTGTAAGAAAAAACTGTGCAAAGAGCTGGAAAAGCCAGGAAACAATGTTGCCTTCTTTTTACACAGCCTGGAGCTACCACCACTCTCTGTTGTGATTTTGCATTTGTTTTTTGAAGGCCCTTAACCACTTTCCTTCCTTGAGACCTTCCCAGTGTGTCACAATGCCTCTGAACATTGGTGATGGGCTGGTACAGAGCTTGGAGGATGGAAGGCAAGTTCTCAGCCAACAGAGTGCAGAGATTCTGATGCAGGAAGACATGTGCAAGCCTGAGGTTGCTTTCCTAGGTGGACAGTGTTAGAAGATTTCACTCCAGGTGAAATACAGGAATGTATGAGTAATTACTTTTTGTTTCTGTACCCTGAAAGCAAAGGTTTCAGGCTCCACTCGGTGTCACAGTGCTATAAGTTCTGTATCCTTGTAGCTCTGATAAAGCACAAAGGACATGGAACATCCTGCTGACCCATTACAGGAGCTGGGATGCTTGGAGAGGTTTTCAAGTACACACAAATGTCTGTGATATGGGTTCTAACTCATAATAGAAAGCAGGCAGCCAATCTAGAGTTTAGATGAACCTTTATTAAGCTGCCCAGCTGACTGACCTGTGCACTCCACGCAGGGAGATCACAGATCAGCCCCAAGCCTGCACAGCACAACGAATTTAAAGCAAAAATCACATCCTGATTGGAACAGAAAGTAGCTGTTTTAGGTACAGTTACATAGTTTTAACTGTTTTAACTTCGGTTACATAGTTTTAACTGTTTTAGTTATAGGCAAGTTGACCAGAGAACAAGGAAGTGGCAGAAAGGTATATAGCAATTGCAGCAAGCACAGCAAGTTTTGTCTATCTTTGGTAAGTAACCTAGTTATACTTTCTCGTGGTAATTTTCTATTATCTAGGGCCTTTACAGTCTGGGGGCCATCACAGTCTGTAGACTCCTTTCAGGAATTTGGAAGCCCAAAGAAATGGTTCCTCCTATTCAAGCGAAGAGTTTTGGAGAACATACAGCATGACCAAGTAGGATTCATTTCAGGGCCGAAGGGTTTGTCAGTGAATGCAAATGAATAAATGTAAATTCATAACAGAAGCAAGGACAAAAATCTCATGATAATCTGAATAGATGCAGAATGTCTTTGACAAAGTCTAACATTCACTCATGATTAAAAAATAAAAATTCTAAAGAATATAGCTTTAGAAGGATCTTATTTCAATGCATTAAAAGGAATATAAGACTTCTAGATTATATAGTCCAATTCAGTAGTGTGACAGAATAAAAATGTATCGACAAAAATCATTAGTGTTCCTGTATACCAAGAAAGTACTTGCCAAGAAATTGGAAAATCATTACCATTCATAATAAAATCAAGAAATTTTAAATACATAGGAATTAACCTAACCAGGGAAATGAAAAATGTCTATAATGAAAAACATAGTACTCTGTAAAAGTATATTAAAGAGAATATGAGAAAAAGGAAAGATTTCTCCTGTCCCTGATTAGGTAGAACAAATATTGTCAAAATGACCACAGTTCCAAAACTGATACAGTTTAATACAATCCCAATCAAAATACCAATAGCATTCTTTACAAGACTGGAAAACAATCCTAAAATTCGTATGGAGCCAGATGAGACACAGAGTAGCAAACGCAATCTTGGGCATCAAGAGCAAGGCAGGAAGCATTGCTATCTCAAAATTCAAGATATAATAGAAAGGTGCAGTAATGAAAACAGCGTGACATTGGCAAAATAAAGGACATGTGAACCAATGGAACAGAATACAGGAAACAGAAGCAACTCCAGGCACATTCAGCTACCTGATCTTTGACAAAAGGCCAAGGAGGAAAGAGCTTCTTGAAGAAGTGGTGGGAAAACTGGCTATTCACATGCAGAAGAGTGAGTCCAGACCCGTTTACTAACCATGTGTTTGACTCAAACCAAAATAAAAGGAAGATCTAAATACTAAAACAAATACACTTAATCTGCTGGAAGATAAAACGGGGAACTCTGGAAACATTGGCAGAGGGACGGGTTTTCTTAATAGAACAACAAGTGCACAAGCAATAATACCAAAAATCAACAAATGAAATCGCATCAAATTGCAAAGCCTCTGCACAGCAAAAGACACAACCAACAGAGTGAAGAGACAAACTACAGAATGATAATAAACACTTTGCCAGCGATTCCTTGGACAGAAGACTAATATCTAGACTATATAAAGAACTCAAAGAAATTAGACCCCTTAAAAGAGAAGACTCAGTGAAAACATGGGCAACTGAAATGAATAGAAACCTCTCAGAAGTACAAATGGCCAGTAAATTCAAGAAAAAGTGCATTGTTTTTCGAAAGAAATGGCAGCATCTCTGGCCATTTGAGAAATGCAAAATAAAACAACCTTGAGATTCCTTCTTCCTCCGGATAGAATGGATATCATCAAGATATCCATTAGTAACAAACACTTGCGAGATTGCAGGGAAAAGGAAACCCTTCTACACTGTTGGTAGGAATGTAAACTAGTGCAACCTCTATGGAAATCGGTAAGGATAGTCTTCTAAAAAGCACTAAAACTAGAAAATCCCTTTGACTCAGCTTTTGCCTTCTAGATACCTTCTAGATATTCCTTGTGTAGCCAAAAGAATTGAAAACATACTGAAAAAAGTACTTGTGTAAACATGTTCCTAGTGGCACTTGTAGGAATAGCAAAAAGGTGGAGCGAAGCCAAACATCCATCACTTCCTGAGTGGGTAAACCAAGTGTGGTATGGACGAAGGCGCGATGATATTCAGGCCTGAGAAGAATGAAGAACTGATGTATCCTACATCGGGGATGAACTTGGAAACGTTATGCCGTCTGAAAGAAGCGAGCCACAAAAGGCCACGTTGGGTAATGATTCCATTTGTATGAAGTCGCCAATATTAGGTAACCCCATAGGGGTACAAAACGAAGTAGAGTGTGCAGACAGCTGGGCAGTGCGGGGGTCGGGGATGTCTGCATAGTGAGTCCAGGGCTTCCTTGGGGGAATGAAAGTTATGTGCTCTAGACAGAGGTAGAGCTGGCACAGCACTGTGAATGTACTGAATGCCAGTGAGTTACGCACAGTAAAGGTTAATGTTATGTTACGTGAATTTACCTCAATTTTAAAAAGCGGCAATATTTTTAAACAGGTGAGTGTTCTCAAAAGTAGTATATTTGAAAAATGCTCTGTACAAGTTGCAAGTGAAGAAATCCTGTTTGAACATTTATGATATGAAAATCGAGGCGTGGTGGCGCGTGCCTGCAATCCTAGCACCATGGGTGGCTGAGGCAGCACCATCTCAAATTCAAGCCCAGCCTGGGAAATTTAGTGAATTTCCTAGACCCTGTCTGAAAATGAAAATTAGAAAGCGGGATGTGTCTGAGCACGAAGGCCCTGGGTTCAATCCCTAGTACTGCAATCAGAACAATAAAATGGAGGTGACGAAGTGAGCATCACTGTATAAAACTAGAGGTTATAGAAGCAGAGGAAAACTTGCTCATACCTAGCACAGGTATTTTTTCCTTTGCTGTGGATTGAACACAAAGCCTTTCACGCTGAGCTACATCATAAGCCTTTGTTGTTGTTGTTGTTGTTGCTGCTGGTGGCATTATTTTTGTTGTTTTGTTTGGTTTTTGCTACGTTGTTAAATTGCCCAGGATGGGCTCAAATTTTCCATCCTCCTGCCTCAGCCATCCAGAGGGCTGGGATTATAGAGTGACCCCCCTTCCCCCTTCTCACGGATTTGTAAATGTGCCTGTTTTTTTCTCCCTAGAATTGGCCTAATGCATGGTTCTGCTTTATAAATTTTGACTCATCTACAGTGACATATAAAAGATCAAGCACTCCAAACTTTGCCAATGGTGGTGTACGGGGCCGCTGAGGAGTGTGTAAAGTGACAAGCACACAAAATGATATCTGAATAGAAATGAGCATGTGGTGTCTGTAAGTGCATAGAATTATATGCAAACACATAGGTTCAAAAGCTGGTATTTGGGATTGTGGTCAGTGTTAGAGTAAGTACTTGTTTGGGTATGACATTTTGGGACAACATAATTATACGTACATAAAGAGAAATTAACAAACAACTTTAGCTGTGTGTGCATGATGTGAGTGTGTGTACATCTTTAAGTTTTCTGAGGGTTCAGTCAGGATGCCTGAATTTGAGAGATGGAAAAGTTCAATAGTACTCTCGCTATGTGTATACACAGAGCTTAATGAACAATTTTAGCTGCATGTGAATGGTGGAACTACATCCATTTTTAAGTTCTCTGAGGGCACAATCTGGGTGCCTGAATTTGAGAGATTCCAAAGTTCTAGTGTTTTTTCTAACTTTTGCTATCCTTCTTTGGGGCTTTTAAAGGCAGACTTTAAAGATCCCTCCTGATACTCAGGCAGGATCACCAAAAGTTGGTAGCAAGTGAGTCAATGTCTGAAAAGCAAACTTTAAGGTAACAGCCTTTATTTTCTACTACTGTGAGGGATCGAAACAAAGGTCTTTGCACTGATATACAGTACAACTTTTTTTATTTTGAGACTGAGTCTACTGGGTTGCAGAATTTGTACTAATGCTGCCTCAGCCTCCTGGAAAGCTGAGGTTACAGACATTTGGTAAGCCTTGTGGCGCAAGGATAAAAATATGAGAATAAAAATATCAATGTTTTAAGTATATATATGCATACATTTATACAATGTGTATAGATCATATTTATGTAAATATATATAGACATGAATAGATTTTTAAGGATAAAAATATTAAAGGTGAACTTATTTATTTGAACAAAATGCACTAATAAAGATGATTGCAAATGTTAATATATATTTTTTTGTAGGTACCGGAAGTCGAACTCAGGACCTCGCGCGTTCCATGCAGGTGCTTATGCTGCTAAGCTATCTCACCGACCCACAAATGTTAAGTTTTATACTCCAGGATTTTCAAATATTTTATGATAATATGAAAAACAGCCTGGGAATGAGAATTCAAAAGGTCTATTCTAATACCGAATAAGTGGGCCAGGGATAGAGCTCAGTGGCCCAGTGCCTGCCTGGCAAACACGAGGTCATGAGTTCGATTCCCTGTACCAAAATAAATAAATAAATAAATAAAAGCGAATAAGTAAGTAAATACTGTTTAAATTCAAAAGTATTGTGGTATTTCACTGTCTACTTACAATATTGTCTCTAGGTATTCAAGAATGGCAATAGACTTACAAAAGTTTATCACCATGTAATACAAAGTTTAATGATGGTGCCTGACTCTGGATGAGCACATGGCTATTTCCTGAATTCTTTTGAAGCTCCATGTCTGAGTTCCCAAGGAGAAAATGTAAGAGCTGTCCCTAAATGAAAGTAACCCACATACACAGTACAGCCTCGGGAAGCAGGGGTAGGCCACTTACTGTGGGAAAATGCTTGCACTCCATTGCTAAAGGATCAATACATGGGACCAAGGTGATCTCTCCGATTGGAGTATGTACATGTCCAATTATGAGTGTCGCTCCAGGTAAGGCAGGGTCAGCCTTCCGTCGGGTAGGTCCACCTGAAGTCAGGCTCTGATGAACACGCAGGGACTGGCACTTAGGTCAGAATATGCCCCAGGACTACACAGAAACTGGGACTTGAGTCAGGATGGAACCAAGCATCCTTGAGCCTAGATTTCTTCTTCACCAAGCCCACAGTTGTAAGTATTTTGTTTTCCTTCCTAGGCATGGATCGCTGAGGTTTGGTCATCAATAGCAGAAAGACAATTTGATAATCAAGAGGAAGCCCTGGGAGATAGAATGTTGGGTGAAGAAACACAATAATGGGACAGCTTGGACATTTGAAATTGCTTTTGGAAAAGAAAAGCTGACTGATGACTGTGAGTAACTAAGAGCTCACTTTTACAAAATTCTTAAAATGTTCATTTTATTAGCATATTTCTAGAGCCAGGGACAGACCCCAGGGCCTTGAGTATTTTTTTTTTTTTTTTTGTGGGTACCGGGGGTCGGCCGCAGGACCTCGCGCGTCAGCAGGCACCGGGGCCACTGAGCAATATCACAGGCCCTTTTTTTGTATGTGGGTTCCGGGAGTCGAACTGGAGCCCTCCCTCTTTCGAGGCAAGCACTTACGCCGCTGAGCCATCTCACCGGCCCGGGCCTTGAGTACTATATCTATACTGACATCAAATTGAAAGCAAAAGCAGTGTTCTAATAGTCGAGTATATTTTCTTTTATGAAGCAAAAGGTAAGGTAGCCACAGTTTCTAGTGTCTTTGTCTCTTTGGACATTTTTTTTCCAAACGCGAAGGGTGGAGGAGAGCACAGGGAGGTGGGCCATTTGAGACTTTTGCAGCAATACTGCCATCGTGCGGTTTGAGTTTCCTAAAGTCCTAACTCATGAGCGGCTCCTGCGTGAAAGCCCTGGTCAATGAGGAAAGCAGGGCTTCTGAGGTCAGACAGACCCAGACCCAAGCTGTCTTCCCATCCTTTTTCTCTGAGGCCACCAGATAAAGACACAAATGCGGAGTGTTGGAACAAATCTCGCAGAGTGAGGACCGGGACTGCAAGTGCAGCTGCCAGTTGGAACTGACCAGCCTTTGTGTTCTAACAGTACCATAAGGAGGGACCCAAAGCCCACACCACCAGGACGTCACCTAAAGGCCCGCTAACAATCGCTCTAAGTGGCAGGCAATGGAGTCCGTGCTGCCAACGGCCCACAGCTGTCTGAGTGGGTCTCTGGTGCGGTCCTCCCCCAGAGGAACCCAGGCCCGCCCCACCACTTCCTGCAATGGCGGCTCCTGGCAGCTGCAGTCCACTCCAGGTCCCTTAATCCCCACAGCAACGTAGCACCAGCTGCGTAGGGTTCCTGTGGGGCCTTAGAACGGAAGGAGGCCCACTCTGGAGCCAAAGCCTCTAGCAATTCACTACAAATAGGATCTTCGGTAACACTTGGTCGGCTGCGAAGGAATCCATAATGGCGCTGGAAGCCATAATGAAAGTTATTCCGCACGATGGCAGCAGTGCGCCATGTATGCGTCCTCCAGGACTCCACTCCCGCCCTTCCTGTAGGAAAAAACTGTGCAAAGAGCTGGAAAAGACAGGAAACAATGTGGCCTAGTATTTTACACAGCCTGGTGCTGCCACTACACTCTGTTGTGATTTTACTTTTGTATTTTGAAGGCCCTTAACCACTTTCCTTCCTTGAGACCTTCCCAGTGTGTCACAATGCCTCTGAATATTGGTGATGCACTGGTACAGAGCTTGGAGGATGGAAGGCAAGTTCTCAGCCAACAGAGTACAGAGATTCTGATGCAGGAAGACATGTGTAAGCCTGAGGTTGCTTTCCTATGTGGACAGTGTTAGAAGATTTCACTCCAAGTGCAATACAAGAATTTATCGGTATTTATTTATTGTTTCTGTCCTTTGGGAGCAGAGGTTAGCAGGCCTTCACTTGGTCTCACTGTGGTCTGTGGCCTGTACCCTTGTAGCTGGGATAAAACACAAAGGGCAGGAGAGATCCTGGTGAGGCATTACAGGAACTGCGATGCTTGGAGAGGTTCTCAAGTACACACAAATGTTTGTAGACTCTTTTTAGGAATTAGGAAGGCCAAAGAAATGGTGCCTCCTATTGAAGCCAAGAGTGTCGGAGATTTCTTCTAAAGTAACGATCCAAAAAGGCAGAAGTACTCCCCAGGTTATAACTAATCTAAAAAAAATCATGACATAAACCTTCGTCTGTTTTTGAAGCTTAAAGGTTACTAAATAATTGGTAACGGTCATTAATTTCAACAAAAAAAAAGAAAAATTTGGAAAAAGGACACGTATTTACAATCCTTGCTGGAGACTTTTAGCATGACCGGTGACACCATCTCACTCCTTCTTACATGATTGTGGGCTGAGTACAAGCAGCAAAGGTTGTGCCAGTGAGGATGGTGACACAGGCAACACCAGGACCCCATGCCTGCACAAAAGCATCAAAGAGCCAGGACTGAACTTGGAAACGATGTCACACGCCACTTGTACATACCTCTGCATCTTTTCAAAACTTTAGCCTGGGAAGGCTACAAAACTAAATTCATAATGTCTTTGGTTTCTCGATTTTGAGATATGGGGCTGTGGCATTTTAAATCGTCTGCTTGAAATGAATGACATTGAGACTAAAAAGTAGTATGAAAAGCCAATGACTTGACGAAATTGTCCTTTGAAAGAATGAATACCGTAGAGAAAACCTTATCCACTCTTTGCACCCTCCAGGAAGGAAAGAATTCGCCCAAATCTTTGCAGGTAGAATTAGAGAAGAAAAAGGGGAAATTACAGGAGATACGATAGAAATCTTCAAGACTATAAGTATTTTGCGAACCTGTACTCTAATAGATTAGAGAATTCAGAAGAAATGTATAGATGCCTAGATACATACATACGTTACCAAAACGATAGCAAGAAGATATAAAAACCTGAACAATCCAATTACAAGTAATGAAATGGATGAAGTAATGTAAAAAATTACCAATTAGAAAAAGCCCAGGTTCTGATGGATGCACTACCAAATTCTATAAGCACTTTATATCACCAGTACTCCTGAAACACTTTCATGAAAGTGAAAGATAAGGATTACTCCCAAAGTCATTCCTGGAAGCTACCATTACCATGATCCCCAAACCACGAAATGACCAAACCAAGAAAGTGAACTACATGCCAATTTCTTTAATGAAGAAAGACACATAAATCCTCAATAAGATGCTGGCAAACAGAAAACAACAAATCATCAAAAAGAACATACACCATGACCAAGTAGGATTCATTTCAGACACGAAGGGTTTGCCAGTGTATGCAAATCAATAAATGTAATTCATGACAGAAGCAAGGACAAAAATCTCATGATCATCGCATTAAATCCAGAATGTCTTTGACAAAGTCTAACATTCACTCATGATTAAACAATAAAAATTCTAATGAATATAGGTTTAGAAGGATCTTATTTCAATGCATTAAAAGCCATATATGACAAAACAAATTTCTACAATCAGATTACATGGGAAAAACTAAAAGCTTTCCCTCTAAAATCAGGAAGAAGACGATGATATCCTCTAGCAACACTCGTATTCAATATGGTTCTTGAAAGCGGGATGTGTCTGAGCTCGAAGGCCCTGGGTTCAATCCCTAGTACTGCAATGAGAACCACAAAATGGAGGTGACGAAGGGAACATCGCTGTATAAAACTAGAGGTTATAGAAGCAGAGGAAAACTTGCTCATACCTAGCACAGGTATTTTTTCCTTTGCTGTGGTTTGAACACAAAGCCTTTCACTCTGAGCTACATCATAAGCCTTTGTTGTTGTTGTTGTTCCTGCTCTTGGTGTTATTTTTGTTGTTTTGATTGGTTTTTGCTAAGTTATTAAATTGCCCAGGATGGGCTCAAATTTTCCATCCTCCTGCCTCAGCCTTCCAGAGGGCTGGGATTGCAGAGCGCTCCCCCTTCCCCCTTCTCACAGATTTGTAAATGTGCCTGTTTTTTTCTCCTTGGAATTGGCCTGATACATGGTCTCTGCTTTATAAATTTTGACACGTCTACAGTGACATATAAAAGATCAAGCACTCCAAACTTTGCCAATGGTGGTGTACGGTGCCGCTGAGGTCTGTGTCAAGTGACAAACACACACAGTGATATCTCAATAGAAATAAGCATGTGGTGTCTGTAAGTGCATAGAATTATATGCAAACACATAGGTTCAAAAGCTGGTATTTGGGATTGTGGTCAGTGTTAGAGTAAGTACTTGTTTGGGTATGACATTTTGGGACAACATAATTATACGTACATAAAGAGAAATTAACAAACAACTTTAGCTGTGTGTGCATGATGTGAGTGTGTGTACATCTTTAAGTTTTCTGAGGGTTCAGTCAGGATGCCTGAATTTGAGAGATGGAAAAGTTCAATAGTACTCTCGCTATGTGTATACACAAAGCTTAATGAACAATTTTAGCTGCATGTGAATGGTGGAACTACATCCATTTTTAAGTTCTCTGAGGGCACAATCTGGATGCCTGAATTTGAGAGATTCCAAAGTTCAAGGGTTTTTTCTAACTTTTGCTTTCTTTCTTTGGGGCTTTTAAAGGTAGACTTTAAAGATCCCTCCTGGTACTCAGGCAGGATCATCAAAAGTTGGTAGTGAGTGAGTCCATGTCTCAAAATCAAACTTTAAGGTAAAAGCTTTTTTTTTTCCTACTAGTATTGCGGGATTGAAACAAAGGTGTTTGCATTGATGTACAGCACATCTCTTTATATTTTGAGACTGAGTCTACTGGGTTGCAGAATTTGGACTAACGCTGCCTCAGCCTCCCAGAATGCTGAGGTTACAGACATTTGGTAATCCTAGTGGCACTAGGTAAAATATATGAGAATAAAAATACCAATCTTTTAAGGATATATATGTATACATTTATATAATGTGTATGGACCACATTTATGTAAGTATATATAAAGATGAATAGATTTTTATGGATAAAAATAGTAAAGGAGAACTTAGTATTTTGAACAAAATGAACTGATGAAGATCATTGCAAATGTCAATTTTTATAATCAAGGTTTTTCAAGTACTTTATGATAATATGAAAAAGCACCTGGGAATGATATGTGAAAATGTCCGTTCTAAAACCCAATAAGTGGGCCAGGGATAGAGCTCAGTGGCACAACAATGGCACTACCTGGCAATGGCGACGTCATGAGTTCGATTACCGGTACCAAATAAATAAATAAAATAATAATAATAATAATAATAAATAAATAAATAAATAAAAACCCAGTAAGTAACTAAATACAATTTAAATGCAAATGTATTGTGGTATTTCACTGTCTACTTACAATATTGTCTGTAGGTATTGGAAAAATGGGGGTAGACATGCAAAAGCTTATCACTGTGAAATACAAAGTATTATGATTGTGCGTGACTCTTAATGAGCACATGGCTATTTTCTGAATCCTTTTGAAGCTCCATGTCTGAGTTACCAAGGAGAAAATGTAAGAGCTGTCTCTAAGTGAAAACAGTAACCCACATACACAGTACAGCCATGGGAACCAGGGGTAGGCCACTTACTGTGGGAAAATGCTTGCCCTCCATTGCTAAAGGATGAATACATGGGACCAAAGTGATCTCTCCGATTGGAGTATGTACATGTCCAATTATGAGTGTCGCGCCAGGTAAGGCACGGTCAGCCTTCAGTCTGGTAGGTCCACCTGAAGTCAGGCTCTGATGAACACGCAGAAAGACAATTTGATGATCAAGAGAAAGCACTGGAGGTAGAATGTTGGGTGAAGAAGAACAATATTGCGACAGCTTGGACATTTGATATTGGCTTTGGAAAAGACAAGCCCACTGATGACAGTGAGTAGCTTAGATCTCACTTTTACAAAATTCTTAAAACGTTCATTTTATTTTCATATTTGTGGAGCCGGGGACAGAGCACAGGTCCCTGAGTATGAAATCTATACTGACATCAAATCGAAAGCAAAAGCAGTGTTCTAATAGTGGAACATATATACCAATTAAAGAAAGGGTAAGGTAGCAACAGTTTCTAGTATTTGTCTCTTTGGACATTTTTTTTCAAATGCGAAGGGTGGAGGAGAGCACAGGGAGGTGGGCCATTTGGGTCTTTTGGAGCAGTACTGCCATCGTGAGGAATAGGTTTCATAATGTCCTAACTCATGAGCGGCTCCTCCATGAAAGTCCTGGCCAATGAGGAAAGCAGGGCTTGCTGAGGTCAGATAGACCCAGACCCAAGCTGGCCTCCCATCCTTTCTTTGAGGCCACCAGAAGAAAGACACAAATGCAGTGTGCTCGGATGGAATTTGGAGAGTGAGGTACCAGGGTGTGAGTGCAGCTGCCACCTGGAATGCAGTCTTTGTTACTGCTGCAAGGAGGGACCCACAGCCCCAAACCAGCAGGTCAGCTATGGGGAAGCTTTTAGAGATTTCAGTGATAACTAACTGCCCGCTGTGGCGCACGTGCGATAGGTTCACCACCACTGCACCAGGCCGTCACCTAAAGACCTGCTAATAATCATTTAAAGGAGCAGGCAGAGCAAATACGTGCTTACAACAGCTTATAGCTGTTTGAGTCCTATCTTTCCCCCAGAGAAACTGAGGCCCGACCCACGACTTCCTGTAATGGCAGCTTATGTCAGCTGCAGGTCAATTCCAGTTCCCTTATCCCTCACACAAAGGTAGCACCAGCGTGTATGGCTCTTGTGGGCCTTAGAAGTCAAGGAGGCCCAGTCTGGAGCCGAAGCCTCTACTAACCCACTAGAAGTAAAATCTTCGCCAATAGTTGGGTTCTGATAGGAAGGAAGCCATGATGGCGCTGGGTATGATGAAAGTTATTCCGCACGATGGCAGCAGTGCGCCGTCTATAGGAACAAGGGCTGTCCCCAGGACTCTTCTCCCACCCTTCCTGTCTGAAAAACCTATTCCCTGAGACAGAAAAACCAGGAAACTTGGCTGCCCTGTACTTTGCCCAACCTGGTGCCATAAGCTCAGTCTGTTGTGATTTTGCTTGTTTTTTAAGGCCTTTATCTACATTCCTTCCTTGGGACCCTCCTAATGTGTCATAATGCATCTGAACATTGGTGATGCCCTGCTACAGGGCATCCATCCTTCACACTGCTGCAGTGGCCTGGTGCAGTGGTGGTGAATCTATGGCACACGCGCCGCAGCGGGCAGTTAGTTATCACTGAAATCTCTAAAAGCTTCACCATCGCTTGACCTTCTGGTTTGGGGCTGTGGGTCCTTCCTTGGAGGATGGAAGGTCAGTTCTCAGCCAGCAGAGTACAGAGATTCTGATGCAGGAAGACATGTGCAAGGCTGAGGTTGCTTCCAATGTGGACAGTGTTAGAAGATTTCACTCCAAGTGAAATACAGGAATGTATGGGTATTTATTTGTTGTTTCTGCCCATTGGGAGGAAAGGTTAGCAGGCATCCACTTAGTGTCACTTTGCTGTGGGGCATGGATCTCTTGCAGCGGGGACAAAACACAAATGACAAGAGTGTTTCTAGTGACACATTACAGGAACTGGGATGCTTGGTGAAGTTCTCAAATACGCACAAATGTCTGTAGGCTCCTTACTGGAATTAGGAAGGCCAGAGAAGTGGTCCCTCCTATTCGAGCCAAGAATTCTGGGGAGTTCTTCTACAGTAGTATTTCCAAAAAACCAGGAGGGAAGTACTCTATATATGATAACTAATCTAAAGAAAAAACATGACGTACACCTTCATCTGTTTTCAAAGCATAAAGATGACTAAACTGTTAAGTAGTATTGGTCATTCATTGCAACAAAAACAGTGAAAATTTTTGAAAATGAACAGATATTTAAAATCCTTGCTGGTAACATATAGCATGACCCCTGAGATCATTTCATTTCTTCAAACCTGACTGTTGGGCTGAGTACATTGTAAAGACGCACACGTGTTTCTTGAAATGTCAAAAGCAAACTGCAAAGATGATGTCCGTGAGGATGGTGAAATAAGCAATGCCAGGACCCCATGTCTGCACAAAAGCATCAAAGAGGCAGGATTGAACTTGCAAAATATGTCACAAACCACTTTTACACATGTCTGGATCTTGGCAAAAACTTAGAATCAGGGAAACCTCGGAGAAGAAGAAGGTACCTTCTTTGGTTTATGTTTGAAATTAATGAAATTGAGATTTAAAAAACACTACAAAGAATCAACGAATTGAAGAGCTGGTTCTTTGAAAGAATAAAAAAGCAGAGGCATACCCCTTGCCAATCTTACAAAAATAAAGGAAAGAAAAGACACAAATCAATATAATTAAAAATGCAAAATCACAACAGACACCACCAAAATCCAGATTTTTAGTAACTATTTCGAGACCCTGTACTCTAATAGATTAGATAATTCATAGGAAATTGATACATTCCTAGATACACGTGAATTATGCAAACTGAACCAACATGATATAAAAACCCTGCATAATCTAATAACGGACAATGAAATGGAACAATACAAAAATACCAATGAAGGGAAGCCCAGTTCCCAATGTATCCACTGCCAAATTCTACAAGAACTTTAAGGAAGACCTAACACCAATACTCCTCAAATGCTTTCATGAAATTGAAAGGGAAGGACTACTCCCAGAATTATTCCTGCAAGTGAGCATTACCATGATTCCAAATCCAGAAAATGACCCAACCAAAAAAGAGAACTACATGCCAATCTCTTTAATGAACATAGGTGCATAAATCTTCAATAAAATATTGACAAACAATGCAACAAATCCTCAAAAAGATCATACATTATAACCAAGTAGGATTCATCACAGAGATGCAGGGATGGTTCAGCTTATGCAAATCAATAAATGTAATTCATCAGTACAGAGAAGCAAGGTCAAAAATCACGTGATCATCTCGATTGAGGCAGAAAAAGCTTTTGACAGAATTAATGATTTTAAAAATACACTGAAGAAAATAGGTTTAGAAGGACATTATTTCAATCTCATAAAAGCCATATGTGACAAAACAATCACAAATATCATAGTATATGGGGAAAAAGTGAAAGGTTTCTCTAAAATCAGGAAAAAGACAAAGATGGGAAGGAAGCTGGAATGGCACCCGGTGTGCTGAAACTATTTCCGCGTGACCGCAGTAGGGCTCCACGTATGGGCACAAGTGCTGTCCTCCAATGCTCTTCTCCGCCCTTCCCGTCTGTGAAAACACCACTCAGAGACAGAGGCACCAGTCAGCATGGTTTTCTTGCATTTTGCTCTGGCTGGTGCCAGGAGCTCACTGTGCTGTGAATTTGCTTTAAGTTCCAAGACAAAGGAAATGGAGGCCTAAATCCATGCTTATGTATTAGGACTCTTGTCCTGTCAGACATTAATTTTCTACAGGACTTGTCCATTTAAGTGTGATTTACTTAATTTACTCAATGTTGTCCAACTTTCCCATAGCATCTAGTCGTATCTTTCATAGGATAAATTTTCTGGATGAAGGCCAAAAAGGAAGGAAGTTTCTTAAAGTCCAGAAATCTTCTGTAGCTTAAGTTCACAAATCCAAGTGATCTGTGATGTAACGAGGAGGAAACTGCGAGGAGGCAAATGCAAGGAGGCCTGCATTTTCTGCCTTCATGAATTGCAACAATTTTTCACGATGTTGCGAAAAAACCTGAACCAAAAGGAAAACGCTGGGCACTGAGGAGTTTGGAAGGCAACTTGTTTATTAATGCTGGCTGGCTGGGAGACCATGTCTGAGTCCAAATCACCAGCCCAGAGTCAGCTAAGAATTCCGTTTAAATGAAGCTTGCAAGCAGGAAGTACAAAGCTGATAGCAGGTTATTACATGATTGGTTACATGAATTAAGTCATATGTTGTCAGGCAGAGTTTAGCAGGTTTTACTTAAAAGGAATTGTCAGGCCGGTGAGATAGCTCAGCGGCATAAGTGCCTGCCTGGCAAGTGCGAGGTCCTGAGTTCAACTCCCAGTGCCCACATTAAAAAAAAAAAAAAAAAAGGAATTGTTTACCATAACGCAGGAACATTCTGGGAGGGAGGGGGTTTGAGCAGAGCAGATAGAGTTAAATACTTCCTTGACTGGGCTAGTCAGTCCCAGGCATGAAGTTGGGACCAACTAGATGTATATATTCTTATGCAGAAAAACACAGACATTACAGCTGGATGCAGTCAAGTTGTCCTGGCGAGCTACCTAGGAGAAGCAACTGGACGCAGACAGTCAAGGCTGACTGAGCTTAGCAGTCTAGTTATGTGACAAGCAGCATGAGCACATCCTGTCTCAAAATAGTCACAGGCTACTAATTGATTTTTGATTTCTACTATAACATTTCTATAAATTTGCCATTACAGTGAGCTGTAGGAGTAACTACATAGCTGTCATTGTTGCATGTCATACAAGATGCATATGGCGGGATCTTTATCGGTACATAGGTATCACTTTCTATAAGAGGTACTCGAGGTTTTTCCCATTTTCTGATTTTTTTTGTGAACACATTTTCCTCTGCCCTGAAATGTTCTGCAACTATTTTCCATGATTTCATAGGATATGTTTGTTTCTGTGCTTTCTCTGTTAAATATAAGGCTTATGATATTCTCTCATGTGTAAACTGAAGAATGAAGCTGCCTGGATGGGAGACTACTAGGGAAGAGGAAGAGGATCTGGGGAGGGGGAGGCAGAGGAAGGGAAAACGCTGTTGCATAGAAGAATGATCAATGTATGCTATATGCATATATGAATATGACACAATGAAACCCCCAAGTCTGTTTAATTACTATACAAAAATAAAAAAGAAGGATCCTTGCCAAGGATTCAAAAGGGACAGAAAAATAAAAACATGTGCAGATAAAGATGAAAAGCACTATCAGAAAGCATTTCAAAGTAACAGATAATATTTGGATTATTACTATGCATATCTTTCAATGTATACATAGTCTTCTAAATTTTCTTCACAGAACAACCATTACCATCTTGATGGAGATATAGACAGATTCAAGAATGTTCTAAGAGTCCCCTTCCCTGGGAGTCCCTGCCAGGATCGTCAGAGCCCAGGAGAGGTCACACCTGAACAAGATGTTGAAGCACTGCAGGTCACTGTGGTTCAGTAGCCCAACATCAGTACATCAGTACTTCCACACTTTCCTAATATAGATATTGAGTAGCACGTAGTGAAGTGGAATGTCTGGAGTAAGGCACCCACAGAATTTTAGCCAGCCTTCTGCATTCTGCACTTATGGGTCACAGTATAACAGAACAGAGTCCTGGGAAGCTGACTTTACCACTGTCCCTTTTGCCTGATCTTTCTAATCTTTTCCATAAACTTTTAAATATAGTAGCCTATATTTTAGGAAGAGGCTTCAATAATGCCTCTTCTGCTCAGGTCATATAATTGGAATTACAGAAAAGTTGGGTTCTTTTGAAAGAAAATGCAGATCCTGGCCCAAAGATGTGAAGGTGTCTTTTTATGTTTTGAGGAAGAACAGGAGATAGAGATAAGGTGTTACTCACTGTGGACCCCAAGGCCCAGCCTAGCATATTGATTTCCTGCCTCTCATCTCACTGATTGCTCTTTTTTTCCCAATAAAGCTCTTTACAACCCTAAGCCCCTAAAGGTAGATATTCAGAACAGGAAAAGTCTTTTCTAGTTTCCTCAGGGCTGGGTTTGAATAAATCTCTTTCCTTTTACTAATTCTATCTTCTGAGTCTTCCACTGAGCAGTGAACAGCACAAAGTTTTAGTTCTAGTAAAAGTGGGGTACATGGAGGGTCTCCATACCCAAAGGGTGGGTGCCTTTTATGGTTTTTGAGGATTTTCCATCAAGAACTAACTATGAAGAGGGAAAGTAGAACACTAACTAGTTTGAGGTAAATGATGCTTTTCTCAGGACAATGTATTGCTCTCCTTTTCAACAGATAGCCAATAGAAAAAAGCCATAAATCTGTCCTCATATCCTGTCATGACAAAAATTGATCTTGAACCTGAAAACTCACAGAAGCTATTAGTTGTGGTCTCAGAGGTTTTTTTTAAAATCCACTGTATACTTGTTTTCCATCCTCTTGAAAAAATATGCTTTCTTGGACATCATTATGGCCAACGTCAGAATGTGGACTAGGATTTCCAGGGAATCTGCGAAATGAGGCTGGACAGTGATGAAGCATCCTAGTGCCTAGATTTGTTCTTCTCCAAGCCCTTAGGTGTGAACATTTTCTCTTCCTTCCTAGGCATGGAAACCTGAGGCTTGGCCCCCAATCCCAAAAGACAATTTAATACGAAGAGGAAACATTTGAGGTAGAATGCTGCATGAGGAAGACCAGAAATGAGAAGACTTGGTCATATTGTTGCAGAAATCTGATATCAAACCAAATGGAAGACTCTTTGCACCTGAGGAGTTGGAAGGCAACTTTTATTTTAATGCTAGCAGGCTGATGGGAACCAGGTCTCAAATCATCAGCACAGAGTCAGCTTAGAGTTTAGCTTAAATACATTTTTGCAAGCCGGAAATACAAAGCTGATTGCAGGTTATTATATGATTGGTTACATAGGTTAAGGCATATGTTTTCAGACAGATTTGTTCTGGGTGGGCTCTGCTAGGGAGGGGGCTGTCCAAGTGGGTGTGTGAAATCAGGCAAGCATGTCCTTGACTGGGTCACTCTGTCCTAGGTGGAAAGTTCCTGGAATAGGCAAGCAAAACAGAATATATTTATAGGCTAGAAAGTACGGGCAATGCAGCTGGATTCAGTCAGATAAGGCTGAGTCAAACAGTCTCTGAGTTATAGCTGGCGTGGTGGTGACAGGCAGCATGAGCTTAGGCAGAGGCTACTAACTGATTTCTAATTTCTGCTGTGAAATTTCTATAAATTTGTCATTACAATATGAGAATTCAGTTCTTCAGACCCTGCCTGATGGGGGGTGGGTAGCTTAGATATTTTTTCCTCTTCTTTCTTTCTTTCTTTTTCTTTTTCTTTTTCTTTTCCCAGGGCTGAGGACAAAACAGAGTGCTTGCACATTAGATCTAACTTTGATATTAAATGGAAACCAAATGGAAGATTCTAAGACTGGGGCAAGTTTCCTCAAATCCATCCAAGTGAGAGTAGCTACACTCCCAGGTATTTTTATACCTTTTTGCACTTTTTTTTTCAAACTTGAGAAAAAGATGAGCAGCTGGAGGTATTGGGCAATCCTTCCATCCCAAGGAAATGGTTTCATGAAGTCCTGAGCCATGAGTAATTCCTCCATGAAAGACCTAGCAGTTGAGAAAGGCAGAGCCTGTTGGAGTTCAGATACCCAGACCCAAGCTTAGCCTGCCAACCTTTTTTCTGAGCCCAGCCAGGAGCCAAGTGCAAATGCAGACTGATTAGGTAGAACCTGGGGAGTGAAGGACCAGGCCTGAGTGTGCGGCTGTCACCTGGAACCAGTATGTCCTTGCTGTTCTCACGCTGCTGCAACAAGGAAACCAAAGTAGGAGAAAACTGCCCCAAGAGTCTTCATTTGTCTCTGAGTGGGTTCTTCTGGTCCTGTCCACCCTGAGAGGAAACAAAGCTCCGCCCAATGACTTCCCGCTATAGTGTCTCCTGGCAGCTGCTGGCCCACTCAAGACCCCTCACTCCCCAGGATGTAATTCTGCCGCCCTTGAGGCCTTAGAAGAGGCGAGGAGACCCAGCCTGTAGTGCAAGCCTCTCTCATTTCCTTATAGACCAGACCTTTCCCCAATAGCTATGCCTCATGGGAAGGAAAGTGTAATGGCGCCCGACGTGCTGAAACTTCTTCCACATGATGGCAGTAGTGCTCTGACTGGCCTCTAGTGCTCTTCTACCACCCTTCTTGACTGAAAAAAAAAATATGGCCTGAGAGGAAGGCCCTATGAAACAAGGTTGCCTTGTATTTTGCCTAGCCTGGTGCCACAAGCTTACTCTGCGGTAATTTTGCTTTTTTTCTCTATCTCAAACCACACTTAGGCCTAAATCCACCCTTCTCATTAGGACTCTTGTCCTTTCAGATATTAATTTTCTAGGGTTACTTTGCCATTCTGGTGTGATTTTCTTCACACAGAGATATTTGTCCAGCAGGTTCCCCTGGCATTTAGTTGTCTCAAAGGATAAATTCGGTGGATGATGACAAAAAAAGAAAGTATTTATAATCCTGGAGATCTTTTCCAGCATCACTTTGCAAATCCAAAGTGATCTGTTACTTGGCTGCCCTCAAAGACAAGCAGGGAGTCCTCCATTTTCTATAAATTGTAGGCAACAATTTTCATTAACCTCAAGAGGAAAGACTACATACCTGTCATTGTAGCACGCACATATGCTCCACCTGCCAGTATCCTTACAGGTACACAGACATCACTTTCTATGAGTTTTGTCTTATTTTCTCATCATTTTTGTGAACACAGCATTTTCCCGTTCCGTGAAATATTCCTAAACAATTTCTTGAGAATTTATGCAATGTGTTTGTTTCTATATTGTATTTTATTTACTAGGTATAAGGCTTTCAATATTCTTTGTGGAGTAAATTAAAGAATAATGCTTTGTAGCAGAGACTGTTAAAGAACATGACGTGGTGACAGGGAAGAAAATGAAAAGAAAGTACTGGGGGAGAATGATCAAAGTATGGTATATGCATGTATGAAGATGCCACAATAAAACATCCTAGTGGGTATAAGTAATATGTAGGAATGGAAAGAAAAGAACAGAAGAATCCTTGCCAAGGACTTGGAAAAATAACCATGTGCTGATGAGAAAGAAAAGCACCATTAGAAAACATTCCACAGCAACAGATAACTTTTGGGTTGTTAGTATATATATTTTTCAGTACTTACATACATTCTTCCAGATCTGCTTCACAGAACGAAACAACCATTACCGTGTTGATGGAGAGGTAGGTATAAGAATAGCACAGGAGGGCCGGTGAGATGGCTCAGCGGCGTAAGTGCCTGCCTTGCAAGCGCGAGGGCCCGAGTTCGACTCCCGGATCCCACATACGAAAAAGGGCCGGTGATATCGCTCAGCGGCACGGGTGCCTGTTGGTGCACGAGGTCCTGAGGTCGATCCCCCAGTACCCACAAAAAAAAAAAAAAAAAAAAAAGAATAGCACAGGAGCCAGTTCTGGTGACCCCTCTGGAGTCCCTGCCTGGATCATCAGAGCCCAGGAGAGGTCACACCTGAAGAAGATGTTGAAGCACCAGAAGGTCACAGTAGATCACTAGACCAACATTACTACGCTCTCACTTTAATGACACAGATACTGAGATAGCAGGGAGTGAAGAGGCGCAAGGCACCCCTGAAGTTTAAACTACCATTCTTGATTCTGCAATTATAATAGTATAATAGACCAGGGACCTGAGATGACTTCAGTTTAATTGTTTTTGCCTCCATTTCCTAATCTTTGCTCTAATTTTTATGCACCTATCCCTTTCAGTTGGCAGTCTAAATTCTAAGAAGAATCTTCAGTAACATCCCTCTTTTTTCCAGTTTCTGTTAATTGACTTTCAATAAAGTTTGTTTCTGTCTGGAAAGACAAATGCTGCTACTGGCCCCAGGAGGTTGAGTTTCCCTTGAAATAGTTTTTGTTTAGCTTTAGTGGAACTGGGGATTGAACCCAGGTGTGCTTTCCCATGGAGCTATTTCCCTGGCCCATTCTACTCTTTATTTTGAGACAGAGTCTTCCTAAGTTGCCTAGGTTGTACTACAAATTTCAGTCCTCCTGCTTCAGCCTCCTGAGTAGCTGGGAATATATGTATGAGCAACTATGCCTGGCTTCCTTTTGATGTTCTGCAGAAGAGGAGACAGACATGAAGAAGGGAGCTCTCTACATATTTAGTCCCTGCTTTTTGTGTGGATTTCCTGCTTTTTGTTTCATTGTTTCCCTTTTTGTTATTCCATAACAGTTCTTCATACCTTTGAGCTCTTAGAAGTTGGAAAATTGAGGGGGAAAAAGTCTCCTCTATTACCTTGAGGGCTAGCTTTGAATTAACCTGTTTCCTTCTACTAACTCTGTCTCCATAGTCTGGTTGATTAGCAAGTACCACAAATCTTTAATTCTTTTAACGGTAGGATTTATGAATGTTTTTACACCAAAAGAGTATGTTCCTTGTAAGGCTGTTGAGGAATCTTCATCAGGAAATAGCTCTGATGATGACAAGGAAAATCAGAGCTAGTGTGAAGTAAATAATGGTTTTCTCAGGCCTAAATGCGCCAACCTTATGGGGATTGCCAATAGAAAAGAGACATGTATCTCTCCTCCTCTGCTGTCATGAGGAAAGACTGTCTTGCACCTGTGAAGTCACAGAAGGTGTCAGTTATGGGCTCAGATCTCATGGAGCATGATCTGGGCCCTGATTAGCTTGATTCCTTTGCCTCCTGTGGTTAAGAGTAGAATGAAAGGGGCCAGTGAGATGGCTCAGCGGCTTAAGCGCCTGCCCGGCAAGCGCGAGGGCCCGAGTTCGACTCCCGGAACCCACATACGAAAAAGGGGCCGGTGATATCGCTCAGCGGCACGGGCGCCTGCTGGCGCGCGAGGTCCTGAGGTCGACCCCCCGGTACCCACAAAAAAAAAAAAAATGAAACCCATAAACATGGGAAAACGTGTTAATTCACAATTTAGCTAAATTGCTAAGGCAGCTACTCTACCCCCATCCAAAGTACAGAGGTGAATTTACTTTCAGGAGTGGTAGAACAAAGCCAAGAATTATGCATATTTGGTCAGGCTGTGGCCCAGCAGTTCATCCAGAAAAATATTTAAAGTCACATTCTGTTGAATACCTTAGTGCTAGGCCTGCATGTGATAAATTTTGCTCCCTGTATGAGGAAGCTGGAGAAATAGCTAATTTTTAAATTTTAGAGCTTAGTTTTTTGAAAGCTTAGTTTCAATTTCTTAGTTTTATAGAAGGTTCTTTAATGCTTCCACCACACACCAATTGAGAAAATATGCTCTCTTGGAATTCATATCACTGAAGTCAGACTATGGAGTTAGACTCCCAAGGAACCTGGGACATTGAATCAGGATGAGATTCAAGCAACCTGATGTGTATATTTGTCCTTCTCCATGTCATTAGGTGTAAACATTTTCTTTTCCTTTTTAGGCATAGATCCCTGAAGATTGGCCCACAATACAACAAAGTAATATCAAGATGAAACACTGGAGATAGAATGCTGCATGAAGAAGAACAGAACTGAAAACCCTTGGGAGTTGATTTTGGGAAAACAGATATTGCAGGAGGGTAGGTTAGATCTGACTTTTTCTTTTTGTAGTGCTGGAGATGGAACACAGGGTGTTGCACATTAGATCCGATTCTGATATCAAATAGAAAGGAAAAGCAATATTCTAAGAGTGGAGCCTCTTTCCTCAAATTGAGCAAAGTGCAATACAACCACAGTTTCTAGTGTCTTTGTTTCCTCTGGTGGCATTTTTTCAAATTGGTTGGGAGGAAGTAGAGCCTGTGAAAGCAGGCTAGTTTGGGTCTTCTGGGAAATACTGCCATCTTAAAGAAGTGGTTTCATAAAGTCCTAAGTCATGAGCTGTTCCTCAATGAAAGCCCTAGCTAGCACTTGAGGAAGACAGAACTTTTAGGAGGTCAGAAGGGCCCAAACCTAAGTTTAGCCCCCAAGTCTTTTTCTCTGAGGCCAGTCAAGATCAAGGTACAAATACAGACTGTTGAGGATACAGCCTGGAGAGAGAGGGACTGGGACTGAGTATGCAGCTGCCACCTGGGAGTGGAATGGCCTTGCTGTTCTCACACTGCTGCAACAAGGGACCAAAACCCTATAGCATAGGACCATCATCTAATGGCCTGCTAACTCTTGTTTGATCCAAGAAGCATGAACAGGTGAATGGTGCCCCAAAGGCCCGAACTTATGTGTGAGTTGGTCTCTCTGGTCCTGTCCGCATTGGGAGAAACCCAAGCTCCATGACTTCCTGTGAGGGAGGCTTCTGGCAGCTGCTGGTCCACTGCAGGCTCCTCACTCCCTAGGTTCTACACCGAGGTAGCCCGGTTTCCAGGTTTGTCCTGGGGCCTTAGGAGAAGGAAAGGAGGCCCAGCCTGGAGTTGAAGCCTTTTCGAATTCCCTCCAAGCCCGGCCTTCCTTAACAGCTAGGCCTTATGGGAAGGAAGCTGTCATGGTGCCGGGTGTGCTGAAACTCGTTCCGCACGATGGCAGTAGTGCACCAAATATGGATAGAAGTGCTGCCGTCCAGTGTTCTTCTCCCGCCCTTCCTGTCTGAAAAAAGGCCACCGTGTTTTCATTTCACACAGCCTGTTATCCCAAGTTCTCTCTGCTGTGATTTTGCTTGTTTTGCACAGGAAAGGAAACTGATTCCTCCATCCACACCTCTTCACAGGTAGTCGCTGTGCCTCTGCTCCCTACCCTCAGTATTTTCCTTGACTTTATATTGTCTGCTTTAGGCAATTACAGGGTTGCAGGCCCAAATGGGAGAAGGAATTGATTGATATCTAGAGATCAGTCCTATCAACACAGTATGGAGGGTGTTTAGAACTCATTTTCAGAGTTGATATATTATAATATTAAAAATGTATAGTTTTTAGCAACTGCAAAAAATGCAACATGCCCAGAAACAAGAAAGTATGGTCCCTTCACAGGGAAAACAATTAATAGAAACTGGAAAAGACTTCAAATCAGCTCTCCTAAATGTGCTCAAAATGCAAAAGTCCAAATACATAGAATCAGAGAAAATTAGGAGGACAGCATCTCACTATTAGAGAATGTCAGCAAGAGGTTGAAATTATTTTTAAAAGATTAGAAATTTTGAAACTGAAAAGTATAAAAACCAAAATGATAAATTCCCAAGAAGTTCCTAATGGCAGATTTGAACAGTCAAGAAAAAGATTCAGTGAATGTGACATTGGGTCCATGAAAAACATGAATATACATATCCAAGAAGTTCAACAAACTCTGTATAAAGCCCAATGAACTCCATAGTGAGTCACATAATCATGCTATCAAGAGCAAAAACTAAGTCAATGAGCTTGAAAGAATTAATAGATAATGATGTTGTCCTATATAAGGAATCTTCAAGATTACCAGTCAATTCACTTCAGAAACTATGGAAAGAAAAAGGTAGGGAGGGGTAACATTTAAATTCTAAAAGAAAATAAAACAGCCTATCCATGATTCCATATCAAGCAAGGCTAAGTTTCAAAAATGAAAGAGAATTATGATATTCCTAGATAAAACTTCATGGAGTTTATCAGGAGATGTGTTTGAAGATCAAACTTTGTAAGTTTGCTAACACCCAGTAACATGAATCGCAAAGTGTGTTGTACTTTAATTCTAATATATATGATAATCTTGAAGCACAAATATATGGGAGCATGCTAATGTGCAATTGGAAGATCTGTAAAATTCAAACAAGACACGTGTCTACCTTTTTTAAGGCAATATAGTTCAGGGTGGACTTTCAAGTTTTACTTTCATTCATAAAGAAAACTTGGAATGCTGGCAAACACAACTTAGTACCGATAATATTCAGTGTAATGTTCATGGTGTTATAGTTCCTTAAAAAAGTACAGAGGGAGGGAGGGGAAAGGAAGGGGAAAAAATAAAGAAGAAGATGTGTCATGCATGTGTACCAACTCCTGACGAGGAATGTGATCATTACATACTGCGAACATGTACTAATAAAAACCTTTTTAATTAAAAAAGTACTGAACACTTGTTATACGCTGTAATGATTAAATTTCTCGCTGTGAGTACTCAAGGAAATCAAAAGTTTCTAATATTTTATTAACAAAAAAAACCCCAGTCACCTAAAGATGGTTTACTGACATTTTAAAGTAGTCTCTGTATATAAGAACTGAGAAAAATAAGAAAAGGAAAAAATTCATCATAAGGAAATTGCACATAGATATTATCACTTGAACTAAATAATAAAGTTCAGAGTAGCTGGACATGGCAGTGCATTCCAGTAATCCCAGTTTTCTGGGAGGAAGAGGCAGGAATACCACAAATTCTTTTTTTTTTTTTAATTAAGTTTATTGGTACAATTTAGATGTGCATAATGATTACATTCATCATAGGAAATTTGTACCCATACATGATATACCTTAGTTCGTCTTTTTTTCCCATTCCCCTCCCCTCTCTTCAACCCCTCTCCCCCTCCTTATTTACAAAGCTTTGTTTCCATTTTATCGTTTTTTCCTCATTTTTTTCTTTTCCGTTCCACCCCCCCACCCCATTCCCCTTTCCCTTTGAACAATTACTTCCTATTTCACAATATCTATTATACATTTTGGTTCTTATTTACACTTTCAGTTTTTCACACCAGAGAGACAATGCAATATTTACACATATGTGTCCGATTTATTTCACTTAAAAGTGTGGTCTGGAGGTCCATTCATTTATCTATAAATGTCTCAAGCTTATCCTTCTTTATGGCTGAGTAGTACTCCATTGTATTAAAAAACCACATGTTTTTTATCCATTCGTTGGTTGATGGGCATTTGGGTTGTTTCCAAGATTTAGCTATTGCAAACTGCCACTATAAACATGGGTGCACATATGTCACTGTGAGGAATACTACACATTCTTGCTTGGCCTGGGCAACTGAGGAACTTATTGAGACCCTGTCTCAAAGAAAAAAAAAGAAAAAATATATAAAAGGGCTGAGGAGGTAGCTCAGTGTGAATGCCCTGAGTTCAGTCCTCCATAGAAAAAATTGAGGCATGTACACATTCTACCCCCTGCATAATTTAACACCAATAGAAGAAAAATCAGAATGCAAGTGGAAAAAATATTGAGGTTTTTTTGAGCTTCTGTTATGCAGAATATTTCCGTGTACTTCTTTATAATTGTTCACTTTTACATTTATTTTCTAGATGCTTATAGTATCCTCACAATTTAAGAAGTAATTGCTCTTTTGTGGTTTTTAAACAATAAAGAGATGTTTTGAGATTTAGCAGCAAAGCACTAGAAGTTACCTATGAATAGTTTATGCCATTGGAAATGTAACATAACCTAATATGGTGAGAAAAATCCATGGCACTAGATTCTCCCTATAGTACAATCAGGATGAAACTGAAGAATTAATGGGATTGTTTGCATGAGTGTGTGTATATGTGTGTGTTTGAAAATCTCACTGAGTCAATAGTGGGGATATCCATGACCTACATTTGATTAAATGGTATCAGCTCTTGTGAAAATCCTGTATAGCATGTATAATATTTCAGTGCACATAGACATGAAGCAGTGAAGCTTTTTTCTTTGTTCTTTATAGATTTGAATATAATGAGACTTTTCAAGAAGCTGATATTACTTTCATAATTTGATGGCTTAAAAAAATTTTTTTTTTTTTGAGGCAGGGTCTTGCTATGTCGTCCAGGCTGGCCTTGAACTTGCTGTGTAAGCCAGGCCGGCTTCGAACTTGTGGCCATCCTCCTGCCTTAGACTCTGGAGTGCTGGGATTACAGGCATGTGCCACCAGGCCCAGCTACTTTCATAATTTGAGAATCAATCCAGAAGAAATATTTGTAGGACAAATTGTTGCTGCAGAATGCTTTATTGAGCTCGAGGAACCAGGTAACCTGTATTTGTAACTGCACATAGGAAATACGAGTATTTGCCACATTTTAAAATTACTTGTTTCCTGGTTGTGGTATTTAGTGTGACCTAACTCCTTTCTTTAATTTTATTTTTCTAAGGCATGGCTGCTGTGCATGGACATAATGTGAAGAAGCACACATAATACCGAGAAATGCCAATGAAGAGAAAGATCATTTTAAAAAAAGAGTATGCCAAAGAATAACTAGGAATAATCTTTAAGAATACTTAACAAGTGTGCAAAGTGTTCACCCTGCAGAAACTTACTTGAACACCGGAATGGGAACTGTAACGACTTAGCTATGTAAGTAAGGGAACACACAGGAATGTATGATAAAGATATTTTAAAATCCCTTCTTGGGATGCAGAAAACACTTATTTGGTTTTATGCACTCCCAGAATTTGAATGCTTTGCCATTAATATGAATTACTTTGATAAGTGTTTTGGATATCAAGTCACTATATAGCGCAGAATATCAACAAATTTATGTGTATGTGTATCAATATGGAAAGTGTAAAAGATAATGAAGATTTTGTTAAAACTACTTCGGGAGTGCATTCAGTTACAGCTGAAGAAAAAGTTCACATTTATAAATGTATGAGTGTATGCACATATTTATTAGCTACATTGTAATATGATTACCATTAGTTAGGATGCTCCCTGTCTATACATTTATAAGATTATGTTCTTTTTTATATAAGGAGATATATTGAAAGTTTATAGATTAATAAAAAGTATGGGAATGCATTGCTTTCAAAACTTTACACACCTTGCCTGATCCAAACAATGTGCACATTAATCCAATTTTAATACAGGATTTTTTGTGAACCTAAATATAGAAGTATATATCTATGTATATTGACATTTTTAAAAGTATTCAAAGAAATCCAAAAGGTTATCATTCATCTTAATAGGTTGTAGGAGAATGCTTTTCTTCTTGGTCACCACATATTTGTTTTGAAATGCTTGGCAAACACTGTACTTGATGAGAATATATTGCAACAGATAAAATATCAGAGAAAGGCACACTGTTATAGGAAGAAGTTCAGAAACTTTCGATGGCATGCTGGGCATGGTGGCACATGCCTGTAATCCCAGCTCTTGGGAGGCTGAGGCAGGAGGATCCCTGTGAATTGGAGGCCAGACTGCACCACTACATAGTGAGACCCTGTCTCAAACAACCCCCCAAAAAAGAAAACAGAAACATTCGATGGCAAAGGAATGTGCTTTATTCCAATTTTAGATGAAGAACCCGTGAGAAAACTGTGATTAACCTCTAGTAAAAAGTTCATAACATGTAAGTGTAGGTTACCATGCTCTGTGGAGCAGTTCGTGGCATATAGTGGTATAAACTATATCACTCCTCTTCTCTCTTGACAGAGTTGCTAACAATTCAACACAAAGGGCGAGAACATGGAGATGGACTTTCCAGTTATCCAGGAAGAAAGGCAGCTAAAGGTGACTCAAAATTGACCGTAAGAGCTCAATATGATCTCCAGGGATCAATCAATTCCTTCTCCCTTTTGGGCCTGGAACCACTTAACTGCTTGAAGCAGAGAACATGATGTTTTGCGAAATTGCAGAGAGAGAATGCAGAGGCACACAGACTACTCTGGACGCAATTTAACTTAAGAGAAAAGAAGATTACAGGCCGGTGATATAGCTCAGCAGCATAAGCGCCTGCCTGGCAAGCACGAGGTCCTGAGTTTGACTCCTGGTACCCGCATATAAAAAGAAAAGAAAAGAAAAGATTACTGAAACAGAAGTGGGGATTTCGGTCTCTGTGTGGTTTTACATGGAAAACAAAAGCTAAAAAAAAATCACAGCAGAGTGAGCACCTAGCACCAGCTGGACCAAATGCTAGGCAGCCATGTTGTGTGGTGCTTATTTATCTAGGTAGCCTTTTTTTTTTTCAGAAAGGAATGGCGGGAGAAGAGCACTGGAGGGCAGAACTTGCGCTCAAATGCGGAGCTCTACTGCCATCGTGCGGAAAGAGTTTCAGTACGTCAGGCGCCAGGACAGCTTCTTTCCCATTTGGCCCAACTGTTGGGGAAGCTCTGGCCTGTAGCGAGATGGAAGAGGCTTGGACTCCAGGGAGGGCCTTCTTACCTTCTCCTTAGGGAACCAGGAGAGATCCGGACACCCGCGTTACCTCAGAGGTAAATGCAGGATTCTGAGGCATCTTGCGTCTCTTCCTGTCCTTTGTAGCAAGCATTTGTTGGTGGAAGCCTGGCATGGTGGTGTACTCCTCTAAACCCTGCGCTGAGGCTGGAGAATCATGAATTCCATGTCAGCCTGAGCTACATAGGGAATTCAGGGCCTGGCTGGACTATAGAGGGAGACTGTGGAACCAATAATAACAACAACAAAACTAGAAGTTTGTAGGCCAGGCTGGAAATGGAAATGTACCTAGATGTAATCCACAGTAAAAAAAAAAAAAAAAAAAAAAAATCAATTGATGTCACTATGCAATGGTGCATAGATCCCTAGTTGCTGCAGTGCGAGAAGAACAAGGACAGGCCATTCCGGGTGGTATACAGTAGCAGCACATGTATTTGCTTGAAGGTCTCAGATGCCCTCTATTATCTGGCAGGCATTAGCTTTACATAAAAAGTGGAGGACCAAGAATAGTTAAAAGGACTGGAGATCAATGTACAGGTGACGAGTGCATGTCTGTTGGTGATGGGGTTACCTGTGACCTCACATAATGTCTTCCTACTGTTGCAGCAGGTGCACTGTAAAGAAGCACAAGTGCTTCTAGAAATGCAAAGCAAGTGGCAAAAGTGATGTCAATGAAAAAAGCAGAATAAGGAATTCCATCACTCCATCCCTCCAAGAAAGCAACCAAAATCAATGAACTATGATTTTACAAGGGCATTTTCTCAATAAGCAAGGGACATTTATGATGACTATACAGCTAGTAGTTTACTGATGGGTGAAAGACTGATAGCTTTGCCCTAAGATCATGAATAAGGAAAAAATGCCCACTTTGACCAGTTGTATTGAACTTTGTACCAGAAGTTCTTGCCAAGGTATTCAGGCAAGAAATATTGGGCCGGTGAGATGGCTCAGCGGTGTAAGCGTCTGCCTGGCAAGTGCGAGGTCCTGAGTTCAACTCCTGGAACCCACATAAAGGAAAAAAGGGCCGGTGATATCGCTCAGCGGCACAGGTGCCTGCTGGTGCATGAGGTCCTGAGATCAACCCCCGGTACCCACAAAAAAAAAAAAAAAAATTGAAGGCACCCAAATTGGAAGGAAGAAGGAGATCCTATCAGAGCTATGCAGCAAATGTTGTAGAACAGAAGAGAAACTTCTAAATATTAGTTGTAGAGCAGGGCCTGGTGGCCCATGCGTATAATCTCAACACTCAGAAAACTGAGACAGAATAAATTAAAGCCACTTGGATACAGAGGCAAAGCTTGTCCCCCCCCAAAACAAAAACCAATCAGTTGTATTTGTGTATATACACAATAGCAATGAACAATCTGAAAATAAAATGAAGAAATCATTTATAACAGCATCAAAATAAATAATACACTTACAATTATATACTACTAAAGAGATAAAAGGCTAACGTAGTGAAAGTGACAAAATATTGCTGAAGGAATTGAAAATGACCTAATTAAATTAAAAGACACCCTGCGTTCAGAAGCTGGAAGACTGGTTTTGTCAATATGGCAATAAAAAAAAAAGAGATCTGCAGATTCATTGCAATCCATATCATCATTCCAGTGACCATTTTTGCAGAAATGGGACAGCTGACCCTAAAACTTATATGGAATTTCAAGAGATCTGAATAGCCAAAACTATTCTTCTTCTTTTTTTTTTTTTTTTTTTTTCTCTTGTGACAGGGTTTCACTATGTAGTCCAGACTGGCCTCAAACTGGAGATTGTCCTGCCTCTACCCCCGCCCCCACACCAGTTATGAGATTATAGGCCTGTGCCACCAAGCCAGACTCACAGCAATTCTTGAGTCACAAACACAGGTGAAGAACTCACACATCCAATTTCAAAACTTACTACCAAAGCTACAGTAATCACAGCAGTGTGCTACTCAAATAAGAATAGACACAGAGATCATTGGAATATCTTGCGTGTCCGGAAGAAAACCATGCACACTATGGTGAATTGATTTTCGGCAAAGTCATGAAGGTCATTCACTGGAGGAATGAATAGTCCTTTTAACAAGCGATGCTGCAACAACTGGTTATCCACATAAGAAACAGTGAAGTCAGACCCTTCCCTCGCACCACATACAAAAATTAACTCAAAATGTTTCAAATCTCTAAATGAAAAAGCTAAAACAGTGAAACTTTGTCAGAAAATATGGCAGTAAATCTTCCCAATTTTGGATTTGGCATAGTTTCTTGGATATGCTGCCAAAAGCATAATCAATAAAAAAAAAACCAGATTGGATTTCATCAGAATTTGAAAGTGTTTTGCAACAACAGACATTATCAATAACATAAACAGGCAGCTAGCAGAATAGGAAAATTTATTTCCAAAGCAATTATCTGAAAAACTTCTAATATCCTAAATACCTGAAGAACTGTTATCACTCAACAGGGGAAAAGAGAATACAATATTTAAAAATACACATGGCGGCACCTATCTGTAATCCTAGCACTTGGGAGGCTGAGGTAGGAGGATTCCTATGAGTTCAAGGCCAGTCTGAACCACACAGTGAGACCCTGTCTCAAAAAACCAACACTAAAAAACAAAACAAAACAAAAAGAAAAACAAAACAAAACAAAACCAAAGGAAATGGAACCTTCCTACGATGCTAGTAGGAATTCAAATTTTGCAGATGGTATTGAAAACGGCTTGCAAATGCTTCAAAAATTGAGACACAGAATCACCATATGACCTGGCAATTCCACTCCTAGCTATATACCCAAAAGAATTGAAAACAGATACTCAAATAAGTACTTGTATATACTTGTTCATAGTGGCACAAGTAAGAACAGCAACAAAGTGGATGGAAACAAACATCCATCACTTGCCGAGTGGGTAAACAAAATGTGGTGTGTCTATGCAAAGGATAGTATTCAACTAGGAAAACGAATGAATATTTATGCCTATTACGATACTGATTAACTCTGAAAACATTACGCTATGTGAAACAATCAAGCCACAAAAGGCCAAGTCTTGTAATGATTCCTTTCAGATGAACTCTCTAATATAGGTAACTCCATAGGGGGCAGAAAGCAAAATAGTGATTGTTGGCAGCTGGGTAGGGTGGAAGGAGAGGAATGGCCTATGGCTACTTAATGGGCCCAGGGCTTCCTTTGGTGGGAATTAAAATTGTGTAGACCTAGACAGAGGTAAAGCTGGCACAGCATTGTGAATATAGTGAATGCCACTAAATTGCACACAATAAAATGGGTAATCTTATGTTACATGGATTTTACCTTAATTTTAACAAGTGACATATTTATATAAATATATATACACATATATATATAGGTGTATATGTTTTCTGTTTTTTTGAGCCAAGGTCTCGCTCTGTAATTCCAGCTGATCTTGAATTCACTATGTAGCCCGGGCTGGCTCTGAACTCGTGGCAATCCTCTTGTCTCAGCCTCTTGAGTGCTGGGATCACAAGTGTGGGCTACCATGCCCAGCTTCCAGTGGCAATATTTTTTAAACATGTCAGTATACTCCACCAAATATTAATTATATTTCAAAACCATTCTTTTAAGTACAAATATTTGCATTAAAAAGTATGGTATGTGAGAATTTGAACATAGTTTTATAAAAATACATATGATAAATATATAATATAGAAAAGGAAGATTTAGCATACATAGCACAGACTTTTCTTCCTATAGTGAGACCTGAACTCAAGATCTTCACACTGAGCTACATCCTCAGCCCTTTTTCATTTTATTTACTTTTTTTGAGATAGTTTCTTGCTAAGTTGCCTGGGATGGGCAGAAAGTTGTGATCCTCCTGCCTCAGCCTCCCAGAGTGGTGGGGCTATAGCTGTGTGACACCATGCCTGGTCACAGGTATTTTAATAGTGGTTGTTTTTTCTCACTGGGATTGGCTTGCCACTTGATTTCTATTTTGTAATTTGTTAAAGGTCTAGAGTGAAATATAAAATATGTAGCAGTGAAAACATCTATGGATGTGAATATATGCCAGGGGTGGTGTACGGTGAGGCTGAAGGCTACGTAAACTGAAAGCTGCACACAGTTACATCGGGAGAAATGATTAGCTGAGGCAGGTGTGTATACATGCAATTGTACCCATATATAAAGTTTTAAAAGCTGTGTGTTTGGGATCATGGCCAGTGTTAAGAGTATGTGTATGAACCTGATAGTTTGAAGCAAGCTAGTATATCTTTATTTTTATTTGTATCTATATAAGTAGATGTTAATCAAAGAATGTGGCTGCACCCGTGAGGTGTGTATACAACCATCTTTAAGTTTTCTCCGGGCACACATCAGAGTGTCTGAATTTGAGACATAACAATTTTCGACAATTCTATCTGAATTTTGCTTTCTCTCTTTGTGGCTTTTACAGATAAAATTCTAAGATCATTCCTGAGGCTCAGCCATGAGGATCACCACAAAGTTGAGGCCAGGCCCTGCTACATAGTGAGTTTAAAGTCAGCTTGGAGTACATAGAGAGACCCTGTCTAAAAAAACCAAACCAAACCAAACCAAAATAAACAAACAAACAACAAAACAAAATTTAGGACCAGAATTTGAGATAAAACTTTTTTTTTTATATGTGGGTACCAGGAGTCGAACTCAGGACCTCGCGCTTGCCAGGCAGGCTCTTATACCGCTGAGCTATATCACTGGCCCCCAACTTTTTTTTTTTTTTTTTTTTTTTTTTTAAGAAATAGAGATAGAGCCCAGGCCCTTTCCAAGAAGCTATATCCCCAGGCCTTTAATTTTTTTTTATTCTGAGACAGTCTCCTTATGACAATGTGAAAAACTTCCTGGGAATTCGAAGTGAAAATGTCTATTCTAAAGCCCAATTAATAACTAAATACAGTTTAAATGCAAATGTATTGTGTTGTTTCATTGTCTACTTAGAACTTTTTCTTTATGTATTGCATGAATGGGAGTAGACATGCAAAAAGTTATCAGTGTTCAAGTTTTATGATGGTGCCTGTCTCTTGATGAGCATGTGGCTATTTTCTGAATCCTTTCAGAGCTCCATGTCCATGTTATGAAGGAGAAAATGTAAGAGCGATCCCTGAGTGAAAACAATAACCCACATACACAGGGATAGGCCACTTAATGTGGGAAAATGCTCACACTCCATTGTTAAAGGATGAATCCATGAGGCCAACGTGATATGTCCGATTGGAATTTACAGTCCTTCAATGACATTGTTTGTGTCACTCCAGGTGAGACATTGGGTAGCCTTCAGTCTTGAGAGCTCCTCCAGACCCTCCTCTTAAAGCTCCAGCTAAAATAAACCTTTCCCCGGGCACACAGTAGTGTTGCTTAGCTCAGTAGTAGTCATGGTAGTGAGTCAGGATGAGAAACAAGCAGCCTCATGCCTTAGGTGTAAGCATTTTCTTTTCCTTCCTAGGCATGGATTCCTGAGGCTTGGCCTGCAATACGTCAAGACAATTTGATAGCACGAGGAAACACTGGAGATGGAATGCTTCGTGAAGGACAATAATAATGGAAAGACTTGGTTGTGTGGAAATTCAGCTCTTCAAAAGCTGTTTGCTGTGGTTGGTTGTTTACCCTGCCTACCTCCCCACCTTTCTTTCATTTCTGGGGATAGAACACAGGGCCTTGCTCACTAGATCTAGCTTTAATATCAAATGGGAAGCAAAAGGAAGAGCCTAAGAGGAGAGTCTAAGAAGGGAGCAAGTTTTCGCAAGTTGACCTAAGTGCAATGTAGCTACAGTGTCTAGTGCTTTGTCTCTTCTGGCCAAAACAAAAACAAAATTACAGCACAGTGAGCTTGCAGCACCAGGCTGGATAAAATGCAATGCAACCTGTCATGGTGGCTGAGGCAGGAGGATCGCTGTGAATTCAAGGTCACCCTGGGCTTTACAGTGAGTTCTAGGCCAGCGTAGTATATAGCAAGACCCTTTCTCAAAAGTGAAAAAAACATGCCAGGCAGACTTTATTCCTGGTGTCTATTTCTCTAGGTACTGTTTTTTTCAGACAAGAGGGGCGGGAGAACAGTTTCTGTGTCCATATGCGGAGCACTACTGCCATCGTGCGGAGAGAGTTTCAGCATGTCGCCCGCCATTACAATTCCATTCCTATGAGGCCTAGCGGTTGGGCGAAGATCCAGCCTGTAGTGAGATACAAGAGGCTAGGAATCTAGCCCGGGCCTCCTTGCCTCCTCTAAGCCCCCAAGAACGACCTGGACACTGGTGCTACTTCAGTATAGAACCTGGGTGGTGCCCAGGGGCCTGGTGCGGACCAGCAGCTGCCGGAGCCGCCATCACAGGAAGTCGTGGGGCGGGGCCTCGTTTCCTCCCAGTGTGGACAGGACAGGGGACCAGTTCAGACAAAAGCAGCCTCCTGGGAGCACCTGCCACCTGTTCCTCCCTTTGGAACAGGTGTTTGCAGGCCAAAGCCTGGCGTGGTGGAGCATCCCTGTACTCCCAACACTCGGGAGCCATGTCAGAAAGAATATTGATTAGGATAGCATGACTTTTAGTCTCAAGCCTCAAGTAATTTGATTTTCTCGGGAAAAGCTGAGAGGCAAATAGTTCTATGCCCTTCTCTGTGATTTCACGTAAGATAGGTCTTTGCTCTTGGGATGTTTTGTTTGGTCTGAGATCATTGCCAGCGTAGGAAGTGCTCATGAATGTCGTCTGGAACAGGTTTGTCCGTTATACTCAGACAGAAGCTATGAGGGACCTGAAGCCCAATAGCACTGTCACAACACATAAAGGCTTGTTAACTCTTTCTTCAGGGGGAAGAACTGAGCTAAAGGTTCCCAGAGCCTGCATTTGTCTGAGTGGGTCCCTCAGGTCAGGTCCATACTGGGAGGAACCGAGGCCCCTCCCCATTGTGACTGAAGTTTAGGGTTAACAGCCTGACATAATGTGAAGATGGGCTGTGCAGGTTCAGCCCATCTCAGGGTTAAACTGTAGGACTCAGCCAGCCATAAAACATTATGTAGTTTTTACAACTTAGAGATAACAGCCCAGCTGCACTACCTAGCCTGTGAATGTATCTTGTTTCAAGGACATGTTTGATTTAACACACCTGCTCAGCTCAGCTCAGCTCCCTCCCTAAACTTGCCCAGGACAAAACTGCCTAACAACAAATGAACAAATGTATGTAACCAATTATAAAATAACCTGTTGTCAGCTCTTGTACTTTGTATATAAGTCTTTGTTTTACTCTGACCCAGGGTTGATGTTTTTGGAACAGCGAAGCTCCCATCAGCCTGCTGACATTAAAATAAAGTTGCCTTCCCATCTCCTTGGTGCAGAGGGTCTTCCATCTGGTTCGGTATCAGATTTCTGCAACACCTTGACTTCCTGTGATGGTGGCTCCTGGCAGCTGCTGGTCCACTCTATGCCCCTCACCACCCAGCTTCTACTCCGAGGTAGCGTTCCAGAGTCCAAATCCCTCTTGGGGCCTTAAGAAGGCAAACAAGTTCAGCCTAGAGTCTAAGCCTTGTCCATCTTCCTACAGGCAGGCCCTTCTCCACCAGCTCTTGGGAGAGAAGCTATAATGGTGCCTGATGTGCCAAAATTCTTTCCGCACGATGGCAGTAGTGCTTCACGTGTGTGCACCAGTGCTGCTCACAGTGGCTTCTCCCGCCCTTCCTGTCAGAACAAAACAAAACAAAAACCCTAAATTACAACAACAAAACCTATCTAGAGATAGAGGCTCCAGGAAAACTAGGAGCCTAACATTTTAGCCAGCCTGGTGCCACAAAATCAGTGGGCTGTGATTTTGCCTGTTTTTCAGGTGAAAGCACACCTAGGTGCCAAAGCACCACCCTCATCAGAAAGGTTGATTTCTCAGAAATTACCTTTTCACTCTTCCTTGCCTATGCAGTTGTATCTTCAGTCTATGTAGTTCTGCTCAGCACTCTAGGTCCAGTATGCCCCCATATAATGAAATTTTCTGTCCAAAAGGCTAAGTGTAAATCCTCAAACCTTAAAGGAGAAGAAAGTGCAGGAAATGTCTTGCTTAGGGGACAGCATTTCTAGTCTCCACCTGTGATGCTCTGGAAAGATTCTGTCTCTTATTCTGTCTTTCCACTGAACAGGTGTTCTGTGAGACACAGCCCTTTTCTAAGGCATCAATACTTAGGACTTATTTCTGCATGTCCAACATTGTCTT
The DNA here is from genome assembly GCA_028451465.1 of Erethizon dorsatum. NCBI lineage: Eukaryota > Metazoa > Chordata > Mammalia > Rodentia > Erethizontidae > Erethizon > Erethizon dorsatum. Next base: position 117,618,986 of record CM051842.1, on the reverse strand, counting down.
AGAGTAGCACATTTCTGTACACTCTCTTTATAATCGATATATTTTCTATGTTATTTGTTTATTTACATTTCATTTAATAGTGCTAAAACCGCTTTTCAATATCATTAGTTTTCTACCTCTTTTTTTTTTTTTTTAGTTTTCTACTTCTTCCTCGTTTTTTTCTTCTTTTTTTTGCTAACTTTTTTTCTCAGAAAAAAATACAGGATATTTCTATTTTCATTAGCAGATTCAGAAAATAGGGAAATGCTTTCCAAAAAGAAATGCATTGATATAAATGAATCATAAAAATAAGCACCAATTAATAATTAGTAGTAATTATTTCTAATTCCTTTTCTGTGCACATAAAACCAAATTTTATGTTCTCGTATTGGAGAGAGAGTACTGAGTTACCGAATCAGTACACACAATATATTCATTAAATATAACATCTTATAACCCCCAATTAGAGAATGAGAAAATTTTATGTCTTAGAATTTTTATATTGATTAGTCATTTGTTTCACAGAAGAATACTTTAATACAGTGGTACCTCAGTTCACAAACTCAATTCTTTCCAGGATTCTGATCGCAAACCAAATTGGAGAAGAACTGCATCAAATTCAATCATTAGGTTCAATCTTGACCTTATGGGGAAATTTGATTCAGTTCTTGTCCAATTCGATTTGCCACCAGAATCCTGGAAAGAATTAAGTTTGTGAACCGACTTAACCACTAACGATTTCTCATCCATTAGCATGTACATTGTCCAATAAATTTAAAAATAATAGTTACCCAAAGTTTACCTAATTTGAAATTAATAAACATGTTTTAACTTCATTTTGCCTCAAACAGAAAAAAAAGGGGACTTACCTAGCTTCTAGGAAATAATTAGAGACAGAAAGCACCAAATCCAATTCTATTATTCCTATACTGTAATTTCCTTATTTGGAGTAATCCCTTCATCCATAAATGACTTTATAAAAAACATTTAAAAAATTAATGTGGGCCGGTGAGATGGCTCAGCGGCATACGCGCCTGCCTGGCAAGCGCAAGGGCCCGAGTTCGACTCCCGGAACCCACATACGAAAAAAGGGCCGGTGATATCGCTCAACGGCACGGGCGCCTGCTGGTGCGCGAGGTCCTGAGGTCGACCCCTGGTACCCACACACACAAAAAAAAAACAAATAAAAATTAATGTAAGAAGACAATATAACAAACTCATTACTGAAAGTGAGAAAAACTGAACCAAACTTTTAAAAAGTGAAGTTAGAGTAGAAAGCCAAAAATGTAAAAGTAATAAATGAATTCTACACAGATTTTCTGAAAAGGGCAGCGGAATATATTAAAGTTATCTTAGTGCATTTCTGATGTGATAACAAAATACCTCTGATTAGGTAACTCAGAAGAGGTAACTGAACTGTGAAGTACTCCTCACAGTTCTGTGGCCTGGCAAGTCAAACAGCATCACACCATGAGATTCAGTACATGGTGAGGGTTTACGCTTTCCTTCAAAGATGTTGCTTTCTAGGCGTGTTTTCACATGGGGGAAGGGGCAGACAAAACCCTTCCGGTCTCTTAGAAGGGCACTATCCCATTTATAAGGGTACAGCCCTCATTATCTAATAACCTCCCAATGGCTTTACCTCTTAATACTGTCACCTTCAGGGTTAGATTTCAACAGGAAGTTTTTGGGGAAACAAAAACGTTTCAGAACATAGGATTGTACCCCCTTTGTGAGCTGTAAATATCTGTTGTTTCTAAATTACCCAGTGTAGAGTTGGACTTGGCGACTCATACCATTAATTCCAGCACTCGGGAGGCTAAGGCAGGAGGATCACCATGAGTTTGAGGCCAACCTGGACTGCATAGTGAGTTCAAAGGCAGCCTGAACTACATAGTGGCACCTTGTCTCAAAAAAATATAAAATGAATGAATAAATAAATAATTCACGGCAAAATATTTTATTATGTCAGCCCTAAAGGATGAAACAAACCTATTGTAAGCCTGAATAAGGAATATAATGATTGATATTCAAAAAATATTTTTCAGGGCCGGTGAGATGGCTCAGCGGCTTAAGCGCCTGCCCTGCAAGCGCTAGGGCCCGAGTTCGACTCCCGGAACCCACATACGAAAAAGGGGCCGGTGATATCGCTCAGCGGCACGGGCGCCTGCTGGCGCGCGAGGTCCTGAGGTCGACCCCCAGTACCCACAAAAAAAAATATATTTTTCAAGGTTTGATTTCATAAAATATAAGAGGGTAAGTTTGAAAAAGACACGTTGCACCTATGGCCAAGTGAGGATCATGGAACATCTCTACAAAGAACAACTACAAAACTGGCTAAGACAGACAAACTCTGTCTCTGGAAATGAACCGAAAACATAAGAAAATGCTGAACTTTTTGTGTAAGAAGGTGGAAATCTGTTGCTTTGGCCTGTGGCTGCTCCCACCTGCCTCCTTCCCAGCTGTATCTATAGGGAGGTTCTGACAAAGTGAAATGAAGATTTTCCTAACTAAAGACAGAATTCCTTGCCAGCTGACTCGTAGTACAAGAACTAAGGATAAGAAGTCTCTCAGGCTAATTGGAAATGACTCTAGATGGTGACTTGAATCCATAAGGAGAAATGAAGAGCAGAAGAAATGGTAAATAGGTGGGTTAATATAAAAAGTACATATTTTCTCTTTTTTCTTATATTATTTAGAAAACATTATATAAAGCAATAATTATTGTTGCTTTGTAACAATACTTTTGGATCAATACTGTATTGTTGGCTTTATAACATTAAGATGTAATTTATATGGTAATAACAGCATAACATTAGAGAGGATGTGGAACTATATATGAACAACGTTTCTACATTTTAGTGGAAGTAAATTAGTAACAAGCTGATACATATTTCGATAAGTTAAACTATATACTATAACTTTTAGAACAACCACTGAGGAAATAACTCAAAATATAATTTAAAATTCAAAGAGAAATTTAAAAGGTACGTAAAAATATTTAGTAAAAATTTAAAAATAGGAAACACAAGAGAATACTGTGAGCTCAGTGCAGTGTCACACACCTGTGACCCCAGGCATATGGGAAGCTCACAAAGCAGGATCCAAGTTCAAGACTATCCCAGGCAACTTAGTGAGACTCTGTCTCAAAGTGAAATAAAAAGGGCCAAGGGTGTAAGCCTGGAGATAGAGTGCTTACCTAGCATGCTTGAGCTCTCGGTTTGATACCCCAGTAGAAGGATGGGGGTAGAAATTCAGTGAAGGTGGAACAGAGGAACAAAAGATGGGAGGCATATTGAAAACAAATACATAGCAAAATGCCAAATTTAAATCAAAATATATCAATGATTATATTGAATTTTATGGTTTAAACAACCACATTAAAAGGCAGAGATAATAAGACTGATTAAAAGGAAAAAGATCCAAGTACATGCTATCTATAGCAGACACATCATAAATTCAAGACACAAGATGAAAGTAAAAGAGTAGAAAAGGGTGTACCATAGCAATAATAAGGGTAACAGATGGAGTGGCAACATTGATATCAGAAGAAAGAGATTTACGATGGGACTGGAAGACAAGAAACATCAAATGCCAGAAAAATGGATGGGAATGGAGACCATTATATTAAGAGAAATAAGCCAGGCTCAGAAAGATTATTATTGCATGCTTTCTCTTAGATGAGAAATCTAAAAATAAATAAATACACAAATAAATTAAAGATGACAGGAAACTAGAAGGTACACTTTTAGAGAGGAGGGAGGAACAGGAAAGAGGTAACTGAATTGAAAACAATCAAAATATGTTATACGCATGTACCAATCAAGCAAAACAAATTTTGTTATTCTGTATTATTAATATGCGCCAAAAAGATGACAAATATCAAATATGAAGAAAAAAATTTCAATGAGAACAGAATAGTTGTAAATGTGTACATACCTATATATACTTAAAGCCTCAAATTACATGAAGCAAAAAGTAGCAAAATTTAAAGGTGGAATAGTAGGGCATTTTAATACCCCATTCTCAGGAACTGATAGAAGAACTAGAAAGAAAATCAACATGGATAGAGAGCACTTAAACAAGAACCATGAACTTAATCTGAAAGATAAAGCAATCCACACAAAGCTTGTGGATACACACTCTTTCCAAGCACACATATTTTCTGTATGATAGAACACATGGTGGACCACAAAACAAGCCTCAGTTAATCTAAAGATTGAAATTATGCAATGCGTGAATGGAAATAAACATTAACAGAAGAAAGAAATCTCAAATATCCACAACTATTTGGGAATTATACAATATATTTCCAAATGCATGATGAGTCAAGCATGAACTCATAAAGGAAACTAGAAAATATCTTGAATAAGATGAAAATTAAAACAACGTATCACAATTTGTATTTTTCCCAGTTGCTCATCACACAAAGGACATCTATAATATGTAAAGAACTCAAAAAATTGGGCCCCCTTAAAATAAATGACCTAATCAAAATATGTTCAACATTGATGGCATTTGAGAAATGCAAACTAAAACAATACTGAGATTCCATCTCCCTCTAGAAAGAATGGCTATGATCAGGAAATCAAATAACAAATTTTGCTGGGGCCACAGGGAAAAAAGAATCCTACGTTGTTGGTGGGAATGTAAACTAGTATAACCAAGTTGCCCCAGCCACTTTGTCGTGCCCTAGTCTCTTGCCTCAGGAGGACGTTGGATTTTTTTTTTTTAATTGGGAAAACAGAGAGAAGCCTATATGCTCTTTAACTCCAACTGTTGTACTTGGGTGAAGACCTCAGGACAAATACAGATTAATATTAAAGGTAAGAAGGCTAGCTGGGCATGGTGGCACATGTCTGTAATCCCAGCACTCTATGAGACTGAGCAGGAGAATCACAAGTTCAAATCTAGCCTGGGTAACTTAGCAAGACCCTATCTCAAAATAAAAAATTAAGAAAAAAAGGACTGGGAATGTAGCTCAGTGTGAAGGACCCAGGGATAACATTTCATACCTGAGGAAATGAATCTTGATCTTTTGAGGTGAAGGGTACTGGAGATTCAAACCAGGGCCTGAACTCTATCCTCAGCCTTATTTTTTTTTTTTGAGACAGGGTCTCACTAAGTCACTAAGTTGCCCAGGCTGAGCTCAAATTTGGATTTTCCTGCCTCAGCTTCCAGAGTACCACCACACCCAACATAAAACCTGTAAAATTCTTTCTATGTATTGTCTTAACTACAGTCCATCAATTTTGTTTTAATTTTGTATTTTTATTGGTACAAACTTGTAATATGATTATGGCACTTTTTCTCCTTGAGCACTTCTTTTGTGCTTCATCTTCTTCTTTTTTGCCCTAAACTTTCATATTCACCAATTGTTCTGAGCAATTCTTTGTATGGGACAGTGAGAGCCAGGAAAGCACTGCTGCTCACTGCAATACCTGGTGATGCTCCTATTTTTAATTATAATAATGATCAGGGAATAAATGAAATAAAGGTATCTATGTTCATATGTGGCCACTGGGCCATTAACACTTTTATCAGAGCACTCAGAACCTAGGATCTGTCCCTTAATTTAGAGGCCTTGAGACTTTTGTAGTGACTGGCACCAGATAACACAAATATACAAGGCCTGAAGTAAACAACAGAAAGTTAGTTTATACCAGAAAAGTCACAGTGCTTAGTAGCTACAATATTTGCAGTGGCATCTGAACCCTATATGCAGACCTATATTGAAGCAGGGCTTAAGGAGCAATCCCTCTGGAACTCTCCCCTCCTCCCCTGTAGCTGTAAATTCTTGTTCTGGTATAGATAAGATTGGCAACCATGTCCTATAAAGAGTTCATGTCATCTTGTTCTTTTTTTTTTTTTTTTTATGGGTACCGGGGGGTCGACCTCAGGACCTCGCGCACCAACAGGCACCCGTGCCGCTGAGCGATATCACCGGCCCCTTTTTCGTATGTGGGATCTGGGAGTCGAACTCGGGCCCTCGCGCTTGCAAGGCAGGCGCTTACGCCGCTGAGCCATCTCACCGGCCCGTCATCTTGTTCTTGCAGGATTCATAAGGCTCTGTCTTTTTTCAAGGCTGTTATTAATTGCTTTGTCTTGCTTCTGTATCTTTGCTTGCCTCCCCCCCTCCCCAGCAAAATGTATAAAACTAGAGCCTTTCCTTTGTTCCTGTGCTCAGCCGTTTTGGACATCATAAGGTCAAGCTGAGCTGGCATGCACCTAAAACCCAATAAATCCTCCTTTTCCCCCATTGGTTTCTCTGATGTCTTGGATTCCGCAACACTATAAGAAGCCAAATGTTTACCAGTGGGATATTTGAAAGTATTAGAATAATACAATGGCAATACACTAGGACAGACCGAAGGACACATTTTTTGAAAGAGCTAGTGGCATGGGGAGCCTGGACCTCTCATGACTGTATTTCCCTGAAAATAAGACCAGATCTTATATTCATTTCTGCTCCAAATATGCAATAGGGCTTAATGTCAGGGGAAGTCTTATTTTTTTCATGTATAACAATATACATTTATTTATGTATAAAAATCTACATCTATTCATGTACAGAAATCTACACTTAATCAAATACAGTCATGTCATCATCTTCTGGAACATCATCATCACCAAACCCTGAATTCCAGACTGAATTTCTGGCAACTCCATGTCCTGTAGAACCATGGGCCCCAATCTCTCACATCCAGCAATAGAGCTGTCCTTAAATGAGCACTTCTTGTCCATGTAGCCTGATCATAGTGCATTGGCAACACAGCTGTCCATGATTTCATCCCATGAATTCTTCACCCAAGTCATGACCTCTTGCAGGCTGGGCTTCACAAAGTTTCCATTCAGTCAAGTGTTAATTGAAGACTTCAGAGACAGGAGTCGCAACAAAAACGACAGTTAAGAATGATGGTCCACACAAAAGCAATGAAAAATTGCAGGCACCAAATTTAGAAAATGTTTATTTCGCATGAGTGCATTAAGTACATCCATTAAAACACATGATGTATGGAATTATGAAGATTCATTTTAGACACAACCACATCCTTTTGTTATTAAATGTGTGTGTTATTCATGCATCATGTCTGTACTCCGACTGGTCATTCGGCAATAAGTCTGAAGTTCATCTGTTTACATAGGCATTTACCTCTTGTCCAAAGGCATTGGCTTAGGTATTTACAGATACTTAACTATAATTTATATTATCATTTATTTTAAGCATTAATGTCAATAATATTATTTATATTTAACTATATACTAATCTTATTTTATAATTCAATACATCTCTTGTGTGCTGCAATGGACATAACTAAATGCATCTATCCGGCTGACAATCTTAACTGGGGCTTATTTTTGGGATAGGGCTTATATTGTGAGTACCCTGAAAAGTCATGGTAGGGCTTATTTTTTTCAGCTAGGTGTTTTTTGGGGGGAAATACACTAAGATGTTACAGGTGTGGCTGGAGACTGTCAATAATACCTTTCTCTGTTTTTGTATTATCACTCACTGCTATATTTTTTGGGTTATAGTTTCCTATTAAATGTTTAAGACCAAGTCAAAATGAGACCCACACCCATCAAAATTAATCTTCCTTCCTGTTAAAGTCAGGCAAGGCTCTGCGGGGGTTACTCTTTGGGCCATGTGAGGAACCTCTTGGTTCCTCTGATTCTTTCATCTACCAGTTGTGTCCTCTGTCAGGATGGTGGAGGATCTTGTTGGACATGTGGCTTTTCTGGCAGTGATAGGGACATTCTCTTCAGTGATCCTCCTCTGCAGAATGCACACCAGCTGCCTCCTGGTTTTGGGGTCCTCATGTCTGCACTTCAGAGAATGGGTGACTTGCCATTGTTTCAAGACCCTCTTAGGGAGGATCTGTCTTATTCTGGGTATTGGCTGACCTTGGAGGGCAAGAGCCAAATGCTGGCTGTCCCTGTAGCTCTTTAAATTTTTAAACTTTGGTCTCTAAGTCTCAGTTGTTTAATGGAGGCCTGTTACACCAGTCTTACAGTGGGAATAGTAAGTCTTAATTTAAACTATTGTAATTTTCTCTGGCTACTGGGGCACTTTGAAATATAAATATGGGTTTTTTTTTCCTTCCAGTACTGGGGATTGAATCCAGGGCCTTCATGTCTACTAGGCAAGTGCTCTGCTACTGAGCCATGAAATATAAAAAATGAGACTGAAAGACAGTTTCCCCTCATATTAAATAGGCTTAGGTTTAATGTTGGGAGTTAGTGTCATGTCTTATTTGTTTTGTAGGTGATGAGTAGCATCCTAAAACTCTGCTAGGTTGCTTGTGAGAAGGCATACTCTTGTAACGTTAGCAGACAACAGTTACAAAGTTTTACAAGAGCAAAAATAAATCTAGTTAGTGCACTAGTCCTGAACCTAGAAACACTAATTAATAAGTTTAGTTCTGTCATAAAGCTGTATCCACAAGTACTTGTTAGAGTTCTCCTGATGAATCTGGCTACAAATGCTTTAAAGAAAAAATTAAAACAGTGGATGGCGAAAGACTTAAAACAGCAATGGTTAAAACTTTGAGGAAACAAACAATTTTAGTTTGGAAGACACCTGTAGGGTAAGGTGTTCTCCTAAGCATTTCATTTTAGAAGGCTTGTATGCTTGGAGAACATAAATGCAATTAACATACAAAGAAGTTAGCAGTAATTAGTATCATAATTATAGAGAAGTTATATATATATATATACATACACATATTAGCTTTTACTTTTGAGGCAAATTTTAGAATCCTTTAACAGCTCTACAATGGGTAACAGCACTGACAAGAGTCAAAGGATTGGTTTGGACCGTCTATAAATTTAGGAAACAGTGTTAATGACCACAATTAGACTTTTACCCAACATACAAGTGTATCTCATTTATACAAAAAAAAAGTGCTTGTTTAGTCAAAGCCAATAGATACAGACTAAGTTTTAAACCGCAGAACTGAATTGTATGAAAAACAAATAGCAGAGATGCCAAAAACTTTTGATCGCTTTATATGTTTAAGGTCTTGGGACCTTATGTTTATATGTTTAAGGTCATACTGTATAAAAGAGAACATTAGTTACCTTATATGTATTAAACTTATATACCTTTGACTCTATAAACTTTGTACATTAACACAAAGCTCAGATACATAGCATATTTAGTCTTCCAATGTACGTACATCTCTAATCATATATATTTCCAAATATACTATTATAAACTAAAGTAATTGCTATTTATTTACACAGTTATAAAATTATCATTTAAAAGACTTTACAACAAACATTTAAGTAAACTTTAGCTTCCTTTAAACTCAGTTCCCTAGGTAATTAAAATCCTAACAGCAGGGGCCGGTGAGATGGCTCAGCGGCATAAGCGCCTGCCTGGCAAGCGCGAGGTCCCGAGTTTGACTCCCGGAACCCACATAAAGGAAAAAAAGGGCCGGTGATATTGCTCAGTGGCACAAGCGCTTGCCTGGCAAGTGTGGGGTCCTGAGGTCTACTCCTGGTACCCACATTAAAAAAAAAATCCTAACAGCAGAAAACACAAGAAAAAACTTTTTTTTGAGACAGGGTCTTATCGTGTAGCCCAGGCGGGCATGAACCCACAATCTTCCTGCCTCAGCCTCCTGAGTGTTAGAACTACAGGTGTATGCCACCACACCTGGACCAAGAAATTATCTTGATACAACATAAAATCCTTTTTTTTTAAGTCAGTTTTCATAAATGTTATTAAGAATATCTTATGGCTTTATGTACAACAAACTCTTTAATAACCTTTTGAATTATAACCAACATAATTGTCGGTAACAGTTTTTTAAAAATAACATTTCTTGGGGAGGGGCACACCAAGACCTAAGGAGAACCAGAGAGATCACTCATCAGCAGAGGAAAGTGGTTTAGGGAGCTGCTTTTTTAGCCATAGAAGCGGTTTTGTCCAGTAGTTCCCCAGGCCCCAAGAGGCCCTCTTAGGATCCCCCCCATATAGAATTCTACACTAGAATTTTAACTTTCATGAAGTTTGTAAAGAAATCATTAGTAAACATTCTTCTACATTAACAATTTATAAAAATATATTTAATAGACCCAAATATACAGTACTGTCATTTTGGGGGGAGTACTGGGGCTTGAACCCATGGTTGTCACATTGTGTTCCTTTTTTTATTTTGTTTTTTATCATTAATTAAGTTTAGTGGTACAGTTTAGGTATACATAATAATCACATTCATCGTATGAAGTGTGTACTCATATATGAAATACCCGGATTCTTATTATTTTCCCCATTCCCCTCTCCTCCCTTCTGCCCTTCTTCCCCTTCTTAATTACAAAAGCTTTGTTTCCATTTTATCTTTCTTTTCTTGTCTTTTTTCTTTTCCTTTCCTTCCTTCCCCCTCTCCCCTCCCTTGTACCCCTTCCCATTTGAATACATTCTTCCTATTTTACAATATCTATTATACATTTCAGTCCTTATTTACAGTCTCAGTTTCTCACACCAGAGAAACAATACAATATTTACATACGCATGTCTGATTTATTTCACTTAAGAGTATGGCCTCTAGGTATAGCCATTTACCTATAAGTGTCTCAAGTTTATCCTTCTTTATGGCTCCATTGTATTAAAAAAAATCACATCTTCTTTATCCATTCATCTGTTGATGGGTTGTTTCCAAGATTTAGCTGTTACCAGCTGTGCCAGTGTAAACATGGGTGTGCATGTATCACTGTGTTATTGTAGCAGAAAATGCCCCCCCCAGGCAGTATACTTCAGTTTCTGTTAGTTGCCCAGGTAACCTCCGGTTTACTTCGGTTCTTGTTACAGCTTCTGTTACTTTTGTTTCTTAGAAAGGGCTGGTAACTGTGATGCATAGCTGCTTACTATGATGCATATTGTAAGAACCAATCAAAGACAGCCAAATACTCTGCTTCTGTACTTCCCACTTACGCACCCTATAAGAATGCTGGCCCACCACTGTTCAGGGCCTGACATTTTTATGAGGATTGATTCCTTGTCAGTGCCCGTCGACATTAAATAAATCTGCCTCCAGGGCCGGTGAGATGGCTCAGCGGCATAAGCGCCTGCCTTGCAAGCGCGAGGGCCCGAGTTCAACTCCCGGATCCCACATACGAAAAAAGGGGCCGGTGATATCGCTCAGTGGCATGGGTGCCTGTTGGCGCGCAAGGTCCTGAGGTCGACCCCCCGGTACCCACAAAAAAAAAAAATAAATAAAAAATAAATCTGCCTCCAAATCCTGGGTGACGTTTTGGTGTTTCTGTTTGCCGCTGCAGTATGATGCTTTTAATTATTTCAGATGCCAAGATACCAAGAAGGGGACTAGCTGAGTAAAATGGGACCTCTAATCCTAGTTTTTTGAGGATTCTCCACACCGATTTCCACAGTGGTTGTACCAGTCTACACTCCCACTAACAGTGGAAAAGTGTCCTCTTTCCCCACAGCCCCTCCAGCATTTGTTATTGGTTGATTTCTTTTTTTTTTTTTTTTTTAATGCGGGTACCTCAGGACCTCGCGCTTGCCAGCAAGCGCTTGTGCTGCTGAGCGATATCACCGGCCCTTTTTCTTCCTTTATGTGGGTTCCAGGAGTCGAACTCAGGACCTCGTGCTTGCCAGGCAGGCGCTTATGCCGCTGAGCTATCTCACCAGCCCCACTGGTTGATTTCTTGATGACAGCCATTCTTTCTGGGGTGAGATGGAATCTCAGTGTTGTTTTAATTTGTATCTCTCGAATGTTGAACATTTTTCATATGTTTATTTGCCATTCGTACTTCTTCATCTGAGAAGTGTGTATTCATCTCAGATGCCCATATTTGGATTGGGTCTTTAAATTTTGGGAGTTTGGCTAGAAGTGGTAGAGCATGCCTGTAATTCCAGCAGTTGGAAGGCTGAGGCAGGAGGATCGCTGCAATTTTGAGATCAGCCTGGGCTACAAAGTGAGTTCAAGGCCAGTCTGAACTGCACTGTGAAACCCTGTCTCAAAAAGACAAAAGATAATAAATAAATAAATTTTGGGAATTTGATTCTTTTCAGTTCTAGATATCAGTTTTTTTTCCGAGCAACACCTGGCAAAATTTTTTTCCTACTCTGGGTTGTCTTTTTAATCTGTTGGTGATTTCTTTTATTGTGCAGAAGCTTTTTAATAAGATGAGATCCCAGTTCAACAGCTTTGTACTGTTCTTTGTAATATTTCCTGTGCACTTTTTTATTTTGAGAGAGGGTCTCCCTAAGTTGCCCAGGCTAGGATGAAACTCTGCATCCTCCTACCTCACCCTTCCAGAGTGCTGGGATTTCAGGTATGCAACACCACACCTGATTTATATTGTCTTTTTACAAACTGCAAGAAGCCAATACTTGAGTTTACATTTAGCAACTGGTGACTCAGGTGTTTTGGTATAAACATTTATATTTTTAATCTACCTGTCTTAACACCTAATTTTATATTACTTATGAAAATTAAGATATTAGACAAACCTATTTAATAGTTTTAAGTTATTTCTTTGTCAAAGAAAACCCTAAATACTGTACTGGAAACATACAAAGCAGTAGACATTGTATCTTAAATTTACAACAAAGATAAATATTATCCTGATTGGCTAACAACCTAGGCAAAATATATATTAACAACTTAAAAGACTTCTTTACTTTTATCTTACCAACCAACTTAAATTAACTTGTTCATTAGAGATTTACCTAAATCATACAAATGCAAGGCATTTGGATTAATTACTCCAGTGCCCACTTATCTATAAGCCAATTTAAAGAGAACTTTAGAGGGATTCTATCATGTAGATACATTATATAACATATATCATAGATAGTAGACAAACTTATGTACATTAGCCAAGATTATCCATAACCTGTCACTAGATTTTAAGGTTTTTATTTTATGTAAGGTTGATTCCATCAGTTTCAATAGCAATGGCTGGGATTTAAAGAGATCTTTAATGTTCCAAGTAAGTTTGGTAATGCTTGTGTATAACCATATTTTTTAATAAAACACACACACACACAATACAGCCAGAAAAAGGAAGAAAGAAAGAAAGAGAGAAAGAAAGAAAAGGAAAGAAAAAAAAGGAAAAATTTTCCCCTAAAGGGGGCCCTTTGGGTCTGAGCGACTACCAGACAAAAAACTACCCCTTTCTATGCATCTTTATTTCTTCTCTTCAACCTCATTAGGGCATAATTTATTCCAAATACTTAAGAAGGAATAAGAGATTTGAGTAGATCTATGATACAAGTAATAGTTTAAATTAGTAATAAGATATTTCCACTAAGAAAAGCCCCAACACAGGTCGTTTCACTGGTAAATTGAATTCTACCACTTCTTCACAAACTGTTTCAGAAAATAGGGAATGAGCGACGGCTTTCTGACTCCTCCTGTGAGGCCAGTATTACTCTGATACCAAAGTCAGACAAGACATCAGCGGGAAAAATAAGACTACAAACCATGATATCACTCACAGACACGGACACAGCAGTACTTAAAATATTAGCAAATTTAACCCTATAACATATAAATAGAATGATACACCACAACCAAGGGATATCAATCCCATGAATTTAGGGTTGCCTTAATATTCAAAATTTAGTTAACGTATTACACAATAAAAGTAGACTAAAAGAGTAAAGTCACATGATTTTCTCAGTAGATGCAAAAAGTATCTGATAAAAAGCCTCAATAAACTAGGAATAGAAGGAAACTTGCTCAAATTGAAAAAGGGTGTCTCAGGTACTTTCTCATTGCTGGGACAAAATACCTGACACCCACGAGTTAAAAGAGGAAAGATCTATGTTGGGTTTGATTCCATAATTAGGTGGTTCCCAGGCAGGGTGACATGGCAGAGGTGAAAGAGCGCATGGCATGGCAGGCAGGAAGCAGAGAGTGCTCAAGGGAGGAGGAAGGATATGTACACCCTTCCGGGCCACTCCCACAGTGACCCACCTCCTCCCACCAGGCCTTCCCTGCTAACATCACACCCAGCTATAAACCCATTAGGGGACTAATCCAGCATCATGCAACCATAAACAGCATCACAAACTCATGATACAGTATCACACATCCACCATCCAGCCACCTCCCAAAAGCTGCCAAAAGCTCAGGAGACTTGGGGAGGGGGCATCCAGATACAATGCAAGCCATAACAAAGAGTGTCAATTGAAAACTCAAAACTAACATCATGCATAATGTTGAAAAAAATGAAGATTTATAGCAAGGCACAAGTGGTTACTTTTCCCACTACTGTCCCAACATTTTATTGGATTCCCTTGGTTGGTGCAATAAAGTTAAAAAAAGTTAAATGAATCTGGTAGGAAAAATTTAAAACTACCTTTATTCTAGAGAACATCCAGAAATGTGCAAACACTACTACCACTAATAATTGAGTTTTGTAAATTCAGGTCACATAATATCGTCTACAAAATGATTATTTCTATACATTAGCAATTAACAATCTGAAAATGGTATTAAGATAAAATTCCATTCACTATAGTGTCAAAAAGAATAAAATACTTAGGATTAAATTCAACAAAAGCGGCACAAGACCTGGACACTGAAAACTACAAAACTGTTGACAGATGCCAGAGACACATTCCATTCTCCTGGACTGAAATGCTCCTTGTATCAAAATGGCAGTTGTACCCAAATTGCTGTGTACATTCAAGTCAATCCCTATGAAAATCCCAATAGAAAGTGATGTATGCTCCTTGTTATAGTTTAGATCTAAAATGTCACCCAAAAGTCTCATGGGTTCAGAGGTGGTTGCTCTCGGAAGGTGACTGGATCATGGGGCATTATACTCATTGGTGAATTAATCTACTGATGAGTTCATAGCTGAACGTGCTGTTTGGAGGTGGGGCTTGGTAGGATGAGATGGGGTGGGGGGCAGGACCTGGAAGGGTGTGTGTGGTACTGATAATTGAGCCCAGGTCCTTTGAGCTGCATCCCCAAACCTTTTATTTTGAGACAGAGTCTTTCTTAGTCTCTATGTTGTCCAAGCTGAGCTCAGATTTTCGATCCTCCTGCTTCAGCCTTTCCACAGTGCCGGATTACGGGAATGCAACATCATGAAACTAGCTCTGGAGGGGTGTGTTCTTGTCCCTGGCTTGATCTTTCTTTCTCTCTGCTTCTTGACTGCCATAAGGTGAGCAGCTTTCCTCCGCCATCCCCTTTCCCCTGCTGTTTCTGCCTTGAATGCAGTCAATCGTGAACTGGACCCATTTGTAACTGTGAGTCAAAAAAACCTCTGTATGGTTTAAATTGCCAGTGTGAGGTATTTTTGTCCCAGTGATGGAAAAGTGACTAATACTCTCTTAAAATTTATATGGAAATGCAAATAACCTAGAATAGCTGAAAGATTTATGTTAACTAAGTAACAAACTTACTATGATATCATAGTAATCAAGATGGTATTATATTAGCAAAAATATAGACATACGGATTATTAGAACAGAATTGAGAGTGCAGAAATAAATTCTGACATTTGCATTCAATTGATTTTTGGCAAAGATACCAGCAAAAATCATTAGGGGAAAGTATGGCCTTTGCAAGGAATGATGATGCAACATTTGGCTATCTTCACGCAAAAAGTGAACTTAACCATTTATTTCACATGACAACTATACACAAAAGTCAACTCGGGATGGGTCACAGACTAATACATGAGCAGAACCTATAACACTTCTAGAAAGAAACAAGCGGACATTTTTATGTTTACAGGAGGGTATGTTGATCTATAACCAAAAGATTGACTAACTTGAATGTCATCCAAGTTAACAAATTCTGCTTCTCTTCTTTTGTTTCCCTTGAGGTCAGCCATGCTTTTACACACACCTACATTGCTAGCTCAGGTGTCTGCATTTGGAAGCCTATTTTCAGGAACCCATAGCTGCTAAACCTGTCTTATCAGGGGGCCTTGAACACATTTTTCTCCACTCTCAATACTTGCCTACTTTTCCTCTATTCTTCTCTCCAGGCCCTGGGTCCATCAGATGGCAAGGACATTTTGTTCAGTGCCTGTTGGCAATGAGATGATTCCTCCTCTGTGTGTTAACACATCTGACTCCTGCCCAGTGCTGTTCAGTGGGGGCGACAACTGGGTATTAGGGGGAAGTCCTTGCATTCTCCTCTTGCTTATACAATTACAGTAAATAAAGAAAGTGAGTTGTTCCTTTTCTTTTGGCCTGTTGTCTTATTTGACCACTGTAATTCCTGACAGCTCAGCTTTCTCCAGCTTATCTCTGGCCCTGATGTCACTATGAAGAAAACTATAGGATAATATTGATGGATTTTATGTTTAAGCAAATGAAAAGACAGATTATATTCTTGGGCACTTTCACTTAACAAAAACATGTATTGCCCAAAATTGCTATGCAAATTCATTGAAATTGTAGTAAAGCTCAACAATATTTATTAATAATGTATTTTTATGATTGGTAAGGTAGTGCTTTTAAAAAGTAGGCAAGGCAAAATTAAAAAGAAGAGACTTGGTATTCCAGATGTCAAAAAATAATATAAATCATATAATACAAAATTCTTGCAATAAAATAAATGTTTTATAATGAGACATTTAAGAGGATACCTCCTTGGTTTGGAGCAAGCCTCAAAGCCTCAAAGACTATGTATGTGAGGGATTGACTTTAACTGGATCACACTTTGGAGCAATATATGGCCAAGAGCATTTTTATAATCTTTACAAAAAATGTAGTAACCAGCTAGCAATTAGTTGGATGTGAGACCAACAGAAGCTGAGCAGTCTGAAGCGCAACAGGAGGGTCATGGAAAGAGACTTGAAAAGAGCCCTGATAAAACCATAGTCATTCTCCTAGATGCCCATCTTGGTTGGCTGCTATTTCCTTGGAAGGAAAGGCTGTTGGACAGAGGCTCTAGTTCCGGCATGGCAGGCCAAGAATACTGAGGCCCTGACCATCTTTGTTCAAGCTTGCTCATAGCGTGGAGGTTCCATGAAAGAACAGACAAACCACAAAGATAAGAGCTTACTGTCCCAGTCTGGCACCCTGCTTGAAAAGTGGGGGTAAGGGGTGCATCACACCAAAAGAAGTAGGGCCTATTTCTATCCTTGGCTCTGGAACTCTGGCTCACATATTTTTCCCTGGATGATGGAGGAAGGCAGATTGTAAGAATGACAGCTCTCAAGTGAGTTTATTTGGAATAGAGTGCGAGGAAGGCAGAGGACTTAATGCAGATAAGGGAAAGAGACCATTAAAGAAACTAGCTAAAATTTCTGCCACTCTAGCGTAACTCTGTGCATGCCCAAGCCTTTGCAGGAGTGACATCACAGGCTGCATACTCCCGGTGGAATAGACTTCACTGAACTCTAGCCAAGGCACCAAACGAATAACAAGCAAAGTAAAGAGCAAGGAATAAGAAAAAGCCCTGTGTGTGTTTATTTTCAATAAAAAACAACAAGATGTAAACAGGAATGTGTAATCCATATATAGGAAAGAAAACAAGCATGAGAAACTGCCTTTTCATGTTGGATACATCAGGCAAAAATTTAAAAGCAGCTAGGAATGGTGATACACACTTATAGTTGTAGCACTCTGGGAGGCTGAAGCAGGAGGATTGCAAGTTCAAGCCCAGTCTGGGCAACTGAGAAACTCAACAATAGCTTGTCTCAAAATAGAAGACAGGGATGGGGATGCACCTCACTGTGAAGGTCCTGGGTTCAATCTCTAGTACACACAGAAAAAAAAAAAAAAACCCAACAATAACAACAAAAAACCCAAACCAAAACAAAACAAAACCTCACAAACCTGTAAGCAGGTTTTATAGATAGATTAAAAGAGCTAAAAGATCATGTTCAAAGGATTTAGCGGAGCTATGATGACAATTGCTCATCATAGAAAATATCAATAAAGGGATAGAAATTATTAAAAAGCTCCAAATGGAAGTTCTAGAGTTAAAAAGTTTAATCACTGAAATAGAAAATTTACTAGAATATCTTAATATATTTTAGCTGGCAGCAAAATGAATTAGAATATTTAAAGAAAGATTAATAGAGATTATGCAATCTGAAGAACAGAAAGGAAAAAAGAATGAAGGAAATGAACAAAGCCTGATAGAAATGTGGGATGCCATTAAGAACCATTAGGTGCACCAATGTCCACATAATGGAAGTGCGAGGAGGAGAGAGAAAGGAGCAGAAAAACATGACAAAAGGGCCGATGAGATGGCTCAGCGTCATAAGAGCCTGCCTGGCAAGCGCAAGGTCCTGAGTTCGACTCCCGGTACCCACATACAAAAGGAAAAAAAGGGCCAGTGATATCGCTCAGCTGCATGAGTGCCTGCTGGCAAGCGCGAGGTCCTGAGTTCGACCCCTGGTACCCACATTAAAAAAAATGACAAAATAATAGCTTAAAATTTCCTAAATTTGATGAAAAATACTAGTCTACATATGAGAAGGTCAGTGAACTCTTCTTAGGAAAAATACAAAGAGATTCTCAGCTGGCTACACCATAGTCAAAATGTTGACAGGTAGACAGAGCAAATCTTTAATGCAGCAAGAGAAAAATGAGTCACCATATACATGAAAAGTTGAACAAGATTTACTGCTAACTTCTCATCAGAAAATGAAAACACAATACACAGAATCTTACAGAATGCACCTGAAGTAGTGCTTACAGGGAAATTTATAAATATAAATGAATGTACTAAAATAACTCATATCAATAACTTAAGCTTCTACTTTAATAAACTGTAAAAAGAGCAAACTAAACTACAATAGGCACAAGGAAATAATAAAAATTAAATAAAAAATTAATGACAGAAAATAAATAAAAATAGACAAAATTAATGATATTAAAATCTAGTCTGTTGAGAAGATTAATAAAATTGCCAAGTATTTAGCTAGATTGATCAAAACAGGAGACACCTTCAAATTACTCATATTAAGAATAAACGAGGAGACATCAGGACTTATTTTACAGAAATGAAAAGAGTTATCTGGGAATACTATGAGCTTTTTGTATACCAACAAATTATGCAATATAAATGAAATGGACAAATTCAGGAAAGACAAAGTACTAGGACCGGCTGTATAACAATTAGAAAATCAGAATAGATCTGTCACAAGTAAAGAGACTGGATTAGTAATCAAAACAACTTTCCACAAAAAAAACCAGAGAGATTTACTGGATGAGTTTTACTAAAGTTTTAAAGAAGAGTCAATACTAATATCGCAAAAACTCTTCCAGAGAATAAAAGAGAATGGTGGTAATACTCAAGTCATTTCTATGAAGACAGTATTACTTAGATACTAAAATCAGGCATGATATCAAAATAAAATTAATCTAAAGTTCAGTAAGTCTTGTGGATATACATGCAAAAATAACAAAAGTTTGGCAAACTAAATGTAGCAGCACATAAAAAGGGATTATACGCTATGACCAGGAAGTAGAGTGTATCCTAGGAATACATACAAAGATAAATAAATCTAATACACCATATAAATATGATAGATAAAGCTTTACAGAATAAACTGCAAAAAATACTCATATTAATAGATTTTACAAAATCCTATTGTCATTCCACAAACGGGGAATGCAAACTTCCTTAACCTGATAAAAATATCTATGAAAAATCTACTGGTAAGACCATGTTTAATGGTGAAACACTAAATACTTTCTTGCCTAAATTCCGAAAAAATAACAAAGAAGCTTGTTTTCACTGCTTTTATTCAACTTTGTACTACAAGTTTTAGCCAGGACAGTAGGGCAAGAACAAGAAATAAAATAAACCTACCTCTATCTGCAAACGATGAGATCACGTATTAAAAAAAGGCTAGAAAATCCACCAAAAATCTATTACTCTATTTAACCAGTTCAACAACATTGCAAGACATGCATTCAAAACACAAATAATTTTGAGCTCTATATTCTAGCTGTGGCATTCTGAAGATGTAACTATGAAAAATTTCATTTAAAACAGCATACAAATAAAATAGGTATACATTAGTCAAAGAAATGCAACTTTTGTGCACTAAAAACTACAATAATTTATTGAAAGAAATTAAATAAGATGATTTAGATATTAAAAGCAGGAATACATGGAAATTTTTCCTATGTTGGATTATGAGACTTAATATTGTTAAAATGGCAATACTCCTCAAGCTGACTTCAGAGTATATATAATCTATGTCAAAAATCTCAACTGGCTTTTGCTAGGAAATTAACAAACTGATTCTAAAATTCATATGGCAATGAAAGGGATGCAAAATAGCCAAAACAATTTTTAAAAACAACAAATTTGGAGGAGCCACACTTCCAATTTCTAATGTAGTACAAAGCGGCATTCAAGACAGGGAAATACTTATTAGCATAAGAACAAACATATAGATTAAAAGAATAGAAATGAGAATCTAGGAATAGACTCTTACATTTATAGTCAATTGATTTTTGCCAAGGGTCCCAAGGTAATTTAATGTGAAAAAAATAATATTTCTGCTCATGAAACACATGTGACAACTGGATAGCGAAAGAATTGATAAAAAAGTTGCTTTTCTATTCTTTTAGTACCAATTTAAACATCATCATCTAGTTGCTATCATCATGAAGATGGCAACTTGAAGTGTATACTGATAAACAGCCTTTTTCCAAAGTGTGACCTTTCTTTAGGGTTTACAAATTATGTCCCAAATTCTATTTGCACTGTTACAATATTGATCAAAAATCTGTGGCATAGGACTATAGGGGAGTGTTGCTATCTCCCTTGTCCTGCTCTGTTACTGCTTTACTGGACTGATCTAACCTCATAACCTTTGCGATTATCACCAAAAAATGTAAGTTGTCAATGTGCCACCTTTTGCTTCGTTATTTCAATCATGCTGCTATATATAATCCAGTGTGGCATAGCTTATTGGTTTGGTCTGAGGATGAGTGGATAGAAGTCATTGCACTGTGCTGTGAACGATCCTTATGTGCTTGCTTGTAATCCACTTTGTACAGGCATCATAATAACAGCTAGACCATTTCTTTGGGAGAAAACAGATTTATTTAATGTTCTTCAAATACTTTTCTGATAGAAAATGAAATACTATTGAAAATAATCTTTTTTGGCTTTCAGTGATTGATGGTGCTTTGTTGTGGTGTCTGCTGGAAGTCTACTGCTATTATAGGCATAATCATTAACCTCGTTAAGAAAGAAGCTTGCTTGTTAGCTTGTCAAAATTTCTACTCTAAACAGTCCGTTAGTGATGATAAATTCTGTCGGAGGGTCTATTCTGAGCCATTAACTTCCTGTAAGGGGAAAATGAGTGGGTTATCAGAAACACCATTGAAGCAGGGTGGGCTGTGGGTGGAGGGTTGTGCATTTGTCTTGAGAATTAAAAACTACCAAACTCTTTTGTACACAACTGACTTTTTTTTTTTTAAACACATTTTTAAAGAAAAAAGAAAAAGTAAGTTAAAACTTAACCAAGGAAGCAAAAAGATTTTTACACTGAAAACTACAAGACATTGCTGAAAGAAATAAAAGAAACAAATAAATGGATAGATACTCTGTATTCAGGTGTTCAAAAATTTAATATCATTAAGATGTCAGGACTACCTAAAGTGATATACAGGCCTTTTTCTCTCTTCAACCGCTGCCCCGCGAGGACTTGCCGCCATGTCTGCGCAGCTGTGGTGCAGGGTCGCGCGCAACTGCTCCAGTTTCCTGATCAAGAGTAACAAGCAGAGGCATGGTACCGCCTGCCAACTGCCAAGATGTTCTGGTGGTCAGAATGCGGAGGTCAGGGCAGCTGAAGCCAGCTACCTTGTGTGTGCGGACCACCATCAACATGAACGTTATGGCCACCCTCAGCAACATCCCGCAAAAACAAGTACCGTCGGATCTAGGAGCTGGGATCTGCTCCTAGAACAGTCTAAAGCCTATGACAAGAGAAAGGTAAAGAGGAAGCAGATCTGCCCACTAGTCCGTCCCCCTAAGAGCTCCCGAACCCCAGCCCCACCCCCAAAAGCAATAAAGAGACAGCCAACTTTCTCAAAGAGGGAGAGCAAGAAAATTTTACGTCATGTGTATTTTACTACAATTTTTTAAAAAGTTACTTTTATACAGCAAAGCTTGTGAACTTAAATCCTGTTCAAGACGTAACACACAGCATTATGCTCATCTCTTCAAGGAATGGAGAAATAACTTTCTATTCAGCCATTTGTGGTGTTTTTAAACTTCCCAGCTTTTACTTTTTCATTTTTTATGTGATGCATTTTTATTGTCATTCATTTCTTTTTTCGTTTTTTTGTATTAGTACATATTTGCAGTACATAATGATTACATTCCTAGTAGGGTGTTGGTACATTTTAATTCTTGTTTCATCCCCTTCTCCTCCATCTATTGATTCCCTTCCCATTTGAGAAAGATCTGTCTCCCTACTCCCTATTATCTATCCTTTATTTTGATCTTTATTTATATTTTGAGTTTCTCATATAAGAGAAACCATACGACTTTTAAGCATGCGTGTCTGATTTGTTTCACCATTTTTTTCATCATAGTCTCAAGGTTCAACCATTTTTCCACAAATTATTCAAGTGTATCATTCTTTATAGCAGTGTATCTCTCCATTGTGTATCAATACCACATTTTCTTTTTCCATTGATCAGTTGATGGACATATAGGCTGCTTCTAAGATTTAGCTGTTATGAATTGTGCTTCTATAAACATGGATATGTTTTATCACCTATAATATGATGTCTTAAAATCTTCTCGGAAGTTATCTAGAAAGGGAATAGCTGGTTGAATTGAATTTCTAGTTTAAATTTTTGGAGGACTCTTCATACTGAATTCCACAGTAGGTGTGTCAGTTTTCATTCCCACCAACAATGTAGAAGATTCCTTTTTCCCTGTAGTCTCACCAGCATTTGTTATTACTGTATTTGATATCTTGATGATAACCATTCTTTTTGGGATAAGATGAAATCTCAGTGTTGTTTTGACTTGCATTTCTCTAATGGCCAGCGATGTTGAACATTTCTTTATCTATTCATTGGCCATTTGCACTTCTTTTTTGAAAAGTATGTATTTGTTTCCATCGCCCAATTTTGACTGGGTCTTTTATTTTGAGGGGTCTGCTTATTTGAGTTATTAATATATTCTAGATATTAGATCTTTGAGGAATCCTTGACAGAAATTTTTCCCATTCTGGAGGTTGTCTCTTCATTTTGTTGGTTGTTTCTTTTGCTCTGCAAGGACTTTTAATTTGATACGATTCCATTTGTTGACTGTTGATATTATTTCCTGTGCAATTGGGTTTTTGTTCAGAAAGTCTTTGCCTACGCCTATGAGTTCAGGAGTTTTACTTATTTTTGTCTTTCAACAGATCATTTCTGTTTTAACATTTAGATCTTTGATCTGTTTTGATTTTGGCTTATTACATAGAAATATGGGTCTAGATTTAATCTTCTCCATGTGGATAGCCAATGTTCCCAGCGCCATTTATTAAAGAGGCTGTCTTTCCTCCAGTGTATATTTTTGGACCCTTTGTCAAAGAACAAATAGTTGAATGTGCTTGGGACTGCTTCTGCACCCTTGATTCTGTTCCACTGATCCACATGTCTATTTTTGTGTCAGTACTATGCTGTTTTTATCACTGTAGCTTTGCAATATAACTTCAAATCCAAGATTGTGATGCCTCTTGCTTTGCTCTTGTTACTGAGGATTGCTTTTGCTATTCTGGGTCTTTCTGACTCCATATGAATTTTAGGATTTTTTTCCAGTTCTGTGAAGAATCCTATTGATATTTTGATTGAAAGTACATTAAATCTATGTATCGGTTTTGGAAATATGCCCCCCCCCCTTTTGGTGTTTTGAGAAGGCTTTTGTTATGTAGTTCATTCTGGCCTTGAACTCACTATGTAGCCTAGGCTGGCCTCAAACTCACAGCGATCCTTGTACTTCAGGCTCCCAAGTGCTGGAATTATAGGTGTGTTCCACCACTCCCAGCAATATGGTCATTTTTACCACACTGCTTCTGCCTATCCAGGAATGGGAGATATCTTTTCATTTTCTTTTTTTTTTTAATTTTATTTTAAAGAGAAGAAAAAACAAAACAAATCAAAAGAAGAGCAAATTTTCAAAACAACATAATAGGAGGGTAAGAATGGTTAATACATTGCGTATTACTATCTTTAAGTTAGTTATTCAGGACACCAGACATTAGCATTTAATTATCCAAACATTATTGGCACAAACCTTACTCTTCAATGAACTAAGTAAAAATCGTAGTGTATCTATCTTAACCATCTTATATATATATATACAATTTTTTTTCCCTTTCCCTTCTTTCTTTTCCCTATTCCAGTCTCTCTTTCCTTTTGACCAGTTTCTTTTTGATTCACCATGTCTATTGTACATTTTGGATCTTATTTACTCTTTCAGTTTCTCATACTAGAGAGACAATACGATGCTTACACATGTGCTTCTGGTTTATTTCACTTATGAGTATTTTCTCGAGTTGCATCCATTTACCTATAAAAGTCTCCAGTTTATCCTTCTTAATGGCTGAATAGTACTCCATTGTATAAAAATACCACATCTTTCTTATCCATTCCTCAGTTGATGGGCATTTGGGTTGTTTCCAAGATCTGGCTATTACAAATTGTGCTGCTATAAACATGGGTGCACATATATCGCTGTGGTATGATGTTTTTAATTCTTCTGGGAAGATGCCCAGAAGGGGAATAGCTGGGTCAAATGGGACCTCCAACCCTAGCTTTTTGAGGAATCTCCACACTGACTTCCACAGTGGCTGCACCAGTCGACACTCCCACCAACAGTGGAGAAGGGTTCCTTTTTCCCCACAGCCCCTCCAGCATTTGTTATTAGTTGATTTCTTTATAGTAGCCATTCTTTCTGGGGTGAGATGGTATCTCAGTGTTGTTTTAATTTGCATCTCTCGAATGACTAGTGATGTTGCACATTTTTTTGTATATTTATTTGCCATTAGTATTTCTTCATCTGAGAAATGTGTATTCATCTCAGATGCCCATTTTTGGAGTGGGTCTTTAAATTTGGGAGGTCTGATTTTTTTGAGTTCTTTATATGTTCTCGATAGTAATCCTTTGTCTGAGGAACAGCTGGCGAACATTTTTTCCCACATTGTGGGTTGTCTCTTCACTCTGTTGGTGGTTTCTCTTGCTGTGCAAAAGCTTTTTAATAAGATGAGATTCCAGTTATTGATTCTTTGGGATAGTTCCCGTGCGGTTGAGTTTTTATTCATAAAGTCTTTGCCTACACCAATGTCTCCAAGGGTTTTACCTATCCTACCTTCCAGCAGATTTAATGTTTCTGTTTTAATATTTAGATCTCTGATCCATTTTGAATTTAGTTTAGTGCATGGTGAAAGATATGGGTCTAGTTTTAATCTTCGGCATGTGTAGAGCCAGTTTTTCCAGCACCATTTATTAAAGAGGCTATCTTTCTTCCAGCGAATGTGTTTGGCACCTTTGTCAAAGATAAGGTGGCTTAGTATGTCTGGGGTTGTTTCAGCATCTTCTAATCTGTTCCATTGATCTTCAGGTCTGTTTTTTTGCCAGTACCACACTGTTTTTATCACAGTAGCTTTATAGTATAATTTCAAGTCGGGGATTGTGATGCCCCCTGCCTTGCCTTTGTTGCCCAGAATTGCCTTTGCTATTCTAGGTCTCTTCTGATTCCAAATGAATTTTAGGATTGTTTTCTCTAATTCTGTGAGATATGCTGTTGGAATTTTGATTGGAATTGCATTAAATCTGTATAACAATTTTGGAAGTATGGCCATTTTCACTATATTGGTTCTTCCTATCCAGGAGCAAGGGATATCTTTCCATTTTCTGATATCCTCTTCAATCTCCTTTTTCAGAGTACTGTAGTTTTCAGTATAGAGGTCTTTTACATCCTTCGTGAGGTTGATTCCTAGGTATTTCATTTTTTTGGATGTTATTGTGAAAGGTATTGTTTCCCTAATTTCTCTTTCAGTAAGTTTGTTATTTGTGTACAGGAAGGCTATTGACTTTTGAGTATTGACTTTGTATCCAGCTACACTACTGAATTTGCTTATCAAATCTAGCAGTTTTTTAGTGGAGTTTTTGGGGTCTTCTGTGTAGAGTATCATGTCATCTGCAAATAATGATAATTTAACTTCTTCCTTTCCGGTCATTATTCCTTTTATTTCTTTCTCTTGTCTAATCGCTCTGGCTAAAGTTTCCAGAACTATGTTGAATAAGAGTGGGGACAGTGGACATCCTTGTCTTGTTCCTGATTTTAGAGGGAAGGCTTTCAGTTTTTGGCCATTTAGTATGATATTGGCTGTTGGTTTGTCATAGATAGCTTTTACCAGATTGAGATAAAGACCCTCTATTCCAATTTTCTGTAGGGTTTTTATCATGAAAAGGTGCTGGACTTTGTCAAAAGCTTTTTCTGCATCTATTGAGATGATCATGTGATTTTTGTCTTTGGTTCTGTTAATATGCTGTATTATATTTATTGATTTACGTATGTTGAACCATCCCTGCATCCCTGGGATGAATCCAACTTGGTCATGGTGTATAATCTTCTGGATGATTTGTTGGATTCTGTTTGCCAGTATCTTATTAAGGATTTTTGCATCTATGTTCATTAGGGAGATTGGCCTGTAGTTCTCTTTCTTAGTTGGGTCCTTCTCTGGTTTTGGTATCAGGGTAATGCTTGCTTCCAGGAATGAATTTGGGAGTATTGCTTCCCTTTCAATTTCATTGAAAAGTTTGAGAAGTAGGGGCGTTAGGTCTTCTCTAAATTTCTTGTAGAATTCGGCAGTGAATCCATCAGGGCCTGGGCTTTTCTTTGTTGGGAGGTTTTTAATTACATCTTCAATTTCATTGGCTGATATTGGTTTATTTAGGATTTTTAAATCTTCTTGATTCAGCTTTGGTAATTCATACGAATCTAGGAATCTGTCCATTTCTTCTGCATTTTCCATCTTAGTAGAATATAAATTTTCAAAATAGGTATAGATGATCTTCTGGATTTCTGCAGGGTCCGTCGTGATATCACCCTTTTCATTTTCTGATGTGCAGTTTTTTTCTCCTTTTTCAGAGTACCATAATTTTCATTGCAGAGGACTTTTACTTCCTTGTACAGGTTCATTCTAAAGTATTTAAATATTCTTGGTCCCATTGTGAATGGCATCAGTCTCCTAATTTCATTCCTATTGAAATCATTTTGGTGTACAGGAACACTATTAATTTTTCTGTGTTGATTTTGTATTCTGCTACTTTGCTGAATTTGGTTATTAATTCTAGAAATCTTTTGGTGGATTTTTTTTGGTATTTTACGTAGAGGATCATGCTGTCTGGAAATAATAATAATTTGACTTCTTCCCTACATATACATATCCATTTTATTTTTTTGCATGCCTAATAGCTTTAGCTAATATTTTGAGTACTATGTGGAACATGAGTAGTAATCGTGGACATCCTTGTTTTGCTACTGATTTTAGAGGGAAAGCTTTCAGTTTTTCCCCATTTAATATCATGTTGGCATTAGCTTAGTTGTAAATAACTTTTATTAGGTTGAGATAAGGTCCTTTTATACCTATTTTCTTCAGTGTTTTTACAATAGATGGATGTTGGATTTTTTTCAAAAAATTTTCTGCATCTATTGAGATCACGTGATTTTTGTCCTTGCTTCTGTTTATGTGGTGAATTATATTTATTGACTTGCCTATTTTGAACTGTACTTGCATTCCTAGGCTGAAGCCTACTTGGTCACAATGTATGATCTTTTTGATGAATTGTTGCATTTTGTTTGTTTGCCAATATCTCATTGAGAATTTTTTCATCTATATTCATTAAAGTGATTGGCCTTTATTTCTTTTCTTGATTGGATCCTTTTCTGATTTTGGTTTGTGTGTTTTTGTTTTTGTTTCAAGACATTGTCTCCTATATAGTTCAGGCTGTCCTTGAAGTTACTATGCAGCCCAGGCTGGCCTCAAAGACATAGTGATCCTCCTGACTCAGCTTCCTGAGAACTGCAATTACAGGAATGCACCACCACACCTGTCCTTTCTGGTTTTGGAATCAGAGTAATGCTAGTTTGTAGGAATGACTTTGAGAGTATTCTTTGCTTTTCAGTTTCATTAAAAATCTTGAGAAGCATTCATGTTAGATCTTTCCTGGAGTTACTGCAGTGAATCCAACCAGACCTGGCCTTTTCTTAGTTGGTAGTATTTTTATTACTGCTTCTATTTCTTTGCCTGTTATTGCATTATTCAAGGTTTTTGTATCTTTTTTGTTTAGTTTTGGTGATTCATATGAACTTAGAAATCCATCCATTTCTTCGGAATTCTCCAATTTATTAGCATACAGGTTAGCAGAGTAGTTGTTAATAATCTTTTTTATTTCAGCAGTGTCCATTGTGATTTCATCTTCTTTTTCTAATTGCATTGACTTGGGTCTTTTCTTTCCTTTTGTGGATAGTATTGGCTAAGCGTTTGTTTATTTTATTTATTTTTGGAGCTATCCTTTCAATTCATTGATTCTTTGTACTTTTTTTTTTAGTTTCAATTTTACTGATTTGTGCTCTGATCATTATAATTTCCTTCCTTATAGTATGTTTGGATTTGGATTGTTCTTGTTTTTCTAGGACCTTCAAGTGCATCATTAGTTTATTTATTTGTGTTTGCTCTGTTTTGCGATGTGGGTATTCACAGCTATGAACGTCCTCTCAGGACTGCTTTCATTGTGTACCCTGAGTTATAGTATGTATTAGCATTATTGTTTGATTGTATGTACTGTCTACTTTATTCTGTAACCCATTTAAGAGGGTACTGTTTAATTTCCATGCATTTACATAAACTCTGTGGTTTGTTTTGCCATTGATTTGTAGTTTCATCATTCTATGATCTGGTGATATGCATGGTATAATTTTGATTTTTTTGCATTTATTTAAGCATGCTTTACTGTCTAGTAGGTGTTCTATTTTGGAGAAAGTCTCCTGTGCTGCTGAAAATAATGTGCATACTGATGTTGTTGGGTGGAACACTCTGTAGATATCTATTAAGTCCATTTGTTGAATAGTTTGGTGAAACTCTGGTATTTCTTTGCTGATATTTTGTCTCATTGATTTATTTCTGAAAATGAGGTATTGAATTTCCCTCCCTATAATTGTGTTGGTGTTTATCTGATCTTTTCTGTCCAATAATACTTGTTTTTAAGAAGTTAGGTGCACTGTTACTTGTTACATATATGTTAATAATCATTATCTCTTCCTCTTGAATTTTTCCCTTAACCAATACACAGTGACCTTCTTTGTCTCTTCTGATTCAGTTTCAGCTTGAAGACCCCTTTGTCTGAAAACAAGATAGCTACATCTTATTGGGGAGTTCCTTTCACATGGAATATCATTTTTTATTCTTGGATTTTTAGTCTATGAATTTCTTTTTTTGGTTAAATGTGTTTTTTATATAGAAGATACTGTTGGATATTCTCTGATCCATTCTGCAATCTGTGTGTTTTGACTGGGGAATTGAGACTGTTCACATTGAGAGTTATTGCTGATAGGTATTGACTTATTCCTGTCATTGCTGATTCCCTTTCTTTCCCTTCTATTTAACTGATCACCCTACCCTGTGTACTCAAATTATTAGATCTTTTGACATTGTTTGCTTCATTGTCTCTTTCTAGGATATTCTTCAGAACTTTTTGGAGTTCTGTTTTTGTTGTTCTGAAATTCTTTAGGTGCTCTTGGTCATGAAGAGGCCTTATTTCTCTATCAATTTTATTATTATTATTATTTTTATTTTTAAAGAGAAGAAAAAACAAAACAAATAAAAAAAGAACATATTTTCAAAACAACATAATAGGAGGGTAATAATAGTTAATGCATTACATATTATTATCTTTAAGTTAGTTATTCAGGATACCAGATATTAGCATTCAATTGTCCAAAGCTTATTGGCACAAACCTTACTCTTCAATGAACTAAGTAAAATTGGTAGTGTATCTATCTTAACCATCTTATACATATATACAATTTTTTTTCCTTTCCCTTCTTTCTTTTCCCTATTCCCCTATTCCAGTCTCTCTTTCCTTTTGACCAGTTTCTTTTTGATTCACCATGTCTATTGTACATTTTGGATCTTATTTACTCTTTCAGTTTCTCATACTAGAGAGACAATATGATGCTTACACATATGCGTCCGGTTTATTTCACTTATGAGTATTTTCTTGAGTTGCATCCATTTACCTATAAAAGTCTCCAGTTTATCCTTCTTTATGGCTGAATAGTACTCCATTGTATAAAAATACCACATCTTTCTTATCCATTCCTCAGTTGATGAGCATTTGGGTTGTTTCCAAGATCTGGCTATTACAAATTGTGCTGCTATAAACACGGGCACACATAAATCGCTGTGGTAGGATGCTTTTAATTCTTCTGGGAAGATGCCCAGAAGGGGAATAGCTGGGTCAAATGGGACCTCCAACCCAAGTTTTTTGAGGAATCTCCACACTGATTTCCACAGTGGCTTTACCAGTCGACACTCCCACCAACAGTGAAGAAGGGTTCCTTTTTCCCCACAGGCCCTCCAGCATTTGTTATTAGTTGATTTCTTAATAATAGCCATTCTTTCTGGGGTGAGATGGTATCTCAGTGTTGTTTTAATTTGCATCTCTCGAATGACTAGTGATGTTGAACATTTTTTTGTATATTTATTTGCCATTTGTATTTCTTCATCTGAGAAATGTGTATGCATCTCAGATGCCCATTTCTGGAGAGGGTCTTTAAACTTGGGAGGTCTGAGTTTTTTGAGTTCTATATATGTTATCGATAGTAATCCTTTGTCTGAGGAACAGCTGGCAAACATTTTTTCCCATGTTGTGGGTTGTCTCTTCACTCTGTTGGTGGTTTCTCTTGCTGTGCAAAAGCTTTTTAATAAGATGAGATCCCAGTTGTTGATTCTTTGTGATAGTTCCCGTGCGGTTGAGGTTTTATTCATAAAGTCTTTGCCTACACCAACGTCTTCAAGGGATTTACCTATCCTACCTTCCAGCAGATTTAATGTTTCTGTTTTAATATTTAGATCTCTGATCCATTTTGAATTTAGTTTAGTGCATGGTGAAAGATATGGGTCTAGTTTTAATCTTCGGCATGTGTAGAGCCAGTTTTTCCAGCACCATTTATTAAAGAGGCTATCTTTCTTCCAGTGAATGTGTTTGGCACCTTTGTCAAAGATCAGGTGGCTTAGTAGGTCTGGGGTTGTTTTAGCATCTTCTAATCTGTTCCATTGATCTTCAGGTCTGTTTTTTTGCCAGTACCACACTGTTTTTATCACAGTAGCTTTATAGTATAATTTCAAGTCGGGGATTGTGATGCCCCCTGCCTTGCGTTTGTTGCCCAGAATTGCCTTTGCTATTCTAGGTCTCTTCTGATTCCAAATGAATTTCAGGATGGTTTTCTCTAATTCTGTGAGATATGCTGTTGGAATTTTGATTGGAATTGCATTAAATCTGTATAACAATTTTGGAAGTATGGCCATTTTGACTATATTGGTTCTTCCTATCCAGGAGCAAGGGATATCTTTCCATTTTCTGATATCCTCTTCAATCTCCTTTTTCAGAGTACTGTAATTTTCAGTGTAGAGGTCTTTTACATCCTGTGTGAGGTTGATTCCTAGGTATTTCATTTTTTTGGATGTTATTGTGAAAGGCATTGTTTCCCTAATTTCTCTTTCAGTAAGTTTGTTATTTGTGTACAGAAAGGCTATTGATTTTTGAGTATTGACTTTGTATCCAGCTACACTACTGAATTTGCTTATTAAATCTAGCAGTTTTTTAGTGGAGTTTTTGGGGTCTTCTGTGTAGAGTATCATGTCATCTGCAAATAATGATAATTTAATTTCTTCCTTTCCAATCATTATTCCTTTTATTTCTTTCTCTTGTCTAATTGCTGTGGCTAAAGTTTCTAGAACTATGTTGAATAAGAGTGGGGACAGTGGACATCCTTGTCTTGTTCCTGATTTTAGAGGGAAGGCTTTCAGTTTTTGTCCATTTAGTATAATATTGGCTGTTGGTTTTTCATAGATAGCGTTTACCCGATTGAGATAAAGACCATCTATTCCAATTTTCTGTAGGGTTTTTATCATGAAAAGGTGCTGGACTTTGTCAAAAGCTTTTTCTGCATCTATTGAGATGATCATGTGGTTTTTGTCTTTGGTTCTGTTAATATGGTATATTACATTTATTGATTTACATATGTTGAACCATACCTGCATCCCTGGGATGAATCCAACTTGGTCATGGTGTATAATCTTCTTGATGATTTGTTGGATTCTATTTGCCAGTATCTTATAAAGGATTTTTGCATCTATGTTCATTAGGGAGATTGGCCTGTAGTTCTCTTTCTTAGTTGGGTCCTTCTCTGGTTTTGGCATCAGGGTAATGCTTGCTTCTAGGAATGAATTTGGGAGTATTGCTTCCCTTTCAATTTCATTAAAAAGTTTGAGAAGTAGAGGTGTTAGGTCTTCCCTAAATTTCTTGTAGAATTCAGCAGTGAATCCATCAGGGCCTGGGCTTTTCTTTGTGGGGAGGTTTTTAATTACATCTTCAATTTCATTGGTTGATATTGGTT
Source organism: Erethizon dorsatum (assembly GCA_028451465.1). Lineage (NCBI taxonomy): Eukaryota > Metazoa > Chordata > Mammalia > Rodentia > Erethizontidae > Erethizon > Erethizon dorsatum. The sequence goes on along the minus strand of CM051842.1, from coordinate 117,586,404 downwards.
TATTTAGGATTTTTAAAACTTCTTGATTCATCTTTGGTAATTCATACGTATCTAGGAATCTGTCCATTTCTTCTGCATTTGCCATCTTAGTAGAATATAAGTTTTCAAAATAGCTATAGATGATCTTCTGGATTTCTGCAGGTTCCGTCGTGATATCACCCTTTTCATTTTCAATTGCATGGATTTGAGTCTTTTCTTTTCTTTTTTTAATAAGGTTGGATATGGGTTTGTCAATCTTATTTATTCTTTCAAAGAACCAACTCTTTGCTTCATTGATTCTTTGTATTGTTTTTTTAGTCTCCAATATATTAATTTCTGCTCTGATCTTTATAATTTCTTAACTTTTATGGGCTTTTGGCTTAGCCTGCTCTTCTTTTTCTAGAAGTTCGAGGTTAGCCATTAAGTTGTTTATTTGCGATTGCTCTATTTTCTGATATGGGTATTTAATGCTATAAATTTCCCTCTTAGGACTGTTGTCATTGTATCGCATAAGTTCCAGTATGTTGTACTGTCATTATCATTCAGTTGTAGAAAGTGTCTAATTTCTTCTTTAATTTCTTCTGTGACCCATTGGTTGTTCAGGAGGGTGCTGTTTAATTTCCATGTGTTTAGGGAGTTTTTGTGACTTCTTTTGCCATTGATTTCCAATTTCATTGCACTATGGTCTGATAATATGCATGGGATAATTTCAATTCCTTTGCATTTATTTAAGCATGTTTTATGGGCTAGTATGTGGTCCATTTTGGAGAACGTCCCATGTGCAGCTGAGAAGAATGTGTATTCTGATGTTGTGGGGTGGAACACTCTGTAGACATCTACTAAGTCCATTTGTTCCAAAGTTTGGTTCAGTTCTACTATTTCATTATTGACTTTTTGTCTAGTTGATCTGTCTTTTTGTGACAGTGGAGTATTGAGATCCCCCAATATAATTGTATTAGTGCTTATTTGATTTTTCATGTCCTTTAGTACTTGTTTTATATAGCTGGGTGCACTGGTATTTGACGCATATATATTTATGATCATTATCTCTTCCTCTTGGATTGTTCCCTTTACAAGGATGTAATGACCGTCTTTATCTCTCTGAATCATTCTTGGCTTGAAATTCACTTTGTCTGCAAAAAGAATAGCTACCCCTGCTTTTTTCTGGGTTCCTGTTGCATGGAGTATTGTTTTCCATCCTTTGACTTTCAGTCTATGAATTTCTGTCTGAATTAAATGTGTTTCTTGTATACAGCATATTGTTGGATCTTGCTTCTTGATCCATTTTGTCAGTCTGTGCCTTTTGATTGGTGAATTGAGACCATTAACATTGATGGTTAAAACTGATATGTATTGACTTATACTTGTCATGATATTTTCCTGTTGTTGGTTCCCACTCTTTGTTTGTTTTTCCCCTCTCCCTCTATTTAATTATCTGCCCTGCCTGGTGGATTCCTTCTGTTGGGGTTCCTGGAGTTTTAGTCCTTGTTATCTCTTTCTAGAATGTTCTTCTGAATATTCTGGAGTGCTGGTTTGGTGGTCATAAATTTTCTCAAATGTTCTTTGTCATGAAAGTATTTTATTTCTCTATCAATTTTGAAAGAGTTTTTCGTGGTACATCAATCTGGGTTGAAAATTATTTTCCTTTAGAGCTTGAAATGCGTCATTCCAGGCACTTCTTGCCTTGAGGGTTTGTGCTGAGAAGTCAGCTGTGATTCTGATGGGTTTTCCTTTACAGGTGATTTGTCTCTTCTCCCTAACAGCTTTTAAGATTCTGCCCTTCTGTTGAATTTCTGGGATCTTGACTATGATATGTCTGGCTGAAGTTTTTTTTTGATCATGTCTAGTTGGAGTTCTAAAAGCCTCTTTTATATGGGGGTCAAATTCTTTTTCTCTTCCACGGAAGTTCTCCCTGATAATGTCTGTGAACAATGTTTTAATGTCCTTCATGCTATCTTCTGCTTTTTCATTTACTCCTATTATTCTTAAGTTGTTTATCTTTGAGTCATCTAGCAGCTGCTGAATTGATTTTTCATGGTCCCTTGCTGTTTTTAAGAATTCTTCCTTTTCGTGATCACTAATTGCAAGCCTATCTTCTATATCTGAGATCCTGTCCTCACATTGGCTTAATCTGCTACAAATACTTTCAATGGAATTTTTGTTCTCTTGGATATCTGCTTGAATCTGCCGTATGGATTCCATTTCTTTCCTATGCTGAGCATTCATGTTTTCTATAATTTTCTTAAGCTCATGTATTTTTTTGTCTGTATCAGCTATAGTGTCCTTAAGCATGGTCTTCATTTTGGACATTATCTCTGTAGTTATCTGAGAAATTATTTCTGATTTAATTTTTTCCAGAGCCTCATTCAGTTGCTTTGTTGTTACCACTTCAGATAGGCCAGGTGGGTGGCTTTCAGATTGTCCCACCTCGTTGCCCCCTAGGTTTGCCTTTGGTGAATTGGATGTGTGGGGTTGCATTTTCTTTAAGTGTTGTCTCATTTTCTTTTCTTTCTTTAGCTTAATTCCTGGGGTGATGATTGTAAATTAGCAGGTTACTTTATTGCTAGTGTTCAAGATCCTTAGGAGATGACTACTTCTCTGCAGTATCTTCCAAGTGGAGCTTGTTTTTGGGTTTTGAGCTTTCTGCCAGATCCTACCTCTTCAATTCGTTGGATGTGTGAAGTTGCTACCTGTTTGGCCCAGTCCTTGGTTCTTTGGTACTGTGCCACTGTATTTTTTGTGTCTCCTAGTAAATTTCAATCATGAAATATCAGGAAGGAAAGCTGTTTAGAACAATTATTTCACATTTAGCTATAATGGTACCTAAAGCATCAAACACAGCCTAGAAAATGACAGACTGAGCTAACCAGTTATTTGCCACTTTTAACTGTATAAAGTAGAGTTGTGATTATATAACAAAATCTAAAACACACCAAAAAAATTATATGAAGTACACATGTCCTTAATATGTCTATTTTCCCCTCAGGAGTTTAAATTTAAAATTAGTTAAGGAGGAAATAGAGTATTGGGAGGAGAGGAAGGGATTAGATGTAAGGTTAGAAGACCAAGAGGAGTCCCACTAACATTGGGACACTGGTGCAGAGGACTGGTGGGAAAAAGAGAAGGAAGGGATAAAAGGAAGAACAGATCACAACCACAATCACAAAGAGGTTAGAGGCGCTGTTTACACTCATATAAAAACCAGAGAGAATAATGAAGGGAAGAGCAAATAGATAAACAGAAACAAAATTGAAGACAAATACAACAAAGCAAAGAGACAAAATAAAAATAGAGCCCCACCAAAAAAAAAGAAAAAAACCCTTCACCAGAACAAAAAAAAAAAATGAGAGAGAGAAAAAAAAATTAAAAAATTAAAAAGATAAAAAAATAAAAAATAAAATAAAAAAGAATCAGTTCCAGGTGTTGACTCTGCTGTAGGCATGCACCATGTGATGACAGAATCCTGTTCCCTGCAGGTCGGTCCCAGTAAGCCAGGAGGCCCTTTGGCGGAGCAGTGAGCAGAAGCGTGTACTTTCAGGCGGAGACCAGTCTCCTTGGCCTGCCGCCGTCAGCGCACTTTCCCTGGGCCTGAGAGCCAGGCGCGGCGCTGCGCTCTCCTGAGTGCCAGTCCCGAGTGCCAGTCCTGAGCGCTGTGTTTTTGTGCCGATCTGATTTTCGCCGCACCCCCCACAATGGCGCCCGGCCAGTCGCTCTCTGGTGCGGGACAGCTGTGGCTGAGAGACACTCACCGCTGGCCAGCGCAGTCCTCCACAGCTCCCCTGCCACGCCGCTGTCTCGCGATCCTCTGCAGGATCTCACAGGGCGCCAGCTGTCACCGTGTGTCCGCAGAATTGAGCTTCTCTCTCGCCGTGGTTCCGGGGACAGAAAGAAGGTTCGCGCAGTCTGCTCCTTCTTCTTTGTTGCAAAGTACCCTTCACTGTTGCCGGGCGTCCCAAGCTGCACTTCAGAACTTTCCTGGGTCCAAGTGAGGCATCTCCCTCCCTCCTGCGCGCTCCCAGTCACTATATTCCCGTGGTCCAATGGCTACTTTTGGAGAGTTTTGCTGCCTGCTTCTTACACATCCGCCATCTTTTTCTCTCCCTCTCTCTATCAATTTTAAAAGATAGTTTTGCAGTAAATACCAGTCTAGGTCAGAAATTGTTTTCTTTCAGGGATTAAAACACTTTACTCCAAGATCTCTTGGCCTTTAATGTTTGTGTTGAGAATTCTGCTGTAAGTCTGCTGTAAGTCTAACCTTTATAAGAGATCTGTTGTTTTTCTCTAACAGATTTAAGATACTGTTCTCTTATTGGAATTCTGGGATTTTGTCTAAGATGTGGAGAGGTTCTTTTTTAATTGTGACTCTTTGGGGTTCTATATGCCTCACTTATCTGTTTGTTAAATTCTTTTTCCATATTTGGAAAGTTTTTTTATTATTTCTGTAAACAGGTTTGTTATGCCCTTTGTGCTGTCTTCTGATTTTTCACTTATTCCAATTAATCTTAGTTTAGTCTTCTTTGTGTCATTTAGCAGCTGTGGAATCCATTGTTGATGTTCTCTTGTTTTTAAGGTATCTGTCATTAATTGGTTATGGACACCTGTCCTGTTGCCTCGTTCTGAAACTGTGTTCAAACATTGGTCACTTCTGGTGCCTATATTTTTTGTAGAATTTTAATCTCCTGAAATTCTCTTTGGTACTTTTTTTATGGATTCTAATATTTTTTTATGATGGGCATTCACATTTTGTGTGATTTTGTTTAGCTCAGTTTTCTTATTAGTGTCTTCTGTAGAACTGTTGATTCTTTTATTTATTAGGCCCATTATCTGTTTAGTTATATCCCATCTGAGGTCCTTATTGATCTGTTTTATTATCTTCTCTATTGTCCTTTTAAATAGTTTAGCTGTGTGTCTTATAGTATCCTCCCCTTTGAGTCCCATAGATTAGCTTTGGGGAGTTGGGAGTTTCTGGAACCACTTTGTTGCCTTGTCTTCTCATGATTATATATATGAGTTTGTGTCTAACCTGCGCCCTCCCTGTGGGAGTCTTTTATGGGGTAGTTTCTTTAGAAATGACTCACCAATCAAAAGTATTCCAGGTTCTTCTTGCCTCAAACAAAGAATTGGATGAGGCAAGCCAAAAACGGTGCCAAACATTTATTTGAAAAGTGCAGGGTAAATGAATATGGGAGAAACCAGCTCTGCAGAGTGAACTTGGGCCAAATACAAAGAGGATAAAAGCAAAAGTAAAAAGTACACTCTGTATTTGAGACACATGATGTGGGGTACCGTGCAAACTCACACATGATAGTGGCTTTCCAGGATGGCCACTCTTCTTTTATGCTGTCCACATCTTGTGGGAGCTAGCGAGAAGTTCTACATACTGGGTTTTCACATTGCACTGGGATCTTGTAATTGACAGGTCCTGCTCATTTCCCCAGCCAGCTTTGCCACGCCCTATCTCCTATATCAGTCTCACATGGTTGTCTCTCATACTTTCATTTTGGGAAGGTAACACTGGAATCTCTGAGGCTGCTGGCCAGGCTGTACTTTCTCCCTGGGTTGGCTGGTCCTCCAGCCTTACCTTATTTCCCCAAGCATTTGCCTCGTATAGGATCATGTTGTTCAGTTATATCATGCTTTTGCTGGCCTATACCAAGAGGAAGCAAAATGTAGAGCTGGTATGGAGTTGGAAGATGATTGTAGCCAGGCAGTTGTTTGCTGAGGTGTCTCGCTTCAGGGCTATGTTGTCCCACTGTGGGTGGCAGCATGCTGGTTGTCTCCTCTTCTTTCCCCAGGCATTGTCTTTGTCCACAATTGTTTGTCAGTTGGTCAGCACCTCTGCTGCTCCACTTGAGGGGAGACAAAACACAGAGCTGACTTGGAGTTTGTGGGTGGCAATGGCCAGTGCACAGAATACACAGGCTCAGAGTTGGTTAGGAGTGAATGGCATAGCTTCACCCAGTCTGCAGGGGGCACAGCTCCTTCTGACCTACGCTTTTTATTTCTTTCTCTTGCCTGATTGTTCTGGCTGTTTCAATTACTGTACTGAACAGGAATAGTGATACTGGCCCTTCTTGCGTTGTTACTGATTTTAGAGGGAAAGCTTTCAGTTTTTCCCAATTTAATATGATGTTGGCAGTAATTTTTCCATAAGTGGCTTTTATCACATTGAGATAGGGTCCTTCTATACATATTATTCACAATGCTTTCTTTTTATCATAAATGGATGTTGGATTTTGTTAAAGGCTATTTCTCGGTCTATTGAGATGATCATATGATTTTTTTTGTGGTACTGGGAATCGAACTCAGGGCCTTGTGCATGCTAGCCAAGCACTCTACCTCTGAGCTACATCCCCTGCCCGATCATATGATTTTTGTCCTTCCTTCTGTTTATGTGATGTATTACATTTAGTGGTTTGCATATGTTGAACTATCCTTGCATCCCTGGGATGAAACCAACTTGGCCATGATGTACAATCTTTTTCACGATTTGTTGCATTCTGTTTGCCCATATCTTGTTGGAAGATTTTTGAGTCTATGTTTATGAAGGAGATAGGTCTGTGGTTCTCTTTTTTGTTGGACCATTGCCTGGTTTTGGAATCAGAGTAATGGTAGCTTCTGGGAATGACTTTGGGAGCACTCCTTTCCTTTTGATTTCATTAAAGAGTTTGAGGAGTATTTGTGTTTAGATATTCCCTATACTCTTTTTCTTTAAATTAAAATTTTATTTATTTATCTATTTATTTTTATTTTAAAGAGAAAAACAATAAAAACAATGATACAGAATTTCAAAACAAGATAATAGGAGATTAAAAATGGTTAATACATTGTGTATTGTTATCTTCAAAGTAGTTGTTCAGAAATTTTATTTTTTTAAAATTTATTTTTCATTAGTACATGTTTGCAGTACATAATGAAAACATACATCATGGGGGATTTGTAGATGTACATAAGACATCTCAATTCTTTTTTAAATCCCCTCCACTCCTTCCAACCCTTGTTCCCCTCCCCATTTACAAAAGATGTATTTCCATTTTTCACTTCGATTATTTGTTTTCCTTTAAATCCTTTTTCCTTCCCTGCTCCCCCCTCCTCATATTTGGTTCTCTTTATTTGAACAAGTTCTTTGTACTTCCTAATGACTTTCTTCCATTTTGATCCTTATTTATACTTTGGGTTTCTTATACAAGAGAAACAATGTGATATTTAAACCTGTGTGTTTGACTTATTTCATTTAGGATTATATCTTGAGGTGTACCCATTTACCTAGAACTGTCTCAAATTTATCTTTTTTATGGCAGACTAATACTCCTTTGTATGTAAACACCACATTTTCTTTATCCATTCATGTGTTAATGGGCACATGGGTTATTTCCAAGATTTAGCTTTTATGAGTTCTAGTGTTATAAACATGGTTATAAATGTACCAATGCAAAATGATATCTTTAACCCTTTCAGGATGATACCTAGAAGGGGAATAGCTGGGTCAAATGGAACCTCCAGTTTTAGTTGTTTTTTCTGAGAAATCTCCATACTGCTTTCCATAGTGGTTGTACCAATTTACACTGCCACCAACAATGGAGAAGGGATCTTTTTTCCCAGCAGCCTCACCAGCATTTGTTATTGGTTGATTGTTATTAGTTGATGGCCATTCTTTTTGGAGTGAGATGAAATCTCAGCATTGTTTTAATTGGCATTTTTTGAATGGCCAACGATGCTGAGCATGTTTTCATGTTATTTATTGGCCATTTCTACTTCTTCATTTGAGAAGTATCTATTCATTTCAGATGCCCATTTTTGGATTAGGTCACTAAATTTGAGGGATCTGATTTTTTGAGTTCTTCATATATTCTAAATATTAGTCCTCTGTCAGAGGAGTAGCTGGTAAAATTTTTTTTCCCATTCTGTAGGTTGTCTCTTCACTCTGTTGATGCTTTCCATTGGTGGCAGAAGCCGTTTCAATTTAATATGATCCCATTTGTTGAATTTTGGAATCATTTCTTGTGCAATCATGTATTTGTTCATAAAGTCTTTGCCTACACCTATGTCTTCAAGAGTTTTACCTATTCTATGTTCTGGCAAATTAAGTGTTTCTGTTTTAATATTAGATCTTTGGTCCATTTCAATTTTAGTTCAATCTACAGTGAGAGATATGATGGCCAGTTTTCCTAGCACCATTTGTTAAAGAAGCTGTCTTTCTTCCAGTGAAGGTGTTTGGCTCCTTTGTCAAAGATAAACTAGCTGAGTGTGCTTGGAATTGGTTATGCATTTTCTATTCTGTTCCAATGATCTTGAAGTCTTTTTTTGACAGTAACATGCTGTTTTTATGACTGTAGCTTTGTAGTATAACTTGAAGTCAGGGAGTGTGATACTTCCTACCTTGCTCTTCTTTTTTTTTTTTTTTTGGTGGGTACCGGGGGTTGACCTTAGGACCTCGCGCACCAGCAGGCGTCCGTGCCACTGAGCGATATCATTGGCCCTTTTTTTTTTTTTCGTATGTGGGTACTGGGAGTTGAACTCAGGACCTTGTGCTTGGCAGGCAGGCACTTATGCTGATGAGCCATCTCGCCGGCCCTACCTTGCTCTTCTTGCCTAGAATTGCTTTTGCTATTCTAGGTCTCTTCTGTTTCCTTATGAATTTTAGGATTTTTTTTCTCTAGTTCTGTGAGGAATGCTTTTGGTATTTTGATTTGGATTGCATTAAATCTGTGTAATAATTTTGGAAATATGGCCATTTTGATAATATTGGCTCTGCATATCCAGGAACAGGGGATATCTTTCCATTTTGTGATGTCCTCTTTGATCTCGTTTTTCAGAATACTATAGTTTTCAATGTAGAGGTCTTTCACTTCCTTAGTTAAGTTAATTCCTAACTTATTTCATTTTTCTTTATGCTATTGTAAAAGATGTTGTTTCCCAAATTTCTCTCTTGGGGAGTTTTTAATTGGTGTACATGAACACTTCTGAGTTTTGATTGTTGACTTTGTATCCTGCTAGGCTAACAAATTTTGAAATTAATTCTAGGAGACTTTTGGTGGAGTTTTTGGGGTCTTCTATGGAAAGGATCATGTGAACAGCAAATAATGACAATTTAACTTCTTCCTTTCCTATCAATATTCTTTTTGTTTCTTTCTCTTGTCTAATTGCTCTGGCTAACTTTTGAGAACTATAATTTGAGAACTGTATTGAAAAGGAGTGGTGTCATTGGGCACCTTGACTTATTTCTGATTTTAGAGTAAAAGCTTTCAAGTTTTGTTCATTTAGTGTGATGTTGGCTGTTGTTTTGTCATAGATGGACTTTATTAGATTGAGAAAAGATGTTCTATTCCAATTTTCTTTAGGATATTTATCATGAATGGACATTGGTCTTTGTAAAATGCTTTTTTTTGAGTCTATTGAGATGATAATGTGGATTTTGTCCTTGGTTCTGTTCATGTGACTTATTACATTTATTGATTTGTGTATGTTGAACTATCCCTGCATCCATGGGGGTGAATCCTCCTTTTTAAACAAAAAGTTTTGTTTAAACTTTTTGAAGATTTGCTGCATTCTGTTTGCCAATATCTTATTTTTTTCATCTATGTTCATTAAAAAGATTAGTTTATAGTTCTCTTTTTTGGTTGGGTCCTTTTCTGGTTTTGTTATCAGGGCAATTCTTGCTTTCTGGAATGACTTTGGAGTACCGCTTTTTTATTTCATTAAGGAGTTTGAGGAATATTAGAGTTAGATTGTCTCTAAAGTTCTTGTAGAGTATGGCAGTGAATCCATCAGGACCTGGGCTTTTCTTAGTTGGGTTTGTTTTATTACTTCTTCAATTTTATTGATTGATATTGGATTATGCAGAATTTTATATCTCCTTGATTCAACTTTGGCAATTCATATATATCTAGGAATCTATCCATTTCTTCTGAGTTTTCCATTTTACTAGAGTACAGTTTCTCAAAGTACTTACCAATGTTCTTCTGCAGAATCCATTGTTATTTTTTCCTTTTCATTTCTAATTGCATGAATTTGGGTCTTTCTTTGTTTTGATAAATTTGGCTAAGGGATTGTTTATTTTATATAATCTTCCAAAGAACCAACTCCTTGATTCATTGCTTCTTTGTATTGTTTTTTTAGTCTCAATTGCATCAATTTCTGCTCTGAGTTTTATAAGTTCCTTCTTTGTATTAACTTCGGGTTTGGATTTCTATTGTTTTTCTAGGACCCTGAAGTGTATCATTAAGTTATTTGCTTTAGCTTGTTCTGTTTTTCTGATGTGGGGGTTCACTGCTATGAATTTCCATTTTAGGACTGGTTTCATTGCATTCCATAGGTTTCAGTATGTTATTGTATGGTTGTAGGAACTGTTCGATTTCTTCTTTAACTTCACCTGTGACCCATTCATTATTCAAGAGGGTATCATTTAATTTCCATGTGTTTGTATAGTTTCCATGGTGTCTTTGTCATTGATATCTAGTTTAACTGCACTAAGATCTCAAAATATGTAAGGGATAATTTTGATTCTTTTACATTTACTTCAGCATGATCTATGAGCTAGTCTTTGTTCTATTTTGGAGAAAGTCCCATGTGATGCTGAGAAGAATGTGTGTTCTGTTGTTGGGTGGAACACTGTAGATATGTATTAAGTTCATTTGTTCAGAGGAAGGTTTAGGTGAACTCTGATTTTTTTTATTGATCTTTTTGTCTAGATGATCTGCCTGTTTGTGACAGTGGGGTAGCGAGGTCCCTATTAAAATTGTATTGGTACTTATCTGATTTTTCATGTCCATTAGTGTTTGTTTTATGAAGTTGGGTGCACCAGTATTTGGTGCATATATTTATGATTATTTTCTCTTCCTCTTGAATTATTCCCTTAACCAGTATGTAGCGACCTTCTTTTACGCTTCTGATCAATCTTGGCTTGAAATCCACTTTGTCTGAAATTATGATAGCTTCTCCTGCTTATTTTCGTGTTCCTGATGCATACAGTATTGTTTTCCATCATTTGACTTTCAGTCTACGAATTTATTTTGAGTTAAATATGCTTCTTGTATGCAGCATGTACTTGGATTTTGTTTCTTGATCCATTTTTCTACTCCGTTTCTTTTGATTGGTGAATTGAGATCATTCATATTGATTGTTATAAATGATAGATATTGATTTATTCTTGTCATTCTATTACTTCCCTGCTGTTGGTTCTATTTCTTTCCCTTCTATATAATTGCTTACCTTGTCTAGTGCATTCACTCTAGTGGACATTTTGGCATTGTTATCTTAATTGTCTATTTCCAGGACATCCTTGAGAAATCTTTGGAGTGCTGGTTTGGTGGTCATGAATTTCTTTTGGTGCTCTTTATCCTGGAATTGTCTTATTTCATCATAAATTTTGAAATATAATTTTTCAGGATATGTCAATATGAGTTGGAAATTGTTTTCTTTTAGGACTTAAAATATTTCGCTCCAAGCTCTGCTTGATTTTAGGGTTTGTGTTGAGAAGTCTGTTGTAATTCTGATGAGTTTTCTTTTATAAGTGGTTTGTTTTATTTCTCTAACAGGTTTTAAGATTCCATTCTTATGTTGAAATTCTGGAATCTTGAATATTATATGCCTTGGCATAGTTATTTCCTGATCATGACTATTTGATGTTCTATATGTCTAAGTTATCGGTATGTCAAATTCTGTTTCTATGTTTTGAAAGTTTTCAGCTATTATTTCCTTTTTTTTTTTTTTTTTTTTTTTTTGTGGGTGCCGGGGGGACGACCTCAGGACCTCGCGCACCAACAGGCACCCGTGCCGCTGAGCGATATCACCGGCCCCTTTTTCGTATGTGGGTTCCGGGAGTCGAACTCGGGCCTTCGCGCTTGCAAGGCAGGCGCTTAAGCCGCTGAGCCGTCTCACCGGCCCTATTATTTCCTTTTTTATTTTAAAGAGAAAAAAGAACAAAATTTCAAAACAACATAATAGGAGGGTAAAAATTGTTAACACATTGTGTGTTGTTATCTTTAAATTAGTTACTCAGAGTACAAGATATCGGCATCCAATTGTCCAAACAATATAAGTACAAACCTTTCTTTTCAATGAACTAAGCAAAATTAATAGTGTATCTATCTTAATGATCTGGTATATATATATATTTTTTTTTCTTTTCCCTTCCTTCTTTTCTCCATTCCCCCATCCCAGTTTCTCTTTGCTTTTGAACAGTTTCTTCCTGTTTTACAATATCTATTGTACATTTTGGATCTTATTTACTCTTTCAGCTTCTCACAGTAGGGAGACAATACAATGTTTACACATGTGGGTCCGGTTTATGTCACTTATGAGTATGGTCTCAAGTTGCATCCCTTTACCTATAAAAGTCTCCAGTTTATCCTTCTTTATGACTGAATAGTACTCCATTGTTTAACAATACCACATCTTTTTTATCCATTCCTCAGATGATGGGTATTTGGGTTGTTTCCAAGATCTGGCTATTACAAATTGTGCTGCTATAAACATGGGTGCACATATATCGCTGTGGTACCATGTTTTTAATTCTTCTGGGAAGATACCCAGAAGGGGAATAGCTGGGTCAAATGGGACCTCCAATCCTAGTTTTTTTTTTTTTTTTGAGGAATCTCCACACTGATTTCCACAGTGGTTGCACCACTGTGACCCTCCCACCAACAGTGGAGAAGGTTTCCTTTTTCCCCACAGCCCCTCTAGCATTTGTCATTGGTTGATTTCTTGATGATAGCCATTCTTTCTGGGGTGAGATGGAATCTCAGTGTTGTTTTAATTTGCATCTCTCGAATGACCAGTGATGTTGAACATTTTTTCATATATTTATTTGCTCTTTGTATTTCTTCATCTGAGAAGTGTGTATTCATCTCAGATGCCCATTTTTTAATTGAGTACTTTAAATTTGGGAGTTCTGATCTTTTTGAGTTCTTTGTATGTTCTCAATAGTAATCCTTTGAGGAACAGCTGACAAACAATTTTTCCTATGTTGTGGGTTGTCTCTTCACTCTGTTGGTGCTTTCTCTTGCTGTGCAAAAGCTTTTTAATAAGATGAGATCTCAGGTATTGATTCTTTGTGATAGTACCTGGGCTATTGGGGTTTTATTCATAAAATCTTTGCCTATACCAATGTATTCAAGAGTTTTACCTATTCTATATTCCAGCAGATTTAATGTTTCTGTTTTAATATTTAGGACTTTGATCCATTTTGAATTTAGTTTAGTGCACGGTGAAAGTTATGGGTCTAATTTTAACCTTCGGAATGTGAAGAGCCAGTTTTTTAAACACCATTTATTAAAGAGGCTATCTATCTTCCAGTGAATATGTTTGGCACCTTTGTCAAAGTAAGGTGGCTTAGTATGTCTGGAGTTCTTTCTGTGTCTTCTAATCTGTTCCATTGATCTTCAGGTCTGTTGTTTTGCCAGTACCAAGCTGTTTTTATCACAGTAGCTTTATAGTATAATTTCAAGTCAGGGATTGTGATGCCCATGCCTTGCCTTTGTTGCCCAGAATTGCCTTTGCTATTCTAAGTCTCTTCTGGTCCCAAATGAATTTTAGGATGGTTTTCTCTAATTGTGTGACATATGTTGTTGTAATTTTGATTGGAATTGCATTAAATCTGTATAACAATTTTGGAAGTATAGCCATTTTCACTATATTGGTTCTTCCTACCCAAGAGCAAGGGATATCTTTCCATTTTCTTATAGCCTCTTCAATCTCCTTTTTCAGAGTACTGTAGTTTTCAGTGTAGAGATATTTTACATCCTTTGTTAGAATTATTCCCAAGTATTTCATTTATTGGATGCTATTGTAAAAGGTGTTGTTACCCTAATTTCTCTTTCAATGAGTTTGTTATTCGTGTACCTGAAGGCTATTGATTTTGGGGCATTGACTTTGTATCCAGGTATGCTACTAGATTTACTTATTAAATCTAGCAGTTTTTTATTGGGTTTTTGTGGTCTTCTATGTAGAGTGTCATGTCATCTGCAAATAATGGTAATTTAACTTCTTCCTTTCCTATCATTATTCCTTTCATTTCTTGCTCTTGTCTCATTGCTCTGGCTAAAGTTTCCAGGACTATGTTGAATAAGATTGGAGACAGTGGACATCATTGTCTTGTTCCTAATTTTAGAGAGAAAGGTTTCAGTTTTTGTCCATTTAGTATGATATTGGCTGTTTATCATAGATGGCTTTTATCAGATTGAGGTAAAGACCATCTATTCCAATTTTCTGTAGGGTTTTAATCATGAATGGGTGCTGTACTTTGTCAAAAGGTTTTTCTGCATCTATTGAAATGATCATATGATTTCTGTCCCTGGCTGTGTTAATATGGTGTATTACATTTATTGATTTACGTATGTTGAACCATCCCTGCATCCCTGGGTTGAATCCAACTTGGTCATGGTGTATAATCTTCTTGATGATTTGTTGCATTCTGTTTGCTAGTATCTTATTGAGGATTTTTGCATCAATGTTCATTAGGGAGATTGGCCTGTAGTTCTCTTTCTTGGTTGGGTCCTTCTCCAGTTTTGGTATCAGGGTAATGCTTGCTTCTAGGAATGAATTTGGGAGTGCTGCTTCCCTTTCAATTTCATTAAAGAGTTTGAGAAGTAGTGGTGTTAGGTCTTCTCTAAATTTCTTGTAGAATTCAGCAGTGAATCCATCAGGGCCTGGGCTTTTCTTTGTGGGGAGGTTTTTAATTACATCTTCTATTTCATTGATTGATACTGGTTTATTTAGGATTTTTATATTCTTGATTTAGCTTTGGTATTTCATATGTATCTAGGAATCTGTCCATTTCTTCTGCATTTTCTCTCTTATATCAATACAATTTTTCAAAAGAGGGGTAGATGATCTTCTGGATTTCTGTAGGGTCCTTTGTGTTTTCACTCTTTTCCTGCCTAATTGTGTGGATTTGAGTCTTTTCTTTCCTTTTTAAAATAAGGTTGTATAAGGGTTTGTCGATTTTATTTAATCTTCCAAAGAACCAACTCTTTGATTTTTTGATTCTTTGTATTTTTTTTTAGTCTGCAATATGTTAATTTCTGCTCTTATCTTTATAATTTCCTCCCTTGTACGAACTTTTGGCTTAGCCTACTCTTCTTTTTCTAGAAGTTTGAGGTTCACCATTAAGTTGTTTATTTGCGCTTGCTCTGTTTTCCTGATATGAGTATTTACTGCTATAAATTTCCCTCCTAGGACCGGATTCATTGTGTACTATAAGTTCTGGTATGTTGTACGATCATTATCAATGAGTTGTAGATACTGTCTAATTTCTTCTTTAATTTCACCTGTGACCCATTGGTTGTTCAGGAGGGTGCTATTTAATTTCCATGTGTTTAGGAAGTTCTTTAGGTTTCTTTTGCTATTGATTTCCAGTTTAATTGCACTGTGATCTGTTAATATTCAGGGGATAATTTTAATTCCTTTGCATTTTCTTTAGCATGTTCTATGGGTTAGTATGTGGTCTATTTTGGAGACCATCCCATGTGCATTTGAGAAGAATGTGTATTCTGATGTTGTGGGGTGGAACACTCTGTAGACATCTACTAAGTCCATTTGTTGAAAAGTTTGTTTCAGTTCTAATATTTCATTGTTGATTTTTTGTCTAGTTGATCTGTCTTTTTGTGACAGTGGGGTGTTGAGATTTCCCCAGTACAATTGTTTTAGTGCTTATTTGATTTTTCATGCCTGTTAATATTTGTTTTATATAGTTGGGTGCACTGGTATTTGTTGCATATATATTTATGATCGTTATCTCTTCCTCTTGGATTATTCCCTTTACAAGGATGTAGTGACCTTCTTTATCTCTCTGAATAAGTCTTGGCTTGAAATTCACTTTGTCTGCGAGAAGAATATCTACCCCTACTTTCATCTGGGTTCCTGTCACATGGAATATTGTTTTCCATCCTTTGACTTTCAGTCTATGAATTTCTTTCTGAATTAAATGTGTTTCTTGTATGCAGCATATTGTTGGATCTTTCTTCTCTATCCATTCTGCCAGTCTGTGTCTTTTGATTGGCAAATTGACACCATTAACATTGATGGCTAAAGCTGATATGTATTGACTTCTCCTTGTCATGTTATTGTCATGTTGTTGGCTCCCCCTCCTTTTTCCGCTCCCTGTGTTTAATTTTTTACCTTGCCTAGTGGATTCCTTCTGGTGGGGTTCATGGTGTTGTAGTCCTTGTTATCTCTTTCTAGAATGTCCTTCAAAATATTTTGGAGTGCTTGTTTGTTTGTCATAAGTTTCCTCAGATGTTCTGTGTCATGGAAGTATTTTATTTCTCCATCAGTTTTGAAAGATAGTTTTGCTGGGTACATCAATCCAGGTTGAAGTTTATTTTCTTTTATAACTTGAAATACTTCACTCCAAGCTCTTCTTTACTTGAGGGTTTGTGCTGAAAAGTCAGCTGTGATTCTGATGGGCTTTCCTTTATTGGTGATTTGTTTGTTTTCCCTAACAGCTTTTAACATTCTACTCTTGTGTTGAATTTCTGGAATCTTGGCTATGATATGCCTGGCTGAAAAAAATTGTTTTGATCATTATGTGTACATCAAATTCTTTTTCTCTATGAAGGAAGTTTTCTGCCATGATGTCTGTGAACAGTTTTTTAATATAATTTGTGTTATCTCCTGCTTTGTCATTGACTCCAATCAATCTTAAGTTGTTCTTTCTTGTGTCATCTAGCAGCTGCTGGATTGATTTCTCATGGTCCCTTGCTATTTTTAAGAATTCTTTCTTTTCATGTTCAATAATCACAGGCCTGTCTTCCATATCTGAGATCCTGTCCTCACATAGGTTGAATCTGCTACAAATACTTTCAGTGGAATTTTTCTTCTCCTGGATATCTGCTTGAATCTGCCTTATGGATTCCATTACTTTCCTCTCCTGAGCATTCATGGCTTTCATTATTTTCTTAAGCTCATCTATTTTTTGTGTGTATCTACTCTAGAGTCCCTAAGCATGGTCTTTATTGTGGACATCATCTCTGCAGTTATCTGTGAAATTATTTCTGATTTGAGTTTTTCCAGAGCCTCATTTAATTGCTTTGTTATTACCACTTCAGGGATACCAGTGGGTGGCTTTTGGATTGTCCCACCTCATTGCCCCCTGGGTTTGCCTTTGGTGAACTGGATGTGTGGGGTTGCATCTTGTTTAAGTGTCTTCTCATTTTCTTTTCTTTCTTTAGTTTAATTCCTGGTGTGATGCTTGTAAATTGCCTATGGTAGGTTGCTTATATTGGTAGTATTTATTATTTTTTTTTGTGGGTACCGGGGGTCAACCTCAGGACCTCGCATGCCAGCAGGCACCTGTGCCGCTGAGTGATATCACCGGCCCTTTTTTCGTATGTGGGTTCCGGGAGTTGAACTCGTGCCCTTGTGCTTCCCAGGCAGGCACTTATGCCGCTGAGCCATCTCACTGGCCTCATATTGGTATTATTTAAAACCCTTAGAAGATGACTATTTCTCTGAGGTACCTTCCAGAGGTAGCTCATTTTTGTGTTTTGAGTCTGATGCAAGATCCTGCCTCTTCAATTTATTGGACATGAGAAGTTGCTGCCTGTTTGGCCCAGTCCTTGGTTCTTTGGTACTGTGCCACAGTATTTTCTGTGATCCTTAGGCAATCTCAGTCATGGAATACCAGGAAGAAAAGCTGTTTAGTACATTTATGTCACTTTTGGCTATAGTGGTACCAAAAGCATCAAACACAGCCTAGAAAATGACAGGCTGAGCTAATCAGTTATTTGCCACTTTTAACCATATAAACTAGATTTGTGGTTATATATCAAAATCTAAAACAAACCAGAAAATTATATGCAGTATACAAGTCCTTAATATGTCAATTTTGCCCTCAGGAGTTTAAATTTAAAATTAGTTAAGGAGAAAATAGAGAATTGGAGAAGAGGAAGGAATTAGATGTAAGGCTGGAGGACAAAGAAGGACCCCGCTAACATTGAGAAAGTGGTGCAGAATACTGGCAGGAAAGAGAGAAGGATGGGAGAAAAGGAAGAACAGAACAGAACCACAACCATAATGAGGCTAGAAACTGTGTTTAGACTCATATAAAAACTAGATCAAACAATGAAGGAAAAACCCCACCACCACCAGAACAAAAAACAAACGGGAGAAAAAAAAAGTTCACTTCCAGGTTTGTCTCTGCTGTCGCTGGTAGACAACATGTAGAGACAGAGTCCTGTTCTGTGTGGATCTGTTCCAGCAAGCCAGCAGTAGCTTTTTGGCGGGGTAGTGGATAATCTCAGCCTGCATTTTCTGGCCGAGACCAGACTCATTCAACTGCAGTCACCAGTGCACCTTCCGCGGGCCTGAGCCCAGCTGGGAGCCATAGACGGAGCTGCAGCTGCTCTGCGTTCCGAGCTCCACTGCCCCCCATGATGGCACCTGGCCAATCGCTCTCTTGCACAGGATGGCTGAGCCTCAGCACTCATCACCAGCCCGTGCAGTCCTTCACATCTGCTGCTCCCCTGCACCACCGCCACATCTCTCTGGTGAGGCCTCGGGGGCTTCCATCATTCACTGTGTACACAGGTTTGAGTCTCTTCTGTCACACCTGAGTCCTGACCCAGGGATAAGGCACCGTGAGCCACTTCCTTCTTCTTTGTTGGGGTTTCTCTCTTCACTCTCTCCGTAGTCCCCAAACTGCACTTCAGATCCTTCCTGGGTCGAGGGGAGCTACTTTCCTCTTTCTTGTTCTCCCCGAGCCGCCATATTCCAGCATCTGGATGATGACTCTCTGAGAGGCTCTCTCTCTGCTGCTCACCACTTGGCCATCTTCCTCAGCTATTATTTCTGTATGCCCTTTGTGCTATCTTGTGATTTTTCATTGATTTCAGTTAATCTTATAGTAGTCTTCTTTGTATCATCTTGCAGGTACTGGATGAATTTTTCTTGGTCCCTTGCTATTTTTAAGTTATCTCTCATTAGTTGATCACCAACCACAGCCCTGTCTTTTAGGTGTGATATTCTGTCCTCACATTCTTTGTTTCTGCTGTGTATACTTTCAATAGAGTTTTTAATATCCTGGATTTCTGTCTGAGACTGTTTTATGTACTCCAGTTCTTTCTTATATTGGTCATTCATGTTTTGTATGTTTTTCTTTAGCTCCTTGATATATTTTTTTAATCAACATGTTCTTTGAACTCAGCAATCATTTGTTTTATTAGGGTTATCAACTCTTTAATATTTATTTATTATATCTTCAATTATCTGTGCAATTATCTGCTTTCAATTTGCTAAGCATCTTACTGAATTGTTTTCTTACTTCCACTGTTACCTTTTCAGATATTTAAAATGCGTGGCTTTTGATTTCTTCCCCCTTTATCCTCACTGGATTTGCTTTAGGAGAATTTGCAGCTTTGGTGGGGGTTTTGCTTCCATGTTTTCTCATTTTCTATTTTTTTGTTTGTTTTCTGTACTAAGGGTTGAAAATTGCTTATGGTGGTAGCTTTGCTGCTATTATCAAGATCTCTCTAGGTAATCAGTAGTTTTCAGAGATGTCCTCAATAACTAGGTGCAGCTAGTTATTGGCCTTTGTGTCTGTCCTAGGATCCTACCACATCTGTTTGTTAGGCAGAGAATATTGCAACCTGATTGGGCCAGAACCTAGTTCTTTGTTAGTGGACTGTAGTATTGTTTATGACCCTGGGACAATCTAGATATTGGCAGTTGACAGCAACAACTATGTCACCTTGGCTAAAGTAGTAAAATCAGCAACAACAATAGTGTCAAACACAGACTGGATGAGAAGAAACTATAATAATTAACCCTGTACCGACTTAAACCATAAGAATAAGATATGTATGTGTATATATATATATATATATATATATTACAAATTCTAGGATAAACAAGATGTTTGCATACAGTAAATATCTACTCAATAGATCAATTTTACCTCCATTTACAATAAAACAGTGTACAACCATCCTAAGTTATAGCTAACTATCTACAGATTCTCAAAAGTGTGAATTGTACATGTGTGGATGAATGATGAAAAAGAAAAATATAGATTTTGAAAAAGTAAGCAATGGAAGATGAAAAGAAGTTTGTTATAAAAAGTCCCATGAGGTCGGTGAGATCGCTCAGAGGTATAAGCGCCTGCCTGGCAAACGTGAGGTACTGAGTTTGACTCCCGGTACCCACATACGAGAAAAGGGCTGGTGATATTGCTCAGTGGCACGGGCGCCTGCTGGTGTGCAAGGTCCTGAGGTCGACCCCCGGTACCCACACACACAAAAAAAATTCCCATGAAGGAGTGATGAAAGTTAGTGATATTATATTGCAGTAGCAGAGATAAACACCAGGAAAAGGATAAATAATAAGGAACAGAGATTAAACTAGAGAAAAAAATACTAAGAATTTGAAAGGAGATAGTGAGAAAAGGAGAGAGAGAGAAAAAAAGAGCTCCTATTCAAAACAATAAAACAAAATAATGTTAAAAGTGAAGAAGAGGGCCAGGGATACAGCTCAGTGGTGCAGTGCCTGCCTGGCAAGCATGAGGTCCTGAGTTCAACTCCCAGTACAAAAAAAAGTTGAAGAATAAAATGGGTGATAAAAGTCCAAACTCTGCCAAAAGGAAAAAGGATAAAAAATACAAACAGAGGAGAAAAGAAAAGGAAAAAAGAGAAAGACAAAGAGAAGAAAGATAAAAGAAAAAATAGTGTCAAAATTGGGGGAAAATTCCTATGTATTTGCAGAAGCATGTTTTCCTTCCAGAGCCTGAAATCTTTAATCCCAGAAGTCACATTCCTCTTTGCCCTTCTTTATAGCCTGTGGATTTTTGTGGGTGTTTGTCTGTTCAAGGGGTCCTGTATATGTAAACCTCTGTTTGTATCAAGTGCCGAAGCTGGGACACAGTCCCAGGAAAGGAGTGGGACATTGGTTTCTGAGGCTCCCAGTGTGGGTTCCTGGTTGGGGACCAATGTGTGGTACCTGATGCATATTCTGCTGTCGATGGGACCAGCTGAAAACAGCAGGTGGAGGCTCATGTCACCTCAGGGTGTCCACTGGAGACCCAGGTGTGCATGGGACAGATGTGGCAAGATTCCAGCAGGCACAGAGTATTGTCTCAGGGGCATCTGAATCTCTGGGAAAAACAAAAAGACCTTTAACTCTTGCTGCTAATTAGGCAGAGGGTTGGCCTAGTGCACTAGGCATGGCCCTGCCTGGGCCTGTGATGAGGTGCAAAATGCAGACCCCAATGCACCCAGTGTGGGGGCAGTGTGTCTGGTACTGAGCAGGTTTCTGTCAGGCCCACTGCAACAGGTAGTGACTCACATGTGACAGGAGTTCCTTGTAGAGAACCAGGCTGCCCGGAACTGGTGGTAGATGTCTGACAAAGTCTCTGGTGGTTCTAGTGGTGGTGTGGGGCAGTAAGCACAGAATGGAGTCTCAAGTAAGCCTGGAGTGCCATGTACAGACCAAACAGAATCAGTGTTAGTTCTATGTGCCAGATGAATGCTCTGGTTGGCATGGAACATACTTTAGGTGCCCAGCAGTGACTCAGGCATGCCCAGGGTACAATACTGATGACTCCAGACACAAGCAGCATTCACTTGTTTGTCCTTTTGCAGTCTGAGATTGGGTGGCTGGGAGGTAGCCTCTCCTGCCCCTGGTCTCCTGCTCCTGGTGTGTGCTGGTAAAAAAGATGCAGGGATGTAGCCTCCATAGTGTTTGGAAATGGACAGTGGGATTAAGGGGCCCACATACCCCAAGTCTATCCTGTGAGGACAGATTCTGTCATGTTCCTTAGTTCTCTCCAGGTATATAGGAAGTTCTCAAAATGGCTGTTCCCTGGGAGGGTGAGGGAGTGGGTCCCCTGCACCAGAACTGGCAGATTGTTTCTCCTGTACTTACATCCTATGCATATGTTTTGTTTGATATAGAAGTATCTTCTTTCAAACTGATTTTCGTATCAGGGTTTATGTCCCTCCCCTGCTTTTAGTTACCTATATTTTTAGTTGATTTCCTTTTAGTCTCTCAGACATGATTACTCCTCTATTCAGCCATGTTGGATCCTCTGTTCCCTGAAATTCTTATAGAATTCAGCAGTTTAATCCATCCAGAGCTGGGCTTTTCTTAGTTTGTAGATTATTTATTACTGCTTCAATTTCATTGGTTTATTGGGGTTTCTAAAATGTCTTTTTGGTTCGGTTTTGGTAATTCATATATATCTAGGAATCCATTTCTTCTAAATTCTTCAATTTTTTTGTCATTCATGTTTGCAAAGTACTTGTTAATACAGTTATCTTTTTTGTATTTTGGAAGTGTCCATTGTGATTTCACTTTTTTAATTTCTAATTGCATTGATTTGGGTATTTTCTTGGTATGATTGGCTAAGTGTTTGTCTATTTAGTACTTTCTTTTGAGGAACCAACTCCTCAATTCATTGTTTTGTGTGTGTGTATATGTGCGTGCATGTGTGCGTGTCTCAAGTTCATTGATTTTTGCTCTGATCTTTATAATTTCCTTATACTAACTTTGAATTTAGGTTTTTGTTGTTTTCCTAGGACCTCCAGATACATCATTTTTTTTTTTTTTTTCTGGTCACATTGTTTCTATAACATGGACATTCACAGATATAAATTTTACTCTTAGAACTGTTTTCACTGTGTACCATAAGTTGTGGTATGTTTTCCTGGTATAATTGTTTGATACTAGGAACTGTTGAATTTCTTCCTTGATTATTTTGTGACCCACTGAGTATTCAAAAGGATATCGTTGAGTTCTGGGATGATGTGGAATGGTGAACAGCAGTGAAACAGCCTCCCCTAGATTCAGAGTGCAGGTGTTGGAATATAGTAGTGTGTAGAAGAGACAAAGGAGGGAAGTGGGTCCTTGGGACCCAGCAAGGATCTGAAGTAAGAATTAGAGCACACGGGGAGAGCAAAGACAGGGACCTGAGTGAAGAAGAAGGAGGTGGCATTTTCTCCCTGAGTCCCAGCTCATGGCATGGGAGGGATGGCTTGAACCTGCAGAGGCATGGTGACTACTGGTGACTCCAGAGGCCTCTACAGAGAAACACACCAGTGGAACAGAGCAGTGAATGCTGCAGGCTGCAATGGCTGGTGAGTGATTCCACTCTGGTTTGGGTATTGCCAGGAGGGGGCAATTGGCTGGTCACCATTTTGGAAAGGGGCCAACTGGACTCAGGACTCAGAGCAGCAGTGGTTCGGCTCCATCTCAGGGCTCCCAGTGTCAGGGTGAGGCACAGCTATGGGAAGCACCCAGGGTCATGGAGCCAAATTTAAGCCAGCAGGAGGCACCTGCAGTGTTGGGTGCTGAAAAACTCAGGTATCAGTCTCATGGACAGAAACCAGAAGCAGCTGCCTGAACTTCAGCGTGGTTGAAAGTTCAGGCTTTCTGGGATTATCCACCACACCACCATAAATCTACTGGAGACTTGCTGGGATCAACCAACATGGATCTAGGCTCTGTCTGCCCCTTTTGTCTACCAGTGACAGCAGAGACATGCCTTAAAGTGGACATTTTTTCTTTCTTTCCCTGCTTTTTTATTTTCTTGATTATTTGTTCTTGTTTTTAGGAGTGTGAACATTGTTTCTATTTTTTTTTAGTGTTTTGTTCTTTTCTTCTGTTTCATCCTTTCTTTCCCTTCTGTCTTCTTCACTAGTTTCCCAAAGCTGTGTAATCTTCCTTTGTCCTTCAGTCTGGATTCTAATCACTGTTTCTTCTTCTTTCTCTTTTTTTTCCCCTAGCCCCTTTTAAATTTTCTTCCTTGTGAGTAAAATCATCATATTAAGGGGAAAATTACTGTATCCAATTTTCTGGTTTGTTTTAGGTATTGTTATATAACCAGGAATCTTGTTCATATGGTTAAAGGTGGCAAATTAATATTTACCACAGTTTGTCATTTTCTGGGGTGTGCTTGATGCTATTGTTATTACTGATTGTACAACTTTAGCCAAGGTGACATAGTTGTTCTAATCAATTGTTTTTCCTTGTATGCCAAGACTGAGATTGCCTGAGGGTTGTAAACAATCCTATACACCAATACCAAAGTACCAGGGGCTAAGCCAAATAGCAGTAACTTCTAATCTTCAATAAAATGAAGAGATAGAATCTTGCAACAGACTAAAAGGACAAAAACCAGCTACCCCCCAGAAGACATCTCTGAAAAGTAGCCATTTCCTAAGGGTTCTTGATACTAGCAATAAAGCTATGTACTATAAGAAATATACGATCATCAATACATACATTAAACAAAAAATAAATACAAAATGAGAAGACATGGAAGCAAGATTCAACCACAGACTTCCAGTTCACCAATGGCAAACCCAGGGGGC
Organism: Erethizon dorsatum; assembly: GCA_028451465.1. Lineage (NCBI taxonomy): Eukaryota > Metazoa > Chordata > Mammalia > Rodentia > Erethizontidae > Erethizon > Erethizon dorsatum. Next base: position 117,562,123 of record CM051842.1, on the reverse strand, counting down.
AATGAGGTAGAACAATTCAAAAGCCACCCACGTGAACTTTTTGAAATGGTAACAGCAGAAGTAACAAAGTAGATGAATGAGTCTTTAGAAAAAATCAACTTAGAAAAATTTCTCATATAATTAAAGAGATGATGAAGGACATGGTTAGGGAATCTAGTGTATATACAGATACAAAAATAGAAGAGCTTAGGAAAATGATAGAAATCATGAATCCTCAACATAGGAAAGTAATAGAATCCATGAAACAGAGTCAAACATATATTTAGGAGATTATACTTCTACTGAAAATGTATGCAGCAGAATGAACCAATGTGAAGACAGGATATCAGATCTAGAAGACAGGTTTGCCGTTAGCAATCATGAAAAGAAAGATTTCTTAAAAATAGCAAAGGACCATGAAAAAGCAATGCAATAGCTTCTTGATGATGCAAAGAAGAACAACATAAGATTGATCAGTCAATGTAAAAGCAGGAGATAGGGCAAATGACCAAAACAACCTGTTTGCAAGAGTGATGGCAAAGAACTTTCCAAGCATGAAAAAAGAATTTGATATACAGATAAGTAAGGCATATAGAACTCCAATTAGCCATGATCAAAAAAAATCTATCCCAAGGCATATAATAGATAAGGTTCCAGAATTTCAACACAAGAATGGCATCTTAAAACCTGTAAGAGAAATAAAATAAATCACCTATAATGGAAAGCCCATTGGAATCACAGCAGACTTCTCAACACAAACTCTTAAGTCAAGGAGAGCTTGAAGTATTTCTAGCCTTAAAACAAAACAACTTACAATCCAGATTGATGTAGCCCACAAAAAACTTTCTCAAAATTGATGGAGAAATAAGATACTTCCATGATAAACAACACCTGAAGAAATTCATGACTACCAAACCAGTACTCTAAAATGTTCTAAAAGATATTCTAGGAAGTAATAAGGAAGAATAAAACTCTGTGAACCCAACAGAATGAATTTACCAGGCAATGAAAGCAATTGAACAGAAGGTAAAAAACGGAACCAACAACAGGAAAATAATATGACAAGGATAAGTCGATACATATCAGTTATAACCATTAATGTAAATGGTCTCAATTCAACAACCAAAAGAATTAGACTGGCAGAATGTATCAAGAAGCAAGATCCAATGATATGCTGTATACAAGAAACATATTTAACTCAAATAAAATTCATAGACTAAGAATCAAGGGATGGCAAACAATACTTCCTGTGACAGGAACATGGAAAAAAGCAGGGATAGCTACTCTATTTGCAGACAAAGTGGATTTCAAACCAAGACTGATCCAGAGAGACAAAGAGGGTCACTATATACTTGTTAGAGAACAATTCAAGAAGAAGAGATAACAATCATAAATATGTATGTGCCAAATACTAGCGCTCACAAGTATATGAGACAAATATTAATGGATATGAAAGTCAAATAAGTGCTAATACAATTGTAATGGTGGATCTCAATACTCCACTGTCACAATAATAAACTTGAAAAAAAATCAACAAAGAAACATCAGAGCTGAACAAAACTTTTGAAAGAATGGACTTAGTAGTTATCTATGGTGTTCTACCCCACAACATCAGAATATGCATTCTTCTCATCTGTGCATGGAATGTTCTCCAAAATAGACCACACACTAGCCCATAGAACATGTTTAAGTATATGCAAAGGAACTGAAATTATCCCATATATATTATCAGACCACAGTGTAATGAAATTGGAAATCAATGGCAAAAGAAATCACACAAACTGCATAAACACATGGAAATGAAATAACACCCTCCTGAACAACCATGGGTCACACATAAAATTAAAGAAGAAATTAGACAGTTTCTACAACTAAAGGATAATGGTAATACAACATACTAGAACTCATCAGATGCAATGAAAGCAGTCCTATGAGGGAAATCTATAGCAGTGAATTCCCATATCCAGAACACAGAGTGAGCTCAACCTAATGTTGAACCTGAATCTTCCAGGAAAAGAAGAGCAAGTCAAGTCCAGAGCTTGCATCAGTGAGGAAATTATAAACATCAGAGTAGACATTTATGCAATGAGACTAAGAAAACAATACAAAGAATCAATGAATCAAAGAGTTGGTTCTTTGAAAGATTAAACAAAATAGACAAACCCATAGCCCACCTTATTAAAAAAAAAAGACTCAAATCCATGCAGACTGCTTTCATTATGTCCCATAAGTTCTAGTATGTTGTATTGGCATTATTGTTTAATTGTAGAAACTTTCTAATTTTGTCTTTAATTTTATGTGTGTCCCATGGTTGTTCAGGAGGCTGTTATTTAATATCCATGTGTTTATGCAGTTTTTGTGGTTTCTTTTGCTATTGATTTCCAGTTTAATTGCACTATGATCTGTTAATATTCAGGGGATAATTTCAATTCCTTTGCATTTTCTTTAGCATGTTCTATGGGCTAAGATGTGGTCTATTTTAGAGAACGTCCCATGTGTATTTGAGAAGAATGTATATTCTGATGTTGTGGGGTGGAACACTCTGTAGACATCTACTAAGTCCATTTGTGCACAGGTTTGGTTTAGTTCTGATATTTCTTTTTTGATTTTTTTTTTTTTTGCTTAGTTCATCTATTTGTGACAGTGGGGCATTGAGGTCCCTTGTTACAATTGTGTTAGTGGTCCCTAGCCTTACTCACTCACTGCTTCTGCTGCTGTCTCAGAGGCCACCCAAGGCTGCTTGGTCCACTTCAATCTATTCTCCCATCGGGGGAGTGCCACAGGCGTTTAAATCCCACGCATCTATGTCCCTCTCACTGGTTGCAGGTTAGGAAGGGTCATGGATCGCCTCCGCTGCAGCCCCTAACCTTGTTGTTAGGGGTTCCAGTTAGGGCACATGGCAAAAGACAAAAAACAAACCAAACCAAAACAAAAAGCTGGCCGCCTGTTGGAGAGGGAGCAGTGCCAGTGAAATTTGCTGCCAGGCTGCCACGTCCTCTGTGTAGAGGAAAGGACAAGAGGCAAGGGGCCTTGTATCCCAAATCAGTCCTATTTGGCTTGAGTTAGCCACACTTTTGCAGTCCATCTGTTTCTTGGAGACTTCACAGTATGGCAAATCTTGCTTGGCACACAGGTGGCAATGCCATTGGCAGCCCTGTGGGCCAGATCGCCATTTTGTAAAGTCCTGTGTCTATGCATTGTTTCATCTACAAGTCTCTTATTTCAGATTGATTTTGGCATCAGGATGTATGTCCCTCCCTTTCCTCCTCTTACCTGTGCTTTTAGTTGACATTCTCTGAGTAGCTCCAATGTGGCTTGTTCTCTATTCAGCCATGTTGAATCTCTCTAGGCTAAAAATATTTTATGGGAGTAATTCTCTCTGCCCTTTCCTCTCCCCCATTGCTGTAGGAATGCTGGGTGCAAATGGGTTGGGCATGTGCCCTTTTTAAGTTTTGCAAGTGTTTCTGATACTTTCCCTGTTACACCCTGCACTCACCTCTGTTTGATAACTGACACTATAGTTACAGAGGATTTTTTTTTTGTCAGTACCGGGGGTTGACCTCAGGACCTCGTGCGCCAGCAGGCGCCCGTGCCGCTGAGTGATATCACCAGCCCTTTTTTTCCTTTATGTGGGTTCTGGGAGTCGAACTCAGGCCCTCGCGCTTGCCAGGCAGGCGCTTACGCCGCTGAGCCATCTCACCAGCCCAGTAACAGAGGATTTGACTGAAGCTAAAAAGAAAATCTGGTTGAGTTTCAGTGAAAGAACGTATTTTCCTAAGAAAGTAAAGTCATGTTTTATTTCCCCGAGAGCAGATTCTTTTTCCAACAGAAAAGACAATTTCCACAAACTTGTCTCGTGACTTTGTTGTCCATGACACCTTACAGCATTTTTAAGCACTCCAGGAGAAGTGCTTTTTAAGCATGAACTAAAATGAATCATTGAAACATATATCTGAATCTTATTTCCAATAAATTTGTCTTTACTATTTCTTAAGAGTTAGAAGTTGGTACCACACATTACAGACCTTTCACTCCCTTGTAGTGTTTGTAGTTCCTGTGTTGATCATTCTGACTAGTTTCTAGCTCCGTGCTCAATTTAGAATCTTCCTGTCTTCTCATGCACTCATTTACAGTCTCCCCTGATTCAACTGAACTGAAGTTAGACTTAACGTTTCAGGTTGCTCTCTGAGTTCTGATCATTGCCTTATTAATTCTGGCGTATACATTGCCTCCTTGATGATCTACACCTTGAAAATGCCTTATACATTCAAACAAATTCCTGAAGTTCAGTCTGAACCTGGATCCTCTCCTCCTTACTTAGATTTGCCCCCTGACTCAAGCCGTATTCAGCCAACCATGACCATGTGAGTAGCTTGGAGTTGGTCTTGCTTATGCCAGTATTTCTGAGATGAACCAGAAATTCTTTTCTTAGCTTTAGATTTTAGCTTTAGACTATCAATTCCTGTCCAGATAGGGGCAGTTAATTTTGTCTGAGAAGAGTTTTCTAAAGAAGTTTAGGAATTCGTCTAGATTTCCTGCAAAATCCCCTGTGAGGCTGATTCACACTGTAAGTGGAAGGATCTGTCTTTAAGTATGGATAAGTTAGGTTGAGGCGAAGCAAGAATGAAAAAAACGTTAAAAGGATGTGGAATTAGGGAAAATCCTCAGCGTGAATCAGATCAGATCAGCAGAGTCTTCTTGCTTCTTTTAGCTGAAGGTAAGTGCTTAAGGGGGCTTCTCCGTGTTATTACAGGGTCAAAGGGGAGGAGAAACCTGCGGACCAGCGGTGGTGACCTAGGGCCCATTGTGAAGTTCTGGTGGTGATGCCACGCCCTTTGTGAGGGCCTCTCTTGGTGGTGGTGACCTCGGGCCCTGTGAGGTTCTATTCTCTTGGCGGCTCCCGCATGGGTCAGTCCTGCGGTGTGAGCCCCAAACCTCTCCCTGCAGCCTGAGCCAGATGGAAGCTTTTCAAGTAGGCCCGGTGAGTGCCAGCCTCTGGGTCCCATGGGAGGGTGGTGGGGTGGCTTCGGTCCCCTCTCAGCCTTGTTGGGCTGTGGGGTGGGGAGTGGCTGACCCCAAAGTTGGAGTCGAGGAGGCAGCCATGGGGAGGGGAGGAGGGAGGCTCCCTGGGGACTGAGGCTGAGGGGGGAGGAAAGCCTGGGGGACCAACCAGACTGAGAGGGCCCAGGCTGCGGAGAGAGGAAGGACTCGAGGGGTTTCCAGGCAAGGCCCTGCTGGCCAAGCAAACAAGGCGGGGACCCCAAGAAAGGGGGTGCCTAGGCTCTGGATGCCAGCAGGGCCTACACGAGTCACCAAGTCTCCCACCCCGTGGTGCCTTGGTGACAGAGAGCAGGGAGCCGAGGGCCGCCCCTCCGCTGCCCGTCTGCGGGCTGTGACTCACACACTGGAGGAAGATCCCGCCGCTCTGTGGGACACCCCTCTGCTCCTCCAGCTGTGGCCCTGACACTGTGGGGCCCACGATGCACCGCAGTAGATTCCACTGTGACCCAGGGGTTTTCCCAGAACCCAGGGGTCCTCCCAGAACCCAGGGGTCCTGTTTTCCCAGAACCCAGGGGAAGTCTTTCCTGGCCATCTGGAGGCCCTCCCTGCAGTCGGCGCTGGGTGCCATACGCCCCGGCGACCACCAGGTGCCGACGGAGATCCTGGCAGGACCCCTCGCCCGCCGTCCCTAGCGGGGCTGAGCCAGGGCAACCTTTCCACCGGTCGGGTTTGCCCCGGTGCGGTGGGCGAAGTGACGGCGCCCGCATACCTTCCCCTCGCCTCTCACACGCACCTTTGAGTGAAGGAAGCTGAAAGCCACTTTCTGCTCTCCCCTTTACATTCCTCTCCCCTTCCGTGCCCTGCAGTCGTTGAATCGCATAGCATAGGAGCTGCCAATGTGGCCATCATTGACTATTCCTGTGTTCCCGTGCCGCTTCCCCAAGTGGGGCCCAGGTCCTCTGCCCCCCTCTTTCTCTTAGTGGGCCCTGAACCAAGAGCCTTCCACGTTGAGCTATAGCCCCAGCCCTTTTTAATTTTTATTATTTTTATTTTTATATTTTTTTGTGGGTTCCGGGGGTCGAACTCAGGACCTCGCGCTTGCCAGCAGGCGCTTGTGCCGCTGAGTGATATCACCGGCCCTTTTTTTCCTTTATGTGGGTGCCTGGAGTCGAACTCAGGATGTCGCGCTTGGCAGACAAGCGCTTATGCTGCTGAGCCATCTCACTGGCCCTTTATTTTTATTTTGAGACAGAGTCTTGCTAAATTACTAAGTTGCACAGTGTGGGCTTGATTTCGTGATACCCCTGCCTCGGCCTCTACAGTAGCTAGGGTTACAGGTGTGCACCACCACACCTGGCTTCAGGTTCTGTCTTGCTCACAGCATAACTGACATCAATGACCAGGAGTACTGATGATGCTGATAGATGATGATGATGCTGATAGATGCTGATAGATGATGCTTGGCTGTGAGTTTCCCCTTTAACCACTAAGGCTGAGGGCAGTGTTTCATCTGACCCCCACTTCCTTATGTCGTGGCCTAGTACTAGCATCTCCACCGGGGGTACAGAGGTCACAGAATGACTCAAGCTACAATGGGTATACTCTGAAGTCTACAAATCAGCAGCCTTTAACAGCCTTAGTTTTATTTTTCCTCCAAAGGGACAAACTAGAGAAATGGAGCCCTTCCCTTCACATTTTAAGAACCCCTGGGGATACTTGAGTCACTCTTCTTTTCCCCAGCCTGTCCCCTCCCCGCAAGCTACATGTAGTGACACAAAGCGCTCTGTATGAAGTCATGCCTAAGTACTCTCCTGGGTTGACCTTGTGACCCACGGGTTCTCTTCTATAATTGTGGAGCGCGACCTTGTCTGTGGCTCGAGAGAGGATCTTATGCGGTTCAAAGATGGTATGTTGCTATATTTTCAAGGTCAGAGGCCTTGCATTTTCCACATTTTATGTATTCATTCTGTCGGTATTTCTGAGTATGTACTTCTTGCCAAGCCCTTGCTCATGTGTAGCTATACCATGGTGAGGTAAAGCAGCATTTCCAGCCTCATGGGGTTTATTTTGTTTCCATGTGTGTGAAGCACAATCTCTAGTGTATATTACAAGTTTCATCAATGTTTGCATGAACACTTGTTTATATAAAAGGTTGTAATTATTTTCAATCTGTGACAATGATTTTAATTCTAATTCATGCTTTTACGTTGTTTCAGTGGCAAAATACATTTATCACACTTCAGTGAGCTTCAAAGTTTCAACTAAAGGACATATATTTAATAGATTTAAGTGTTAGTAAAATAACTTGCTAAGAAGATTGCCAAGGGCAATTTCCAAAGTTGAAATAGGGTTACTGAGGGGAGTAAAGGATTCTTTAACATTGAAGGGAAGGCCTTTTACAATGCTTATTTCTATTCTTTTTAGTGTACTGGAGACCCAGTACATTGGTCAGAACAGCTTATAATTTTTGTTTAGATTAGGTGTCTGGATTGATCTCATTTTCTGGTGGAATGGATGCTCTCCTGTGAAGTAAAACTTTTTTTTGGTTTTTATTTGTTTTTAATTGACATATAATAATTGCACATATTTATGTGGTATGGTGTTATGTTCTAATGCATGACTATATTATAAAGATGAAATCAGAGTATCTGGCGTATCCATCACCTCAAACATGTATCATTTCTTTTTGGTGAGAACATTTAAAATCCTTTATTCTAGTTATTTTTAAATATGCAATATAATATTAACTGCAGTCACACAACGGTGTCATACAACACCAGAACTTATTCTTCTTTTCTAGCTGTAATTTTGTACCTGTTTGCCAATATTTTTCCCTCTTTCCTGTCCCTTCTCTCCTTCCTACCATCTAGTAAACAGTGTCCTACCTTTTACTTCTTTAAGATCAGCTCTTTTAGATTCCATAAATTAGTGGGATCATGTGGTATTTGTTTTTCTAACCTGGTTTATTTCACACAAGATAACGCCCTCCAGTTAATCCATGTTGTTGCAAAGGGCAGGATTCCATCCTTTTTATGGCTGAATAGTATTCCACTATGAATACATATTACATTTTCTTTGTCCAGTCATCTGTTGATGGACTAAAGTGCCACTTCTTATCTATAGGATTCTACCTATGTCTAGTCATCTTCCTAAAGAATTACACAGATATGGGTGCTTATCTAGCCCCTGGGAGAAAAGTGAGAAAATTAAAAATAGTTCTTATGTTTCACTTTATGTCACAGAAAGAATGTACTTAAGAAAAGCATAGGGTTTCATATAAAAATATCCGAATTCAAGCCATGCATGGTGGCACATGTTTGTAATCTCATCACTTGGGAGGCTGAGGCAGGAGGATTGGGAGTTCAAGGCCAGCCTGGGCTACATAGTGAGTTTGAGACTGGCCTAGACTACTTAGTGAGAACCAGTCTCAGAAAAATATTGAGTTCAAGCATAACCGCTTTCACTTATTAAATGTGTAGGCATGCTAAGAATAAATATTTTACCAATACGTGTATGGGAAGGTCTAAATGAGGTAATTCATGGGAAAGTATGTTGTACAGCAGGAAAATTAGATCTGTCATTCTAAAGAATTGTGCCGCACAATGAATGAATTAGTTAATTAATGAATTTACTTAATGAATTAATTTAGAACATATTTATCAAGTACCTGCTCTACATCAGATCCTGTGCTCTGTGCTATGTTGCCCAGTAATGATTTCAACATACTAAACTCCAGCAGCTAAGTCTTTTGGAGACAAACATCAACAATGAAAGGACTCACGCCTCTCACTGCTCTGGTGGTAGAGCCTGACGAAGCAGCATCTTGGCCTGGTAGAGAGGATAATTACGAGGAGTGTAGATGTTCACTGAAATCCTGGACTACCTCTACGAGCTTACTTCTCCATATCTCATTTTCCTTATCTGTGAAGTGGGGATAACAATGGTACAAAGTTCATGGAGTTGTCCTGAAGTCTCAATGAATGCACTGCGTGCAAAGTACCCAGGACAGTACCTGATACAGCGTAGTGAGTGTATACCTATCAGCTGTGTTTTTAAACTTTCTATTTATCTAGAAGCAGTGTCAGGTCCAGCTTCACAGACTATGACCCATGATCTTCATCTCAAGTAGTGAGTAGTTTTTTTTTTTTTTTTTCCAGATGGATAGAGAAAGCAAGGGGAATGCTGTGAGCAGAGAAATGTGTAGCTGGGAGGATCATGAGAAGGTGTATAGAAGGAGGCATATAATATTCTACATGATAATTAACTATAGTTTGAAACTTTGCACTGTGATGAATAGCTGCTTTTTACCTTTCATGGTATGAGTCTCCTTGCAAAATATGTTCACATTCATTTTCTACATGGTGCTGCTCTTTTTAAAATTCTTCTGTGATTCAATAGACACTGACATGAGCATTCCCAATTAAAATTTTCCACCTTCTGTGCTATGCTTCTGTGTCATTTTGGGTATGGGAAAATTCACCCTGCATGCATTCGTATAAGACTACATATTTGGCAGAAACTATAGTGATGATTAAACAGCCACACTATTGCATATCTTCTTATCTAACTGTATACATAATTATTTTCCAACCTGTCAGTAACTTTGCTGGCTTCTTCTGACTAATGTGGCTTTACTTTATTAAAAGCTCTTGGAATTTCATCAGGTGGAAGGAATGCCAATGCAGACAAATGGCAAGTTTTTAAACTGAAGTTTTTGTTGCTGCCATATCACATGACCAACCCACTCATCTGAATTTTCCACCAAATGCATTAAGCTGAATAGAAAAAGCAGACTTTACTGGTAACACCTTGAAATGCACTTTAAAAAGCCTTAATAGTACCTAATTCCAAAGCTGTCATTATGGTCTGGGGATTCAATTGAAATCCATTTTCTTCTGCAAAGTCTACCAAATCATAATTATAAAGCACTTCATTTTTTCCAGCCTTGAATATGTAAATCAACAAATAAGTTCTAGAATTTTTGTATCCATTAGAGACATGAATTATATATATTTGATTAAAAAAGCAGGGGGGACAGTTTCACCAGTGCTATCCATCAGCTGAAGTGAAGCACATGCTAGTTTTTCTGTTAAGAGTTAGCAGTAAATATAAATCTATCTTCTTTGACAGCCAAATCCCTAACTTAGAATAGTTAATCATTTAATTTTTTGATGTGCTTTAAGTATATTCTTATTTTAAATTGACACATAATAATTATACATATTTATGGGATATAGTGTGACATTTCAACACATGCCTGAAATCTGTAATGATCAGATCGGGGTAATTGGCATATCTATTACCATTTCTTTGCATTGGAGACATGCAAAAATCTTCTCTACCAGCTATTTGATATATACAATTAATTGCTGTCAATTGTAGTTACCCTTCGTGCTAGAGAGTATTAGAAATTATTCCTCCTACTGAGCTGCACCACTGTATTATAACACTGGAGGAAACTATGTAATCTCTAACCAAATACCTAATTGTCTTTGGTTGCTGAGCTTGTGAAACTTCATTCTCCACTGAAGGGCATTTTTTGAAGGAGCATGATGCTATGTGTGAAGAGGCAGAAGTAGTATATGATTGAATAATTTGGCAAACATCACGTATGTAAATGAAAATGCACCAGTACCATCCTGAGCTTCATATCCCTCTTATATAAGTTTTTTTTTTTTCATTTTTTTCACAAGGGGAATTGCAGTTTTCAGGATTTGGGTTTTCAAATTTCAATATTTGAGATTTTAATCTTTTAGGATTCTGGTTTTTGGAATTCTGATCTTTAGGGAATTTAGGAATTTGGAATTTTGGACTTCAGGGAGTTTGATTGTTTGGAATTTAAACATTCAGGATTATGCCATTTAGGACTATGTCTTTCAGGATTATAATTGTATTTGTGTATGTTACATCATCACTCTAATACTCTTTTAACATGGAAAACTCATAATATTGATAATGGTGATACACTTACCTCACACAGTTGTTGGATAGTTAAATAAATTAATTCAGGTATAGAATTTGAGTATCCGATGCATACTTTCACTTAATAAGTGAAAGATAATGGTGTGTAAATACAATAGTGAACTTTTAATTTTTTTTTAATTTTGAGACAAGATCTCACTAAATTGCCCAGGCTCGACTCAAACTTACAATCCTGCCTCAGCCTCCCAAGAGTGCTGGAATTATAGGTGTGCATCACTACACCTGGATAAAGATGAAAGATTTTATATTTGTTCTTTTTTTTTTTTACCTTACATTCCTTCCCTCCAGCCTGGCCCCAATCTGATCATCCCAGGGTCTGCCCCATTGCATTATATTGCAGGTTCACCCTTATAAATAACATCTTGATGCTTCTCTTTTGTTCACACTATATATTCAATCTTTCATCAAGCCATCCCAGCTCTATATCTAAAATGTGTCCTGAATACAATTTCTGCTACAAGCTCAGATGCAGAAAGTTTCATGAGACTGTCACTTTTAGTCTAAAACCCAAACAAACCACATACAGTGTAAAATTAGTTTAAAAAACACATCAGGGAGTTTAAGACACAAGGTAACCCAGTGAACTGAAGTGCAGAATGTGCAAAGGCCTTTGCAGGTGGGAGACCCTTCTGCCACTCTCATCGCCAGCGGAACTGGCGAAGGAGGAAATCTCCATCCACGGCATCAGGTGAAGCGACCCAAAGACAATGAGCTGAATTAACAGCTGCATGTAAAATGGTAGAGTCAGGCAGAGAAGATCAGTCACTTTATTAGGATCTAAAGCGTTATCTGCTGCATATTTTTCATTTGTTTTTTTCATTTTTATTTTATGTACAAAATTACAAATAAAATGGTATATATTTATGGTGTACAACATGATATTTATATATATATAGTATATATATACAACATGATATTTATATTTATAAATACACATGTATATATTTATATATATATATACATATCTATATATAGTATATATAGTATACAAATATAGTATATATAGTACATATATATAGTAGAATGGTTAAGTCAAACTACTTAACATACACTTTACTTCCTATACTTATTTCTTATGCAAAAATGCTTAAAATCTACTCACAGTGACTTGCACATATTATTATTTATTATTATTAGCTATAGTCACTGCGATGTACAATAGATCTCTTCAACTTATTCCTCCTATCTAAATGCAAATTTGTGTACTTTGACCAACATCTTCCCAATACCTGCCCTACCACAACCATTCTACTTTCTAAATTCAACTTTTTTAGATTCTATATATAAGGAAGATCATGTGATATTTGTTATTATGTGTCTGGCTTACTTCAATGAACATAATGTCTTCCAGCTTCATACATGTAAAAAATGATAATGTTTCTCTTATTTTCAAGGCTGAATAGTATTCCACTGTATCTGTGTACCGTATTTTTCAATCTATTTTTCTGTTGGTGGAAACAGGTTGATTCTATATCTTGACTATTGTGAACAAAACTGCAATGAATATAGGAATACACTAATCCTTTTATCTATTTCACTCATATAGTACCTCAAAGTGATTTCATATGTTTTGAACAAAGATCTAGGAGTAGGTCACTGGATCATATGGTAGTTCCTGTTCTATTTTGAATTTTTTGAGGATCCCCCATACTGTTTCTTACAATAGCTGTACTAATTTACATTCCCACCACCAGTGTGCAAGGGTTGCCTTTTCTCCACAGCCTCACCAGCACTTGTTATCTCTAGTTTTTATTTTTTAAGTAATGGAGAGTCTAACAGGTGTGGGTGTATTCATAATGTTTTTAATTGTAATTTCTACAATGATTAGTGAGGTTTAGCTTTTTTTCTTTTTTCTTCTTTTTTTTTCATATACTCATGGGCCTTTGAATATCTTCTGTTGAGACATGTCTGTTAAGGTCTTTTTCCTGTGCTTCAGTCAAGTCACTTGTTATTTACTGTGTTACTTTCTTTTCTCTTGTTGCTGAGACAAAATACCTGACACCCAAAATTAAAGGGAGAAAGGTTTATTTAGCTCACAGTTTGCAGAGGTTTCAGTCCATAGCTGGCTGGCTCCAAGGCAGAGTGGCATATCATAGAGGGGCTTTGCAGAGGAGAACAATTCATGGTGCCCACAAGGTAGCAAAATCAACAAAGGGGCAGACAAGCCTCTTTCTGTCCCTTATATTGTATCCAGTCTACTGGGATTAGGGCATTGCCAACTCAATTGGTGGACTGATGTCCTAATCAGACACCCTTAATCCCAGCATCATACACTCTAGATTCAGTCATCTCTGAAAAGCCCACCCCCCCATGACTGCATGAGGTTTTGGGGGGACATCTAGACACAAGCCACAACATTTACTATGGAGTTTTCTGAGTCCTTTCTATATTTTAGATATTAAACCCTTAGCAGATATGTACCTGTCAAATAGACTATCTTATTCTGTAAGTTGTCTCTTTATTTTATTAATTGTTTCATTTCCTGTGCAGAAGTATTTTTTGTTTGATACAATTTCATATGTGTATTTTTGTGTATTCTTAAAGTCTCTGTGCATCAGTTTGAGTATTTTGAAATGCAGTTCCTACAGATAATAGGTCTTTTTATGACACTGGGTATCTTAGCTCCAAGGATGTTTACATGTGAGAGGGGAAAGCACAGCACAGCAATGCATCACTGTGCTGGTTTTTTTGGCACAAAAGTATTTCAATTTTGAATGCGTAAATGGTCCCATGAGTCAGGGCATTTTTTATTTGGGTGATGACTATAAAAGATCATCAGTTCTCTAAAGCTATTATTCTTATTTTGAAAGTCAGCTAGTTGGCCAGTGGCATGGCTTGAATGGGTTCCACAAACTCCATTTGTTGGAAACGTAATCCAGAATGCAGCAGTGTTGGTAAGATGACCTTTAGGGGCTGCTTAGGTCGTAAGGGTTCTGCCCTCATGAATGGGTAATGCTGTGGTCTGAGTGGTTTGTTTATCAAGGGTGGCTGTGCCCCCACTTGTGTATCCACGCTTTCCTGCCATATGATGCCTTCTACCATCTTCTGCTGTATCATGAAGGCTCTCACCAGATGTAGCCCTTGTCTTGGACTTTTTAGCCTCCAAAAATGTACAAAAGAAATTCCTATTCTTTTATCAATTACCCAGTCTGTGCTCTTTTATCGTCACATCCCAAAGCAGACTAAAACAGGCAGTGAGGCTAAGAAAGTTTGAGATAACTGTCAGTTGGTAATAGTGCGGCAAGTTGAGAAACCTGAGGGTAACCTTTGATGGCTGGCTGGGGAGAAGCAGGTCCACCTGGGACTTAGCCTGTGCCACTTTTACTTGAGTCATTTTCACCTGTGTCATGCAGTGTGGGAAAAATTATGTGCCTCAAGCTGCTCAAAATGCATTTTTTTCTGGTTTCTATGGAGATGGTTGCAGCAAGGCCAGCATAGGTCTTGTATGTGGCTATGTCTAGGGAATGTATTAGAGTTGTGTCTGTGACCAATTCCACTCTATGTCTAGGAAAGCACAAAGAGTACTGTCCTTTTGTGCTAGAATAGATGGGGACATACAAAAAACCAAAGGACATGTCTTGGTCTTTGAAGTGGCTAGGCCTCCTCTGAATTGAAGGTGAACACTACTCAGAATGCAGAAATAAAGCAGGGCTATTGGGAGCTGGAAAGCAGGGCATGTTTTCTTATCAACTGGGAAAGCTAAGCAGGAGAGGAGCCACAGAATATGAGAAGCAGTGTGAACAATAAAGTATCCAGTGCCCTCACTGAGTCAGGGGCTACCTATCTGGATTGCCTCAGACACACCTTTTGTCCACTGGGAAAAGGGACATTTAGGACTCTTTGTTCAAGAAATATGTAAAGGTTTCACATTCAAGATGAGAAGAGGAGCTTGCAAGAGTCAAACAATACACCCACAGGTGGCAATCCAGAAATCAAGGTGGTTGAGCCCAGCCTAGGAAATGCAGCATCTTAGTGAGACACTGTCTCAAAATAAAAAAGGGGGAGTGAGGGGATGCAGCTTGGTGCAAAGGCCCTGGGTTTAATCCTTAGTACTGCAAGGAAGGAAGGAAGGAAGAAAGAAAGAAAAAGAAAGGAAAAATGGAAGAAAGGAACAGAGAAAAAAGAATCAAGATGGAGGGTCATAAAAGGAGCTTTATCTATTGGGAGCAAAGACCCAATTTAGAAAAGAGTTTGAAATGACAGAGAATGGTGAGGATGAGAATCCTGTGTTCTATAACTCACGTATACTCCCCAGTTGTATGATCTGCGTTAAGCCCCTTAAAGTGGGAAGATCTTATATTAGTGGAAGGGTGAAACGGCAGCATCTGTAGCCATACTTGCAGGGAAGGCAGAGAACTCTAAGCATGAAAATAGGAGACAAATCTGAGTGTGGTGGTACACTCCTGTAATCCCAGCACTCTGGGAGGCTGAGGCAGGAGGATCACAAGTAGAAGCCCAGCCAGGGCAACTTAGTGATTCAGCTAGACCCTCTCTCAAAATAAAAAATAAAAAAAGGAAAGGGGCTAGGGATATAGCTCAGTGCAAGGGCCCTGGGTTCAGTCCCCGTGACTACAAAAAGAAAAAGTAGGAGATAAAAGCCAAGACAGAGAGAGGGAGAGAGGGAGGGGAGAGAGAGAGAGTGAGAGTTTAAGAACCTAGGGTCTCTGGTCAAACAAAGAAATGCTGCCTGCCTGAGCCTGTGAGAAGTCTGTTGAATAGCAAAGATAGCTCAGAAGAACACCACAGCAGTTGGTTAATATACCCATGACACCAAGATATTACCAAGGGTATAGAAGGGCCCTTCCAGAACTAGGGATACCTTTGTCCACCTTCTGACATGTGTCCACTCCTTCCAGTCAAGCCCGGGTTACTACCTGTCAATTGCCATTCTGTTTTCACTGAAGAGTCTGTCCCAGATCTACAGCTGATCCCTCTCTCCTTACCTCCCCTAAGTGCTTAGCCAGATGCTGGACCTACTTCACTCACTCTGCTCGTGATGTGGTTCAGTTCCTAATAGATTGTTTTGAGGAAGCCGGCAGTTCCTGTCTTACCAGTATCACAATATGGCCTTTTATAGGATACTCTTGTACTGATTGGGGAATATGGACTGACTGGTTGGGCACCTCTCTCCTGATCTCCCTGAGGGGATGTGGTAGACCTGTTCTAGCATTCCTTTTTACACCCTCACCCACCCCCTTCTCAGACTCCCTTACCTATGCCCTGGTACTGCCGGAAATTATGCTAGTGTCCTGGGGCTCCATGCTATGCCCCTTCTTGGTGCCACAAGTGCACAGCAAGGGCAGTTATGTTAGTCATTTGGGGACCCTAATCTTTGGAGCAGTTGGTGCTTCCTACATCAGAGAGAGCCAACAGTAGCTACAAGCTGTCACCTCATCGTCTACATTATTGATTTAATTCTTACCATCTTGCTATTTGTTTCCTATGTTCTTTCTTTACTTTCTTCTTTTTGTGACTTCTTCTGAGTGGAATTTTTTTTCCCTGTTGTTGGTTCCTTGTCTTTCCCCTCTGTTTAATTGCTTATCTTGCCTAGTGGATTCTTTCTATTGGTGTTTTTGGGATTGTAGTCTTTATTTCTTTCTGAAATATCCTTCAGAACATTTTGGAGGCTGGCTTGGTGGTTATGAATTTCTTCAGGTATTCTTTGTCATGGAAGTATCTTATTTCTCCATTGATTTTGAAAGATAGTTTTGCAGGGCACATCAATCTGGGATAGAAGTTGTTTTCTTTCAGGACTTGAAATACTTCACTCCAAGCTTTCTTTGACTTATGGGTTTGTGTTGAGAAGTTGGCTGTGATTCTGATAGGCTTTCCTTTATAGGTGATTTGTTTCTTTTCTCTAACCACTTTTAATATTCTGTTCTTGTGCTGAATTTCTGGAATCTTGATTATTATATGCCTTGATATAGATTTATTTTGATCATGACTAATCGGAGTCCTATATGCCTCACTTATCTGTATGTTAAATTCTTTTCCCATTCTTGGGAAGTTTTCTGCCATTACTTCTGTGAGCAGGTTTTTCACGTTGTTTGTGCTGTCTCCTTCTTTTTCATTGATTCCGATCAATCTTATGTTGTTCTTCCTTGAATCATCTTGCAGGTGGTGGATTGATTTTTCATGGTCCTTGATATTAAGAAATCTTTGTTAATCTGTCTTCTAGATCTGATATTCTGTCCTCACCTTGGTCAATTGGCTGCATATACTTTCAATAGAAATGTTAATCTCCTGGATATCTGTTTGAATCTATTTCATTCCATTTCCTTCCTATGTTGGACCTTCTTGGTTTCCATCGTTTTCCTAAGCGCCTCTATTTTTTTTTTTTTATCTGTGAATGCTCTAGAGTCACTGTGCAAGTCCTTTATTTTGATCATCTTTTTTTTTTAATCTGAGAGATTATTTGTGATACGATTTTCTCTATAGCCTCATTCATATGTTTTTTTTTTTTTTTTACTTTTGCTGCTACCCTTTCAGAAAATTCAGTTGGGTGGCTTCTGATTTCCTCTATCTTGTTGTTGCCTAGACTTGTCCTGGGTATGCTGGAGGTCTGGGGTTGCATTTTTCTTCTGTGCCTTGTCATTTTCTACTTTTAATTTTAATTTGTTTTCTGTGTTGATGCTTATAAAGTGCTTATGGTAGGTGGCTTTATCGCTAGCATCAAGGTTTCCCTGGGAAATATCTATTCCTCAGAGGCATCCCCTAGGTGTAGCTGGCTCTTGGTTTTTGTGTCTGTCCCAAGATCCTACCTTCCCATTTATTAGGGATGAGAAGTTGCTATCTATTTGGCTCAGCACCCAGTCCTTTGGTACTGGATTATGGTGATGATTATGACTCCAGACAATTACAGTGTTGTCATACAAGGCAGAACAGCTGATTACAACAGGTATGACACCTTGGCTAAAGTAGTAAAATTAGCTATAACAATAGCATCAAGCACAGCCTAGCAATTGACAAACTGTGGTAACTATTAATTTGGTACATTTAACCTGAGAAGCAAGTTCTACAGTTATTTAACAAAATCCAACATAAATCAGGAATTTTTATGCTGTGAATTTTCCCTCAGTAGAGTGATTTTACCCCGTGGGTGTGTGTGTGGTGGATTTAAGAGGGATAGGGGAAAAATAGAGAGATAAATGAAGAGAAATGTAGAAGCAAGGCTGAAGGACAAAATATGATCACCCAAGCTTTGGGAAACTGGAGAAGAGGACAGGAGAGAAAGAATGAAGGAGAAAGCAAAAGATTATTGAAGTGAACCAGAAAGACAAGAGACAATGTTCACTCACATGAAAATATTAAAAAAAATCAAGAAAGGTATTTGAGGAAAGAGAAAAAAATAAGCCAAAGAAACCAAAGCAAACAATAAAAGTAAAAACCTAAACAACCAAAAAAAGATTCCTCTGTTCCCCTTAGTTCTGTGGTAGTGTCCAAGTCACAGCCCGAATCTGTGCTGGGCAACCCCTGCCAAGTCTGCAGTAGATTTAGCGCTGGGTTCAGGCTGATCTTGGTATCTGGATGTGGGGACTGGGCCCATTCTTCAGCCAGCAACTTTCCTTATGTTCCTCAGTGGCCTGCCCACGTCTCCTTACCCTGTGTGTCTCTGCCTCGCTCTCCTAGTTGCTCCGGCACCCTCATATAGAGACAGCCCAGTGCTGTTCCCAGGCCCACGTACAATCAGCCCGTCTAGCCTTCTCTGTTCCACTCCACTGTGTCTCTCTCCTCTCAAGCTGCTGGGAGTAGGTGGGGGGAATGCTGTTGGCTGATTCACTGCCCCTGCTCTTTCCTGTCTCCTGCCATTGGGAACAGGGTGGTGGGGGGTTGTCACGCCATGGCATAAGGCTGCTTAAATCAGGCACCGCTGGGAGCAGGGCAGGATGGGTGGTGCTGTTCTACTCACTACCTTCACCGCAGCCACTGAGGTCCATAACTTTGTTGTTGATAGAAGTTTCAGTTAGTTACTATGGGGCAGGAAAAAGAAAAGAAAAGAAAAGAAAAGAAAAGAAAAGAAAAGAAAAGAAAAGAAAAGAAAAGAAAAGAAAAGAAAAGAAAAAACCTGGCAGCCCATCAGGGAGAGAGAAGCTTCCTGGTCATTCTCCACTGCGTGTGACAGCAAAATTTGCTGCCAGGTTGCAACATCCTCTGTTTGGAGGAGGGTGAAAGAGGCGAGGGCCCTTACATTGGAAATTTATCCTTTGTGACTTGAGTTTGCAACATTGTTGCAGTCTATCAGTTACTTGGGAACTTCTCAGAATGACAATTCCTGCTCTGCCTGCAGGTGGCTTTACCACAGGCAGCCCTGTGGGCTGTTTCACCATTTTATAGAGTCTTATGCCTATGTTTTGTTTGATCTCCAAGTCTCTTATTTCAGATTGATTTTGGCATCAGGATGTATGTCTCTCCCTTTCTTCCAATTACCTTTTTTTCTAGATGATTTTCTCTGAGCTCCAACGTGGCTCCTCCTTTATTCAGCCATGTTGAATCTTGAATGGACTTTTTTGCAGTATTTCTTTTTATCTTCAACTGGCTTATTGTCTATACCTCTGTTTTATTTTTAATGATAGCTCTAGGGTTTAAAATATCCATTTAACTATCATAGTCTACTTTCAAATGAAGTGGTATACTACTTCCTCACATCTCTGTGGTGTTATCATGCATTTTATAGTTACATATGTTATAAATTCAATAATACAGTAAATTTTTTCATTTTTGATGAGAGCAGTCAACACAATGAAAAAATCCTCTCAATCTTTTCAAATTTTTACTGCATTTGGTGCATTTCGTTCTTTTGTACAGATCAGGGTTATTAATCAGCTATCATTTTCTTTGTACTACAGGACTTCCTTTTTATCAGGCTTGTAGGTCAGGACTTATGGTATCAAACTAATTCAGCTTTTGTTCATCAGAAACCCTCTCTTGCCTTCACTTTAAAAAATTAATAGCATTGATTTAAATTTATGTGTGGCAAAATATATCCATTTAAGGAGCTTTAAGAACTTTGATGAATGTATATGTCTGTGTAACCAACAGTGCAGCCAGGATATAGTGAATTTCCATAACCCCTTAAATCTCCTTGTGCCCATTTGCAGTAGACAATTCTCCCCATGTCCAGGAAACAACAACCATTGATCTTTCTGTCACTAGAGATTATACTTGCTTTTTCTAGAATTTCATATAAGGGAAGTCATTCAGTATGTGTATTCTTCTTTTGATTGGTTTATTTTACTTGATAATATTTTTAGATTTATCTGTGGTGTTGAGTGCATCAAAAGTTGGGGTAGATAAAATTCTCAGATCAGTACTAAGATCCCTGTCTCCTAGTGTACATACAACTTCTCCAAATTATTCAATCAAAGACTAATCTAGGTGCTACTGTGAAGGGATTTTGCAGATGTAATTAAAGTTCTAAATCAATTGACTTCAAGATGAGATTATCCTGGATGAGCATGTATTTTAGTTAAATCTACTTTCAAATTGATTGTTCCTAGTATATAAAAATAGCATTGTTTTTATATTGAATTAGTATTGTGTATCCTTAGTAAACTCACTTATTTGTTTTAGAAGGATGTTTTGGTAGGTTCTCCAGGATTTTCTACATATGTTTCTAATAAAAACACTTTGCTTCTTCCTTTATAATCTGAATTAATTATATTTATTTTCCCCCTTTGTTGGGAGGATCCTGCTGGTTGGGATGTCCTATTATTGAATATTAAAAGGAAGCAGTGGGTATTGACATCATTGAATGTTTGGGATGTTATGTGGAAAGTATTGAATCTTTCTCCTTTAAATATGATGTTAGAAGTAGGTTTCATATAGCTCCCCTTTACGAAATTGAAGAAGTGTCCTTTTATTCCTAGTTTTCTGAGAGTTTTTGTCAAAAGCAGGTATTGAATTTTGTTATACAATTTTTCACCTTTGGTGATAATATTCTTTCTCTGTTAATATGATGAATTACAAAGATTTATGTTTTATTGAAATATAATAACCCCACCATAAAATTATTTTAAAGTGTGCAATTCAGTGTATTTATTATATTCACAAGGTCGTGCAAGCATTATGATTTATTTCTAGACATTTTCATCACCGACAGAAGAAAGCCTGTGCCCATTAGTCTCCACTCTCCCCATTTCCCAGTCCTGGCAACCACTAATCTACCTTATGTCTTTGTGGATTTGTCCTGTGCATTTCATCAGTGTGTGGGCCTTCTGTGTCTGTTTTTAAGGTTCGCCCATGTTGTAGTATGTGTCAAAGCTTCATTTGTTCTTTCTGTTTCTCAGTGCTGGGAATGGAACCCATGGTCTCACACATGCTAGGCAAGTCCTCTACACCTGAGATACTTTCCCAGCCCTGCATTCATTCTTTTTATGGCCAAATGATACTGTATTGTGCTGTTATAACACATTTTGTTTATTTATTTATCAGTTCATGGACATTTGGGTTGCTTCCAATTTTTTTGAATTATGAATGATGTTGTTATAAACATTTACATACAAGTTTTCATCTGGAGATCTATACTTACAGTTTTTCATTTCTCTTGAATATATGCTTATAAGGAGAATTGCTGGCTTATATGGTAACTTTTTCAGGAACGGTTAAACTGTTTTCCAAGCACCTGAACCTTTTTACATATCTACCAGCAGTGTATGAGTTTTTAAATTACTTTCCAAACATTTGGTACTTTCCATTTAAAAAAATTATAGCCATCTAAGTATGCACAAAGTGGTGTCTTTCGATTTGCATTGCTCTGGTGGCTAATGATATTACACATCTTTACATGTGAGTATTGGTCATTTATCTTTTGCATGTATCACTATAGTGTGATGTCTTTACTTCTTTTGGAAAGATACCTAGAAGGCCATGCATGTATCACAATAATACGATGTCCTTACCTCTTTTAGAAAGTTGCCTAGAAGGGCATGGCCATGTTTATAGTAGCAGAATTCATCATAGGTAAATCTTGGAAGCGGCCTTTATGTACATCAACAGTCGAATGGATAAAGAAAATGTGGTATTTACACACCATGGAGTAATACTGTACCATAAAGAGTCTTTTGTAGACAAATGGATCCACCTTGCTAAGTGAAATAAATCAAACGCACCAGCTTAAATATCACATGGTTTCTTTTATATAAGAAGCTTAAAGATTAAATAAAGAGAAAAAATAAAAATAGATAATAGGAAGTAGGGAGATAGATCTTTCTCAAAGGGGAATGGGATCAAGAAATGGAAAGAAAGGGAAAGGGAATGAAAAAGTGAATTAAGATGTGTTATGTACACGTACCAACTCCACACAAGGAATGTAAACATTATGTACTGCAAACATGTACAACAAAAGAGATAGAGAATCAAGAGATGGGTGGGGGGGAAAGGATGGAAGAGAAAGGTGATGAAAAAGGAATTAAAATGAGTCATGTACATGCACCAACTCCACAAGGAGTGTAAACATTATGTATTGCAAACATGTCCTAATAAATAAAAAAATAGAAAAATAAATTGGGTATGCATGTATCACTGTAGTATGGTATCTATATCTCTTTTGGGATGATACCTAGAAAGGGAACAGCCAAGCTGATTGGAATTTCTAGTTTTAGTGTTTGAGGAATCTCCATACTGATCTCCTTAGTGGTTATATTGGTTTACATTCTTACCAACAATGTTTTTTCTTGCACCCTGTTATGGTTGATACATTGTGTCAAATTGAGAAGTCTGGAAACTTAACTGAGTAACTCAGCAGCTCTGCATCCTGGGGTGTAGGCTTGGGAGTTTTCTGCTGGGGGAAGGACTGCATTGGTTGTCGGACTCTAGACAGTGTGTGTTATGGCTTGACAGAATATTTGTCTGCATTTTGCTCCTGTCCAGAGATTTTGCCTGAAACTAAGATTAAGGGTGGTGGACTAATTAATCTGGCAGAAGAAATTTCAAGGCAGTCAAATGGTGAGGTAGTGGCATGGCTATTGTTGGGGGCTTTTAGCCAGATTTATGTTGCAATCAAGAGCAAAGAGCCCAGCAGGATGATTTAAAATGTTGTGAGTTTGGCCAGAAAGGAAGCTCCAGTAAAGCTGTGGACTACGAAGATAGAGCTGAGGAGATCTCGATTGCTGAGAAGGAACAGGAGAATATAAAAGATGGCCTGAGGGCATCACAAGAAGCAGCAAGTCTCCACCGTTCACAGCCTCAAAACTGCAAAAGTGAAAGACTTTGCTTTGAGGAGAAAGCCGCAGAGCACCACGTTCCAGAATGATGGCAGCCACACCATGTTCCAGAATGGTGACAGCATAGAAAATTTGTTCCTCAGAATTGGATTCAGAGTGCCCAGCGATTCAGGCACTCAACCCCTACAACCAAGTGAGAGGAAAGCCTGGCCACTGCTCCAGCTGGCAGCAGACCTTGGCATCATCCACGTGGTGCTGGTGTTAGGCACATGAAGAATGAAAGAGTTGTGGTGTTAAGAAGGCTTCCATCCTGATTCAGAAGGCCTGGGAAGCCAGGAAGTGTGCCCCTGAGACTGTGAGTGTGAAGCTGAAGGTGCAGTGGAGACCCCAGAAGTTTGGAGAAGCCAGGAATGTGAATCATCTAAGGAATACTGCAAGCAGGGAGAAAAGCAGGCCTAAGAAAGAAGCCGTTGGATCTATAACCACCAGAAGTGCCATAGGGGTGGAGTCACTCAAGCCCTTTGGAGCTCACAATTTGCCACAGACTGCCTTGGATGCTGCACAGTGAACTACAGGGCTTAATATTTGCCCTGCCAGATTTTGGGCTTGCTTTGGTCCCAATCTTGTATCTCCTTGTTTGAAAGTTTTGGAATGGAAATGTTTATCTTGTGCCATTGAATGTTGGAAGTGTTTAACTTTTCATTTGTACAGGGGCTTGTAGCTAAGAGTTTGCCTTATATCTTGGAGGAGACTTGGGACTTGTACTTTTCAGCAATGCTGAAACTGTTAAGACTGTGGCAACTCTTAGCCATGTACTAAATGCCTTTTGCATAAAGGGATGTGCATGAGTCTATGAGGCCAGGGGTATAATGTCATGGTTCTAATGTAATATAATGTTGATAGACTTAATACTGGTTCCTAAGGATTGTTAAACCTTTGTTGTAATGTTGAAGTTGTGAAATGATAAGAATAAGCATCTTTGTATCTGGAAACTGGTTTAAAGAAATGTGTCTGTTTGCCAAGTTGACAAGGGGTGGATTGTACTGGTAGAGGACATGCCCTTCCACTCTAGGATGTTGTTCATTGTGTCAACTTGAGAAGTTCAGAAGTTTAACTAAGTGACTCAGCAGGGGACCAGGGTCCTCACTTTGTAAACATCCTGAGCCTGTGTAGGAGAAGGGCACGGAGATGGTGTGAGTGTTACACCCACCTGAGGGCAGGTAACTTGCATATAATATAAGGGAGAAAAAGAGGTTTGTTACCTTCCTTTTGTTCTTGTTGTTTTTGCTGTCTTCTGCTGCCTTCAACTGTTGCCCTTGTGCCATGGCACCCTGCATTGGAGCCAGCTGATTATGGACTGAAACCTCCACAAACTGTGAGCTAAATAAACCTTTCCTTCCTTAATTTTGTGCATCAGATATTTTGTCCCAGCAATGAGAGAAAAGTAATGAACACACAGCCTCAGGAGTATTTGCTATTATTTAATTTCTTGATGATAGCCATTCTTCTGGAGTAGGATGGAATCTCAGTGGTATTTTAATCTGAATTTCTCTAATTGCCATTGATATTGAACATTATTTGATGTATTTATTGGGCATTTGTACTTCTTCTAATGAGAAGTGTCTATTCAAGGATTGCCGCAGGACAGCAGTGCTGGTGGGTGGAGTGTAAGTCTGTGCTCCACCCTTTCTCCATTGTCCTTGGGACCATGGTGCCGATGAGAGGGGTGCAAGTCTGTGCTCTGCGCTTCCTCCATTGCCCTGGGAAGGCTTGTCAGCTAGAAGAGTATGGTGGTGCCAGTGAGAGGAGTGTAAATTTGAGCTCCACCCTTTCTCCATTACGCGAGGACAGCAGTGCCCTCTAGATGAGTCATCCTGAGGAACAGACACCTCCTAGGAAAGCCTAGACATCAGTGATAAGGCTATCTAACATTAGAAATCTAAAAGCATCAACACAGAGAGCAAAATAAAATAGGAAATAGAAAATGACAAGACGAAGAAGCAAAATGCAATCCCAAACACCCAGCTCACCCAGGGCAAGTCCAGAACACAAAGAGATAGAGGAAATCAGAAGCTAACAAATGGAACTCTCTGAAATGATAGTAGCAGAATTGAAAAAACAAATGGAAGACGCCATAGAAAAAATAATCTCTAAGGTGCAAAAAGAAATGGCTATCAAAATAAAAGACATTAAAGCAGACACAGATATAGAGGAGCTCAGGAAAATGATGGAAACCATGAATGCCAAACATAGATGAGAAATGGAATCAATGAAACAGATCCAAAAAGAAATGCAGGAGATTAGAAACTCCACTGAAAGTATATGCAGCAGATTGAATGAAGGTGAGGATGGAATATGAGATCTAGAAGACAGAAATGCAACTAGAAACCAGGAAAAGAAAGATATATTAAAAATCATAAGAGACCATGAAAAATCAATCCAACAGCTACAGGATGAAGCAAAGAAGAACAACATAAGATTGATTTGAATCAGTGAGAAAGCTGGAGACAGCACAAAGACCATTAAAAACCTCTTCACAGAAATAATGGCAGAAAACTTCCCAAACATGGATAAAGAATTTGACGTACAAATAAATGAAGCATATAGAACTCCAAATAGCCATGACCAAAATAAATCTACACCAAGGCATATAATAATCAAGATTCCAGAAATTCAGCACAAGAACGAAATATTAAAAGCAACTAGAGAAAAGAAACATATCACCTATAAAGGAAAGCCCGTCAGAATCACAGCAGACTTCTCACCACAAACCCTCAAATCAAGGAGAGTTTGGAGTGAGGTATTTCAAGCCCTAAAGGAAAACAATCTTCAACCCATATTGATGTACCCTGCAAAACTGTCTTTCAAAATTGATGGAGAAATAAGATACTTCCATGACAAAGAACAACTGAAGAAATTTATGACCACCAAACCAGCTCTACAGAATGCTCTGAAAGACATATTAGAAAAAGACAACAAAGATCACAAACACAGGAACACCAATAGAAAGAAGCTGCCAGGCAGGGCAAGTAATTAAACAGAGCAGAAAGACAGGAAACAAACGATAGTGAAACAACATGAAAAAGAAAAGCCAATACATATCAGCGATAGCTATCAACATAAATGGTCTCCACTCACCAATCAAAAGAAACAGACTGTCAGAATGGATCAAGAATCAAGATCCTACAATATCCTGCATTTAAGAAACATATTTAACCCAAAAAGAAATTCATAGACTAAAAGTCAAAGGATGGAAAACAATTCTCCATGCCACAGGAATCTAGAAAAAATCAGGGGTAGCTATTCTATTTGCAGACAATACAAACTTTAAGCCAAAGCTGATCAAAAGAGACAAAGAATGTCACTACATACTCGTTAAGGGAAAACTCCAAGAAGAAGAGATGACAATTATAAATATTTATGCACCAAACACAGGTTCACCCAACTACGTAAAACAAATATTAACTTACATGAAAAACCAAATAAGCACTAACACAAGTGTAGTGGGGGACCTTAGTACCACACTCTCACAAATGGATAGATCAACTAGAGAAAAAATCAACAAAGAAATATTGGAATTAAACCAAGTCTGTGAAAAAATGGACTTGGTAGATGTGTACAGAGTGTTCCACCCCAAAATATCAGAATACACATTCCTCTCAGCTGCACATGGGATGTTCTCCAAAATAGATCATATATTAGCTGATAAAACATGTTTAAGTAAATGCAGAGGAATTGAAATCATCCCATGCATACTATCTGAACATGGCGCAATGAAGCTGGAAATCAATGACAAAGGAAACCACAAAAACTACATTAACATATGGAAATTAAACAACACCCTTTTTAACAACCAATGGGTCACAGAGGAAATTGAAGACAAAATTAAGTAGCATATACAATTAAATGATAATGCCGATACAACATACTGAAACTTATAGGATGCAATGAAAGCAGTCCTATGAAAACAGTTATAGTAATGAAAGCAGTTATAGTAATGAACTCACATCAGGAAAACAGAACGAGCTCAAATAAACAACCTAATGTTGAAACTCAAACTTCTAGAAAAAGAAGAACAAATCAAACTCAATGCTTGTATGAGGGAGGAAATTATAAAGATAAGAGCAGAAATTAATGCAGTAGAGATTAAGAAAACAATACAAAGAAACCATGAATCGAAAAGTTGGTTCTTTGAAAGAATAAATAAAATTGACAACATTAGCCATTAGCCAACCTCATCAAAAAGAGGAAAGAAAAAACACAAATTTAAGCAATTAGGAATGAAAAGGGGAAAATCACAACATCCCACAGAAATCCAGGAGATCATCAATACCTATTATGAGAACCCATATTCTAATAAGATGGAAAACACAGAAGAAATGGACAGATTCCTAGACACAATTGAATTCCCAAAACAAAATCAAGAAGATATAAAAATTCTAAATAACCTGATATCAGCCAATGAAATTGAAAATGTGAGTAAAATTTACAAACAAAGAAAAGCCTGGCCCCGGACGGATTCACTGTTGAATTGTAAAAGAAAGTTAGAAAAGAACTAATGCCACTAATGCTGAAACTCTTTAAAGAAATTGAAAGGGAACCAGTACTTCTAAAGTCATTCTTGGAAGCAAGTATTACCCTGATTCCAAAGCCAGAGAAGAACCCAACAAGAAAGAAAACTACAGGCCAATCTCCCTAATGAGCACTGATACAAAAATCCTTAATAGGATACTGGCAAACAATGCAACAAATCATCAAGAAGATTATACACCATGACCGAGTAGGATTCATCCCAGGGATGCAGGTATGGTTCAACATATGCAAATCAATAAATGTAGTACACCCTATTAACAGAACCAAAGACAAAAATCACATGATAACCTCAATAGATGCAGAAAAATCATTTGACAAAGTCCAACACCCATTCATGATAAAAACCCTACAGAAAATTGTAATAGATGGTCTTTACCTCAATCTGATAAAAGCCATCTATGACAACCCAACAGCTAATATCATGTTAAATGGTCAAAAACTGAAAGCTTTCACTCTAAAATCCGGAACAAGACAAGGATTCCACTGTCACCACTCTTATTCAACATAGTCCTGGAAACTTTAGCCAGAGCAAGTAGACAAGAGAAAGAAATAAAAGGAATAATGATAGGAAAGGAAGAAATTAAATTATCATTATTTATAGATGACATGATACTCTACATAGAAGACCCCAAAAACTCCACCAAAAGACTTCTAGATTTAGTATCCAACTTCAGTAGTGTAGCGGGATACAAAGTCA
The DNA here is from genome assembly GCA_028451465.1 of Erethizon dorsatum. Classification (NCBI taxonomy): domain Eukaryota; kingdom Metazoa; phylum Chordata; class Mammalia; order Rodentia; family Erethizontidae; genus Erethizon; species Erethizon dorsatum. Next base: position 117,533,710 of record CM051842.1, on the reverse strand, counting down.
ACACTCAAAAGTCGTTAGCGTTCCTGTATACAAGCAAGAAAGTCACTGAGAGAAAAATTAGGGAAAGCACACCCTTCTTGATAACATCCAAAAAAAAATAAAAATGAAATACTTAGGAATAACTCTAACAAAGGATGTAAAAGATCTGTACAGTGAAAATTACAGCACCCTAACAAAAGGAGATTGAAGAGGATATCAGAAAATGGAAAGATATCCCTTGCTCTTGGGTAGGAAGAACCAACACAGTGAAAATGGCCATACTCCCAAAACTGCTATACAGATTTAATGCAATCCCAATCAAAATACCATTAACATATCTCACAGATCTAGAGAAAACATTCCTAAAATTCATTTGGATCCAGAAAAGACCTAGAATAGCAAAAGCAATTCTGGGCAACAAAGGCAAGTCAGGGGGCATCACAATCCCAGACCTGAAATTATACTACAAGGCTACTGTGGTAAAATCAGTATGATATTGGCAAAAAAAGGCCTGACGACAGGTGGAACAGAATAGAAGATGCAGACACATCCCCAAACACATTGAGCCACCTTGTCTTTGACAAAGGAACCAAAAATGTTCACTGGAAGAAAGTCTCTTTAACAAATGGTGCTAGAAAATCTGGCTCTCCATATGCCAAAGACTAAAACTAGACCCATATCTGTCACCATGCACTAAAGTCAAAATGGATCAAAGATCTAAATATTAAAACAAACACTAAATTTACTGGACAAGAAAATAGGCAGACATCTCGAAGACATAGGTGTAGGCAGATGCTTCATGAACAAAACCCAGACTGCAAGGGAAGTAGTATGAAGGATCAACAAATGGGATCTCATCTTACTAAAAAGCTTTTGCACAACAAAAGAAATCACCAAGAGAGTGAAAAGACACCCCACAGAGTGGGAAAAAATTATAGCCCTTTGTCCCACAGACAAAGGACTTATATCTAGAACATATAAAGAATTGAAAAAAATCAGACACCCCCAAATTCAAAGACCCAGTCCAAAAATGGGCATCTGAGATGAATACACACTTCTCAGATGAAGAAATACTAATGGCAAGTAAATATATGAAAAAAAGTTCAACATCACTGGTCATTTGTGAGATGCAAATCAAAACAACACTGAGGTTTCATCTCACCCCAGAAAGAATGGCTATCATCAAAAAATCAACTGATAATAAATGCTGGAGTGGCTGTGGGGAAAAAGGAACCCTTCTCCACTGTTGGTGGGAGTGTAGACTGGTACAACCACCATGGAAATCAGTGTGGAGATTCCTCAAAAAACTAAGATTAGAGGTCCCATTTGACCCAGCTATTCCCCTTCTGGTATCTTCCCAGAAGAATTAAAAACATTATACCACAGTGATATATGTGCACCCATGTTCATAGTAGCACAGTTTGTAATAGCTAAATCTTGGAAACAGCCCAGATGCCCATCAACCGAGGAGTGTATAAAAAAGCTGTGGGTTTTTTTATGTGATGGAGTACTACTCAGCCATAAATAAGGATAAATTGGAGACTTTTAAAGGTAAATGGATGCAAGTTGACACCTTACTCATAAGTGAAATAAATCAGACCCATATGTGTAAACATCATATCTCACTAGTGTGAGAACCTGAACAATAAATAGCATCTGAAATGGGAAGAAACTTTTGAAAACAAAAGACAAACTGTGATGGGGAAAAGGGGAAAGGAAGAAAGGGAAAAAGAAAAATATATATGTATACACAAGATAGTTAAGATAGTTATACAGCTAGCTTCCCTTAGTTCCTCGAAAAGAATATTTTGTGATAATGTTGCTTGGACAAGATATCATGCCTATATCTTGTACTCTGAATAGCTACTATGAAGACAGCAATATGCAATATATCAACTATTGTAACTGTTCTACTAACCTGTGTTGAAACTCAGTTTCATTGTTATATTTATCTTTTTTCTCTTTAAAATTAAAAAATAGGACCGGTGAGATGGCTCAGCGGCTTAAGTGCCTGCCTGGAAAGCACGAGGTCCTGAGTTCGACTCCCAGAACCCACATACGAAAAGGGGGGCCGGTGATATCGCTCAGTGGCGCGGGTGCCTGCTGGTGCGCGAGGTCCTGAGGTCGACCCCCGGTACCCACACACAGAAAAAAGATAATAATAAAAAAGAAGTGTTTATTCACTTCAGTTGCCCATTTTTTAATTGGTTCATTTATTTTAGGGTGGGGTCTTTTTTTTGAGTTCTCTATATATTCTAGGTATTAGTCCTTTATTTGGGGTATAGCTGGCAATTTTTTCTCATTCTGTAGGTCGTTTCTTCATTGTGATGGTTGTTTGTTTTGCTGTGCAGAAACTTTTCAATTTGATACATTCCCACCTGTTAATTCTTAATCTTATTTCTTTTGCAATTAAGATTCTGTTCATAAGAAACATGAAATGTGCTGGAAGGTAGGATAGGTAAAACTCTTGAAGACATTGGTGTAGGCAAAGACTTTATGAATAAAACCCCAATCACACAGGAACTATCACAAAGAATCAACAACTGGGATCTCATCTTATTAAAAAGCTTTTGCACAGCAAGAGAAACCACCAACAGAGGGAAGAGACAACCCACAATGTGGGAAAAAATGTTTGCCAGCTGTTCCTCAGACAAAGGATTACTATCGAGAACATACAAAGAACTCAAAAAAATCAGACCTCCCAAATTTAAAGACCCAATCCAAAAATGGGCATCTGAGATGAATAAACACTTCTCAGGTGAAGAAATACAAATGGCAAATAAATATACCAAAAAATGTGCAACATCACTAGTCATTGGAGAGATGCAAATTAAAACAACACTGAGATTTCACCTCACCCCAGAAAGAATGGCTATTATCAAGAAATCAACTAATAACAAATGCTGGAGGGGCTGTGGGGAAAAAGGAACCCTTCTCCACTGTTGGTGGGAGTGTCGACTGGTATAGCCACTGTGGAAATCAGTGTGGAGATTCCTCAAAAAACTAGGATTGGAGGTCCCATTTGACCCAGCTATCCCCCTTCTGGGTATCTTCCCAGAAGAATTAAAAACATTGTACCACAGTGATATATGTGCACCCATGTTTATAGCAGCACAATTTGTAATAGCCAGATCTTGGAAACAACCCAAATGCCCATCAACCGAGGAGTGGATAAAAAATATGTGATCTTTTTATACAATGGAGTACTATTCAGCCATAAAGAAAGATAAACTGGAGACTTTTATAGGTAAATGGATGCAACTCGAGAAAATACTCATAAGTGAAATAAACCGGACACACATATATAAATATCATATTGTCTCCCTGATGTGAGAAACTGAAAGAGTGAATAAGATCCAAAATGTACAATAGATATGGTAAAACAGGAAGAAACTGGTCAAAAGGAAAGAGAAACTTGGATGGAGAATGGGGAAAGAAAGGGAAAAGAAAAAAATATATATATAATAGTTAAGATAGATACACTACTAATTTTGCTTAGTCTATTGAAAAGAAAGGTTTGTGCTAATAATGTTTGGACAATTGAATGCTGATATCTTGTACCCTGAGTAACTACTTTAGAGATAACAATACATAATGTATTAAAAAAAGAAAAAGATTCTGTTCATAAAGTCCTTGCCTATGCCTATGTCTTTAAGAATTTTATGTATTTTATCTTTCAGTAGGTTAAGTCTTTCTGTTTTAATATTTAGATCTTTGATCCATTTTAATTTTATTTTAGTATACAGTGACAGTTATGTGTGTAAATTCAATCTTTGTCATATGTATAGGCAGGTTTCCCAGCACCATTTGCTAAAAGGCTATCTTTCTTCCAGTGTATGTTTTTGGTCCCTTTGTCAGAGATTAGATGGCTGAATGTGCCTGGGGTTGTTTGTGCAGCCTCTATTCTGTTTCATTGATCCACATGTCTGTTTTTGTGCCAGTACCATGTGGTTTGTATCACTGTGACTTTGTAATGTAACTTGAAGTCTGGGATTGTGATGCTTCCTGCTTTGTTCTTATTGCTCAGGATTGCTTTTGCTATTCTGTATCTCTTCCAGTTCCACATGAATTTTAGGACTCTTTTCTCTACTTCTGTAATGAATATTGTTGGTGTTTTAATTGGGATTGCAAAATATATGTATGTATGTCTTGGAAGTATGGCCATTTTGACAATATTGGTTCTGCCTATGCAGGAATGGGATATCTTTCCATTTTCTGGTGGCTTTTTTGATCACCTTTTCAGCAAGCTTTATCTTTGATGTGCTAAAATATAAAAAGTTTTGTATGTAGGTATACATAAAAATCGTCTAGATTTATAATTTTGAAAATACCTTTTCATTTTTTCCACTTTTTTGTTATTATGAATAAACTTGCTCTCTATGTAGGTGAGAGAGAGAGAGAGAGAGAGAGAGAGAGTTGAGAAGATAACATAAGCAGTCATTTCTTGAGAACAAGTGTCCAGAAAGGCAATTGCTGCATTATGCTTCATTTCAAAAGGCAGTTTTCAGACTTTGCCCCAGGGTGGCTCTGTCATTTTATTTATCTTTTATTATTTTTTCTTGTGCTGGGGTTGGAACCCTGGACCACATGCATCCTGGGCAAGTGCTCTACCACCGAGCCACACCCCAGACCTGGCCCTACCATTTTATATACCTCACCATGACCCAATTTTCCTACATATTTGCTAAGTTTTCAAATTGCAACTATTTTTATTTTTTTATTTTGATCAATACATAAGAATATTTTAATGTGGTTTAAATTTGCATTTCCTTAATGACCAATGATATTTTCCATCTTTTCCTATGTTTATTTACCATTGTAGGTTTTTTTCTATGATCACTTCATGTCTTTTGCCAATTTCCTAATTAAATTGATTTTTTATTATTTTGTTTTTTAAGTTCTTAGTATATTATATATATTAGATTTTTGTCAGATGTGTGATTTGCAAATCCTTTCTCCCACTCCATAAGCTGTATTTTCATCTTTTCAAAGCCTCTTTCATGGACCAAATTTTTTAATATGGATGAAATCTAATTTATCTCTTTTATGGATTGTGCTTGTAGTATTAAATAAATCTAAGAACTCTTTGAGTGACTTTGTATCTCAAAGATTTTCTCCTGTTTCCCCTAAAAGTTATATAGTTTTGCATTTTCATATAAGTTCTTAATGTGTTTTAATTTGTGTTTAAAGTGTGAGTCTTTTGTTAAGATTCATTTTTTGCCCTAAGGATTTCCAATTGTTCCAATACCATTTGTTAAAAATTCTATTTTCCTCTACTGAATTGCTTTTTCACCTTTGCCAAAAATCAATGGGCATATTTGTGTGTGTGTCTATTTTTGGGTTCTGTGTTGTGCTCCATTGATCTGTGTGTCTATCACTCTGCCAGTACCACACAGTTCTGATTACTGTACTGTAGTTATGTAATAAAGCTTGAAATTGGGTAGATTGATGTTTCCCACTTTGTACTTTTATAAAACTGCTTTTAGCTATTCTAGTTCTTTTGGTTTTTCATATATCTTTCACAGTAATTACTATCTAATTCTGGAAAATATTTTATAGGTATATTGTCTATATCTATCTGTTCATGTATCCATCATTTATTGACCTATTATGTTATATATGGTCTCTATATTTACAGAAAATGTTTTGTGTAGATTTTGATAGGAATTGCATTAAATATGTGTATCAATTTAGACAGGCTTGACATCTTTATTCCTCCAATTCATGAACATACCATGTCTATTTACTCATATTTTTTTTGTTTCTCTCATTAGCATTATTTAGTTTGAGCATACAATTCATTTACATACTTTGTTAGGTTTATAGCTAACTCCTTCACTTTTTAAGCAACTGTAAGTGGCATTACATTATTTAATTTTTATGTCCACTTTTTCTTGCTGATACATAAAAATACATTTTTTGGTGTTACTGGGGTTGAACTCAGGGCTTTTACACTAAGCTACATTCCCAGCCTTCCTTCTTTCTTTCTTTCTTTCTTTCTTTCTTTCTTTCTTTCTTTCTTTCTTTCTTTCTTTCTTTCTTTCTTTCTTTTTCTGATTCTCTTTCTTTCTTTCTTTCTTTCTTTGACAGGCTCTCACCAAATTGCTAAATTGCCCAGGATTGGCTTGAATCCACAATCCTCCTGACTCAGCCTCCCAGAGTGCTGGGATTAGAGGCATGAGCCACCAGGCCTAGTCAGTTTTGGATTTTGTGTGTTGATCTTGTACCTTGCAACTTACTGATGTCACTTATTAGTTTTATGAGATTTTACTGGTTCTTTAGTGTTTTCTTTGTAGGTGTATCAGTCAGGGTTTACTAGAGAAACAGATATAACACAAGATATACAAATGTATGAGAAATTACAAGATTGGCTTACAGTGGTCAGCCACAGAGTTGGATGAGGAAGTGTGCAGAGGGTGTCTTCACACTGGAGGATGAAGGGTTCAGTCCAGGGTCTGGAGCTCACTGCAGTGTTCCGTGCAAGTCTGTATCAGGAGGCCGATGGGTCTGCAATAGAAGGCTGACGAGTCTACGCTGGAAGGCTGAAGGATCCAAGGCAGAAGCCAAAGAGTCTGCATTGGAAGCCAGGAGACAACATCCAAGCTGAAGGCAAAGACTGGAGCTCCTCCGAAGAATGGAAGAATAGAAGCCCCTCCATCCTTCCTCATTTTCCTTTTATACCATCCAAGCAATGAGCTGCCCTAGGGTGGGTCCTCTACACCCTAGTGTGTAGTATTGTTGAGCCAATTTAGTTAAGCTTCTAAACTTCTCAAGTTGACACAATCAATCAACCACAGCAGTAGGCAATCATTTTATCTGCTATTAGAGATTGTGTGTTTTTTTTTTTTGGTTTCTGTTATGTATACCTTTTTATTTTCTAGTCTTGTCTTACTGTGCTAGCTAAAACTTCCAACATTATGTTGAATTAGTATGCTGAGAATGGATATCCTTGCTTCATTGCTACTTTTAAGAACAAAGTATTGTTTTTCCATTTTAAGAATAGAACTATCTTGGGTTTTTTTTTTTTAAACAGAAATACTATTTATGAAGTTAAATCCTATTCTCCTGAGATTTTTTTTTCTTTTCTAATATAATCTTGGTTGGGGTTAAGGGTGTGACTTTGTGGTAGAGCACTTGCCTATCATGCACAAGGCTCTGAGTTTGATCCCCAGCACTGAAAAAAAAATGGGCTGGAGATGTGGTTCTGTGTTAGTACAACCCTGGGTTGAATACCCAGTACCATGAAAACAAAAACAAAACAAAACAAAAACTCTACTAATATATTCTTTGTTTCTTTAAAAGAGGCTTTTTATGTGAAAAATGTTTTATGAAGTAGCCAATTTCTCCAAAATATGTTGAGCTATTGAGCTGTTAGTAAGCAGAATATCTGAGTTATTCCTCAACAATTGGTTGTGTTTAGTCATGAAGAGTAGGTGCTGTTATGGAGTGCCTTGAATTAGTATTCTTCAAACTTGGTGTCATAGTTGGAAACCTTAAAGATTCTGGAAGAAAAATAGATCACTAATTTAAATTATTATGATGATGTGATTGGAAGGAGATTCACTATAGGGTACAGTACTATTTTTAGTGAGGAATTATGTAATCACCAGATTGAAGTTATGGCAACGGAAAGAGAGCAATTTGAAAATTAGTACTAATGTTGTAGTATACTACAGACATACATATGGGCTATGGGTGGTGTGTTGCTTTTTCAAATTATCTAGGGTATCCTACATCTTTTCCTAGATACTAGGTTTCCTAGATACTACTATATTGGAGCATGCTATAGTAAATCTGGATCCTTCAAAAGTCTCTGTAGAGTTTAAGCAGTATGTTGAAAAGTTAATGGGCATAAAAATATCCTTGCATAGGAACAATATTTGAGGGTAGGCCTTCCAAAATGAAGGCTAGCCTTTTATTCTGTGCTTTCTATTATTGTTCTTGGGTATATCTGACTTTCAGTCTTACACCAGCATGGTAGTTATTTGTTTACTTTCTTCCTTTACTACATCATTTTGGTTAATTAGAGTTGGAAATGGCCGGCCTTGCAGTTATTGGTTTGGATAAACTGCCCAAGTTAAGGCAGATAGTCTAAATTAAAAAATAAAACAATGGAAGTCCTAAAAAACACCTGGTAATTTTGGGCTGTCTTATAAAATAAAGGATTTCATGAATGTGGTCCATCAACCATTGTACTAGTGTGTGATGCATAGTAAGCACTTAGCACTACTTCTAGAATGAATAGCTGGTGCAGGCTGAGCTTCTGGGTCTGCCTTAGCTGTTCTCAGCTCTGGAGTTTGAGGAAGTATCACCTCAATGAAAGCCTTGGTGTTGAATACTCTAATTCCCATACAGTGTGGGTGACTTCATGCTGAGCTAACCTCTTGGAGAAGTATGTATTGAGATGGATGCTCCCAAAGTCAGGGGGGTCTTCTGCAGCTAGGATGGTCATTACTGTGTAGCTGGAGGCATTGTTCTTTTTAGTATAAGACCATTGCAGGCTGGTGATAGTGCCAGAGAAACGAACTTGGTATAGGAAAGAGAATTAGAGGGGGAAAAAGGATCTTCATCTACTGGGCAGTTACATTTATGGTGGGAAACTAAATTGGTTCTCCTCAAAATTGCATGTTTCAACACCTTGAAAATAGTATCTATATTATATACTGGGAGATTGGACAAGATTATTCAAGTGGCGCACATGTTCTAGATTACCAGGTCTTCATTTTCATTCCAAGGGCTGAGAGGATCAATATTTCATAAGCCTATAATCCAGTAAGAAGTGTTATCCAAGAAACAAATCTCTTCCCCTTATTGAATTCAGTTACTGGGCCAACTAGAACAGCGACATAAGGAAAAAACTGTGTGTAGAACTTGATAACCACCAGTAATCTCAAGATAAACTTTATTTATTTATTTATTTATTTATTTATTTATTTTTGTGGGTACCGGGGGGTCGACCTCAGGACCTCGCGCGCCAGCAGGCGCCCGTGCCGCTGAGCGATATCACCAGCCCCTTTTTCGTATGTGAGTTCCGGGAGTCGAACTCGGGCCCTCGCGCTTGCCGGGCAGGCGCTTAAGCCGCTGAGCCATCTCATCGGCCCAAGATAAACTTTAATTACCTGGAGTGTCCCTAAGTTTCATGTGATTGATGCATTATAAAACATCCTGTGCATATCTTGACTATGCAGAATGTATAGGACATGGTCCTATACTTGTGTTACTTGTGAATTTTCAAGTAGACATGCTTAAGGTTATTCCAATAGTTGTGGTATGTCAGATGGCCAGGAAATGCTGTGATCTTATTATTGTGAATGAAAATAGAACACTATTAAAGTATGTAAGGGCTGGTGATATAGCTCAGCAGCATAAGCGCCTGCCTGGCAAGCATGAGGTCCTGAGTTCGACTCCTGGTACCTGCATATAAAAAACAAAACAAAACAAAACCTGAAAAAAAAAAAACCATTAATGTATGTAATGATTTTATGGTTACAAGGTCATATAAAATTTTACATACCAGTTTCTGAAAATATATGGACTCTTAAATAAGGCAAACAATAGAAAAATATTGCTGGAGACATCTGGTCTACTATATTCCACGCATTACTTTAAATCATGCTGAAGACGAACTTCTAGTTTTATTTTAAAAATAGTTCAAAAATTTTCTAAAATAAAAATAGCTGAGTAGCACAGAACCAAGTGCTCAACATATAACTAGTCACGTGTATGACTAGTCATTTTGGAAATGTAAATTTAAGTCGTAGTGAACTGTAACTATAAACACTTTCGTGACTAAAATTAAAAAGACCCCAAACTCCAAGTATTGACAATTATGTGGGGCAATTGTAATTCTCATGCATTGTAGTTGGAATGTAAAACGGTACAGCCCCTTTAGAAAATAGTTTGTTAGCTTCTTATAAAATAGCATACATTTTTCTTATGACCCACCAATAGAAAGAAAACATACGTCCACATGAAGAATTGTACATGAGTGTTCACAACAGTTTTTTTGAAAATAGACAAAACCTGGAAACAACTCATTTTCATCAAAGGATAATTAACAAAATTTATGATATATACATAAAATACTGCTTAGTAACACAAAGCAATACATTGTTGCTCTATGCAAGAACATGGAAGAATTACAAGAATGTTAAATTAAAGAATATAGACACAAAAGAGTATACATAGAATAAGCTGCCGTTTATGTGAAACTCCATAAATGGTAATTCTATTCTAGGTGGCAGAAGCAGATTAGTACTTGCTTGAAGCTTGGAGGGGGAGCTTGTTCACTGAGGTGGGTACAAGTAAATTTTGGGTGGTGATGATGAAAATATTTAAAATTTAGATTTTGGAAATCGTTCCTTCCAGGAGCTGTATGAACTTGTCAGAACTCCTTATAATGCACACTAAAAAATGTTTTTATTATATGGAAACTATGTTTCAAAAACTGATTTTTTAAAAAAAGGCTATGGTTTGCTAAGATAGGAAGGTCCTTAATACACGTAGTTGTCAGTTTATACTGTGAGGCTGCAATAATGTCTGAAAGAGGCAAAACTCTTCATTTATTTAGGTAGGACTAGTACAGGCACCTGATATACTGCTGCCACAAGTTGTTATCTCTACATTGTTAGAAGCACTCGGCCTTAGGCTTAGAGGAGCACATAAGCACTTGACATAACTGTGGGCACCAGGTTCCCAGGTTAATCATATTCCCCCTCCCCAGGTTAATCATATTCACATGCCCTTCTGCCTTTATTTCTGAAAATGGCTTCTAGTAAGTGGTGTATTTATCTAGACTTCCAGGTAAGGAACTGACAGATAGTGTAAAGTCATAGTGAACATGACTGGAAGTTCAGGTTGAACTCCAAAATAAGAGAAAGAACATAGATTTTCTTGGGGATAGCAAAGCACATGTATTTCCATATGTGAAGGTGGTAGCTATGAGCAGTAACACACTAATACTGTTTTATTTTGCACATTGTCTTATGAACATGTCAGTTCAATGACTTCTAATCCTTCTAGAAGATATGTATGAGAGAAAATCCATTTATACCAGGATAATCTTGGGATCTGGTCTCCAGTGTACAGTCCAGAGTGTACCATCCAGAATTCTCTAATATGAAACACCCTTCTCACTGGCCTTTGTAGGTAGGAGTAAAAGCTGAGCCTCACACCCTCACTCTGGCACCCTGATTAGCATGCAAAGGAGCGTCTTGTGATGTGATGGCAGCTCCCCTTTCATACATTTTCAGAGACTGTGTCCACGAAGCCAGTGGCGCAGATGCTCCTATTTCTCTAGTTTGGAAGACGTATTCATGTTCACACTCTGAAGTTTATTATTTCTGAAATAACAGTAAGACCCCGATCAGTCTGTGTTGAAGTTTCTCCCTGAGGCTTGCTGAAAATACAGACTGCAGGGCCTAGTTTTTCCATTAAATAAGTGGTACCATAGGCTGCCCTATCACTGGTTGGGTAATTATATATATTAATCTTCCATGCTCTGCAATAATTTGAAGTACTTGGAATCCTCCAAATCTGTGGTTGCATGTTGCTGGTGAATTTCCACAGAAATGGAAGTGAAAAGACAGCGATGCTGATTGAAAGCAAAATTTCCCAACTCTGTTCTAACTGTGTCCCTGTATACATAAGGATGGACACTAGAGGACACCCTTGTGCTGTCAGAAGTTGAGAGCTGTGGGTGTGAGCACAAGCCACAAGCAACTGTAGCATGCAGGTGATTTTGCCCAGTCTCCTTAGAGATTTATCAGTTGGTTCTACTGGGGCCTAGGCTGTGAGAGGTGACATTAGGAAAAAGAATAAGTACTCATTAGGAATTCAGGCTGTGGTGGCCTAGCTTTCTAAGGCAGATCTCACCTGTGTCATGGGTATGAGAGAGGTTATTAAAAGAGCAACCAAAAGAGAGATATACTTGCACCTACCAAATCTATATTTCTAGATTTTTGTTCTGAGCCTCAACATATATACAACTGGCTACTGGATATATCATCACCTGAGTATCCCTCAGATGCCTTAAACTCAGTTTCTAAACAGAATTAATATTTTTCTTTCCTTTCCCTATACTCTCTTCCCACCCCCAACTCTGCCTCATACACCTGTGCACTTCCCAGCATTCCCCATCTTAGTGGATAGTGCCTCCTGGTGTTCAAGTCATCAGACTGGTGTTACCATCTATGACACATTGTTCTTCCTTGCATCTTCTTTTTATCCAGTTACCCTGTTCTGTTAATTCTATTTCTTAATTATCTCTCAGATTTGCTCAGTTTTCCAAATTCCCCAGTCCTGCCAACTACCTTGTCTTGCCTAAATTGCTCTAATAGCCTTATAGACTTTCTTCTAATATGTAGGGTTGACCCCTCCCATTCATTCTCCGTCCTGCAATCAGAGCCCAAAGTCTATGTCACTTCTTTGCCTGAAACTCATGGATCTCTTAGCCTTCAGAATAGTGTTTAAATGCCTTACTATGGAATTCATTTATGTTACTTTGGGGCATCTATTTTGCACTATGAAACATTTTAGGGAAATTGGGGATAAACCCATGAACAAAGCATGCACAGTCTTTGATGCCATGGAGCTTAACTACAGAGTCATAGCATATACTGAGCTTCCTTGTATAGTGCTGCAGAAGGCCTTCCAGGATCTGGTTCCTGCTCCTTGTTCCAGCCTGTGATCCTCTCTTTCCCTCTCCTCCCTATTTTGTAATCTCCTGACCATTCCTTCAGACCAGTGTTCAGCTGAGCAGAGCTCCTTGCCGTTTGCACATGCTTCTCTTCTTTTACACCTTTATGCTGTTGGACAGGCTCTTTTCTGTCCACATGCAATGCCTGCCACGACTTCTTCATTGGAAAAATTTTATTCTTAAAAACTCGTTCCAGATGTTACGCTTTACAGAAAGTCCTCCTTGCTTACCTTCGTCTATGCCTGTGTTAGGTGGTGATGTAATCCAAGAAAATCCTGCGTGTTCCTGTATCACAGAATTTCCACACTGTATTGTAATTGCTTACTTTGTCCCTCCCTTCTCTGTGAGAAGCTTACCAATGGAGGTCTTACCTCAGAGTATAAATAGAGGACTATGTTAAGCTGCTCATGTTTTTGGACTCTCAATTTCTTTGTTGCCAGCTAGTAGTGGGACTTACCCTACTCAAGGTCTTTACTGCAACTGTAACTTGTGAGCCTTTGTTCAATGTCTTTCATTTCCAGCTATGTCCTCCAACACTATTCTTTAAAAAGCAAGGGATAGAACAACAAAAAGCTGCAGGGATGGTTCATGTGCCTGCCCTTCAGTATTCCATGCTGGTATACTTTTTCCAACTATCAGAAATTGAACAATATTGATGCAAGGACTGACAAGTCGCACTATCTTATACCTGACTTTCTGGACCAGCCCTGAGGGGACCCAGTTATTCTCTAGTTTGGACTTATAAGGAGACATATGGTCATTTGCTTTGCTTAAGACACTAGTGATTAAAGCATTCTTTGCCACTTCAGTTATGGTGTCATACCCTTTGGCTTATTTGTAGTTCCAGTTATATTTTAGTATTTCTCGCATTGTGTTCCATCAGATCTTCTGCAAATGGGACAAAATTATACTGGGGCATACTCAAACTCCAATGTGTATCTTCACCCCATCTTTTATTCTAGTTGATTTCATCTAGTTCAAATATTAGTGTAACCAATTTCATGTGTGAGATCAGATATAATTTTTCAGTATTCACTTAGTTGCACTTATGAGGTCCAGCTCCTCTGCTGTTGGTGTGAACCTAGGGCCAGTTGGCTAGTTGGTCAATTGGGGGAAGGTTCCCCCACTGTGTATCCTGGAGCATGCAGGTTATTTAAAGCACAGTGGCTTATTTAGCAATATCTACAATGACTTAGAATAACTCCAGCAGAGAGAATGCAGGGTAAGCCTGTGATACTATGAAATAAGCCCTGAAAGAGATAGCATGAACACTGAGATAATAATAAAAGTGTTAAGAGTAAGAAGAACAATGGAAACAGAACTAGTTTCCATCTATGTATCTACTACGTACCAGGAAGCATTGAAACAACCTACCTCTATACATATTTTCAGTATTTCCTTTAAACCTCTCAAGAACTCTGGAGAGTAGATATGATCCTTATTTTAGAGAGGAAGAAACTGAGGTTAACTGAAGTTAACTATGCTAAATCATGCAGATCTTAAGTGGTGTAGCAGGGGTGAGAACCTGGGACTCCAAAGTCCATGCTCTTTCCATTATCCTGCTCAACTTTCACGAATACGTTAAAAACTTTAGACGCATTTAGTCCTGAAAGTTTGTCTCTTGGTTTCTGCCAGAGGATGGATCACTTGTCAGCTTCAGAAGTAAATAAAGATGAAGAATCTGCTAGGAAGAAATATGACAAATCAAATAAACTAAAATCTCATTTACTCACCATGTTTCCTCAAACTTATCCTCAATTAAATGTCTCTGCAGGTCTCTAATCCCTTTCCCTTCGGTGCCCACTTCTGAGCCTTTCTTCAAATCCTCTCATCTCTGCTATTAGAATAACCTCTTAAATAGCTTCTGTCTGATCTTCTCTCCTGTAATTCCACACTCCACAGATATTCTCTTGTGATGTTTTCAAAACACAGGTCTGATAAAGGGTTTTGCAGCTCAAAACCCTTTAATGGATTTCCATTGCCAAAGCATATGAACATATCAATTATTGGTTGTCGATTAACTTTTCCACCCTCATACACTGTGCTCCTAGCTATAACAAACTCTTGTCACTTTTCAAGCACAGCGTGCTCTCTTGGGACATTGGAGTCTATTCCTATTTCAATTTCATTTGAATTAATTCAATTCTTTTCCTACACACAGATCTTATTTAGGCCATCTTTTCCTACATGCAGACTGCTAAGCATTACTCAGATAATGATCTCCCATCTATGTGGATTTATGCCTCTGCATATTTATGGCCTCCAATTTCGCTTGGACCCTCTGTGCTATCTGATCATCAGATGTGTTCCTAGACTGCTCTTTCTTGCTGTTCAATAGCATGTTAAAACTTCCTCGAACCCCCTCCCATCATCTACTCCATCACTTCCACCTTCATTTGTAGTACTTGACCTTGGTGCTACTCTAGAAAATAGAAGTCACAGGGGGTGGAACTCAACTTTCCTGTCTCCTTCTGCCACAAACATGTATGTATTTGAACCATTATTGGCTCCTTCCCTCTTAGGTCAGCAAAAAAGCATCCCTCAGTATTCCTAAGATTATCTACCCACGCTCTGAATTCCATTTACTCCCACCTTGTCTGGAATCAGAATATTTATTTTATTTTACATTTAACATCTCAGTCCTTTTTTTTTTTTTTACTGACCTTTTTCTATATGCTATAAACATGTTCAAAGTCACCCCCCCAGTTTGTTCTCTGGCTATCACTTCCTATCAGTTTAATGTCCTAAAAATTGTAGTGGTTATGGTTTAGATCTAAAATATCCCTCCAAAGTCTCATGTGTTTGGAAGGTGATTGGATGTTGGGAGTACCATATTTATCAGTGCATTGATGCGTTCAGTAGCTGAATGTGTTCTTGACAGGTGGGATCTGGTGGGATGTGGGTCATTGGGGGCATCACCTGGAAGGCTACATTTTTGTCCCCAGCTCCTCTCATCTCCTGCTTCTTGGCTGCCACAGGTTGAACAGCTTTCCTCTACCATGCCCCCCACCATGCCATTTCTGCCTTGGAATCTTGTACCCATGGACTGAATCCTTTGAAAACCATGAGCCAAAATAAACCTCTTCTTTTTAAGGTTTTGGTTGTTACTATTTTGTCCCAGTAATGGGAAAGTGACTAATAAATAGCCTTCACTAATCAGAAAGGGTCTGTAAGAAAAGGAGTTAGAAATTCAGAAAGTAATATGTGTTGATGAAGCTGTGGATATTTAGGGGAGGATTAAGTATATGTTAGGGAGGGGTAGAGAAAGGACTAAAGGAAAACAGTGAAAGTGTTAAGAGGAGCAAGGAGCAGCTGGGGTAAACTAGTGGTTACTGAAGGAAAAAGACAATGGGGGGTTGCTACCTGAGACAACTGCAAAGTAGCAAGGTGGGAGTGAGACACTCTTAAGAAAGTCAGTACTACAGGCTCCCTGAAGATGGAGTCCCAGTCACAGAATTAGGAGGACTAGCGACATGGGTAATAGAAATTTAGACTGATCAGTGAAGAATATTATCGGTTTGCTCCATTCTTTCTTCTCACCTTTAACTCGTTTCTCCATCTGGCCCTGTGCTTTCCTTCTGCCACTGAGGAGGAAGCCCCCTCCTCCCGTCCTGCCAGATCTAAGCATTGCATGTGCAAGGCTAGCTAATTGTAGCTCTTCTTGCTTTTGAAGGATCTTGCTTCAGGAGATATCCTTGTATTTCATGCTACAAAGTTTACCCGATATTTTCAATTCTGTTTCCCCTTTTCTTCTCCCTCTTTCCAGGCGCCTGGGCTTCTTTCTAATGCAAATATATATTTTCTACTTGTTCCAAGATCTTTTTCTTATACAAAGGACTTTCTAATTCTAGAAATATCTATCCCTTAATACTGGTAAATTTGAGATCTATCTCATTTCCCACCTCCCTTTTCTCACCAAATTTTACTAAAATGTAATCAATATGGTTTCTTATACATTTTTACCTCTACTATCTAGCTTCTGCCCATTTCAGTTTATGGTAACATCTTGTTTGAAGGTTTCCAGTAACTCCCTTATTGTCAAATTGAATGCTTCTCAGAACTTATCTTCTCCACATATCTTAAATATTTGGCATTGGTAATCACCCCCCTCCTTCTATAAAATTTTTCTATCTTTGGCTTCAATAATATTTTATTCTCTGGATTCTTCTCCTAACTCCCCTACAATTGCTTTTACTCTTTAATCTGCTTCTTTTTCTTCCTTCCACGTAAGTGGGTATTCTGCATAGATACTCCTTATGATCTTTTCTCTGACTTGGGTGTGGTGATTCACAGACCCCCTACAGCTTCAAGCATCACCTCTATCTGGTTGACTTCCAATATTTATCTGTATATCCAACATCTCAGATATGGATTTTCATGTATTTGATAGATGTCTGGACTTGGATGGCTTTCAAATGTTTTCTATTCAGTTTTATTCAAAGCTGAATCTATTTGCCTTTGACTAAAGCCAGCGAGCTTCTTTCTTTATTTGATTTTTTTAGAGTATTTCTCACTTCCTAGTCACCCAAATAAAAAAAAAATTTGGATTTATCTTTGAACGCATCCATTCTTTTAGTAAAGATTTCAAAGTTTACTATATTAGTCCTGTTTGTAAAGTGTGCCCTGTCTTATTCTTTACTATAGAATGAGGTAAAAACTTCTTTGGTTAGCAATAGAGTTCACAAAATGCTTTACCTTACCTTCCCTGTTGTATGTCACTTGCCCCTCATCAATCAGTCAATAGAAACTGGTCATTCTGGAAATATGTACTATGCCAGACCTTTAAACTTTTGTTATTTTTCTTGCCATTTAGTTTATGATCATATTGCATCCCACATTTTTGCTTGTTAAAATATTACCTTTGCTTTCAATACTAGCCCAAAGTCTTCCATCTTAAAGATGAGTTCCACATTTCTTCTTACCCATAAAAATTGGTCTATTTCTTCTATAACCATAACATACAATTACTTGCTTACACTACTTGCCAATTTTTCACATGAAGTGGTGAGTTTGAGTTTTTTGCCATTGAAAAGGAGGAAGAGACTACAAAAGAGGGATAAAATCTTTGGTTTAACATTATCATGCAAATGTCTGAGAGACAGGAGATCTGAATTGGAAGAGATGAGCAAGGCTGTTCACTTAGAGAGGAGAACAGCTTGGATTTGCAAGTTAAAGATGCAGTGCCCTTTCTTCATTCTTTATATAATAAAGTGGCTTAGTAGTAGAGAGACTTTTCAATTATATCTCAGAAAAGAGAACAGAGCCAGAGATAATTGGAAATTGACCAGTGAAGCGAATACTTAGAAAATTGCGTGCAAAAATGTACACCTGAAGAAAGATTATTTGGAAGCATATGCTAACACTTTACAATATGCTTACATAAAAGGGAAGTGATCCAGTAAGACTGACAGGATTTATATGCAAGAGACAGTAGAGTTCCTACATATAAAATGAAAGATAGCACTTTTTCTAGTCATGCAGTGGTAATAGCTGAAATTAATTTCTTAAAAGCCTGGAAATTTGGCAGAAGTAAGTGGAAGATGAGCAAATTCATATAAGTAAGGGAAGGTATTGAAAACGATGAGAAATGGTCAAGGGAAGAAGAACCCAGCTTTCATTTCAAGCTGTCAGAGAGGATTGGTACAGACAAAAATAATTTAAAGAAAGCTCTCAAGGAAAGAAATGAAGCCGTATGCTTTGAAGAGAAAAATAGATATTTTCAATTTTTGAACAAAATAATAGAAAGCATGGATAAAGAACAAAGAATTCAGAACAGAAATAGGGAAAATCTAAGAGTCACTGACAAATGTCTGTAATAGACTGGGAGTCAGGGTAATATGGGGAAGCAGCAGAGCCAAGGGCGGCTATGAGAAGAGAAGGAGTTCGCCAAGCATTTGGGACACTATAGCAGATAGGCTAAAGTGACTTCAAGTCCATTATCAGAGTTCTTTATGGAGCTATAACACAGGAAAGGGTGTAGGCTAATACTGGGGTACGCAAAACCAAGCAGAAAACAAAAAGTGACTCAGCAACAGACTTCACAGCTCCAAATGTGAGTGAACATCATGCAAAAGGTGTTGATGAGGAAATCTGGATCTGCAGCCTTTATGGATACAACACAGTGGTAAATCTAGCACCTTTGGGCCAGACATCGGTTTTAGTCCCACTCATGCTATTTAACCAACTTCAACTGCAGGCAAATCTTTTTAGCTGCCAGATTTTTGAATTTCTTATTTGTAAAGTGACTTTACATTGCTGTAAAGCTCAAATGAGATGATATTTATGAAAATATCTTGATTAAAATTTAGATATTATTATGTCAAGACTTTTTGGATAGGCTGAGTAAACATTTATCTGTGGGTTTCTGTGGTATAAGGGATACAGAGGAAATGGTCAATATGATAAAACAAGAAGGGTGAATAATATTGGAGCAAAGAAAAACTTAGAAACTGAATGTCACTGATATTTCTAAACAATGTTTTTAGAACTGTTCCTATTAATTCTCCCAGTGGCATGATTCACGATGTGTGAGACCTCTGAAGGCAGACTAAGGGAGTGCCGGGGGATCAGTGAACTTCAAATACCATGCAAGGAGTCAGAGGATATTTCACATCTTTAAATAAAATATTGTGTTTGAATAAAGTAAAATTTTATGTACAGTACAATGCTATTCTGGTCAGAGAAGTACATGTAGTACATGTAGTACATGAATAAACCCTGTACACTCCATTTTTCTCTGTGCTGATAGGATGTTAGAAAAGAACTGAATGATGTTAAGATTGAGATCTCCTTACCCTGGAGGTCCATTGTATCTGTGCTAGAGACCCCACTTCTGAAAAAAATCTATGTTAAATGTATATGAAATTGCATGTAAAAATGACAAAAAACAAGGGGAACTCTACAATGCAGGCTTTCTCCAAATCCCTAATGCTACAGCCCATTTCAGGTCCATATCAACTCTCAGATTAATGTAATGATCTCCTAATTGGTGCAGTATCCAATCTTATACCTTTTCAATCAATTCTTCACATTTACTGTAAAAGTGATGTTTCTAAAACAGAATCCTTCACCTTTTATTGGCTTGCTTGAAAACCTTTAATGGTTACCAACCAGCTATTGTAGGAGTCAGCAGATTTTTCCTGTAAAATGCCAGATAGCAAATATTTCAGAATTTGTAGAATTTTTTTGCCTTTTTATATCTCTTAAAAATCTGAAAACCATTCTTAGCTTGTGGGTTGTACAAGTCAAAGGCTGGATTTGATCTTTCAGGGTGCAGTTTGTTGACCTGTAGAATATATCAAGTGCAAGATCCTTTATGGAGCGTACCAGTCTCCCACCATTCTGGCCTATTGCTTTTTCTCAAGTTTTATATGTTGCCAGAAAAACTTCTTATACCCTGTTGCAATTATATTGAATAGTTGGCAGTATCTGAAAAGTACACCAGTGTTTCATACCTCTACTCTCTCACATCACATCCACTAAAATTGTCCTCCTTCATCCAACTGGTAACCTTTCCAAAGGCTCTACTAAAACTGTCATCTATTATATTAACTATTTCCTTATTGGTGCAGTTAGAACTGGTCTTCAACTTATACAAATGTAGATCGTAGAATCTGTGCTTTACTGGGCTTATTTGTACCCCAACTCCAACGTGAGCCTCTCAAAGGCAGAAAATGTCGTAGATGTATTTGTATCCCTCAGAGTAGCCACTTGGTAAATGTTTATGAAGTCAGTGTCCCCAGGAACAGTGTTATCAAGTCATGCAACACTAGCAATTGCATAAAAAGTAATGAATCAGCAGTCCTCTGAATCATGAGGGAACTGCACACAGAGGCAAGTTATTACTTTTGTAGTCTGTAGAAAAGTTCTGAGTCTTGCTCTTATACCTTGCTATGGTACTTTCTCATATACCCACAAAGGCGAGAGGGTGGTTGCAGAGGCCCTCAAGGCAGATTGTTATATTTTTGTAGTAGCAATCCCAGCTAGCAATGCCTGTTAGACTCCCAAATGGGGACTCAAAACTTACTTTCCAATAAACATACTAAAAAATGGTCCTAGGATTTTTAGTGTTATTGTGATAGAATGATGACCTAAATAGATGTTGGTGACCAGCCCTTGGCATGTAGCTACCCTATCTCCCCAGGGAAAATATGCTCCAAGTTCCAACCTGGTGACTTATGAGTTAGCTTTTGGACATAACTCATTCCTAAGTTTGGAGCTCTCTCTACTTAAAATATACCAAGCAGAGTTCAGAGGAACTGGAAATGGAGTCAAGCAGATTAAGAGCAAAGCCATAAAAATGAGAGCCAAAGGGAAATATGATATTACTATGTTCTAATATTAGAGAATGGGCTAGTGAGGCTCCTCATTGTACACCCTGAAGGGGATAATGCATAAAGGAAATAGACTTTAGAAAATAAAGATCAGGAGACCAGGCATGGTGACACACACCTGTAATTCTAGTACTCTGGGAGAATGAGGCAGAAGCATAGAAATTTAGTGAGACCCCATCTCAGAAATGAAAGGGCTGGGTTTGTAGCTCAGTGTGAAGGCTCTGGGTTCAATCCCCAGTACCACAAAACAAATAAACAAACCACAACAAACAACAAAAAAAATCCAGGAGTGTTTGGAAGCTTTCAGTAAGTAGCTGAAATAGTATCTAACATTGATTAAATGCTTACTATATACCTGGAAATGTGCTAAGCACTTAGTATGGACTATCAATTTAATCTTGTAACAACATCATAAGAAAAATACTATTATTTTATTTGTTTTATGGATGAGGAAAGTGATGCACAGAGCAGTTAAATAAGTTGCCTAAGATGTAATTGCTGATAAATGCAGCACTTGAATTTGAACCCAGGTTTTCTGATTCCCTTGCCCATGATCCAAGCAGCTTTGGGTTATACATGTGGTATGATCAATAAAGTGTGATGTGAAACTGACAGGAACTCTTGATACCTAGGAAAATTGATTCAAATGAAAATCCATACTGAAGGAAGGTTAGGCTTGATCAATAGAGAATTGATACTCTCCAGCGATTTTGCTGTTTGCCCCTAGGGCAGCAGATCATAGCAATCAGGGAGTAGGTGTCAAGTTCCACTTGCCCATGGCCATGGTAAAAGACTTATGGTAAGAAATAAGTTTGTACAGTTTTATTCTGTTGTTCTTTTTTTAGAACCCAGAAAAGATCAACCTTTAGAAAGAAAGTGAAGAAAAATCCAAGGATAGAAATTATTGTGACCAGAGAGCTATCTATTCAAGAAAAGTCTGTGGGAGGAAAGGAAGTTTTAGAGGCAAGACATATCTACATTCTGAATGCACTGTGGCATAAGAATTCTCGAGTCAGTTGGTCAAAGTTATGGTGAGAAAAATAATCAACAAGTTTCCATGATACAAAGCATATAATAAATGCTGGCTGTCAACGATAGAAACTGCATATTGTTAAATGGGCAAAAAAGAGAAAAATAATCACAGTCTTGGCCGTGAAGACTCTTGGGAAGAGCAGAAATGCTAAAGCTCATAAATGTGTATGAGAAGTGGGAGTTGAAATGGCCAGAGGGTCGCTAGAGCACATCATGGAAGAGAAGGCAGAGAAACAGAAGAAGGCAAAAGAATAACAAGTTCAGTTTAGATATTTTTATAAGAAAATGACATGGTGGAAATTTAATATTTGTAGAAACAGCATTGGTTTGGGGAAAGATTCATTAATATTTACAGTATGTTGAACACTTTAAGAAATTCTAGTATAAACTAGAAAAATCTATTTAAAGGCACTTGTTAAAAGAATACGAAAGATACTTCTTGCCATGAGCTATTAGATATTATCAACTAAATGTGGGAATTGAAGGGCCATTTGTCCGTTAGGTTCAAACTGGGGCTGATGCCTACAAATGTGATGTGAGGCGCTAATGCTATGCTATGGCTGTGTAATCACTGTCTTGTATATGCATTTTTTCACCTTTGTGACAATTACAAAGATGTTTGGTTACAAGAAACTTCTGCTTTATATTCCAGAAAAGAAGTTCTTCCTAATGACAGACTATGGGCAATGTGTCTACCTTCACGTGCCTACTACTGTTTTACTAGCCAACCTTTTTTTTGTTGTTGTTTGACTACATATTAGAACCACTTCTAAATGGATGCTAAATTAGAAAGTGTATGTGTAACTGAAAAACCGGTCAGTTCAACAGGAAAACACCAGCCATATTGACATGATATAAACCAAGCGATTGGTGGATTCACTGAAATCTTTGTTCCATCATCCTGATATCTATTTTCAGTTGTCATAAGCATAAAATGCACAGATCCTACCATCTCCATATGGTTTCAAACAAGAGCTTAAATGGCAGTGGGACAATCTTATTAGATAATAGGATTTTGTGAAGACAACTGTTACCAGAAATTGTGAAGAGACACGAGGCAAATTTTAAACACCTGTTTCCAGAAGTGTTAAAAAAAAAAAGCCAGAGTCCTGTCCATTTGCATGGTTTTAGTAGGCTGTGAAAGAGATGACCAATTGAAGTCTCTTTTATTTTTCTATAGTAATTTTCTTATTTAGGCACAGCATCAGTCTCTTCAAACTGTATGGTTATATGTATTAGTGCTTATATTTTGGGGTAATTCTTCATACCCAAAAGACAGAATGTTGAAATACGGAAAGAAAGCAAGAGACCCAGCAGGATATAAGTCTACATACTGGTTCAGCTGCTAACAGACTGAACAATCTTGAGAAAGTCAGTTTCCTTTATGTGAAATAGGACCATCACCAGGCCTCTTGGGGAATTATCACAAGAATGAGAAGAGATAATTTCCTAAAGATCTCAGCAATGAGGCTAACACATGAACTGGCACATGTACAGCCACCCAAGACACCTCTGCTCCCTTTCTGCTACCACACCCCTTATAGATCTTCAGCTTGGAATCCATTCTTGTAAACATGTGCTAAAATGTCATTTCAGCCTACCTTGCCTTGTGAGGTTATCACATTACCAGGAACAATACAATCTGAAGTTTTAGGTTTGAGTAACAACTAAAGAAAGTTTGACTGTGTAAGTCATTAAAATTTGTTCCTGATGGTAAGCGAGAAAGACACATAAAGAAATGAAAATTACTCACTGACTTAAGGCTGGAGGACAGCAACAGAGCAGCGCACCTCATTCATAACAAGCATTTTGCAGTTGGTGACACCCCCACAAGTGACTAATCTCCAAGAAGAAACTTGATTCCTTCAACTGTGAGGAAAAGAAGTTTAACACAGGCAGCTGTGGTAATAAATCTTTCTATCAGTTGTGGTTATAAGGCTGGAAAATCTTGAGTTAGCTGCGCCGGTGAATCATGCACATTTATTTCTACTTGTTTAAATATCTTTTTCTTTTATTTACACAGAAGTGACTTGCAATAAGGCTATCATAAAAGGTTGGTGTCCAAAAAGTGAATAAAAATAATTTTCTAGCATACATAATAATAATATAGGTGCCAGTTCATGACATGCAGTTTTTCATTGCCTGTATAAATATTAAAATGATATTTCTTGCAGTGTCCAAAATTCTGTTACTTTGTTCCCAGACACAGAAAAATAAATTGAGATGTCCTTTCTGAACACATCAAGATTCTTTTCAAATATTGGTGTTTGCCAAAATAGTCTACTTCCAGGTCACAAATATTTAAGTAGCAGGAAAAGAAGCCACCATTCAAATATAAGAGGGAGCTTTAACAATTTGGGTAATGTGGTGGTTTAAGAATTGATAATCTCAGTCTTGAAGAAAAGTTTCTACTTATGGGACTTATGGGATGCCCCTGCTTTGCAATTGAGTCTTTCATAACAAACAAGGAAGGAGAAAACAAAGAAGGAGGAGGAGATATCTGCTGTGTTTGGCTCATTAAAATACAGTTCATTTTCTTTTAAACTTGGTTAATAAGTTCAGTGGATATTCCTTATAGCAATAATTCTGGTCAGTGAACGTGGTGGTAGGGAGTGAGGGCTAGTCTGCATCAAAAAGAAACTTCTGGCTGTGCAGTTCCTTTCACCTTTTCTTCCAATGAATTAAATATTCAAGTGGTACTAGGTAGAATTAAGATTGCAGAACTTTGGAGATAAAGGTGTGCATCATAGTAAGACTGTGCAAGAACTTTGTATCTGTTCAGATCTCCTGGATGATATGCTATGCTGATCAATCAAGCTTTCTCTCAAGTGTGATTTTAAGTTTTACAGAGATTAGGTGAAGTTTTTAATTAAGTTTTTTTTAAACTTGAATGAACTTTCCCTCATATAGGGAAAACTTTAAAAATATTTTGTTGAAATAAAAGCTGTTGATGTGTGTAAAAGCGATGTGTGCTTTTGTGTTCTAGGACAATGTAGAAAGATTAAACTACTATTTAATTAGAAAAATAAAAGCTCTCGATGTCCCTTTGACTAAATGGCCTCTGCCATCCAGGTATTTTTATGCTATATTTAATCATGCTGACTATTTTTTGGCCATCTGACACTGACGAATTTTTTTTTCTTGAAATTTTAAGTCTTTTGTTTCTTGGTACAAAAATATGTTGGCTGAAAGGCAACAGAAGGAGAGGGCTTTCTGCAAGGTAGTCACTTCACATTGGAATTTTGTGGCTCATTCTTCCTATCTGTTCATAGAGGGTTGGTGGTTGTATACTAGGAAACTTCTTACCCAATTAAACCTCCATGAAAATCCACAAAATAAGAAGGAGAACAAGATGGTGAGCATTTGCAGGAACATACAAATTGGGAGGAATTGCAGTGCCATCAAGGAAATATTTCACAGTGGATGTAGCTGATGCTTCCCTGATGAAGATTACAGAACTGGCATAGAGGCAAGCTGCAGTAGGAATGAAAGGCTTCCACTGTCAAGACACCTGATGGAAGTCTCATTCTGCTAAAAGCAGAGCATCTGATAAATTCTGGATTTGCCTTGCTGACAATTTCATTTCTCAGAAGTTTAAAGAAGCATTGAAGGGAAATGATGCTATAGACTTAATTATGATGGAATAGACTGGCATCTTGGGAGAAAATAACCACATCATAATACAAAGAAGCTCTATGACCAGTATTTGTAATAGGGAATTTGGCTGTGAAGCCATAGATATTTTTTTCTCAGAATCTTTTTATTTTAAATCTCTTAAAGTTTGACCAAAGCCAGAAAGTCTCAAGAAGTTTAAGATGAAAATAGACTTTTTCACTTCAGGAAGACAGCAGAGGACATGCTGACAGCCCAAATTGAACTCTCCTGGGTGTTGATGGTGCTTACATAGAGATCTCACAAGTTCCGGTTGACAGCATCTTTCCCAGTAGACCCAGCACGTAGCACATTAACCTGTGTGACCTCCTGTGAAAACTTATGGGTATCTGGATTTCCTTATCTATGATACTTTTCTCAGAGCTTTTTGGTGTGTGTACGGGAGGATTCAATTTAGGTTTCATGGTCATGAAATATCCTTCATTTGTTCGTTTCCTACACAGCAAATAGTCACTGAGTTTCTCTTATGTGTCTTGTTCTAGTTGCTGAGGATATAACAATGAACAAAAAGGATAAGACTTCCCTTCTTACTTGATTCATATTTTAATGGGGTGAATCAGATAATAACAAATAAAATAATTTCAGAAACAGAGCTCTTACGAAGAAAATAATACAGGGGTATAAAAGAGTGATGGGACAAGATTATTATTATAGATGTGTGTTTTTAAGGAAGGAGACATTTGAATTATGACAAAAATGACACAAAAGAAACAGCCATGTGTAAATGTAGGGGAAGAGTGTTCCAGGCTGAGGAAAGAGCAAACACTCAGAGCCTAGGGCAAGAACAACTTTACCTGTTTGGTAACAGATAGATGAATGGGGTTGAAGCATAGTGTGGTGCAACTGTCCAGTTTGCCCAGGACTTTCCTGGTTTAGTCACTGAAAGTCTTGAGTCAGGAAATATCATAATCCCTGTGTGGGATTTGGGATTACCACAGACACTCATAACATTAACCTCAACTTAGAATGTCTTTCTGTGTGTCAAGAATGCTGTGGTTCTTCCATGTCATCTCAGATGGTACAGTTCCAGGCCATTTCAACCACAACCTCAGTTCTACGCCTGACGTGGATTATGGTAGTATTCCTGTACTAAATCATCTAGGACACACAGTTTATTTTTATTGGTATTATACTTAGCAGTAGAGTCAGAACACTAATACCGATTTTTTTTCACACGAATCACTCCCAAATTCTGCCTACTTCCTGCCACTGTATAATTGATTTTCTATTAACCTCGAGGTTCAACTTTTCCATCTTGCTCAGTTGGATTCAGGGTTCGAGTCCATTGAGGTTTTTTGTAATGTTAATTCTGGTATCCAAAACTTTACCTTTCACTTCTTGCTTTCTTTGTGTTACCAAAAATTTGACAAATTTGCCTTGTGGCTTTTTATTGAAGTTATTTGATAAAAATGTTAAACGAGCAGGGCCCTGGGTGTGTCGCTGGAGGCATTCTTCCAACATAACATTGATTCATTAATCATTATGTTAGGAGAAATTTGTTAAGCAGATACTAAATCTTAAAACTTCAAGCTTATCGTCTTATTCACGATTTGAGAAATGGCATTAATCCTGGGACCAAATCCTTGCCTCCAGATATAGTTCATCTCATTTGCTTTTGCAGATAATGAGAAAAAAGGCTGGACATGTGGCTGGAACAGGTGAAGACCAACAGGCAACTCTGAGAGAAAAAGAGCCTTCAAAGCTGATTCCAAGGTCTTACAATTTGGGGAATACCAATTATGAGGAGGAAGGGAATTGGGGAGAAATGAGAATTAAATGTCTCAGCCTACCATTAAAGAATTTTGCAATAAGTTTACAACCATATAGAACACAGGAATTAAAGGGCATGGTTGTGTTCCTATAAAACCTAAATTAACACGTGGTGGACTGGTTTTCACTTGCAGACAGTAGTTTTCTAAACCAGTTTTGAATAATTCAGATTCACCCTTACAGTAATATATTTCTACCTTTATATTTAAGCCCATGACTATAGTTTTTCCCCATCATTCCTACTCTCTGTCAAGCTCTTTCATTACCAAGTTTCCACACTACCACTCTAAGTTGAAATTTTCTTGGCTCTCTTTTTTCCCTCCTGGCTTCATTTCAGTATTATTTCTTTTATGATCTAGAAAAATAGTCAGCTTCGTTTTTTTGTAATCAAAAATATTTTCAGTTTTGCAGGCCATAGGTCTGTGTACTTTGTACTCTGTCATTGCAGCACAAAAACAACCATAGCGATTATGTAAATGAGTGGCCATTGTTGTCCTCTAATAAAACTCTGCCTACAAAAACAGGCAATGGGCTGGATTAGACTTCATGCTATAGTTTGACAGCTGCTGGTCTAGCATGGATGATGAATTTTCTTGAAATCATATCCTCTAGCCTGAACACCATCTTGCAGTTGCATTTTGTGATATATTGTCGCACCACGGGCTGCTGCAAACAGTTCTTTGGGCACTCACTGGTCTCATGTTCAACATTGAACAGCATACCATTGTGGCCCTCTGTGCCCTCTGTATCACTCCTAGAGCTAAAGCCTGGAAACATCTTGTTCATCTCACAATCCTCAGTCTCAGAGTCCTCTTAGAAGCCTGCCAGTTTTTGTATCTCCTGACCTTGGAGTGAACTTTTTGCCACTCTAATAATGAAGTGTTAGCAATTTGCACGGATTAGCACCCGTCATGTCAAAAGTTCAGGTTTCCTTCAGTGAAATCAAGTCATACCTGGACGCTTTGACAGTCCCTTGCCAAAGAGGTCTAACGTTTACACCAGAGGTTTTGAGCATCCCTGGGTGATTGAAGCCACCATTGACAGTGGGCACTTGGGAAGAACAGATGACTGAGAAGAGGAACTAGGGAGTGGGGGAGTCCCCACGAGGAAATGGGCCCAAATGGCTGCGTTCTCTGAAAGAAAATGAAAGCAGATTCATTGTCCATGTAAAAACACCTTTCCCACTTGACTTTGGA
The DNA here is from genome assembly GCA_028451465.1 of Erethizon dorsatum. NCBI lineage: Eukaryota > Metazoa > Chordata > Mammalia > Rodentia > Erethizontidae > Erethizon > Erethizon dorsatum. The sequence goes on along the minus strand of CM051842.1, from coordinate 117,505,031 downwards.
GTGAGCGCTGGGTTTAAAATGTATAGTACTCTTATTTTATCCAAATATTTGGATGAATTGAAAAATGAAATTCTAAGTCTGTGTCTTACCCAAATTTGAATTTAAAGTACAACTTTGTCTTAAAGTCATTAACCTTGATTTTTTCAAAATTAATTTTATTGGTACACTTTCGATATACATAATAATCACATTCATCATAGGGAATTTGTATCTGTACATATCTTGATTCCTCTTTTTTCCTCCTCCCTCTCCCCTCCCTTCAACCCTTCTTCCCCTCTTTATTTGCAAAAGCTTTGTCTCCATTTGTTTCCTTTTATTTTCTTCTTTTTTTCTTTTTTCCCTTCCTTTCCTTTCTCCCTTATTCTCCTTACCATTTGAACATTTGATTCCTGTTTCCCAATATCCATCATCCATTTTGGTCCTTATTTACACTTTCAATTTCTCACACAAGAGAAATCATGTGATATTCAAACTTACATGTCTGATTTGTTTCACTTAAAATATGGTCTCAAAGTGTATCCATTTACCCAAAAATCTCTCAAGTTTATCCTTCTTTATGGCAGAGTAGTACTCCATTGCATATAAATACTACATTTTCTTTGTCCATTCACCTGTTGATAGGCATCTAGGCTATTTCCAAGATTTAGCTAATATAAATTGTGCTGCTCTGAACACGGCTGTGTACACATTGCTGTGGTATGATGCTTTTAACTCTTTTGGAAAGAAATCAAGAAGGGGGAACCTCTAGTTTTAGTTTCTTGAGGAATCTCTTTACTGATTTCCATATTGGTTGTACCAATTTACACTCCCACCAACAGTGGAGAAGGGTTCCTTTTCCCCCACAGGTTCACTAGCATTCGTTATGGGTTGATTTCTTGATGATAGCCATTCTTTTTTGAGTAAAATGGAATCTCAGTTTTGTTTTAATTTGCATTTCTTGAATGAGCAGTGATGTTGAACATTTTTTCATATATTTATTTGCTGTTTGTACTTCTTGTGAGAGGTGTCTATTCATTTCAGATACCCAATTTTGGATTGGGTCTTTAAATTTGGGAGGTCTGATTTTTTGAGTTCTTTATATATTCTAGTCCTTTGTCTGAGGAACAGCTGGTAAATTTTTTTCCCATTCTGTGGGTAATATCGTCACTCTGTTGGTGGTTTCTTTTGCTGTGCAAAAGTTTTTTAATATTATGAGATCCCAGTTGTTGATTCTTTGTAATATTTCCTGTGCAATCAGGGTTTTGTTCATAAAAGTCTTTACCTACACTATGTCTTCAAGAGTTTTACCTATTTTATCTTCCAGCAAATTACATGTTTCTGTTTAATATTTAGAACCTTGATCCATTTCAATTTTAGTTTAGTGCATCGTGAGAGATATGGGTCCAGGTTTAATCTTTGGCATGTGGAAAACCAGTTTTCCCAGCACCATTTATTAAAGGAGCTACCTTTCTTCCAGTGAGGGTGTTTGGCCCCTTTGTCAAAGATAAGATAGCTGATTGTGCTTGGAGTTGTTTCTGCATCTTCTGTTCTGTTCCACTGATTCTCTGGTCTTTTTTTTTTTTTTTTTTGTCACCGTGGCTTTATAGTATGCCTTCAAATCAGGGATTGTGATGCCCTTTGCCTTGCCTTTGTTGCCCAGAATTGTTTTTGCTATTCTAGGTCTCTCCTGGTCCCAAATGAATTTTGGGATTGTTTTCTCTAGTTTTGTGAGGTATGCTGTTGATATTTTGAATGGGATTGCATTAAATCTGTATAACAATTTTGGAAGTATTAGCCCAGATTTCTCACTAGACAGTTACTATTTATGATTGACATTATTTTCAATCAAAAGCAAAAACATGGAAGCTACAGAAAGCTATAGATAATGGAATAAAACTCACATAGTTTCTCGTTGTGAGAATTAGCCATGCCTATAAACAATATTTGGGCTCTTTCTCCAATCTTATGCCTATTTTCAGGCATTACATCACGGTATAATGTGGCCCTCATTCATATTCAAGAATATTCTCTGGCATTTGAATATGGTTAATGACTCTTCTAACTCTGTGATTTTAGGTACGTTTGGTTTCCCATGGTCAGTATAAACACTATCAAAACTCACAGGGAAGCCAAGTGCAGCGATGCATGCCTGTAATCCCAGCAATATGGATGGCTAAGGCAGGAGGATGGTAAGATTGAGCCCAACGTGGGCAACTTAGACTTTGTCTCAGAATAAGAAAGTAAAAAAAAAAGGGGGGGGGCTGATAATGTAGCTCATGTGAAGGCCCTGAATTCAATCCCCAGTACTGCAAAACAAAAAAACAAACAAACAACCCGAAAACAAACCACACAAAAACAAAACATGGTGAAGAATATTTTCTTTCTTTCTTTTTTTTTTTTTTTTTTAGCAATGAACAACTCAAGGTAAAGCTTTTAATGAAAATTAAGTGCAGCAACCATCCAAATAAATCATTGTAGACATAGAAGTATTTGCAATTCTTTATCTACATTTGTTGGGTTGTAGTATAAAGAAAAGTTCAGCATGGTGAGTCGAAGGACTGATTTGCCATTTCTGTCTCCCCTAGGAGAAGCATATGATTTGTAGAGTCAGAAAGTAACTTATACAACAAACTACTGAAGAATGAACAGCTACAAAATCTGAAAAAACTTACAGTTTTTAACTGATTTAACAGTTTGGAGTATACATTTTTACAACTTCGTAAATTAATGAAACTATAATGGTGTAATGTGGAAAAGAATGAAGATGATTGCTTTTGAGGATGAATTATGGCAGGCCTTACATCCTAATAAAACAGTATTGAGAGCTCAATAAAACAATGTTGGAAGTTTGGGCGTTGGTCAGATACTGAATGAACACCTACTCCACACAAGGCATTGGTCCACTGTAAACACCGTCTCCAGAAGACCAAGACACCATTTTTTCCTACAGGAACTTCACCTGGACAGGAGGTGGTGAGAATGACAGTTGGACACAAGAGGCTAACTGCAAGGTACAAAGGGGGAAGTGTTACAACAGATGGACTATCTGAAGTGTGACTGGAAGTTCTTCTGTTGACCTAGAGCAATGTCACAATGGGTCATCCTACTGTGGGAAACAGTCCTTGGATTGAACACTGTTCCATACCAACATAGACCACAGAGTAGGTTATTCCATTCCATTTACTAGAGACTTGGAATGAATTATACATGTTATCCAAAAGGAGGTATTCCTCTTGCTGAATGGGGAGAAGAACATTCTCAAAGTCTATCTTGTAGCAGTGTATTTTGTATTTCAAAATAGCTAGAAGATTTTGAATGTTTTCATCATGAAGAAATGATAGTTTTGAAAGGTAATGGGTGTACTAATTACTATGATTTTATAATGCATATATGTATTGAACCATTTCATTGTACCCCATAAATAGATATAATTATTGTATGTCAATTAAACATTAAAAATATTGGTTTGCCAATCAATAATTTAAAAATACTGGAAAAGAACAGGGAAGGGGTGGAATCATACCTGCTAAGGACACAGTGTCAAAGGTTTCAAAAACTATAGAAGAAAACCATTTCAAAGCCTCTGGCATTAGGTCCCAGGAAAGCAATTAGAAGGTCCTTCACATGAAAGAGCTCAGAAGTATTTACAAAAACAGGGCCGATAAAAAGAGTTTATTTCTGGATTATTATCATTCAGGTTTCTTTCTTCGTTAATCAAGTTGCTAGATCTTTGGAAACATAACAGATTTCATTGCCTTCCTGGCATCTTTTTGCTCTAATGGCCTGGGAAACCAACATGTGGCTCTAAGTGGCAGCAAACGTCAGGAGGAAAGGTAAGCAAATCTGCAAAATCACCTGGATGATTCTAAACATCTGAAAAGTTGGTGAAAATGTATTTAGATTGGAGCCAACATCACTGCCTTGCCTCCTCAGGTAGAATCCTCATTCCCTTTTCCTACACTCAGAGGGATCCTCCCATATTTTAGTTATTTGATTACTGGTGTCTCCTCTATTGAGTCTGATTTTCGAAGGAGAGGCACTCTGTCTCTCGTGGTCACCGTTGTTTCCAGGGTATCTAGCAAAGGCCCCAGCATTATTATCACTCACAAATATTAGACGGATGAAGGGAGACAGAGGTAGCTTCTTGTGGCTGTCGCTCAGAGGAGCATGCTCCAGTGAAGGCAGCAGGGAAAGAGCTCTGCCAAGGGGCAGCCGGTGACTTCGTGGTTTGCCAATGTGGTGGCACAATGGCTTCAGCTGCATCTGTACCCAGGACCTTCTCCTTATGTCGGCTGAGAATGGTCAGGGATGGGGCTGGGGGAGCAAACTTGATCTGTCATTACCTTTTTAGTACCCAAGTGGTGAAGTTAGTGCCCATCTGGTATGGCAGCCATGTTTTAAAGATGGAAAATCAATGGTGCATAAAGGAAAAGCTGTTGTCCCTAAGGTACAAGGTAGCAGAGGAGACTTTCACACCCATGTCTTCAGACATCCTGCCCAGCACTCTTTCCTTTTCACCAGCTGCCTCTCCTCAGAGCTCTAGAACTCCACAGGCCAAGGCATCAATGGCAGCTCCACAAAGAAGCATCTGTGTAGCCCTGACAGGTCACTTCCTCATTTTTTTTCCCCAGTTCTAGGGATTGTACCCAGGGCCTTTGCACTGTGGTACATCCCCAGGCCTTTTTATTTTGTATTCTGAGACATGGTCTCACTAAATTGCCCAGGCTGGGCTCACATTTGCTATCCTCTTCCCTCAGTGCCCTGAGTAGCTGGGATTATAGGTATGGGCCACATGCCTGGCTATCTCCTGCCTTTTGAACCTCAATTTTCTCATTGGGAAAATCAACTTCATAATACATGATTCCCAGCAACATTCTGCTGGCTTTAGAGGAAAGAATCCATAGAAAGTTCTTTACAGAATACCCAGAGCATGGTTGGTTCCTAAACTTTAACTCCTTTTTTCTCCTCCTAGGCACATTATGCCATTTGGAACAAAGATAAACAGAGTGTCCTTAATGGTTTTATCAGTCAATATTTTATCACTGTGAAAATACCTGAGAAAAGCAATTTAAAGGAGGAAAGTTTTATTTTGGCTCCCTTTTTCAGAGCTTTCAGTCCATAATCAGTTGGCTCCATTGCTGCTGGGTCTATGGAGAGGCAAAAAAAAAAAAAAAAAATCATGGCAGAAGGGCATTGCAGAGGAAAGATGTTTATCTCATGGCAGCCAGGAAGCAGAAAGAGACTGAAAAGAACAGACCAGGGACAAGGTGTAGTCTCCAAGGCTCCCTATGATCCCCCATGATCCCCTTCCTTCAACTGGGCCCCAACTCCACAGTTTCCCTTGTCTCTCAATAATGCCATCAAATTATGAGTCCAGCATTAATGATGAAGTTAGAGCTCTCCTGATCCAATTGCCTTTCAAAAGTTCCATCTCTAAATATATGAGTCTTTTGGGTTACATTTTAGATCCAAATCGTAATAGTGGCTGCTGAGGGTCAGCTATGTGGAGAAGGCCAGCTCCTCAGATTCATCTCACTCCTTCAGAGGTGAGATTCAATCTGAACCACACATCCACATGGTCTTGCTGCATAGACACTCTCTTTCCTGCTCACTCCTACCACACCCCAAGGAAGCGCAGCCTTCAAAACACAGACTTTGCAAGTTTCTAGTGAAATGAATGAAAGAACCTTTTGGGGAATGAAGTGATTTCTTTTTAGCTCCACTTGTTTACTTTTCTATAAACTCCAAAGATGGCTTACATGTTAGCTGTTAATCACACCATCTGTTCCAACAGTACTTCAGTAAATGATTTGATTTATACTTTTCTTCTAAAAGAAGTTTTTAAGGACAATGTTTATGTCTCTGTTATCCTTCATTTGGCAGTGTAGCACGAGATGAGTTATTTTAACTTTGCTATATTTGTAAACACATATTGAATTTCCCATTTCTTAACTGTGTAGAAAACAGGACAACTTCTCTGCATTTTTTTCCACTTGATTCTTGGGGTGAGAATGGAGAGTCAGAGTGTAACCAGACTGAGATGAAGAAGGGGATCGGTGGGAGGGGGGAGGAAAGAATAGGGGGTAATGAAATTGAAATTAAAATATGTGAAATGGATGTACGAATTTCCTAAATCAATCCCTACCATTATGCAATATTTACAGACACTAATGAAATGTAATAAAAAAGAGGTTCTATTTTCTTTTTTTATTTTATGTAAAAAATAAAACAAAGTTTGATAACAAAATAATAGGAGAATAACAATAGTTAATACACTGTGTATTGTTATCTTCAAAGTAGTTACTCAAGAGTACAAGATATGGGCATAAAAAATTCTCCAAATGATATTGGCACAAAACTTTCTTAGAAACTAGTAGTATAGCTATCTTGTATTTTGTTTTTTGTTTTTTTTTCCTATTTTCTAAAAGGAAAAAAAAAAAAGGGGATCCAGACAATATTCCCTCTGAAATCTTGAATTTAATGGCAATTAGTAGGTTCCAGCTATATGAGACTATTCAGATAAGGCAAAGGGAACAGGGCGACCTTAGTCGTTGGAAAGGGTCAGGTATGCTGAGGCATCTGGGTCCTCATACCCTGTCATCACACATTAGCTGCCGGTTTTGAGTGACTGCTGGGAAGATGAACTTGAGTCCCCATCCTTTCCATGCCCCAACCTTGGGCATGGGCTTAGAGAGGATGGAAGAGCCCTGGCATTATTAGGGTTAGAAGCCTTGGAGAGGCTCAACTTATTATTGCTGCAACTTATTAATAATAAGATGAACATTATTGCTGCAAGTTTGTCTTTGGACTTCTGAAGGCCCTGCATCTAAATGAGTCCCTGGGGAAGTCCAGACAACAGTATGGAGTTGTCCTAGTGCCCACATGGATGCCACTCTTTCATGTTTTCCAAAGTCTTTAAGCCTATGTAAAGTGCTGCATATGTAAACTTGTGTGTGGGGACACTGACAACGAAGGAGGGACTATCTTTGTAGGTCCACAGGTAAAAGATTGTTGAAGAAGATACATATTAGGATAACCATTATTGCTAATATATGGGATTGGGCTAAGTAGTTGAGAAGGACATGAATTTTTCAGACACCACGCCAATCCTCTGTATAGAGTTGGACGTGAATGAGTTATTTATGGGAACGTTCATAAGTTTATATTACTGAATCAGCAGAGGTCAGACTAGCCACATGGGTTGGGTTCATATCTTGGAAGGTCTTAAATGCACATTAAGGACTTGAACTTCATGCCTCCACAGGACTGGAGATCACTGAAGACTTTTAAACAAGGGAGTGGCGTCCTCTGACATGTCTCAGAAGGATGAGTAATGTCATGGTGTGGAGCCCTGATCTGAGTGTATTGCCAAAAAGAAGAGATCATGGGTCATCACAATCATCAAGCAAGAAATGATGAGGGCCAGGAGGATTAGAAGATGCCTCCCAGGTGGATAGTGGCATCATTTGATGAAATGAGAAAAACAGAAAAAAGAAGAGATGTTGGGGGAAGGTGCAGCCCTCTGTTTTGGAATGGCTCAATCTAGGCTGTCTGAGATTGTAAGATAAGCTTGCATTTTACATGACCACATGTGGCTGCAGCATAGAAGAGATGTCTGAGGTATAGATAGATAGAACTTTGGCTGTCATTACTCTAAATAATGATTTAGCTCTGTGAGTGAATTCGAACTTGCTATGATCAACATCTTCTTAAATTGTATTGGAGAGGATTGTTTCATCAATTGCATGACATGAACTCTATCTTCATGGTTTGGTATGGAGAATTAAATCAAGTGTAAAGCAATAATCACCAAGTATGCATTGTATAACGATAAATTGCCATATAGGCAGCAGAAGAATGAAGTAGGGGCAGGGTTTAAAATTTTATTAATGTTGATATCTCCTAAATGTGTAGGGACATATTGTAAGACATGTTGGGTATTGAGACACTCTGGAACATAGTTTAGTTACTTTCAATGGGATGTGTAAAACCAGCAAGGGAAAAGGTGTCAGAATTGATTTCAGCTGCAAGAGACAGAAAACCTAGTATAAACATGACTTAAAATGGACAGATTATTTTCTGTATATCACCTACTAGATAACTGAAGATGGGGAGAACAGAGCAGCTATGGCAGTTCTATAATGTTCATGGACTCACATTCCTTCCAGCTAATCATTCTGCTCTCATCCTCATATAGCAAGAAGGTTGGTAAAACTGCAGTATCACATTTGCATTCTAAGCATCAAGAGGGGGAAAATAAGAGGGATTCATGTGCTCCTTTTAAGGACATTGTAGCCATTTCTGACTAGCAGTGTAGTGGTTTTGTTTCTATTAGCAGCACTGCAAACACATAAGTAGTGCATTGTGCTAGGATGGTATGATGGTTACAATTTCACTAAGTGAAAAGAATTTTTCAACTTCATTATAATCTTATGGGACCATGACTGAATATGCAGTCTTTCACTGACCAATACACAGCATAGCATATGAATGTATTTCACTGGTAAGAATTCAGTCAACTGAATCTATCTAGCTTCAAGGGAGGGTGGAAATTGTAGTCTTTAAGCTCTATATGATGCCATCTGGCTAATGTTCAGGGATCTGTTACTCAAGAAGACTGGGAAAATGGATAACGGGGTAGATAACATGCTACAGTATCTCTGTTGCCTTAGTTACTTTTCTTGTTGCTGAGACAAATTACCTGATATCCAAAGTTAAAGGAGGAAAGGCTTATTTAGTTCACAGTTTGTAGAGGTTTCAGTTCATAGTTGGCTGGCTCCAAGGCAGGGTGGTATGGCAGAGAGGTATCGCAGAGGAAAAACAGTTCATGATGGGCAGAAGGCAGCAAAGCAGCAAAATAGTAAAGAAGAAGCAAGCAAGGGACAACAGCCCTTTTTCTGTCCCTTATATTCTATCCAGGCTACACACCCTTCGGGCAGGTAGCATTCACACCAGGGTGGGCCTTTCCTTTATTCACATCCAGAGCTACACCAAACCAATCCATGAATTAACTGAGTAATCACACACCATTAATCCCGGCATCACAGTTCATCCTAGAATCACACACTGTAGATCCAGCCACCTTTGGAAAGCCCCGCCTATGACTGCATGAGGCTTTGGGTGGACATCTAGACACAAGCCAGAACATCTGTGAAGTACATAATGTCAATATAAGCCATTTAATGTAAACAAGAAGTGAAATGAAAGAAGAATTTAAAAGATCTGTGGGAAGACTTCCGATCTAGCAATAAAATATGACATTTTAAGAGGGGTTGTCCTAAGGAAAACCCTTGACAGGGAGATCCAACATGAATTGCCGGGGAGAACCTCACAGGCATTTAGAGAAAGTAAAGAAAAATAAGTAAAGTTGAGACTAAAGTTTAGAAAGTAAACTATCTTTAGAGAAATGTCTATTGAAGTCATTAGGCCATTTTAAAAACATCAAGTTATTTGGTTATTTAGTTCTTGAGTTGTAGAAACTCCTTATATGTTTTGGAAATTAGCCCCTTATCAGATGCAGTTTGCAAGTATTTTCTTCCATTTCCGAGGTTGCCTTTCATTTTATTGATTGTTTCCCTTGGTATAAAGGTTTTTATTTTATTTTTTAAAACTTACTTTTATTAGTGCTTCTTTGAAGTACCTAATGTTTACATTCATCGTGGGGGATTTGTACATGTACAAAACACAACTTAATTCCTTTTTTGTCCCCTTCCTTTCCCCTGCATCCAAGCCTTCTTCCCCTAACCATTTACAAAAGCATTTTATCTAAAATTCTTTTTTCCATTCCCTTCCCTTCCCTCCCTGTCCTCCTTCTTCCCTCCCTATCCCCTATCTCTTGTTCCCCTTCCCATTTGAACAAGTTCTTCCTCTTCTTAATATCTATCCTCCATTTTGCTCCTTATACTTTGCATTTCTCCCAGAAGAAAAACAATGTGATATTTAAACTTGTGTATCGGATTTATTTTACTTAAGATTATGATCTCAAGATACATTCAATTACCTAAAAATGTTCTAAGTCTATACTTTTTTATGACAGAGTAGTACTCCATTGTATATAGAAACCACATTTTCTTTTTTTTTAATTTAAAATTTTTTCTTTAATGGAAAAAAGGTAAAACAAAATTTCATAACAAAATAATAGGAGAATAACAACAGTTAATACATTACATATTGTTATCTTTAAAGTAGTTGCTCAGGGTAAAAGATATGGGCATAAAAATTTCTCCAATCAATATTAACACAAATCTTCCTTTCTAGTGAACTAAGAGACACCAAATATAACCGACTTGCATTTTTTCCCTTTTCCCTACTGTCCTTTCCCCTTTCACCTATCCTAGTTCCTTTTCCTCTTGAACAATTTCTCCCCATTTCACAATATCTATTGTACAATTTGGATCTTATTTACTCTTTCAGTTTCTCACACCAGGGAGACAATATGATGTTTACACATGTGAGACTGATTTATTTCACTTATGAGTATGGTCTGAAGTTGCATCAATTTACCTATAAAAGTCTCAGGTTTATACTTCTTTATAGCTGAGTAGTACGCCATTGTATAAAAATACCACATCTTTTTTATCCATTCCTCAGTTGATGGGCATTTGGGTTGTTTCCAAGATTTAGCTATTACAAATTGTGCTGCTATAAACATGGGTGCACATATATTGCTGGAAAACACATTTTCTTTTTTTTTTTTTTTTCAAAAGAAGAACAAATTTTCAAAACAACATAATAGGAGGGTAACAATGGTTAATACATTACGTATTACTATCTTTAAGTTAGTTATTCAGGACACCAGACATTAGCATTCAATTGTCCAAACTTTATTGGCACAAACCTTACTCTTCAATGAACTAAGTAAAAATGGTAGTGTATCTATCTTAACCATCTTATATATATATATATATATATATATATATATATATATATATATACAATTTTTTTTCCCTTTCCCTTCTTTCTTTTCCCTATTCCAGTCTCTCTTTCCTTTTGACCAGTTTCTTTTTGATTCACCATATCTATTGTACATTTTGGATCTTATTTACTCTTTCAGTTTCTCATACTAGAGAGATAATACGATGCTTACACATGTGCTTCTGGTTTATTTCACTTATGAGTATTTTCTCGAGTTGCATCCATTTACCTATAAAAGTCTCCAGTTTATCCTTCTTTATGGCTGAATAGTACTCCATTGTATAAAAATACCACATCTTTCTTATCCATTCCTCAGTTGATGGGCATTTGGGTTGTTTCCAAGATCTGGCTATTACAAATTGTGCTGCTATAAACATGGGTGCACATATATCGCTGTGGTACGATGTTTTTAATTCTTCTGGGAAGATGCCCAGAAGGGGAATAGCTGGGTCAAATGGGACCTCCAACCCTAGTTTTCTGAGGAATCTCCACACTGACTTTCACAGTGGCTGTACCAGTCGACACTCCCACCAACAGTGAAGAAGGGTTCCTTTTTCCCCACAGCCCCTCCAGCATTTGTTATTAGTTGATTTCTTAATAGTAGCCATTCTTTCTGGGGTGAGATGGTATCTCAGTGTTGTTTTAATTTGCATCTCTCGAATGACTAGTGATGTTGCACATTTTTTTGTATATTTGTTTGCCATTAGTATTTCTTCATCTGAGAAATGTGTATTCATCTCAGATGCCCATTTTTGGAGTGGGTCTTTAAATTTGGGAGGTCTGATTTTTTTGAGTTCTTTATATGTTCTCGATAGTAATCCTTTGTCTGAGGAACAGCTGGCAAACATTTTTTCCCACATTGTGGGTTGTCTCTTCACTCTGTTGGTGGTTTCTCTTGCTGTGCAAAAGCTTTTTAATAAGATGAGATCCCAGTTATTGATTCTTTGGGATAGTTCCCGTGTGGTTGAGTTTTTATTCATAAAGTCTTTGCCTACACCAATGTCTCCAAGGGTTTTACCTATCCTACCTTCCAGCAGATTTAATGTTTCTGTTTTAATATTTAGATCTCTGATCCATTTTGAATTTAGTTTAGTGCATTGTGAAAGATATGGGTCTAGTTTTAATCTTTGGCATGTGTAGAGCCAGTTTTTCCAGCACCATTTATTAAAGAGGCTATCTTTCTTCCAGCGAATGTGTTTGGCACCTTTGTCAAAGATAAGGTGGCTTAGTATTTCTGGGGTTGTTTCAGCATCTTCTAATCTGTTCCATTGATCTTCAGGTCTGTTTTTTTGCCAGTACCACACTGTTTTTATCACAGTAGCTTTATAGTATAATTTCAAGTCGGGGATAGTGATGCCCCCTGCCTTGCGTTTGTTGCCCAGAATTGCCTTTGCTATTCTAGGTCTCTTCTGATTCCAAATGAATTTTAGGATTGTTTTCTCTAATTCTGTGAGATATGCTGTTGGAATTTTGATTGGAATTGCATTAAATCTGTATAACAATTTTGGAAGTATGGCCATTTTCACTATACTGGTTCTTCCTATCCAGGAGCAAGGGATATCTTTCCATTTTCTGATATCCTCTTCAATCTCCTTTTTCAGAGTACTGTAGTTTTCAGTATAGAGGTCTTTTACATCCTTCGTGAGGTTGATTCCTAGGTATTTCATTTTTTTGGATGTTATTGTGAAAGGTATTGTTTCCCTAATTTCTCTTTCAGTAAGTTTGTTATTTGTGTACAGGAAGGCTATTGACTTTTGAGTATTGACTTTGTATCCAGCTACACTACTGAATTTGGTTATTAAATCTAGCAGTTTTTTAGTGGAGTTTTTGGGGTCTTCTGTGTAGAGTATCATGTCATCTGCAAATAATGATAATTTAACTTCTTCCTTTCCAATCATTATTCCTTTTATTTCTTTCTCTTGTCTAATCGCTCTGGCTAAAGTTTCCAGAACTATGTTGAATAAGAGTGGGGACAGTGAACATCCTTGTCTTGTTCCTGATTTTAGAGGGAAGGCTTTCTGTTTTTGGCCATTTAGTATAATATTGGCTGTTGGTTTGTCATAGATAGCTTTTACCAGATTGAGATAAAGACCCTCTATTCCAATTTTCTGTAGGGTTTTTATCATGAAAAGGTGCTGGACTTTGTCAAAAGCTTTTTCTGCATCTATTGAGATGATCATGTGATTTTTGTCTTTGGTTCTGTTAATATGCTGTATTACATTTATTGATTTACGTATGTTGAACCATCCCTGCATCCCTGGGATGAATCCAACTTGGTCATGGTGTATAATCTTCTTGATGATTTGTTGGATTCTGTTTGCCAGTATCTTATTAAGGATTTTTGCATCTATGTTCATTAGGGAGATTGGCCTGTAGTTCTCTTTCTTAGTTGGGTCCTTCTCTGGTTTTGGTATCAGGGTAATGCTTGCTTCCAGGAATGAATTTGGGAGTATTGCTTCCCTTTCAATTTCATTGAAAAGTTTGAGAAGTAGAGGCGTTAGGTCTTCTCTAAATTTCTTGTAGAATTCGGCAGTGAATCCATCAGGGCCTGGACTTTTCTTTGTTGGGAGGTTTTTAATTACATCTTCAATTTCATTGGTTGATATTGGTTTATTTAGGATTTTTAAATCTTCTTGATTTAGCTTTGGTAATTCATACGAATCTAGGAATCTGTCCATTTCTTCTGCATTTTCCATCTTAGTAGAATATAAATTTTCAAAATAGGTATAGATGATCTTCTGGATTTCTGCAGGGTCCGTCGTGATATCACCCTTTTCATTTTCAATTGCATGGATTTGAGTCTTTTCTTTTCTTTTTTTAATAAGGTTGGATAAGGGTTTGTCAATCTTATTTATTCTTTCAAAGTACCAAGTTTTTGCTTCATTGATTCTTTGTATTGTTTTTTTATTCTCCAATACGTTAATTTCTGCTCTGATCTTTATAATTTCCTCCCTTGTACGGGCTTTTGGCTTAACCTGCTCTTCTTTTTCTAGAAGCTCAAGGTTCACCCTTAAGTTATTTGCGCTTGCTCTATTTTCCTGATATAAGTATTTAATGCTATAAATTTCCCTCTTAGGACTGCTTTCATTGTATCCAATAAGTTCCGGTATGTTGTACTGTCATTATCATTCAATTGTAGAAAGTGACTAATTTCTTCTTTAATTTCATCTGTGACCCATTGGTTGTTCAGGAGGATGCTGTTTAATTTCCATGTGTTTAGGGAGTTTTTGTAATTTCTTTTGCCATTGATTTCCAGTTTCATTGCACTATGGTCTGATAAAATGCATGGGATAATTTCAATTCCTTTGCATTTACTTAAGCAGGTTTTATGAGCTAGTATGTGGTCTATTTTGGAGAACGTCCCATGTGCAGCAGAGAAAAATGTGTATTCTGATGTTGTGGGATGGAACACTCTGTAGACATCTACTAAGTCCATTTGTTCAAAAGTTTGGTTCAGTTCTACTATTTCATTATTGATTTTCTGTCCAGTTGATCTATCTTTTTGTGACAGTGGAGTATTGAGATCTCCCAATATAATTGTATTAGTGCTTATTTGATTTTTCATGTCCTTTAGTACTTGTTTTATATAGCTGGGTGCATTGGTATTTGACGCATATATATTTATGATCGTTATCTCTTCCTCTTGGATTGTTCCCTTTACAAGGATGTAATGACCGTCTTTATCTCTCTGAATCCTTCTTGGCTTGAAGTTCACTTTGTCTGCAAAAAGAATAGCTACCCCTGCTTTTTTCTGGGTTCCTGTGGCATGGAGTATTGTTTTCCATCCTTTGACTTTCAGTCTATGAATTTCTTTCTGAATTAAATGTGTTTCTTGTATACAGCATATTGTTGGATCTTGCTTCTTGATCCATTTCGCCAGTCTGTGCCTTTTGATTGGTGAATTGAGACCGTTAACATTGATGGTTAAAACTGATATGTATTGACTTGTCATGATATTTTCCTGTTGTTGGTTCCCACTCTTTGTTTTTCCGCTTTCCGGCTATTTAATTATTTGCCCTGCCTGGTGGATTCCTTCTGTTGGGGTTCCTATCTCTTTCTAGAATGTCCTTCAGAACGTTTTGGAGTGCTGGTTTGGTGGTCATAAATTTTCTCAGATGTTCTTTGTCATGAAAGTATTTTATTTCTCCATCAATTTTGAAAGATAGTTTTGCAGGGTACATCAATCTGGGCTGAAAATTATTTTCCTTTAGAGCTTGCAATACATCATTCCAAGCTCTTCTTGAATTGAGGGTTTGTGCTGAAAAGTCAGCTGTGATTCTGATGGGTTTTCCTTCATAGGTGATTTGTCTCTTCTCCCTAACAGCTTTTAAGATTCTGCCCTTCTGTTGAATTTCTGGGATCTTGACTATAATATGTCTGGCTGAAGTTTTTTTTTGATCATGTCTAGTTGGTGTTCTAAAAGCTTCACTTATAGGGGTGTCAAATTCCTTTTCTCTTCCAGGAAAGTTCTCCCTGATTATGTCTTTGAACAAGGTTTTAATGTCGTTGATGCTATCTCCTGCTTTTTCATTTATTCCAATTATTCTTAAGTTGTTTATCTTTGAGTCATCTAGCAGCTGCTGAATTGATTTTTCATGGTCCCTTGCTATTTTTAAGAATTTTTCCATTTCATGATCACTAATTGCAAGCCTGTCTTCTATATCTGAGATCCTGTCCTCGCATTGGCTTATTCTGCTACAAATACTTTCAATGGAATTTTTTATCTCTTGGATATCTGCTTGAATCTGCCTTATGGATTCCATTTCTTTCCTATGCTGAGCATTCATGGTTTCTATAGTTTTCTTAAGTTCATCTATTTTTTTGTCTGTATCAGCTATAGTGTCCTTAAGCATGGTCTTCATTGTAGACATTATCTCTGCAGTTATCTGTGAGATTATTTCTGTTTTAATTTTTTCCAGAACCTCATTCAGTTGCTTTGTTGTTACCACTTCAGATAGGCCAGGTGGGTGGCTTTCGGATTGTCCCACCTCGTTGCT
The DNA here is from genome assembly GCA_028451465.1 of Erethizon dorsatum. Taxonomy (NCBI): domain Eukaryota; kingdom Metazoa; phylum Chordata; class Mammalia; order Rodentia; family Erethizontidae; genus Erethizon; species Erethizon dorsatum. The sequence goes on along the minus strand of CM051842.1, from coordinate 117,489,141 downwards.
CCCTAGGTTTGCCTTTGGTGAATTGGATGTGTGGGGTTGCATCTTGTTTAAGTGTCGTCTCATTTTTTCTTTCTTTAATTCCTGGGGTGATGTTTGCAAATTACCTATAGTAGGTTACTTTATTGCTAGTGTTTAAGATCTTTAGAAGATGACTACTTCTCTGCAGTATCTTCCAAGTGGAGCTTGCTTTTAGGTTTTGAGCTTTCTGCCAGATCCTACCTCTTCAATTCGTTGGGTATGCGAAGTTGCTACCTGTTTGGCCCAGTCCTTGATTCTTTGGTACTGTGCCACTGTATTTTCTGTGTCCCTTAGTCAATCTCAATCATGAAATATCAGGAAGGAAAGATGTTTAGAACAATTATTTCACATTTGGCTATAATGTTAACTAAAGCATCAAACACAGCCTAGAAAATGACAGACTGAGCTAACCAGTTATTTACCACTTTTAGCTGTATAGAGTTGCGGTTATATAACAAAATCTAAAACACACCAGAAAAATTATATGCAGTATACAAGTCCTATGTATGTCAATTTTTCCCTGAGGAGTTTAAATTTAAAATGAGTTAAGGAGGAAATAGAGTATTGGGAGAAGAGGAAGGAATTAGATGTAAGGTTAGAGGACCAAAAGGGATCCCACTAAAATTGGGACACTAGTGCAGAGGACAGGTGGTAAAAAGAGAAGGAAGGGATAAAAGGAAGAACAGATCACAACCACAATCACAAAGAAGTTAGAGGCGTTGTTTACACTCATATAAAAAACCAGAGAGAATAATGAAGGAAAGAGCAAATACACATACAGAAACAAAAACGAAGATAAAAACAATAAAACAGACAGATCAAAAATAAAGCCCCACCAAAAAACAAAACAAAACAAAACAAAAACAAAAAAACCCTTCGCCAGAACAAAAAACAAATCAGTGAGAAAATAATAAAAAAATAAAAAAATAAAATAAAATAAAATAAAATAAAATAAAAAGAATCAGTTCCAGGTGTTGACTCTGTTGTAAGCAGGTACCTTGTGGTGACAGAGTCCTGTTCTGTGCAGGTCCGTCCCAGTAAGCCAGGAGCGCCCTCTGGCGGGCGGTGAGCAGAGGCCCGTACTTTCAGGCAGAGACCAGTCTAGCTCGCCTCCGCTCTCAGCGCCATTTCACGATCCCTGGGCCTGAGAGGCTCAGCGCGCTGTCCAGAGCGCGGGTTCCCTGCACTGGTTCCCGCCGCTCTGGTTTTTCGCCACGCCCCCCACAATGGCGCCGGGCCAGTCGCTCTCTGGCGCGGGACAGGTGTGGCTGAGAGTCCAGTCTCGTTCGCCTGCTGACCTCAGCACACTTTCGTGGGCCTGAGAGGCCCCGTGCTGCTCTGTCCGGAGCACAAGTTCCCAGAGCAGTTTTCGAGCCACTCTGAGTTTCGCCACACCCCCCACAATGGCGCCCGGCCGGTGGCTCTCTGGCGCGGGGCAGCTGTGGCTGAGAGACACTCACCGCCGGTCAGCGCCGTTCTCCGCCGCTCCCCTGCCCCGCCGCTGTCTCAGGATCCTCCGTGGGGGCTCCCTGGGCGCCAGCTGCCACCGTGTGTCCGTAGAATTGAGCCTCCGCGGCGCTGCAACTCCCGGGATAGTAGAAGGTGCGCGCGTGCGGTCTGCTCCTTCTTTCCTTCTTCTTTGTTAGAAGTCACCCGTCACTGGTGCCAGGGGTCCCAGATTGCGCTTCAGAACTTTTCTGGGTTTCGGGGAGGCATCTCCCCCACTCCTGCGCTTTCCGGGTCGCTATATTCCCGTGTTCCAATGGTAACTTTTAGAGAGAGTTTCGCTGCCTGCTTCTTACTCATCCACCATCTTCAGTTGGAGCTGTTTTTTCTCTTTAAAATAAAAATAATTTAAAAATTTCAAAAAAGAGGTTTGTATTATTGTGGAGGGAGGGGACAGTAGACACATATCTCTCACCATGTACCAAACTAAAATTAAAATGAATCAAAGATCTAATATTAGAACAAAAACAAAATCTAGTGGAAGATGAAATAGGTAAATCTTTTGAAGACATGGGCATAAGCAAAGACTTTCTGAACAGAACCTCAATTGCTCAAGAAATAACACAAGCAATCAACAAATGGCATAATATAAAATAAAATTTAAAACTTCTGCACAGCAAGGAAAACAACCAACAAATTGAAAAGACAACTTACAAAATGAGAAAACCTTTTTGCCAGCTACACTTCAGAGGACTAATATCTAGAATATATAATGAACTAAAAAAATTTACACCTCTCTAAAATAAAAGACTCAATCAAAAAATGGGCAACTAAAATGAATAGGCACTCCTCAGGAAATGAAGTACAAATGGCTAATAAATACATTTAAAAACAGTTCAACTTTGGCCATTAGAGAAATGCAAAGTAAAGCAACACCAAGATTTTATCTTAGTTCAGAAAGCATGACTATCATCAAGAAATCAAATAATTGCAATGCTGGTGAGGTTGAAGAGAAAACAAAGAACACTTCTACATTGTTGGTGAGAGTTTAAACTAGTACAACCACTATGAAAATCATATAGATTCCACAAAAAACTAAAGCGAGAAATCCCATTTGACCCAGCTATTCCCCTTCTGGGTGTCTGCCAAAAAAGTTAAAAACATCACATTACAGGGATACCCACATTTATAGCAGCACAACTCACAATAGCAACATCTTGGAAGCAGCCTATATGTCCACCAAGAGATAAATGCATAAAGAAAATGTGGTATTTCTACACAATTGAAAACTACTCTGCTATAAAGTAGGATAAATTTGAGACATTTGTAGTAAGACAGATGGATCTTGAGACCACAACACTAAGGGAAACAAGTCAAACACATAAGGTTAAGTATCACATGGTTTCTCTTATATGAGAAACCCAAAGTATAACTAAATTAAAGAGCAAAATAAAAGAGCAAAATAAATAGGAAACAGGAAAATAGATCATTTACAAAAGGGAAGGTGACCACGAGATTGAGGGATTGGTGAGGAAAGGGAGAGAAGGGGACAAAAAAAGACTTGAAATGTGTTTATATATGCTGCACCAATTCCCCACAATGAATATAATCATTATATACTGCAAACATGTACTACTAAAAATAAACATTAAAAATAAAAACAATAGTAAGAAATATATGTAGAACCATGATATAGTCACCAATTTTAAATCATGTCATCAAGAAAAACTCAATTGAGAACTTGGAATTTGAGTAAGGAGAGGGATAATTTTATAAATATGTAGAAAAATAATATTCCAAGAAAAAGAATTAAAATGAAAGAATGTGAATTCCATTGGAAGAATACCAGGGATGGTAGTTTGAACTATATACTGTATAAGTGGGCAAAAAAAAAAAAAAAGAGAGAAAAGCAATAGATAAGCTCAGAAATAAGAGGACACATGGTTTAGGTAATCCCAGACCTCTTTAAGGGATTTAGATGTTTTCATGGTGTTTTGTTTTTGTTTTGTGTTTGTTTAATTGTTTTTGAGACAGGGTCTTACTGTGTGGTTCAGGCTGGCCTTGGACTCACTGTGTAGCCCAGGCTGGCCTCAAACTCACAGAGATCATCCTGCCTCAGCCTCTCAAGTGCTGGGATTAGAGGAGCATGTCACCATGCCCAGCTGGTGTTAGATTTTTTTTGTTTAAAAAAATAAGAAATAAGGCTGAAAACCTGGAAGAGATTTTATTTTATTTTATTTTATTTTATTTTTTATAATTAAGTTTATTGGTACAATTTAGATATGCATAATGATCACATTCATCATAAGGAATTTGTACTCATTCATCATAAGGAATTTGTACTCATACATGATGTATCTTAGTTTCTCTTTTCTTTCCCATTCCCCTCCCCTCTCTTCAACCTCTCTTCCCCTCCTTATTTACAAAGCTTTGTTTCCAGTTTATCTTTCATTTCTCATTTTTTTCTTTTCCTTTCTTGCTTTCTTCTCCCTCCCTCCTCCCTAGTTTCCCTTTCCCCTGAACAATTTCTTCCTATTTCACAACATCTTTTATACATTTTGGTCCTTATTTACACTCTCAGTTTCTCACATCAGAGAGACAATGAAATATTTACACATGTGTGATTGATTTATTTCACTTAAGAGTATGGTCCCAGTTGTTGACTCTTTGTAGTATTTCCCATACAATCTGGGGTTTTTTTCATGAAGTCTTTGCCTACACCTATGTCTTCAAGAGTTCTACCTATCCTCTCTTCCATCAGATTTAGTGTTTCTGTTTTAATATTTAGATCTTTGCTACATTTTGATTTTAGTTTAGTGCATGGTGATAGACATGGATCTAGTTTCAGTCTTCGGCATGTAGAAAGACAGTTTTTCCAGCATCATTTTTTAAAGAGGTTTTCTTTCTAAAACTGGAAGAGATTTTAAAGGGTGGTCTTAGTTACTTTTCTCATTCCTGAGAGAAAATGCCCGACACTCAAGGAGAAAAGGTTTATTTCAGCCCATACTTCGTAGAGGTTTCAGTCCAGAGTTGGCTGGCTCTAGAGCAGGGCGGCATGGCAGAGGGGCATCACAGAGGAGAAAGAATCCATGGCATATCAAGAAGAAGGCAACAGCAGCAAGCAACAACAGCAGCCCTCTTTCCGCCTCATATTTTATCCAGGCTACGTAGCATTGCACCATGAAGCAATCCCACCATCACATCCTTGATCCCAGCATCACACACTCTAGATCCAGCCAACTCTGAAAAGCTCCACCTATGACTGCATGAGGCTTTGGGGGACATCTAGACACAAGCCATAATAAGCGTGTTCACAATAGTGAGAGAGAGAGCTTAGAGGCTGTTTTACCAACTTGGAGGACCTTGCTAAACATTAAGATATGAAGATTAAGTCTTTCTACTGAAACTCCAGAAGGGCCATGATTTAGGAATATAGATTATGTCCGATTAAAGACTCACCCAAAGACTAAGAGTAAAACTGAGACAGAGACACAGAAACAAAGTTCAAGATGCTTCTATCTTTTAGAAGTCAGCTAGAATGAAAAGCAAAGTACTCTTAAGAGGAAGATATGAGAATCAATAATCTCTACAAAATTTCATCAATGTATCCACTACACAATCAAATATTATGAGATGTGAATAAAAAGAAAAATACAGCACAAAACCACACCAAAAAGTGAATAATAATAGAATTATCCAGATGTTGGATTAATGGATGAAATTTTTTAAGTTATTATAAATACATTTGAGAACTTTATAAAAGGGCTTAAAAGAAATGGACAAATGTTGATCCCAATATGGAAGTTGAAACTATAAAAAGAACCAAATGGAAATTCTAGAACTGAAAAATATGATATTTGAAGCAACACATCACTGACTTAGATGATAGAAAATAGTGGTTAATAAGCTTGGAAACAGTGTTATAAATTATCCCATATGGGAAAAATTTTTAAAGATTCTTACAACACTGTCAATCATACTGACTGAATTTACATTTATAAAACACTTGTGGACCATTTTTAAAAGTTTTAATACATTTCCAATATTGAAATCTAACACAATATGGTTTCTGGCCACAAAGAAAATAAATCAGAAATCAACAATAGACTATCTTTTTATAACCCACATATTTAGAAATTAAATATCACACTACTAAGTAGCACATATAAATCAATACGGAAATTCCTCAAAAAACTAAAAATAGAAATTCCATTTAACCGATACCTCTTCTGGGTAGCTTCCTGATATAGTCTATAGATATAGACTAGATATAGATAGACATAGATATAGTCAGGTTTATAGCAGCACAATTCATAATAGCTAAGTACTGGAAGTAGTTTATATGTCCATCAACAGATCAATGGATAAAGAAAATGTGGTATTCATACACAATGGAGTACTACTCTGCCAAAAAGAAGGATAAATTTGAAACATTTGTAAGAAAATGGATGCACCTTGAGTTCATAATGCTAAATGAAATAAATCAGACATAGAAGATCAAATAATTCATGGTTTTTCTTATGAGAAACCCAAAGGATAAATAACTTAGGGGCAAAATAAGACAGATGACAGGAAACAGGAAAATAGACTGTGTGGAGATGGGAAGGGGATGTAGGGATGGGGAGAGATGGAAAGGAGAAAAGGGGAAGGGGAAGTAAAAAAGATGAAAATGTGATATGCATATGAACCAATTCCCCACTATGAATATATTCATTATGTATCGCAAACATGTACTAATAAAAATGGAAGAGAAAAATGAACTGAGGAAAAATTAAAGAATACACTGAATTGAATTAAAATAAAAATACTATATGAAAATTCAGGAATATAGCTAAAGAGAATTGCCTCAAATGAAAATTATAACTTTAAATCAGTGGTGGAGAACCTATGGCACATATATATTTCTTTTTTCTTTTAAGACAAAAGATGATAAAGTATGAGTTGTTTTTTTCTAAACTATAACCTCAGTATTCATATTTAATTGTTTGCAATAAATAACTGGGTTTTGGGTTGCAGTTTGGGAACTCATCCAAAAAGTTTTGCCATCACTGCTTTAGATCCTTATATTTAAAAAGAAAAACATTTTGAATGAATTCTCTAGGAGGTGTGATCCAAAAATAAAGTGTATGTTTAAATTTTTAAAATTTATTACAATAACAAACACTGTCATTAACCTCCATCAAAATTCTCCCCTTGCTTCAAACACACTTATCTCATCATTCTTGTCACTTTCTAAAGCAGCTCTGGGAGTCCCCTTTCCTGAGTATCTCTAGTTGTACTATTGTGGGTGACTTTGTGTCCTGAATTGATTCAAAACATTTACCCTTTCGTGGTCCTTTTGACTTTGGGAAAGAGCCACAAGTCATGTGATGCCAGATCTGGTGGATAAGGTGGATGAGGACACACGGTAATGATTTTTGAACTCACATTTCCGGGTGGAACCCAGCAGTAACATTCACCATATTCTAAACACATTTCCTAAAGACACTCACAGAAGAAGACTTCCAGAAGTGCTTCAAAAAATAGCAAGAACTATGGGAAAACTATGTTCAAAGTGAAGGGAGAGATTTTGAATGGGATTTATGACAGTGTGTCTCTTACACTAATAAAATTTTAAATGTAAACATACACCCTATATGTTATTCACCTTTTTACATTTCATCTGTGGAAAGCTATGAAAATGAGCAGATTGAACCCAGCATAAAAAGAGAAGAAATAATAAAAATAAAAGCAGAAACACATGAACTAGAAAATAGACAATGACTAAAAGTTTGTTCTTTGAACACATTTTGAAATGAATAAAGCCCTAAAATATCTGATCAGGAAAAATGAAGATCTGGAGGCTGAGGCAGGAGGATCACTATGAGTCCAAGGCCAACCTGGGCTACATGGTGAGTTCAAGGCCAGCCGAATGACACAGCAAGACCCTGTCTCATAAAACAAAGGCAAAACAGATGATTATCACTTCTGGTAATAGTTCAGTGAGATCATTCAAGACCAACACTCCTGCAAACAGCAGCTATAATATCCAGATACAACGCAAAAGTGCTGCTATGTGGAGACACTGATGAGGAAACAGAAGGGCAGAATCTGATGAAGAGTTCACATTTAGTCAGGGGTGGTGATGCATGTCTGTAGTGCCAGAACTCCAGGAGGCTGAGGCTGGGAGCTTGTAAATTTAAGCCAAGCCTGGGCAATTTAGCAATGTGGCAAGACCCTGTCTCAAAAAAAATTAAAAAAAGAGAAAAGGGTGAGGAATGTAGCTTAGTATGAAACCCCTGGGTTCAACCCCCAGTACTACAAAATAAAAAGAAAAAAAAAGAATTCACACTTGGAGAAAAGGTGTTGCACAAAATGAACTCCCATGTTCCTGGGTTTTAACTAAAGGCAGCACAATGTGCAGAGAGCGATGGGGCTGTAGGGATGGGGAAGACAGTCTTTCTCTTCTGACGATGGAGATAATTGAATCAAAAGAAACCATAGTTCTAGAGAGAGATATCCCGGAAGGGAAATACTAAGGAAATGAACTCCCAGATTGTGTCTGACCACATATTTTGCTCACCTGCGACCCACACAGAAGATTCAAAGGAACTCTGAATAAAACATATGAAATCATATTGAGTTTTCAGTCTGAGTCCAACCAAGACAATTGCCAGTTACAACAAAAGAAGCACTCATCAGAGAAAAATAACATAATTTATATATTCTATAATTTAGCATTTATATTGTGTGTGATACAAACCAAAAATCGCCAACATATGAAGAAACGAAAAACTGTCATACATTGTCAATACAAAAGAAAATCAACTGGGACCCATCATAAGCTGATAGAAGTGAAAGAACTCGCAGACATGTATTTTAAAGCATTTCTCTAGCTATTCTCAGTGAAGTAAAAAAAAAAAAAAAAGAGGGGGGAGACTTGAAACAAATAAAAAGATAAAAAGCCTCACAGAATTAAAAAGTAAAAAAACCAAGATTGAATTACAAAGTTGAAAATGTAATATCTGAAATTAATTGGATATAATTAAAAGCAGAATGGAGATAACAGAGAAAAGACTAACTCAAGTTGAAGATTGACCAATGTGAAAAATGCAGTGAAAAAAATGCATGGAAAAAATTAATAAAGCCTCAGTGACCTATTAGAGAATATCCAATAATCTAATGTAAGTGAAATTATACTCCTAAAATAATAAATGAAAAAAATGGAACAGAAAAAAATATTTGAAGATAAAATGACTAAAATTTCCCAAATTTAAAAAAGGCATAAATTCATATATTCAAGATGCCCAAAATCATAAAGAATAAGAAAAAGAACATGCCAAAGCAAATCAAGTCATATTCAGATTGTTGTCTTCCACAGAGGAAAAACAAACCTCAAAAGCAGTAAGAGAAAATCAGCATTGTATGAGAAAGAATTAGATTAATGATAAAATTCTCTTTGGGAATGGCTAAAATACAATGGAATAATATCTTTAAAGTGTTGAGTTAGAAATGAAAGTTATCTACTGTATGTTAAGGAAGATTACCTAACTGTGTTGGAACATGTAAATAATGGTTTACATTTTTGTGAGGATAATTATTTAAATTTCTGTTTTAGTAGAATGCTTATCCCTCCCCCAAGTTGGAGAAAATCAGCACTTGCTTTAAAAAATATTTTATTTTTCCTCACGTATATCACCAGGAAGTTTGCCTTGGTTGGAGAGGTCAGTTTTAGAATTATAAAAATATCAATTCTTTTATTTTGTTAATATTCTCAGAGGATATGGGTAGGTATCTAGAGACTAATATATTGTTTTGTGTATTGTGTAATTTGTGTAATTGTCTTATTTTTCCTGCAAAAAAATATATTTAAAGTGTTGAAAAACTAAAAACTGGACTTGTGTATCCAATGAACATATTCTTTAAGAATGAAAGCAAAATAAAAGCATTTTCAAATAAAAGAAAATTAAAGTAAGAGAGTCTGTTGCCTGCAGAACCACACTCAAAGAAATAATAAGTTCTGTAGGCTGAAAGGGAAATTTGAACAGATGGAAACTGAGAGTCTCAGAATTGAGTGAAAAGTATTGAAAATTATAAATATTAGAGTAAATTTCAAAGCTTTTTGCTTTTTTCATCTTAATTTCATTATAATTAATATGATTGTTTACATTAAAAGTATGGTATTGCCTTACAGGTTTTATATCATATGCAGATATAATATGTTAAGGATAATAGTATAAAAGAGGTGCAAGAAAATTTATTGTGGAAAGGGCCATATACTAAACATTTTAGACTTTTCAGGTGACATGGTATCTCTATCGTATCTTCTTTCAGTTTGTTTGTTTTTATAATACTTTAAAATCTATAAACATTCTTCATTTCAGAGCCATAAAAAAAAACAACCTACAAAATAGATTTGGCCCATGGGCCAGTTTGCCAAACCCTGGCAGATTCCAGTATGCAAAAACATAGTGAACCTCTACTCTTACCTCTCACCATGTTCATTAATTAATTGAAGACAGATCGTAAACCAAAGTAAATGCTAAAACTGTAAAGTCTCTGGAAGAAAATATAGGAGAACATTTTCATGATATTGGCAGTGATGAAAATTTCCTGGGCAGAACACAAAAACCACTAATCATTTAAAAACTAATAAACTAGACATCATTAAAATTGAAAACTTCTGTTCTTCAAAACCATCATTCAGGAAATGAAAGGCAAATCGTACACTGGGAAAAAATATCCACAATGTTTACATTTGGAACATAAAAAGAACTCCTAAAAGTCAGTAACCAAAGACAATTTAATAGGGCCGGTGAGATGGCTCAGCGGCATAAGCGCCTGCCTTGCAAGCGCGAGGACCCGAGTTCGACTCCCGGAACCCACATACGAAAAAAGGGCCGGTGATATCGCTCAGCGGCACGGGTGCCTGTTGGTGCACAAGGTCCTGAGGTCGATCCCCCGGTACCCACAAAAAAAAGACAATTTAATAAAAATAGGAAAAGATAGAAGCAAATACTTCATACTTCATTCAGGAAGATATGTGAATTGCCAATAGGAATATGAAGTCGGCATTATTATCATTAAATTAAAATATCAATCAAAGAGTGATCCTAGGTGAAAAGTATATGGGTACTCTCTGCTCTATGTTTACAACCTTTCTTTAAATCTAAAGTTATTTCAAAGCAGTTTTTAATATAGAGTCTTTATACGGATACAGAGAAAAAGGATGAAAGAGTGAGGGAGGGCAAAGGGATTAAAAATGAGGAAGATGTGTTATAGGCATTTATGAATTCCTCAAAATGAACATCACTATTCCATAATACAAACATACACTAATACAAACAATTTTAAATAAAGTAAAATTAAGCTTTTTTATTCTTCTATCTTAAAAATGAGATACTAATACTCATCGACCGGAATGTATAAAATCTAAAATATCAGCAGTACAGAATACTCGCAAGGATGTGGAGCAAGTAGAACTCAGCTCCCAGTGGGCATGTAAAATGGTACAAACATCTACTGGGGAGGCTGAGGCAGGCGGATTACATGAGACCAGGAGTTCAAGATCAACCTGGGCAACATAATGAGACCCTGTCTCAAAGAAAAGGTACAGAAACTTCAAAAAGACACCTAAAAATATCTTTAAAAATTGAAACTACATATACCCTCTGACACAGCCACTAAACTCCTAGATATTCACCCCAAAGAACTGAAAACATATCCACAAAATGGCTTGTACTTTTTACTCATAATATGTAATGCCTCAAATAAAAAACAGCCTAAATTCTACTTGAAGGACACATAAACAAATTGTGGCATATTCATACAACAGAATATTACTTAGCCATAAGAAACAATAAAGAATTAATACATGCAACAATATGGATAAATCTCAAAAACGTTATGTTAAAAAAAGCAAGCTAGACACAAATATGTGCATAGAGGATATCTCCGTGTGTGAGGATTTCAAAAACTGGCCAAACCTGTCTGGAGGACTAGAAAACAGAACAGTGCTTGCCTGTAGGGTTAGAAATTGGAAGGGGACACGAGACAATGTTTGGGTATTGTCAAAATATGTATTTTTACTGGGGTTGTGGTTACATAGGCATATGAATTTTTCAAAATTCATATTTTGTACTATACGCCACACTGTATGTAGGTTTCACTTCGATCTTAAAAAGAAAGAAAATCTAAGTCTCACAGACACAAAATGCATCATCCAAAGTTGTGTTGCAGGTTCAGGCAGGTGCAGGGAGACCTAGATCACACTGTCTCAATGAACACCTTCATTACTATGTATATGCCAATATACTTACATGCCAATAAGAAAAATGAACATTTCTGTGCTCTTAAGCACTTCAAGTCCAATTCTAAATGCACTAAAGGCCAATACACTGTCTTCCAGTTTCCCTTCTCCTTTCAGGTGTAGATCTCAGATATGCTTCCAACTCCTGATAGAATGGGAGGGCTTTCTGGGTATCTTCCCAGAAGAATTAAAAACATCATACCACAGCGATATATGTGCACCCATGTTTATAGCAGCACAATTTGTAATAGCCAGATCTTGGAAACAACCCAAATGCCCATGAACCAAGGAGTGTATAAAAAAGATGTGGTCTTTTTATACAATGGAGTACTATTCAGCCATAAAGAAGGATAAACTGGAGACTTTTATAAGTAAATGGATGCAACTCGAGAAAATACTCATAAGTGAAATTAACCAGATGCACATGTGTAAACATCGTATTGTCTCCCTAGTGTGAGAAACTGAAAGAGTAAATAAGATCCAAAATGTACAATAGATATGATGAATCAGAAAGAAACTGGTCAAAAGGAAAGAGAGACTGGGATGGGGGAATGGGGAAAAGAAAGAAGGGAAAAGAAAAAAATGGTATTTATATATAAGATGGTTAAGATAGATACACTACTAATTTTGCTTAGTTCATTGAAGAGAAAGGTTTATGCCAGTAATGTTTGGACAATTGAATGCTGATATCTTGTACCCTGAGTAACTAATTTAAAGATAACAATACATAATGTATTAACCATTGTTACCCTCCTATTATGTTGTTTTAAAATTTTGTTCTTTTTTTTTCTTCTCTTTAAAATTAAAAAAAAAAAGAATGGGAGGGCTTCATACAAAGCCTCAACTTGGCTCTCTAACTTATCTAGGCCATATTATCAATGGTACAAACTATAAATGCATTTCAGCTACCTCATTTGGTTTATTACATTTGAGTAGAATGTCAAATAAGGAACTGTCAACCTTTTGCTAGAGAAGTAAAAGAGCAAGACAGACAAAAGATATTGTACACCAGTGCTTATTTGTCATGTAACATAACTAAAGGCTATTTTTCACCTCCATTGTTTTCATGATCAAGGATTATTTGATGTTCCAAACTGCTTCTGCTTCTACCCTAGCATTCCCTGCTATCACTGTGGTCTAAGGATTTAAAGGGATCCTAAGGAATACAACCACAGTTACCACCACCACCCCCCACACAAATAATCTTAATTGTAAAATATACTAATTCAACAAAATGATTGATAATATACGATCAGATTTATCTCAAACTTCATAGAGAGCTTGCATACACAGTTACTATTTCAGCTACATCTTCTCAATATGTGGGTCACTAAAGAAATCTGCTGATTAATAATAAAAGCCACTACTATTTATTAAACGCCTAAAACACACACTTCTGTGCATTGTTTTATTTTATCCCAAAACAACCCTATTATATAAGTATTACTATAATCATATCCATATCCAGGTAAAAAAAACTGAGACACAGAGAAGTTGGAGTTCATATAATGAACAAGTGGCAGAGCTAGGGTTTCAACTGAGAATTTCCTGATAACAAAGCTCTCACTTAAGTACTAAGTTATGTTCCCTTCTTGTTAAGTCTTTATCAAGTCTATAGCTTGAGCTTGCTTATAAAACACATCGGAGCCCTAATTGTAGCCCTTGACGTTTTCTAGTAAAAACACCACACAATTCACCTCTCCAAGACATTTGGAGAAAAATAAGCACACGATCACACTTAGAAAAGTGTCTGAAGGAAGAAAGAGGGAATGACTCACTAGGAGAATCTAATTATCAAAATATTTACCTGGATAATCTCTGTAATCATTGTAGAGCAAGCGAGGGAAATAATGTTATTGCCTGGGAATCTGTCCCTTGAGTATCCAAAAGACAACAACTTCTTGTTAATTGAATTTATAGCCTTTAAAGGTTTTCATTGCAATACTTGGTTTCTTATTCAAGGGTTTAACTCCAACGGGAAATATTCGGGCACTCCAAGGAAAACTCTTGATGGGAATGTGGCGTGACTTGCAAAGCACTATAGAAAGCAGGTCCTGGATATGAGACTTGGTTTCTTCCACACCACACTGAGGTGCCTCTGGGTCCAGCTCTGAAAAGTTGATAACTTCTACCCTCACATAGGCAGTAGAGCCATCTGTTTTTTCCAGAAAAAGAAGACTTTCATTTTGTGCCATGATTATGAAGAGCAGTTTTTCCGTATTTCTTGCAATAATAGAAGACTATTCAAATTAACCTCATCCATTCAGGTATTTAACATCAATATATTGGCATTCAGAGATAAAAGGAGTTTTTCTATCTGGAGAGCTTCTTATTAACTGTTCTTATCTGGTCAAATTTCACTAGGCAGACCACAGGAAGCTGTAGATACTAGCGCTGCCCGGATATTGGACTTTCTCCTACATCTCTGCCTGGGAACTGCCAGCTGAGTTATTGCTGTTGGAGAATTATGCAGTATGTCTGGGCTTCGAGGTTATCTGATCAGCACAGGCATCAGTGAGTCAAGTTTATTTTTTCCCCAGCCAAAGAACTATAAACTAAAGTCACAGGCCTGTAATAACCTAAAAGGTCATCTTGTCTAACTTCTAGTCAATGCCTATGTCACTTACACAGCACATTTAACCTCTTAGTATAATAATAGAATAGAAATAAGTTGGATTGCTTATTGTATACAGGGGTAATGTTTTATGCACACCCTCATTTAATATTTATAACATCATTCTGAGTTAGAAATTATTTTACAGATGTTAAAACTAAAGCTCAGAGAGTTCAGTTGGTTTGGCCAAAATGGCAAAACCAAAATTCGAACCCAGCTCTGTCTGCAGAATATATGCTATTATGCGCCACACTGTTTCTCATAATTCATTATCTGAGATAATGCCATCATCTAGTACGTCATCATCTTGTTTCTGAAAGACTATCCATGTCAGTGTTGGATTCAGAAAATTTGGTTAGCAGCCTCTACTTTCTCACATTCCTTCTTCCTCTCCCAACAACAGCAACAAATCTACTTTGATTTTTAATATTAGTCCTTCATGCCATGGTGAGAAAAAAATGTTGGTTACCAGAAACATAAATGTGATCAGCAAATCATAAATTTATAAAACAAAGTAAAAACCTCTGTGAAAGACAATATAGGAAATTTGGAATCAAAAATAGACCCGTCACAGCTACTCATAAGTAAATTGAAATAGACTAAAGATCCCCTGGTCAAAATGCATCTCTGTTGCTTCCTAGGTTCTACAACACAGCGTGACAAGACTGCTTGTTGGTCTTATTGAAAGTTATGTCTTCAGAGCTCATCTCTGCTTCTACGTGCTCAATGGTGACCTCTTATAGGGCAAGTACCATGCCTTTCATTTATCTCTGTTTCCTACATGGTATCTATACATTTATTTTTCCAGCATTTACTGAGAACTATTTTGCCCTTAATATTGTACTAAGCACTGGATACACTTGAAAAATCAGTCTCTGTCTCAATCTAGTGGTAAAACAGAACTCCAAACTAATAGCTGCAGTTTAATAAAAAGTACTTTGATAGAAGTAAAGAGGGTGCTATAAACATATTGTCATGCATATTGCGGGTGCTCAATATACGTTTGTTAAATTTAATTTACTCAAAGAGAAGACGGGCTTAGGTCAGTAGAAAACAGAGCATGAAACAGAGTTTGGGGTAGTGATACAATCAAAACAAGACTATTCTGGCAAAGAGTGTTCAGGATAGGTGAAAAAAGTAAAAATTCTATCTTGAAACTTATTGCAAAACTTCATGCAAAAGATATACAGAGGACTTTGACAAGGGAAATTGTGACAGGGATTGTTATGGTTTAGATCTAAAATGTCCCCCAAAAGTCTCATGCGTTTGGAAAGTGATTGGATCATGGGGACTCCACACAATTCATAGTAGAATAGTTTGTTGGGAGGTGAGACCTTGTTGGAGGGTGTAGGTCCTGGAGGAGTGACCTGGAAGGACGTATTGGGGTTTTTTTTAGTACACGTTTGCTTTGCATAATGATCACATTCATAATAGGGAATTTGTACCTGTGCATAATATGTCTTAATTCTTTTATTCCCATTCCCCTCCCCCCTTCAACCATTCATTCCTTCCCCACTTACGAAAACTATGTTTCCATTTTTTTCTTTACATTCTCTTTTTCTTTTTTTAAAATCCCTTTTCTCTTCCTTCCCCTTTCCCTCCCACCTCCTTTGTTCCCCTTCCCACTTCAACATTTTCTTCCTACTTCCCAATATCTATACTCCATTTTGCTCTTTATTTACCCTTCGAGTTTCTCATACAACAGAAACAACGTGATATTTAAACTTGTGTGTCTGATTTATTTCACTTAAAATTATGGTCTTGAGGTGCATCCATTTACCTAAAAATGTGTCAAGCTTATCTGGAAGGGTGTGTTCTTACTCCCCATGCCAACCTTCTCTCTCTGCTTCCTGGCTGCCGTGGCGTGAGCAGCTCTCCTTCCACCATGCCCTTCCATCATGACATTCCTGCCTTGAAGCTGGTCAACCATGCATAAACTGAAAGCGTAAGCCAAATAAATAGCTCCACCAAAAGTTGTGGGGCTTGGGTATTATATCCCAGTGACAGAAAAGGATGGAACACAAGGATGGAACAGGAGAGCCATATTGAAGAGACAGTGCAATGTTAAAACCCACTGAACCTTAGTGACTTATACAGGAAACTGAAGAAAGGAAGGTTGATGATTAAGTTTCCCAGTGTGGATAACTGGAAAATTTTAAGTGCCATAGCAGGAGTAGGGAAGAATCAATGAGCATATTCAATGGAATGAAATAGTAACAAGTACATGAGATCATATATGGCAAAAGTACAGTTACAGAAATTATTAAGGAATATATGGTGATCACTGGAGCTTGTCACAATTACTCAAGTTCTCTTCTCCTTGCAGGTATGTAACAGCATTGCCATGTGATCACTTTAGCCAACTAAATGTTATTAAAAGTGACTTATGTCACTCCCAGGCAGAAATTTAAAGAGGTGGTACAGATTTTACTGTGCTTCTTTTGTCCTGCCGCAGTAATCAGTAAGCATGTGTCGAGAAGAATCCCCAATCAGTCTGAGTTCCAGGATGACTCCAACTGAGCATAGCCTCGTTGCTGGTGGATATGTAGCGTGAGCAAAAAATAAACTTTTGTTGTTTCAAGCCACTTAAAATGTGGGAGCTGTGTGTGACTATAGAGTAATTTGTTTTGAGTGCTACTGAAAACTTAAAAATACATACATTTAGAGACTGTAAACAAGAAGGAGCTGCCAAGAAAGGTTGTAATGGCAGTGGTTAAAAAAAAAACTGATTCTTACTGCTTTTACTATAAATTACAACATGTATATGTATTAGTCAGCTTTCTCATGCTGAACACAATTTCCAACACCCACAACTTAAAGGAGGAAAGGTTTAATTGGCTCACATTTCAGTCCACAATCAGCTGGCTCCAAAGCAGAAACATCCTAGGGGAAGAACATGGAGGAGCAAAGCTGCTCAGTTCATAGCAGCTGGGAAGCAGAACAGGGGAACAGCGCCAGAAAGGAAGGCATGAGGAACAAGACATACAACCCAAGACCACCCCTCCATGAGCCACCCAGACACACCCAGGATCCGGCTTTTCTCAACTGCTAGGAGTGTCTTAATCAAATCAAATTGACATCTCAGGATTAATGGTCACGGTATGATAAAAACCAGAGATGTGACAGGTGAATCAAGAGAAAATGGACCTCAGAAGATAAAGGAAAAAAAATATGTCAAGAAGTGAGAGTGATGAGTAGTGTTTGATGAAATGAATCAAACAATGAAGGAGACAATTGCATTTCATCATTAGTAGTCATTTGGGACACTGTAGTAAGTTCAGCTTTGTGGCAGAAATGGAAACAATAAGTTGCAGAGTTAACAGGGAATGTGGAAGTGTAACTGATTAATGAGGATAACTGTATTTAGTGAGGTGGGAAAGTTGCTGACAGTGCCCCATCTCTCTTTGGATAAGCATGGTTCCTTTCTCTTTCTATTTCTCTTTTCTCACTCTCTTCCTCATTATTCCACTGGTTTGACTCCCTGGTTTTCTCCTAGGTCTGCCTCTTCTCTCCCCTACCTTCTCTATGCTCCTCTGTCTCTCTGCCTTTTCTTCTCTCCCATAATGGTGGCAACATAGACTCTTGTAGTTGTACAGACTGGACCTATTTCCACGTGTTATCCAATACAGGAGACCCCTACACTGTAATACTAACAAGGGGAAACAGAACACTGCATCCATGAGTTGGCTAATTCATGAAACTTATCTATTCCATCATTGTCGGATAACTCTAGTTATTTACACAGAAAATCTGCCCTCCTACACAACTAAACCCTGCCTTCCTTTGATTTTCCCCCAGTCATAGATCCACTCTCTTAGACCATAGCAAAAAATTATTCTGTTCTCTACCCAACTTCAAATCCATGTTCTTTTTCTCTCTGCCTACTTCTGTCTATACCTCATTGTTATCTCTCGCTTTTCATTATGTCTCACTGATGACTCTTAAGTACAAATAAAATATTCATTTTATGCTAAATATCTTCAATTTCATCCAGTGCTTGAATAAATTATCCTTACTTTTATAAATATGTGTAAATTTAAATATAAACATATAGGTATCAAGTCAGAGTATCTGTTTATTCAGAACACATTTCTAGCCATGAAAATTTAGGTTAATGTGTACTTTATGTTTTGATGAGTGTGTGTACCTAATCCCGTGTAGAAAAGTGTTAATCCCCATCTTTAAAAAATTGAACCTTTTTTACCTTTACAAAGCGAGAGTTAGGTTAAGTGTTTTAAAACTATCTTTTCTTCACAAACAAAACCACTAAAAATTTTTTTTATATATGGGTACTGGGAGTCAAACTCAGGACCTCGTGCTTGCCAGGCAGGCACTTATGTCACTGAGCTATATCACTGGCCCAAAACCATTAAAATTTTGAAAGATACTTTTCACTTATGTATGGTGCCTAACCAATAGGTGAGAGTCAGCTCAGTTATCTTCAGTAGGATAAAGCTTCTTAAACCTAATTTATATAACTTCCAAGAAAATAGACCCATGTGGCTCAATTAAGGGAACAAAGGAGGCTGGAGTACATTACTACAGTTCCTTAAACTTTCCTGCATGTTCCTGTCAAATGCAGAATCTTTAGCTTGAATGAAATGCTGAATCTTTGGCTTGAATGGCTATTCTGATGCTCTTATATGAACTAAGTGACAGGAATACAGAAATGGTGGAAAATAGGATCCAACACTTAAAGAAATTCTTCATAAGGCTCTTTTTGGACTGAATAGTGTTCCTAGCATTAGAGTAAGGAAAGGTGATTACTGCTGAATTCCAGGCTCTCTCGTACTTGAAAAGAGGCAGTAAGGTTGACTGAGAAAAATCTTAATTGTATTTCTTCTCCTGGAAACAACAATCACTTATGTTTGCATATCTTTATAATTTTCACAGCATTTCCCCACCCCTTATCTTGTTGGAACTTCACAAGCCTGTGAGGTAGAAAAGGTATGTATGTTTCCTCATTCTATAGGTTATGAAACTGCAGCTCATTTGTATCACACAGAAAGCAAGTGGTTGTTTTGGCTGATGTCTAGATGTCCCCCCAAAGCCTTGTGTGCTCATAGGTGGAGCTTTGGGGAGTGACTGGATTACAGGTGTACGATACTGGATCAGTCCACTGATTGGTTTAGTATAGTTCTGGGTGTGGATAATAGATTTACGGAAGAGAGAAGACCCACCATGGGTGTGAGTGACACCAACCAATAGACTTATAGCCTGGATGGAATAAATAAAGGAAAGCAGAGGAAGACTATTGCTCCCTACCTGTTGTGCCATAAGCTTTGTCACCTCTGCCATACCTCTCCGCCATGCCGCCCTGCCTTGGAGGCAGCCGACTATGGACTGAAACCTCTACAAACTGACTTAAAATAAACCTTTCCTCCTTTAACTTGTGAGTATTTTGTCCCAGCAATGAGAAAGTAACTAAGACAATGGTCAAACCAAACTTAAAATACTCTGACTTCAGTGCTCTTTTCTATGATTCACACTGGTTTCAATTACCATTCTTAGATAACTGCTACTGTACAAGATCCATATCTAAAGTTCTTGTGAATTGCTGGAAAGATTTCCCACTATAGACTATATTTGCTTTTCCAAATAACCATCTCTTTTTACTCAGGAGTTATGGAGTGTTTCCTTCTTGATATAATGGCCTATTACTGGTTTGTTATCATCTCAAAACCCCTAAGATACCTCTTCATTCTAAATAACAATACTTAGGTCTGGACAGTGGCAGAAATTTGAGCTATGATTCCTGACTAGTCCAATTTTGTGGCCACAAAGTAGTCAAAAATTTTACAGGTGAGCTCCCAGTAATCTTCATACTCACTTGCTCTCATGTACTAGTTGAGGAGATACTGGCGTTTGTCAATGGTGTGTTAGTACTCTTCCTGCCTTTCGGGTTCACTATCTTTTCCTATTTCCAAATTACTATGGCTGCCATGAAAATCTATTCTATACAGGCCTGATTCAAGGGTCTTTTCTGTCTGTGACTCCCACTTGACTGCGGTCATTATGTACTGTGGAACAGCAATTTTCATGTACCCACACTTTCAACCTTCCCAGGATAAAGATAAGAGCATCAATGTTGTATGAAGCAGTAACACCCATTCTGAACCCACTCATTCACACTCTGATGAACAAGGATGTGAAAGAAGCCCTAATGAACACTGTCAAAGACATAATACAGGTCTGATGGCAGCCAGGAACCAGAGAGAAGTGGGAGGAGCTGGGTAGGGAGTTACACCCTTCCAGGTCATACCTCCCAGTGACCTACCTGTAACTGGGCCCCATCTTCTAACAACACACTCAGCTGCTGAACTCATTAGTGGATGCTCAGTAGAGCATCTCCATTATCCAGTCACCTTCCAAAATCCCTGCCTCTGAATGCATGAGAGTTTGGGAGTCATTCTTGATTAAAACCATGACGCTATACAAACACCTCTGCCTACATACAGAAATGAGAGCCCAGGAAGTAAAGCGAAGTCTCTGTTTATATTTCAGAAGCTTATACTCTGAAAACAACAAGAAAACTCCTGAAAAGCTAAGACCAGAGAATAAGCAATTTAATAAGACTCAAATACACATACCTCACTTAATCTAGGCAAATTCCATGGTACATACTGCCAAATTAGCTCTCAGCCTTCCTAGAGTTGGCCTGACACACTCACTGCTGGCTGAGTTGAATGGGTAGGATGTGGCACTGGGTTCTGAGGAGGTGGAGATATAATACATACAGTTTATATTTACATAGTGAAAGGAAGAGGGAGATCAGGTTGGTGAGTTAAACCAACAACCATTAGAAAAAGGAAAATTTCAGACACATAGTGGAATATATATACATATAAAGAAATGGTAAGCAATAGCGGACTAGAAACGAGAATTAATGTACAGATCCCCAAATGAAAGTGGAGTGAGACACAGGAACAGAGGCTAAGGAGTTAAGAAGCTTTACTGGGTTGATCTCGAAAGGCAGATTATTGTAGACTCTTGGCTTTCAAACTTTATGAAGGACTTCGAGAATCTGGATAAAATACAGATTCTAGGGCTGAGGATATAGCTCAGCGGCACAGTGTCTGCCTGGCAAGCACAAGGTCGTGAGTTCGATTCCCGGTATGAAAACAAAAAACACAGATTCTAATTCAATAATTGTGGCAGAGAATATGAGATTCTGAATTTCTAGACAGCTCTCAGATGATTCCAATTCTGCTAGTACGTGAACCGAACTTTTAAGTGTCATGCATCTGGACAATCCCATCTAGAAAACATTAATGTGGTAATGTGTTGTACATTTCAAAATGACTACAAGATTTTGAATGTTCTCTCCACAGAGAAACTATAAATATTTAAGATGATGAGCATGCTAATTACCTGTTCTGATCATAATATAATGTACCTTGTGTCGATCAAAAATATATTATTCACTGAACACTTTAATGAGGATGACAGAAGTTTGCATGCATAAAATTAAACACATACTTTAGACATTTTATTTTATTATCCTAGTGTTTTTCTAAAACACTGAGAAGAAAGAATAAATTTTTTTTTACAAAGGATACATTTGTGCCTTTCACATCATTCAGAACCCTGCAGCTTACAGGACAATGACTCAGTAATGCTTTTGTTAATCCTTAATGATGCTGTGTACACAGTGAAATCTACACTACGTCTTCCCCAGAGGATGATGAAACATTTGCTACATAAACAGGGACTTGAAAGCCATATTTTTGGCATTAGGCTGAAAAGGACAATGCAGTGGGCCAGTAACCTAACAACATAAATCTATAAAAATGTATGAACTCCTAAAGCCAGCATTATTGCTTTAGTATTATATAAAGAGCTATATTCTCCTCAGTGCTAAGCATTCTTTCTTGTAATAATAAAACTGTTTATAATACTGAAGTATTTAAAATAATTTTCACATACATTATCATTTTTCACCCTTACAACAAATCTATGTAGTCAATAAGGTAAATAGCCCCATTTTCAGGACACAAAAGAGACCTGATAAATTCAATGATTGTTAAAAGGGTACATGGTACACTCAGGTGATGTGACTGCAAATCCAATGTAGTTTCCACCATATATCCAAAGTTACTTATTAAAGTAAAATGGTATAAAAGAAACTCCTGAATGCCATTCCTTTTCCTGGTATGTTCAAACTTTCTCATCAAGCAAGTAAAGAACTGCACATGGGTCAAAATGTGAAATGCTGCACCAGGAAACATGGGACCTATGTGAGAAGTGTATTACTTGTACCACGCCACCGTCAAGTATAGGAGTATTGCCTTTCTTATCAATTTCTGTGTCATTTCCAGTCTTTGATCTTTGAAACACATCTTTCTCCACAGCGAGGATTACTTTTCCTGCCTGTATACGTATTAAGCCCCACCCCAATTTTAATCACGAACTTGACCAAAAGGAATATAGGAAACTCTTGAGTGCTTCTGTGATTCTGTATGAGGACATTCAACTTCTATTACATATTTGACCCTGTTTCCCAACTGACCTCCAATATCTTTTTTCCAAATAATTCTTCAGGTCTTGGCCAACTGCCTAGTAGATCAGGCCCCCTAGGACTCAGAAGCTGCCTTACTCTTGCCAGCAGCATTCCCACTGTCCTTCCAAAGGTTAGAATTCTACCTAACCTAGAGTATAATTATCTACTGAGTGATAACTGCCTGCCTAGACGGCTGAGTACTGTACCCACAAACACTGACTTTCTGATTACCATGCTCTATTAACACATCTGGATAAGCTTTCATTTTTACTAAAGCCCTGATTCTGACTTCTAATCTGAATCTTCTGCTTGTTTTGATCATATTTGCCTAAATCTTGCCTTGCTTCTCTGGTTTTATATCATGGTCTGGATTTGCAGTGTAGTGATTATGTGTAGTTGTAAGTATAATTTCAGGTGGTAAGAACAGGTACATAGACAAAAAATCAAGGAAATAGAGAAAGACAATTGAAGGATGTGTTATTTAGATGACCTCAGCCACGTGAGACTGGTTGCTTGATCCCAGTGAATTTTTACTTGTTTTTAAGACGCTATAGACACTCAATGTCACTCATGAATAGAATTAAGGGAGATGAATTTAGTTGCCATGTCCTAGGTCCCAGTGGACAAATTTTAGGCATTCATCCAGCCCTTCATGCTTCATTCCCATCATCAATGTTCCTTTTCTCCACATCCTTGCCAACAACTGTTATCTCTTTCATTTTGATAACAATCATCCTAACAAGCAGGAGCTGATATCTCATGGTCTTGAATTATATTTTCCTGATGGCTAGTGAGGTACAGCATCTTTTCCCACACCTACTGGCAAAATAATGTCATAAATATGGGCACATAGTACAATAGAATAGAATGAGGAACATCGAAACAAACCCACACATGCACTGTCAAATGATACTCAACAAGGGTGCTAAAAATATATAACTAGGGAAAAGAGTGCATTACTTCAATAATGGTGTTGGAAAAACAGGATATCTCATCCAAAAAAATGAAATTGGATGGTTATATTACACTACACATAAAAATTGACCCAAACAAGTTAAGGAATTAAATGTAAGATTTAAAATTGCAAAACCAGAAAAAACAATATAGGGCAAAAACTTGATGTTTGTTTTGGTAACAATTTGGCACAGACAAGAGCAAAAATAAACAAGTGAGGCTACATAAAACTAAAAAGCTTTTACTTCAAAAACTCCAGCAAAAGACTCCTAGAATTAATAACCAAATCCAGGTACTTAGCAGGATACAAAGTCAACACTCAAAAATCAATAGCATTACTTTATATGACTAATAAACTCATCAAGAGAGAAATTAGAGAAACAACATCTTTCACAATAACATCAGGAAAAATGAAATACTGGGGCATTAACCTAACCAAGGAAGTGAAAGTCCTCTACAATGAAAACTGTACTATTTTGAAAAGGGAAATCAAAGAGAATATCAGAAAATGGAAAAATATCTCCTGTTTCTGGATAGGCAAAACCAATATAGTCAAAATAGGCATACTTGCAAAACTGATACACAGATTTAATGCAATCCTAATCAAAATATGAATAGCATTTCTCACAGAACTAGAGAAAACAATCTTAAAATTCATATGAACCAGAAGAGTCCTAGAATAGCAAAAGTAATTCTGGGTAACAAGGGCGAGGCAGGGGGCATCACAATCCTGGACTTCAAGCTATAGTATAAAGCTATAATGATTTAAAAAAAAAAAAAGCAGCATGGTATTGGAAAAAAAAAAACAGACTTGTGGATCAGTGGAACAGAATAGAGGATGCAGAAACAATTCCTGGCACAGTTAACGAGCTTATCTTTCCTAAACAGGCCAAAACAACTTCGCTGGAGGAAAGACAAACTCTTTAACAGATAGTGCTGTGAAAACTGGCATCCACATTCCAAAGATTAAGCCTAGAACCATCTCTCTCACCATGCACTAAGCTAAATGAATCAAAGATCTCAATATTAAAACAGAAACACTTAATCTCTTGGAATATAGGATAGGTAAGACTCTTAAAGACAAAGGTGTAGGCAAAGACTTTCTGAACCAAACCCCAATTGCACAAGAAATATTACAAAGGATCAACAAATGGGATCACAACAAATTAAAAAGCTTCTGCAAGGCAAAGGAAACCATCAACAGAGTGAAGAGACAACCTACAAAATGGGGGGAAAATTTTGCCAGGTACTCCTCAAACAAAGAACTAACATCTAAATTACATAAAGAACTCAAAAAAGCTAGATCCCCCGAAATTTAAAGACCAAATCCAAAAATGGGCATGTGAAATGAATAGACATTTCTCAGATGAAGAAGTACAAATGGCAAGTAAATACATGAAAAAAATGTTCAACATCACTGGTCATTTGGGAAATTCAAATTAAAAAACACTGAGATTCCATCTCACTCCAGAAAAAATGGCTACCATCAGGAAATCAACAATAACAAATGCTGGTCAGGCTGTGGGGAAAAAGAAACCCTTTTACCACTGTTGGTAGGAGTGTGAATTCATACAACCATTGTGGAAAGCAGTATGGAAAATCCTCAAAAAAAAAAAAAAACTACAGATTCCATTTGACGCAGCTTTTCCCCTTCCAGGTATCTTCCCAAAACAGTTAAAGTCATCACAATTATAGCAGCACAATTTATGGTAACTAAATCTTGGAAACAGCCCATAAGCCCCTCAACAGATGAATGGATAAAGAAAATGTGTTTTCCAAATATACAAAAAAAGTGCAACATCACTAGTCATTCGAGAGATGCAAATTAAAACAACACTGAGATACCATCTCACCCCAGAAAGAATGGCTACTATTAAGAAATCAACTAATAACAAATGCTGGAGGGGCTGTGGGGAAAAAGGAACCCTTCTTCACTGTTGGTGGGAGTGTCGACTGGTACAGCCACTGTGGAAGTCAGTGTGGAGATTCCTCAGAAAACTAGGGTTGGAGGTCCCATTTGACCCAGCTATTCCCCTTCTGGGCATCTTCCCAGAAGAATTAAAAACATCGTACCACAGCGATATATGTGCACCCATGTTTATAGCAGCACAATTTGTAATAGCCAGATCTTGGAAACAACCCAAATGCCCATCAACTGAGGAATGGATAAGAAAGATGTGGTATTTTTATACAATGGAGTACTATTCAGCCATAAAGAAGGATAAACTGGAGACTTTTATAGGTAAATGGATGCAACTCGAGAAAATACTCATAAGTGAAATAAACCAGAAGCACATGTGTAAGCATCGTATTATCTCTCTAGTATGAGAAACTGAAAGAGTAAATAAGATCCAAAATGTACAATAGATATGGTGAATCAAAAAGAAACTGGTCAAAAGGAAAGAGAGACTGGAATAGGGAAAAGAAAGAAGGGAAAGGGAAAAAAAATTGTGTATATATATATATATATATATATATATATATATATATATATATATGATGGTTAAGATAGATACACTACCATTTTTACTTAGTTCATTGAAGAGTAAGGTTTGTGCCAATAATGTTTGGACAATTGAATGCTAATGTCTGGTGTCCTGAATAACTAACTTAAAGATAGTAATACCTAATGTATTAACCATTGTTACCCTCCTATTATGTTGTTTTGAAAATTTGTTCTTCTTTTGATTTGTTTTGTTTTTTCTTCTCTTTAAAATTAAAAAAAAAAAGGCAAGAACACTTATAAGTCCAAAGAATTTAATTAAATGTGCATAAGAGGGTCTACAAAAAAAAAAAAAAGAGAAAAAACAATAAAAACTGATACAAAATTTCAAAAGAAGACAGTAGGAGAGTAACAATGATTAGTACATTGGTTATTGTTATATTTAAAGTACTTGCTCAGATTACAAGATATAGGCATGAAAAATTGATCAAATGATATAAGCACAAACCTTTCTTTTCAATGAATTAATAGAAATTAACAGTATAGCTATCTTAACTATCTTGTATATGTATATATATATTTTTTTCCTTTTCCTTTCCTTCTTTTATTTACCCCATCCCATTTTCTATTTCCTTTTGAACAGTTTCTTCCCATTTCCTAATATCTATTGTACATTTTGTATCTTATTTACTCTTTCAGCTTCTTATGCTAGGGAGACAATATGATGTTTACACATGTGAGACTGATGATTTTCACTTATGAGTACAGCCTCAAGTTGCATCCATTTACCTATAAAATCTCAAGTTTATCCTTCTTTATAGCTGAGTAGTACTCTATTACATAAAAATAACACATCTTTTTAAATCTATTCCTCAGTTGTTGGGCATCTGAGATGTTTCCAAGATTTAGCTATTACAAATTGTGCTGCGATAAACATGGGTGCACATATATCAATGTGGTATATTTTTAATTCTTCTGGGAAGACATCCAGAAGGAGAATAGCTGGTTTGAATGGGACCTCTAAGCCTAATTTTTGAGGAATCTCCACAGTGATTTCCACAGTGGTTGTAACAGTCTACACTCCCCCCAACAGTGGAGAAGCGTTCCTTTTCCCCTGCAGCCCCTCTAGCATTTGTTATTTGTTGATTTCTTGATGATAGCC
Organism: Erethizon dorsatum; assembly: GCA_028451465.1. Classification (NCBI taxonomy): domain Eukaryota; kingdom Metazoa; phylum Chordata; class Mammalia; order Rodentia; family Erethizontidae; genus Erethizon; species Erethizon dorsatum. Next base: position 117,461,716 of record CM051842.1, on the reverse strand, counting down.
ATTGTTTCTGGGGTGAGGTGGAATCTCAGTGTTGTTTTAATTTACATCACTCAAATGGCCAATGGTTTTGAGCATTTTTTCATATATTTATTTGCTGTTTGTATTTCTTCATCTGAGAAGTGTGTGTTCACCTCAGATGCCCGTTTTTGGGTTGGGTCTTTGAATTTGGGTGTCTGATTTTTTCAATTCTTTATATGTTCTAGATAGAAGTCCTTTGTCTGAGGGACAGTTGGCTAAAATTTTTCCCACTCTGTGGGTTGTCTCTTCACTCTGTTGGTGATTTCTTTGGTTGTTCAAAAGCTTTTTAAGAAGATGAGATCCCGGTTATTCATTCTTTGGGGTATTTCCTGTGCAGTTTGGGTTTTGTTCATGAAGTCTCTGCCTACCTCTATGTCTTCAAGATCTACCTAATTTCTCTTCCAGTAGATTCAGTGTTTCTATTTTAATATTTACATCTTTGATTCATTTTGACTTTAGTTTAGTGCATGGTAATAGATATGGGTCTAGTTTTAGTCTTCGGCATGTGGAAAGCCAGTTTTTCCAGCACCATGTATTAAAGAGGCTATCTTTCTTCCAATGAACTTGTTTGGCCCCTTTGTCAAAGATGAGGCGGCCGAGTGTGTTTAGAGTTCTGCCTGCATCTTCTAATCTGTTACACTGATCCTCAGGTCTGTTTTTTTGCCAGTATCATGCTGATTTTATCACAGAGCTTTGTAGTATAATTTCAAGTCAGGGATTGTGATGCCTCCTGCCTTGTCTTTGTTGCCCAGGATTGCCTTTGCTATTCTATGTCTCTTCTGGTTCAAGTGAATTTTAGGAAGGTTTTCTCTAGTTCTGTGAGGTGTGCTAATGATATTTTCATCAGGATTGCATTACACGTGTACAACAATTTTGGGAGTATGGATATTTTCACTATGTTGTTTCTTATTTATTAGAAGGGGACATCTTTCCATTTTCTGGTATCCTCTTCAATCTCCTTTTTCAGAGTAGTAAAAATTTCAAGGTATAGATTTTTTTACTTCCTTTGTTAGATTGATTCCTAAGTATTTCAGTTTTTTAGATGCTGTTTTGAAAGGTGTGTTTTCCCTAATTTCTCTCTCAGTGAGTTTGTTGTTTGTGTACAGGAGTGCTTTTGATTTTGGAATCCCAGCACTCAGGAGGCTGAGGGAAGAGGATCGCCATGAGATGGAGGCCAGCCTGGGCTACATAAGCGAGTTCAAAGCCAGCCTGTAGTATATAGCAAGACCCTGTCTGGGAGAGAAAAAAAAAAGTCAAAGGCAAGGAGCTTACTGAAGTGTCCTGTGTGAGTTGTATTAGGAAATCAAAGAATCTATGCTGGAGGGCTGAAGAGTGTGCTTTGGAAGCCAAGAGACAGACATCCAAAGGTGATAGTGAAGACTGGAGCTCCTCAGAAGAAGTGAGACTTGTTTTTTTTCCTTTTTAGTTTACACAACCTACAAGCCTATTGGTTGGTGCCACCCACAGACAGGGTGGGTCTTCTATCTTCAGTAAGTCCATCTTCAGACACAGAACCATGCTAAACCAATCTGCTAGATGTTTCTTAGCCAACTTGACAGCACAATTAACTGTCATACTCTACCTTTGTCTTCTTCCTCTTCCCTAAATGTGCTCAGTTCTTTATCTCTTTAGGGTCTTTGTATTTTCTCCTTCATTGTAGTGCACTTCATTCTTGAAACTTTACACTAAGCATTTAATGTGACTCCTATTTCAGTGTAAATAGGACTTTGAGAGAGCTCACCTTACCATTCTATCCAAAAGAGATCCCAGTCATTACCCTCAGTTCCTGTGTCCTGTTTTTTTGATTGTATTTATAATTCTCTTCACCTTGTTTTATTTACGTATATGCTAACCTGTTTAATATTTGTCTTTCTATTAAAACATTTAGTCCCTAAGTTCAGGAATGCTGTCTTTTTCCATTTAGATTGCCAATGCTAGCAAATTACCTGAGACATAGGAGATATTCAATAAAAACTGGATAGGGGCCAGTGATACAGTTCAGCAGCATAAGCACCTGCCTGGCAAGCGTGAGGTCCTGAGTTCGACTCCTGGTACCCACATATAAAAAAGAAAAAAAAACTGGTTGAATAAGTGAAAGAAAGAATAAAAAGAAGCAAATTATGAAATACTTTCCAACACATATACCCAGATAATCACACTTGCCTGTGTATGTTCTGCGTGATTCCAGGTATGAATATAAGTCAAGAAAAGTGTGGTAAATTTACTATACACAGAATCAACTAGGTCTTTCAATGTACAACCATCTGTAGGACCAGAGTTATACATTAATTCTGATCCTGATAAGAATAGTAAGATTGACTAATGTTTTAAAGTGCTTACCATTTGCCAAGCACTGTGTTAACGTCTTTCACATGGTTTTTGTCATGTAATCCTCACCATAACCCTATGAAATACTGTTATATTTTCCAATGCACAAATGTGAATGGCAAAGTTACCCCCAGTTGAGCAGCTACAGCAGGATCTTTTTGAATCTAAAAAATTCTGTATTCAAATTCAGCTCTTTATGGCAATAAGTCCTGTGCGTTGAGGCAGACACATGTGGGCATACCAGGTCATGACTCATATGTGTTAGTAGAAAACTTTATTTGGTAATTGTCTTAGTTACATTTTTCTTGTTGCTGAGACAAATACCCAACACCCAAAGTTAAGGGAAAAGAGATTTATTTAGCTCACAGTTTGTAGAAGTTTCAGTCCATAGTTGGCTGCTTCCAAGGCTTGGTGGCACAGCAGAGGGGCATCACAGAGGAGAAGCAGTTCATGGTGGCAGAAGATAGCAAAAGCAAGCAAGGGAAGAGGGAGACAAGCCTCTTTCTGTCCCTTATATTGTATGCAGGCTACTGCCCTAGGGCGGGTGTAGCACTCGCACCCTTAATCCTAGCCAGAGCTATGCCAAACCAATCAATGAACTGATTTACTAATCACACCACCCTTAATCCCAGCATCACACACTAGATTCAGCCACGTCTTAAAAAGCCCTATGAATGCATGAGGCTTTGAGAGGATATCTAGACACAAACCCTAACAATAATTATTTTAATTGAACCAACAACAAAGTAACTGCTAGGCAAATGAACACTTTTCTGTGTGTTCCTTTCCATATGACGAGAATGATAACTTTAATAATTCTGTTTTCAGGACTTTTTAAAACTCAACGGACATTCTGATGTAATTAATTTTATTCTATTAATCAGTAGTGACATTGTTGACAAACTTACCAAAAATCCAATGTTATATTCTTTGCCTTTTTAAATTTTAAATTTCTTTTTTTTGTGAAAAGTTTTCATGAAAGAGCTGTGCTTACAGCTCTCAAGTGTATTTTCTTCACTCTGAGGCTGCCAGTCCCTAGCAGGAAGGTCCTTTTTCCATTGATGTTGATTTTTTAGGGGTCAGGTCAACCTTCTAAGATATTACCTTGTGATTTTGGCACACCTTATGAGGAGATGGCATGCAGAAAATCAGAGATGCCCATTATCAGTTGCAGGTCATAAGTGTCGTTTGACAGAGGTAAGGCATTTAAACAAGTTTCTCAAAGCATAAAGTAGTTCTAAAGTATAGCCCATTTAGTATCATTCAAACTTGTTCACTTGATAATAAAAGGAAGATTTGAAGAAAGTAACTTTCCCAGTAAACACTTAACAGAAAGGCACCTAACACACAATCTCTAATCAATTTGTTGTTCTTATCATCTCTTACGCTTTATATTCATCCACAGTCCTGACTTCATGTCAGAAACGTTTCTGCAGCTTGTTCTCCACTTCCAGAGGTAACATATTTCTCTCTCTAGAGAGTACCCTGGCTAACATCTCCCTGAGGTAATCAAAAGAAAAGGCATTTGTTTACTTGTCTAATTTTTGCTCACAGCTAAAAGATCCCTGCATTTCCCCAATAAATTTCTCTTTGCCAGCACAAGGCACATCTCATTGCTTGTTCTTCTCAACTTCCTCTTAGTCCCTAATGACAGTGATCAAACTCCAATAAGTATTAGGCTCACAGTTTTACTCCTTTTCCCCCTTCCATTTGGGGAATCATGTTTGTCCCCTCCCCTTGCTTCTAGTGTTTGACTTTATCTGCTGACTATGTCTTATTAGTTAGTTAATAGCACTTTCCATCTAGTTCCAGGAGTGCTTTAGGTTTAATGAGAAGCATTAGAAAACACCAGAAATTAAATTTGCACAAGAATTTGTTCAATTTATAAATTGGTAATGTTACAACAGAATTTGCATAACACCATAGATTCCCTTTCCAAAGAGCTCTCTGTTGGGCTTCCCATTGTTTTCTCATTTCCATTTGCATTCACAACAGTCTCCAGTCAGTTTGTTGTTGATCAATAAAGTATTAATTCCAGGAGTGCTTAACAGAGTGAAATGGAATGGATCAAACTAAGGGTCTCCCTGTCAGGATGTGTCTGGAAGCAATGGTGGAATCAATCAAGGTTGCAACAAGTTTGCATGCATTTTGTTACTCATATATTACTGATTGTAACATTTTCTTTTTCAGAGTTGGGCTGGTTTACTGTCATTCTGACTTAACTTTGATGACCCTGACTTTGGAAATGCCAGTGAATGATGAACATGAGAAACATATTGAACCTTCCCTCTTTCCCTCTCCCTCCCTCCTCCCCTCTCTCTCCTTCATTCCTCTCTTCCTTCCTCCCTTCTTTCCTTCCTTTCTTCTTTTTTTTACAGTGTGGAGGATGGAACTCTGGGCCTCTGGCTAGTATTCTACCACTAAGCTACACATCTAGCCCCTCTATGTAGTTCAGGCTGGACTTGAACTCACTATGTAGTCCAGGCTGGCCTCGAACTTGCAGTGATCTTCCTGCCTCAGCCTCCCAAGTGCTGGGATTACAGGCGTGTGCCACCACGCCTGGCTTCTCAATGCCATTTCTTTTTCTTTTTTTTTTTTTCTTTTTGTGGGTACCGGGGCTTGACCTCAGGACCTCGCGCGCCAGCAGGCGCCCTTGCCGATGAGCGATATCACCGGCACTTTTTTTGTATGTGGGTTCCGGGAGTTGAACTCGGGCCCTCGCGCTTGCCAGGCAGGCGCATAAGCCGCTGAGCCATCTCACCGGCCCTCAATGTCATTTCTAATGCTATAAATTCAAAGAAATGTAACAATGAGAGCATAATTTTTCACTGTCTCATTGCCATTACTTATGTTGAAATGATACAATTTTTATTGGTATAGACATAGACAATGACCACTGATACAATAAGTTTGGATTTTTTTTTAAGTTTGGATATTAGAGGGTGAGTTGGTAGGCTTTTTTTCCCTTTGGTTCACATGTATTTAGTGTCCACCAAGTGCTAGTCAGTATGATAGAAACAGCACATGTTACTTTATTTAATTTTCAAGAGGAATTTTTTAGACAAGCACTTTTATAATCCTCATTTTACAGTGACAAATCTGAAGGTTAAAGATGGAAAGTAACGAGCTAAGTCCCATACAATCTCATGAGTGGCAGATTCAAATATATATCTGCTTTGTTCTAAAACCCATGCAGTCCTCACCAAGTATAGAATTACAGGTGACTTTTTATTTCTTCTCTACTCCTCTAACCTATTCCAAATAATGAACATTATAATTTTTATAATCCAAAAATGCAGTATGCATTTGCTTGATTTTAAAGACATTCTTCCTCAGGCACATTTTCTTTATGTTTATGAGATCAACACCTTTAGAACACCCTTGGAAGCTAGAAAGGGTAGTGTACACTGACAGAGAACATGTGGTCCTATCTTTTGATGGAGACACGCAATTTCAGGTTTGTAGGGTCATTGGGTCTGGCTCTTAGTTTGTACATAGTCTTTCAAGGCTCCTTGCTTCAGCAGAGGACCTTCCATGTGACTGTTTTATAGTAATTGATTAATTTTATCCTTCCTACTCACTAACAGCTTTCACTTTAAAGCTTGGGTAAGGACATATCTTACACAAAGAGCATAAAAATAGAAATTGTCCATTTTGCAACTTTGCCCTTTATCACCTAGAGAAAGGGATCTTAGAATATTGAAACATTTCTCATTTGGTAAAATAAAACCAGACTACTCAGAATTTAAATGTACTAATTATTATTTAATTTTAAAAACTCTTCTTGAAAATTGTCCTGTGCAATTTACTAAATAAATGACATTATTAAAGTTTAATTTTTTTTTCTGCATGGTAGGAAGTTCTATTTTACATGCCTTTTGGAAATAGGAAAAAAAATACACTTGGAAGTAATTACCTCACTAAAATATTCTTTATTATTTTCATAATTCAATTATAATTTTTTTTGTAAGATAAGGCATAGTAGTATATATTCACATCTTTTCTGGCCTTCCCTTTTCAGTACTGGGGATTGTACCCAGGGTCTTTTCACTGAGTCACATCCCCATGCCTTTTATTTTTAATTTTGAGACAGGGTCTCTGTTGCTAAATTTTCTAGGCTAAGCTTGAACTTGTAGTGCTCCTGCTTTAGCTGACAAAAGTACTGGGATTATAGGCAAGTGCCACCATGCCTGGCTTATCCTGCAGATATTTTTATACTCGTTTTCAAAGACATATATACAAAGGTATTTTTTGGACATTATTAAAGTTGTGGAAGATGGAAAACAACATAAAAGTCTTCAAATAGGGGACTGATATAATTATTTTGCATTCACAATATGAAACATCACGCAGTCATTAAACAAAAATAAGCCATCACAGCTGGCTAGCACTCTTTTTCTCCTAATTATTCTTAGAGTATTTTTCACATCTTTGTTCTTCAAAATATAAATAAAATGGTTCAACATAAGGGTCATCACATCATAAAATGTAGAGATGATTTTACCCTTGTCCTGGAACTCTCTTGAGTAAGGTTTCAAGTATAATGGGTGGTTTTTTTAATCAAATATAGTGACTACCGTCTGATGGGATCTATAGATGGAGAACACTTTGAGTATGACCCCTGCAGAACATATCCTCAGTATGGCAACTACAATCTTATGCTGGGGATGAGGATGAAGGTGAACAGTAGGAACAGGGTGAACATGCCAGTGAAGAGACCCACAATAAGTCTGGCTGGGGCATCTGCACAGCTGAGCTTCAGCAGGGCCTGTATTTCACAGGTAAAACATTATGTTTACAAAATGGGCAGGGATTGCAATGATTGGTACTATCTCCAAAAGGAAGGCACTGACCCAGGTCACCATGGCCAACCTTATGCAGAACTTGTTCATAAAGAAGTTTTAATGTGGGGATTAGAGATTGGAACAAAAATGTCATAAGTTACAACAGAAAGGAAGAGATATACTCTGTCATCCCCTGAAAAAGAGAAATGGTCATGTGGGCGTAACAGCTATCATAGGAAGCGATAGGGGTAGTCTGTCAAGCTATTGAACAATAAAAAGACACTGAGTAGCAGATACCTAGAAAACACTGGTTGCTTAGGAAAAATCCATAGGGGAACAAAGCTGCCCATCATCTCAAAGCACAGTGATAATGAGACTCTTATCCGTCAATGCGATCAGGTAAATCATGATCATGCAACAACTTTTAAAAGATATTTTGGGGTTTTGTTTCACCAGGATGAACTCTGTCATTGGGCTGCCATTATCAGTAAGATAAATATCCATTTTGTTTTATCTGCTGAGAAAGAAGAAGAAATTCACTTAATTTTAATTTGGGAAACATTTATTGAGTCTTTGCTAGGTTTTCAGTCTCTATTTCAGGTGCAATTAAGAAGATATGTCTAGAAAACAAGTGACACACTTTGGAAGTCTCTGCTCTAATTTGGGAGATAAAGCATTCTCATAAAGTCCAAAATTAATTTGTGAAATAGCACAATTCATTGTGAGTCTTAATTCCTTTATCTGTAAAATGAAAGGGGTTGCTTTGATCACTCCCTTTAAAGAAAATGTGTCAGCTTACTGTTCAAATGTAACCAGATCCCTAAATCACGGAATTGCTAATTGTCCTTTTCCCAATGTGGCCATTTGTCTTTAGCTAATTCACATCCCTGGCATAAAATGTATGCCAGATCAGTCTCACTTTTTCCTTACCTTGTGCATCTAATCAATCACCAGGTCTGATTGTTTCTTCCTTCTACATTTATTTCAAGTCTCTCTACAAGTATTATGTAGTCAGATCCATCATCACCTCTCTGGACTAATACATGAGTGACCCAATAGGTTTCCCTTCTTCTGTGGTTGCTTTTTATAGTCTATTTTCTACACAGCAGCCAGAGTCACATTTAACAAACATATGTAATTATGACTGTATCCTTTTTCTGTGCAAAACTGATTTGAGAGTTTCCAACTGTTTCAATTGTACTTGAAATACTTATCAAGATGTACAAGACTCTAAATGATCTAACCAAACCTAACCTTGTATTGTCTCCTCTTAGGCTTACCATGTTCCAACAATACTGTCTTTATGAAATGCTTCAAGCGTGTTTCCACCTCAGAACACACGTTGTGTTCTCTGTGCTGGAAATATTCTTCCTACTTTTCTTTCCTTGGTGAATTCCTGGTCATCCTTGATATCTTAGATTAAAAGGAACTTATTACAAACAGGCTTCCCTAATATACCTTAACCCCAACTGAAATTAAGACTTTTTGTTACAATCATTCATCATTCCCTGAATTTTTCTTGCATGGCCTTTATCACAGTTTGTGTGTACATATTTGTGTGACTAATCTTTGCTCTATTGCAAGTTATGGGAGGGGAGACCTTCCTTGTCCCACACACTGGCTTATTTTCACCACCTCACACAGTGCCTGGAACAAAATACGGGTTCAGCAGAGGTTTGTTGAATGAATCTACTCCATTTATTTGGCTATTTTCTCTTACCCAATGTCAAGAAATGATAGACAAATCTTTTTCCAATGGAAAGGGGGCCAAGTAATGAAGGGAGGAGGGAGGGCAGGAAGTTGAAGGGAAACTAAAAAGAATGAAGATGTGTTATGTACACCTGCCAACTCCCCATGATAAATGTAATCATTATGTGCTGCAAAAATTTACCAATAATAATTTTAAAAATTAGAAAAAGAAATTTATATGACTGAGACTGCACCAAGTTGACAGAAGGAAATAAATATTTGATGGTAAAAAGCCTATAATGAGAAATAGTCAGTATCCCATGGTATTTAGCTTTATTATATCCTGTAGCTCAGAAATGAACTTCAATGTCCTTCCTTTTGTTAGCCCTGTAATTTATTCTTTATATGGAAGGAAGGTGATGTGGTGAAGAGAAGAATAGGTGGTTATTCTAGAATCAGAAAATAGTATTTTCTCCTTTTTTCATCCATCTAAACTTTTTATTCTCTTTGTTTGGTCCAGTTCTAAAAAGTATGAATAATATCATAGACCAGCTCATTATTTAAGCTAAGATCTTTCCCTAGATAGTCAGTAATATCCCCATCAAGTTCTAGTTACAAATCAGGATTTGAGGGGTTTATGATATATAGTTGCAAACTCCTGAGACAGGCATCAGAGCTTGGTGAGAGCCGACTTGGCTCTTAGAAGGATCATCTGGGCTAATAGTGTAGGTAATCAGTCTCTCTGGATTCTTTACCTAGGGAAGACTCCATATCTCAGAAGGGAGAATGCTTTTATGGACAAGTAATTCAGGAAGTAGTGTAAGAAATTGTAACAGGATCCTCAACAAAATCTGATGTAGAATAAAGGGACTCTGAATAGGAATCAGAACCAAGAGCAGAGAAACAGGTAAAAATACTTAGCTTCTGCACAACTTCTAAGGGTGTTTTTGCTTATTACAGAGCACAATCCTATGAGAAGACACTCATATGCTTCTAATGAGAATTAGAAGACGCTTTTATTTTTCTGTAGATACTCTCAGGTTTGGAATTAGCCATCAGAATCATTCAGAAGGGGTGAGGGTTTCCTAGAGCAGAGTTAGATTGAGACCAAGGTAGAAATCAGTTGATTTGCCTTTTATGTACATGTACCCTGTAGCTCGGAAATAAACTTCAATATCCTTCTTTTTTTTAGCCCTATCATTTGCTCTTTGTATAGAGGGAAGGTGGTATGGTAAGCAAGGAATTGGAGGTTATTCTAGAATCAGGAACCGAAGGTGTGACACCACAACCCTAATTTCCCGATAGTATTACAAGAATGAGATTTAAAAATTTTTAACTTTTTTATTGATATGTTAGGTACTTGTACCAACTCCTCACAATGAACGTAATGAATATGAACAACGAATATGTACTAATAAACATAAAGCAAATATAAATGGTAACACTAAAATGCTAGATTTTTCAGGCATGTACTTTTTCAGGGGTACTAATGTTTCACATTTGAATGGCAATATAGTCAATCATAAAGCCCTAGCTTGCCTTAAAGTTCTGACTATCTTTTTTTTTTTTTTTTTTTTTTTTATTTTAAAGAGAAGAAAAAACAAAACAAATCAAAAGAAGAACAAATTTTCAAACAAACATAATAGGAGGGTAACAATGGTCAATACACTACGTATTACTATCTTTAAGTTAGTTATTCAGGACACCAGACATTAGCATTCAATTGTCCAAACATTATTGGCACAAACCTTACTCTTCAATGAACTAAGTAAAAATGGTAGTGTATCTATCTTAACCATCTTATATATATATATATACAATTTTTTCCCTTTCCCTTCTTTCTTTTCCCTATTCCAGTCTCTCTTTCCTTTTGACCAGTTTCTTTTTGATTCACCATGTCTATTGTACATTTTGGATCTTATTTACTCTTTCAGTTTCTCATACTAGAGAGATAATACGATGCTTACACATGTGCTTCTGGTTTATTTCACTTATGAGTATTTTCTCGAGTTGCATCCATTTACCTATAAAAGTCTCCAGTTTATCCTTCTTTATGGCTGAATAGTACTCCATTGTATAAAAATACCACATCTTTCTTATCCATTCCTCAGTTGATGGGCATTTGGGTTGTTTCCAAGATCTGGCTATTACAAATTGTGCTGCTATAAACATGGGTGCACATATGTCGCTGTGGTACGATGTTTTTAATTCTTCTGGGAAGATGCCCAGAAGGGGAATAGCTGGGTCAAATGGGACCTCCAACCCTAGTTTTCTGAGGAATCTCCACACTGACTTCCACAGTGGCTGTACCAGTCGACACTCCCACCAACAGTGAAGAAGGGTTCCTTTTTCCCCACAGCCCCTCCAGCATTTGTTATTAGTTGATTTCTTAATAGTAGCCATTCTTTCTGGGGTGAGATGGTATCTCAGTGTTGTTTTAATTTGCATCTCTCGAATGACTAGTGATGTTGCACATTTTTTTGTATATTTATTTGCCATTAGTATTTCTTCATCTGAGAAATGTGTATTCATCTCAGATGCCCATTTTTGGAGTGGGTCTTTAAATTTGGGAGGTCTGATTTTTTTGAGTTCTTTATATGTTCTCGATAGTAATCCTTTGTCTGAGGAACAGCTGGCAAACATTTTTTCCCACATTGTGGGTTGTCTCTTCACTCTGTTGGTGGTTTCTCTTGCTGTGCAAAAGCTTTTTAATAAGATGAGATCCCAGTTATTGATTCTTTGGGATAGTTCCCGTGCGGTTGAGTTTTTATTCATAAAGTCTTTGCCTACACCAATGTCTCCAAGGGTTTTACCTATCCTACCTTCCAGCAGATTTAATGTTTCTGTTTTAATATTTAGATCTCTGATCCATTTTGAATTTAGTTTAGTGCATGGTGAAAGATATGGGTCTAGTTTTAATCTTCGGCATGTGTAGAGCCAGTTTTTCCAGCACCATTTATTAAAGAGGCTATCTTTCTTCCAGCGAATGTGTTTGGCACCTTTGTCAAAGATCAGGTGGCTTAGTATGTCTGGGGTTGTTTCAGCATCTTCTAATCTGTTCCATTGATCTTCAGGTCTGTTTTTTTGCCAGTACCACACTGTTTTTATCACAGTAGCTTTATAGTATAATTTCAAGTCGGGGATAGTGATGCCCCCTGCCTTGCCTTTGTTGCTCAGAATTGCCTTTGCTATTCTAGGTCTCTTCTGATTCCAAATGAATTTTAGGATTGTTTTCTCTAATTCTGTGAGATATGCTGTTGGAATTTTGATTGGAATTGCATTAAATCTGTATAACAATTTTGGAAGTTTGGCCATTTTCACTATATTGGTTCTTCCTATCCAGGAGCAAGGGATATCTTTCCATTTTCTGATATCCTCTTCAATCTCCTTTTTCAGAGTACTGTAGTTTTCAGTATAGAGGTCTTTTACATCCTTCGTGAGGTTGATTCCTAGGTATTTCATTTTTTTGGATGTTATTGTGAAAGGTATTGTTTCCCTAATTTCTCTTTCAGTAAGTTTGTTATTTGTGTACAGGAAGGCTATTGACTTTTGAGTATTGACTTTGTATCCAGCTACACTACTGAATTTGGTTATTAAATCTAGCAGTTTTTTAGTGGAGTTTTTGGGGTCTTCTGTGTAGAGTATCATGTCATCTGTAAATAATGATAATTTAACTTCTTCCTTTCCAATCATTATTCCCTTTATTTCTTTCTCTTGTCTAATTGCTCTGGCTAAAGTTTCCAGAACTATGTTGAATAAGAGTGGGGACAGTGGACATCCTTGTCTTGTTCCTGATTTTAGAGGGAAGGCTTTCAGTTTTTGGCCATTTAGTATAATATTGGCTGTTGGTTTGTCATAGATAGCTTTTACCAGATTGAGATAAAGACCCTCTATTCCAATTTTCTGTAGGGTTTTTATCATGAAAAGGTGCTGGACTTTGTCAAAAGCTTTTTCTGCATCTATTGAGATGATCATGTGATTTTTGTCTTTGGTTCTGTTAATATGCTGTATTACATTTATTGATTTACGTATGTTGAACCATCCCTGCATCCCTGGGATGAATCCAACTTGGTCATGGTGTATAATCTTCTTGATGATTTGTTGGATTCTGTTTGCCAGTATCTTATTAAGGATTTTTGCATCTATGTTCATTAGGGAGATTGGCCTGTAGTTCTCTTTCTTAGTTGGGTCCTTCTCTGGTTTTGGTATCAGGGTAATGCTTGCTTCCAGAAATGAATTTGGGAGTATTGCTTCCCTTTCAATTTCATTGAAAAGTTTGAGAAGTAGGGGCGTTAGGTCTTCTCTAAATTTCTTGTAGAATTCGGCAGTGAATCCATCAGGGCCTGGGCTTTTCTTTGTTGGGAGGTTTTTAATTACATCTTCAATTTCATTGGCTGATATTGGTTTATTTAGGATTTTTAAATCTTCTTGAGTCAGCTTTGGTAATTCATACGAATCTAGGAATCTGTCCATTTCTTCTGCATTTTCCATCTTAGTAGAATATAAATTTTCAAAATAGGTATAGATGATCTTCTGGATTTCTGCAGGGTCTGTCGTGATATCACCCTTTTCATTTTCAATTGCATGGATTTGAGTCTTTTCTTTTCTTTTTTTAATAAGGTTGGATAAGGGTTTGTCAATCTTATTTATTCTTTCAAAGAACCAACTTTTTGCTTCATTGATTCTTTGTATTGTTTTTTTATTCTCCAATACGTTAATTTCTGCTCTGATCTTTATAATTTCCTCCCTTGTACGGGCTTTTGGCTTAACCTGCTCTTCTTTTTCTAGAAGCTCGAGGTTCACCCTTAAGTTGTTTATTTGTGCTTGCTCTATTTTCCTGATATAAGTGTTTAATGCTATAAATTTCCCTCTTAGGACTGCTTTCATTGTATCCCATAAGTTCCGGTATGTTGTACTGTCATTATCATTCAGTTGTAGAAAGTGACTAATTTCTTCTTTAATTTCATCTGTGACCCATTGGTTGTTCAGGAGGATGCTGTTTAATTTCCATGTGTTTAGGGAGTTTTTGTGGGATCTTTTGCCATTGATTTCCAATTTCATTGCACTATGGTCTGATAATATGCATGGGATAATTTCAATTCCTTTGCCTTTACTTAAGCAGGTTTTATGAGCTAGTATGTGGTCTATTTTGGAGAACGTCCCATGTGCAGCTGAGAAAAATGTGTATTCTGATGTTGTGGGATGGAACACTCTGTAGACATCTACTAAGTCCATTTGTTCAAAAGTTTGGTTCAGTTCTACTATTTCATTATTGATTTTCTGTCCAGTTGATCTATCTTTTTGTGACAGTGGAGTATTGAGATCTCCCAATATAATTGTATTAGTGCTTATTTGATTTTTCATGTCCTTTAGTACTTGTTTTATATAGCTGGGTGCATTGGTATTTGATGCATATATATTTATGATCGTTATCTCTTCCTCTTGGATTGTTCCCTTTACAAGGATGTAATGACCGTCTTTATCTCTCTGAATCCTTCTTGGCTTGAAGTTCACTTTGTCTGCAAAAAGAATAGCTACCCCTGCTTTTTTCTGGGTTCCTGTGGCATGGAGTATTGTTTTCCATCCTTTGACTTTCAGTCTATGAATTTCTTTCTGAATTAAATGTGTTTCTTGTATACAGCATATTGTTGGATCTTGCTTCTTGATCCATTTCGCCAGTCTGTGCCTTTTGATTGGTGAATTGAGACCGTTAACATTGATGGTTAAAACTGATATGTATTGACTTGTCATGATATTTTCCTGTTGTTGGTTCCCACTCTTTGTTTTTCCGCTTTCCGGCTATTTAATTATTTGCCCTGCCTGGTGGATTCCTTCTGTTGGGGTTCCTATCTCTTTCTAGAATGTCCTTCAGAACGTTTTGGAGTGCTGGTCTGGTGGTCATAAATTTTCTCAGATGTTCTTTGTCATGAAAGTATTTTATTTCTCCATCAATTTTGAAAGATAGTTTTGCAGGGTACATCAATCTGGGCTGAAAATTATTTTCCTTTAGAGCTTGCAATACATCATTCCAAGCTCTTCTTGAATTGAGGGTTTGTGCTGAAAAGTCAGCTGTGATTCTGATGGGTTTTCCTTCATAGGTGATTTGTCTCTTCTCCCTAACAGCTTTTAAGATTCTGCCCTTCTGTTGAATTTCTGGGATCTTGACTATAATATGTCTGGCTGAAGTTTTTTTTTGATCATGTCTAGTTGGTGTTCTAAAAGCTTCACTTATAGGGGTGTCAAATTCCTTTTCTCTTCCAGGAAAGTTCTCCCTGATTATGTCTTTGAACAAGGTTTTAATGTCGTTGATGCTATCTCCTGCTTTTTCATTTATTCCAATTATTCTTAAGTTGTTTATCTTTGAGTCATCTAGCAGCTGCTGAATTGATTTTTCATGGTCCCTTGCTATTTTTAAGAATTTTTCCATTTCATGATCACTAATTGCAAGCCTGTCTTCTATATCTGAGATCCTGTCCTCGCATTGGCTTATTCTGCTACAAATACTTTCAATGGAATTTTTTATCTCTTGGATATCTGCTTGAATCTGCCTTATAGATTCCATTTCTTTCCTATGCTGAGCATTCATGGTTTCTATAGTTTTCTTAAGTTCATCTATTTTTTTGTCTGTATCAGCTATAGTGTCCTTAAGCATGGTCTTCATTGTAGACATTATCTCTGCAGTTATCTGTGGATTATTTCTGTTTTAATTTTTTCCAGAACCTCATTCAGTTGCTTTGTTGTTACCACTTCAGATAGGCCAGGTGGGTGGCTTTCGGATTGTCCCACCTCGTTGCTCCCTAGGTTTGCCTTTGGTGAATTGGATGTGTGTGGTTGCACCTTGTTTAAGTGTCGTCTCATTTTTTCTTTCTTTAATTCCTGGGGTGATGTTTGCAAATTACCTATAGTAGGTTACTTTATTGCTAGTGTTTAAGATCTTTAGAAGATGACTACTTCTCTGCAGTATCTTCCAAGTGGAGCTTGCTTTTAGGTTTTGAGCTTTCTGCCAGATCCTACCTCTTCAATTCGTTGGGTATGCGAAGTTGCTACCTGTTTGGCCCAGTCCTTGATTCTTTGGTACTGTGCCACTTTATTTTCTGTGTCCCCTAGTCAATCTCAATCATGAAATATCAGGAAGGAAAGATGTTTAGAACAATTATTTCACATTTGGCTATAATGTTAACTAAAGCATCAAACACAGCCTAAAAAATGACAGACTAACCAGTTATTTACCACTTTTAGCTGTATAGAGTTGCGGTTATATAACAAAATCTAAAACACACCAGAAAAATTATATGCAGTATACAAGTCCTATGTATGTCAATTTTTCCTTGAGGAGTTTAAATTTAAGATGAGTTAAGGATGAAATAGAGTATTGGGAGAAGAGGAAGGAATTAGATGTAAGGTTAGAGGACCAAGAGGGATTCCACTAAAATTGGGACACTAGTGCAGAGGACAGGTGGTAAAAAGAGAAGGAAGGGATAAAAGGAAGAACAGATCACAACCACAATCACAAAGAATTTAGAGGCGCTGTTTACACTCATATAAAAAACCAGAGAGAATAATGAAGGAAAGAGCAAATACACATACAGAAACAAAAACAAAGATAAAAACAATAAAACAGACAGATCAAAAATAAAACCCCACCAAAAAACAAAACAAAACAAAACAAAACAAAAACAAAAAAACCCTTCGCCAGAACAAAAAAACAAATCAGTGAGAAAAAAAATAAAAATAAAAATAAAAAATAAAAATAAAAATAAAAAATATAAAAAGAATCAGTTCCAGGTGTTGACTCTGTTGTAGGCAGGTACCTTGTGACAAAGTCCTGTTCTGTGCAGGTCCGTCCCAGTAAGCCAGCAGCGCCCTCTGGTGGGTGGTGAGCAGAGGCGCGTACTTTCAGGCAGAGACCAGTCTAGCTCGCCTCCGCTCTCGCCGCCCTTTCACGATCCCTGGGCCTGAGAGGCTCAGCGTGCTGTCCGGAGCGCGGGTTCCCTGCACTGGTTCCCGCCGCTCTGGTTTTTCGCCACGCCCCCCACAATGGCGCCCGGCCGGTCGCTCTCTGGCGCGGGACAGGTGTGGCTGAGAGTCCAGTCTCGTTCACCTGCTGACCTCTGCACACTTTCGTGGGCTCAATTGAGAGGCCCTGTGCTGCCCTGTCCGGAGCACAAGTTCCCAGAGCAGCCTCCGAGCCGCTCTGAGTTTCGCCACACCCCCCACAATGGCGCCCGGCCGGTCGCTCTCTGGCGCGGGGCAGCTGTGGCTGAGAGACACTCACCGCCGGTCAGCGCCGTTCTCTGCCGCTCCCCTGCCCTGCCGCTGTCTCAGGATCCTCCGTGGGGGCTCCCTGGGCGCCAGCTGCCACCGTGTGTCCGTAGAATTGAGCCTCCGCCGGCGCTCCAACTCCCGGGATATTAGAAGGTGCACGCGCGCGGTCTGCTCCTTCTTTCCTTCTTCTTTGTTGGAAGTCACCCGTCACTGGTGCCGGGGGTCCCAGATTGCGCTTCAGAACTTTTCTGGGTTTCGGGGAGGCATCTCCCCCCCTCCTGCGCTTTCTGGGTTGCTATATTCCCGTGTTCCAATGGTAACTTTTAGAGAGAGTTTTGCTGCCTGCTTCTTACTCATCCGCCATCTTGAGGTCTCCAGTTCTGACTATCTTATAGCCTTAAAGTTCTCAAAACAAATGCCAATAGAGATAATTGGAAAACAACACATTTTTCTTCATACAATTTAAGTCTCACCAGACCAACCATATTTTTATTCAATAATTCAGTGTTTTAGCACTATGCAAACTAGATTCTTCCTAAACTAACTAAACATATGCAGAGATACCCATATATACATTCACAGCTTTTAAAAATCTTTTAAAAATATTTTGGACGTGCTTCATGGCTTTTCTTTGCGCAAATTTTCCCAAAAAATGCTTTCTGGTAGCACCTGCAATGCAGGACCCTGCTTTGCAGAAAGATTAGTTCTGTTTTTAGTAATAAATTAAGGGAAATTTGGAGATTTGCTCCTTTTCCTTGAGCTCTTCAAAAGCTTTCTATAAGCTCAAAATATACTAATAAGGTAGATATTGCATACAGACAGGACTTTCTGTTATCCATATCAGGTAACAGAGAGTGATGATTAAGAGTATGGGGCCATATCCATACCTCCAAAACTGATATACAGATTTAATGCAATGCCAATCAAAACACCAATAACATTCCTCACAGAACTAGAGAAAACAATCTTAAAATTCATATAGAACTGGAAGAGACACAGAATAGGAAAAGCAATACTGGTCAACAAGAACAAAGCAGGAGGCATCACAATCCTAGACTTTAGGTTATATTATGAAGCCACAGTGATAAAAATAGCATAGTACTGGCACAAAAACATATCTGAAGATCAAAGGAATAGAATAGAGGATGCAGAAACAACCCCAGGTACATCAAAATCTCTGGCCATTAGAAAAATGTAAATTAAAACAATCCTGAAATTCCATCTTATTCAAAAAATAATGGCTATGATCAAGAAATCAAATAAAAACAAATGCTGGCAAGGTTGTGGGAAAAAAGGAACCCTTCTACTTTGTTGGTGGGAATGTAAACTAGTACAACCACTATGGAAATCAGTTTGGAGAGAACTAAAAAAAAAAAAAAAACTACAAATTACTCTTGATCTGGTTATTATTCCTCTTCTAGGTGTCTTCCTGAAAGTGTTAAAGACATCATACTACAAAGACACATGCATATCCATGTTTATAGCAGTACAACTCATAATAGCTAAATTTTGGAAGCAGCCTATATGTCCATCAACAGATGAATGGGTTAAGAAAATGTGGCATGTATATACAATGGAGTTATACTCTGCCTTAAAGAATGATAAACTTGGGCCTGTGATATAGCTCAGCAGCATAAGTGCCTGCCTGGCAAGCATGAGGTCCTGAGTTTGACTCCCGTTACTGCATATAAAAAAAAAAAAAAAAGAAGGATAAACGAGTCATTTGTAAGAAAATGGATACACCTTGAGATTACAATGTTAAGTGAAGTAAATCAAACACAGATATTTAAATATCTCGTTTTTAACATATGAGAAATCTAAAACGTAAGTAAATTAAGGAGCAAAATAAAAGATTGATAATAGGAAACACGAAGATAGATCTTTTGCAAATGGGAAGGTGACCAAGAGATGGAGGGAGGGGGAAGGAGGAGAGGGGAAGAGGATGAAAACAGAATTAAGATGTGTTATATACATTTACCAACTCCCCATGATCAATGTAATCTTTATGTACTGCAAACATGTACTAATAAAAATTAAAGAAAAGAAAAGGAGTATGTTTGAATTATGGATAATCACTGATCTACTGTGTGACACTGATAACTTGTTTAACATGTTCACATCTTAGTTTCCTCAACTGTCAAATAATTATGGTATCTATCTTATGGGGGATTACTGCTGTATATGCTTTAGTTACTATTAATTAATTAATTCCACCTATTTTAAAATGAGGATTCATTTGGGAAGTAAAACTTATTACAAAGCGGTCATATTGGTTGTCTTTTGTTTCTGGGAGGTGGAAAGGATTTAATACTTGAAGACAAAAAAGGCACTATCTTTAAATTATACTGTGAATGCTTCCAAAGCTGAATTTACAATCTATTTCTACAACTCTAGTATGCAGCTCTCTTCCTAACATATGGCAGGAAATCCCTGAATAGTTTTGGGATCAAGTTGATATTACTCACTTGAATAGCAAAACAATCAAACAGCAAAAAAACAAAACACTAAAACAAACAAACAAAACAAAACAAGAAACCAACCAACCAAATAAACAAACAAAAAAGACAAGAGGAAACAGATTCCTAAGGTCTGTGAGTTGCACTGCTTTAGCCTTTTGTGTATTGCAATGTCATCAGCTATCTGAGCTGAGTTGCAGGTGCACATTGGGAAATCCATGTTAAGCCTGACCATTTCACATATTCATGTTGATTTTTTCCAAAAGACAAATATGGCCTCTTTCTTTTTGCCAGTGTATACACTTCTTCACTTGTTTCTACAATGGGTTGTGTCTTGATTCTGCTCAGCAGTTTAGAAACCAAGATCCCAAATGGTCCAAAATGTGGACAACAGATTTAGAGTCAAATCTAAACATCCTCTAGTGTTGCTTTCTCAGTTTATCGATTGTGGTTCCTAAGAAATGATTTCATTAAAGAGACTACAGGGACCAGGACCCTAAAAGACAATTAAATCCACTATTGTGGGCTGGTGAGATAGCTCAGTGGCATAAGCACCTGCCTGGCAAGCTCGAGGTCCTGAGTTCGACTCCCAGTACTCACATACGAGAAAAGGGCCGGTGATATCGCTCAGCGGCACGGGTGCCTGCTGGCGCGCGAGGTCCTGAGGTCGACCCCCAGTATCCACAAAAAATAAATAAATAAATCCACTATTGTGTTGAAGTTGTATGTTCATTTGAGAGTGTTATTTCTTTCTTTTTAAGAGTAGGAAGAATTTATTGAAAGGAAGAAAAGCTTCTGTCTAAGAGAGAAAGAAGGGAGCCTGGAAAGTGGGTTGCTCAGTGACCCCACTTCTCAAGGGTGTTTTATTGAGCAAAGCTATGAGGTGAGGTGGGCTCAAGGTGGGACAGGACTATAGTCAACTAGTAAGATTACAATTATAGTTGCTTAGGTAATATTGATCCAATGGGAAGTCACAAGGTGGGTGTGAGGTGGGACAAAACTATGCTGAACCAATAAGATTACAACAAGTATAGTTGCCTAGGTAATACTGATTAAATGGGATCAAATTCAGAAGCAAGTCACATAGCAAGTACACATGGGACAGATAAGGACTTTCCTGGAAGGGCTGGATTAAGGAGGTTTGGTCCTCTACTCCAAGGTGATGTATGCCTATTTAGAATATCAATCACTGCTGTTCATCCCTAGGGAATGTAGTCTTTCCTCTTTTTTTGAAGTCTGGACTTCAGTGAATGTGCTCTAGCTACGGTTGTCTTCTATACTGACCTTTTCAGGGCCCAGCCCTGTCTGACTGCCTACAATGTTTCTAAATAGCTATCTATAATATTCCTCCTTCTGAAGAAGTATCCCTAACTCTGGTTAGGGGAGAATGAGCATAGTTTTCATCTAGCTGCTTCAAGCTGAGAGGGTTGGTGTAGGGGTGACTGCTGTCAGGGGCTTTCTCCAAAGAGCTAATCTAATGGGCCTCAGATAGACATCATGTTGTGGTTTAGCAGTTATAAACTCTCTTTACAAGGTTGATCTGGTGGGTCCCAGTAAAAGGAGATTAGCACATTTGTCATTGGTTCTATCTGTATGATCACTTGGAGTTTGGCAGCCTCTAGGCAAGAATAAACAAATTTTTTGAGAAATTAGAGCATGTATAATCAAAGCATGAGCACTGGAACAGAAAGGCAGGTTGGGGAAAGTGCCAAGTCTAGAAACTGTTCTTTAGGGAGTGGAATATCGACTGTAACTCCCTGGCTCTTAAACACTTGTACTGATAGAGGTTATCTATAAGTCTGTTATTTTGTTATAAATCCTTCTCCAGTTTTAGGTGTAAGAAGCTGGAGAGTTTTGTGGTTTTGAAGGACAATTATAACTAAAGAATTTAAAGATTCTTGTTGAGCTTTTATAGATTTTACTGTAGTTTTTCTTAATTACCTGTAACAGTGATCAGCTACTGGTGTGGCTGGAAAATGCCAGAAGGGGTCAGCAATTGGTACCCCTTTTATATGTAGATTATTAGTATGGCATTGTTTTTATACATCTTTTGTTTATACTTTTCTGCTGGGTGTTTAAGACCAAGTTAAAATGAGACTTGTGTTGATTATAATTAACCTCTTGCTGTCTATCAAGGTCAGTTACATCTACTCAGGCATTAACTTGGAACCATTGTATAGAGCCTCTCAGCTCCTCTGCCAGTGTCAGCCATCAGAATGGGTCATGGCCTTGCTTGACCATGTTGCTTTCTATGAAAACATAGGTGACTTTCCTCTTGGTGACCCTCCTTTGGCACACTATATACTTGTTGATTCTTGTCCTGGTGGTCCAGCAATCTCCCTGCTCAGGAGGTTGGGTCACTCACCAAAGTTGTAGATTCTTGTAGAAAGATTCCCTCATGTTTTGGGTCCTTGTTGTCCTTGGAGGGGTAGGGCCAAAATATTGTTTGTCCTCTTAGCCCAGTTATATTTCTAGTTTTCGTCTCTAAACTTTAGTTATTGAACACCCAGAAAAGAAGATCAGTGACATTAGTATTGCAGTGGGGGCAGTCAATTTAACTTTCATGGTTGTATCTGGATACCAACCACTTTGAAATATAAAGTATTGCCAGAGGACAGTTATTCCTTACCAACTGTGGTTGTTTTGATAGTTGAATCCCTGAAGAATATTAACAGGCAACAGTTATATTGTTTTACAGAGAAAACTTTAGATCAAAAGCCATACATAATATTTCAGCATGATAATCATGATGGCATTATCTTTGTAACATACTTAAATGTCCACTTTAGGGTAGAATGGCCTTTTTAGTCAAGCATCTTCATCTGCTCATAAGACATTAAATGACACAAAGAAACTCTTATCTAATTACTTATACTTTAATAGTATGTAATCTAAGGAGAATGTAACAGCCTATAAATGTACCTTAGAATTTTATGATGTCTAGCCTCTAATTTTAGTGTGTGGCATTGTTTGGACTGTTTGGTGCCTGAGTATCACTAAGTGTAAGACACACATAACATACATATCACATAAGTTTAAAAAAACCTATCGTTTGACTGGCAATCTCATGCTGGCTTGACATGCACCTTTTATCATAAGTAGCTGGAGCACAAGAGAAAGGCAGATACTTGAGTTGGAAAGGAAAGATTATCCCATAAACAATCTTAGTTTTACATCTTAGAAGACCTGTACACCCAGAAGGCATGAATAGATTTGGTACACCATGAAATTAGCAATAATGATTATCATAGCTATGTGAACCCCTTTGTCCCTTAATTTAGTTTTGTACCAACAGCATCTTTTAATGAAACCTTATTGTTTTTCCCACAGAAAACCTTTTGATGATGGCCAATGTAAACATATCACAATAATATGCTGAGCAACATTTATTGGGGTGTGTCTTCCATAAGCCTATGGAAATTATTGGGGTCCCAATAGTGAAAAAAGATTAGAAGAAAATATTTCCTGGCAGCTGCTTCTCTATTCACCAAGGGGAGTCTTGTCCAGCAGTTTCCCAAAGCCTAAGGGGTCCCCACTGAATTACCTTTACAAATTTTTGATGACCTGTGAGAACCAGATAACAATTAAAACATTATTTTTCACCAATGAAAGATTCTTGAGTTATTGTACACAGACAACCATATGTATTTGCAAAACCAGTCTTGACATCATTTTGATCAGTTGGCAACCTGGGTGGAAGCATGTCCCTAATTCTAATGACATCTATAAGCCAATTTGTTATAGACAAGTACTTCAAAAATCTGTAAAGGCAAAACAAAGAAAAAAATTGCTGAGCTCAAACAAAAACAGCTCTAAGTATTGTAACCAGTCAAAATTGAACAGATAGACAAACAGATAGACATGCATACATGACAATTGTTAATAGACCAGAGTGCACTCAGATGTATTTGGCCAACTTGAATTATAATAACTCTTTTATAGTTTTTAAGTTTGTAATCGAGAGTGTTATTTCTAAGACATTAAAATACACATAGATTTTGTGCACTAACTCCGTGACTTTATTAGTGACAGTACGACAAAACAGTGTACTACATCATCAACTACATTTCTACTCCTAAACTATCAGGGAGGATTACCATTCCCAGAATTATAGCTCAGAAAACACTATTTGTTGGGAGAGTATCCAACATGATGACCCAAGAAGGAAATGAATGAATAGGGCAGGGGGAGTAGCCACAAGCTCTTGGGACTCCATGAAAACTTTCAATTAAGCATTGAGGTAAAAGAAATTATGTAAGCAGTGTTTACTATGTCACTCCTCCTCTTTTCCTTGACTTCCTCCACACCATTTCAGCCATCTTTTATTTGAATAGTTTCTGGAAATCTCTTTCCCCTAAAGGTTTCCTAGATTAGTATCGATGGCCCATACAAACTGTCACTAAGTATAATCCCACACCCTCCGCTTCACTGCCCTATTAATGTACTTCACCTGCACATGTACTTAACTACAGCAGGTTTATTTGATTGAATTCTTGTCCAGTTATGCTCTGATTATATGATGCACTTATTTATTATTTTTATGTGCATCCTTGTTAAATTTTCCAAGTTAGATATCACATTCTAGCTGGCAGGTACAAGGCATCTTTGGAAATAGTCTATCTAAATGATATTCAATATGTTTTCAGTGAGATTAGGGCATAATTGAGAGTAGACATTTAGTAATTTTAAAAGTGATTTGACATTGCTGTGGTGTTTTTACTGTATTTTATGAACTACCAGTCTGCAACAGCTTGGTCATGTTTTTAAAAAAATCTGTCCTTTATGAAAGATAATCTGAGAAGCATTGTTTTAACACTTATTTGCAAAGTTCTTTTTATCCATGCACTTGGTGCCAGGAACTATGCTAGGGGAGATACAGATGAATAAAGTAAGTTTCCTGGTCACAATAAGCTTACAATCTAATTAGGGGAAACACTCCAAAACAACTAATTATAAAACAGCGCAAAAAAGCTTATATTGAAGATCAAGTATAATGGTTTTAAGCAAAGAAAATGGAATTAAATCACCCACACAGGGTTAAGCAATTTGAAATGAGCTCTGGGCAGGGCTTCGCTGAGAATTTGATTTGGGCCTTGAAAGATGACTGGCATTTATCCAGGGATAGAAGATGGGAGGAACACTGCAAGCAGGGAGACCAGTATGTGGTAGCACAATTGTGTAAATGATTCAGAGAAAGACAGTTTTCCTGGAGTATGAGGTCGGTGGAGAGGAAGTGGCCAATGAGGATAGAAGAGTTAGCAAAAGTCTCAATTTGTGTTGCATATCATACAAGGAGTAGGGAGCCACTGGAAGTTATTTTTTTTTAAACTTGGGAGTGGGATTATAGAGGAGGGAATGTAACAAGAGGTTTTCCCTTTAAAAAATTTAATCTGGACAAGAATGTCTATCATCAAGAAATCAAACAATAACAAATGGTGAAGAGGCGGAGGGGGAAAATGGAACTCTTGTACATTGTTGATAGAAATGTAAACTAGTACAGCTGTTATGGAGATCAGTATGGAGATTTCTGAAAAAGCTAAAAATCGAGCTGCATTTGACCCAGCTATTTCTTTTCTAGGCATCTTCCTCAAAGAGTTAAAGACATCATATTATGGGGATACATGCATACCCATATTTGTAGCAGCACAACTCATAGTAGTTAAGTCTTGGAAGGGCCCATATGTCAATTAACAGATGGGTGATAAAGAAAGTGTGGTTATATATACACAATGGAGTACTACTCTGACTCAAAGAAGGATAAACTTGAGCCATTTGTAAGAAAATGGATGCATCTAGACACCATAATGTTAAGTGAAATAAATCAGACACACAAGCTTAAATATCATATGATTCTTTTCTTAAATATCATATGATTCTTGAGAAACTCAAAATATTAATAAAGATCAAAATAAATGATAGATAGATAGGTAAAGCTAACAGGGATTTAGATCTTTTGCAAAAGGGAAGGGGGAGAGAGGGAGAAAAGGGAGGGGAAGGGGACATAAAAAGAATTGATGTGTTATGTACACGTATCAACTCCATATGATGAATATAATCATTATGTACTCCAAAAATACTAATGAAAAATAAAAATTTTAAAAATTAAACATTTACTCTAGAGACATTGCTTGGATAGCTAATTTAGAAGTAAGAGAAAATAGGAGCCTGTTATAGTCAACCTTGGTAAGCACTGATGAGGTCATGATCTAGGAGAGATGCATTGAGGAGAGACGAGAGGGATGAATTTGGGAGACATTTCAGATCAAGACTCAAGAAAATTCACTGAGTGGATGGTTGTCAAGGGTTAGTGAGAAGGAGATGTACAGCCTGATTCTGAGGATAATGAAATTACCATCATGTAGCATTTGTAATGTGCCTTTAACTTTCTAACATCTAATGCCTATGATCTCATTTTGATCTTTCAAACATTCTGTGAGGTAGGTTAGGGAATATATTCCCCCCGTTTGACAGATGCAGTCCAGAGAGGTTAAATGATTCATCTAGAGTTTCATAGCTCATTAATGGCAGAACCCAGACTTGCTGACGCTTAAGCATGTGATTTTTCCCACTCCATCATGATGGTGCACTGTAAATGCATTTGAACTGATCCTTAAACTTAATCAGAAACATTTACCATGCACACTACTAGTGGGGAAAAAGAGGAGAGGGAGGAGACATCCTGGGACATGAGCTCCAACTACTTTAGAGTCAACTGAGATTTTAATAATAACATTAAGTATAATAAAAATAATGAAAATAAGTAATATTTATTGAGGATGTAACATGCCTCCAAAGGAAGTATGTTAACTAATATAATCTTCTTAATGTATGTGGTGAGTCTTGTTTGTTTCTTGTTATAGATGAGGAAACTGAGTCATAATTTGCCCATGATCATATAGTGTCAGGTTCATATTTTGAATACAAACATTCTGAAAAATAAATGTCATTTTTCCTTTCTCTGCTTAGCAACAATCTTATCTTATTCTTACTCTTCTTTTCCAAGGATTCTCAGAACCTACCAGGAAGATCATTAATCTGGAAAGATCAGGAGAATTGTATTCCAATCCTAATCTTGTCATTACATTAATCTTGATAACATTACAGCCTCTCTAAAATTTTAGTAATCTGTAAGTGGCACTAAATAATTTTTATAATGTTACCTATTCTACTTATTAAAGTAGTCTGTGGATGATATGGGGCAATAAATGCTCAAGAACAAGATCAACTTTTAGGAATGTAAAGCACCTTATAAACATAAGAACTAGGAATTTATAAGTTCATGCAGTAAACATTGACTGTGTATATGTTTTTCTCCTTACCTAGAAAGTGAATTCATTGAGAGGAGGTACCAAGTATGCATCTTTACCACTACATCCCTAGCAATGAGCCCGAGACCTGCTGTATACTAGGTGATTATTGAATGGATAATACATGCATAGATGCTTGCATGCTCAGGTGAAGGAGCAGGCTTGGGTTGTACTATTTAAGAAGCAAGTACAGTAGTGACTTCAATTCCTGGCATCTTATGCCCATGTGCGCAGACATCATACCAACAGCTAACATTTCTTGCATTCCATACGAAAAGCACTGTTCTAAGTGCTTTGCACTATTGATGCATATAACTCTTTTTATGTTTTAATTTTTTTATTAGTACATGTTTGCCATGCATAATACATAATGATCTCATTCATCATGGGGAATTTGTACTTGTATATAATATATTTTAATTCTTTCTTTTCTCTGTTCCCTTCTACTCCCTTCAACCATTCTCCTCCCCATTTACAAAAGCTGTTTCCATTTTCCCCTTCAACTTTTTAAAATACTTTTTCCTTTCTTTCCCTTCTCTCCTCATTTCCCTTCCCAGTTGAACATTTTCCTCATACTTCCCAATATCTATCCTCCATTTTGCTCCTCATTTATGCTTTGGGTGTCTCACATAAGAGAAACACCGTGATATTTAAATTTGTTTATCTGATTTATTTCACTTAAAATTATGGTCTTGAGATGTATCCATTTACCTAAAAATGTCTCAAGTTTATTCTTCTTTATGGCAGAGTAGTACTGCATTGTATATAAATACCACATTTTCTTTATACATTCGTCTGTTGATGGGGATATTGGCTGTTTCCAAGATTTAGCTATTATAAATTTCACTGCTATAAACATGGGTCTTCATATACTGTATCACTGTGGTATGATGCTTTTAACTCTTTCAGGAAGATACCTAGAAGGGGAATAGCTGGGTGAAATGGAACATCTAGCTTTAGATTTTTGAGGATTTTCCATACGGATTTCTATGGTGGTTGTACCAAATCACACTCCCACCAACAGCGGAGAAGGGTTCCTTTTCCCCCACAGCCTCGGCAGCATTTGTTATTGGTTGATTTCTTGATGATAGCCATTCTATCTAGAACGAGATGTAATCTCAGTGTTCTTTTAATTTGCATTTCTAAATGACCAGTGATGTTGAACATTTTTTAATGTATTTATTTACTGTTTGTACTTCTTCATCTGAGAAGTGTCTACTCATTTCAGATGCTCATTCTTGGATTGAGTCTTTAAATTTGGTGGGTCGGCTTTTTTTTAAGTTCTTTATACACTCTAGATATTAGTCCTTTGTCTGAAAGTAGCTAGCACAAATTTTTTCCATTCCATGGGTTGTCTCTTCACTCTGTTGGTTGTTTCTTTTGTTGTGCAAAAGCTTTTTAATTTGATGTGATCCCAGTTGTTGATTCTTTGTAATATTTACTGTGAAGTTGGGGTTTTACATAGGCAGAGTTTAACCTATATCATTTTCCAGCAGATTAAGTGTTTCTGTTTTATTTTTTAATTTTGAGATTGGGTGTTGCTATGTAGTTCAGGCTGGCCTTGAACTCACTATGTAACCTGGGTGGGCCTCAAACTCATGATGATCCTCCTGCCTTAGCCTCCCAAGTGCTGGGACTACAGGCATGTGCCATCATGCCTGGCAGTGTTTCTGTTTTAAAATTTAGATCTTTGATCCGTTTTGATTTTAGTTTAGTGCATGGTGAGAAATATGGGTCTAGGCTTAATATTCAGCATGTGGAAAGCCAGTTTTCCCAGCACCATTTATTAAAGAGGCTATCTTTCTCCCAGTGAAGGTGTTTGACCCCTTTGTCAAAGATAAGCTAGCCAAGTGTGCCTGGAGTTGTTTCCGCATCTTCTGTTCTGTTCTACTGATCCTCAAGTATGTGTTTTCTTTTTTTTTTTCAGTACCATGCTGTTTTTATTACTGTAGCTTTGTAATATGACTCCAAATTGGGGATTGTGATGTCCCCTGTCTTGCCTTTGTTGCCCAGAATTGCTTTTTCTATTCTAGATCATTTCTGGTTCCACATGAATTTTGTAACTGTTTTCTCTGGTTTTGTGGGGAATGCTATTGGTATTTTGATTGCAATTTCATTAAATCTGTAGAACAGTTTTGCAAGTATGACCATTTTCACTATATTGTTTCTGCCTATTCAGGAACAGGGGATATATTTCCATTTTCTTATGTCCTCTTCAATGTCCCTTTTCAGAATACCATAGTTTTCAATGTAGAGGTCTTTTAGTTCCTTGGTTAGATTGATTGCTAAGTATTTCACTTTTCTCCATGTTATTGTGAAAGGTGTTGTTTCCCTAATTTCCCCCTCAGTGAATTTGTTACAATTCGTGTACAAGAATGCTATTGATTTGTGAGTATTCTCATTGTATCCTGCTATCCTACCCAATTTAGTTATTAATTCTATGAATCTTTTGGTGGAGTTTTGGGGGTCTTCTATGTAGAGTATCATTTGACTCATGCAACTCTTAAAACCAATCTATGAAGTTATCTTTAACACTATCACTGACCTTTTCAAGGCTCACCTGGGTTCTAAAGTTAGAAACTACATTTCCCACACTGCTTTGCCATTAAAGTTCAGTGCTGGATTCCAGACTTGAGAGATGCTTGCAGGACACTTGCCAGGTAAAGAGAAATAGACCCACTATTGCTTTTTCTGGCACTATGTTTAGGTGTATGGGTTTTGTCAGAAGAGATTTAAGTGACTTCTGAATATTTCTGTGAGAATCTTGCTTCAGTAATGTCATAGTCAACAGTTTTCCAGTGTCTCTAAAATCACTCAAGAGTCCTGCAATTTCTGCAGCTTTCTAAAGTTATTGGTAATAGTTCCTCACGGTCCCTCTTATAACCTTTCCAAAGGATCTCTAGGCCCCTAGTTCTCTTTATGAAGTCTCTTCCTGACTGGAATATGTATAGTAGTTTCTCTTTACCTGACCAAACTCTTAGTGTTACAGATAGGTCTTACTACCAGCTCCACTTTACAGTTGAAGAGACCAAAGCCCAGAGCAGTGGCAGAACAAAGGACCAAATCCAACCAGTTTGCTGCAGGGCCTGTTCCACAGAGTTGTGCTCCACTGTCTCTTTTCTACTGAAAATTCAAATCCTGGGAACTGGAAGTCATTTTCTTAAATCACCTTGAATATTGCAGTGGAAAATGTCATTTGGAACCCTGTTTTTCGGTTTGCAAACTTTCTCTCCATTTTTGATAAAACCATCTTAATTTCAAGCAAATCTTTCCATCTCACTTTCCAGGGTAAAGCAAGGCAGCTTCACTAGCCAACTGTCTGACAGAGGAAGGCTTCCCAGGATCCCTGTGATTGATCAAATAGGGAAACAATATTCAACCTTAGGGGTTTCCAAAAACCTAGGTTTTATTTCATTTCACACTCCCTCATAGAGTTCATTTCTGTATTTAAAATATATTCAATTCAATGTTGAATTAGATAGCCTTTAGAGTATAAACACCTCAAAACAGATTGTTAGAGCTAGAACAGCCACAGCCATGTTAACTGGCTGCTCTGTTTGCCTATTTTTTCAGTCAAAGCTAACATTTAAAGTCAGGGAGATAGATCTATATATATTGATCTGGAGGAATGTTCATGATATCTTGTCAAGTGGAAAAAGCAAGTTGCAGAATAAATTGATAATATGATTCCTTTTTCTTAAAGAAGAGAAAAAAAACCTATAGAAAATAACATCTAGACACAGAATGTTAGAACTAGAGGTCCTTGGCTAACTAAACACAAGCTTCCTGTTATATTGATGAGCAAATATTAAGGCCAGAGAATGATATAACTAAGGTCACATGGCTAGTTAGTAGCAGGATCAAATCTAGAGCCCCTAATCCCAGGCTCCTCTATGTCACTCTGTCTGTAAGCTGTACCTGTACCACCAAGTCAATAAAGAGATAAAAAATCTAGTGACGTACATACCATTTTGTGATAAGAGCACCATCAGTGAAAATATGACTCTCATTTTAAATTTTAAAATGACCTGTAATGATGAGCAGGACCAAAGTAGGATCATTCAAAGAGTCCTCTTAACATTCCTCCTAATTTCTGAATATTTCTCTACCTGAATGATCTCTTTCATTCCTTTAATATTTGACCAATTTCACAATAGTAATTTGAAAAATTTATCTCAGTAGTAAGGAACATTGGTGCAAAATATGAAACTTGCCCTAGCACATAGCACAGTTCTTGGCTGAAAGCAGTAACTTAATAATTCTTTGATGAATACATTAAAGATCAAATTCACTTTCCATTTTCCTAAGTAGTTTTTATTGATATTAAGGCATTGTCTCAGTGGCTAAGAGTACCATGCAGTGAGCCCTCAATATCTATGGGTTCCGTATTCATGGGTTCAACCATCTGTGGATTACACTAGGAAAAAATTTATGTGTACTGAAGATGTACAGATTCTCTCCTCATGTCACTGTTCCCTAAAGAATACAGTCTACCAACCATTTACATAGCATCTACATTGTATTAGGAATTATAAGTAATCTAGAGATAAAGTATATAGGTGTGGGCGTGGGTTATATGCCAGTACTGTGCCACTTTATATAAGGGGCTTGAAAATGCACAGATTTTGATCCACAGGGGCTCTGAAACTAAACTCCCACAGATGCTGAGGGAAGAGTGCACCTTTTAAAATGTTTAACAGACTTTTTAGAAATTTGATCTGAGTGTATAGCAGTGATTATTAGATACTGGCAGGAGATGGAGTGAGGGGGAATAAAGGGTGCTTGCAAAATAGGTACCCAAATACAGTTAGGTGCAAAGAATAAGTTACAGTGTTCCACAGCACAGCTAGGGGACTATAGTCCCAATAGCTTATTGTGTTATATTTCATAAATAAGTAGGAGAGGAGCTTGAAGGCTACAAACACAATGTAATGATGAGATGTAAATTTTAATTACACTGATTTGATCAATATATATTGCATACATGTATTGAAACATTACACTGTAGCTCATAAATATGCACCATTATTAAGTGTTAATCAAAGATTGAAAAAATGATAACACAGATGGGAATGATGCTGTTTACATAAAGGGTTTGAAAATGCGTGGATTTTGATCCACAGGGACCTTGATTTGATCATTATACACTGTGTACATGTATCAAATTATCACACCAGGTCCCAGAAATTGGTACAACTAAAATAATAATAAAATATTTCGAATAAAAATGTATAATAGACAAAATTTGAATAAATATTGCATTTATTTTGAAATGAAGTTATTTTGACAAGTGGTTTATTCATGCTATTTTTTTTCATTTAGTGAGTGAGCATGGGCAGCAGTCCCTGGGTATGCCTGAGACTTCCTTTGCAGCACTATGCAAGGTCACTCTGAGCCCCAGCCATTGGGATGAGAGGGATGAACTCAGGACCCGCGTGCCTCACACATGGGTGCTTTGTACCATATCTTTTTCTACCTGTTCGTTTCTAGCTCCCTATCAGGCTGCTTGGAAAGTGACTTCATCATGTTTGGTGGAATTGCCTTAACTAAACTGTGACCAGCAGCAGAATATCTGAGTCTCAGCCCCAGATCTGCTTCCAAATTGTTTCATGATCTTAAGGGACATTGGCCATTCCCTAACCCCTTTCCTTTCAGTTTAAGACTTCCTTTTTCAAATGAAATTGTTCGAAGGAAACTTTATCCCCATTAGCAGGTTCCAGGAACCACAACCGAACCCATAAGACTATGAAAATTATAGTGTGAAAGCCATTGCATTTTTGTCCATGAATAGGAATGGAATTTTAAAAAAGATATGGTACATCCATGTAACAGAATATATTATTCAAATATAAAAAGGAATGCATTTCTTATACCTGTAACAACATGGGTGGATCTCAGAAGCAGGCCAAGTAAGAGAAGCCAGACACAATGAGGACATACTGCATGATTCCATTTATAGGTGGTATTAGAAAATGGAAACTAACTTACACCAAAGAAATAAGATCAGTGGTTGCCAGAAGTTGGGAATGGAGGAAAGGATGGATGATAAAAGGCCACGTGAAAACTTTGGGAAGTAAGGGAATTGTTAGGTAGCTTGACTGTCATGGTTATTCTGCAGGCATCTGTCAACCCTCATAGAATTGCACACTGTAATTGGATAATGTATATTCATAAGTTATATCACTATAAACGTGATGAAAAGTCACTGCTTAGGTCAGTCCTAGGGCCCTTATACTTCAGATATAGTATATATTACCCGAAATGAACTAGACTTATCATTAATTTGGGCCTTCTGTTGACTTGCTCTGTAGTCATGGGTGAGTCATTGAGACCCTATGAGCCTTTGTTTCTTCATTTTCAATATGGGTTGAAAATAGTACCACTTCACTGAGTTGTTGTGAGAATTCTATATCCTAATGCTCAGAGAACTTAAATCAGCATCTGGCATATAGTAAGTGTTCAATAAACATTAGCTACATTTCTTTTTTTATTTTATAGAGAAAAAGCAATAAAAGCAATGATACAAAATTTCAAAACAAGATAGTAGGAAAGTAACAATGCTTAGTACATTGCTTATTGTTATCTTTAAAGTAGTTGCTCATATTATAAGATATAGACATGCAAAATTGATCAAATGATATAAGAACAAACCTTTCTTTTCAATGGACTTATAGAAATTAGTGGTATAGCTATCTTAACTATCTTGCATGTATATATTTATATATTTATTTACTTTTCCTTTCCCTTCCTTCTTTTCTCCTTTCCCCCATTCCAGTTTCTCTTTCTTTTTGAACATTTTCTTCCCATTTCCCAGTATCTATTGTACATTTGGATCTTATTTACTCTTTCAGCTTCTTACACAAGGGAGACAATACCATGTTTACACATGTGAGACTGATTTATTTCACTTATGAGTATGGTCTGAAGTTGCATCCATTTACCTATAAAAGTCTCCAGTTTACCTTTCTTTATAGCTGAGTAGTATCCCATTGTATAAAAATATCACATCTTTTTTATCCATTCCTCGCTTGATGAGCATTTGGGTTGTTTCCAAGATTTAGCTATTACGAATTGTGCTGCTATAAACATGGGTGCACATATATCACTGTGGTATGATGTTTTTAATTATTTTGGGAAGATACTCAGAAGGGAAATAGCTGGATAGAATAGGACCTCTAATCTTAAGTTTTTTGAGGAATCTCCACACTGATTTCCACAGTGGTTGCAGCAGTCTACTCTCCTACCAGTAGTGGAGAAGGGTTCCTTTTTCCCCACAGCCCGCCAGCACTTGTTATTGGTTGATTTCTTGATGATAGTCATTCTTTCTGGGGTGAGGCGGAATCTCAGTGTTTTAATTTGCATCACTCGAATGACAAAAGATGCTGAATATTTTTTCATATATTTATTTGCTATCTGTATTTTTTTCATCTGAGAAGTGCGTATTCATCTCACATGCCCATTTTTGAATCAGGTCTTTAAATTTGGGAGGTCTGAGTTTTTTCAATTCTTTATATGTTCTAGATATAAGTCCTTTGTCTAAGGGACAGTTGGCTAAAATCATTTCCCACTCTTTGGGTTGCATTTTCACTCTGTTGGTGATTTCTTTTGATGTGCAAAATCTTCTTAATAAGATGAGATCCCAGTTGTTTATTCTTTGGAGTATTTCCTGTGCAGTTTGGGTTTTGTTCATGAAGTTTCTGGCTACCCCTATGTCTTCAAGATCTACTTACTTTCTCTTCCAGTACATTCAGTGTTTCTGTTTTAATATTTAGATTTTTTTTGTGGGTACTGGGGATCGAACTCAGGACCTCACACAACAGCAGGCGCCAGTGCCACTGAGCGATATCACCTTCCCTTTTTTCCTATGTGGGTACCAGGAGTCGAACTCAGGACCTCGTTCTTGCCAGGCAGGCACTTATGCTGCTGAGCTATCTCACCGGCCACAATATTTAGATCTTTGAACCATTTTGACTTTAGTTTAGTGCATGGTGATAGATATGGGTCTAGGTTCAGTCTTTGGCATGTAGATAGCCAGTTTTTCCACCACCATTTATTAAAGAGGCTATCTTTCTTCCAGTGAACACGTTTGGCCCGTTTGTCAAATATAAGGTGGCTGAGTGTGTTTGTAGTTGTGTATGCATCTTCTAATCTGTTCTACTGATCCTCAGGTCTGTTTCTTTGCCAGGACCATCCTGATTTTATCACAGTAGCTTTGTAGTATAATAATTTCAAGTCAGGGATTGTGATGCCTTCTGACTTGCCTTTGTCGCCCAGGATTGCCTTTGCTATTCTAGGTCTCTTCTGGTTCCAAATGAATTTTTGGAATGTTTTCTCTAGTACTGTGAAGTATGCTAATGGTATTTTGATTGGGATTGCTTTAAATCTGTACAACAATTTTGGCACTATAGCCATTTTCACTATGTTGGTTCTTCCTATCCATGAACAAGGGATATCTTTCCATTTTCTGATATCTTCTTCAATCTCCTTTTTCAGAGTATTATAATTTTCAATAAGTAGATCTTTTACTTCCTTTTTAGATTGATTCCTAAGTATTTCACATTTTTAATGCTATTGTGAAGGATTTAGTTTCCCTAATTTCTCTCTCAGTGAGTTTGTTGTTTGTGTACAGGAATGCTATTGATTTTTTTTTTTTATGTGGGTACCAGAGTCGACCTCAGGACCTCATGCTTGCCAGCAAGTGCTTG
Source organism: Erethizon dorsatum (assembly GCA_028451465.1). Lineage (NCBI taxonomy): Eukaryota > Metazoa > Chordata > Mammalia > Rodentia > Erethizontidae > Erethizon > Erethizon dorsatum. The sequence continues at coordinate 117,426,164 of CM051842.1, read as the reverse complement.
TGCCGCTGAGCAATATCACCAGTCCTTTTTTTTCCTTAATGTGGGTTCCGGGAGTTGAACTCAGGACCTCGTGCTCTCCGAGCAGGCGCTTATGCCGCTGAGCTATCTCAGTGGCCCTGGTACTGATTTTTGAATGTTGACTTTGTATGCAGTTATGCTACTTAATTTGCTTATTAAACCTAGAAGTCTTTTGGTGGAGTTTTTGGGGTCTTCTATGTAGAGTATCATGTCATTTTTCAATAATGATAATTTAACTTCTTCCTTTCCTACCTTATCCCTTTTATTTCTCTCTCTTGTCTAATTGTTCTGGCTAATGTTTCCAGAACTATATTGAATAGGAGTGGTGATAGTGGACACCCTTGCCTTGTTTCTGATTGTAGATTGAAAGCTTTCAGGTTTTGTCCATTTAGTATGATGTTGGCTGTTGGTTTGTCATAGGTGGCTTTTATCAGGTTGAGGTAAAGAACATCTCTTCTGATTTTCTGCAGGGTTTTTATCATGAATGAGTGTTGGACTTTGTCAAAAGCTTTTTCTGCATTTATTGAGATGGTCATGTGATTTTTTTCTCTGTTGGTATGATTTATTACATATATTGATTTGTGTATGTTGAACCATCCCTGCATTCCTGTGATGAATACTACTTGGTCATGGTGTGTAATCTTTGTGATGATTTGCTGCATTCCGTTTGATAGTATACTACTGAGGATTTTTGCATTTATGTACATCAGGTAGACTGGCCTGTAGTTCTCTTTTTTGGTTGGGTATTTCTCTGGTTTTAGTATCAGGGTAATACTTGCCTCCAGTAAAATCTTTGAGAGAATTGGTTCCCTTTCAATTGGAAAATTGTTTTCCATCCTTTGATTTTCAGTCTATGGAATTTCTTTTTGAGTTAAATGTGTTTCTTGTATACAGCATATTGTTGGATCTTGCTTCTTGATCCATTCTGCCAGTCTGTTCTTTTGATTGGTGAATTGAGGCCAGTTACATTGATTGTTATAACTGATATGTTTTGGCTCATCTTTGTCATGATATTTTCTTGTTGTTGGTTCCCTGGTTTTCCACTCTGTTTAATTGCTTGTCTACCTGGTGGTTTTATTCTGTTGCTGTCCTTGGAATTGTGGTCATTTTTATCTCTGTCTAGAATATCTTTCAGTACTTTTTGTAGGGTTGGTTTGGTGGTCATGAATTTCTTCATTTGTTCTTTGTCATGGAAGTATCTTGTTTCTCCATTAATTTTGAAAGATAGTTTTGCAGGGTACATTGATCTGGGTTGGAAGTTGTTTTCTTTGAGGACTTGAAATACTTTACCCCAAGATATTCTTGACTTGATGGTTTGTGTTTAGAAGTTTGCTGTGATTCTGATGGCCTTGCCTTTATAGCTGTTCTGTTTTTTTTTCTGTAACAGCTTTTAATATTCTGTTCTTGTGCTGAATTTCTGGAATCTTGATTATTATATGTCTTGATGTAGTTTTATTTTGGTCATGGCTGTTTAGATTTCTATATACTTCATTTATTTGCATGTCAATTTCTTTATCCGCACTTGGGAAGTTTTCTGCCATTATTTCTGTGAAGAGTTTTTTTATGGCATTTGTGCTGTCTCCAGATTTCTCATTGTCTCTAATGAATCTTATGTTATTCTTGTTTGCATCATCTTGGAGTTGTTGGATGGATTTTTCATGTATGTTATTTTTCTTTGCATCATCTTGTAGCTCTTGGATGGATTTTTCATGGCCTCTTGTTATTTTTTAAATTCTATTTTAAAGAGAAAAAACAATAAAAACAATGATAGAGAATTTCAAAATAATGTAATAGGAAATTAACAATGGTTGATATATCACATACTGTTATCATCAAAGTTGGTGCTCAGATTATAAGCAGTCTTTGCATGATTGCAGTCATGGAAAGTTGGTCTCTTGGTAATTTTTTTTTGTGTGTGTGGGTTCCAGGGGTTGACCTCAGGACCTCGCGTGCCGAGAGGTGCCCGTGCCGCTGAGTGATATCACTGACCCTTTTTTTTTTTTCGTATGTGGGTTCCGGGAGTCAAACTTGGGCCCTTGTGCTTGCCAGGCAGGTGCGTACACCTCTGAGCCATCTCACTGGCCCGGTCTCTTGGTATTTTTTATATCTTTCTTTTCATCATTTCTTGCTGCAATTCTGTCTCCAACATCTGATATTCATTTTTTTGTTGTTGGGTACTGGGTGTCGAACTCAGGACCTAAAGCGCCAGCAGGCGCCCGTGCTGCTGAACGATATCACCAGGTCTTTTCTCATATGTGGTTACCGGGAGTCGAACTCAGGACCTTGCGCTTGCCAGGCAAGTGCTTATGCCACTGAGCTGTCTCACCAGCCCCAACATCTGATATTATATCTTTTCCTTCATTCAGTCTGTTGCATATGCTTTCAATGGAAATTTTAATCTCTTGGATTTCTGTTTGTATCTGTTTTTTGGATTGTATTTCTTTGCTATGTTTGGCATTTTTTGTTTCCATCATTTTTCTAAGCTCATCTATTCTTTTATCTGTGTATTCTCTAAGATCTTTGATTTTAAACATCATTTCTTCTTGTACCTGTGATATTATTTTCTCTATTGCCTTCTCCACTTGTTTGCACTTCTGTTGCTATCATTTCAGAAAGTTCCAGTGTTTGACTTCCAAGTTTGTCTATCTTATTGTGTTCCGGGTTTATTGTGGTGTGGGTTGGTGGTCTGTGTTTGCCTTTTGCTTCTGCATCTTGTCATTTTCTATTTTCTTTTTTTTATTTTATTTTGTTTTCTATGTTGATGCTTGCCGATTTCTTATGATAGATACCTTTATCACTAGTAATGAGGCTTTCCTAGGAGATGTCTGTTCTTCAGCGATATCCTCTAGATGTAGGTGGTTCTTTGTAGCTATCGCAAGAATCCACCTTCCCAATTTGTAAAGGATGCAATGTTACTATTTGCGTCAACACCCCATCTTTTGGCACTGGGCTGTAGTGATGATTTTGACCCCATACTATCAGAGCATTATCATACAAGGGATCAAAACTGATTATAACATGTATGACATCCTGGCTAATATACTACAGTTAGTGATAACAATAGCTTCAAGTACAGCTTAACTACCAACAAACTATGGTAACCATTAACCTGCTACTCTAACCACAGGAGCAAACTCTAAAGTTGTATAACAAAATCAAACATATTCCATGTACTTGTATGCAGTGATTTTCCCCTTAGTGGAGTGGTTTTACCCTTTTGCGGGGGGCAGAGCAGTTAAGATGGATAGGGGGAGGATAAGGTGATGAATGAGGTTAAATATAGTAGAGTCAAGGCTGGAGGTCAAAGGATGATCAACTGAGTTTTGGAAAACTGGAGGACACTGGAGGGAAAGAATGAAATACAATGTGAAGGAGTAATCAGAAAGGGAAGAGACAGTGTTTACTCATTTGAAAGTTTAAATTCAAGTAGCAGTTGAGCAAGGAGAAAAAGACGATCAATAGAAGAAAATGAAAAAGAAAGATAGGAAACCTAAACAGTGAAAAAAAGAAGGAAGAAAGAGGAGAGGAGAAAAGAAAAAAGGAAAAGAAAAAAAAGTTGAACTGAAAAAGAGGGTGTGGAAAAAAGAAAAAGAAACCCAAAAGAAAAATAACCACAAATTCTGATCTGTTCTTCCTTTTATCCTTCCTTCTCTTTTTCACACCAGTCTTCTGCACCATTTTCCCAATGTTAGAGGGATCCCTCTTTGTCCTCCAGCCTTACATCTAATTTCTTCCTCTTCCAATTCTCTATTTCCTCCTTAACTCATTTGATTTTATTTTTTTGTGGGTACCAGGTGTCAACCTCAGGACCTCACGCGCCAGCAGGTGCCCGTGCTGCTGAGTGATATCACTGGCCCTTTTCTCGTATGTGGGTTCTGGAAGCCCAACTCGGGCCCTCGCACTTGCCAGGCAGGTGCTTACGCCACTGAGCCATCTCACCGGCCCCTTAACTCACTTTAAATTTAAACTCATGAGGGAAAAATTGACATATTAAGGACTTGTATACTGCATATAATTTTTGGGTTTGTTTTAGATTTTGTTATACAACCACAAATCTAGTTTATACAGTTAAAAGTGGCTAATAACTGGTTAGCTCAGTCTGTCATTTTATAGGCTGTGTTTGACGCTTTTGGTACCACTAAAGCCAAAAGTGACATAATTGTTCTAACCAGCTTTTCTTCCTGGTATTCCATGACTGAGATTGACTAAGGGTCACAGAAAATACTGTGGCACAGTACCAAAAAATCAAAGCCTGGGCCTAACAGGTAGAAACTTCTCATGTCCATCAAATTGAAGAGGTAGGATCTTGCAGCAGTCTCAAAACCCAAAAATAAGCTACACCTGGAAGATACCACAGAGAAGTAGTCATTTCCTAAGGATTTCAAATACTAGCAATGAAGCAATCTACCATAGGCAATTTACAAACATCACCCCAGGAATTAAACTAAAGAGAGAAAAGAAAATGAGATGACAGTTAAACAAGATGCAATCCCACACATCTAGTTCACCAAAGGCAAACCCAGGGGGTAATGAGGTGGGACAATCTGAAAGCTAGCCACCTGGCATCTCTGAAGTGGTAACAATAAAGCAACTGAGTGAATGAGGCTTGGAAAAAATTAAATCAGAAATAATTTCACAGATAACTACAGAGATAATGTCCACAATGAAGACCATGCTTAAGTATGCTAGAACAGATACAGACAAAAAAATAGGCAAGCTTAAGAAAACTATGGAAGCCATGAATGCTCACCATAGGAAAGAAATGGAATCCATAAGGCAGATTCAAGCAGATATCCAGGAGAAGAAAAATTCCATTGAAAGTATTTGTAGCAGATTAAGCCAATGTGAGGACAGGCTCTCAGATATACAAGACAGGCTTGTGATTAGTGATCATGAAAAAAAATTCTTAAAAATAACAAGGGACAATGAAAAATCAATACAGCAGCTGCTGGATGAAGCAAAGAAAAATAACTTAAGATTAATTCGAGTTAATGAAAAAGCAGGAGATAGCACAAATGACATCAGGACACTGTCAAAAGACATTATAACATGGGGTCGGTGAGATGCCTCAGTGGCTTAAGCGCCTGCCCTGCAAGCGTGAGGGCCCGAGTTCGACTCCCAGAACCCACATACGAAAAAGGGGCCGGTGATATCGCTCAGCGGCACGGGCGCCTGCTGGCACGCAAGGTCCTGAGGTCGACCCCCCGGTACCCACACACACAAAAAAAGAGACATTATAACAGAAAATTGCCCTGGTAGAAAAAAGAATTTGATGTTCACATAAATAAGGCTTATAGGACTCCAACTAGCCATGATCAAAAATTAATCTTCAGGGGCCGGTGAGATGGCTCAGCGGCGTAAGCGCCTGCCTTGCAAGCGTGAGGGCCCGAGTTCAACTCCCGGAACCCACATACGAAAAAGGGACTGGTGATATCGCTCAGCGGCACGGGTGCCTGTTGGCACGCGAGGTCCTGAGGTCGATCCCCTGGTACCCACAAAAAAAAAATTAATCTTCAGCCAGACAAATTTAGTCAAGATTCCAGAAATTCAACACAGAAGCAGAATCTTAAAAGCTGTTAGGGAAAAGAGACAAATCACCTATAAAGGAAAGCCCATCAGAATCACAGCTGAGGGCCGGTGAGATGGCTCAGCGGCGTAAGCGCCTGCCTTGCAAGCGCGAGGGCCCGAGTTCGACTCCCGGAACCCACATACGAAAAAGGGGCCGGTGATATCGCTCAGTGGCACGGGTGCCTGTTGGCGCGCGAGGTCCTGAGGTCGTCCCCCTGGTACCCACAAAAAAAAAAAAAAAAAAAAAAAAAAAAAAGAATCACAGCTGACTTTTTAGCACAAATCCTCAAGTCAAGAAGAGCTTGGAATGACATATTTAAAGCTCTAAAGGAAAATAATTTTCAACCCAGATTGATGTACCCCAAAAAACTATCTTTCAAAACTGATGGAGAAATAAAATACTTCCATGACAAAGAACATCTGAGAAAATTTATGAACACCAAACCAGCACTCCAAAATATTTTGAAGGACATTCTAGAAAGAGATAACAAGGACTACAACTCCAGGAAACCCAACAGAAGTAATCCACCAGGTCAAGCAAACAATTAAACAGAGGGAGGGGAAAAAGATGGGGAGCCAACAACAGGAAAATAACATGACAAGGATAAGTCAATACATATCAGTTTTAACCATCATTGTTGATGGTCTCAATTCATCAATCAAAAGGCACAGACTGGAAAATGGATCAAGAAGCAATATCCAACAATATGCTGCATACAAGAAACACATTTAATTCAGAAGGAAATTCATAGACGGAAAGTCAAAGGATGGAAATCAATAGTCCATGCAACAGTAACCCAGAAAAAAGCAGGGGTAGCTATTCTTTTTTCAGACAAAGTGGATTTCAAGCCAAGAATGATTCAGAGAGATAAAGAAGGTCACTACATCCTTGTAAAGGGAAAAATCCAAGAGGAAGAAATAACAATCATAAATATATAAGCAAAGAATACAAGTGCACCCAACTATATAAAACAAAAATTAAAGGAAATGAAAAATCAAATAAGCACTAACACAATTGTATTGGGGGACATCAATACTCCAGTGTCACAAAAAGACAGATCAACTAGACAAAAAATCAACAATGAAATATCAGAACTGAACCAAGCTTTTGAACAAATGGATTTAGTAGATGTCTACAGAGTGTTCCACCCAACAAAATCAGAATACATATTCTTCTCAGCTGCACATGAGTTGTTCTCCAAAGTAGACCACATACTAGCTCATAAAATCTGCTTAAGTAAATGCAAAGGAAATGAAATTATCCCATGCATATTATCAGACCACAGTGCAATGTAATTGGAAATCAACGGCAAAAGAAACCACAAGAACTTCCTAAACACATGGAAATTAAACAGCACCCTCCTGAGCAGCCAATGGAACACAGACTAAATTAAAGAAGAAATTAGACAGTTTCTACAACTGAATGATAATGACAGTACAACACACCGGATCTTATAGGATACAATGAAAGTAGTACTAAGAGGGAAATTTATAGCATTAAATACCTATATCAGAAAAATAGAGCAAGCACAAATAAACAAATAAACACAAATAAACAATAATAAAAGAATAATAAAGGAATAAAAGGATAAAAATAAAAAATAAAATAGAATCATATTAAAATAATAAAATAATAAAATATACAATAAACACAAATAAAGGGGAACCTCAAAATTCTAGAAAAAAAGAGCATGCTAAGCCAAGAGCTCGTACAAGGGAGGAAATTATACAGATCAGAGCAGAAATTAACATATTGGAGACTAAAAAAACAATACAAAGAATCAATGTATCAAAGAGTTGGTTCTTTAAAGGAATAAATAAAGTTGACAAACGCTTATCCAATCTTATTAAAAAAAGAAAAGAAAAGACTCAAATCCATGCAATTAAGAATGAAAAGGGTAATATCATGACGGACCCTGCAGAAATCCAGAAGATCATCTATACCTATTTTGAAAATTTGTTTTCTAATAAGATGGAAAATGCAGAAGAAATGGACAGATTCCTAGATATGTATGAATTACCAAAACTGAATCAAGAAGATATAAAAATCCTAAATAAACCAATATCAACCAATGAAATCAAAGATATAATTAAAAACCTCCCAACAAAGAAAAGCCCAAGCCCTGATGGATTCACTGCTGAATTCTACAAGAAATTTAGAGAATACCTAACACCACTACTTCTCAAACGTTTTAATGAAATAGAAAGGCAGTCAATACTCCCAAATTCATTCCTGGAAATAAGCATTACCCTGATACCAAAACCAGAGAAGGACCCAACTAAGAAAGAGAGCTACAGGACAATCTCCCTAATGAACATAGATGCAAAAATCCTCAGTCAGATACTGGCAAACAGAATCGAGCAAGTATTCAAGAAGATTATACACCATGACCAAGTTGGATTCATCCCAGGGATGCAGGGATGGTTCAGTATACATAAGTCAAAAAATGTAATACACCATATTAACAGAACCAAAGACAGAAATCCTATCATCATCTCAATAGATGCAGAAAAACCTTTTGACAAATTCCAGCACCTATTCATGATAAAAACACTACAGAAAATTGAAATAGATGGTCTTTATCTCAATCTGATAAAAACTATCTCTAACAAACCAACAGCCAATATCATACTAAATGGACAAAACCAGAAAGCTTTCTGTCTAAAATCAGGAACAAGACAAGGATGTCCACTGTCCCCACTTTTATTCAACAGAGTCCTAGAAACTTTAGCCAGAGCAATTAGACAAGAGCAAGAAATAAAAGGAATAATGATTGGAAAGGAAGAATTGAAATTATCATAATTTGCAGATGAGTTGATACGCTACATAGAAGACCCCAAAAACTTCACTAAAAAGTTGCTAGATTTAATAAGCAAATTCAGTAGTGAAGCTGGACATAAAGTCAACACTCAAAAATCAATAGCCTTCCTGTACATAAATAACAAACTTACTGAAAGAGAAATTAGGCAAGCAACACCTTTCACAGTAACATCCAAAAAAAAAAATATGTAGGAATCAATCTCACAAAGGATGTAAAAGACCTCTACACTGAAAACTGCAGTACTCTGAAGAAGGAGATTGAAGAGGATATCAGTAAATGGAAAGATAACCCTTGCTCATGGATAGGAAGAACTAATATAGTGAAAATGGCCATACTTCCAAAATTGTTATACAGATTTAATGTAATTCCGATCAAAATTCCAACAGCATATCTCACAGAATTAGAGAAAACAGTTCTAAAATCATGTGGAACCGGAAGAGACCTAGAATAGCAAAGGCAATTCTGGGCAACAAAAGTAAGGCAGGGGGCATTACAGTCCCTTATTTGAAATTATACTATAAAGCTACTGTGATGAAAACAGTGCTATTGGCAAAAAAAAGACCCAAAGATCAATGGAACAGATTAGAAGATGCAGAAACAACTCCAAACATACTAAGCCACCTTATATTCAATAAATGTGTCAAACACATTCACTGGAAGAAAGATATCTCTTTAATGAATGGTGCTGGAAAAACTGGCTCTGCACATGCCGAAGATTAAAACTAGACCCATATCTTTCACCATGCACTAAACTAAATTCAAAATGGATCAAAGATCTAAATATTAAAACAGAAGCATTAAATCTGCTGGAAGGTAGGATAGGTAAAACTCTTGAAGACGTTGGTCTAGGCAAAGACTTTATGAATAAAACACCAATTGCACAGGAACTATCCCAAAGAATCAACAACTCAGATCTCATCTTATTAAAAAGCTTTTGCACAGCAAGAGAAACCACCAACAGAGTGAAGAGGCAACCCACAACGTGGGAAAAAATGTTTTCCAGCTGTTCCTCAGACAAAAGATTACCATCGAGAATATAGAAAGAACTCAAAAAAATCAGACCTCCCAAATTTAAAGACCCAATCCAAAAATGGGCATCTGAGATGAATAAACACTTCTCAGGTGAAGAAATACAAATGGCAAATAAATATACCACAAAATGTGCAACATCACTAGTCATTGGAGAGATGCAAATTAAACCAACACTGAGATTCTACCTCACCCCAGAAAGAATGGCTATTATCAAGAAATCAAGTAATAACAAATGCTGGAGGGGCTGTGTGGAAAAAGGAACCCTTCTCCACTACTCGTAGGAGAGTAGACTGGTACAGCCACTGTGGAAATCACTGTGGAGATTCCTCAAAAAACTAGGGTTGGAGGTCCCATTTGACCCAGCTATTCCCCTTCTGGGTATACTCCTAGAAGAATTAAATCATCATACCACAGCAACATATGTGCACCCATGTTTATAGGAGCACAATTTGTAATAGCCATATCTTAGAAACAACCCCAATGGCCATCAACCGAGGAATGGATAGAAAAGATGTGGTCTTTTTATACAATGGAGTACTCTTCAGCCATAAAGAAGGATAAACTGGAGACTTTTATAGGTAAATGGATACAACTTTTGAAAATACTCATAAGTGAAATAAACCGGACGCACATGTGCAAACATTGTTTTGTGTCCCTAGTGTGAGAAACTGAAAGAGTAAATAAGATCGAAAATGTACAATAGATATGGTAAAACAGGAAGAAACTGGTCAAAAGGAAAGAGAAACTGGGATAGGGGAATGGGGAAAAGAAAGAAGGGAAAAGAAAAAAATTATATATATATGTATATATATACAAGATAGTTAAGATAGAAACACTACTAATTTTGCTTAGTTCATTGAGAAGAAAGATTTGTGCTAATATTATTTGGGCAATTGAATGCTGATATTTTGTTCCCTGCATAACTAATTTGAAGATAACAATACGTAATGTAATTAACATTGTTACCCTCCTATTATGTTATTTTGAAAATTTTTTCTATTTTTTTTCTCTTTAAAATAATAAAAAAAAGAAAAAGAAAAATCCCCAGCAAAATATAAGACAAAATAAGACTAATCCCAACCAGCCAGGACAGAGGTAGCCAATGAGACAAAGAAGGGAGAAAAATGGTAGTACAATACCTCTGGTGTTACAGTTCTGTGATAGTGTCCATGTCAGATCCCAGAAATGTGCTATGTACTCCAGCCACGTTTGCCATGAAAATTGTGCTAGTTATGGAGCTGATCTTGGCCTCTGCATGTGGGGGCTGGGACTGGTCTTCTGTTGGTGGAGTTCTCCAGAGCCCAGCTGCTGACTCCTTGCTGCTGCTTCAGACTCTTCCACATTGCTGGTCTCGCTGATTACTCCATGTGCCTGGGATCTGCTGTCATGGGTGTCGGGGTTCTGGTGTCAGTCTACCCGCAAAAGGCCTGTGTGTGCCCATGGAATTGGAGCCCAGCCTGTCCTGGGTGTTGGGGTTCTGGTGTGATTCCCTACATTTCTAATTCTATGATTTGAAATAATTTTATAGACCTACTTGAAAAAGTTCAGATGTGGCATTGATGTGATGTGAATTCTAATTTTGACTCCACCACCAATTGTGTATGACTTTAGAAAAGTTTCAACACTTTCTGTGGGTCTCTATTTCCTCATTGTTAATATGGGTATTGGGGGACATCGTACTGTCTTTATTATCATTTCATAGAGGTATTAGGGTAGAAAAGCAACTAATAGATTAGAAAGAATTAAAAATAAAAAAATACCTTATAAAACTGCAGGCAGGGCCGGTGAGATGGCTCAGCGGCATAAGCGCCTGCCTGGCAAGCACGAGGGCCTGAGTTTGACTCCCGGAACCCACATGCGAAAAAATGGCCCGGTGATGTCGCTCAGCGGCAGGGGCGCCTGCTGGCGCATGAGGTCCTGAAGTTGACCCCCAGTACCCCCCCACACACACACAAAAAAACTGCAGGCAATAGCTGTGGTAGAATTTTCTCGTAAATTCTGAGGTTCAGTGGAGGAAGGGGTTTGTACTCCCACAACAGGACTTGTCCTCAATAAGGTCACAAATTTCTGGCCTTTGTCTTCTGGTCTTTTATTACAACATTCTTTGTCCTATTTTCCAATTTTTGTTATGCCTTGCTTGCTGCTGACAGTCATGAGATTCCGTCTGTCAGTGAGGAAATGATACTGAATAGCTCATTTACCATAAGGTAAGTAACTTAATGGATGACCACTAACATCATCATCTGTAAAGAAAGAGCAAAATACTACCTCTAATGGAAATTCAAATCTCAGTAGGAATATTCCGGCTTAGGAGCACTTGCTGAAGCTTTTCACATATCAGTCATCTATGCTTTCAAGGGTAAAGTCAGATTCCTTTAAACACTTTTCTCCATCAGTGAATACATAACTGAGTGCTATTTTAGAATTTTAGGAGTGAAAGAAGCTTATGCCATTTTTGCCATAACATTCCTCATTGCCCCTTTAACATTCTTGTTCCTCAGGCTATATATCAGTGGGTTCAGCATGGGTGTCAAAGCCCCATAAAACACTGAGATAAACTTGTCCTGGTCAGGGGAGGACTTGGACTGAGGTTTCATATACATGGAGATGGCTGCGCCATAGAAGATTGTCACCACAGTCAGGTGAGAAGCACAAGTGAAAAAGGCCTTGAGCCTTCCCTGTGCTGAGTGAATCCTTAGGACAGCAGCAGCAATTTGGACATAAGATAGGAGTACAAACCCAAAGGGTAGGAGCAGGGTAAAGATACCAGTGATGAGGATCATAAGCTCATTGAGGCTGGTATCAGAACAGGCCAGCTTAATGAGGGAGAGAATTTCACAGACAAAATGGTTGATGATATTAGCCCCACAGAAGCGAAGCCTCAGGGATAAGACGAGCATGCAAGTGAGCACAAGTGACGCTCCCCATGAGGTGGCAGTCAGCCAGACACATACCGGGCCACTCACGACCACAGAATAGCGCAGGGGATTGACGATGGCAACCACACGGTCATAGGCCATGGCAGCCAGGAGGAGACATTCTGCTGTGGCCAAGGTCAAGGAGATGCTCATTTGGGTCAAACATCGTGGGTAAGAGAGGTAGGGATGGGTAGAGAAACAATGTGCTAAGGCCTGTGGCATGGAGGCTGTCCCATAGCAAAGGTCTAAGAAAGACAGGTTACTAAGGAAGAAGTACATTGGTGTGTGGAGGTGAGCATCAAAGTGGATGAGAAAGATGATAAGTCCGTTTCCCAATATTGTGCTGAGGTATGTTATCAGGACCAACGTGAAAAACATGCTTCTCCATAGTTAGAGATGCCGATGAGGAGAAACTCAAGCACTGCTGTGGCATTGCCAGTGGCCATCCTTCTCTCTCACCACAGTTATCGAACAGGTGCCAGCAGGGCTGCCTAGCGTCCCCTAAGAAAATGAGAAGAAAGATAGGAGGTGTGAGAAAGGTGGAAAGAATTAGGGTGTGTAAGATCTTTATCTTTGTCCTATTCAGAAAAGACAGAACACAGATGGGATTTCTAGAATGGAAACAGAGGCAAAAGTAGAGCCACCTTCCTTGCCCTCAGGAAAATGGAAAGCTTTCCACCCTTTCCAATGCAGTTTTATGAAATTCTCCAGCTTTCCTCCACCAGTCGCCTTCTTGAATATTTTGTCCCAACTAAGAAGAGAAGAGAATCTCACATGTGCATTCCTTTTCCCAAGACAAATTGGAAGCACAGATACAGTTGAACTTCAGCTAGTAGAGGAACTGTTTTAGCTAACTTCTGCCTGTTCTTGAGGCTGTCTAACTCCTAACTATACATGCCTCCATTTCCAACAGCGTCAGGATGTACCACAGTGTCTGATATAGAGTAGTGCAAATTATTTCTTTGACTTGAACCAATATTACATAAAGGGTGAAGTCCCTTGAACCTTTGAGGTCTGTGAGAAGCCCCTGCTAATGTCCCACATTTGAAATTACATTTCTAGATTCTCATGTGCTTTATTTGCTGTGGTTGCTCAGCCTTAGTTAAGAGTGTGAAAATCTAATGTGATGTTTATAAAAGTATGGGCGATAAGAGGAGGGGTTGAGGGCACAGCCTACATAAAAAGACTTACTTTTCTCACCCTTGCCACTATCTTTCAATTCACCCTAATTTATTTTTCTTACAGTTTTTTTCAATATCTGAAATTACATTAATGTTTAGCTTATTATCTGTCTTCCCTTACAATATGTAAATTTATTAAGGACAAGGACCTTGCGTACTTTGTTTACTGAAGTATCCCTAACACTTAGATCAGTGCTTGGGGGAATTACAAGGACCAAATAGATATGCAATGAATATACAAAATCCCAAGCATTCATGAGTTCTATCCAGAATCTATCACTGATCTTGACACCTGCATGGCCATATTTTATTCTAAGACATCATCATTGTTGACTTGGATTTTGTCAACAGCTTCTTTACTGGTTCCCCTGTTGTTGGTCTTGTCCCTATTCAGTTCAAAGGATGCAGTTAAATTACAGATTAGATCAGATCACTTGTCTATTAAAATTTTTCTTGAACTATGATGGACATATAAATATATCCATGCTTAGTGTGTACATCTTTGTGAGTGTGAAGCTAAATATACACCCATGAAATAGTCATCATAAGTAATGCCATAAGGGTAAGGGATGTAGCTCAGTGGTAGCATGTTCACCTAGCATGTTCAAGGTGCTGGGTTCCATCCCCAGCACCACACACACACATGCACACACACACACACACACACACTGACATAATTCTTACCATCACCTCTAAAAATTTCCTCTTTCTCTCTCTTATCTTTGCGATAAGAATATTTAACAAAAGAGCTACCTCTTGGGGCTGCTGTAGAATACTTGCCTAGTGTGCTTGAAACTCTGGGTTCAATCTCCAGTACCGCGAAAAAAGCTAATCCAAATCTCTGCCCTCCAAACCAAGATCTACTCTCAAGAAATTTTCAAGTATGCAATACCATATTAACTGTAGCTTCCCGTTTCAACATTATTAAACACCAGTCTCCTTTCTATGACCCACAAGACCCCACATGGTTTATTTTCCCATTACTTACCTCTCTGATTCCAGTTCCTAGTACCTTTTCCTTGCTCACTTTGTTCCAGTCACTTTGGCCACCTTATTGTTCCTCAGCACTCAAGCACAATCCATTACTCAGAAACTTTGATCGTGCTGCCCCATAGTTATGAAACAATTGCTGCTCCATACTTATGACACCCGACATCCTTCATGGCTTAATTCTTGTTCTAATCACAAGGTATCTTTCAGTGAGTCTTTCCTGAGTCATCCTGTCTAGAACTTCACCTCTATTCCCTGACATTTTATATCCTTCCCTTCTGCATTATTTCCTTCATACAATTACCTCTAGCTTGCTGTATATTTTCTCTATTATGTTTATTGATTGCCTCTATCAACTGGAAAGTATACTAAATCAGTTGAGTGGATTTTTTTTCTGTTTTCTTTTTCATTACTGTACGCCCTAAACCTAGAATAGCACCTGGATCATAGTAGGTGATCAATAATTCTTTGATGAATGAGTGTTTGAAAGGGGCTGTTCCGTATTAAGAGGTAATCTCTCTTCCATCCACCTCTTCCTTTGACATTACAATTTATATGCCAAGCACCCCTCAATGTATATGCATTGCTTCATGAGACTAACTCTCCCTTCTCTCTCTAATCCCTTTCTTAGAGCTTCTGCTGCTCCCTGGCTATGTCTCTAGAGAAATTTCTTACCCTCACTTGGCCTAAATTTTCAACTGCAATCTGGTTAAACTAAATGATGTCTAATAGTTCTCCTAACTCTAACAAGGTAGAATTCTCTAATTTCTCATAATGAAATGAAAAAAAAAAGACTTATTAGAGTAGTAGGTATCCACTAATTTTCATCCTTTTGTGGAGAGGCATGTGAACTAGAGAAGGGGCTTGCTAAGGGATGGAATTTCTCTAACCTTCTCTGAGATGTGGATTTCATTTGGCCTAAGTCTTTGGGAAAGAAGATTTCATGACTATGCCTCTCTACAACCTGGCCTCCCAGTAAACCTATCCCTCTGTCTCATTCTCTACCTTACTCAGCCTCTCAGAAAGGCTAAGTACACAAGAAAGGTAAATCTATAGATATGAAAGTGATTGCTACTCATGAACAAACAAATGAATATAAAAGATGGAGGAGATGATGGTCTGCCTTTGTAGGACTGTCCTCAGCACTTGAGGGACTTAATGCTGCTTTTGGCTTCATCTCTCATAGGACTCCAAGAAAGAGATTTGCTTTGGACTGCCTCTACCCTGGCAAATCATCTCACGGCATGAGAGTGCATAAAGATAAGAATCAATATTTTAAATTGGTACAGGGGGAGTATGTTTATCTCCCAATAGTCTACATGTGGGCCATTCACAGGTGGAATATCTAAAAAGATGAAGGGCAGGCTGCAAATGGGAGGAGGATCTGGTTTCACACAGAAGTAGACAGCTGATTTTATGCCATCTAAATATGTTTGTTGCTCTTAAAACTCTATAAAACATACTACTTCTGCTGTTAAATATTAAATTTTGATAAATAAATGTTTTCCATCTTTATATAAGTATCATACTTAATGAATCACAGGGTGTATTTTGTTTCTGTAGTATTGAAAGAGTGGTAATAAAATCTATTGCTCACCTCTCGTGAGCCCAGTAGAATAAATCGATGAGCCACTTTGACTAAAAATGGGTGATAAGTGTGGCTGTGGCACAGACTTGTTTTTAAATGGTGTTAAGCTTACTGAGATGTTGAAGTTGAACCCAAGACCTTGCCTCAATTAGTACTATGTTTGGATCTATGAAACTAAAATTGATGACAATTTCCCTCTCACATTTAAAGGCTACTCAGCATCTAAATTAAGGAAACTATTTTTCATTTGGTCTGGGCCTGCCCTCCAAAGACTGTGCTGAATGTTTCATCCCAGAATTACCATTAAAAGATTCCTGGAAAACTGAGCCCAGAATGTTTCCTATCTTAGTCCTGTTACTTGCAATTATGTACACATCCTAACTTCCCTTTGACTAATAGCTTCCACTTGCCTCCCTGGAGATTGGTCATGCCAGAAATATTGTTAGAGACCCCACAACATGAGAAAAGGAGGAAGAAAAGAGAAATTAGAGCCTTGTCTTGTGACCTATTCACTGTCACAGCTCCCTCTTGTGTACCAGTAGAAGGAGCATAATGGGACTGCCCTGAAGAACAATTCTCCCAGACTTGCCTGGTTTGTAACTGTCAAGCTTTCCCTGCAAACTCTCCTGGCAAGATTTCAAAAGCTTTCCCAAATTCTCAAACTCCCAAATGCCTTAGCATCTCTGAAGAAGAAAATTCTTTTAGATTAGGTAAAAAATCAACTGACAAACCCTTTTATCTGCTGCCCTTGGTAATGGTATCTAATTAAATTATTTAAGTCCTTGGGCAAATGTTTCTTCACCGACCTTTGTGACATATACATTCTTATTCAATTTCTCCTAGAAAAGTTAGAAACATTGGAGGACAGAGGTCACTTGAACACCCTGCATTAAGACCTTCGGGTTATTTCAATTTGAAACCTTCTATTTTAGGCATCTTGTGCCTCTTGGCAATATTTATCTATTATTTTATCTTGGTGACCTGAAACCTAACTAAACCAAATTGTCACTTTTGTTAAAAGCAGGGAAACAATAACCACACTTTTGTGCTAGGACTTTAAATTCGGTGACTTTCACGAGAGACCCTGGGCTCTGTACATACCCCAGCCAGTTTTCTACTCGCTCTCCATCACCCATTCTAAGTGCTGGAACATGAAAATGTAGAATCTGATACCTACAAGTTTTTGTGCATCCCTCAGACAGCAAATAGATCTAATGCTAGTCTCTCTCCCCACCAGTGCTGGAAAATGGGCTCAAGCATTTTAAAAGCATTTTACTGGAATGGAAGCCAATAAAGTCTTTTGGTTACTGCTCACTTATCCTGAAAATATAACTGACCAGAACTTGCCTTTCATTGAACAGTTTGTAGAAACAGTGCTATATCTCCTCTTCACTCCAGTTAGTCTCAAATTCATCCATCTGTATGTTTATCTGGAAGCTGTCACCCAGCCTCTATCTCTTGGAGCATGTTGTACTCTGTACCAAGTCTATAAATCTGATGAGCTGCACAGTAGCTTAAATAAGTTGAAGTTCCTAAGTGCTGCCAGACCATTTATATTATGCGTAGAGTTCAAAGTTTCTGATCTTCACAAAGAAAAAAAAATAATTAACTTCCAAGAGCTTTAGGGATCTCATCCCAAACAGGTAATTAAATTTTGTTGGATCAGAGCTGTTTGAAAACATACCCAAAGTGGCATTTTGTGTAGGGAAAACAAATAAAGAAAAGAGACCCGTCAGTCCATGGGATTTTCATACACCGTTGCTAGGCTTTCTAGAGAAGTGAGAATTCTTTTTTATTTTGGTCCATAGTCTCTTCCCATTGTTTCTGTATGAAATTGGTGTTGAGACTGAGCCTGCAGCTGGTACAGAAATGTTTATCAGGGGGCAGCTGGCACAGAGAGTGCACAGCAAAGAGTGCATATGCTATTGATCCTCACACTGGAATAGCCCTTATGTTTGCCTTTCCAGGCCCACTTTCACTACCCTAGGCTGCTCCAGCTGCCTCCATGGAGTCTTTTGTCAACTGCATCACTTGTATATTTCCTCACCTGGCACTAAAGGTCAACAATGGCAATTTCTTATCTGTCATTAACATTCATTTATTCATTCATTCACTCTCACACAAATACATTTATTCAACCAATATTTATGAGCACCCATGATGTGTCTATGTGCTTGACACTGAGAAGACGATGGCACAAAAGTAATCCAGATATGGTTTCTATTGTCAGGGAGCTCTTTGGTGGAGAAAACTGGTACTGACCAAGCAATCAGGAACATACATGTGCAACTGTGGCAGGTAGTATGCAGGCGAAGTACACAGTGACATAGGATGGGTTATAGATTCCACTTCCTCCTCTGTTACCCCTGACTCCTGAACATGATCTCTTCATTAAAATCAGATTAGTTTCTTCTTTGCTACACAAATACTCCAACTCTTTCTGCACTCACATTTCAGATCTTCTGAGAATTTGAAAAGCCAAAATCTACCCAATCTTCTTTTAAGTCTCAGCCTAGTTGTCTGGTTATTTTGTATTGCTATATTGTCTGGCTCTTTACCTATATTATAGCTAACCTGAAGACAGATCATTGTTTTTCTGTTCATTTAACACTTGGTGGTAGTGGCAGTAGACACAATGTAAGGTGGTAGGAGGCAACCAGGATAGTGGTTATGGCTGTGTACTTGGGGGCTTACTGGCTCACTAAATTTTTCAAGTAATCCAAAGAATATGGGCTTCATTTTTCTCATTTTGAAATGAGTGAATATATGTAAAATGTTTGGAGCAGTGCTGGCACGTAGAGAATCTCAAATATTGGTATGTTAGCTATTTTTTAATTTTCCAAATGTATTCACATACATCGGTACCAACATTTTATAGTTGAGAAGACTGAGGCCTAAAGCAATGAAGTGATTTTACCAAAGGACACATAATTAATTAAAAAGAGAGATGGCTAGAAAACTTAGGGTTTCTTACTTCTAGACTAGTGCCCCTTGAGAAATTATCCATATAGTCTTTTGCTTGGTGCTTACTTCAAAGACAAAAGTCTCAGATCTTGTACTCAGCAATATTTGGTCCTGGTCCTTGGATAACTCTGTGTGACAAAATATGGGCACCAGTACTGGACTTTATTTTTAATTTTTATTTTAAAGAGAAAAAAATATAGAACAAAATTTCAAAACAACATAGTAGGAGGGTAACAATAGTTAATACATTGCATATAGTTATCTTTAAATTTGCTACTCAGAGTACAAGATATCGGCATTCAATTGTCCAAACAATATTAGCACAAACCTTTCTTTTCAATGAAAAGAAGAGAAATTAGTAGTATATGTATCTTAACTATCATATATATATACATGTATATATATATATATATATATTTTTTTTTTTTTTTTTTTTTTTTGCTTTTCCCTTCCTTCTTTTCTCCTTTTTCCCATCCCAGTTGCTCCTTCCTTTTGGACAGTTTCTTCCCATTTCCCAATATCTGTTGTACATTTTGGATCTTATTTACTCTTTCAGCTTCTCAAACTAGGGAGACAATGCGATGTTTACACATGTGAGACTCATATATTTCACTTATGAGTATGGTCTGAAGTTGCATCCATTTACCTATAAAAGTCTCAAGTTTGTCCTTTTTTATAGCTGAACAGCATCCAGTGTATAAACATATCATATCTTTTTTATTCATTCCTCATCTGATGGGTATTTGGGTTGTTTCCAAGATCTGGCTATTACAAATTGTGCTGCTATAAACATGGGTGCGCATATATCGCTGTGGTATGATGTTTTTAATTCTTCTGGGAAGATACCCAGAAGGGGAATAGCTGGGTCAAATGGGACCTCCAACCCCAGTTTTTTGAGGAATCTCCATACTGATTTCCACAGTGGCTCTAACAGTCGACACTCCCACCAACAGTGGGGAAGGGTTCCTTTTTCCCCACAGCCCCTCCAGCATTTGTTATTGGTTCATTTCTTGATAATAGCCATTCTTTCTGGGGTGAAATGGAATCTCAGTGTTTTTTTAATTTGCATCTCTGGAATGACCAGTGATGTTGCACATTTTTTCATACATTTATATGCTGTTTGTATTTCTTCACTTGAGAAGTGTGCATTCATCTCAGATGCCCATTTTTGGATTGGGTTTTTAAATTTGGGAGGTCTGATATTTTGAGCTTTTTTTATGTTCTCAATAGTAATCCTTTGTCTGAGGAACACCTGGCAAACAATTTTTCCCACGTTGTGGTCTGTCTCTTCACTGTGTTGGTGGTTTCTCTTGCTGTGCAAAAGCTTTTTAATAAGATGAAATCCCAGTTGTTGATTCTTTGTGATAGTTTTTTTGTGATTGGGGTTTCATTCCTGAAGTCTTTGCCTACACCAATGTCTTCAAGAGTTTTACCTAGTCTATCTTCCAGCAGAGTTAATATTTCTGTTTTAATATTTAGATCTTTGATCCAATTCAAATTTAACTAAGCGCGTGGTGAAAGATATGGGTCTAATTTTAATCTTTGGCATGTGCAGAGCTAGTTTTTCTAGCACTATTTATTCAATAGGTTACTTTCTTCCAGTGAATGTGTTTGGCACCTTTTGTCAAAGATAAGGTGGCTTAGTATGTCTGGGGTTGTTTCAGCATCTTCTAATCTGTTCCATTGATCTTCAGGTCTGTTTTATTACCAGTACCATGCTGTTTTTATCACAGTAGCTTTATAGTATAATTTCAAGTCAGTCATTTTGATGCCCCCTGCCTTGCCTTTGTTGCCCAGAATTGCCTTTGCTATTCTAGGTCTCTTCTGGTTCCTAATGAATTTTAAGATTGTTTTCTCTAATTCTGTGAGATATGTTGTTGGAATTTTGATCAGAATTGCTTTAAATCTGTATAACAATTTTGGAAGTATGGCCACTTTCACTATATTTGTTCTTCCTACTCAAGAGAAATGGATATCTTTCCATTTTCTGATATCCTCTTCAATCTCCTTTTTCAGAGTACTGTAGTTTTCAATGTAGAGGTCTTTTACATCCTTTGTGATATTGATTTCTAGGTAGTTCATTTTTTTGGATGCTATTGTGAAAGGTGTTGTTACCCTAATTTCTATTTCAGTGAGTTTTTTATTCGTGTACAGGAAGGCTATTGATTTTTTAGTGTTGACTTTGTATCCAGTTAAACTACTGAATTTGCTTATTAAATCTAGCAGTTTTTTAGTGGAGTTTTTGGGGTCTTCTATATAGAGTATAATGCCATCTTCAAATAATGATAATTTAACTTCTTCCTTTCATAATGTTATTCCTTTTATTTCTTTCTCTTATCTAATTGCTCTGGCTAAAGTTTCCAGGAGTATGTTGAATAAGAGTGGAGACAGTGCACATCCTTTTCTTGTTCCTTATTTTAGAGAGAAAGCTTTTAGTTTTTGTTCATTTAGTATGATATTGGCTGTTGGTGTGTCATAGATGGCTTTTATTAGATTGAGATAAAGAATATCTATACCAATTTTCTGTAGGGTTTTTATCATGAATTGGTGCTGGACATTGTCAGAAGTTTTTCTGCATCTATTGAGATAATCATATGATTTTTGTCCTTGGCTCTGTTAAAATGGTGCATTACATTTATTGATTTACATATGTTGAACCATCCCTGCCTCCCTGGGGTGAATCCAACTTAGTCATGGTGTATAATCTTGACGATTTGCTGCATTCTGTTTGCCTGTATCTGAGGATATTTGCATCTATGTTCAATAGGGAGATTGGCCTGTAGTTCTCTTTTTTGGTTGGGTACTTCTCTGGTTTTGGTATCAGGGTAATGCTTGCTTCTTGGAATGAATTTAGGAGTATTGCTTCCTTTCAAGTTCATTAAAGAACTTGAGAAATAGTGGTGTTAGGTCTTCTCTAAGTTTCTTGTAGAATTCAGCAGTGAATCCATCAGGGCCTGGGCTTTTCTTTGTTGGGAGGTTTGTAATTACATCTTTGATTTCGTTGATTGATACTGGTTTATTGAGGATTTTGATATCTTCTTTATTTAGCTTTGGTAATTCATATTTATCTAGGAATCTGTCAATTTTTTTTGCATTTTCCATATTATTACAATACAACTTTACAAAAGAGGGGTAGATGATCTTCTGGATTTCTGCAGGGTCTTTTGTGATTTCACTTTTTTCCTGCCTAATTGTGTGGATTTGAGTCTTTTGTTTCCTTTTTTAAATAAGTTTGGATTAGGGTTTGTCAATTTTATTTAATCTTTCAAAGAACCAATTCTTTGGTTTATTGATTATTTGTATTATTTTTTAGTCTCCAATGTGTTAATTTCTGCTCTAATCCATATAATTTCCTCCCTTGTAAGAGGTTTTGGCTTCGCCTGCTCTTCTTTTTCTAGAAGTCTGAGGTTCACCATTAAGTAGTTTATTTGTGCTTGCTCAGTTTTCCTGATATGGGTATTTACTGCTATAAATATCCCTTTTAGGACTGCTTTCATTGTGTCCCATAAGTTCCATTATGTGGTATTGTTGTTATCATTCAATTGTGCAAACTGTCTATTTTCTTATTTAATTTCATCTGTGACCCATTGCTTCTCCAGGAGGGTGCTGTTTAATTGACGTGTTTTTAGGAATTTCTTGTGGTTTCTTTTGCTGTTGATTTCCAATTTCATTGCACTATGGTCTGATAATATGCATGGGATAATTTCAATTCTCTTGCATTTACTTAAGTGGGTTCTAGGAGCTCATATGTGGTCTATTTTGGAGAACATCCCATGTGCAGCTGGGAAGAATGTGTGTTCTGATGTTGTGGGGTGGAACACTCTGTAGACATCTACTAAGTCCATTTGTTCAAAAGTTTGGTTCAGTTCTGATATTTCATTGTTGATTTTTTGTCTAGTTGATCTGTCATTTTGTGACAGTGGAGTATTGAGATCCCCCAATACAATTCTGTTAGTGCTTTTTTGATTTTTCATTTCCTTTAACATTTGTTTTGTATAGTTGGGTGCACTGGGTATTTGTTGCATATATATTTATGATTGTTATCTGTTCTTCTTGGATTGTTTCCGTTACAAGGATGTAGCGACCTTCTTTATCTCTCTGAATCAGTCTTGGCTTGAAATTCACTTTGTCTGCAAAAAGAATAGCTACCCCTGCTTTTTTCTGGATTCCTTTCACATGGAGTATTATTTTTCATTCTTTGACTTTCATTCTATGAATTTCTTTTTGAATTAAATGTGTTTCTTGTATGCAGGATATTGTTGGATATTGCTTCTTGATCCATTCTGCCAATCTGTGTCTTTTGATTGATGAATTGAGACTACGAACATTGATGGGTATAACTGATATGTATTGAGTTATCCTTGTCATGTTATTTTCCTGCTGTTGGCTCCCCCTCTTTTTGTTTTTTTCCCTCCCTCTGTTTAATTGTCTGCCTTGCCTGGTGGATTCCTTCTTTTGGGGTTTGTGGAGTTGCAATTCTTATTGTCTCTTTCTAGAATGTCCTGCAAAACATTTTGTAGTGCTGCTTTGGTGTTCATAAATTTTCTCAGATGTTTTTTGTCATGGAAGTATTTCATTTCTCCATCAGTTTTTTTTTTTTTTTTTTTTTTTGTGTGGGTACCGGGGGGACGACCTCAGGACCTCACGCGCCAACAGGCACCCGTGCCGCTGAGCGATATCACCGGCCCCTTTTTCGTATGTGGGTTCCGGGAGTCAAACTCGGGCCTTCACGCTTGCAAGGCAGGCGCTTAAGCCACTGATCTCCATCAGTTTTGAAAGATAGTTTTGTGGGATACATCAATGTGGACTGAAGTTAATTTTCTTTTAGAAAGTGAAATACTTCACTCCAAGCTTTCCTTGATATGAGGGTTTGTGCTGAGAAGTCAGCTGTGATTCTGATGGACTTTCCTTTATAGGTGATTTGTTTGTTTTCCCTATCAGCTTTTAAGATTCTACTCTTGTGTTGAATTTCTGGAATCTTGACTATGATATGCCTGGCTGAAGATTTTTTTTTGATCGTGGCTAATTGGAGTTCTATAAGCCTCACTTATCTGAATGTCAAATTCTTTTTCTCTACCAGGGAACTTTTTGCCATGATGTCTGTGAACAGTTTCTCTTTATATCATTTATGCCATGTTCTTCTTTCTCATTGACTCCAAAAAATTTTAAGTTATTCTTCTTTGCCTCATCTAGCAGCTGCTAAATTGATTTCTCATGGTCCCTTGCTATTTTTAAGAATTCTTCCTTTTCATGATCACTAACCACAGCCTGTCTTCTATATCTGAGATTCTGTGCTCACATTGGCTTAATCTGTTGTGAATACTTTCAATGGAATTTTTGTTCTCCTGGATATCTGCTTGAATCTGTCTTATGGGTTCCATTTCTTTCCTATGCTGAGCATTCATGGCTTCCACCATTTTCTTAAGCTTGCCTATTTTTTTTTTGTCTGTATCTGCTCTAGAGTCCCTTCGCATGGTCTTCACTGTGGACATCATCTCTGTAGTTATCTGAGAAATCATTTCTGATTTGATTTTTTCCAGAGTCTCATTCAATTGCTCTGTTGTTACCACTTCAGAGAGGCCAGGTGGGTGGCTTTCGGTTTGTCCCACCTCATTGCTCCTTGGGTTTGCCTTTGGTGACCTGAATATCTGGGGTTGCATCTTCTTTAAGTGTCTTCTCATTTTCTTTATTTTCTTTAGTTTAATTCCTGGGGGTGATGCTTGTAAGTTTCCTATGGTAGGGTGCTTTACTGCTGGTATTTAAAACCCTTAGGAGATGATTATTTCTCCAAGTTTTTGTGTTTTGAATCTTTTGCAATATCCTACCTCTTCAATTTGTTGGATATGAGAAGTTCCTGCCTGTTCAGCCCAGTGTGTGGTTATTTGGTACTGTGCCACAGTATTTTCTGTGACCCTTAGTCGATCCCCATCATGGAGTACCAGCAAGAACAGCTGTTTAGAATAATTATGTCACTTTTGGCTATAGTGGTACCAATAGCATCAAACACAGCCTAGAAAGTGAGAGACTGAACTAACCACTTTTTTACCACTTTTAACCATATAAATGAGATTTGTAGTTATATAACAAAATCTAAAACAAACCAGAAAATTATATGCCATATACAAGTACTTAATATGTGAATTTTGCCCTCAGGGTTTAAAATTTAAATGAGTTAAGGAGAAAATAGAGAAATGGAAAAAGAGGAAGGAATTAGAAGTAAGGTTGGAGGACAAAAAGGTTTCACACTTACTTTGGGGAACTGGTGCTGAAGACTGGAGGGAAAGAAAGAAGGAAGGGATAAAAGGAAGAACAGAACAGAACCACAACCACAAAGAGGCTTCCTTTACAGTCATATAAAAACAAGATGAAACAATGACGGAAAAAAAAAACCCCACCACCACCACCACAATGAAAAACAAACAAGAGAGAGAGAGAAAAAGTTCACTTCCAGGTATGTCTGTGCTGTCACTGGTAGACAACGTGTGGAGACAGAGTCCCATTCTGTGCCAATCTGTCCCAGCAAGCCAGTAGTAGCTTTTCAGCGGGGTAGTGGATAATCTCCATCTGCCTGCACTTTCTGGCCCAGACCAGACTCATTCAGCTGCAGCCCTCAGCGCAACTTCTGCGTGCCTGAGCTGAGCTGGGAGCCATAGATGAAACCAGCAGCTGCTCTGAGTTCTGAGCTGTGCCGCTCCACTCCAAGATGGCTCTCAGCCAATCACTCTCTTATAAGGGACGACTGAGCCCTCAGCACTCACCACCAGGCAGTGCACTCGTTCATGTCCACTGCTCCCCTGTACCAACACGTCTCTCTGTGTAGGCTCCTGGGATCTCCAGCAGTCACCTTGTGTCCGCAGGTTTGAACTGCTCCTGTCACGCAGCGAGTTCTGAGTCATGAGAAGGTTCCAGTGGCTACCTTCTTGTTCTTCTTTGTTGAAGTTTCTCTCTTCACTCCCTCTGTGGGCTTCAACTTGCTCTTCATGTCCTTCCTGGGCCTGGGGGACCCACTTCCCTCCTTTTTGTCTTCCTCGAGTAGCTATATTCCAGAGTCTGGATGGCGACTCTCAGGATCTTTCTCTGCTGCTCACCACTCTGCCATTTTGTTCCCCCTAATACTGGTTTTTGCCTGAGGTTTGTTTAACTGCCAATCAATACACAGTTATATTTAGGATGAGCATCATTTCCTATGAGGATAATTTAGCTTCATTTAATATCATGACTACTGAATGTGTCTCTTATGTCATTTCTCAAATTGGTCAGAAGGGAGAACCTAATACAAGCTGTGTAGCTGTGGGCAAATCAGTTCAACTTTCTGGGCCTTTTTCTTTGGCTGTACTGATCTCTGAGGCCTATTCCAGTTATGGCATTCTTTATTAGAGAAACTGTGTTCAAGGCATTTCTTTTGATACTAGGCCATAAATATCTTTGTTTGTATATGAAAAACAGCTAAAGAAGTTAATTGAAATCCTAGCAAAAAGGTGCCAGGGCGGATCTGAGTTAAGGTGAAGGGAGAAATATTAATGAGCTCTGTATTTAGAATAGGGATGTTCACTGGCAGTCAAATGAGGGTCTTAAAACAGGGAATAGCATGTATTGTCATAGGCTAGGGGAAAGTGGAGTCATGGCCTGAGTTCGTAGGAATACACTTCATTGCTTGAGAAAAAATGTCACCAGTAGAAGACTTTATTTAGTAATTTTTGCTTCCGGTTCACTCTAGAAAATTTCTTAGAGGATAAGAAAAATAGAAAGAGTACACTTAATTTCAGAGGTCTAACTGTGTTCTAAGAAATACTTTGTCATCATCTTTGGGTGTCTGTTTGGAGTTATGCACAAATACATAATCCTATTGTAGCCAGTGAAAACTCTACTCTCTTCCTTTCTCTTCTATTATGAAATAGGCCTGGATCATGGATTAAGAGATATAGAATAGCAGAATAAAAGGAATGATGAGGTACTAGAGGGGACTGACTATCTAAACATCTCAAATTTCTGAGGAAATTTGTCTCAACATTGTAAAAATGGTGTTCCCATTTTAAGTTGGAAAAATTTTCTTGTGTTGCTGTAGGTTGGTCTAAGGAAAAACAGAACACTTCTAATAGCTTTGTGTCGCAGAGATTCCTCCAGGCTCTGGGGGCATGATTAGCCTTGGTGCGCTTCTCTAAACTGAGCAATTAAAAACTATTTCTTGTAAACCCTCAACGATGCCACACTGGGCATTGTTAAGAAGTTGGCAGACCTGGCAGTTAACTTCACCTGAAACTTGTAGCCTGTAATGACCTCTAATTGTAAACAGTGGAGAAAATATAGAACACTTCCTCAGGATGAGAGTGGAAAATTTTGAAGGCCTAAAAATAATGAAAAGAATGTTCTAAGTCATCATAGATCAAGCTATGGGAATTAACTTCAAAAACTTTTTATTAGTTTGACACAAGAGAGTTGTAATAAATGTGCTCTTTTAAATGACACATACTTTAGAATATGAGATTATCACAGAGGACCTCAATCTACAAATGCCTAGGGGAGATCTAAATTCTAGTTTTTGTTCTGTCACAAACCTGCCTATGATTATATTAAGTCCATTAATTTCTTCCTGTTTGTGAAATAGTGAACAGTAATCTCCATCCTAGGTACTGTCCTTGGGTGATATAAGGACAAAATTATATGTTGAGTGTAAAACATACTTGAGGATCTAAAGAAATGTATCAGTTCACTGGGTTATTTTCAGCCTGGGTTTTAATGGAATGAGACCAAATCTATGGTACTCATAATCAGGTCTATATTTTAAGTTAAATGCACTTAATTTTATTATTTTGGGGGAATACAAATTCATGGATGTATAGGTTAGTTCATTTAATTAGATTAGAAAAGAAGATTAAGAAATGAAGTAACTTAGATGGGAAGTTAAACAACATGCCTAGAACCCAATAAACACATGACAAATGACAACTGGTATTATGGATATTCTTTATCAGCTAGTCAGTTGATGCATTCAGGTTGGGGATATGGTACATTCATGAGGAGGAACACAACTTGACTAAAGCCTATTGATTCAGGACAGCCCACAGAGAGGCAGAGTAGGGAACCCTAAGCAGAGGTCAGTTTTCCAGAATATTCTGATTATTTGACCTACTCATTTATTCATTATTCATTCATGTGTTTATTTATTAGATAAACACTTATTGACCATAGACTGTGGTTTCAAATAATATGTTAGCACAAAGTTCAAGAATAACTAAGTCTTGGTTCCTAAATTCAGTGATCCTATAATTTAGTAAGGAGACACAGCCTTTTAAAATAGTTCGTGAGAACATGTATTGCAAATGCTTCAACAGGAATACCAGTTATAATGGGAGAAAGAAGAGTGTCTGGTCAATTTTACTGGGAATCGTAGGCTTCCAGGCAAGTGTGACAGAGGAGACAATGCTTAAACTAAGTCTTTAAGATATATAAATACTTTCTAAGATGTATGTTGAAAGAAAAAATAATAGAAAAGTAGAAGCATGTACTAAGAGGTATGAAGCCACTTTTGTAGACTGGGAAACCGTAAGCAGCTCAGGATGGCTTACCTGAGCACATCAGGTAGGAGAAAGTGGGGTAAGCAATTAGATTGCAGAGTTAGGCAGGGATCAGGTGATGGAAAGCTTTGATCCCCATAGTAAGGACTTGTACTTTTTGTAAAAATCATGAAAAGCCATGGAAGAGAATATAGATGGAGAGCTTAAAGATGAAGAATGTTAAAAAGATCACCCTGGCACCATTGTGTAAGGTGGCATGGGGAGGGGTGAAGTCTGGGGACAGTGAGAGCCATTGGAAGGCTGCTGAAGTTGTGTAGATGAGACTCAAATCAAAGCATATGAGTAGATGTAGAGAAGATGAACCAGATATGATATATTGAAATACCAAACTTGCTCACTCAGTGGACATGAGTTGTAAAAGTGACACAGGGACAGAACAAGGAGTGTGAAATAGAAGGAGAAGACGAAAGTAACTAAATGCTTATGTTCACTGATATAGACATTTTAAGAGAAAAAGCAGGTTGGAAAGAGATAATACAGTTTCGAGTATGTTGAGTTTGAGAGATATTTGAGTGAAGAAGTTTAATAAAAATTTAGGTACATAACTCTGGAGTACAATGGAGAGATGCAGCTAGATTACATGAATGCAGGGACCATTGATAATTGAAGCTAGACACAATTATCCAGAGAATTACTAGCGTTCTGACCTTGGGCATATTGCTTAACTTCACTATACTTCAGTTGTACTATCATATGTAAAATGAGAATGATAAAAGTTCATAGGGTTCTGTGAGGATTAAAGGAGATATTGTTCTTAGAGGAGTGCCTGGCTCTCGGGAAACAATATAAAAATTCTGCCAAACAAAAGGAATGTAAGCTCCTTGAGATCAGGATTTTGATTGCCTTGACTAATTTTCTAGCAGGTACACATTCCCCTATACGCTTTTATAAGAGGAATTAAAATATTGATTTATTCCTTCTGCCTTTCTTCAACTTTTATTTTTTTACTTAAAGGAATAGATTATTATTTTGTTTAGAGTTTGAACCTTCAATTCAACACAAGGCGATTTATAAAACCAAGTTTTCTTTCAATTTTAAAAACAGGTTCATTGATATATGGTGCACATGCTGTATGACCCATCCATTTTCAAGTGTACAATACAGTAGTTTTGAGTATATTCCTAGAAAAGTGCAGCCAGAATCACATTCAATTTCAGAATATTTTCCTCACCTTGAAAAGCAACCCTACACTCTTTATCTATACCCAGCTCATCCCTAGCCGTACTTTAAGCAACTCCTAATCTACTTGCTGTTTCTGTAGATTTACCCATTCTAGACTCATATGAATGGAATCACATAATATGTGGACTGAAGTGACTGGCCTCTTTCACATAGCCTAAAGTTTTTAAGTTTATTAAGTTGCAGCATGTATGAATACTCCATTCCTTTATATGAACAAATAATATTCCATTGCATGGATATAATACATTATGTTTACCCATTCATTCATTCATTTATGCATCTTTGATTTGGCTCCATCTTTTGGATATTATAAATGGTGCTGCAATAAACATTTGTGTGCAAGTTTTTATGTGGGCATATTTTAGTTTTTCTTTGGATTATATTTAAGAGTAGAACTGCTATATAATACAATAACGCCACTTGTAATAATTTGAGGAACTAGAAGGCTGTTTTCTAAATTGGCTGCACCATTTTAAATTCCCTGCAACATTGTATAAGTGTTCTGATTTCTCCATCTTTACCAATAAATGCTGTTATCTGGTGTTTTGATTCTATCCATCATAGTGTGTGTGAAGTGGTACATTCACACCCTTCACATGTAGGATTGTTTTGATTTGTGTTTTCCTGATGATTAATGATATGGAGTATCTTGTCATGGCCTTTTTTTCCATTCATATATCTACCTTGGAGAAATGTTTAGTCACTTCATTTGTTCAATCTTCAAAAATTTTGTTTCACTTTTAACTGCTTTATTGGGGAGGAATTAATATACAAAGAACTGCACATATTTAATATGTACAATTTGGTGAGTTTGGACATATGTAGATACCTGCAATATCCTCACCATGATCAGAGTAGCAGATCAATGACATGGGTGTATCCACTACCTCTCAAAGACTTCTTGTGTCCCCTTGATTTTGTTTTGTGGTATGAACTCTTAACACTGTTGATGAGGATGACAGAAATTCCCCCCAGAATTTAAAAAGTAGAACTATGATATCATCCAGAAATACCTTGTTCCCTATTTTTGAGTTCTTTGTATATTTTATGTACAAGTCCATTACCAGATACATGTTTTGCAAATATTCTGTCTTATTTTGAGGCTTGTGTTTACATTTTTCATTAGTCTTCACTTTGAGACAGAATATTTTTAATTTTTATAAAGTCTGATTTATCTACCTTTTTGGTTGTAATTTAAGAATCCTTTGCCAAATCCAAGATCATGAAGAGACATCATATGTTTTCTTCTAAGACTTTATAGTTTATCTCTTATACTGAAATATTTGACCTAAGTTAATTTGTTTTTGTACAGATTGTGAGGTGAGAACTCAGCTACATTATTTTGTATGTTGCTATCGAATTTTTCCAGCACCATTTGTTGAAAAGACTTTTCTTTCCCCTTTCAATAGTCTTGGCACCCTCATCAAAATCAGTTGATCACAGATACGTGGATTAGTTTTGGGGCTTTGAATTCTTTTGAAGTTATATATAATGCCTGTCTTTATGTCAGTAAGACAGTGTCTTTATTATTGTTGCTTTGTAGTTTGAAAGCAGCAAGTGTAAATCTTCTTTCTTCTTTCTTATAGAAATAGTTTAGTAAATATGGATTCTTTGCTGTGTTAGCTTTCCATTGCTGTGATAAAATACCTGAGAAATTTTTCTCAAAGGAGGAAAGGTTTATTTTAGCTTATGGTTTCAGAAGCTTCAGTTCATAATTGCTTAGCTTTGTTGCTTGGGGACCAGAGTGAGGCAGAATATCATGATAGATCACATGTATGGAGCAAAGTGGCTCACCTCTTGGTGGACAGGAGGCACTGAGAGAGCAAGGAAAGGGCACAAGAGAAGAGACACAAGAGACACACATGTAAAGCATGCTGTTAGTGACCTGAATCTTTTAACAAGGACCCACTCCTAGTGTTTCCACTATTTCCCAGTACTGTACCATCAAATATTGAATCCACTGATGATGACAGAGCCCTCCTGATTCAATCACTTCCCAAAAGCTCCACCTCTGAATGACCGTTTTGGGGGGACATTTTAGATCCAAACCATAACACTTGAAAATTCATATGAATTTTAGAATCAACTTGTCATTTTGTATAAAGAAGTAAGCTGAGATTCTGATAGGGGTTGTATTGAATCTGTAGATTACTTTGGAGAGTGTTACCATTTTAACAGCATCGAGTCCTTAATCCATGAACGTGAGGTTTTCCCCACTTATTTAGATCTTCTCTATTTTAACAATATTATGTAGTTTATCACTTTATAAATGTATATTTTTTGTTTTTATTCCTAAGTATCTTATTATTTTTGATAATATTGCCAATGGCATTATTTTTTAAATACATTTTTATGTTGCTTCGTTTTGATTAGTATGAGTTTGTAGTACATGATGTTTATATTCATCTTAGGGAGTAGGCGCATGTACTTAGCATATCTTAATTTTTTTCCCTTTCCCCTCCCCATTCTTCTCCTTCCATCTGTCTCTAGATACTGTCCCCTCATTTTCATTTTTTTAGTTCATGTCTGTGACACATAATGATTACATTCATTGAGAGTTACTAGTACATGTACATGATACATCTTAAAAATCCTTTACACCCCTTTTCCCCACCTACTTTCCCCTTCAAACTCTTAGTCCTCTTCCCATTTGCAAAAGATCTAAGTCCCTGTTTCCTTTTATCAATCCTTTATTTTGCTCTTCTCTGTATTGTACTTTGAGTTTCTCATATGAGAGAAACCATATGGTACTTAAATTTATGTGTCTGATTTATTTCACTTAACATTATATTTTCAAGGTGCATCCATTTCCCTGAAAATATGTCAAATTTATCATTCTTTACAGTTGAGTGCATTGTTTATTTCAAACAAGTTTTGTATATTGATCTTGCATCATGTGATCTTGCTGTTCCAACAGTGTTTTGTTGATGTTGTTGTTGATGATGGTGATGATGATGGCATTTTATTTTTTTCTTTTGTAGATTTCATAGGATTTTATATAAAAGATCATATCACCTGAAAATGGAGATAATTTCACTTATTGTTTTCCAATCTGGGAGTCTTTTTTATTGCATATTATCCCTGTCTATAACCCACAATGCAATGTCAAATAGAATTGGCAGGAGTGGACATCCTTGTGTTGTTCATGATTTAAGAGGAAAACATTGACTCCTTTATGATTAAGGATGATGTTATCTGTAAGCTTTTCATAAATTCCCTTTATCAGATTGAGGAAGTTCCTTTCTATCCCTAGCTTTTAAAACATTTTTGTCAGGCAAGGTAAACCTGAGCTTTCAGTGAGGGAATATCATTGTACTCTAATGAAATTCCTGTCACTGTTGCTATTTTTACATAGACTGCTCAAGCATATTTTAAAATTATGTTTTCATTGCATGGGACATTAGGTAACATGATTCTCAAATCTTCTTATAATGAACTTTAGGGACTGTCCTAAATCCCAGTTTTGTTAAAGATTTTGTATCTAATACTGCTGAAATCATTGGGGCCTTTGTTAGACACTGACAAATATTTTGAGATCTAAAGCTTTTTACTGTGATGTTTCCTCCAGTAGACTTTGGCCACAGCAAAATTGACTCAATCAAGCATTTGTGTGCATGCTATTATTATTTCCTCACCCTTTCTGCTTACTGGGGAATATCTATAGGCATAAACAGGGTTAAATATAGAGTGCCTTAAATTTACTTGGATTCATCTGTTCCAGGTATCTGGGAGAAATTTTCTTACACTGTTATGGTTCAAATATGAAGGATTCCTCCAAACACTCACATATTAAGGGATCAGCCCTCAGTGTAGTAATGTTCAGGAGGGGGGCTAAAGAGGTGATTGGATTATAAGGGTGTTGAATGGAAAAACCTTTTGTCAGCTACTTCTCAGACAGGGCACTAATATCTAGAATATATAAAGAACTCAAAAAAATTTAGACCCTTCTGAATTTAAAGTCCCAGTTCAAAAATGGGCATCTGAAGTGAATAGACATTTCTTAGATGAAGAAGTACAAACATATCCCCCATGATGAATGTGTCATTAATGTGTTGTAAACATGCACTAATAAAAAATTGAAAATAGAAGGTAAGTATAAAAATAGAGAAAAGGCTCTTAAGGTGAAGCTTGCAGAAAACTGTTAGAACTGAAAAATTTAAAAAGTGATCTGTAATTAATATATTACTTCCCTCAAAGATTTTAAGTTATAGCTAATCTGTGAAATGGATTGGAGCACAGGGAGTCCTAGACTTCTTGAAATGACTTTTACTTCACTATTAATATCTAAGCAGAAAAACACTAGCATAAAACTAACATAACTGTGTACGATTTACAGAACATATTTATGTTTCCTGAAATGCCCTTGATATCAAGGCTATGAAGCATCCATTTAAGAATGTAGTAGGAGGAACAGCTTGAGATGCGGTTTGTCTAAAGGAGAATTAGACTCTGTTCACTCCAATCCCTTTCACAGATTAGCTCTAATCTAAATTCTCTGAAGGAAATAATGCAAACTCTCATTTTATAAGTCTGAAATGTTAGATTCTGATATTTGTATAGAGGGTCTTTAGCTTTCTATAATAGCCTTAAGTGTCTTCTAGAGAAAGAATTATATTTAATGTCCAGATCTGTTTTGTTGTTGTTCCAGTATCTATATAAGTCTATATGAATTTGCAAGAAAATCATAAGAAACAATTACATTTAGGTGAGTCATGGATTCCCCCACCTTTTTTTTGGATGTGGATTTTGGCTTTTAATTGTCACTTCACTGCAAAGCCTTATTCATCTTCTTATTTGGGGCACCCTAAAAGTGTACTGAGATTTACGACTTTTAAAAGAAGAGACCAGGTGAAATGCAACTGAAGTTCCCTTGGATAGCTGTAACATTAGGCAAAAAGCTAGCAGGGTCTGGGCTTCTCATTTGAATCAAACAAATTCTAAGGCTCAGGCAGAAGACATGAAAAAGTTACCAGATTTTACTTTTTCCAATAATAGGTTTTCTCTGGGAAAGATATTTTTATGAACACGAGTTCACCAGATGGTACAATACATTATGTAGACTCTTTGAGGTTAGAAATTAGTATTTCCAAATTGAGATGAAATAGTTCCCTCAGGAAATGTGCTTTTCTAGTCATTTACAGATTTAGACTCTGGAATTTGTGGGGTTTTTATTCTTTCCTTCACACATTCATTCATTTCACTCACTCATTCATAGAAGCATCTATCCAGTGCCTGCTGTTTTCTCAGCCTGCCTCCAATTATTTCTTTGAAAGGTGACACATTTGGAAGGCTGAAAAAGAGGCTGGTGAGTTGCTGGATATTTTTAAGTGCAGTCTGAATACGTAAAATCTGAAGGTTGTCAGAAAGGGCTTGGAAACCAGCTCCTGGCTCCTGCCACTCCCTCTGCTGAGAATTTGCAGTGTGCTTCCTACAAACTAAGGGCCAGGGCAAATGCCACCTGTGAGGCTTTGTATTTCCTCCTGCACATTCACAGAGCCTGCCTGGGTCAGGGCTCATGCTGCCCCTGTTGCTTATCCACATGCATCCTCTTCTTGCCCTTTGGTTTCAGCTCTTTTGTCACGCAGGCCCTTGGCAGTTAACATCCCAGCTTCCCAGGTGACTGAGTGGGAGAGATTTGATTTTTCTGATGAAATTGGCATAAAATGGAGATTTTGGAGACCAATAAAAGAGATATTGCCACAGCAGGCATTTGGGCTGTTTTCATGTCCTTTCTTTTGGATAGCGGAGAAACCAACTTCTTGGTTAAAAGAAAATCCGTAATTCCCTGAGAGGCTGTGCAGTGTAAAGCATTCATGTTACATCAGTGCATCTTCCCCATCCATTAAATAAGATCTATCTGGGTCTCCACAATGGGTCAGGTTAGCCAGTTTCCTTAGGGAATATACAAGTACATTGAACAGTGTTTTGATTTACAGCAGACAACTGTGTCCTTGATGATATGTCACTATATTTTCTCAATACTATCTAAATGTCAGAATAACAGTACAGGGAGTATAGACCCACAGTAGCAAAAGGGTATAGATGATAAGTCTCTCAGAAGTGAAAACTGTTAGGAGATCAAACAATTTTAAGATAATTTGGAAAAATGCAAACATCTGGGCTGATGTTCATGACAAAATAAACAGGATCCTGTAGACTTAGTGAAAGGATAAGGTGACTGGTAAAATAATTTTTACTTGACTTTCTGTGAACCACTGGAAAAATGTAATGCTCAGAACTAACAGAGGGGCTGGTGAGATGGCTCAGCGGCTTAAGCGCCTGCCCGGCAAGCGCGAGGGCCCGAGTTCGACTCCCGGATCCCACATACGAAAAAGGGGCCGGTGATATCGCTCAGCGGCACGGGCGCCTGCTGGCGCGCGAGGTCCTGAGGTCGACCCCCCGGTACCCACAAAAAAAAAAAAAAAAAAAAAAAAAAAGAACTAACAGAGGACTAGATTCAGAAAGGACCACAATTCATGATATGATTATGGTGTACATTTATTGATTTGTTTGCAATCTACCATCTAACTTTTCTTGTTGACTAATGAAAGAAGAGTGAATACAAAATCTTCACAAGTAGATAGGTGACCTATGGAAATGTATGCCTTCCTCACAAAAGATACTTATCCCCAAAATAGAATGTTAGAAAATTTTATTAGAAAATAAATCAAGTTTTTCCTTGTCCAAGATCACTATTCCAGATATTTCTTCAGACTATCTTCTTCACTAAAAATGAAGTTAGGAATGAAAAGGGTGAAACTACAATGGATCCTGCTGAAATCCTGAAGATCATTAATACCTACTTTGAGAATCTGTATTCTAGAAAGATGGAAAACACAGAAGAAATGGAAAGATTCCTAGATACGTATAAATTTCCAAAGCTGAATAAAAAAGATATAAAAATTCTAAATAACCCAATATCAATCAATGAAATTTAAAATGTTATTAACACCTTACCAACAAGGAAAAGGCCAGGTTCTGATGGATTCACTGCTGAATTCAACAAGAAATTTAGAGACAATCTAATGCCATTATTCCTCAAAATCTTTAATGAAATTGAAAGGGAAGTAATACTCCCAAACTCATTCCCGGAATCAAATATTACCCTGATAACAAAACTAGAGAAGGATCCAACCAAAAAAGAGAACTCAGGCCAATCTCTCTAATGAACATAGGTACAAAAATCCTCAGTAACATACTAGCAAACAGAATGCAGCAAATCATCAAGGAGATTATACACCATGACCAAGTAGGATTCATCCCAGGGATGCAGGGATGGTTTAACATATGCAAATCAATAAATGTAATACACCGTATCAACAGAGTAAAAGACAAAAATCATGTGATCATCTCAATAGAAGCAGAAAAATCATTTGACAAAGTCCAACACTCATTCATGATAAAAACACTACAGAAAATTGTAATACATGGTCTTTATCTCAATCCGATGAAAGTCATCTATGACAAACTAACAGCTAACATCACACTAAATGGTCAAAAACTGAAAGCTTTCTTTCTAAAATCAGGAACAAGACAAGGATGTCCACTATCAGCACTCCTATTCAATATAGTTCTGGAAACATTAGCCAGAGCAATTAGATGAGAGAAAGAAATAAAAGGATAAGAATAGGAAAGGAAGTAGTCAAATTATTATTTGCAGATGACATGATACTCTACCTAGAAGATCCCAAAAGCTCCACCAAAAGACTTCTAGATTTAATAACCAAATTCAGTAGCATAGCTGGATACAAAATCAACACTCAAACACCAATAACATTCATGTACACAAATTACAAACTTGCTGAGGGAGAATTTAAGGAAACAACACCTTTCACAATAGCATCCAAAAAAATGAAATACTTAGAAATCAATGTAACAAAGCAAGTAAAAGACCTTTACATTGAAAACTACAGTACTCTGCAAAAGGAGGTTGAAGAGGATATCAGAAAATGGAAAGATTTCCATTGCTCTAGGGTAGGAAGAACCAGCATAGTAAAATCAGCCTTACTTCCAAAATTGTTATACAGATTTAATGCAATCTGAATCAAAATTCCAATAACATACCTTACAGAACTAGAGAGAACAGTACTAAAATTCCTTTGGGGCCAGAAGAGACCTAGAATAGCAAAAACATTTCTGGGCAACAAAGGAAAGGCAGGGGGCAACATGATCCCGGACTTGAAATTATACTACAAAGCTACCGTGATAAAATAGCATGGTATTGGCAAAAACAGACCCAAGTACCAATGGAACAGATTAGAAGATATAGAAACAGCTCCAAATACACTCACCTCCCTTATCTTTGATAAGGTGCCAAACACTCTCACTGGAAGAACGATAGCCTCTTTAATAAATGGTGTTGGAAAAACTGGCTTTCCACATGCCTAAGAGTAAAACTGGATCCATGTCTCTCACCATGCACTCAACTAAAATTGAAATGGATCAAAGATGTAAATATTAAAACAGAAACAATAAATCTGCTTGGGTAGAGAATAGGTAGAACTCTTGAAGACATAGGAGTAGGCAAAGTTGATGAACAAAACTCCAGTTGTGTAGTAAATATTACAAAGAATCAACAACTGGGATCTTTTTTGGGGGCAGATCTTATTTTATTAAAAATTTTCTGTACAGTAAAAGAAATCACCAACAGAGTAAAGAGATAATCCACAGACTTGGAAAAAAATTTTTGCCAGCTATTCCTCAGACAGGCTGATATCTAAAATGCATAAAGAACTGAAAAGAATCAACCCCCCAAATTTAAAGATCCAATCCAAAAATGAGCATCTGCAATGAATACACACTTCTCAGATGAAGAAATACAAATGGCAAATAAATATATGAAAAAATGTTCAACATCACTGGTCATTTGAGTGATGCAAATTAAAACAACACAGGGATTCCATTTCACTCCAGAAATAATGGCTATTATCAAGAAATCAACCAATAACAAATGCTGGCAGGGCTGTGGGGAAAAAGCAACCCTTCCCCACTGTTGGTGGGAGTGTAGACTGCTGAAACCACTGTGGAAATCAGTGTGGAGATTCCTCAAAAAACAAGGACTAGAGATTCCATTTGATCCTGCTATCTTCCTTTTTGGTATCTTCCCAAAAGTATTAAAAGAATCATACCACGTTGATATATGCACACCCATGTTCACAGCAGCACATTTTGTAATTGCTAAATATTGGAAATGGCCTGAATGCCTATCAACTGATGAATGGATAAAAATGATGTAATTTTTTATACAATGGAGTACTACTCAGTCATAAACAAGGATAAACTTGAGACATTTATAGGTAAATGGATGCACCTTGAGACCATACTCTTAAGTGAAACAAATTGGACACACACGTGTAAATAGCACATTGTTTATCTGGCGTGAGAAATAGAAAGTGTAAATAAGGACTAAAATGTATAATAGATATTGTAAAATAGAAAGAAAAAGTTCAAATGGGAAGGGGAACTAAAGAGGGGGAAAGAAAGGAAAGGAAATGAAAAAAATGAGAAAAGAAAGATAAAATGGAAACAAAGGTTTTGTAAATAAGAAGAGAAAGGGGCAGAAGGGTGGGGAATGGGGAAAATAATAAGAATCAGGGTATACCACGTATGAGTACAGAATCCATATGATAAATGTGATCATTTTGGATACTTAAACTATACCAATAAACTTAAATAATGATAAAAACCAAGAAAAATATGCAAGAGTAAAGAAACTTTTAAAAATTCATGGGAGAAGCAAAAACCACAGTAAGTAACTAAAATGAGACACTAGGTATTGCTGAACATACAATCTGCATCATTATATACACATCTATATCAGTGGGTTGAAAAATGATCAAGTTGAAATACACAGGACGTGAGAGTTGAAAAGATTTGGGCAAAATATTGTAAAGATATAAAATAATAGAAATTCATCACATATATAATTGAAATTGCTGAGGAAAACAGAAAAAGAAACAAAATTTAAAAGCAACAAAGCTTACGACTTACACAATTAAAGCAGTGCCTGACTCTGCCAAGAAATTTTAGGAAACTTCCTGGCAACTATGGACCAGGAGAACTGCCACCTGAGAGTTCTACATTTTAATTCAGAAATTTCCAATGCATGTCTGGAATGATGTGTATGCTGCGCATATTTGCTTATCCACATAGAGGCTCTTCTTTCATTTTAGTTTTAGCTTTGTTGTCATATAAAAGTATCATCACGATGGCATAGTCTGCTAATGTTACTGCTCTCTGCATATAAATTTTAAAAATCTTATGGGTCCCAGGCCACCACTCCTGCCCATCAAATTAATTACAAGAACATAGAAGTAAAACTGGAGTCAGACTTTTGCATGATAGTACAAGCTAGAGACTGTGAAATGAGACCATAAAAATCATACTCAG
This sequence comes from Erethizon dorsatum, assembly GCA_028451465.1. Classification (NCBI taxonomy): domain Eukaryota; kingdom Metazoa; phylum Chordata; class Mammalia; order Rodentia; family Erethizontidae; genus Erethizon; species Erethizon dorsatum. Next base: position 117,385,937 of record CM051842.1, on the reverse strand, counting down.
CCAAACTGTTAATTATGTATCACAATCACAGCCTGTACAGGAATGTAGGTGTCTATTGTTGCTGTAACAAATTGAAGAAATTTCAAGGGTTATAAGAACATAAATGTATTATCTCAATGTTTCTGTAGTTGAGAAATCTGGGCACAGAATAGCTTCGAAGATTTCTCTGCTCAAGGCTCATGTGGTTACATCAAACCTTTCTGGGAAAGGTAGTATAATCTCTCAAACTCAGTGCCAGCTGATTTGTAATTTTAATTCCATTAACTAAGTCTCTTTTGCAATTTGACATAGCATATTCTCAGGATCCTATGATTACAACATTGGCATCTAGGGAAAACTTTATTCGTCCTACCACAGTAGGTAATAAAATCCCCATAAATCTTTATGCAAAATTAACCCAATTACCATACATGAAGAAACTTTTTCTCTCTTGAAAATTTTTTTGGTGGTGTTGAGAATTGAACCCAGGACCTTTGAACTGAGCCATAGCCCCAGAGAATTAAAAAAAAAATGGATACATAATAATTGTACACATTCATGTGGTACAGTGTGATATTTCCACACATATATACACAATGTACAATGATCAGATTAGGGTAATTGGCATATCCATCACCTCAAATACTATTTTTTGTTTTGAGAACATTCACAATTCTGTCTTCTAGCTATTTTGAAATATAATTAGTAAATTATTGTTAACTGTAGTCACCTTAAAGTGTTATGGAATACTAGAACTTAATCCTTCTATTTAACTGTAACTTTGTACCCTCTGACCAACCCTTGTCTACACCCCCATCTCACTCCCTTTTCTCACTCCCCTTCTAACTCTAATAATTGTTATTCTCCTCTCTACTTCTCTGCGATTAACTTTTCCAGCCACTGCATATGAGTGATAGCACGTTGCATTAGTATTTCTGTGAGTAATTTATTCACATAAAGACATTTTAAAAGAAGGATCAATGATGCATATGGAATACATTTTAAAATAGAACACATAAGATATTTAAGGTAGATACACTACTAATTTTGCTTAGTTCACTGAAGAGAAAGTTTTGTGCTAATAATGTGTGGACAATTGAATGCTGATATCGTGTACCCTGAGTAACTAATTTAAAGATAACAATACATAATGTATTAACCACTGTTACCCTCCTATTATGTTGTTTTGAAATTTTGTTCTATTTTCTTTTCTCTTTAAAATAAAAAAATAAAAAAAAATAAATAAAAAATAGAACATGGGATATATGGTTACAGATCCAAATATAAAACAATTGTTTTATTTAGGAAAATGTTTGGCAGCTACTAATCATATATGACATCAAAATATCAGATTCACTAAAGGGTTATTTGTTGTTAACATGATTTCTGCTGAATGTCATGTGACTCCATTAGCTGGCTACTCTCCACATAATGACTGAGAAGCCAAGGCTCTTTCCCATATGTGGTTCTCCTGTCCTGAAAACTGAAAAACTTTTTCATTAGTACATGCTTGCAGATCATACCCCTTATGTGGAGTTGGTACATGTGTATGACACATCTTTCCTTTTTTCATCCCCTTTCCCTCCTTCCCCCCTCCATCTCTTGGTTACTTTCCCCTTTGAGAAAGACGTACCTCACTACTTCCCATTATCTATCTTTTATTTTGCTCTTTATTTATACTTTGAGTTTCTTATATAAGAGAAACCATGTGATATTTAACCATCTGTGTCTGATTTATTTCACTTAAGAGTATGGTCTCAAGGGGCATCCATTTTCCCACAAATGATTCAAGTTTATCTTTCATTATGGCAGAGTAGTACTCTACTGTGTATAAATACCACGTGTTCTTTATCCATTCATCTGTTAATGGACAGATAGGCTGCTTCAAACATTTAGCTATTACGAGTTGGGTGCTACAAGAATGAGTTTGTATGTATCACTATAGTATAATGCCTTTAACTTTTTTGGTAGAATATTTGGATTGGATGAAACTTCTAGTTTTAGTTTTTTGAGGAATCTCTATACTGATTTCCGTAAACTATACTTATTTCCATAGAAATCAGTACTAGTTTACATTCCCACGAATAATGTAGAAGGATTCCTTTTCCCCGCAGCCTTTGCCAGCATTTGTTATTATTTGATTTCCTGATGATAGCTATTCTTTCTGTGATAAGATGGAATCTCAGTGTTGTTTTAATTTGCATTTCTCTAATGGCCAGTGATGTTGAGCATTTATTCATATATTTATTGGCCATTTCTATTTTTTCTGAGAAGTGTCTACTCATTTCAGTTGCCCATTTTTGATTAAGACTTTTATCTTTCAGGGTGTAATTTTTTGAGTTCTTTATATATTCTTGTCTTGGAGCTTTTAACTCCTCATAAGAGTGAAATATGTGAGGGGGGCTGAATGATTGAGTGACTCAGACATTCTAGAGGCCATAGCTGGACATTGTTGGCATAATTTCTGCTCATATTCCTTTAGTGGAATTTATCACATGAGCCAACTGCCAACCTAATTGAAAGGGAGGCTAAAATGTAGGCTTTCTGTTCCCAGGAAGAAGACATGAAATTGGTGTACATCTGTTTTCTGCTCTAATAACCATTAATGATATAGAAATAATGCTAATATTCTTTCTGTTCTAAATCAAGAGGAAGGAACAGTGTAACTGGGAAAGAAATTGGGAGAATATTTAAGTATATTATTCGTTTACCTTTCGTAGTGGCTCTTTAAGAAGCTGATAAAAGAAGATTATTCTAAGTACATCATTTGTGTACCTAAAGGTAACCATTAAAAGACCTAATTTATTAATATAAACAACTGAAATTGGGAGGTGGAGTTGGGTTTGGAGTGGGCAGAAGTATTATGTAGCAATTTTCTTATCTACCATAGTGGGTAGTCACTAAGTATTTTCTTGAGTTGATAAAGAATTCATGATTTCAATTTATTATATAACAGCATAATTATAAAGGTAGCATTTGGAATTAAAATCTCTGTAAGCTTCAGAAGGCATAATTAAATTAAAACAAAGACAAAATAGATATATAGGAAAAGATAAAACAACTATTATATACAAAGCATAAGAGGATATAAAAGCAAAAACTGGCCCATCAATAAGTGGAAATAAGAATTTACCTATTAAAAGGCATTAGCTGAACATGAATATGTACCTTCATATATGGATTTGTGTGCTTGTACATTAGAGATGCTCTCAAAATAAGATGGAGTAGCAGGTACTAGTTTTACTCCCCTTTTGCAAAACAACCAAAACTGGATTAAATACTATGTATAAAACAACTTTCAAGGCACTAGATTTTAGACAATATCTTAGTTCATTTTGGCCTTTATTACAAAATGCCATAACTGGGTAGCTTATAAACAATAGAAATTTCTTTCTCACAGTTGTTCTTGAGGCTGAGAAGTCTGACATTAAGGCACCTGATTCCATGTCTGGTGAAAGTCAGATTTGTATTTTTTAAACAAGGTCGCCTCGCTGTGTCCTTAGATGGAGGAAGAAGAACGGATCTTGCTGGAGCAAACTTCTTTTATAATGGCACAAATCCAACTCATGAGGGCTCCACTCACGTGACCTGGTCACCTCCCAAAGGCCCCACTTAGTATCATTATAATTGGGGTTAGGTTTCAATATAGGAATTTGGGGGAGGGGCATACACTTTCAGATGATAACAGGTAACAAGTGATCTACAAAAGACGAGAAATAAATGAGAAAACTCTATAATTGTCCCAGCTTACTGACTTAACGGGAGCCAGCCAGAACCTGGCAGATACTTGCATTGCAGAGACAGATTGGTAGTCGAAGATGAACAAAATAGCTCTTGTGAGCAAGACGAAGTAAAGAAGACAGCTGCACAGGGAGAACTCCAGAAAATGCAGAAGGCCCTCCTTGATGATTTGGGTGAGAACTGATCAGGAAATGCATATGAGGCTTGAGGAAAGCCATGTGAAAAGAGCAGGGAAAATTATCTCTGGAGTTCACACAGATGTCAGAATAACTCCTGTTTCCTCCAGTGAAACTGAAAAACCTCATACCTCATGGGGTGTTGAGTAGAGTACTCAGGGTAGATCTGCCTCATTTGTGGGGTAAAATTATTTCTAGAATAAATGTTGCTCTTCTCTAACCTAACAAAACTTAAAAGCCAAAAATTAAAAATTTCCCTAGGAACTTGTGTCCCAGGACAAATCTTAAGAACAGTTAAAGGAATATAAAAGTATTCTGCACCCAAAGTAAAATTCACTGCTGGTGGGAGTGCAAAATAATATAACAACTTTTGCAAAGTTTGGCAGTCTTTTAAAAAGGTAAATATGTACCTACCATATGATCCACTTCAAAACTAGGTATTTACCTGTAAGAAAAAATACAGTGGTACCTCGGTTCACAAATTTAATTCTCTCCACGATTCTGGTCGCAAACCGAGCTGGACAAGAACCAAATCAAATTTCCCCATAAGGTTAACGTTGGACCTAACTATTTAATTTGATTCGGTTCTTGTTCCATTCAGTTTTCAGCCAGAATCATGGAAAGAATCAAGTTTGTGAACCAAGGTACCACTGTATATCTGCATAAATACTCATACATTAATATTCACAAGAGTTTTGTTTGTAATAAACCAAAATTGGAAGTAATGTAAACATTCATCAATCCATCTACATGCGAGAATATAAACAAAATGCTCTATACCTATATAGTGTAATAGTAAGCAGTAAAAAAGAATGAAATGAAAGAACTAATGATGAATACAACAACATGGATGAATCTCAATATAATTATGCTTACTGACTGAAGCTACACAACAAAGAATGTAAAACTCTCGAAAATGGCAATTAGTCTTTAGTAAATTAAAGCAAAATGGTGATTGCCTATGATGGGACAGGGAATATTTGGGAGTGGAAGGATGAATTTCAAAGGGGAATGAGAAAGCACTTTCAAGTGATAAATATATACACTCGTAATTTTGATAGTTTCACAAGTATACACATATTTTAAAATTATTAAATTATACACTTTAAATATATGCACTTTGAAAATCCCAAAATTCTCATTGGGAACTGTGAGTGCCAGCAATTCAATTTCTTCAGGACAAAGTGTCTAGAGTCTGGAAAACAATAGCTTGGAGAGGAATCCAAGTGAGTGGATGTTACCTGAGAACCATGAGGGAACTGACAGAGAAGAAGAAAATTGGATCAAATGATACAGAATAAGTAGATCACACCGTGGAGGGAGACTAGAGACCATGCAGCGCTGCTGACAGTGGCTCGCTAGACACCAGTTGGGAGGCAAAGTAAAACTAACCACTTTTTTGCTTCACAGAGAATTGGAGAACTGCATCAGGACTAAAAGAGTCATCTGCAGTTGGAACCAGCATGGAAAATGTGGGTCACTGCTACCAGAATGGCCTTCCAGTCAACAGTTGGTGAGTGACCTTGGTATAAGCACATGGAGCCACAGTCCTGGAGCAAGAGCTGGTGGGGACACCACTGCTGGGAAGGGCTGAATGTTTGAACCTGGGTCCCAGAGCTGAGTGTTTGAACCTGGGTCCCAGAGCAGCCCCTTGGCTGCTTCACACTGCCAAGTTCCCAGAGGGATAAGGGAAAGACAGTCACAGGAGTCTGCCAGCAGTCGGAGAGCAGACTGGGAGGAGTCCTGCTGAGAGGCAGGGGCTGGTGAACACAGACCTGGCTCCTTGGGTCAGAGGCCTGGTTCAGCCTGAGTTACACATGACTGGAAGCTCACATTGGCACCGTGTTCTCACTGTAAGCAGAGCTCTACTCCCAGCACCATTCTGGGGACAGACTGCCACCTTAGACTTCCAGAGCGAACAGAGACATGTCCTAGCTTGAGTTCTGCTCTTGAACTCTAGGCTGAGGAAAAGAGCCACAAATCCAAAACAATAGAAAACTTTCTTTTATTACTCTTTGATTGTATTATTTTTAATTATTATTTTACTTTTATAAATTTTTTATTCTCTGCTGTTTTTCTCCTTCTGTACATTTCCACCCATACTTTTATTCCATTATTTTACTCTTTTTTTTCCTTTATGAATGTGTCTGTGTATGTCTGCTTCTCTTCCTCTTGCCTTTTTTTCTCCCAATATTTTATAGAGGGTAAGGGAATTCTCCCTTATCCATTTATATCTCTTCACCTGACTTCTTTCTCCTGTGTCTTATTCATTCTCAATTTTCCTGTCTCTTCTTTCTCTTTTCATTTGTCTCCCTTTAACTTTTCTCTAATATTTATATCAGTCATAGAATCTTTTCCCATCCCTGTTTTCAGTACCAATTTTGTACCAAGTTTTCCCTGTTACCCCTTTCTAAATATACAAATACCCTTACCACCATTAGGATCCTTTGCTTTCCTCCTATTTCCTTCTTCCCATACCACAGAGCAGAGGATTTGAAGAAAAAACACCTTCCTTTTCTTTTTTTTTTCCTTCTCTTTCCCCCTCTGGCATTACCCAGTCCTCAGTCCCCTAGGTTTTAGATAACTGATTCTATAAAATTACTGTTGAATGCTGTTTTTAACTATTAGAGGTGACACAACTATCACATCTGGATTGTTATGATGCTTACACTACAACTGTGGATTTCTTCTCTAGGGTAAAGGGAGACCCAAAACAGGGTCTCATGGTGTGTTATTTCTCAATTTTCCCTGACAGATAACACTGTAATGAATTAGCCTTTTACTGTTGCAGCTGATTTGATTGCATAGGAATAATCCCGACTCAGTGGACAATTTAGTGCCAGTGAACCTGTCTGCTGAATCCACCATCATACCCAGGGAGAGGGACAGCAAGAGTTCCTAACCCATAAACTTAGGCTGGATTGGACTCTGCAAGAAGGCCTGCAACCTGGAAGAAGTCCCGAGTCTGAGTTAACTGCAGTGCCGCAGTGGAGGGATCAGAGGAGTTATTAGGGTGCGAGCACTCAGACTCTCTGGCAAAGAAGCAACTTGGGAATCACATATGCATTGTCTCATTGTAATATTTAATTCTGTGTTCCCACTGGACTTCTTTTAGTTTTAAGTTTTTGTATGTTTTTTGATTTATTTAGTAATGTGGGGTTATGTTATGTTCTTTTACGGTTTCCTGTGTTTATTAGGTTGTTATTTTTGTTTATTTGTTCTTTCATGGGCTCTGATTTAATAGGTGTCTAGGTTCTCTCTCTCATCTCAGCTCCCTATCTAGTTTCTTCACCTCAACCCCCAAAGACAATATTATTAACATATTTCTTTATTCTTTTTCCAAACATGTAAACTCCTCCTCCGAAGTTTTAAAATTTCTTATACTTAGCTCCCTCACATTGACTCTTATCTTCTCTAGCATTTTTCCTCAGTCCTCCCCATCCTAGGTCTTTGGCTCTTCCATATTTTATGTAGCTTATTGTCCTCCCTATCAGCAAGTTCAGACAACCATATCACTTTCCTCAATCACAAAATAACCCCTCTTTCTTTCATATCTCACCCTTGCCCCCACAAAATACCCTCTGAAAACTCTCAATACTAAACGTTCAAATCAACTGAAAGTACTTCAATAAAATCATACACCACATCATCCTTTTCTTCTCATCTGCCACTAGTCCTTCCTTCAAACCTCACCCTTAATGTCTAACATCCCTCATCCAACCACCTCCCATTCCTCAACCCACATCACCTACCTCACTATAAAACCAGCCACAGATAATAAATTGTCAGTGTGCATAAAGGGTAGACAAAGGGGGAAGTGTAACTGCAAGGAATATCATGTAGAGGTGTTGTAAGATTGAATCTGTAGATGCTGTTAGAATCAGAAGTATTTCTTTTGGCATAACACGAGCACAGAGTTGAGATTACTTTAAGTGAATAACAGAAGGAATAAATATCAGCACTTCAGTACTAGCTGAAGATTATTTAAGGGTAGGCAATATCCTACTAAAATCTCCATATAATCCATAAACTTTCCTCATTTCTCTAGTCCCCAGCCTGCCATAACCCCCCAAAAGGAAGGGAAAAAGAGGGGACAATATATAATTGAAATATATATATTGTCCGAAGGTCCCCCAACTCCCCAAACAGAGCAAGGGGTCACAAAGGGAAAAGAAAAAAATACCAGGTAGCAGAAATCTATGAAAAGTTCATGAAGGGATGAAGAAAATAGATGAGTTTAAAGAGGAAATTAACCAAAAGTTCACAGTAATTTCACTCAATATGCCCACCGTGAATTCTAGGGAAATAGGTAAACAGTTCAAAATTTGAATTACAGTTTCAACAAGGATATGGAATGTTTGAAAAGATGTCATACAGAAATACCTGAAATAAAAAACTACATATAATTCATACATTGCAGAAATGACCAGTGTGAAGACAGAGTGTCTGATATTTAGGACAAAATAGTGAATTACAATAAAGAGCTCAAAGAAACAAAAAAGAAATAAAGAGAACAAGAGAAGACTATCTAGTAGCTACTAGATGACAACAAGAAGACCAATCTAAGGCTAATCAATGCTAGAGAAAAACTAGGAGATAGCACAGATGGATTCACTAACATGCTTACAGAAATCAAGGAAGAAAATTTCCCAAACATAATAAAAGATTTTAAAATACAAGGAAATGATGCTTAGAGAACACCTAATAATTATAATGAAAAAGAAGCTCACTGAAGCACATCTTTATTAAATTACCAGCTATGTAGTAAAAAAAAGGGACCCAGAATTTTTAACGCAGCCAGAGAAAAATTAAAAATTCACATGTAAAGGTATACCAATTAGAATCACAGCAGACTTCTCAACACAAATCCTAAAGGCCAGAAGAGCTTGGAGTGAAGTATTTCAAGCTCTAAGAGCAAATAACTTCCAACCCAGATTGTCATAGTTACTTTTCATGTTGCTGAGACAAAATACCCGACACCAAAAGTTAAAGGAGGAAAGCTTATAGTTCGTAGAGGTTTCAGTTTATAGTTGGCTGGCTCCAAGGCAGGGTGGCATGGCAGTGTGACATTGCAGAACAGAAACAGTTCATGGCAGGCAGAAAGCAGCAATGCAGGAATCAGTGAAGTAGCAAAGAAGCAGCAGCGGCCTGCCCTCCCTTTTACCCTTCTAGGCTACCTGCCCTTTGAGTGGCGCCACTCACATGCAGAACTATGCCACAACAATCAGTAAACTAATTTATTAATCACACACCTTAATCTGAGTGTCACACACTTAATCTTATCACCACACACTTAACCCCAGCATCACACACCCTAGATACAGCTGCCTCTGAAAAGCCCTACCTATGTCTGCATGAGGCTCTGGCGGGATATCTAGGCACAAGCCATAACACATATGAAATTACACTGCAAATCTATTCTTCAAAATAGATGGAGAAATCAGGTATTTCTGTGAAAAAGGCCAGCTCATAAGATATATGAGTGCTAAAGCAGCTCTACAGAAAATACTTAAGAATATTCTTGACAGAAACAATGAATCAGACACAGCTAAAATACACAGGAAGCTAGAGAGGTCAATGGATAAACAGCAACAAAAACATTAGGAAAAGAAAAACAAAGGGTACACCAACAGACAAAGAAGGCAATGATAGTAAATGACCAACACATCTCAGTAATATCTCTTAATGTTAATGGCCTCGACTACCCAATATAAGACACAGACTGGCAGACTGGATTAAAACACAGAATCCAAATAATCTGTTGCATTCAAGAAACTCATCTAATCAAAAAAAGTATTTATACACTAAAAATTAAAGAATGAAAAACAACATTTCATGGTTTATGACCCCAAAAAACAAGCAGGGGTAGCAATTCTAGTTATCAGAGACGGTATACTTCAAGCTAAAACTGATTAGAAGAGATGAAGAGGGTCACTACATGCTAGTTAATGAAACAATTCAACAAGAAAAGATAATACTGATAAACATATGCACCAAATACTGGAGCATCTATCTTCATAAAACAAAAACTTCTGAAATTAAAAGCTCAAATAAACACTAACAGAATCACAGTAGGGAATTTTAATATCCCACTTTTGCAAAAAGATAGATCAACTAAACAAAAAAACCAATAAAAAAAATTTCAGAGCTAAACCACACTCTTGAACGTATAGACTTAAATGATATATACAGAGTATTCTACCTCTCTACAACAGAGTATACATTCTTTTCAGTACCACATGGTACTTTTTCTAAAATAAACCACATACTTGTCTACAAAGCCTGCTTAAGTAAATATAAAAGAATAGAAATTACCCTATGCATACTGTGCAATGAAAATAGAAACAACAGAAGAAATTTTGGAAAAGGCAAAGGCTCCTGGAAAATCAACAATATACTCCTGAACAAATAATGGTTCACAGAAGAAATCAAAGAAATTTTTTAAATCCCTGGAAGTTAATGGAAATGACACCACAACACATCCAAACATCTAGGACACTATGCTATCAATTCTAAGAGGAAAATTCATCACAATCAATGCTCTCATTTAGAAACAGAGCAAGCTCAGATAGAAAACATTATGAGAAATCTTAAGATACTTGAGGAACACAACAAAGCAGCCCCAAACCAAAATTAAGGAGGGAAATTATAACGAGGTCAATGAAATTGAGATTAAAAAACAGCAAAAAAGAAAAAAAGAATTGACAAGCTGGTTCTTTGAAAGTATAAATAAAATAGACAAGCTCCTAGGCAGACTTACCAAGAGAAAGTGAGAAAACACTCATACCAATGCAATTAGAAATTAAAAAGGTGAAATCATAACAGAACCTGTGGAATTCTACAGATAATAACTCTTTGAAAAATTATATTCCAATAAATTAGCAAATTTTGAAGAAATAGACAAATTCCTAGACACACACAAACTACCAAAACTAACACAAGAAGACATAAGTATGCCTAACAACTCAATAAGAAGCAATGAAATTGACACAGTAATAAAGAATCTACCAACTAAAACATGTCCAGGACCTGATGGATTCACTGCTGAATTCTACAAACCTTAAGGATGTTATATGACTAATACTTCTCAAGCTCTTCAAGAAATTGAAAGGGATGGTGTGCTCTCAGACTCACTTATGGAAGTCAGTATCAACCTGACCTCAAAACCGGATAAAGACCCAACTAAAAAAGAAAACCATAGGCCAATATCCTTAATGAATGCAAATGCAAAAATCTTCAATGAGATATTAACAAACAGAATGCGGTACACTATAAAAAAATCATACATGTTGATCAAGTAAGATTCACCCCAGAGATGCAAAGGTAGTCCTACATATGTAAGTCAATAAATGTTCACATAAACAGATGAAAGGTTAAAAACCATATGATCATACCAATAGATGCAGAAAAATCTCTCAACAAAATCCAACACCCCTCATGATAAAAACCCTGATGAAAACAGGTGTAGAAGGACCATATTTAAATATGATAAAAGCTGTATATGACAAATCAATACCTAGCATCATACTAAATAAAAAAAAAAAAACTAAAAGTATTCCCCCTAAAATCAGGAACAAGACATGGATGTCCACTATCACCTCTTCTATTCAACACAGTACTTGAAATATTAGCCAGAGCAATTAAACAAGAGAAATAAAAGGGATACACGTAGGAAAAGAAAAACTCAAATGATCATTATTTGCAGGTGACATGATACTCTACATAGAAGACCTTAAGAACTCCACCAAAAACTCTTGTAATTCATAACAAACTTCAGCAATGTAGCAGTATACAATATCAACAGACAAAACTCATTAGAATTTGTGTACAGCAACAATGAACGGGAGAAGAAGGAAATTATGAAAAAAATAACATATACAGAAGCTTCAAGAAAAATGAAATACCTAGGAATTAACCTAATCAAAAAAGTGAAAAACCTCTACAAAGAAACTACAGTACTCTGAAAAAAGAGGTTGAAAAGGACTTCAGAAAATGGGAAGATGTCCCCGCTTCTGCATAGGCAGAACCAATATTGTCAAAATGGCCATAATCCCAAAACTGATTCGATGCAGTCCAAATCAAAATTCCAACAGTGTACTTTAGAGATCTAGGGAAAAAAATCCTAAAATTCATATTGAACCAGAAGACAATAGCAAAAGCAACTTTAGACAACAAGAACAATGTAGGAGGCATAGCAACACCTGACTTCAAGTTATACTATAAAGCAATAGTGATAAAAATGGAATGGTACTGGATCAAAAACAGGTACATGGATTAATGGAACAGAATAAAAGATACAGTTATTTTCCCAGACACATTCAGCTATTTGATCTTTGACAAAGGTGCCAAAAGCATATGTTGGAGGAAACATAGCCTATTCAACAACTGTGTCTGGAAAACTAGTTATCTGTGTGCAGAAGATTGAAAGTGTACCCTTACCATATAATAAGATGAAATCAAAATTGATCAAAGAAGTAAATATTAAAACAAAAACATTAAACCTACTGGAAGATAAAATAGGTAAAATATTTGAAGATATATTTTTAGGAAAGGATTGTCTAAACCGGACCTCAATTGCACAAGAAATAGGTGCTAGAATCAACAAATGAGATTATATCAAACTAAAAAGCTTCTGTACAGCAAAAGATCAATCAATAGAGTGAAGAGATAACCTACAGAGTGGGTAAAATTTCTTACCAACTACCCTTCAGACAGAGGACTAATATCTGTAATATATAAAGAACTAAAAAAAAATTAAACCAGCTAAAATTAAAGAACTAGCCAAGCAATGGGCAAGAGAAAGGAATAAACACTTCACAGAGGAATACATACAAATGGTCAACAAATATATGACAAAATGCTCAACATCTCTGGACATTATAGAAATGCAAGTTAAAACAATGCTAAGATTCCATCTTACTCCAGGAAGCATGGCAATCATTAAGAAATCTAACAATAACTAAAGCTGGTGAGGTTGTGGTGGAAATGGAACCCTCCTTCATTGTTGGTGGGAATGTAAACTAGTACAACCATTATGGAAATCAGTATGGAGATTTCTCAAAGAACTAAAATAAAAATCCATATGACCCAGTGATCCTCCTGCTAGGTATCTTCCTCAAGGAGCTTAGCACATCATACTACAGCGATACATGCATACTAATGTTTATAGCAGCACAATTCATAATAGCTAAATCCTGTAAATAGCCTGTATATCCATTAACAGATGATTGGATAAAGAAAATATGGTATCTCTATATAATGGAATACTATTGTGCTATAAAGAATGACAGATTTGAGACTTTTGTAGGAAAATGGATGCACCTGGAAAATACGGTGTTGAATGAAATAAACCAGACACACAATCTTAAATACCATATTGCATCTCCCATTTGAGTAAGGCAAAACAAGCACATAGAATAATGAAGGATGGATTCAAGGGGACAAAGAGATTTATCTCTTGCAATAGGGAAGATATCCAAGGGAAAAATTGCAAGAAGTGATGAGCAGGGGAAGGGGAAATAAGTAGAATAAAGATATGCCATAAACAAAACCTAATAACTTCAATTAATGTAAACATTATATGCTATAACATGAAGTAAGATTAATAATATCAACAAGAATGAAAAATGGCATAGGAGAATTGGAGGAGCAGGAAGAGGGGGGAGAGAAGGGGATGGAGATTAAAAAAAAAGAAACAAGCTGTGGTATGTACATGTAACCACTCCCCAAGATCATTGTAAACTGCAGGAGCTGCAAACATGTACTAATAAAATTTAAAAAATAAACATATTCAGTTTTCTATATATCAATTATGCATAAACAATGCTAAAAAATGACAAAAAATATTGAAACTACAAAGGATAGACAAAAATATATTAGTCAAATACAAATATGACAGTCCCTCAGACACACTGAAGAGCAACCTTTAATAATCTTCTATGCATTTCTTATTCCAATGAAGTTGACATATCAGAATTAATAGTTGGTCACAGTCCATGCCTTGTTAACTGCCCACCCCAACACATCTCCTTAAGCCATACTTATTGTTGTAATCAGTATTTGCAAGAGAAACAGGTTTAATGCAGGACACAGAAATTTACAAGATAAGCTGACAATACCTGCCCACAGAATCAAATGTAGAAGAGTACATACATCTGTCCAAAGGCCTGGAGCCCATGGAAATGTCCCATATGAGTCTACATCAGCAGGCCAAAGGATCTATGATGGAAGACTGAGGCGTCTGCACCAGGAGGTCGAAGGATTGGCACTAGAAGCTAAAGAGTCTGCACTGGCAGGCCAAAAGGCTGGTACTAGAAGCTGAAGAATGTGGTCCAAAAGCCAGGAGACAATGCCCAAGGAGAAGGTGAAGAATGGAGCTCCTCTGAAGAGAACAGCAGCCATCCTTGGTGATGGCAAGGACTGGAGAGCCTCAGAAGAGAATAGTCAAAGCTCCTCCAAGGAACATCAGCTGAAATCCTTCCCTCCAGTTCTCTCTCTTTTTTTTTTTTTGTGGGTACCGGGGGGTCGACCTCAGGACCTCGCGTGCCAGCAGGCGCCCATGCCGCTGAGTGATATCACAGGCCCTTTTTTGTATGTGGGATCTGGGAGTCGAACTCGGGCCCTCGCGCTTGCCAGGCAGGCGCTTACGCCACTGAGCCATCTCACCGGCCCCCAGTTCTCTTTTTTATACTGTCCCAACAACAGTCCTCCTTAAAATGGGCCTTCCATGCCCAGAACCATGTTGACTCAATTCATCTGGGTGTTCCTCCCTCAAATTGACAATTAATTAACCACCCCACTTATCCTCCAAATAAAGACAATAAGAAGTTCATAATTGAACCTAACACAATACAACTATCCCAAATACAATGAAAATGCAATAATTCCTTCCTCAAAATCTCAACAGTTCTAGCATTTTTTAAAAAGCCCAAGTCCAAGTGTCTTCTGAGACTTAAAACAAATTGTTAGCTGTGAAAATAAAAGACAAGTTACACAATCCCAAGGTACAAGGGCACAGGGTCAATACTTCCATTCCAAAAGGAAGGAATAGGGGTATAGAAAAAATTAGACCAAAGCAAGACTGAAACCCTGCAAGGCAAACATTCATTAAGTCTTATATCTGCATATCTAGCATTCAGGACACACAGTGGTAAAATGTGAGTTCCAAAGCTTTTGGGTGACCCCACTCCTATGGCCTTGCCAGCTGTAGCCCACACTGCCTTTCTCTTGGGCTGGCTCCACTCACAGGCTGCAGCTTTCCTCAGGTGTTTTTCCACATTCCTGGCATCTCTGACTTCCTGAAGTCACCACTATAATTTTGGCTTAATTTTCACAATTTTATGTACTGCTCTCTTAGGTGCTCCTTGTCTGGTCTACCAGGACTTCCTTTGAAAACTTAGTGGAAGCCTCCTTGACCCCACAACTCATGAATTATGCATGCCAGTAAAACCAGCATCACATGGATAATGTCAAGTTCTGCTTTCAGTGGGAGCAGTAGCAAGGCTCCCTTGGAGCTTGGTTGCAGTGGCCTCCGAGTGCCTGAATTCTTGAGCATAGTGATACGAATCCCAGGGAACCAAGTCGTTCTAGAGCAGAAGTCCCAGGGACTCTCTTCTCAAATGAAAGTTTGACACTTTTGCAACTTAGAACCTTCCATGGTTGGGGTCTTGCTGATTCTCAAGGTCCCCTCAAGGCCTCTTCTTCTTGTTCCTGTACAAAATACTTGGTTTCTTTTTAATGGTGCTAATTTCTTAAGCAGCCACATGTCTTTTGGCCCTAAATTTACACATGGTTCCTCTGTGCCAAAGTTTAAATGTATCAGATTTTCTTCTCTGCCTTTTGCCTCTGATTCTCACCATAAATCTGGATAAATGCAGTAAGCAGTACCCATGCCACAGCCTGAATATTGGGCTGTCTAGAAATTTCCTCCACCAGAGTAATTAGTTCATTTTCTTTAGTTCATTGCCCTTAATCTCAGTCTTTTGAAAAGTCTCAGGACACAGGCAAAATGTAGACAAATTTTCTGCCAGTGTGTAACACACATGCCTCTACTGTCAATGGAGTCCTTGTTTCCAACTGAAAATTCCTAAGTTTGGCCCTTACTATCTGCATGCCTGTTGACATTTTGGTCTTCTGAGCTCCAGCCAGAATCACTCATCAGGTTCTCGTATGTGAGTACTGGGAGTTGAACTCAGGACCTCGCGCTTGCCAGGCAGGAGCTTATGCCACTGAGATATCTCACCGGCACTATGTATTTGATTTTAAATGATAAATTTATTAAACATCTTAAATGATAGAGCAAAAGCCAAATTTTTATAACATCTGGAAAATACCAGTAATGAAGTCACGCAAAATTAGGAACTAGAATAAAGAAGTAGCTATATTTATTGCTGTGGTATAATGTTTTTAATTCTTCTGGGAAGATACCTAGAAGGGGAATAGCTATGTGCACCCATGTTTATAGCAGTGCAATTTGTAATAGCTAAATCTTGGAAACAACCCAAATGCCCATCAACCGGAGAATGGATTAAATGATGTATTTTTACACAATGGACTACTACTCGGCCATAAAGAAGGATAAACTTGAGACTTTTATAGGTAAATGGATGCAACTAGAGACCATACTCATAAGTGAAATAAATCAGACTTACATGTGTAAACATCATATTGTCTCCCTGGTGTGAGAAATTGATAGAGTAAGTAAGGTCTAAAATGTACTATAGATATTGTGAAATGGGAAGAAATTGTTCAAAAGGAAAAAGGAACTAGGATGGGTGTAAGGGGAAAGGACAGTAGAGAAAAGGGAAAAAGTGCAAGTGAGTTGTACTATTAGTGTCATTAAAAAGGAAGGTTTGTGTTAATATCGACTGGAGAAATTTTAATGCCCATATCTTATACCCTGAGCAACTATTTTAAAGATAACAACATGTAATGTATTAACTGTTGTTATTCTCCTATCATTTTGTTATGAAATTTTGTTTTACCTTTTGCCAATAAAATAAAAAAGTGGTTATAGATATTGATGAAATAATAATAATAGTAATAATAATAATACATAGCTCAACCCTTAGAAAATAAATTTAAAGAATTTAATGCAGCAGATGATTTTTTTTCTTGGAAAGTAAACATTAACAAGATGAAGCCCAGGGAACATAGGAAATTTAAGAAAAAAAATTACCACTGAAAATAGTTGAATTGTCAAAGAGCTAACCGTGTAAAAGCCTGACTGCTTTTACAAATTAATTCTATGAACCCTTTAGAAAAGGTAATTCCTATGCTATATGTATGGGCGGAGGGACCATAAGATTGTTTCTCAAAAACGCTGGTCCCTAAACCATCTCATTCAAGAATATTTCAAGTGCTCAAAATCACTTTTGTAGCCCAGGCTTATTGAAATATAGCTTTGAAAGTGAAGTCTGGGAATCTGCGTTCTTGTAAGCTTCCCCAGTGATTCTTTTGCACTTGAACTTTTGAGAACTATAGTACTAGCACAGACAGGAAAGGAAAGTTTTCAATATCTTACTAAGCCACGATGTCGTCGATAACAAAACAAGTAAAGATATTATAAAAGAAAGAATGAAGCCCACAGATCAAGCTTACTCAAGAATATGGATGCAAATATCCTAAATAAAATTTTAGCAAGTAGAATAAAGCAGCACAAGTGGAACTCAGAACCAGAAAATGATGCTTCAGTATTAGGAAATCTATTGATATGATTCATAATATTAGCAGAATGAAGTCGAAACTTCTCAGTATTACCTGCCAGGCCTGCCATGAGATGAGATTCTTCCGATTACTTCTGCAGACACAACTTTTATCATTTACTGAGTTACACTTTGAACTCCACAATAACAAATGGCTTTATTATCTTTCTCCCCCTACACTTACCATCTGGTTTCTCACTCCAGTGTCTTTTCTCATGTTGTTCTCCTCTACACACACACACACACACACACACACCCTAAACTAAGTTTCACTTTAAGCACAACCAACTCAAATTAGGGTTCCCTGCCACTCTACTTTTTCTTTCAGACTGGATTAGATGTGTTCTGCCCTGTTTACCTGTTCATTAGACTATCCTATGAATATCTTTAACATTTTATGTATGACATGATGTTGTAATGTTATGTCGAAGAGAGCGCCTCCTGAAAGCAACCAAGCATGTGAGATTTCACCACTGTATCAAAGCACAACCTTTGGAACAGAATCTGTATTCATCGAATGTATGTGAATGTTGAATGAAATGATATCAGTGGGGGTCAAATATGGTCCGGCCTGAGCCACATGCATGCTCGGGATGAATTTTCCATTTTCCACTTGGTATATTGTATATTGTATTCCTATTGAGAATAAAACTATTTAAGCATGTACATACTAAATGTGAGGAGAATGCAGAAAAACAACTTTTGCACAACAGGAAGTCAAGTTGGTTGATCAGAATTAAAAAAAAAATGATGTGGGGATTTAGAAACATTTATCAAATCAGTTCAATTCGCATGCAGACATTTGCTTTAAATATTCAGTTAAGTTGGAAGGCTGGTTACTATTTGACTAAATTATGTTTATCATTATTTCAAGAATGGATGAAACATATTTGGTTGTGAACATCTGACTACAAGGGAAAAAAAACATGATCTTAGCACTTTCATTATATCACTTGATAATTCTGGAAACAACAGATTACTAGATTGATTGATTGTTTTCTGTTTTTTGTGAAGTTGTTTGCTGCCATAGCACTGCAAGTTTTCTCTCATTTAATGGGAACTTGGAAGGTGGCATTTTTCGTGCATTTCTTCAAGAGTGATAGCATCAACACATCTTTCTTTGATATAGAAAATCATAATTATGTGTCTAGATCCAAGAGATACTTGCAGGTAAAACAAGTAGTCAAAGCTCTTTATTTACTGAGAGAGCACAAGATTTTCTTCCTGCTAGTTGGGAAAGTAATCATGGTAATTCATTTTCTTGGTATTTAGATTGTGTGATTTTCATGCCTTTTGCTTTTTGAAATTTATATGTATGTCTGTACAATGTATTATTTACTTTTGCCGTTTCCTAAGCTTTCTAAAATTGGTATTGCTTGGTATACAGTCTTCTAGGAATATGTTTTGTTTTTAAGATTTATTCATATTATTATATATTCACTATCATTTTGGCTATTATACAATATTCTGTTGCATGGTTGCATAATTTATCCATTCTCTGCTAATATATATTTAAATTGGCAAATTTTCATATTATGAGATGTGTTTTTACATGTTTCCTGTTTTAAATGTGCATGAGTTTCTGGTAAATATTCAGAAGTGCAATTACTAACTTGCAGGGAAGGAAGAATGTTTAACTTCAGAGAATAACACCGAATTATTTTCCAAAGCATTTGTATCTTTTTACATTTACATTTCATTCAATACCTGATTCTTTCAGACTTCTAAAGAATTGTGTTTAATAATATGATTTGATTGCAATTTGGATTCTCCTAGTCACTTTATATAGCTGACATTTACACATAATTTTATATATTTTTTGAGCTTTAGTTGGCTTTTTTACTGAAATATTTTGCAAACCTTTTGTCCATTTACTATTGGATTATTTGTCTAATTTGTTATTGATTTGTGGGAATTATTTGTACGTTTTCAATACTAATGTTCCCTTATTTGTATGTGTTACAAATATCTCCTCTCAAATTGTGGTTTATCTTTCTGGTGCCTTTAGATTAACATAAGTTCTTACTTTTAATTTAACTGCCTGCAATAGTATATTAGTATATTATTTTGTGCTGTTAAAGAAACTCTTTTACCTTTACATCAGAAAAATATTATCTTACATTTCATCTAAAATAGTATGATTTTTGCTTAATATTAAAGTCATACTTTGGAATTAAACTTTATTTTGAGAAAGATCCAATTTCATTTTTAATGCAAAATCTGATTAACTGGAGAAATGCATTAAAGTTTTATTAATTTTACATATATAAGGAGTTCTTCACAGGAGCATGAAATCAAAAAAATAACCAAAACATGATGCTTTTATAACTTTTAGACAAAGAATGAAGATGTATAAAGAAATGATAGGACAGACGAATCTTTGGCTAGGGTTGCACATTCTAGGGATGTCCTTAAGGTATATGGGGTGTGATATAGAAACTAGTGGAAAAAAAGTGAAGGCAAAGAAGTTGTTTATTTAGGTTCACTGCAGTCCTATTGACCAGCCAGCGCCTGGTGATCAGGGCTATTTTCCAGTCATGATATGTGAAGGACTTCCCCCTGCCGAAAGAATCTTTATGGCCTGCTGCACATAGGAAAAAGGCCAAATGGCCCTTCCTGAAGTTACAGTTCCTGAAAGTGATTTCAGTTTAAAATAATCAATATAGCAATTTGGCATATTTTGCATTAACTCCTTTATTTTCCTGGTCTGAAACGTTATTAGAAGTTCGAAACATTAAAAGTTGAGTTGATAAAACATGAAACCAGGCTCCTATCTCTGGGAGCACAACAGGGGCTCGCTACCTGACCAGCATGGAGGGCAATACTATGGCATTGGGATTTTGTGAAAAGAAAAGGCCGTATTGTGTGACCCAGCAGCAAGGAAGCCAGAAGCCATGAGCTCAAATGTTCCTCCCCAGAATCAGGGGAATTTATGGGAAGGGAGAGGGGAGAAGTTGCTTGTTGACCGGATGACAATTAGGGGGCACATATTTCTTTTCATGGGAAGTTACATTCTATGCAGCCTATTTTGAGCTTATGATACCATTTCTTCAGTTTATTTTTCCCATTTTTATATTTACTAGTATATTTTTGCAGTACATAATGAATACATTCATCATAGGGAGTTGATACATGTATATAACACATCTTCAATTCTTTTTATATCCCCTTCCCCTCCCTGGCTTCTTCTACTCCTGTCTAGTTCTTGAAAAGCCCATTTTAAACCTTAAGAATCATCAGTGCAAGGCCTAGAGGCTTTTCCTGGAAGACAACCAAAATTAAGGAATTTATGTCTGGGTATATTCCAGGCCTTCACCAACTTCAGCACTGCAAGTTGACTCTTATCAAAGCTAGGGCACTATAGATGGTACAAGTAAGCAGGTATTTAGTAAGAGACATCGCTGTAGAAGCAAAAGAAAACCAGAGGTTAATGTTTGGAAAAGTCTTAAAAACTAGTCTCTGAATCTGAGAGGAGGTCAGCTGAGAACATTCCTGGATTTGAGCTCCAGTATTTTCAGCTGAGTAGACATAGAGAAGGGTAAGATGACAGATTCCCAGGATTATAGTTTGCAACAGATGTTCTAATGACCTTTCTGGGTAATCTACACAGTAAGAAGCATGAACACTCTTTCTACAAAGGCAGATGTAGTGATTTTTTTTTAGTTTATATTAAGTTGGCCAGCTTTGTGACTAGATAAGTTTTAGTGATTCCATGTCAGAAAGTTAGGAGAAAATTGAAAGCATTAATTTGCATATATATATATATATATATATATATATATATATATTACATATTCTGGGTTCAGTGCAAGTTGTAAGTAAATAACAAAATCTCAAAACAATGAACAAGGCTAAAACCTAACAACAGATGTTCTATCAACTTTTCAAACATAATTCTCTCTCTCTAATTCCCCCTTCCAATTTGTCTCGATCAAAATAGTTAAGGTAAAACCAATTTATTTGGACAATACGTTTTAGTCTAGGACTGATGATTAATTTACATAAGTACAGCAAGAATAATGACTGATCATGTAGGAAATTTTGAAGCTTGCTTTGCTGGAATTTTAAAAATTTCTATCAGTTTGTTTATTTTGTGGTACCAAAACCAGGTCCTTTGCACTAAGCTACTTCCCAGCCATACTTTATTATTATTTTAAGACAGGATCTCAATCTAAAATATTTGGGGAGGACTAAGATGGAGGAGTGGTGAGCAGCAGAGAAAGAGACTCTCTGAGAGTTGCCATCCAGATGCTGGAATATAGCAACTCGGGGAAAACAAGGAGGGAAGTGGGTCCCCTGGACCCAGGAAGTATCTGAAGAGCTATTTGAAGCCCAAGGGGGAGTGAAGAGAGAAACTTCAACAAAGAAAAAGGAGGTAGCCACCAGCACCTTCTCCTGAGTTGGGACTCAATGCATGACAGGAGTGGTTCAAACCTGCAGACACAAGGTGACTGCCAGAGACCCCAGGAACCACCATAGGGAGACATGGTGGTGCAGGGGAACAGGGGACATGAAGGACTGCACTGCCTGGAGGTGAGTGCTGAGGGCTCAGTCATCCCACACAAGAGAGTGATTGGCTGATAGCAATCTTGAAGGGGGGCGGTGGAGCTCTGAACTCAGAGCAGCTGCTGGCTCCATCTATGGCTCCCAGCTGGGCTCAGGCATGCAGAAGTTGCGCTGATGGCTGCAGCTGAATGAGTCTGGTCTCAGCCAGAAAGTTCAGGCTCACTGAGATTATCCACTACCCCGCCGAAAAGCTACTACTGGCTTGCTGGGACAGATTCGCACAAAAAGGGACTCTGTCTCCACATGTTGTCTACCAGCAACAGCAGAGACAAACCTGGAAGTGAACTTTTTTTCCCACTCTTGTTTGTTATTTGTTGTTGTTGTGGTTTTTTTTTTTTCCATTGTTTGATCTTGTTTTTATATGAGTGTAAAGGAAGTTTCTAGCCTCTTTGTGGTTGTGGTTATGTTCTGTTCTTCCTTTTATCCCTTCCTTCTCTCTTTCCATTCAGTCTTCTGCACCAATTTCCCAAAGATAGCATGATCCCTCTTTGTCCTCCAGCCTTACTTCTAATTCCTTCCTCTTCTTCCACTTCTCTATTTTCTCCTTAACTCACTTTAAATTCTAACCCCTGGGGGCAAAATAGACATATTAAGGACTTGTATACTGCATATAATTTTCTGGTTTGTTTTAAATTTTGTTATATAACCTCAAATCTCGTTTATATGGTTAAAAGTGGCAAATAAGTTGTTAGTGTGTCATTTTTCTAGGCTGTGTTTGATGCTTTTTGGTACCACTATATCCAAAAGTGACATAACTGTTCTAACAGCTGCTCTTGGTGGTATTCCATGACTGAGATTGACTAAGGGTCACAGAAAATACTGTGCCACAGTGCTGAAGAACCAAGGACTGGGCCAAACATGCAGCAACTTCTCATCACCAACAAATTGAGGAGGTAGGATCTTGCAACAGACTCAAAACCCAAAAACAAGCTACACCTGTAAGATCCCTTGGGTAAGTAGTCATCTCCTAAGGGTTTTAAATACTAGTAATCAAGCAACCTACCATAGGAAACTTACAAGCATCACCCCAGGAATTAAACAAAAGAAAGTAAAGAAAATGAGAAGACACTTAAACAAGATGCAACCCCAGATATCCAGTTCACCAAAGGCAAACCCAAGGAGCAATGAGGTGGGACAAACCGAAAGCCACCCACCTGGCATCTCTGAAGTGGTAACAACAAAGCAATTGAATGAGGCTCTGGAAAAAATCAAATCAGAAATCACTTCTCAGATAACTACAGAGATGATGTCCACAATGAAGACCATGCTAAGGGACTCTAGAGAAGATACAGACAAAAAAATAGATGAGCTGAAGAAAATTATGGAAGCCACAAATGCTCAGCCTAGGAAAGAAATGGAACCCATAAGACAGATTCAAACAGATATCCAGTGAGAACAAAAATTCCTTTGAAAATATTTGCAGCAGATTAAGAAAACATGAGGACAGGATCTTAGATACAGAAGACAGGCTTGTGGGTAGTGATCATGGAAAGGAAGATTTCTTAAAAACAGCAAGGGAGGGCCGGTGAGATGGCTCAGCAGCATAAGCACCTGCCTGGCAAGCATGAGGGCCTGAGTTTGACTCCCAGAACCCACATATGAAAAAAGGGCTGGTGATATCGCTCAGCAGCACTGGCTCCTGCTGGCACGTGAGGTCCTGAGGTCGACCCCCGGTACCCCCACACACAAAAAAAATAGCAAGGGACCATGAGAAATCAATCTAGCACCTGCTAGATGAGGTAAAGAAGAAGAACTTAAGATTGTTTGGTGTCAATGAGAAAGAAGGACATGGCATAAATGATATAAAGAGAAACTGTTCACAGACATCATGGCATAAAAGTTCCCTGGTAGAGAAAAAAAATTGATGTACAGATAAGTGAGGCATATAGAACTCCAATTACCCATTATCAAAAAAAATCTTCAGCCAGACATATCACAGTCAAGATTCCAGAAATTCAACACAAGAGTAGAATCTTAAAAGCTGTTAGGGAAAACAAACAAATCACCTATAAAGGAAAGCCCATCAGAATCACAGCTGACTTCTCAGCACAAACCCTCAAGTCAAGGAGATTTTGGAGTGAAGTATTGCACTTTCTAAAGGAAAATAAACTTCAATCCACATTGATGCACCCCACAAAACTATCTTTCAAAACTGATAGAGAAATAAAATACTTCCATGACAAAGAACATCTGAGAAAATTTATGAACACCAAACCAGCAGTCCAAAATGTTTTGCAGGAAATTCTAGAAAGAGATAACAATGACTAGAACTCCATGAACCCCAACAGAAGGAATACTGCAGGAAAGGCAAACAATTAAATGGAGGGGGAATAAAATAAAAAGTGGGGGAGCCAACAATGGGAAAATAATATGACAAGGATAAGTCAATACATATCAGTTCTAACCAACAATGTTTTTTAAATTTTTAAATTTTTTTTATTTTTATTTTTATTTTTTGGCGGGTACCAGTGGTCGACCTCAGGACCTCGTGCGCCAGCAGGCACCCGTGTTGCTGAGCGATATCACCGGCCCTTTTTTTGTATGTGGGTTCTGGGAGTCGAACTCGGGCCCTCATGCTTGCCAGGCAGGCGCTTACACAGCTGAGCCATCTCACCGGCCCACCATCAATGTTAATGGTCTCCATTCACCAATCAAAAGACATGGATTGGTAGAATGGATAAAGAAGCAAGATCCAACAAGATGCTGCAGAATGGATCAAGAAAGAAGATCCAATATGCTCCATAAAAGAAACACATTCAATTCAAAAAGAAATTCATAGACTGAAAGTCAAAGAATGGAAAACAATACTTCATGAGACAGGAACCCTGAAAAAAGCAGGGGTAGGTATGCTTTTTGCAGACAATGTGAATTTCAAGCCAAGACTCTTTAAGAAACATAAAGAAGGTCACTACATCCTTGTAAAGGGAACAATCCAAGAGGAAGAGATAATGATCATAAATATATATGCAATAAATACCAGTGCACCCAATTATATAAAACAAATATTAACAGGTGAGAAAAATCAAATAAGCACCAATACAATTGTATTGAGGGATCTGAATACCCCACTGTCACAAAAAGACAGATCAACTAGAAAAAAAATCAACAATCAAATATTAGAAGTGAGCCAAACTTTTGAACAAATGGACTTAGTAGATGTCTACAGAGTGTTCCACCCCACGACATCAGAATACACATTCTTCTCAGCTGCACATGGGATGTTCTCCAAAATAGACCACATACTAGCTCATAGAACCACTTAAGTAAATGCAAAGGAATTGAAATTATCCCATGCATATTATCAGACCATAGTGCAATGAAATTGGAAATCAACGGCAAAAGAAACCACAAGAACTTCCTAAACACATGGAAATTAAATAGCTCCCTCCTGGAGAACCAATGGGTCACAGATGAAATTAAATAAGAAATTAGACACTTTGCACAATTGAATGATAACAATAATACAACATACCGGAACTTATGGGACACAATGAAAGCAGTCCTAAGAGGGAAATTTATAGCAGTAAATAACCATATCAGGAAAACAGAGCAAACACAAATAAACAACTTAATGGTAAACCTCAAACTTCTAGAAAAAGAAGAGCAGGCCAAGCCAAAATTTCGTACAAGGAAGGAAATTATAAAGATCAGAGAAGAGAAATTAATGCATTAGAGACTAAAAAACAATACAAAGAATCAATGAATCAAAGAGTTGGTGCTTTGAAAGATTAAATAAAATCGACAAATCCTTATCCAACCTTATTTAATAAAGGAATGAAAAGACTCAAATCCACATAATTAGGCATGTAAAGAGTGAAATCACAACAGACCCTGTAGAAATCCAGAAGATAATCTACACCTACGTTGAAAACTTGTATTTTAATAAGATGGAAATGAAGAGGAAATGGACAGATTCCTAGATACGTATGAATTTCCAAAGTTGAATCAAGAATATATAAAAATCCTAAACAAACCAGTATCAATTAATGAAATCAAAGATGTAATTAAAAACCTCCCAATGAAGAAAAGCCCAGGCCCTGATGGATTCACTGGACAGATTCCTAGATATATATGAATTTCTAAAGTTGAATCAAGAAGATATAAATATCCTAAACAAACCAGTATCAATCAATGAAATCAAAGATGTAATTAAAATCCTCCCAACAAAGAAAGGCCCAGGTCGTGATGGATGCACTGCTGAATTCTACAAGAAATTTATTGATCTAACACCACTATTTCTCAAACTCTTTAATGAAACTGAAAGGGAGCAATACTCCCAAATTCATTTCTGGAAGCAAGCATTACCCTGATATGAAAACCAGAGAAGGACCCAACTAAGAAAAAGTACTATGGGCCAATCTCCGTAATGAACATAGATGCAAAAATCCTCAGTCAGATACTGGCAAACAAAGTGCAGCAAGTAATCAAGAAGATTATACACCATGACCAAGATAGACACATCCTAGGGATGCAGGGATTGTTCAACATATCCAAATCAATAAATGCAATAAACGATATCAACAGAGGCAAAAATCAAATGATCATCTCAACAGATGCAGAAAAAGCTTTTGACAAAGTCTGGCACCCATGCATGATAAAAACCCTACAGAGAATTGGAATAGATGGTCTTTATCTCAATCTGACAAAAGCCATCTATGACACACCAACAGCCAACATCATACTAAACGGACAAAAACTAAAAGCTTTCTCTCTAAAATCAGGAACAAGAAAAGAGTGTCCACTGTCTACCCTCTTATTCAACATAGTTCTGGAAACTTTAGCCAGAGCAATTAGACAAGAGAAAGAAATAAAAGGAATAATGATAGGAAAGGAAGAAGTTAAATTATCATTATTTGCAGATGACATGATACTCTACATAGAAGACCCCAAAACTCCACTAAAAAACTGCTAGATTTAATAAGCAAATTCAGTAGTGTAGCTGGATACAAAGTCCAGTGGGACTTGTGGGCCATTGCCAGGTACTCTAGGTCTTCAGCTAGATTCATGCAGGACATTGCTGTGGGATCCAGGCTCTCAGGTGGATTCTTTGGGTCTTTAGTGTGCGGACAGATTTCCTGCACTTTTTGTATATGACTCTTTGGGTAACTATTACAAAATAATTCTATAAATTATGTATTCTCTATTGTATTTTTTCCCTCACAAACCCTGATTACAACCTCTCCCTAGTGTGAGAAGCTGAAGGAGTAAATAAGACCCAAAATGTACAATAGATATTGTAAAATGGGAAGAAACTGTTCAAAAGGAAAGAAAAACTGGGATGGGTGAATGGAGAAAAGAAGGAAGGGAAAAGCAAAAAAAAAAAATATATATATATATATAAAAGATGGTTAAGATAGATACACTGCTAACTTCTCTTAGTTCATTGAAAAGAAAGGTGTGTGCTAATATTGTTTGGACAATTGAATGCCAATATCTTGTACTCTGAGTAACTAATTTAAAGATAACAATATGCAATATATTAACCGTTGTTACCCTCCTATTATGTTGTTTTGAAATGTTGTTCTATATTTTTCTCTTTTAAATAAAAATTTAAAATTTCAAAGTTTTAAATTTTTGAAAGGATCAAGTAATTATAAAAGTAAATATTTTAATTTCATTTCCAAATGTATGAGTTATACAACTGCTATATACTGTAGAGAGTTTTTTATAAATCTGAAAAACAAGAGAAAAATTAATAATTCTTTAAGCCAAAATTCATAAAAAGTCATAATCTTAGATCATTCAGTTTTGTGCAACCAATTCTGATTTTACTGGATGAAGTCATCAGTTTTATGAGTCTTTTTTTCTGTTAGAGTACTGGAAGTTTTTTTCCAGTGGAATAGTATGAACCTAAAGTAACCAGAAATCTATGTTCAATTGACCCAGCCTTGCCCCTTTTGAGTATCTTCCTGAAGGAGTTAAAAGCATCATACTACAGTGATATATGTATATTCATGTTTATAGCTGCACAGTTTATGATAGCTAAATATTGGGAACAGCCCAGATGCCCATCAACAGATGAATGGATAAAGAAATGTGGCATTTATTTATAATGGAGTACTACTCTGCCATAAAGAAAGATAAACTTGAGTGTTTTTAGGTAAATGGATGTGCCTTGAGACCATAATGTTAAGTGGTAGAAGAAAGACACACAAGTTTAAATATCACATTGTTTCTTTTGTGTGAGAAACCCAAAGGATAAATCAGGAGGAAGACAAAGGATAGATATTGAGAAGTAGGAAGAACATGTTCAAATGGGAAAGAGAACAGTGGAGGAGAGAGGGGGAGGGAAGGAAGGGAAAAGGGATTACAAAAGAGAGAAGGAAGGGAAAAGATGGCAACAAAAGCTTTTGTAAATGTGGGAGGGGAGAAGGGTTGAAGGGAGGAAAGGGAAAAAGGAAAATAAGAATTAAAACTTAATATGTACATGTACAAATTCCCTATGATGAATATGATCACTATGCTTGGCAAATATGTACTAATAAAATTTTTTGAAAAAGAAGCCTATGTTCAAGAGTACTTGTCAGAGTCTTTCTCCACGAATTTCTCTAAAGAAAAAAATGATTTTTCACTGATTTGCTGATTCCAAATATTTTAGAGAAAAATCAAAGCAACGTAAGTGCCTGTGGGTAACAGAAATTAAAATAGGCATAGTCAAAATTCTAATGAGAGTTCATAATAATGGTAATCCATAAGGAAATTTTGTTATATTTGTGGTATATAACAATATAATATCAGAATTATGATTGCTGATATATATCAAGACATATCATTTCTAGGAATCATTCACTTTTGGGATGCACATTAGGACACTTATTTATAAAAACAAACAAACTATGTGTATATATATATATATATATATATATACATTGTATATATATACATTGTATATATATACATTGTTTATATACATTGTATATATATACATTGAGTTGTATTAATGTAACTCAAATAAAGTGAAGCATCATTTCGCAGTTAACAATACCTCCCATACAATTTTAACATGGTAATTAAGCCTAGTAAAATATGTCTCCTTGGACTTCCAGGGCCCTTTGGTATGTCAGTACCAAAGTTATGTTGAAATGAAAAAGACTTAATTGAGAATTTGATCTTGGGAAGTTTTTCAAATATAAAAGGTTTAAAACCCTTGACCCAAATATAATCACGAGTTATTGGAAATGATAATCATTCATTTAACCAGAATGATCATTAAGAACTTTAAGACGAAGTACAGGAAACTACATACCTGTAAAAAAACTTTAAGAGAGAGAGAGAGTACTGTTTTACAAAGCAATGGGAAGACCTAATAAAGGCAGGGTGAGGCACACACACTGTATATCACACTTCTATTTTTTTATATTTTACTTAAAAGGTGATCAAAACTTTTATCACCTCCTATCAATCCTACCCCAATATCTTGTTCAAAGAAGAGACCAAAAGTTTTGTTTTGCATCAGTATATTGATGTCTAATTTTTAGAATGGCTTGTACGTAATTTTTTAAAATTAGTGAACTTGGTCATACATAAAACTTATTTTAAAAGATTTATCTTTTATAAATCTGTTAACACCTTTTTTATTTTTTGAATCAAATGTTAAATAACCTGTAAACTGGACAAAATTAAGTTTTTCTATAATAAAAACACACTCAAATTTTATAATTTTAAAATAAGAAATATTTTCTTGTATACTCCGCTTAGACATAGAGGTTTCCCTTCTTTTTAGTAGTTTAAATCACATATACTAATCAGAATTTTTATTCTTAACAATTGCAAACCAGCATTCTGTAGATTAATATCATTTTATGATCTCTTTTATTAATAAATTTTTTGAATTACAATTTTTATGTTTATTAACAGGCCTAAAATATTTATACATATTTTGTAATAAGAAATAAAAAGCAGATAAACTCAAACTTACATGTAGCATTTATGTTTTAATATTTTAATGGAAATGATCTACCTACTCAATGAATATCCATCATTTAGTTTTATTTTACAAGACTTTTAAGGGTGTAGTTATCAAAGATATTTGGAAAACTTATTTATTTATTTATTTATTTATTTATTTATTTATTTATTGTGAGTACCGGGGGTCGACCTCAGGACCTCGCGCACCAACAGGCGCCCGTGCCACCGAGCAATATCATCGGCCCTTTTTTCGTATGTGGGTTTTGGGAGTCGAACTCGGGCCCTTGCGCTTGCCAGGCAGGCACTTACACCACTGAGCCATGTCACCAGCCCCATGGAAAACTTTTTTAAATGAAAATATTACAATACTCTCTTATTTTTAAAAGTGGGTTTATTAGCTTATTTCACTTATATCTATTTAATTTTATTTTTAATTCAAACTTGCTCTTTTTTATTTTAAAGAGCATAAAAAAACCCAAAATTTCAAAACAACGTAGTTGGAGGGTAACAATGGTTAATACATTACATATTGTTATCTTGATTAGTTACTGAGGGTACGAGATATCAGCATTCAATTGTCCAAACCATTCTCTTCAATGAAGTAAGAAAAATTAGTAGTGTATCAATCCTAATTATCATATATATATATATACATATATATATATATATATATATATATAATTTTTTCTTTTTACTTTTTTCTTTTCCCCATTCTCCCATCCCAGTCTCTGTTTCCTTTTGACCAGTTTCTTCCAGATTTATTATTTCTATTGTACATTTTTGGATCTTATTTACTCTTTCAGTTTCTCATACTAGGGAGACAATATGATGTTTACACATGTGCATCCAGTTTGTTTCACTTATAAGTATGTCCTGAAGTTGCATCCATTTACCTATAAACGTCTCCAGTTTATCCTTCTTTATGGCTGAATAGTACTCCATTGTACAAAAAAACCACATCTTTTTTATCCATTCCTCAGTTGATGGACATTTGTGTTGTTTCCAAGATCTAGCTATTACAAATTGTGTTGCTATAAACATGGGTGCACATATATCGCTGTGGTATGATGTTTTTAATTCTTCTGGGAAGATACCCAGAAGGGGAATAGCTGGGTCAAATGGGATCTCCAATCCTAGTTTTTTGAGGAATCTCCACACTGATTTCCACAGTGACTGTACCAGTCGACACTCCCCCCAACAGTGGAGAAGTGTTCCTTTTTCCCCACAGCCCCTCCAGCATTTGTTATTGGTTCATTTCTTGATAATAGCCATTTTTTCTGGGGTGAGGTGGAATCTCAATGTTGTTTTAACTTGCATCTCTTGAATGACTAGTGATGTTGCACATTTTTTCATGTATATGTTTGCCATTTGTATTTCTTCATCTGAGAAATGTGTGTTCATCTCAGATTCCCATTTTTGGAGTGGGTCTTTAAATTTGGGAGGTCTGATTTTTTGAGTTCTTTGTATGTTTTCGATAGTAATCCTTTGTCTGAGGAACAGCTTGCGAACATTTTTTCCCACATTGTGTGTTGTCTCTTCACTCTGTTGGTGTTTTCCCTTGCTGTGCAAAAGCTTTTTAATAAGATAAGATCCCAGTTGTTGATTCTTTGTGATAGTTCCTGTACAATTGGAGCTTTATTCATAAAGTCTTTGCCTACACCAATGTCTTCAAGGGTTTTACCTATCCTATCTTCCAGCAGATTTAATGTTTCTGTTTTAATATTTAGATCTTTGATCCATTTTGAATTTAGTTTAGTGCATGGTGAAAGATATGGGTCTAGTTTTAATCTTCAGCATGTGCAGAGCCAGTTTTTCCAGCACCCTTTATTAAAGAGGCTATCTTTCTTCCAGTGAATGTGTTTCACACCTTTGTCAAAGATAAGGTGGCTTAGCATGTCTGGAGTTGTTTCTGCATCTTCTGATCTGTTTCATTGATCTTCGGGTCTGTTTTTTTCCAATACCACACTGTTTTTTATCACAGTAGCTTTATAGTATAATTTCAAGTCAGGGATTGTGATGCCCCTTGCCTTGCCTTTGTTGCCCAGAATTGCCTTTGCTATTCTAGGTCTCTTCTGGTTCCAAATGAATTTTAGGATTGTTTTCTCTAATTCTGTGAGATATGCTGTTGGAATTTTGATCGAAATTGCATTAAATCTGTATAACAATTTTGGAAGTATGGCCATTTTCACTATATTGGTTGTTTCTATCCAGGAGCAAGGGATATCTTTCCATTTCCTGTTATCTTCTTCAATCTCCTTTTTCAGAGTACTGTAGTTTTCAATGTAGAGTTCTTTTACATCCTTTGTGAGATTGATTCCTAGGTATTTCATTTCTTTGGATGTTATTGTGAAAGGTGTCGTTACCCTAATTTCTCTTTCAGTGAGTTTGTTACTGGTGTACAGGAAAGCTATTGAATTTTGAGTGTTGACCTTGTATCCAGCTACACTACTGAATTTGCTTATTAAATCTAGCAGTTTTTTAGTGGATTTTTTGGGTCTTCTATGTAGAGTATCATGTCATCTGCAAATAATGATAATTTAACTTCTTCCTTTCCAATCATTATTCCTTTTATTTCTTTCTCTTTTCTAATTGCTCTGGCTAAAGTTTCCAGGACTATGTTGAATAAGAGGGTAGACAGTGGACACCCTTGTCTTGTTCCTGATTTTAGAGAGAAAGCTTTTAGTTTTTGTCCATTTAGTATGATGTTGGCTGTTGGTGTGTCATAGATGGCTTTTGTCAGATTGAGATAAAGACCATCTATTCCAATTCTCTGTAGGGTTTTTATCATGCATGGGTGCCAGACTTTGTCAAAAGCTTTTTCTGCATCTATTGAGATTATCATATGATTTCTGTCTTTGGTTCTGTTAATATGGTGTATTACATTTATTGACTTATGTATACTGAACCATCCCTGCATCCCTGGGATGAATCCAACTTGGTCATGGTGTATAATCTTCTTGATTACTTGCTGCACTTTGTTTGCTAGTATCTCACTGAGGATTTTTGCATCTATGTTCATTAGGGAGGTTGGCCCGTAGTACTCTTTCTTAGTTGGGTCCTTCTCTGGTTTTCATATCAGGGTAATGCTTGCCTCCAGGAATGAATTTGGGAGTATTGCTTCCCTTTCAGTTTCACTAAAGAGTTTGAGAAGTAGTGGTGTTAGGTCTTCTCTAAATTTCTTTTACTATTCAGGAGTGAATCCATCAGGGCTTGGGCTTTTCTTTGTTGGGAGGTTTTTAATTATATCTTTGATTTCATTGGTTGATATTGGTTTATTTAGGATTTTTATATCTTCTTAATTCAGCTTAGGTAATTCATACGTATCTAGGAATCTGCCCATTTCTTCTGCATTTCCATCTTATTAGAATACACATTTTCAAAATAGGTATAGATGATCTTCTGGATTTCTGCATGGTCCATTGTGGTATCACCCTTTTCATTCTTAATTACATTCATTTGAGTCTTTTCTTTTTTTAAATAAGGTAGGATAAGTGTTTAAGTAAATTTTATTTATTCTTTCAAAGAACCAACTCTTTGATTCATTGATTCTTTGTATTTTTTTTAGTCTCCAATACTTTAATTTCTGCTCTGATCTTTATAATTTTCTCCCTTGTACGAGCTTTTGGTTTAGCCTGATCTTCTTTTTCTTGAAGTTTGAGGTTCACCATTAAGTTGTTTGTGCTTGCTCTGTTTTCCTGATATAGGTATTTAATGCTATAAATGTCCCTCTTGGGACTGCTTTCATTGTATCCCATAAGTTCTGGTATGTTGTACTGTCATTATCATTCAGTTGTAGAAACTGTCTAATTTCTTATTTAATTTCATCTGTGACCCATTGGTTGTTCAGGAGGGTGGTGTTTAATTTTCATATGTTTAGGAAGTTCTTGTGGTTTCTTCTGCCGTTGATTTCCAATTTCATTGCACTATGCTCTGATAATATGCATGGGATAATTTCAATTCCTTTGCATTTACTTTAGTGGGTTCTATGAGCTAGTATGTGGTCTATTTTGGAGGATATCCCGTGTGCAGCTGAGAAGAATGTGTATTCTGATGTTGTGGGGTGGAACACTCTGTAGACATCTATTAAGTCCATTTGTTCAAAAGTTTGGTTCACTTCTAATATTTGATTGTTGATTTTTTTTCTAGTTGATTTGTCTTTTTGTGACAGTGGAATATTGAGATCCCACAATACAATTGTGTTAGTGCTTATTTGATTTTTCATGTCCTTTAATATTTGTTTAATATAGTTGGGTGTACAGGTATTTATTGCATATATATTTATGATCATTATCTCTTCCTCTTGTATTGTTACCTTTACAAGGATGTAGTGAACTTCTTTATCTCTCTGAATCATTCTTGGCTTGAAATTCACTATTTCTGTGAAAAGAATTGCTACCCCTGTTTTTTTCTGATTTCCTGTTGCATGGAGTATTGTTTTCCATCGGTTGACTTTAAGTCTAGGAATTTCTTTCTGAATTAAATGTGTATCTTGTATGTAGTATATTGTTAGATTTTGTTTCTTGATCCATTTTGTCAGGCTGTGCCTTTTGATTGGTGAATTGAGACCATAAACATTAATGGTTAAAACTGATATATATTGACTTAGGAAATGGGTACTTCTCTGTGGTATCTTCCAGGTGTAGCTTATTTTTGGGTTTTGAGCCTGCTGCAAGATCCTACCTTTTCAATTTGTTGGACATGAGAAGTTGCTGCCTGTTTGGCCGAGTCCTTGGTTCTTTGGTACTGTGCCACAGCATTTTAGTCAACCTCAGTCATGGAATACCTGGAAGAAAAGCTGTTTAGAACAATTATGTCAGTTTTGTCTGTAGTGGTACCAAAAGCCTCAAACACAGCCTAGAAAATGAAAGACTGAGCTAAGCAGGTATTTGCCAATTTTACCCATATAAACTAGAGTTGTGGTTATATAACAAAATCTAAAACAATCCAGAAAATTGTATGTAGTATATAAGTCCTTAATATGTCAGTTTTTCCCTCAGGAGTTTAAATTTAAAATGATTTAAGGAGGAAATAGGGAATTGGATGAAGAGGAAAGAATTAGATGTAAGGCTGGGCGACAAAGAGGGACCCCAATAGCATTGGGAAACTGGTGCAAAAGATTGGTGGGAAAAGGAGAAGGAAGGGATACAAGGAAGAACAGATCAGAACCACAATCACAAGTGGGTTAGAAGCTCTGTTTACACTCATATAAAAACAAGATCAAACAATGAAAGAAAGAACAGACAAACAAAAACAAAAACAAAGACAAAAAAAAAATCACCACCAGAACAAAAAACAAACAAGAGAGGGAAAGAAAAAAAAGTTCACTTCCAGGGTTGTCTCTTGCTGTAGACACCGTGTAGAGACAGAGTCCTGTTCAGTGCGGATCTGTCCCAACAAGCCAGTAGCAGCTTTTCAGCGGGTTGGTGAATAATCTCAGCACTTTCTGGCAGAGATGAGACTCATTTGGCCTGCCACTGTCAGCGCATGTTCCACATCCTGAACCCAGCTGGGAGCGGTGCTGTGGATGGAGTGGCGGCTCCCTGAGTTCTGAGTTCATCTGCTCCCCCCCCACAATGGCGCCCAGCCAATTGCTCTCTCACCAGGGAAGGCTGCACTTCAGCACTCACCACCAGCCAGTGCAGTCCTTCACGGCGGCTTCTTCTCTGCAGCACGGCATCTTGCGTCCCTCTGCGGAGGCCCCTGGGGTCTCTGGCAGTCACTGTGTCTGCAGGTTTGAACTTCCTCTGTCGTGCTGGGATTCCTGACACTGGGATAAGGCGCCATGGGCCACCTTTTTCTTCTTTGTTGAGGTTTCTCTCTTCACTCTCTCTGTGTGCCCTGAACTGCGCTTCAGATTCTTCCTGGGTTCAGGGGAACCGCTTCCCTCTTTCTTGTCCTCCCTGAACCGCTATATCCCAGTGTCTGGACGGCAACACTCAGAGAGGCTAGCTGTCTGCTTCTCAACGTCCGCCATCTTCCCAAACTTGCTCTTTTACAACAAGATAAAATTTGAGTGCCTGCATTGTATTTAATGCTAATAGACATGTGTATTTCAATTAGACCAATCTTATTACTTATAAAAACCACATAAACTTATTTTTTTAGACAGGGTCTCCCTGTGTAGTTCAGGCTGGCCTTGAACTCTTTATGTAGCCCAGGGAGGCCTCAACCTCACTGCAATCCTCCTTCCTCAGCCTCCCAAGTGCTGCAATTACAGGCATACACCACCACGCCCAACGATAAACTTTAAAACATTTGGGTCATTTAATTTATGAGGATTCTAAGTCAATTTGTGTCATGTAGATGATCTGCAGACACATAGGTAGTCATAAATATACACATCAAAATAATATATTTGCTCCCTCTATATTTTTAAATGCAAAAGTCAGGGGAGAGCAGATCTGTGTACAGACATGGTATCACAATGGTTGAAATTTCATTTAGAATTTTTCACTAGCTTTTATAATTTTTCCTGTGGGACATGTACAATAATTAAAGGCAGAGAGAAATTGCAAGTCAGGGTATAGTGTATGCAAAAACAGTGCTGAATAGAGATCAATTTCTAAAACAGGCAGTGTCAGCAAGGATTGAAGTAAGGATGGAAGCTGGTTTGGAGACTCAAGAGGTGTTCCTGAAGTGGGTGTCAGAGTTGTGACAGCCATGCTTCAAGCTCACAGAGACAGATTAGGAGTGCAAAAGACCTTTAATGCCACAGGCAGTTAAGGGTTATGTTTGTGCAACAGTGTCTTTGATCACTCACAAACATGTTAGACACTTCTAGTCCAGACCCACTAATCTGTGACCCGGGGCTGGGAGGTTTGTACCACTAACTAGGTGACAAAGTTTAGGACAAGAAAAGCCCCTCATGGTCTGCACCCTCTTACAAAGACCAACTCCCCTGAGAACTTGGTAAGGTTAAACATAGAATATGCTGCTTAATATCTTAGTGTCTCAAGTACCCAGCGTTTGGCTGCCTACAAGATACAGGTGACACTTACACACCTCGGATGGCAGAGACAACAAAGGGTGTCCCCTTTGGTCAAAAAGCCAAGCTCTCGAGACATAAGATGAGAGGGGAAACTCATTCATTCGTTTTCTTTCAGGGCCCCCTAGCACAATTTGTTCAAATGAAAGCTGGTTTGGTGGGAACCCACCATGTGCCTGCCCGTTGCAATAACAAGCTTCTAAGGACCTACTCCTGTTTTCTTTCCCTCTCATTCCACTCCTTCTGACCAATGCTACAGGAAGACAGAGAAATGAAGTCAAAGATAATCTGTGAGTGGGAAAAAAATCAAATAGGAATCTAGAGTACTCACAATACACCAAAAGTCACTTTTACCAGAAGAACTAGATCAGAAAAGATTTTTCCTGTCAATGCAAATTTTTAGAGAAAGAAAGAGACGAAAGTCATCTAACCAGTCTCACCATGCCTAGTCCTCACAGCAGAGATTCTAGCTGCTGACTTGTAAGAAATCTGACCCTCTGCAGGCCTTTGGTCAGAGGCCCGCTCTCAGCCGCAGCAGCCCTGGGGCTAGCACTCTTCCAGGTAGTGAATGAACCAAGCACTGGAACCAAATGCTGTGGGGAGAGAGAGCCTCTCTATTTCCCCTCAGTTCTCATGTGGGGTCTTTGGCTGGATCTAGGAACCCAGTTAGTACAAGTACTAATTCACAAGTGAAAAGCATAAAAGTTTTATTAATTTTACAGGTACAGGACATCTTCACAAGTGGGCGAAATCTGAAGAAATGATCAAAGCATGATGCTTTTATACTTTTTAGACAAAGAATGATAAATGCGTGAAGGAGTAACAGCAGAGATGGATATATGGCTAGGGGAATACACTCTAGGGATCTCACTAAGAGATATATGGGGGGAGGTGTAGAAGCTAGTGGAAGGTAAGTGTGATGTCAAAGAGTTTGTTTATTCGGTTTCACTAAAGCCCTAATCACCAGTCTGTATCTGGTGATCAAGGCAAATTTTTGGTACGTGAAAGGCATCCCTCCCAACAGAATCTTTGTAGGAAAATACAGGACAAATGGCCCTTTCTGCAGTTACAGCTCCTCCAGTGATTCCGGCTTCAAATTATCAATATATCAACTTGACATACTTTTACCTAAATTCCTTCAGATTTTTGGGTCAGTTTAGGAAAAACTCCCATCTTTTGGGTACTGAGGTTCCTAGTCATAAATATGAATATCCAGCTACTTATTTTAATACCTTACTATAAATTGTTATGATTTTCTATTTATACATGTTGCCCATATTTTGTAATCATTATTCTTAGGTACCTTATAATTTGCTTCTAAATTCTATTTTATTTTCCTCTTTTTTTGTAGTGCTAGGGATTGAACCCAGCCTCTGGCATATTTTAGGCAAGTGTTCTACCACTGAGCTACCACCCTTGGACCACACTTTCAATTCTTATTTCTTGCATTTCTTTTTATTGTTTCATTGCAAATACCAGGACTTTTAGAAAATTTTGAATTGAGGTAGAATAAGAATCATTTTAATTATTTCTGATAGCAAAGGAAATATTTCTAATGTTTTTTTTTTTTTTTTTTGTGGGTACCGGGGGTGTCGACCTCAGGACCTCGTACGCCAACAGGCACCCGTGCCACTGAGCGATATCACCAGCCCCTTTTTCATATGTGGGATCCGGGAGTCGAACTCGGGCCCTCGCGCTTGCAAGGCAGGCGCTTAAGCCGCTGAGCCATCTCACCGGCCCCTATTTCTAATGTTTTCCATTAAGTATAATACTTGCTCTGGGATGTTCATATATACATTTTATTGGATTAGGGAATTTTTCTTCTAATCCCAATTTGTTAAAATTTGTATCATGACCTGGTGGTGAATTGTACCAGAATTGCTTTCTTTACTAATTGTTGTTATCACATTTTTCTCTTTAATATGTTAAGATAATAAGGCCATCTGCCCTTGAATTCTCTGGATAAATTCAGCTTAGTCATTGTGTATCTATTTTTATATGTACTTGGATTCCATTAAATATATTTTTTTTTGATTGTAGGGGTTTTCATCTAGATTATAATTGAGAATAACTTATGATTTCCCATTCTCATATTGTCTTTTTCTGGTTTGGATGGTAAGATTATAATGACTTCATAGAATGACTCAAGGAGTATTCTTTGTTTTATTGTCTGTAGTTTTATTTTATATGATAATAATCTGATCATTAATATTTTGGCAGACAACACCAGGAAAAACATTTGGGCCTCATATTTTCTTTGTGGAAAAATTGTTATACATGCTCCAATTTTATTTACAGTTATTGGACATTTAAGATTATATATTTCTTATAAGGTTTGCGATTTATATGTGACTAGAAACTTTATCAGTTTAAGTTTTCACTTTACATATTCTTTTAATCTACAGGGTGTCTGTAATGGTGACTTTCTTTTGATTTCTAGAATTGTGGGTTTGTTTTTGGTCAGTGTCGGGGATTAACCCCAGGCCTTGCATATACTAAGCAAGCATTCTGCCACTGAGCTACATTCCCATCTCTTAGAGTTAGTTTTTGTCTTCTTTTTTTGAATAAACTTTACTAAAGTTTTGCCAGTTTTATTAATCTTTCTAAGAAGCAAACTTTGGTTTTGTACAGTTTATCCTAGAGTCTCTTTTTTTTTCTCTTTCATTGATTGCTGTTCTTCTCATTGTTGCCTTCTTTAAAAAAAAACTACTTTATTGAGTTATAATTGACATACAAAAAGCTATATCTCCTTTATTTTATAACATATTTTCCTTTTTTTCTTGTCAAAATTTCTTATATGGATGTTTAGAATATTATTTAGGGTGATAAGTTTCTTCTTAAATATCAGCTCATCTATGTCTAACAGGGATTTTTGTTTGTTTTTGGTTCTGAGGATTGAACCCAGGACTTTGTATATGCTAGATAATTTCTCTGCCACTAGCTACTTTCCCAGTTTATCCAACAGGTGTTACACGAAGCATTTTTTATTACTTAGTTCTGTGCATTTTAAGACTTCCATTATTACTTCTTTAACTCTTGACTTAGAGTTTTGCTTTTATATTTCCATATGTAAGGAATTTAAATTTTGTCATTTTATTATTGACATAGAATTTAATTTTTTATGTATCAATTATCTGAAAACTTAACCTTTTTACCTTTTAGTATAATCAATATTCCATGTATGTATGAGGGTAGTATTCCATGTATGTATAAGAGTAATTTGTATTCTCTAATACTTGGGTGTAGAATTTTATTTATATTCATTAGTGCTAGTTAATTGTATTTTACAAGTCATAAATGATTAATTTTTTCTGAATGGCCCATCAATACTCAAGCAAGATTGTGTTGGAGTTTCATCAGTAAAATGTCAGGATTCTGAACTTCTGTAGATCTATATATTTTTGCTCAATAAAAGATATGATCAAAAACTACAGTGAATGTTTAAATTTTTAAAAACCATTACAGCAAAAGATACATTGCCAGTAATACCTCAAAATATTCCCCATTGATTTGAACACATTTATTCCATCCATTCTTGCCACTTTTTGAAGCAGTTCTGGAAG
This sequence comes from Erethizon dorsatum, assembly GCA_028451465.1. Lineage (NCBI taxonomy): Eukaryota > Metazoa > Chordata > Mammalia > Rodentia > Erethizontidae > Erethizon > Erethizon dorsatum. Next base: position 117,345,316 of record CM051842.1, on the reverse strand, counting down.
TCCTCTCTCATGAGTGTCTTTAATTGTGCTGTCCTGGCTGCTTTGATATTCTGAATTGATTCAAAGCATTTACCTTTTCTTGTCATTTTTACTTTAAGGGAGAGCCAGAAGTCTTATGGTGCTAGGTCTTGTGAATAAGGTGGACAAGGACACACCGTAGTTTTGGTTGAATGGCAAGTGGCAGCAGTATTCACCGTATCTTTTTTTTTAATCACACCTTGTAAAGATGTTCATGAAAGAGCACTTCCAGAACTGCTTCAGAAAGTGGCAAGAATGATGGGATAAGTGTGTTCAAAACAATTGGGAGTATTTTTTAAGGGGATTAATGGTAATGTGCCTTCTACTGTAATAATTGTTTTACAAATTTAAACATTCAGCATGGTTTTTTTTATCACATCTTGTACATTTTGAAGCTAATTTCTCAATTTTATAAAAGCTAAGCCTTGTGTATTGTGCTGTTACACTAAACATTTTATTAGGTAGCAACATCTTTTCCTCTCATGATTATTTTCTTATCCTAAATCTTAGATTTCTAATAGTCACATGGATAGATAAATTTTTTCATTAGTGTTTTTGTGGTATATTTTTTCTCATTATTTTACTTGTACCCTGTCGAGGGGCTTATACTTTTGGTGTTTGAATTGTAACTGCATATATATGGCTTTTATTATTTTCTTTATAGCCAATGTGGAAAAATCTCTTTTAGCTGACAATTTTGACCTAGTTAAATTTTTGTTATAATTATATTTTTGAACTTTTTTATAATCTTACTTTTAAACTTCAATTTGTTTTGCTTTTCATATTTTCTTTTTTAAGCATGTGTTTATTGAGTATTTCTCTGTGTTAATTTTTGCCCTTATGCCATTTATATTGTTTTGATTTGATTAGAAATTTTGTCTATTTCCATCACTTAATTGGTTAACTTGAAATTTTCATGTGCTTGATTACCTTAATAAAGTTTGACATTAAAGTGTATTCTTCTAAACAATACACTTTAATTCTGATTACCTATTCTCCAACTCATTTAATATTGCTTGTTGAAATTCCACTGTCTTTTTTTTACTCTTTTAAAATTGGTTATAAATATTAATGGGTTTAATTTTGGCAGATCTGTATATGCACACAACATCCTTGGACATTTTCAACCTCTATACACCCCTTTCCCACCCTCCCCCAGTTGCATACTTTTTAGGAGTTTCAATGTATATAATATATCTTGCTCATATCCATCTCCCCATTACCTGCCCTTACATTCACTTCCCTTCCCTCTCATTCCCCTTGTGTTCTTTAATAAAAGTTTCCATAGTGCTTTCTTTTTAAAATTTTTTTATTATTAGTATATGTTTGCCATACATAATAATTACATCTTGGGGAATTGATGTATATACATATTGCATTTTCTTTTCATCTTTTTTAGATTCCACATATTAGGGAGAACATGCACTATTTGTCTTTCTGAGTTTGGCTTGTTTTGTTCAATATAATGATCTCCATATCTGTTCTCCTGCAAATAAGGAATTTCATTTTTCCTCATGACTGAATGTACTCCGTTGTGTATATATACCACATGGCTTTTATTCATTCATCTATTGATGGGCTCCTAGGCTGCTTCCATATCTTGCTGATTGCAAATTGTGCTACAATAAGAATGGGCACCTAGGTATCCCTATAGTATGCTGACTTTAAATATTTCATGTATATAACAAGGAGTGGAATACCCAGATCAAACAGTGGCCCTATTTTTAGTCTTTTGAGAACTTCCACACCAATTTCCATAGTGTCTGTACTAATTTATGTTCCCACCAGCAGTATAGAAGGGTTCCTTTCTCCTGTACCCTCACTAGCATTTATTATGTTCTTATTCTTGGTGATATCCATTCTGACTGTGGTGAGATGGATCTGTATATAGTTTTGATGTGCATTTCCCTAATGATTAAGATGTTGAACATTTTTTATATACTTATTGGACTTTTATAATTCTTCTTTTGAGAAGTGTCTGTGTGATTCAGTTGCCCATTCATTGACTGGGCTATTTGTTTTTTTGTTGTTAAGCTTTTAAGTTCTTTATTCCTTCTAGATATTTATTCTTTAGTGGAAGATAAACTGGTAAAGATGTTCTATCGTTTTTCAGGCTGACTCTTCACTCAGTTGTTTCCCTCGCAATGCAGAAAGTTCTTAATTTGATGTAGTGCCATTTGTTGATTCTTGATATTTTTTCCTGTGCTCTTGCAGTTTTATTCAAGACTGAATACACCTGTGCCTATGCCTACAGCTGTGCTTATGCCTGTGCCTGTGCCTTCAAGTGTTTCCCCTGTTTTCTTTTAGATGTTTCAAAGTTTCAGGTTTTATATCTAGGTCTTTGATCCATTTTGAATTGATTTTGTATAGTGTGAGAGATAGGAATCTAGTTTTAATCTTTACAAGTGGCTAGCTAGTTTGTTCAACACCATTTTTTTTTTGTGGGTACTGGGGTGTCGACCTCAGGACCTCACGCGCCAGCAGGCGCCCGTGCCGCTGAGCGATATCACCGGCCCCTTTTTCGTATGTGGGTTCCGGGAGTCGAACTCGGGCCCTCACGCTTGCTGGGCAGGCGCTTAAGCCGCTGAGCCATCTCACCGGCCCATCAACACCATTTTTTAAGAGGCTGTCTTTTCTTCAATGTATGTTTTGGATCCTTTATTCAGATTCAGATGACTGTGGTTGTGTTGGTTCGTTTCTGTGTCCTCTATTTTGTTTCATACACTTCTATTTTTGTGCCAGTGCCACGCTGCCTTTGTTACTGTGGCTTCATAGTATACTTTGGAATCAGGTATTGTGATATCTCTAGCCTTGCTCTTTTTGCTCAGGATTACTTTGGCTGTTCTGAGTCTTTTCTGTTTCCATAAATTTTAGGATTGTTTTGTAGTTCTGTTAATAATGTCATTGGCATTTTGATGGGGACTGCTGAATTTGTAGATCTCTTTTGGTAATATGGCCATTTTGACAGTGTTAATTCTGCCAATCCGTTAACATGGGGCATCTTCCCATCTGCTGGTGTCTTCTTCAATTTCTTTCTTCTGAGTTCTGAAATTTTCAATATAGAAGTATTTCGCCTCCTTGCTTAGACTGATCCCTACATTTTTAGTTTATTCGAAGTTACTGTAAATGGAACTGGATTCCTCATTTCTTCCTCAGCTAGTCCATTATTAGTGTATAGTAATGCTATTTAATTTTTAATATTGATTTTATATTTTGCTATATTGCTGAATTCATTTACCAGCTATGGAATTCCTTCGGTAAAGTGGTGTTTTCAAAGTACAGGAACATATCATTTGCAAACAAGAAAAATTTGACTTCTTCCCTTTCTGTTTGTATCACTTTTATTGCTTTCTCTTGCCTAATTGCTCTTGCTAAAATTTCAAATATACCAATGTACTGAATAAAAGTGGTGAGAGTGAACATCTTTGCCTTGTTCCTGAACTATTTTCAACCAGTATTTTATTTTGATCTTTTTTTAATCCCACAAAGAACTACTACTTACTACTATGTAAAAAGACAATGCTTGCTGATATTTCCACATATAGTTATCATTTTATTAGCTTAAGCTTACCATTACTTCTTACATCCTGCATATTCCTTTTATAATAAATCTTCTTCCTTAGTATACTTATCTTAAGTATATTAATATACTTACCTTAATATACTTACCTTAAAGATAGTGAGGCTGGCCGTTCCCTCAAGTGTTGTTCAGAGTGTAATTTTTATGCATCTAGAGAAATACTGGTTGTAAGCACCTAGTCAGACATAATGAAGGGCTCAGAAGCCATTTCTTCAGTGTTTTAGAAGTTCCCTTGCGTCCTCTTTGTGGTAAAATTCTTATGGTTTATTTTAAATCTGCAATACCTTTGTCTTCACTTTTTACTTTATATACATAAATTTATAAATAATTAGGTAATTTAAAGTTGACAGTCAGTTATGTTTTTCAAATATTTGACATCCTCTGCCATTCATTTTGTCTGCTATAAAGTCTGCTGTTAATTAACTCTTCTTAATGGTAACAAACATTGGATAAAATATCCATTAAATATCTTCAAACTTTAGATATGTAATGCAGTGTTTATTGGTTTTGCTTACTCATATTGTTCTTTTGTCATATGTGATGTTTGACTGTGAACTCATTTTGTCATCTTATTTTGCGCAAATTGTATACTCCAAAGATTTATGATATTATTTGCTTCTGCTGCCATTGGTAGCTCAGGAATACCAATATTCAAGACTCATGTGAGCTCGCTCTGAGGTTCTCCGCTTGGTGACTGTGCTTACCCTTGTATTTCTGCTCATGCCAATTAGCTCAAAGCTCAGATTAGCTCATAATACCAGTAGTGCTAACAGACTCTTTTCAAGAAGGTTTCTGCCCTTCTGGGGGTCCCGCTGCTCAGATCACAGCATACAGATTTTCTTTGGGAATGATTGGTCTTTGGAAACCTACTTTGATATAAAACTGACAATGGCTTAAAGGTCATCCGGGGCATAATTTTGTGCAACTGGAAAATGACTGATTTAGAGCCCCTAAATAGACACACTGAAGAGCTCACAAGGCACTCCTTTGCCAAAATCTTCTGTTTTCGGTTTGGGGATTACAAAGAAATGATGGAGCCTGTGCCACATTATAAAAATAAGCAAAAAGCATATCAATATGCATGAAAAACAATATATATGATGTACAAAAAGTGATATTTAAAATTTTAATCAGGAAACCAGACACACAGACTTAAATATTGTATGGTTTCTCTTCTATGAGAAACTCAATATACAAATAAAATGCAGAATAAAATACAAATGATAGGAAAAAAGAGAAAGAGAAAAAAAGTAATTGTAGTACAACATGGACAATGTATCTAAAAGTGTACCTTGATTTAGGATAATCGTTTTTCGTGTTTGATATGTTTTTTGGCCTGTTACTCTGGCTGTTAATCTGTTTATATGATAATTAACTTTATAAGGATTTATAAGAGAAATAAATGAATCTGATGCTGGCAAAAAAGGGGGGAGGAGGGGAAGAGGGAAAAGAATTGAGATCTGTGATGAACATGTACCAGTTCCCTACAATGAATGTAATCATTATGTGCTACAAATGTGTACTAATAAAAATTAAAAATTAAAAAAAATATTTAGGATAGAGCACTGTTATGCTTTCAAAAGTGTGATATCATTGCATGATGAAAATATATATTGAAGAAAAATCATGGTAGTCATTGTTTTATCTTCCTCTCCTTTATAGCTTATTTGAATTTCATCCATAAGCATTGCGTATTCATTTATTAAATTTGTCTTGAATGCAGACATGTCTTTCCATGTTCTTACTACCTCTCTCACACTAACTTATATGCCTTAATCACTGCAGCTTTAATTATTCTCTTCCCTTCCTTTAGATCTATTTTCCATTCTATAAGGAAAACAATGTTTAAAATATTCATAAATCATAATACATCACTGCTATGCTTATATCATAACAGATTCTCAAGGCAGTTGTGAAAAAAATATAAGAGAAAACATGGTTAGGAAGTGTGTGTGCATGGGGGTGCTTGTGCACAGGGATGCTCCTTAGTCATTTATTTTGGATATCCATCTGGGTGGCAATATGCTTGCCAAAGATGCCAGATGGTGTCAATGAGTCATGTTTAGAATGTTGATCTTGAATTTAGGAGAAAAAGATCTCAGTGAGATGTCAACATTTTTTCTCTGAGTTCTTCCTTGGAAGAGAATGTGGACTGGGACTGAAACGTGTCCAGTAGCCAAAAAAAAGCATAGCGCATCTTGCAGGGAGGCAAAGTGCCACCTTGGCCAACTCTGCTTCACAGCCAAGCTGGGTGAGGATCTTCCCAAAGCCAATGAGCTCAGGATCCCTGTAGGTGGAGCTCCAGGAGTGTTTCTCTCCCTGCGATGGCAACACGCGGGGAAGACCTGTGGCTAAGAAGATGCCAACTGCGAGTTTCCCCGGGGGCTGAGGGGCACCCGACCTGTCCCGCAGTCGAGCAGCCCCGAGTCTGCAGCACCGTGGCCCGAGTGGGCTCTGGGCACTGGCAAATGCGAAGGGGGTGTCTCTCTGAAGTGTTCACTTTCTTCTCTGCAAAGTTTCCCCTTCCGGTGACGAGCATGCGATTGGCAATGAGTCAGCGCTGTCTAATTACTTCTGCCTTTGGTGACTCTGAATCCTGAGAGATGAGGACTCAGAGACCCGCCTCCCACCCCCAGGTCAGCGAAAGTCACTCACTGGCATCATTCAAAAGACCATGAGCCCATTTTAATAGGGCTCTCTCATCTGTAGGTGAGTGTGGAAACACTGTGACAGGAAGGAAAATAATTGCATTTTCTCCCAAAGCCACCAGAAATAATTTCTCCGTTAGTGGTGAAAACAGGGCTCCTTGTATCTCTGGACGTTTTACATCACAGGCTGTAATGAGTGAGAAAATGTCTTTCTTTTAATAGCTAATCCTCTGATGTTTCATGTCTGGGAAGGTAAGTTGATGTGGCAAATTATCGTTGTCCAAGGGAGAGATTGAGCCGTGAGCAGCATCCTTGCTTTGTCCGCAGCATCTCTTAGCTCTTGGTAGCATAGCAAGAAAATTGGCCCTTATTTGCAACAAGACTTTTGTGTGAAAGCGGGGCCATCACCAGGCCCTGGCCAGCCAGGGCCAGGCGGGAGCAGTTGGAAGACATCCTGCCCTTCCTAGTGGCACCAGACTCCTCGACTGGATTCCCTGTGAGAGTTCCAGGAAGGGGCAGGTTACCCCCCCAACATACACACACACAGCACACTTAGCTTCCCCTCCCCTTGTCCTTCTCCCCACAGCCCCAGCCATTGCCAGCAGGGCCATAGAGCTGGGAGGAGCCTTGTCCTAAGTGAGTGTGATCTGGAGGCTTTCTGCAAGAGCAGCGCTCTCCAGGGACAGAGCCTGAGCCTGAGTGGGCAGCGGGAGAGGTCAGGGGAACCGGGGACCCAACTACAAAGGAACAATCCTTGGCCGGCCTCCCCAGGGCCAGAATGTCCCCTGGGCTGGCGCTGAGCACTTGCATCCCCTGTCTTGGCCCCTACTTCCAACTCCTTCTCCCTTAGGGCCCGCTGTAAGTTTTTTCAAGGGTGTGAAAGGCAGTATCAGTTTGTCTGTAAGCAGAAATCCCTGCCTCATCCTTCTTTCCTATCTGCTGGAAGCTACCCTCAACCTTCTCTTTGAGAAGGTGTCTGTACGCATGTGGAGGTGTCCACGTGCAGAATGAAACTCCTCTCCTTCAGAAACAATTTTTATCTTGGGAAGTCTTGTTTCCCACCAAGCGTTTCTGAACATCCTGTACTCCAAGAATTTAATCTTAGCATCTCTGTTTTTACCATATTTCTGTTAGCTTTTAAGAGAATATTCTATATTTTTTCAGTCATGGTTTCTTAGGGAGTTGGCTGTAATTTAGGGTCCTCAATAGTTAGTTAAAATCATGTTTTCCACAGCCACCAATAATTTGTTTTCCTACAAAATTGTGAATGGAAATCAGTTTTCTGTACTATTTTATTTTTAGCCTTAAAATAGCCTACCAAGCTTGTTAAAATTTTTCTCTAAAGTAGTTTCTCTGTCATCTCCCAAATTTACTAATTTATTTTAGTGCATATTAAATCTCGTAATATAGAAAGCTTTGCAAGTCACAGCATTATTTACTGGTGAGGAATATCCAGTGTCCGCTAGAAAAGAATTAGTATGTAGAATATTTTTCAAATTCTATAAACAGAAACAAGAGGAAAATCATGGTTCCCAGAATAAAGCAATAGGAAGAATTACAGAGATAATGGTGAAAGGTCTCAAGCTTTTACTTAGGTAGGATGAATAATTCTCAAGATGTACAACTTGAAGATTGCACTTAGCAATATTTTATTGCATCCAGAAAATTTCTGAAGAGAGATTTTAGGTATTGTTTTTACACACACACACACAAACACACATATATGCATGCACAATAAAGAAGAGTAATAGTGGAAGGTGAATATGTAGATTTTCTGAATATAGTGATATACTGATATCACACACCTGTAATCCCAGCCATCTGAGAGGCTCAGTCAGGAGGATAACAAGTTTGAGTCCAGTCTGGGGAACTTAATCAATTAGCAAGACGTCTCAAAATGAAAAATTTCAAAAAATGTCTTGGAATGTAGCTGAGTGCAAAGGCCCTGTGTTCAGTTCACAGTATCACACACACACACACACACACACACACTCAGTAATATTGCCTTCCTGATTAGTGATGAGGTGCCACATAGAGGTAGTTTATATATTTATCTGAGAATTACAAGGAAATATAATTATTTATTCATATGATTAAATTTATTACAAAGTTGAAGGGAGAATGGCAGAGAAAGAGCAACTTGGATTTCATCATGTGTATGTTTTATGTAAAAATGATATTTTGAAGAAACCTTAATTTATCAGTTTTTTATCTTAATTTGTCAATGTGAATATTGGCCAAAAGCAGGATATTTAGTTGTTTAGTAGGGGTTTTTATTTGGAAAAAGGACGATACGATAAATTGAAGAAGTCGTATATGCTTGTGTGTGTGTGGATCTAAAAAGTGAGTATGCACACACAGAGAATACATTTTACACCTTCAATGAATAAATTAATAAGTAAAATAATGTGTGTTTTTACAAGTTAACAAAAAAGAGAAAAACAATTGGTTTGTTGTAAAATCATACTGATTATGGAAATTTACAGCAGTAAAAGAGGTTTCTTCCTTCCTTCTTTGGATCTCTCAGGTTGCCCTAGGGTTGATGGTTTTTAATGGGCCCTGAAAAAGTCTGCTGCAGCTGAAATTTCCTCAAAGTGCTGCAACTCTGGACCAGAGTCACCAGGGCCAGGTCCCTCATCTTGACCGAAGAGATTCAAAGGCTCAGCAGAGGACATGAAAGAATAATCAGTTTTTGTTCTTCTTGCTATAACAGGCTTTGTCTGAAAAAAAAAAACTACTTTTATGAACGTCAATCAACTGAATGAGAAAATATACGTATTATCTGAGTTCAGAAATTAGTATTTCCAAATTGAGATGAAATAGTTCCCTCAGGAAATGTGCTTTTCTGGTCATTTACAGATTTAAACTCTGGAATTTGTGGGGTTTTTATTCTTTCCTTCACACATTCATTCATTTCACTCACTCATTCATAGAAGCATCTATCCAGTGCCTGCTGTTTTCTCAGCCTGCCTCCAATTATTTCTTTGAAAGATGACACATTTGGAAGGCTGAAAAAGAGGCTGGTGAGTTGCTGGATATTTTTAAGTGCAGTCTGAATACGTAAAATCTGAAGGTTGTCAGAAAGGGCTTGGAAACCAGCTCCTGGCTCCTGCCACTCCCTCTGCTGAGAATTTGCAGGGTGCTTCCTACAAACTAAGGGCCAGGGCAAATGCCACCTGTGGGGCTTTGTATTTCCTCCTGCACATTCACAGAGCCTGCCTGGGTCAAGGCTCATGCTGCCCCTGTTGCTTATCCACATGCAGCCTCTTCTTGCCCTTTGGTTTCAGCTCTTTTGTCACGCAGGCCCTTGGCAGTTAACATCCCAGCTTCCCAGGTGACTGAGTGGGAGAGATTTGATTTTTCTGATGAAAGTCGGCATAAAATGGAGATTTTGGAGACCAATGAAAGAGACATTTCCACAGCAGGCATTTGGGCTGTTTTCATGTCCTTTCTTTTGGATAGCGGAGAAACCAACTTCTTGGTTAAAAGAAAATCCCTAATTCCCTGAGAGGCTGTGCAGTGTAAAGCATTCATGTTACATCTGTGCATCTTCCCCGTCCATTAAATAAGATCTATCTGGGTCTCCACAATGGGTCAGTTTAGCCAGTTTCCTTAGAGAAGGTACAAAATTAGTGAATATTTCATTTGCATTACATAATGTTCAATAGTATATCTGAGAGAAATATTCATTTACAGATTAATGGTGAGGTGTTACATATATTTTATATTTTTTTTGAGAATTACAAAGAAAAAAATTACTTGTCCATATGATTAAATTTATTATGAAGTTGAAGGGATAGTAGCAGAGAAAGAACAACTTGTATTTAATTATATGTGCCTTTTATGTTAAAATAATATTTTGAAGAAGCCTTGATTTTTCAGTTTTCTAATAATTTGTTAATGTGCATATTGGTATTCCAGGACACTTAGTTGTTTATTAGGAATTTTTTATCTGGAAAAAAATGATAAAATCAATGAAACAAATTGTGCATGTGTGTGTGTGAATTTGAAAAGTGAGTATGCACATGTGAATATGGGTACTTTCAATTAGCAAAAACATTGCAAATACTTTAAAATTTGTATGCCAATTTTAAGAGATAGATTGGAGTCATTGTACTATGTCTCTTTTCATATGGATATTTAATTTAATATTGTTCTCACACTTACTTCTTGGTGCATCTACTACTCAGATCTGCCTTATTCTACTAAAAATCTTCCTGACTACTCCTCTCACCATTCTCTGAAGCCTTGTTGCTCTAATGGGATCTAAGGACCAGGGATATTGACTTTTCCAGTGATCTTATCACAAATGTAGAATCTCAGGTGCAGCTCCTCACCTACTGGATTGATCTTCATTTTTGCAAAATCCTCGGATGATCTGTATGTACCTTTGTATTTGAGAAGTGTTCCTCTCCAGAGCTGTTTTTAAAAAATCAGACACATCATCAAAACCTCCCATACCTTTTCTTCTTTTGCGTTCCTTACCTCACATAATGACACTCCAATCTTTCCAGTCAGCCAAGCTGAAAGTGTCAGTCATATTTGTCAGTGTCATCTCTCATGTTCCTTACATCTCATCCATCAGCAAAGCCCAGCAATTATACATCCACAGCATCTCTTATCTTTGGCATCTTCTTTCTCTTCCCACTTCTAAGCACTCTGCTCACAGTCTAGTAAGATTTCATTAGATTATTAGAGTAGCCATGTAAGCTTTTTTGTTTAGTATTTACTCAAATGAGTTGAAATGTATTCTCACACAAAAATCTGCACACAAATGTTTATAGAATCTTCATTCATAATTACTAAAACTGGGAAGCAAAATGTCTTTCAATATCAAGAGGTGAGTCAATAGGTGAATGAATACATACACTGTAGTATATCCATACAGTGGAATATTGAAAATTGAAAAGAAATGAACTATCAGATCACCAAAGAATATGGAAGAATGAACCTTAAATAATATTGCTAAGTGAGAGTGGTTCACCTGAAATGGCTATACTGTGTATAACTCCAATTATGTAACTCTTGGAAAGGAAAAATGATAGAAAAAGTAAAAAGATCACTGGTGGCTGGGATTTGCAGGGGAAGTGGAAGGAATAAGTAGATGGCATATAGAAGATTCTACTATAATGAAACTATTCTTTATTGTACTGTAATAGTGGATAGATATCATTATATATTTGTCAAGATCCATAGAATGTACAAGACTAAGAGCAAACACTAATATAAACTATGGGCTTCAATTAATAATATTCGTTCATCTATTGTAATAAATGCATCATATTAATACAAGATGTTAGTAGCAGGAGAAAGTGGTTGAGGAATGTGACAAAATATATGAGAACTCTATATTTTCTGCTCAATTTTTCTGCAAACACAAAACTTTTTAAGTAGTCTATTAATTAAAAACCAACACTATTTGAAAACTATACTCACAGAACTGGCTGCAGTTTTTTTTAGTGTGGAAAATCAACAAAGCAGTTGTTACTAATGACCCATGACAATTATAAAATCCTCAACAAAGCAGCTATAGAATATTCAGTTTAAAGCAAAAGCAAAAAATGTAGTTTTCTGGAGAATGCCCTATTCTCTCCCTCTACTGTCTCCCTCTCTTGCCCCTCCCCCACGATATTTTATATGTATCCTTCCAGTGAAGCTATACATAAACATATGGTTGTGCTACATAAGGCTGCTGTTATTCCCAAACCATTTAATTGTTCAAGGACCTCTACTAAAAATAATGGTTTAGGTTTGGGGACTGGAATCCCTTATCACTGACAATAATTAACAAGGCCGATGTCTATTGAAACAACTTCCAGAGTCCTGAAATAAAGATAAATCATTTGTATACAGAAGGATGTTTATTCTTTTTTTTTATTACAGGGTTCATGAGTCTAAATAATCCAAAGTAGTATCCAATTAATAAGACAATTAAAAAAAAAGATTACCAAAATACATGCCATATTACTGTGTTCAAAATCTGTATATGAGTCAGAAAACTATGTTTACTGACTCCTGACTTTCTCAGAGGTTCTATAAATAGAGGTTTGGTACAACCATCAGTATCCAGGCTGCCATACTGCATTCATATGCTTTAACTCATACAATTCTTTTCATGCATCAAATGTCAAATAATTATCAATCAGAGATACAAATTATCTTGTACTTTTCTTGGTGGATAACCCCATAAGATGATAGGAATATAAAATTTGTCATCAGCATATTACTATTCTGAGACATTACTTGCTCATCTCCTACAACATTTGCCTGAGAATTCAAGATATACATTTTTCAAGAAGAAGATTGGCATAAATTATTGATGGGTTATTAAAAGGTCTGTAAGTTGAGAGGAGTAATGAATCTGGCCTTTTAAAATAATTTAATAGTCTGTATTCTGAGTTCAAAATATGAGACTCTAGTGGTACAATTATAAGGATAAACAAAGTGCAAGTATTTGAGACTACTATTCAGAGTGATACCTAAATGGTTTGGAGTTAAGAATCTTTATTAGGTGCTTTATTTAATTGGAGCTATAAAACCCTGTATACATCATGAAACACTATTACTGATACAGTGTAAATTAAGAGGCCTGAATAATCTAAAATCAAGGGAAAAATCTATGACCATACACCAGAGCAAACTGGACGGCGATGTAGAGATTCTCTCCTCATTTTGAGCCAGCAGAGCTAAAATTACATGAGCAAAAAACCAGCTGTATTTAGTCATCCTTAAGGTGGTTAGAACAGTACCCAGGACCCTGCCTAGTAACCACTGCTCCTCTTAGTTCCCTCCACTATAGATAATAGGATTTATCATGGACACCATCATATCCTTTAAGAACTGGATGTTAACTACGCAAGTACTCCATTAAAAATTGCACAGTTGGGGCCGGTGAGATGGCTCAGCGGCGTACGTGCCTGCCTGGCAAGCGGGAGGGCCCGAGTTTGAGTCCCGGAACCCAAATACGAAAAAAGGGCCGGTGATATCGCTGAGCGGCACAGGTGCCTGCTGGCACGCGAGGTTCTGAGGTCGACCCACGGTACCCACACAAAAAAAAATTGCACAGTTGAATTGAAATGTGTTATGTATGTGTATCAATCCCCTACACTGGCATTAAGTATGGCAAACATGTACTGATAAAAGTGGAAAAATAAAAAAATTACAAAAAATTAAAAAAAAATAAAATTCAATTACAATCTGAACAAAAAATCTTAACAGACATGTAGAGAATTACCCATACTTCCCTTCAGCTGTGCAATTCTTAGGTTCACCACAGCAATGAAAATTGTGTGGCCCAGGAAATTGAGCTGGAGAAGAGAAACTCAGAAATGTGTGGGATGAACCTAAAAGTAAGAGGATGTCAGATAGGAACCTGTTCACCACATTGGACCTATAGAAGAAAAGCTAAAATATGGTGCTTGATATTGTTATTGTAATAACTATCTCTAATTGTAACAAGCAGTCATTTGAGAAATAAAGAGCTTAGTTAGGTCTGGGGATGTAGTTCAGTGGTAGAGTGCTTGCCTAGCATGCACTGGACCTGGGTTCCATTCCCACCACTGAAAAAATAAAAAAGCTTAGTTAATATGAGCACTGGCTAGAGAATGAGTTACAAATCATAGCATAACAATGGAGGTCAAGAGTTAAAAGTCTGCACTAACAAAAAATATAAATAGAGTGACTTTTAACACATAACAAAACAGTGTGGTAACCTTAAGCAGAGACAGAATGTTTACTGTCTTTAGGGAATGCATGGAGAAATCACAAAAGTCTAGAAAGAACAGGTAGACAAGAAAAGACCCAATGGTAATGTGGACTTTATAACTGTTATCTATAAGAAAGACAAGGCACAGAAAACACACATAAGAAGTGACAAACAGGAGATTTTACTGCTTGGGTTTATCAGAAATTCCTCCGAGTACGAAATAACCAAATTTGTTTTACTCTCTTACAAGATCAGAATGCTCTGTCAGATAGAAAATAATCTTAGCATTCTCTCTAATAATAATGAGATGAGAATGTGGGCACTTAAATCAGCCAGGTGAAGTTTTAATTCCTACTTTCTTGACCTCTTAAGTGTGTCTCTGATTAAGTTAAACAATCTCACTAAGCTGTAGTTCTCTCATGCACATAAGGTTGACAGGTTGTGATATGAATTAAATGAGACAATATATGCAATGTTCTTTGACTATTGACTGGTACATAATAGACTCTCAAATGGTTGTTATGCAAAAGATCATATCAGCTTCTTTTTATTAGCACAGTCAATACAACAACAAAAAAGCCAGAAGAATTCGCTGAGCAAGTCATCTAGTAAAAATGATACAAACTGTCTTGTCTTCAAAGACTTTCCAGAATCTTTTAGAGGATGGAGAGCAGAAATCACCAACATGAACAGTTTTCCCAAGAACACAGGCTTCAGCACAGTGATTCTTACAATGCCTTTTTTCTGTGCTGCTGGGTGGAGTTAACTACCTTGGGTTATTCAATTGTGTTAGGGAGAAGCAAAAGTACACCTGCAATGGAGGACATAGACACATGCATCCAGAAACTAGGTGACCATAAGTAAATACTTGATGGTAGAACTAAAAAGGAATAGCTATTCCTAGCAGTTAACTTCTCTACAGTACTCTGTTTATTCCATACCATTGGTTATTGACATCACTAGCTGCTTTTCACAAATATTTTGATCAGTGTTTGCCGCTATCTATAGTGCCTCTTTGAGAGAATATAGCAGCTCATCTCCCTTGCTTCTATTCATTTGCATTCATATTGCATTAATTAAATACCTATTTTTGTAAAGCACTTGGCTTGGCGTTGTGGCAAGTTATAGGAAGAACAAGAAAGACACTATTCTTGCCTTTGAGGACTTCAGAAATAACCAGGGAAAGGAAGACATGAATGCAAAGCTCATTAGGGCAGAGTAGAGATCAGGGATGTTCTAATAATGCTATCAAAGCACTCTATGAGTGGTGGAAAGCACAGAGAAGGGGTTTAGAAGTCCTTGCACGGAGTTAATGTTTTTGCCTGTGATGATTTGAGAGACACACTTCAGAGATGAACAAAATGCAGCAGCAGCAAATTATGGAACATGCTTGGAAAAAAGGAAATAATGTGATAAGGTTGAAAGGCCAAATGAGAAAAGTCTCTGAGAGCATGTCAGAAGCTGTTTTTAGAAACACCTCAGATAGTCTTGAATGTCACGCTAAAGGATTTAAACATATTTTTGTAGGCAACAGGAAGCCAATGAAGATTTCTGAGAAAAAAATGACATCGTCAGAGGTATGACTTAGGAAAGCTAGCAAGGTAACAACAAGTAGAATGCATCGGGAACCAGAGAGTCTGAAGAAAATAACCACAAAAACATAAGAACATGTTTAATTTTGTAAACCAAGCTCTTTTCCAAAGTACATTTTGCATTGTTATCAACAGTGAATGAGAGTGCTTGGTGTACATTATGTCAGCATTGGATATTATCAGTGTTAAGAATTTTAGTCATTCTAATAGCTGTATAGTAGTATCTCATTCTAATTTGCAATCCCTTGATGACTTCTGAAGCTGAACCTCTTTTCATATGCTCATTTACTATCTGTATATATTCTTGTTTTAATTATTATTTTATTTATTTTGTTTTAAATTCACATGTATATATTTATGGAGTACAATGTGTCTGTGTTATGTGCTTATATTATGCAATGATTAAATTACACTAATTAAATCTATTACTTCACATTCATATCAATTTTGGTGGCCAAGATATTAAAATCTACTCTTAAAATTTTTGAAATACATAATACATTATTATTTATTATACTCACCACTCTGTGAAATAGATCACTAAACCTTATTCCTCTTGTTTAACTAAAATTTTATACCTTCCTTTTCCCAGCCAACCCTGCTGCCTGCCTCTGGTAACCACCACCGTTATACTCTCTACCTCTGTGAGTTTAACTTTTTAAAGATTACACACTTACACGAGATCATGTCATATTTTTCTTTCTGTGCCTGGTGCATTTCACATAGCATAGTGTCCTCCAGGTTCATCCATGTTGTCCCACATTACAGGAGTTCCATCTTCTTAAAGGCTGAATAATATTTCACTGTGTATGTACAGATAGTCTCTTGCCTACAATGGTTCAGTTTCTGATTTTCAGCTTTACTGTAGTTCAGAAGCAATATGTTTTTAGTAGAAACTGTACTTTGAGTTTTGAAGTTTGGTCATTTCCAAGGCTAGCAACATGTATTACAGTACTCTCTAGTGCTGGGCAGCAGCAGCAGCAAACCAGAAATCCCAGTTAGCCACAAGACCAAGATAGGAAAAAATCAATACTTCACAGTGTGGTGTATGGCTAAGCCATGATGTTCAGTAGGTTAAGTGGATTAAATGCATTTTTGACTTGCAATATTTTCAATTTACAATAGGTTTGTCAGGACATAATCTCATCATGAGTTGAAGAGCATCTGTCTACCACACTTTTTGTATCCATTTATCCACTGATGGACCCTTGTATTGCTTCCATATTTTAGCTATTGTGAATGATGCTGAAACAAATATGGGAGTGCAGATGCCTCTTTGACATACTGTTATCTTCTTTTGATATATACTCAGTAGTTTGATTCTAGGTTCATACAGTAGTCTTATTTTAATTGTTTGAGGAAACTTTGTGCTGTTTTCCACAATGGCTGTAGTAATTTACATTCTCTAAAGTACACAAGGATTTTTCTTCTTCACATGTTCTGACATTTATTTTATTATTTTTTTGATAATAGCCATTCTAACAAGTGTGAGGTAATAAATCAATGTGTTTATAATTTTCATTTCCCTAGTGATTAGTGATAATGAGCATTTTTCCATTTCTCTATTGGCCATTTGTGTGTCTTTTTAATTGGTACATGTTTGTAGTACATTATGATTACATTCATCATGAGGAGCTGGTACATGTACATGGCATTTATCAATTTCTTTTTTAACCCTTTCTCCACCCTCCTTCATCCTCCCTATTATTTTTATCACTTCAGCTTGTAATATAACTTGAAATGAAGAATTTGATGCCTCCTGCTTTGCTCTTTTTGCCCATGATTGCTTTCCCATATGAAAGCATATGCGCATCCTTCTTCTAATTCCATATGAATTTTAGGATTGTTTTCTAATTCCATATGAATTTTAGGATTGTTTTCTCTTTGCTTCTTGTGTTTTTGTTTCCTGTAATGCACATATTAACTTGTCAAAAATAAACATTATTTTTAAAATTCAAAAAAAAAAGAACTAGAGAAAACAATCTTAAAATTCAGATGGAGCCAGAAGAGACCCAAAATAGTAAAAGCAATCTTGGATAAAAAGAGCAAAGAGGGACACATCAAATTCTGCATTTCAAATTATATTACCAAGCTAAGTGATTAAAAACAACATGGTACTGGCACAAAAACAGACATGTGGATCAGTAGAACAGAACACAGGATGTAGAAACAACTTCAGGCACATTCAGCTACCTCACCTTTGACAAAGGGGCCAAAAACACACACTACAGGAAAGATAGCCTTTTAAACAAATGGTCTGGGTAAACTGGCTTTCCACATGCAGAAGACTGAATCCAGACCCATATGGCTCACCACTTAAGAAACTAAAATAAAAAAGAATCAAAGAGCTAAATATTACAATAGGAACACCTAATCTGTGGAAAGAAAAAAATAGGTAAAACTATTTTGAGTTCAGACAGATGCAAGGATTTTTTGAACAGAACCCCATTTGCACAAGAAATAACACCAAGAATTAACAAATGAGATCATATCAAATGTAAAAGGTTCTGCACAGCAAAAGAAAGAACAAAGTGAAGAGACAACCTAGATAATGGGGAAAAATTTTTGCCAGCTACTCCTTAGACAGAGGCCTAATATCTAGAATATATAAAGAACTCAAAAAATTTCCCAAAGAAAAGACCTTATCAAATAAATGGGCTACTGAAACCATGAATAGATGCATATCAGAAGAAGAAGTACAAATGGCCAATAAATACGTGAAAAAATGTTCAACATCAATGGCCATTAGAGAAATGCAAATTAAAACAACACTGAAATTCCATCTTACTCCAGAAAGAATGGCTATCATCAAGAAATCAAATAATAGTAAATACTGGGAAGGCTATTGGTGGGATTGTAAACTACTATAACCACTATAGAAACCAATATGGAGTTTCCTCAAAAAATTAAAAATAGAAATTACATTGTACCCAGCTATTCCCCTTCTCAGTATCTTCCTAAAAAAGTTAAAAAGATCATACCACAGTGATCTATGTATACCCATGTTTATAGCAGCACAATTCATAATATCTAAATCTTGGGAGCTGTCAGTATGTCCATCAGCAGATAAATGGATTAAAAAAACCCAGTATTTATACACAAGGACTACTACTCTACTATAAAGTAGACTAGATTTAAGTTATTTGTAGAGATGTGATGTACATTAAGAATATAATGTTAAGTGAAATAAAACAGACATGCAATGTTAAAAATAACGTTTTTCTCATGTAGTACAAATAAATTAAATAGCAAATACAAGATAGTAGAAAACAGGGAGATAGATCATTTACAAAAGGGAAAGGGATAAAGAGATGGAGGGAAAGGGAAGAGAGAAGAGGGGAAGAGGGTATAAATGGAATTAAGATGTGTTCTGTATATGTACTAATGCCCCACAATGAATGTAATCATTAACTGCAAACATGTACAAATAAAAGTAACAATTAGAAATGTCTACTTAGGTTCTTTTTAAAATTTCATTAAGTGTATTGGTACAATTTTGGTATACATAATCATCACATTCATCATAGGGAATTTGTACCTGTACATGATATGTATTGATTTTTCTTTTTTTTCCCATTCCCCTCCCCTCCCTTCAACCCCTATTTCCTCCTTATTCATAAAGTTTTGTTTCCATTTTATACTTTTTTCTCATTTTTTCTTTTTCCTTCCTTCCTTCCTTTTGCCCTCCCCCTCCCTAGTTCCCTTTGAACAATTTTATCCTATTTCACAATATATATCATATATTTTGGTTCTTATTTATACTTTCAGTTCCTCACACCAGAGAGATAATGCAATACTTACACGTGTGTCCAATTTATTTCACTTATGATTATGAGCTTGAAGTCCATCCATTTAGCCATAAATGTCTTGATTTTATCTTTCTTTATGACTGAATAATACTCCATTACATTAAAAAAACCATGTCTTTTAATCCATTCATCGGTTGATGGGCTTTTGCTTTGTTTCCAAGATTTAGCTATTACAAACAGTGCTACTATAAACAGGGGTGTATGTACATCGCTGTGGTGTGATACTTCTAATTTTTTCAGGAAGATACCAAGAAGGGGAATTGCTGGGTCAAATGTGATGTCTAATCCTAGTTTTTTGAGGAATCTCCACGTTGATTTCCACAGTGGTTGCACCAGTCGACACTCCAACAACAGTGGAGGATGGATGCTTTTTTCCACACAGTCCTGCCAGCATTTGTTATTGGTTGATTTCTTGATAGTAGCCATTCTTTCCGGGGTGAGATGGAATCTCAGTGTTGTTTTAATTTGCATTTCTGAAATGACCAATGATGCTGAACATTTTTTTCATATATTTATTTGCTTATTCATCTGAGAAGTGTGTATTCATCTCAGATGCCCATTTTTGGATTGGGTCTTTGAATTTGGGGGGGTCTGTTTTTTTTTCCAGTTCTTTATATGTCCTACAGGTTAGTCCTTTGGCTGAGAAACAGCTGGCTGATTTTTTTTTCACTCTGCAGGTTGTCTTTTCCCTTTGTTTGTGATTTCTTTTGCCATGCAAAAGCTTTTTAATAAGACAGAATATCAGTTGTTGATTCTTTGTGATAGTTCCTGTGTGATTGGGGTTTTGTCCGTAAAGTCTTTGCCCACACCAATATCTTCGAGAGTTCAACCAATTCTATTGTCTAGCAGATTTAGTATTTCTGTTTTTTTTTTTTTTTTTTTTTAATGTGGGTACCAAGAGTCGACCTCAGGACCGCGCGCTTGCCAGCAAGCACTTGTGCTGCTGAGCGTTATCACTGCCCCTTTTTTTCCGTTTATGTGGGTTCCAGGAGTTGAACTCAGTAGTTGCTGGACAGGTGCTTATGCAGCTGAGCTATCTCACTGTCCCAGTATTTCTGTTTTAATATTTAGATCTTTGATCCATTTTGACTTTAGTGCATGTTTATACACATGGGTCTAGTTTAATCTTCGGCATGCAGAAAGCCAGTTTTTCCAGCATCATTTATTGAAGAGGCTATCTTTCTTCCAGTGAACATGCTTGGCTTCTTTGTCAGAGATAAGGTGGCTGAGTGTGTGTAGTTGTGTCTGCATCTTCTAAACTGTTCTACTGGTCCTCAGGTCTGTTTTTTTGCCAGTACCCTGATGTTTTTATCACAGTAGCTTTGTAGTATAATCTCAAGTCAGGGATTGTGATGCCCCCTGCCTTGTCTTTGTTGCCAGAATTACCTTTGCTATTCAAGGTGTCTTCTGGTTCCAAATGAATTTTAGGATTGTTTTCTCTAATTCTGTGAGGTATGCTAATGGTATTGAGATTGCATAAAAGCTGTATAGCAATTTTGGAAATATGGTCATTTTCACTATATTGATTCTTCCTACCCAAGAGCAAGGGATATCTTTCTACTTTCTGAAATCCTCTATAATTTCCTTTTTCAGAGTACTGTAGTTTTCAATGCAGAGATCTTTTACTTCCTTTATTAGATTGATTCCTAAGCATGTCTTTTTTTTTGGATGCTATTGTGAAAGGTGTTGTTTCCCTAATTTCTCTCCTAGTGAGTTTTTTTACTTGTGTACAGGAATGCTATTGATGTTTCAGTATTGACTTTGTATCCAGCTACATTGTTGAATTTGGTTATTAAATCTGAAAGTCTTTTGGTGTGTTTGGCGTCTTCTATGCAGAGTACCATGTCATCTACAAATAATGATTACTTAACTTCCTCCTTTCTTATCCTTATTCTTTTTATTTCTGTCTCATGTCTAATTGCTTTGCCTAATGTTTCCAGAACTACACTAAGTAGGAATGGTGATAGTGGACACCCTTATATTTATCCTGGTTTTAGAGTGAAAGCTTTCACTTTGTGAATGTTTAGTATGTTGTTGGCTGATGATTTGTCATAGATGGCTTTTATCAGATTGAGACAAAGACCATCTATTCAAGTTTTCTGTAGGGTTTTTATCACGAATAGGTGTTGGACTTTGGCGTATGCTTTTTCTGCATCTATTGAGATTATCATGTGATTTTTGTCCTTGGCTTTGTTGATATGGTGTAGTACCTTTATTGATTTGCATATGTTGAACTATCCCTGCATCCCTGGGATGAATCCTACTTAGTAATGGTATATAATCTCCTTGTTGATTTGCTGCATTCTGTTTGCCAGTATCTTTTTGAGGACATTTGCATCTATGTTCTTTAGGGAGTTTGGCCTGTAATTCTCTTTTTTTGTTGGGTCTTTATCTGGTTTTGTTATCAGTGTAATATTTGCTTCCAGGAATGAGTTTGGGAGTATTGCTTCCTGTTATGTTTTGTGTCTGGATGTCCTCCCAAAGGCTCATGTTGTCATGGGGGGGTGGACTCTTCAGAGGTATCTGAATCTAGAGTTTGTGATTGGTTCATTATCTAGTGCTAGGATTTGGGGTGTGAATGCTACAGCCACCCTAGGGCGGGTTTCCTTCATACAATATAATGGAGGAAAAGAGGCTTCCTCCTTCCCTTTTGCTTTTGTTATTTTTGGTGTCTTCTGCCTGCCATGATCATTTGACCCTCAACCACACCACCATGCCTTGGAGCCAAGTATGGACTGAAACCTCCACAAACTGTGAGGTAAATAAACCTTCCCTCCCTTAATTTTGGGATCCGGTATTTTGTCTCAGCAATGAGAGAAAAGTAACCAAGACACTTCCCTTTCAATTTCATTAAAGAGTTTGAGGAGTAATGGCATTAGATCTCTAAATTTTTTGTAGAATTCAACAGTGATTCCATCATGGCCTGGGCTTTTCTTTGTTGGTAGGTTTTCAATTAAATCTTCAATTTCATTGACTGATATTGGTTTATTTAGGATTTTTATATCTTCATGATTGCGCTTTGGTAATTCAAATGTATCTAAGAATCTGTCCATTTCATCCACATTTTTTATCTTATTAGAATACAGGTTCTTTTTTTTTTTAATGTAGGTACTGTGAGTCGAACTCAGTACCTCACACTTGCCAGGCAGGCGCTTATGCTGCTGAGCTATATCACTGGCCCAGAATATAGGTTCTTGAAATAAGTATAGATGATCATCTGGATATCCACAGGATCCACTGTGATTTCACCCTTTTCATTCCTAATGGCAAGGATTTGAGCCTTTTCTTTCCTTTTTTTGATAAAGTTGTCTAGAGTTCGTAGATTTTATTTAATCTTTCAAAGAACCTAGTGATCAATTCGTTGATTCTTTGTATTGTTTTCCTAGTCTCCATTGTATTAATTTCTGCTCTGATCTTTATAATTTTTTTCCTCATATGAGCTTTGGTCTTGACTTGTTCTTCTTTGTCTAGAAGCTTGAGGTTCAACTTTAAGTTGTTTATTTGGCTTGCTCTGTTTTCCTGATGTGCATATTCAATGCTATAAATTTCCCTCCTAAGACTCTTTGCATTGTGTCCCTAAGTTCCAGTATGCTATATTGGCATTATCATTTAATTGTTGAAACAGTCTAATTTCTTCTTTAATTTCATCTGTGACCTATTTGTTATTCAGGAGGGTGCTATTTAATTTCCATGTTTTTATGAAATTCTTACGGTTTCTTTTGCTGTTGATTTCCAATTTCATTACACTATAGTCTGATAATATGTATGGGATAATTTCAATTCCTTTGCATTTACTTAAGCATGTTCTATAAACTAGTATGGGGACTGTTTTGGAGAACATTCTATGCACAGATGAGAAGAATGTGTATTTTTCTATTGTGTTGTGGAACACCCTGTAGACATCTACTAAGTTCATTTGTTTAAACATTTGTTTCAATTCTAGTATTTCATTGTTGACTTTTTGTCTAGTTGATCTGTGTATTTGTGAGAGGGGGTATTGAGGTCCCCCTTTACAATTGTATTAGTGCTTATTTGATTTTTTCCACCCATTAATATTTGTTTTATATCATTTGGTGCATTGTTATTTGTTACATATATATTGATTTTTATCTCTTCCTCTTGGATTGTTCCCTTTATAAGGATGTAGTGAACTTCCTTATCTCTCTTACTCAGTCTTGGCTTGAAATCCACTTTTTGTGGAAGTAGAATAGCTACCCCTGCTTTTTTCTTGGTTCCTGTTACATGGAGTGTTGTTTTCCAACCTTTGACTTTCAGTCTATGAATTTCTTTTTAAGTCAAATGTGTTTCTTGTATGCAGCATATTGTTGGATCTTGCTTTTTTTCTTTTTTTTTTTTTTTGTGGGTACCGGGGGTTGACGTCAGGACCTCGCGTGCCAGCAGGCGCCCGTGCCGCTGAGCGATATCACTGGCCCTTTTTTTGTATGTGGGTTCTGGGAGTTGAACTCAGGCCCTCATGCTTGCCAGGCAGGCGCGTAGGGCGCTGAGCCATCTCACTGGCCCTGGATCTTGCTTCTTGATCCATTCTGCCAGTTTGTTTGTTTTGATTGGTGAATTGAGACCAGTAACATTATTAGTTATAACTGATATGTATTGACTTATCTTTGTCATGTTATTTTCCTGTTGTTGGCTCCCTTTTCCCCCTCTGTTTAATTGTTTGCCTTGCCTGGGGGATTCCTTCTGTTGGGGTTCATGGAGTTGTAGTCCTTGTTATCTCTTTCTAGAATGTCCTTCAAAACATTTTGGAGTTCTGGTTTGGTGATCATAAATTTCCTCAGGTGTTCTTTGTAATGGAAGTATTTTATTTCTCCATCACTTTTGAAAGATAGTTTTGTGGTGTACATCAATCTGGGTTGGAGGTTGTTTTCCTTTAGAGCTTGAAATATTTCACTCCAAGGTCTTTTTGACTTGAGGGTTTGTGCTGAGAAGTCAGCTGTGATTCCAATGGGCTTTCCTTTATAGGTGATTTGTTTCTTTTCCCTAACAGCTCTTCAGATTCTACTCTTGTGTTGAATTTCTGGAATCTTGACTATGATATGCGTGACTGAAGATTTTTTTTTTTATCATGGCTAATTGGAGTTCTATAGGCCTCACTTGTGTCTGTGTCAATTTCTTTTCCCCCACCAGTAAAGTTTTCTACCATTACTTCTGTGAACAGGTTTTTTATGTTATTTGCACTATCTCATGCTTTTTCTTTGATTCTGATCAATGTTATTTTATTCTTTTTTGCATAATCTCTCAGCTGTGAGATTGATTTCTCATGGTCCGTTGTTATTTTTAAGAAACATTTCTTTTCATGATCAATAACCACGATCTTATATTCTAGATCTGAGTTTCTATCCTCACATTGGCTCATTCTTCTCTGTATATTTCAATGGAATTTTTAACATCCTGGATATCTGTTTGAATCTGTTTCATGTATGTCTTTTCTTTCCTATGTTGGGCATTCAGGTTTCCATCATTTTCCTAAGCTCCTCTATATTTTTAAATCTCTATGTGCTCTGGAGTCATTAAGCATATCTTTCATTATGGTCACTATCTCAGTAGTTATCTGTGAAATTATTTCTGATTTGATTTTTTTCTAGTGCTTCATTCATTTGTTTTGTTACTTCCACTGTCACCACTTCAGAGAGCCTTGGTGGGTGGCTTTCAGGTTGTTCTACCTCATTGCCCCCTGGGTTTGCTTTGGTTAGTTGGATATATGAGGTTGCATCTTATTCAAGTGTCTTTTCATTTTCTATTTTTTTTAGTTTAAGGCTTTGGTTGATGCTTGTATATTGTCTATGGCAAGTAGCTTTATTGATAGTACTTAGAACCCTTAGGAAATGAGTACTACTCAGAGGTGTCCTCCAGGTGTAGCTGGCTTTTGGATTTTGAGTCTATTGCAAGTTCCTACCTCTTCAATTTATTCAGATGAAATGTTGCTCTCTACATGGTCCAGCCCCTATTTCTTTGTCACTGGCCTATAGTATTTTCATGACCCTTAGGCAATCTCAGTCTTGGTATACCAAGTAGAACAGCTGGTTAGAACAATTATGTAATTTTGGCTAAAGTGGTACAAACAGCAATAATAGCATCAAACACAGCCTAGAGAATGCAAACTGTGGTAACTACTTATTTGCCATATGAAT
Organism: Erethizon dorsatum; assembly: GCA_028451465.1. Lineage (NCBI taxonomy): Eukaryota > Metazoa > Chordata > Mammalia > Rodentia > Erethizontidae > Erethizon > Erethizon dorsatum. The sequence continues at coordinate 117,319,815 of CM051842.1, read as the reverse complement.
TTAACCGTATGAATTTGATTTGAGGTTATAGAACAAAATCCAGAAAAAATCAGAAAATTATATGCAAACCAGAAAATTGCCTGAATATGGCAATTTTACCCTCAGGGCAAAAATTTAAAAAGAGTTCATTGAAAAAATAGAGAAAGAGAAGAGGAATAGTCTATAAGTAAGGCTGGTGGACAAAGGAGGATCATGCAAACTTTGAGAAACTGGTGAAGGAAGGAGGTAAATAGAGAATGAAGAAATATGAATAAGAACAGAACAGAATGGAATGGCAATAAAAAACTAGAAACCATGTTAACACTCATATAAAAACAAGAACAGGGCCAGTGAGATGGCTCAGTGGTGGAAGCGCCTGCCTGGCAAGCGCTAGGTCCTGAGTTCAACTCCCAGTACCCACATGAAGAAAAAAAGTGGCCGGTGATATCACTCAGCAGCACAAGCACCTGCTGCCAGGCACGAGATCCTGAGTTCGACCCCCGGTACCCACAAAAAAAAAAAAAAAAAGAAGAACAAAGAATGAAGAAAAAACAAAACAAAACAAAAAGCAAGAAAGGAGAGAAAGAAAATAAGAAGAAAAGAGGTCCATTTCAAGTTGAATCTTTGCTTTCACTGGTAGACAACATGGTCAGACAGAGTCCAGATCCATGCTGACTAATCCCAACAAGCCAGCAGTAGCTTTAATGTGAGATAATGGATATCTCAATGAGCCTACACCCTTATTTCCACTGAAGATCAGGCTGGTTTCTGGCCATGATGCTGGAAGCAGACCTGTACAGCCTTTCAACAAGTCTGTGTGCCTCCTGCCTGCTTAAACTCGGCTGGGAACCACTAGATGGAGCTCAGTTCCAATCTCAGTTGACCCACTCCAAGATGGCTCCTGGTCAATTACCCTTTCCTGTGGGACATCTGAACTTGAATAACTAAATAGCCACTGTACTCTGTTTCATCCACTGCTCCATTCCACTGATGTATTTCTCTGTGAAGGCCTCTAGGGTTGCCTGTAGTCACAGTGTCAGGAGGTTCCAGCTGCCGCTCTCACACAGTGTGTCTGGACTTGGGGGAAAATACCACTGTCCCCCTCCATCTTCTTTATTGTAGTTTCTCTCTTTGTTTTCCCTGTGGGCTTCAATTCTCACTTCAGATGCTTTCTGGGTCCGAGGGACCCAATTCCCTCCTTCTTCCTTACATTGCTATATTCAAGTGGTGGACACCAAATCTTGGAGAGGCCCTTTCTCTACTATTCACCACTCTGCCATCTTTCTGGAAGTCCTCTACTTAAACATGTTCTACGGACTAGTATGTAGTCTATTTTGGAGAACATGTGCAGTAGGAAGAATGTGTATTCTGATGTGTGGTGGAACACTCTGTAGACATCTACTAAATCCATTTGTTCACAAGTTTGGTTCAGTTCTGATATTTCTTTGTTGAATTTTTGTCTAGTTGATCTATCTATTTGTGACCTGGTGGTTTTAAGGTCTCCCATTACAATTGTGTTAGTGCTTATTTGATTTTTCATGTCTATTAATATTTGCTTTATATAGTTGTGTGCGCTTGTATTTGGTGCATATATATTTATGATTGTTATCTCTTCTTCCTGGAGCTTTCCCCTAACAAGAATGTTGTGACCTTATTTATCTTTTTTGATCAGTCTTGGCTTGAAGTTCACATTTTCAGCAAATAGAATAGCTACCCCTGATTTTTTCCAGGTTCCTGTCACATGGAGTATAGTTTTCTGTCCTTTGACTTTCAGTCTATGAATTTCTTTTTGAGTTAAATATCTTTCTTGTATGCCACATATTGTTGGATCTTGTTTCTTGATCCATTCTTCTAGTCTGTTTCTTCTGATTGGTGAAATGAGACCATTTACGTTGAGGGTTATAAGTGATATGTATTGGTTTATCCTTGTCATATTATTTTCTGCATTGGTTCCTTGTCTTTCCCTTCTGTTTCATTGTTTTCCCTGCCTTGTGGCTTCTTTCTATTGGTATTCTTGGAATTGTGTACATTGTTATATCTTTCTAGAATACCTTTCAGAACACTGTAGAGCTCTTTTGGTAATTTCTTCAGTTGTTTTTGTCATGGAAGTATCTTATTTCTCTATTAATTCTGAAATATAGTTTTTCAGGGTACATAAATCCAGGTTGTAAATTATTTTTTTATAGGGTATGGAATACTTCACTCCAGTCTCTCCCTGACTTATGAGTTTATTTTAGAAGTCTGCTGTAATTTTGAGAGGCTTTAATTTATAGTTGATTTGTTTCTTTTCTCTAACAGCTTTTAATATTGTGTTCTTTTGCTGAATTTCTGAAATCTTGTATGTTGTGTGCCTTGGTGTAGATTTATTTTGGTCATGACTAAATGGAGTTGTATATGCCTCACTTATCTGTATGTCAATTTCTTTTTTATGCATGGGAAGTTTTCTGCTAGTACTTCTGTGAACACATTTTTTATCTTGTTTTTGCTTACTCCTGCTTTTTCATTGACTCCCATCTATCTTATGTTGTTGTTCTTTGCATAGTCTTGCAGCTGTTGGATTTTCTTGTCAGGGTACCTTGCTCTTTTTTAAAGATCTTTCTCTTCATGATTGTTAGCCAAGAACCTGTCTTCTAGGTCTGATATTCTGTCTTCAGTTTCATTCATGTGATTTTGCAAACTTTCAGTGGTATTTTTAATTTCCTGGATATCTTTTTGAATCTTTTTCATGGATTTCATTGCTTTCCTATATTGGGCATTCACGGTTTCCATCATTTCCATATGTTCCTTTTTTTTTTTTTTTTTTGGTCTATGTCTGCTCTAGATTTGCTGTGTAAGTCCTTCATTATGATCATCATCTCTCTCTTTTTTTTTTACCTGGGAGATTATTTCTAATCTTATTTCCTCTATAGTCTCATACACCTGGTTTTTGAGCTTCTGCTGCTATCATTTCAGAAATTTCAGATGGGTGGCTTCCATTTTCCTCTGCCTTATTGTCCCTTGGACTTGTCTTGGGTGAGCTGGAGGTCTGGGGTTGGATTTTGCTTCTGTGTCTTTCATTTTCTATTTTTTAATTTTATTTTGTTTTCTGAGTTGATGCCTGTAAACTTTTTAAATTAGATAGCTTTATCACTAGTATTGGGGCCTCCCTAGGAAAATATCTGTTCTTCAGAGATGTCTTCTAGGTGTAGGAGGTTCTTGATCTTTGTTTCTATCCCAAGATCCTACCTTCCCAATTTATTAAGGATGGAATGTTGCTGTCTATTTGGCTCAGCACCCTGTCCTTTGGTACTGGACTACTATGTTGGTTATGATCCAGACAATCACAGTGTTGTTTTAGAAGGGAGAAAAACTGATTACAATAGGTATGATATCCTGGATAAAGTAGTACAATTAGCAACAAGAACAGCATCAAGCAATGGCTTAGAAAGAGACAAACTATGGTATCTATTAATTTGGTCCCTTTAACCATATGGAGAAGAGCTACAGTTATATAACAAAGTCTAACATTAATCAGGAAATTGTATGCAAATTATTTCCCCTTGGTAGAGTGATTTTTACCCTGTGATGGGAAAATTTAAGAGGAATAGCAGAAAAAACAGATAGATAAATGAAGAGAAACATAGTAGAAGCAAGCCTGGAGGATAAGGGATGATCACACAAACTTTAGGAAACTAGAGAAGAGGGGAGGAGAGAAAGAATGAAGGAATAAGCAAAAGACTATCAAGTGAACCTGAAAGACCAGAGACACTGTTCACTCACATGGAAATACCATAAAATGAAGAGAGATAGTTGAGGAAATGGAGGAAGAGGATGAATAGAGCAAAAATAAAGGCAAAACCTAAACAAACAAATAGAAGAACAGAAAAAGAAAAAGAGAGAGTGAGAGAAAGAAAGAAAGAGAAAGAAAGAAAGAAAGAAAGAAAGAAAGAAAGAAAGAAAGAAAGAAAGAAAGAGAAAAATACTAAAATTCCCCTGGTGTCCACAGTTCAGAGAGCCAAAAACTGCTGGGTAATCCTGCCAAACCTGCAGTAGAATTAGTGCTGGATGCATGGCTGATCTTGGCCTGTGGATGTGGAGGGCTGGGCCAGAGTCTTCAGCCAGTAACTGTCTGTATGTCCCTCGGTGGCCCACCCACTCCTTACCCTTTTGGTCTCTGCATCTCTCTCCCAGTTGCTGTGGTACTGTCAGACAGAAACAGCCCCAGGCTGCTCCCAGTACCATGTATAGTTGGCTCCTCCTGGTCCTTGCACAGCCTTCTCTTCTCCACTTCCAGTGGAGTGTCTCTTTCCTCTTGCTCTGCTTGTTGCAGGGCAGGGTTGGGTGGGGTGCTGAGGGCGGACTCTCTGCTACTGCTGCTGCTGCCCAAGGCTGCTTGGTCCCACTTTGATCTCCCTTCCCACAGGGGGAGTACAAACCTTCCACTCATTGCTATCCTGTGGCACAAGGCCACTTAAATCCCACGTCCCTCTCTCAAGGCATTGGTTTAGGCAGGAAGGGTCATGCTCTTCACCGGGGCTGATGCCACCATTGCCACCTCTGCTGAGGTCCTTAACCTTGCTGACTCACTGCTTCTTGTTGCAAGGTGGAGTGGGGTAGGGTGCTGTGGGCTGACTCTCTGCTCTTGCTGCTGCCATGGAGACAGTTCAGAGTTGATCGGTCTCACCCTTGATCTCCCCTCCCAAGGGTGGAGGGCCAATCTTTCACTCATTACTGTGCTGAGGCATAGGGCTGCTTAAATCCTCTGTCCCTTAAGCTACTGGTTTTGGGGCAGGAGGGGTCATGCTGTTCCATTCACTACATGCCCCTGCAGTCCCTTCTATTTTGGTTCTTGACCCATTTTTCTTTATTATTTCTATCATTTATTTATGGGAAAAACATTCAGAATGCTTTCTTTTAGGTTTTTGAAATGTATACCACATTGTTATTACCTATGGCCAACTACTGTGCACTAGCACATTAGAATTTCATATTCTTAAGTAACTGTGACTTAGTACTCAATAATCAACCTCTCTGCATCACTCATTTAAAACACCATGTTCTTTATTTTCTTGCTATTAAGATTTTTTGGGTTTCTTATACAGTGGTAGCTCGGTTCATCAACTTTATTTGTTCCATGATTCTGGTCGTGAACCGAATTTATTGGGAACCTAATCAAAATTTCCTTAAGATTCAATGTAAACAAGGTTAATCCATTTTGAACCATATGTATTTTTTAAACACAAAAACATGAAACAAAATACAGTATAGTACCGAGTGAAGAGAGATAACACTAACTTTTGCTCGAGGCGACTTCTGGCAGAGGACAGGAAAGTGTGTAGGCAGGAGGTTACTGTTTGGGGGGAGACTCCTCCACTATACAACACTGGAGGTTTGCTTCAGGGGCTTTCTGATTCAGAGGCTTTCTCTCTTATTTGCCTGTTAGCTGCAGGATCAATTTTGACAAAAATATCTGTATAATGTCACTTGTTTTTCCTGCACTGCATAACTCTCCAGAAATGAGAGACTATGTTATTGTTCATCAGATTCAACATTCTGTTCATTAAAGATAAGTTGGTGTGGTACTTCTCAAAGAAATCTTGGCACTCATTCAATTTTTGTATAATAGATTTTATCACGTTACTGCTCACCTCCTCCCTGTTGTCCTCTTCCTCAGTGGCTGCTCCTCAATAAGCACCTTCTGCTGCTCACTCTGTAGTTCAGCAAGTTCTTCTGTCAGCAGCTCATCCTTATGACAAGTTCCTCTATGTCTCCATCATTGATGTTTAGAACCATACTCTTGCCCATGGACACAATCTCCTTCATTACTTGTGCATTAGACCCTTCAAAGTCATGTTCAGTAACATAATATGGCCAAAGTTTCCTCCAGACTGAATTTAAGGTCCAGTACATGACATCTTCCCAGGCTTTGTCAATGAGGTTAGTGCAGTTTCTTCCATAACTTTTTCAGAGTCAAGGAGGCTCTTCAGTGGCATTAAAACACCTGGTGAAGAGCACATTTGTGTACAGCTTCTTGATGTTGCAGATCAGTTGCTGTCCATGGGCTGCTGCAGAAGAGGTGTTGTGTTGGGCGGGGCAGAAACTTGCCCTTTATTAAGTCATACACAGCATCTTCATCATCCACCAAGACTGGAGGGTGTGCCTGGGCATTGTCCGTCAGACGAAGCCACCTTTCAGGCAGTTGGTTGTCAGAAAGATATTTTTTAACAGTGGGTGTGAACACCTCATGCACCCATTCCACGAACAATTGCCTTGTGACCCATGCTTTCACACTGGCCCTCCACATGAGAGTGAGACTGGCCTTGTTCACATTCTGTTCCTTGAATGCAAGAAGGGTGTGGGTATAGTACACCAGTAGTGGCTTAATCTTCAGATCAGCACTTTCATTCGCACACAGCAAAAGGTTCTATCTGTCCTTCATGGCCTTGTGCCTCGGCAGTGCCTTTTCCTCCTGTGTGATATAGATTCTGTTCAGCATACTCTATTAGAACAGCCTGTTTCATTTCAGTTGAACATCTGTTGAGACACGTATCCTTCTGCCTTTATGAATTCTGTGAATTCTTTCTTGTAGGCTTCTGCAGCAGCCTTGTCAGAACTGGAAGCCTAATCATGACTTATCACACTATGGATGCCACTTCCCTTGTGGAGTTTATCAAACCAACCTCTACTGGCTTTAAACTCATCACCTGTTGCATTCATAGAGGGGTTTTCTTGCAGTAAATCACTATGCAATTTTCTGGCCATTTCACAGATCACAGTTTCATTAATGCTATCACCTGCCAGCTCTTTCTCATTCATCCACACTAACAAAAGTTTTTCCATCTCTTCCAGCACTTTTGTCCTCTGCTACCAGCAATAGTTTTTTTTTTTTTTTTTTTTTTTGCCACATCAGCTCTTTTGATGGCATCCTTATTCTTCCAAATAGCCAAGATCGTCAACCTCACTATCTTGTTCTCCCAGGCCAGATCAGTTACAGGAATATCACATTCATGCTTTTCTACAATTTCCTTCTTCAGTTCAATGGTTATTTTCTTCAAAACCTTCTTACTATTCTCTCTCTGTGCATTCTTGTCACCTTCATTATGGCTCTGCACTTTCTTTTTACCACCATGCTTGCTCTGCAATTTCTTTGGAGCCATGCTAGATTGAGTTAATACTGTACAGTACTGTATGTGCTAAAAAGCACACAAAAAAACTTCCCAGCAAGCATGCACAAGTCTGTCTGTGATCACAATTGTGACTGAAGGAAGCTATGACCGTGTGTCAAAGTGGGGAAGATGACCCTGGTCATGTTTGTCATCCCATGTGGAGTTCGTGAATGGCAGCAAAATTTCGTGGAATGCTTCCATTCAAGAACTGAATTGTTCACAAACAGAAGCATTCCTAATCTGAGGTATTACTGTATATTTTGGATAGTAGATCCTTATCAGGTGTATGTTTTGTAAATATTTTATTTCTGTGTGTGTGTTGTCTCTTCACTATATTATTGCCCTTGCTGTACAGATGTTTAATACTTTGATGTAATTTCATTTGTTTAATTTTTATTTTGTTTCTTATAGTGTAAATTGTCTTTTTAAAATTAAGTTTATTGGTACAATTTAGATATACATAATGATCATATTCACCGTAGGGAATTTGTAGCTGTACATAATATATATTGATTCCTCCCCCTCCCTTCAATCTCTGTTCCCCTCCTTGTTTACAAAGCTTTGTTTCCATTTTACCCTTCTTTTCTCATTTTTTTTCCTTCCTTTCTTTCCCTCTCCCCTCTCCCTTGTTCCCCCATTAAGCAATATTTTCCTATTTCACAGAATCTATTATACATTTTGGTTCTTATTTACATTTTCAGTTTCTCACATCATAGAGACAATGTGATATATAAACACACTCAGCCATAAAGAAGGATAAACTTGAGCCATTTATAGCTAAATGGATGGGCCTTGAGACCATACTCTTAAGTGAAATAAATTGGACAAACATGTGTAAATTGTCTTCAGTGAAGAATCTGTTCAGATATTTTGATCTTTTTTTTTTTTTTGTGGGTACCTGGGGGTCGACCTCAGGACCTCGCGCGCCAGCAGGCACCCGTGCCGCTGAGCGATATCACCGGCCCCTTTTTCGTATGTGGGTTCCGGGAGTCGAACTCGGGCCCTCGCACTTGCCAGGCAGGCGCTTAAGCCGCTGAACCATCTCACCAGCCAATTTTGATCTTTTTAAAACTAGTATTGGGCCGGTGAGACGGCTCAGCGGCTTAAGCGCCTGCCTTGCAAGCGCGAAGGCCCGAGTTCGACTCCCGGAACCCACATACGAAAAAGGGGCCGGTGATATCGCTCAGCGGCACGGGTGCCTGTTGGTGCGCGAGGTCCTGAGGTCGTCCCCCCGGTACCCACAAAAAAAAAAAATAAAAAAAATAAAACTAGTATTAATTGCCTTCTTGTTGAATTTTAAGATGTGTTTGTATATTTTGGGTAGCAATCCTCTATTGGATGTGTGCCTTACCAATATTGTTTCTCTGGCTGTGGCTTTTCTTTTCATTATCTTAACAGTGTTTTTCACAGGAAAGAAAGGTTTGATTTTAGTGAAGTCCAACTTATCAACTTTTTCTTTTTTAATTTTTTAATAAAATAGCAGCTTTATTGAAGTAAACATTTTCAATGGATCACTTTTTTTCTGTTGTATCTAAAATGTCATCATCAAACCCAAGATCACCTAGATTTTCTCTTATGTTATCCTCTCGTAATTTTATGCATTTGAGTTTTACATTTATGTCCATGATTGATTTTGAATGCTTTTTGAAACTTGTAAGAATTGTGCCTACATTCATTTTTGGCATGTGTTTGTCCAGTTGTTCCAGCATCTCTTGTTGTAAGTACTATCTTTTTTCCGTTGAAATCACCACTGTACCTTTGCAAAGATCAACTGACTATATTTATGTGGTTCTATTTTAGGGTTCTGAATTCCATTCCATGTATCAGTTGTCCATTCCTTTGTCAGTACTACACTGTTGTAGTTACTGTAACTTTATCATAAATTTTAAAGTTGGGTAGTGTCAGTCCCCTGACTTTATTTTTCTCCTTAAATACTGTATTCACTACTCTGGAACCTTTGGTTCTCTATGTAAACTTTAGAATTAACTTGTTTATATATGCACAAAATAATTACCTGAGAAATTTGACTTGGATGTCATTGAATCAATAGATCAATTCAGGAACAATTTAAATCTTAACAATATTGAGAATCCCCATTTATTTATATTGCCTTTTTTTTATGAGCTTTATAGTTCTCCCCATTTAGACCTTATACATATGTTGTTGTAATTATACCTAAGTATTTCATTATTTTGCGCTATGTAAATGGTTTTTTGTTTTAAGTTGCAAATTCCAGTTTTTTTTCCTATTATATAGAAATGCAAATGATTTTGGTATTTTGTTTTAGTTTTTGGTTCTGGGAATTGAACTCAGGACCTCCCGCTTAGCAGGCAGACGCTGTGCTGCTGAGTTAGATCCCCAGCCCTGATTTTGGTATTTTAACCTTGTATCCTGCAGCCTTGGTATAATAGTTTATTTCCAGGGTTTTTTTCTTTACTTTTGGAGATTTTTCACACAGCAGTTATGTCATCTATAAAAAAAGAATTTTATTTCTTTCTCTCTAATCTGTAAAACTTTCATTTACTTTTCTGGTCTTACTATATTAGCTTGGACTTTAGTACAATTTTAAATACTAATAAAGGGGAAAACCATGAGTTCTTCCTGACAATAAGCAAGTATCTACTTTATCACTATTAAGTTTGATGTTAGCTGTAGGGATTTTTTAAAGTCAAAGAAGTTCCCTCTATTCTTAGTTTTCTGAGAGTTTTTATAATGGATTCAAGTTTGATTTTATCAATTGCCTTTTGTCCATCTGTTGATAACATATTTTTCTTCTTTGGCTATTTGATGTGCTGGATTACAATGATCATTATATGTTGAGCCTGTGTTGGATAGCTGGAACAAATCTCATGCTGTCGTGTTGTATAATTGTTTGTATACATTGTTGAGTTCATTTTGCTAATATTTTTTTGAGGAGGTTTTTGCATCTGTGTTCATGAGAGATAATGGTCTATAGTTTGCTTTCTTATAAAGTCTTTGTCTGGCTTTAGTATTAAATTAATATTGGCCTCAGATAATTTTCTGGAAGATATTTTTGAGAACTGATCTAATTTCTTCCTTAAATAGCTCATGGAATTTACTGGTAAACTCATATGAGCTGGTGCTTTCTGTTATTTTGGAAGGCTATTAGTTATTGATTGAAATTCTTTAATTGATAATGACCTATTCAGGTGATCTTCTTCTTCTTGTGTGGATTTTGATAGAATATGACTTTATAAGACTTAAACATTTCATCTATGTTATTAGCTGTGAGTATGAGTTCATAATATTCCTGTATTACCTTTGAAATTAATAGTCTATGGATTCAGTAGTGATGGATACTCTTACTTTTGATACTGGTAATTTGTATATTATCTCTTTTTTCTTAGCCAACTTGTACAGATGTTTATCAATATTATTTATCAAAGTTGTTATTCTTTTCAAATAACAGGGTTGTTTCATTTTTTTACCCAGTTTCTTTCCTATTTTTCACTTCATTGATTTTTGCTCTAATTTTGAAAAAAATTGTGTTATTTATTTTCTGCTGTTTATTTTGAGGCCTTTATGACTTATTTAACTCTAAAAGACCCCATCTCTTAACACCATCTCCCTGAGTGCTAGGCTCCAACATGTGGGGAGGTATGGATGGGGAAACATTTAGATACTGCAATTTAAGTATTTTGGTGAGGTGATGTCTCTGAGATTTAATCTTTAACATTGATTCTTAGCTTTTATGCCCTCTGTTAGGTGAGACAGTGCATCTAGATTGGACGTGAATTGAGTATTTCCCTTTCCTGAGTTGGGCTAGCTTCTGGACTATGGACAAAGTAGAAGAGAATATTAACAAAATACATTTACCATAAAGGATTTATATCCAGAATATATAAAGAAATTTTACAATTCAGTAATAAGAAAACAAAGGATCCAATTAAAATTTGGCCAAAGACTTTGAATAGATATTTTCCTGAAGAAGATATACACATGACCGGTATGAACATGAAAAGATGCTCAAAATCATTGTCCATTAGGGAAATACAAATCAAAATCACAATGTGATACCAGTTCTGATCTACCAGAATGGCTATCATACAAAGATGGACAATAACATGTGTTGGCAAGGGTGGAGAAATTGGAACTCAAATACATTTCTGGTGGGAATGGAAAATGCTGCATCCACTTTTGAAAATACCTTGGCAGTTCCTCAAGAAGTTAAAGTTATCATATGACTCAGCATTTCCACTTCTAGGTATATGCTCAAACTATTTGAAAATATATATTCACAGGAAAAACTTGTTTATAAATCTTCATAGTACTGTTATCATTATAGTCCTCAAGCAAAAAATACCTAAATGTTGATCATGATAAATGGATTAAAACTTTTTGTATTCCTACACATTCAGCCATAAAAAGGAGTGGATTGTTGATATATACTGCAATATGGATGAACTTTGAAAGCTTTATGTTATGTGGAAGAAATCAGTCACTAGAAGCAAGGTATTGTAGGCAAATCTCTAGAGGCAGAAAGTAGATTAGAAGAATAGAGAGCGACTGCTAGTGTGCCTAGTGTGTGGATTTAGGGGTGAAGAAAATGTTTCAAAATTAGGCACTGGTGATTGTTTCACAATCTTGTAAATATTCCTGAAACCACTTAAATGTACAGGTTAATATAAAAATCAAAATTAGAACAAATACCCTGGGCCATGTCTTAGAGCTTTGGGAGTTTTCCAACCATTCACTTATAGTTTAGAGAATATACGGTAGGTGATCATCCATTCAGAAACTATTGTTAAATCAGCTGAGAAATTTTTATGAGATGAGAGTTACCTTAAAGCTAATTAGGCAACTATTAAAACTTAAGAGCTTTTCTTTAAGTAGCAACTTGGAAAATCTTTGCCCAATTTGAGCATTTGAGACTATAGTCTTAATTTCTTTTTGCTGCTTATATGTTATATAAAGCTGAGTACCTAGGGGAAAATGATATGTATAATAACCTAAGTGAAATATATTACATTCACTCCTCCAGATTTGTATTTTAGTAATCAAACTAAATTATCAAAGAGATCTACATTTAGACCACATTATTATGTCTTTGTGTACAATTACTTTCACAAAATTACCCTTTGACATTACGCCATCAGCCTGCATTGAAGTACATTATCAAAAAGAATCCCATGAAGCTACCTATTTATTGTATTTTCCTGCCAGGATGCTTTTGAGGACAGTATTCTCTGTAATGCATTTTCCAATTTTACAAAGGCCACAACATAAATGTCTGTGCAGATTTAATACCAGGAAATCAGTTTCTCATGAAAACCGTTTTTCATAATACTCTTGTGAACGCTGTGACTGTTGCCACTAATTGTATTTGCCCTTTGCTTTTGCCACTGTGTATGTCCAAGACAGTTTGTTGGTCATCTTTCCCTACTGTACAGAGATTGGTACATATGCTTTGCACATTAACTTTACTCTGGGCTTTGTATGTATCTGGTATTGTGTTTAGCTTTATGATGCAACAAGTAATTTTTTTCCAGTGATAGAATAATAGATAGACTTGTTTAGATAGAGAAGATACGTAGCCAAACAGATCCTGCATATGGCATCAGAGAGATGTGTCAGTCAGCCACAAACTTACTCTGACTCCACAAAAACCATTTCACAAATACATACTGTTGCCCTAAAGGGGTGAAAATAAGAGTATATGAGTAGCTCAGTAAATAAAACTATATGAAAAGAGTTTAAATTCACATTAACATTCCATTAGTATTAATTCATATATTGTGCCCTGTTAATCAGTAATGGGAAACTGAGTTCTCATGTGGTGAATGTTAATCCCTGTTGCACCAGTCCTGCTTTACATTAGTATTATGAGCTTGAAATGAAGACAACTTAAATTGCCCAGAAATGTCAAGTTATATGGGGATTTCAGAACATTTATGAACTCATTTCAGCAACATTAACAGTGTTGTTGGAAATACCTAGTTAAATAAGAAATTGAAGAGTAATTGTTTGCTTCAATTGTATGTATCATCACAATGAAAGTTGCTTGGAAAAGTTCTGGATGTCCCTTCAAGACATTAAAAGAATAGGTCATATTATGTCCCGTAAGTTGCTCTTTCTGCAAATGGGAAGATTGACTGATTGATTGATTGATTGAATTTTCTACTTTTTATTAAATTGTTTGGTGCCATGGCAACCTAGACTTTGTCTCTCACTTAAGAAGGAAGTAAATGATGACATTTTTATTGCACGTCTTTAAGAATGACAGCCTTGACAAATCCTCCCTTGAAGTGTAATAATGTGCCCAGATGCCTGAGGTTGTGGTATTTGCGTCATTGGTGGAGCAGGTGGACATATAATCATGATCCTTTGCTATCTGAGTGTTCCAGGAAGAAAAATTTTACCCTCAGTGGTCTTAAGAATGAACATACAATTCCTCACTTTTAGTGGTGCATTGAAGATATGGTCCATGGGATACCAAACATCTGGATCAGAAGAAAAAACTACACATATGGTATACACATCCATGTTTTAATTAGAAACCCATGGATGATGGATCAAATCATGCATTGAGATATTTTTTGTGGGTTAAGTATTGCCATTATGGTGACTTATTCCTTTCACAATCCACAGTGGAACCACATAAAAATGAGAATCTACTACTAGCTTTTGTGAATATTGGGTCATGGTTGGCTGGTCTTAACAAGACAGACTCACTTCGTAGATTTGATTTCTGAGCGTGGAGAGAAACATCTGGAAATATGATTGTTGATGAACTCCTAATTTTAGTTCAAATGTGTTCCCAAACATAGTCTTCTCTATTACAGTACATGAAATTTTGATAAAAACCAGTTACTCAAGGGAAAATGTTGTCTTTTTATCCTCCTCTCCCTTTATAGCTTATTTGAATTTCATCTGCAAACATTGTGAATTCATCTATAAAATTTGTCTTCAATACAGTTATGTCTGTCCATGTTCTTCTCTTACCATGTCTCCCACACTGTCTTATATGCCCTACGTGGCTTTAGCTTTTCTCTTCCCTTCCTTTGGAACTATTTCCCACTCCATAAAAAAAGCAGTCTTTTAAAAAATTAAATCATATACATTACTGCTGTGTTTATATCACAACATCAGATTCTCGAGGCAATTATGAAAAAAAGATAGCAAGGAAAAATATAGTTAGGAGGTGTGTGTACGACATTTTTATTGGATATCCATCTTGGGTGGCATTATGATTGTCTAAGATGCCGATGATGTCAATGAGTCATGTTTAGAATTGCTTTTTAATATTTTCTTTGTTTTTGTTTTTTTGGGACAAGGTCTCATATGTAGACCATGCTGCCTTGAATCCACTATGTAGCCCAGGCTGGCCTCCAACTTGTGTCGATCCTCCTGCCTCAACCTCCTGAGTGTGGTGATTACATGCATGGGCCGCCATCCTGGGCTGTAGAATTTTGATCTTGAATTTATGAGAGGAAGATTGTAGTGAGATATCATCATTATCTCACTGAGTTCTTCTTTGGAACAGAGAGGAAGAGGGCCCGGATCAGGGGCTGAGACTGAAACCTGTCCAGTGGCCAGAAAAATGCATAGTGCATCTTGCAGGGAGGCAAAGTGCCACCTTGGCCAACTCTGCTTCACAGCCAAGTTGGGTGAGGATCTTCCCAAAGCCAATGAACTCAGGATCCCTGTAGGTGGAGCTCCAGGAGTGTTTCTCTCCCTGCGATGGCAACACGCGGGGAAGACCTGTGGCTAAGAAGATGCCAACTGCGAGGTTCCCCGGGGGCTGAGGGGCACCCGACCTGTCCCGCAGTCGAGCAGCCCCGAGTCTGCAGCACCGTGGCCCGAGTGGGCTCTGGGCACTGGCAAATGTGAAGGGGGTGTCTCTGAAGTGTTCACTTTCTTCTCTGCAAAGTTTCCCCTTCCGGTGACGAGCATGCGATTGGCAATGAGTCAGCGCTGTCTAATTACTTCTGCCTTTGGTGACTCTGAATCCTGAGAGATGAGGACTCAGAGACCCGCCTCCCACCCCCAGGTCAGCGAAGGTCACTCACTGGCATCATTCAAAAGACGATGAGTCCATTTTAATAGGGCTCTCTCATCTGTAGGTGAGTGTGGAAACACTGTGACAGGAAGGAAAATAATTGCATTTTCTCCCAAAGCCGCCAGAAATAATTTCTCCGTTAGTGGTGAAAACAGGGCTCCTTGTATCTCTGGACGTTTTACATCACAGGCTGTAATGAGCGAGAAAATGTCTTTCTTTTAATAGCTAATCCTCTGATGCTTCATGTCTGGGAAGGTAAGTTGATGTGGCAAATTATCGTTGTCCAAGGGAGAGATTGAGCCGTGAGCAGCATCCTTGCTTTGTCCGCAGCATCACTTAGCTCTTGGTAGCATAGCAAGAAAATTGGCCCTTATTTGCAACAAGACTTTTGTGTGAAAGCGGGGCCATCACCAGGCCCTGGCCAGCCAGGGCCAGGTGGGAGCAGTTGGAAGACATCCTGCCCTTCCCAGTGGCACCAGACTCCTCGACTGGATTCCCTGTGAGAGTTCCAGGAAGGGGCAGGTTACCCCCCCAACACACACACACACAGCACACTTAGCTTCCCCTCCCCTTGTCCTTCTCCCCACAACCCCAGCCATTGCCAGCAGGGCCATAGAGCTGGGAGGAGCCTTGTCCTAAGTGAGTGTGATCTGGAGGCTTTCTGCAAGAGCAGCGCTCTCCAGGGACAGAGCCTGAGCCTGAGTGGGCAGCGGGAGAGGTCAGGGGAACCGGGGACCCAACTACAAAGGAACAATCCTTGGCCAGCCTCCCCAGGTTCAGAATGTCCCCTGGGCTGGTGCTGAGCACTTGCATCCCCTGCCTTGGCCCCTACTTCCAACTCCTTCTCCCTTAGGGCTCGCTGTAAGATTTTTCAAGGGTGTGAAGGGCAGTATCAGTTTGTCTGTAAGCAGAAACACCTGCCTCATCCTTCTTTTCTATCTGCTGGAAGCTGCCCTCAACCTGCTCTTTGAGAAGGTGTCTGTACGCATGTGGAGGTGTCCATGTGCGGAATGAAACTTCTCTCCTTTAGAAACAATTTTTAACTTGGGAAATCTTGTTTCCCACCAAGTGTTTCTGACTGTCTTGAACTTTAGGTTTTGGCATTTCATCAGTTTAGGTTCATACCCATGTGACACTGTTTTCAATACAACCCTGCTTGTTTTTGTTCCATAAACATCCTTTTTGTTTTAAGAGTTGGAAGATTCTTATCAATGTGGATGCTATTAAATGTAATGACACCATCATTAGAATTTTTTTTACATTTTGATTCATTGTATATGAAAAGTTTTCAACCTAAGCTAGCCAAATTCTCTAGATCAGACCTTTCTTTAACTGTGAACATACATCTCCAAGATGATTACGTAAATAGTGGTGCAAATTTGTGGATTACGTAGACTTTCCTGTGAATGTGAATTTCATGACACAGTGAGTTTATGGAGATGTTAGGAAGATTTGCATTAAGTTAACCTAGTTATAGATTTCAAATGTCTATTCTGTGAGCCGTTCATAAAGCTTTGCTTCACTAGGGAGAAGAGAAGAAAATGCTCTTGCCTAGAAACCTTCAAAACATTGAACTAATGTTATTTTTGTAGACCTTTCCTTTCTTGCATGGTAACAAGGAAAAGATGCAGAGCCAAGGCAACTGCTTGATGTTGTAATTTCTTCAAATAAAGTTTGACATCTTGTTTGGCTTTCTGCACGACTCCTGAAGGGATATTAAAAATAATACACTGTACTACAATAATGCTCAAAGAGCACATTTATTTGCAAGAAAAGGGAGCCCACGTTAAGCTCTTATTCCTGACAGAAGTGCTGCTGTCCTCCTCGGAGGTGGGATAACCTGAACTCACAAAGTATTCTAACCAGATTTTGATTTTTGACTACATTTTTCTCACAAACATTGCAAAGGAAGATTAAGCATTGCTGTTAGGTAATGATTTACTAAGAATTTTACTAAAACAGAATCCCAGAATGTTGTGGTCACAAACACCCTCTGAAAGCATGTGCTTTAATCTCCTTATTTTGCAAATGGGGAATCTTGAGAACAAAGAGTGAAGATATCCATGGAGATACTGACAGAGTCCAGACTGTTGCTCCATGACAACGGGTAATTGGCTTTCTATACGCACTTAGTGATTGAGCTCATGCCAATAAGCCTTATTATGGTGATCATAGCAGAGTCTGTTAGAATGTAGCCTCAACCCTAGGCCTCATTTCTCCTCCACATTGTATTCTTATACTGTTACATAATATGTTGTATTGTCTGGTTGACCTGTCTTAGGGGCAAAGTTTTAAAAGGAGAGGGGAATTTTGCATTTAACAATGAAACTAAGAGACAAGTGTTTCACTTACACATGTAGAAATGGACACATTATAGGATTCCAAAATGTAATTAAATATGAATCTCAATCTTTACCCAGTAGTCTTTCAGATCCTCACTTTTGAACCATAGGAATTTTAGAAGGATGGATTTTCAAATCATAATCTAAACATACATATGCTTCTAGAATCCAAACACTTTGGTTTATATCCAGCTCCTACTTGTTTTCTTTAACTCTGTCCATCATGGGAGCTTCTATATCAGTGGTTTTCTGAACATTGACAGTGTGTCATAAATACCTGTGGAAACTTTCATAAATAATATGTGTGTTGTGGTGGTGTGTGCTTGTTATCTCAGCTATCTGGTAGGCTCAGGCAGGAGGATGGCAAATTAGAGCCCAGCCTGGGCAACTTGGCAACTTAGCAACTTACCAAGACTCCATCTCAAAATAAAAAATGAAAAGGAATTGAGCTGTAGTTCACTTGGTTTAAATCTCTAGTACTAAAAAAAATAAGTAAATAAATAGACAAAATAAAATACAACAAAATATGTGTTGGGTACTCTGAATTAATTTACTTATGAATTTCTAAGTAAATTAGCATATTTTGACGGAATGTAGATCAGTCATTGTTTAGGCCTAAAGGTAGATAAATTGACTGGGATGGGGCAGAACTTTTGAGGTTGATGGAAATGTTCCATGTTTAATTGTAAAGTGGTAGTGTCACGGATATACATCATTTGCCCTCACTTACCGTTCATTTAAATTGGGCTCAATTTAGGATGAAGATCATATCTCAATAAAGTTGATTATCCCTCAAACCAAAAAATCTATGATGAAGGCCCGCATGCAGAGATTCTGGATAAACAAATCTAGTGTGGGGTCCTACTATCAGCACATGGAATTCAGATGAGCAGCCACAGTTGAGAATTTCTTTTCCAGATCCTAGAGTCTCCAGTGAACTTTCTTTGATTGGCCCGTGAGGTTTCAAATCAAGCATCTCTGTTTTCTATATTTAAAATTACATTATAAAACACCATTTTCAGAGGTGTGTTTAAATTAATTGACCTACTATGAGAGTGTTAGCAAAGGCTTCCTTTGACCACTGTGAAGTGCAAAGCAAATATATCTTTTTTTCCTCTTAGCTTTCTAGTCCCCTCTCAGAAATGTAGACTATTTCTCTCTTTTGGTTATGGGTTTATCTCCATTGCTTTGTGTTCCTGTCACATTGTTCCTGTTACACAAAATGCCTTCAAGTGAACGCTCAAATGAGTGCTTGAGGGCATTTTCTTTAGGTGTGCCAGAACTGCCTAATGTTGATATGATGGTGCAGTGTTGAAATCTCAGCCGTTGGTGACACTGAGGCAGGAGGATTGCAAGTTTGAATCCAGCGTGGACCAATTGGTGAGAATCTGTTCAAAAATAAAATTTAAAAATGTGTGAGGATGTAGCTAAGTGGTAGAGTCCTTGCGTAGCATTTGTGTGGCCCTGGGTTCCATCCTCAGTACCATATACACACAAAAGGAAGAAAAAGAGAAAAAGAGGAGGAAGAGGAGGAGAGAAAAAAGTAAAAAAGGAAATATGCATCTTTGGAAAGTGTAAGATTTTAGCAGATGTACAGTACTATGTACAAAAGTACTGTGTGATAAAGTCTTAGAGAACAATGAGAGCTTCAATTCTATGATCATGTTGAATTAGCAGACACTGTAGCTCTAAATGATACCATTCTAAAGGAATGAGAATATCAGTTTGAAATCTTGAGAAGTTTTAAGCTACTGGATACCAAAGCCCCACATACAGACTGTAGATATAGTCACTTTGTATCTAGATTCCGTGCTCATGTGGTTCCTTACATGTGCTTCCTACCCTTTATTGTGGTCGTCTTTGCCTCTAACTTGTGAGCAGTTTCAGGGCAGCAACTGTATATTTTATATTTGTGCCACTATCTCATAAAATAAGGCATTGCATGACCTAAGCAACGACATCAATAAATGTACTTAGAAAGAATTAACGAACTTTAGAAAACACATAATTGTAACTACAGGCTGGAATATACAAAATACCAGTAAATTAGGAAATTCTATGACCTTCACAATTAATGCCTTTGTACTAAACCTGGTTTCCTTCTTTTGGATGACTTTTTTGGGGTTACCTGCCTGATTGCATAAGCTGAATTACAAGAAAATTTCTCAAAGTATCTACTGTGTATAAAACATCAGGTTACGTTCTATGTAGGAAAGATGAGAGGCTGTAGAACTATTGATTGGACAATGGGATGAACTGGTTGACATCACATATCAACTTAATTACTGTTTTCCCAAATGAAATCTGAAGGAAAGTCCATGCTCCAGACTTCCATAAATAAAGACCTTCCTTCTTATATTAACAACAGTGCATATTTCAAGGTTTTACCTTCCTATCTTCACAATCACTCTGTATGTCTGAACATATGCGTGTTTGTGCAGAAATTCTGTTGCTATTTCTACTAATGGAACATTCTTCCTTTGAGCTAATAGGATGCAGCAGTTGTAGCCAAACATGCATAAGAAAATCAGTTTGCTGACAAAATTTGGTGACAGAATTTGTTTTATCTAGAAGCACATATGTTTCCCAATTTCAAGTGTTCCATTTGGGGGTAGACACACTCCCTTTAGTAAGAAAACTTTACTTGGTGATACTTCTCCTATTAGTCACGTTATCAAACTATAGTGTATTCTTCCTCTGAAAAGCCTTCGTGGAATTCTATTTGTGTCTTGTCACAGTCTCCAATATGCTGGTAATTTTTGTCAGATAAGTCTATTTCCTCCTCCTGTTATGTGATCCAAATACCAATAGTTTTGCTGCTTGTGATTACTGAATGCTATCTTCTAGCCTTCTTCACTTTACATCACAACCCTTTATCTCTTACTATATTCAGTTACTATGTCCCAAATTTGTTGTGTCCAACTTGTGGCTGTACGCTCCAAGAGTGGAGTTAGGCATAATAGGTTTTTAGGGGGTTCGGTCTTTACACTTGACTTTTGTGAGTCCAAATCATCAGTAGCTTCTTTTTCACAGTTTCCTATTCTTGATTCTATCCTGCTCACCCACATAATGAATTATTTGTTTTTCTTCTTTTAGGACTTTATTCAATGGAGCTCTCTGCTGGTGATCTCATGTTCTAGATGTTCACCATCATTGTTCTCCTGGGGATAGTATCAGCTGCATTTAAAGCCGAAGCCTTTCTCACTTTTTTTTTTCATAACTTCTGTCATTCTTGTCTATGGGGCCTTCTTCTAACTGTTCTCTGGACCAAGCCCAGGTCATATATGTTCTCTACATGATAATAATTCCTTTGTTAAATTCTGTCATCTATTTTAGAAAAATGGAAGTGATTTATTTCTTGAAAAAAAGTTTTAAGAAATCTGAGGTTTGAGGTCCGTCTGAATAAGAATGACACAAGGAGATGCTAAGAAATTTCCTATTTTTGTCAGTGTTTGACACAGAACCATATTATGTTGAAATGAAATTTCCTAAAGTCCTCATGCACCTTTTCTATTTTTCTTCTATGTCTGTTTTTGCTTTCAGGTCATCTGTTTTCCTTCTTTTGGACACCTTTCTAAATACCTGTCCAACTTGAGATAAAATTACTGGGGCTAGTGTCTTTTGAGGTCCTCAAACTTTAAACATGTAAGTAATAAGGAGAGGAACTAAACATTTAATAAACATGAATTATGTGCTAGGTCATGTACAACAAATATTTTCTTTAATCCCTGAAATAAATTACGAAGACAGTTATTTTAAACGTATTTTTCATATGTACTATTGAGGTTAACAAATTAAAAAGACTTGTCCAAGGTCATGAAGCTAAGCATTGGAGGCACTAGGACAAAAAGTCACATCCACGTGATTCTGTGTCTCTAAAAACTCTTCTTTTTCCTAATTCTTCACCTTTGTTGGTTTGTAGTATAAAAATATCATTCGTTTAGCAGTATATTTAATTTATGTTTTTTCTTAGATTATTTAGTGATCTGAATTTAGTGGTTTGTTATATAGACTGTAATCTTCAGGGGTGGGACCCATTTTCCCTATCTAATATTGAGAGCATCATGAGTAGATCTATTTGTAATAAAGGCTTTGAGCTTCCTCATTTCTTCATATGCAATCTTATAACTGTGTCACGTATGCCTCCTTTTTATATTTTTGAGGCCTCTCAAGTCATACACTATAGGCCACTATTGACCTTTTCTACAAATGAATTTGTTTTGACCATGAAATGTGCAATCAGATTTGCTGAAGCTTTGGTTATTTGGGGATCAGGTAGTGTAATTGGTTCATCTCAAGTCCCAGACTCAAGCATAATGTTACCCAAGATCTCAGACTCCCACATAAGCTTTATTCATTCATTTCACAAGTAGTTTAAGTTCTTACTGGGAAAGGCATCAGGGTGGAGAGCAGGCTCTCAGAAATGAGGAAAACACAGCCTCTGCCTTCTTGAAGCTATACTTCCAAAATACCACTTTCCTCCAAAATCAGCAGCACAGAGTCAAGGCCTTGTCTTTGTTAGTCCCATCTGCGGTTCAGGTACTACAGGAGAAGATTTTCTGTTATTTCTCCACCATTTTTGGCCAAATATGATCTGTTCTGGCCTCCTCTGAACTTATGGTACTACCTGAACTGAAGTGTTTTTGCGGGGGGGTGGGTGGCAATGGTCCCATCCTATTACTTCCTTTCCTGCACCAAGAATCCTGGGTGGTTTGCAAGAGGCTGGGTGTGGGGAGAAGAGATAATCGTCAGTGCATAAGGAACCTATATTAGCCACTAAAACAGCTTTTGCTTTCTACTAGAGACCAAATTTCTACATATAGCCCAAGATAAAGCAGGCAGTCGACTGAAAGAGCAGGTCTTCAGGTCCCTCACCTTAGCTATAATCTGAGGGGATCTTCTTATGTCTTTTTCATATACATAAATTTCTCCTTTGATTGATCTTAACGTAAATTCTCTAGACTAAAGGCACTACCTATACCCTGTGCAAAATTCTGTGGCCAGTAGCCATACACTAATACATACTTATAGCAAGTTGGCTATTCTTGAATATGTCCACACTTCTATGGTTCTATCCCACTGATTCTGGATTACCTTACCAAGCATCTGTTGTTTTTACCCAATCTTTTTGTGTTATTTGCACTTTTTTATGTAGGCTAAGATTAATTAAATGTATATGAATCAATGTAAAATGGAGGCAAAGGAAAGATGTTTCTATACAAACTAAGTTATATGCTTTGAAAAATCATTCAACAAAGGTAGATGTAAAAGATAGGGGATTGAAAACTACCCATGAAGGATTATACATTTAGCTTGCTTTCACACTGTCTTTTAAGTTCGTGCTGCATTTTAAAGAAACTAATCTTGAAAGTCAACTCTGATGTATTATGGGCAATGTTTATCTAAGACTAATTACACGGGGCTCAGTCAACACACAATAAAAGGTCTTGGCCTTACATCCAAATATTGGTTAAGGAATATATCTTTACATGAAGTAATTCAAAAAGAGTTTTCTGAAAAATAAGGTATGAAAGATATGTGCATGTTGGGGACAGTGTTTAGTAACCCTTTGTTTTAATTGATTTTTAAATTTAAGTAACATCAAATCCAAATTGCATTGGCTAAAAAGATATTTTTCATATAGAGACGTATTTAAAATTTTATGATGAAGAAGAAGACAAAGGAAAGGGAGGAGGAGAAGGAGTAATCCAGTGCTCTTCAAATTGTTAAATAACTAGCCTTTTATTTTTTAAGTTTTACATTTTCATACACTGACATTTCTGTAAAGTGAAATAAAAATTTCATGGCAATGTGAAATTTCTCCATGTTTCTAAATGCTCGCTCTTAATTTCTAAAATGTTCTCACTCCTATATCTCTGTTGATTAATCATAGATATTTTTGTGATTAGCACTTCTGAAAACTACAGTGATTAGACAATTCTGGTGCCTGTGTGACTACAAAGTCACGAGCTTAGTCCTGGAAGGTGCCATAAAAAAAGAGTCAACTTCATTCAACCTGGACAGCATAACTCAGCAAGATACATTTTGATGGCAACAGGTGCATGAAAAGTCTGAAGCTTATTGAATCATCAAATAAGTTATTATACAGACAAGGCAATAAAGGTTCCAGGAGTAATGTGTTAACTTTCATACCCACACAAAACTCTTGTGCACCTCAAGCCTTCATATTCTTGTATATGTTTAAAATTCCTGACTTCATGTCTTTCTTGTTTTCTTTTGGATTTCTGGCACCTCTCTAACATAATGCTTTCACAGTATTCTGTCTCCGAGTGTTTTAACTACAAAGTGTCCTACATGGTTAAGCAGGTAGCCAGGAAACATAAGTTAGTATAACTAATTCATAGATTATATGAGTGGGACACTGAATCTCAGAGCCATCAATTGCTTCATCTAAGACTATTCAAGAAGTCAACAGAAGATAAATTAAAGCTAAGTTTTTTGTTTTAAAAAATAATTTCTTTATTTGATTCATCTTATGGAGCACCTTCTATGTTCTAAGCATTACCTTCAGGCTAGAGGCACAAAGCCCAATAAAACACAGTCACACCCCATTCCTCAAGAGCTCATGGCATTTTGGATGATGTAAACAAATATCTAGCTACCAAAATTCATTTTATTAAATTATATAATATACAACATGGACTATTCATCAATGTGCTAGGGGCTGGGGGTATAGTAGCTCAGTGGTAGTGTGCTTAGAATGCATGAGGCTCTGGGTTCAATTTTCAGTATAAAAATAAAAATAATTTAAAAATTTCTATAAAGCTTAAAGAAAAGATGTCAGTTTTGCACCTAGAAAGATATGAGAAATATCATACTGTTCACAAAGCATTTAACACATGACATGGAGCCTTTAAAAAGTATTGAATGTCTTTAGGAAGTGAAAGTGGGACAGATATTCTGAGGAAAGGTCATACTATGTACAGAGAGAAGAGCCATGCAAATCCATAGGCTGCTGAAGGAATGACAAAATGATCAGGGTAGCTAAATTGTACAGTGTGCCAAGGATGGTGTAGGGAGTAGTGAGTGATGTTTCATATTCCTGGAAATGTATGTGGGTTCAGGTGGAAAAGAATCTTAAAGGCTGAAGAGCTTTAACTGGTAGGGTAGCAGGACAAGAGAGATGGTTGTCTCTTCATTTTTTCAGTCTCCTGGTACATATTTTTTCTCACCTAGCACACCAAAACACTATAATATTTACTTTAAAAAGTTTATAGTGGCAATCAAGTTCTTGTTTGGAAGTTGTGAATTTTAACTTGGTATTATCTATAAGATATTTTAATCCATCATCATCACCCTTCCTTCCTTCCTTCCTCCCGTCTTTCCTTCCTTCCTTCCTTCCTTCCTTCCTTCCTTCTTTTCCTATGTACTGTCTTGTATTAGCCAGCTTTTTAATCTCTGGGACAAAATACCTTACATAATCCATTTCAAGGAGAAAATGTTTCTTTTGACTCATGGTTTCAAGGGTTTCAGTCCATGGTCACTGGCTCCAGTGCAGAAACATCATGTTGGAAGAGCATGGTGGAGGAAAGCTGCAGACATGTCAACCAGGAAATGGGGAACTGGCAAATAAGACCCACAGATAGAGAGAGGAAGGGACTGGAGACAGGAAAATACTCTTCCAGGTCATACCACCGTGACACATCTTTTCCAACTAGGCTTCACTCCAAACAGTCCTTTTATCTATGAACTCATGAATGGATTAAACCACTGATGAGCTTAATGTCCCCATAATCCAATTAGCTTTCAAAAGCTCTGCCTCTGAACACAGGAGAATATTGGGAAACATTTTAGATCCAAATCACAGTAAATTTAATATGTAAGATTAGATAGAGGGAGAAATGAGATGCAAACAAAAAATGAGGCAACTATTATTTAGCACTGAATATCCACTCATGAGTTTATTTCAGGAAAACTCTGTATTTAAGTGGTGAAGACTGTGGAATGAAGAAGCATTTTGTTTTGTTAATATATTTTTCATGGTGGTGACATGAGTCCAATCTAAAGCTTTGAGACTATAATGCAGGCAGGAAGTGGATGGGAAGGAAACTGCTAAGGCAGTGCATTAGCCTGAGGCCTTAGATTCTCTGCATAGTTATACTGATCTGAGAAGTTGGTAAAGATGTCTCTCGTGGCAGAGCTCACCAAGTCCAGAAAAAGGTTTTGCTGCTAAATAGTCTCCTCAGTGCTCTTTTCATGTCTTTGTTCCTTAGACTATAGATAAAGGGGTTCATCATGGGTGTTACAATTGTGTACATGATAGCAGCTACCTTATCCCTTTTTGCTGAATAGGCAGAAGAAGGGAGAAAATAGACTCCAACAATGGATCCATAAAAGAGGGACACAGCTGAGAGATGAGAGCCACATGTAGAGAATGTTTTCCACTTTCCTCTGGTGGATGGAACCCTAAGCACAGTGCTGCCAATAAAAGCATAGGTGACAAAAATGAAAGTGAAGGGGAAGAAGATAACTGCTCCCCCAATGGCTAAGATCATCAAGTGGTTGATTTTGGTATCTGAACAAGCAAGCCTTAATATTGGTTCCAGGTCACAGAAGAAATGAGGGATTTGTATCTGATTGCAGAAAGTCAAGCGGCTCAGCAGACTGAGATGCAGTACTGAGACAAGGTTGGAGACAACCCATGGAATCACAACCAACAGGGCACAGCACTTGGGACTCAGTAAATTAGCGTAGTGTAATGGGTGACAGATGGCAATATACCGATCATATGCCATGGTTGCCAGTAGGAAATTGTCCAGGTCTACCAGGAGCATAAAAAAATACATTTGTGTAAGGCATCCTTCAAAGGAGATGGTTAGATGTTGGCTGTGAATGTCTGCCAACATCTTGGGGACTGTCGTGGTTGTGAAGCAGATGTCAGTGAAGGATAGGTTGGCAAGAAAGAAGTACATGGGGCTGTGGAGGTGAGTGTCGCTGACAATGGCCAAGATGATAAGTAAGTTTCCTACCATGGTGATCAGATACATGCATAGAAACAGCATGAAGACAATCTGCTGCTGTTCAGATCTCACCATGAGTCCCAAGAAGAAGAATTCAGAGACAGTTTGGTTTCCTTGGTGCATGGCACTGCTGTGCTGAAAAGGGAAAAATTCAACTTCACTGTAAAATGGTAACAAGACAAAAAAGCCCACCAGTGCATTCTATGAGATAAGAGTAGAATCAGTCCTTGGAGACAGTCCTGGATTATATTCTCCCCCTACTAAAACATCTGTTTCACAAAGGTATTGATTTTATCTTTTATGTTCAATGTGTACATTACTGCTAAAGACAATGCCTGGCACATAGTAAGAGATCAAATAACACTGGTTGGATTTAAATAAGAATGAGTGAATAAATGAAAAAATGAATATTCTGGATTTATAATGCAATCTCTTCATCTTATTACCTATGCTTTTCTGAGCCTATTTCATCAATTTTAAAAACTGGGAAGTTGCCAAGCATGGTGGCACATACCTAATCCTAGTACTCAGGAGGCTGAGGCAGGAGGATTACTGTGAGTTCGAGGCCAGCCTGGGCTACATAGTGAGTTCAAGGCCACCCTGAACTACATGGTGAGACCCTGTCTCAAAAAACTGAAACAAAACAAAACAAAACAAAACAGCAAAGAAACAAAGAAACAAAAAAAGAAAACTGGGAGATTATCTACTCTACAGGGGTATTGTGAGGATTACAGCAGCACATGTAAAATATCCAGGCCTATTTTAGCCATTGATGCACAAATAGTATCTGCTCTCACTCACTAATTGGGAAGAATCAGACTCTAAAGACAAAAAGAAACCTCCAGAGAGGATCCAAACCAGCCCCTGGCTTTGGGCAGGTTAGTATCCAATATGCATATGATTATTTAACTGATCACTTTATAACACTCCAGAGACAGAGAATCCACAGTCCCCTGCCTGCATCAGATCAAAACTTTTATCCTCTAAGTAATTTGCTTCCTTCTCACAACTTCCTTAAATCTTTCATTTTTTTTTTTTTTACATTTCAACAAAGAGTAAGTGGTCATTTACATTAAAAGCTGCAGGAAACTCATCTAGGAATATCCGTTGACTTATATAACATAAAGGTAGGGTTTAGTGTCCTTAACCAGCTTATTGATAATGTGCTTTACCAGATCATTGATAGTGGAATTGATTGGGTGTAAGCCAGAACGAAGAAAGTCTATGGGTAATGCTTTAAGAGCTAACATTTATTTAAGGCTTACTATGTTGTAGATGTAGTCTGCTGCTAAGTGCTTAATGTGAATTATCTTATCAAATATTCACCACAACCTTATGAGATAAATTGCCCAATTTATGATGAGGAAATCAGCAAATGAAGAGGGTAAGTTGATCAAATTGATAAAAGTCAGTGTAGCGGAGTCAGGATTCAGAGCTCGGCCAGTGGGACTTCAGAGACTTCTTGATTGACCACTAGGCTACAATACCTCAATATTGCTGATTTTTTCATATATGTGTGGGGGGGTGCAGGTGGAATCAGTAATTAATACATGTTGAACCTCACCTATGTGCTGATACATGAGAGTTTGCTCAGACAAAGTCATAGCTAGTAAGTGCTGGAGCTGGGCTTTGAATTTTGACTCCAAAGCACTTTTTTTTTGCCATATCTGTGTGAGTCTAAATTAGAACAAATGGGCTTACAAATGGGAAGCTTTGTTTTTGCTTATTTTAATTTGTACCTTATCTGGACTCTTCTATGTTGTTTGGAGATCCATTTTACATGGTTGTTACTCACTTAAAGGCCTGCTATGTCTTTATACCACCTTCCCAGGCTAACAAACACAGATTACCATTGTGTAAATTCACACACTTTTACTGTTCAGATTTGTACCTTCTATGAAAAAAAGATATTGGTAACACTAATGAATTGTTGCAGCAAGATTACAAAAAGAATGCACTTATTTCATAACACAATTTTTCCTAAGTACCATAGCAGTACTCATTTGCATGCTAACAAATAAATGTACTAATTATAAATCAGGCAAGATCAGGTCTGGTGGAACCTCTGCTAGGCAACACTTAACCATTTCATATGTACAGCCTGTATTGAAAATAATAAAGTGGCATATTATTATGTACATGTAATCTAAGCTTTTCGTTGATGCAGACTGTATTAGCAAAGTTTGACAACCCACATTTCTGATTTGACCTTCAAGGCATCATATCAGCTTGCTCCATTTAACTGATTTTTCTCATCTACTCTCTCCAACCTGGCACCATCTTTTACAACCAAGCATATATCTATCTTCAGTCTTTCAACCTTTATATTCAAGGCATTAAGTTGGCACAACACTTTTGTAGTGAACATTCTTAGCAAGTATTTGTGTTTGGGGTTGAGGTCTCTCTCCTATGGAACTTACCCAGATGTTTTATAGCTCTTTTCAAAGTTATTCCAGAAAGAAACAGTTCCACTTTATCTACTTTAGAATGTTGGTGACTTTTCCAGTCATAACTTAAACTGTTCCTCCTCCCAATATAAAAAAGACAGAAAAGAGGGCTGGTTTTGTTGTCTTTGCTTTTGGATTTAGAAAACAAATCACCCTAGGGCTCAGGACACAATCCCCAAGGCTCCTCATTAGAAACTACCCTCAATGCTATCCTCTATGGACCAGTTCCTCCCTACTGGGTTTTATTGATACTCACTAATTTCCTGGGATATAAAAATTATATATAACTAAAGTAGAAGCAAACGTCATATTCCTGCCCTATTTTTAGTATAGTTAGAAAACTAAAATATGAACTTTTGGAAGAAACTTTCCCGCTTCCTCATACCTAAGAGTTGCTTTTTGCATCTCCATGTAATGTAATGTAATGTAATGTAATGTAATGTAATGTAATGTAATGACAAACTAAGGTAATATTTGGAGAACTTTAATAATGAAAGCAACACTAGTGTGCTTATTATTTGCCAGGAACTATTCTAAGCCTCTTGTGTGTATTAACTCATTTATTTTCAAAATCAAATTGGGAGGTAGATAAAATTATGATCCCTTTTTCACATATGAGGAAACTTTGGACAGAAGAGTTCAGGGATCTGGCCAAAGATGTACAGATATGGTAGGTGGTGGAGCTAAGTTCATACAAATACATTCTTGTTTTAGATCTCATGTTCTTAACCACTGCATTACACTATCTCTTAATATTCATGGGTTAGCTGTAGAGGAAAATGACATATAGAGAACATGACCAAAACTTATCTTCTCAAACTTCTTTCTTATCCTCCCTCCCTCTAGTGTCAGCAAATGTCTTTATCACCTCTTCAACTCTACCTCCAAACCTCTACCACTAAATCGAGAGACAACTGTACTTTCTAGCCTAAGGATCACTAGGTTAGGAAAGAAACTTCTCTCTCCTTCACACCATCATGGAAAGATATCCTTTCTATTAAAAGATAATCCTTCACTTGTATTCTGGATCCCATCTTCGTTTGCCTTCTAGGAGACTTATGCTGCTGGTTAACTTCTTATTCCTTCTCTACTGTACTCCTACTCTGGCTTTTAAACATGTTTAGTCTTCCCAATGTTTAAATATACAGACAAACCAAACTCTTCTGGATCCCTCAGCACCCCTGAGTTACTGAACAACTTCACTCTTACCATTACACACATATTTCTCGAATTATCTACATATCCGTTTCCATTTCTTCACCTCATCCCACTCCAATCTGTCTTCTGCCCCACAGGACTCCACTAAAATAGCTCTTGATAAGGTCACAATGACACTTACATTGCTAAATCCATGCTTCCTGGCAACTCAGCAGCACTCACCTTAGATGATTGCCCTTCCTCTTAATGTGCTCTTTTTCCTTTGATTTGCAGAACCCTTACAGTACTGGGTTTCCTTCTGTGTCTCTGACTATTCATCCTTGATCCCTGTTTATAGTTCTTCCATGTAACATTTCAATGTTTGTTGTTGTATTACAGAACTGCCCTTGTTCACTCAAGTCTCTCCTTACTGTGTACGTTCATGACCTCTATTTCCATCTTTAGGCATATGCTTCTCAACTTCTTATCTCTAGCTCTTTCTTCTGAGCTCCAAAACAATACATCTAACTTACTATTTGTTATCTCCATTTGTATATATCATACACACTTCAAATTCAGTATTTTCAAAGCCAAATTCATCATCTAGAAGCTGTACTACCAGAAACAAACTTTAGTTCTCCTCCATTTTTCCTTACCTCAGTAAATTATAGCACTATCGATTTCTGTCATTTTAAAAAATTAATTAACTTTATATTTATTACATTTTAGATATACACAATGATCACATTCATCATAGGGAATTTGTACCTGTACAAGATATAGCTTGCTTCTTTTTCTCCCATTCCCCTCCCCTCCCTTCAACTCCTCTTCCCCTCCTTATTTACAAAAGCTTCGTTTCCATTTTTCTTTCTTTTCTCTTTTTTTCTTTTCCCTTCCTTCCTTTCTTCCTCCCTCTTCCCCTGTTCCCTTTCCTATTCAAACATTTTCTTCCTATGTCACAATATTTATTATACATTTTGGTCCTTATTTACACTTTACTGAAGGTGTTTTCTCACACCAGAGAAATAATATATTTACACATATGTGTCTGATTTATTTCACTTATGAATATCGTCTCAAGGTGCATCCATTTACCTAGAAATGTCTCAAGTTTATCCTTTATGGAAATTTTGAGACCTCTCATCTCTCTTTCCTAAGGTCCAACTGTTTAAGTCTTATAGACCCTCCATCTTTAATATATCTCAAATATTCTGGGGAGATACTGGAGTGGTAAACAGCAGCAAATCAGCCACTCTGAGATTCAGAATACGCACACTGGAATATAACAACTTGGGGAAGAAAAGAAGGTGAGAGGTGTATCCCTCGGACCCAGCAAGGTTCTGAAGGCAGAATTGGAGCCCACAGGTGAAGTGAACAGAAAGACCTCAATGCAGAAAAAGGAGATGGAGAACTGCACTTTATTTCTGATTCCTGGCTTACAGCATGAGAGAGGAGGCTTAAATCTATAGAGACACAGTGAAGCTGGGTGACTCCAGAGGCCTCCACAGAGAAATGCACCAGTGGAATGGAGAGTGCATGCTATGACCTAAAATGGCTACAACAGCTGAGTCCAAGCATCTCCTGTAGAGGGTACTTGGTCAGATATCATTTTAGGGAGGACCCAACTGAACCTAGGACTCACAGCAGCCCTGAACTGGCTTCTCCTCAGGACTCCCAGTGACTGGGTGACACACAACTGCAGGAGACATCTAGGGTCAGGGAGCTAAAGTCAGGCTGGAAAGAAGCACCCAGAGGGTTGTAGGCTGAACAACTTAGGTCTCAACCCCATAACCAGAGGCCAGAATCATCCTGAACTTCTGTGGAGTTCCAACTATCAGAACCAGCATCTTGTCCTTTTCCTACTGCAGGCTTGCTGGGATTATCCAGCACCCTGTCTGAATCCTACTGTAAGCTTGCTGGGATCATCCATGATGGATCTGGGCTTTGTCTTCCTCGTTTGTCTACCAGTAACAGCAGAGACACATACTGAACTGGACACCACCACAAGAATGTATATAGACCCCAGAAGATAACCATAGGCTTGAAATCACAAAGAAATCTCATTCCTTTTTCTTTTGTCTTTTTTTTTTATCTCTGATTTTTTTCTTTTTTTTTTTTTTTGGATTATTTGTTTTTGTGTTTTTTATGATTGTGAACATTATTTTTAGTATTTTAATTTTGTTTAGTTCTTTTTTTCCCTTTTTTCACTTCTGTCTTCTTCACCAGTTTCCCAAAGCTTGGATAATCTTCCTTTGTACTTTAGTGCTGTTACTAATCTCTTTTACTTCTTTTATTTCTCTACTTTTTCTTCTTATTGCTTTTAAATTTTCTCCCCTGAGGGTAAAATCGCTCTATTGAGGTGATATTTACTGTATATACATTTCTTATTTGTTTTAGATTTTGATATATAACTATAAATCTTGTACATATGGTTAGAGGTGGTAAATTAAGAGTTACCACAGATTGTCGTTTTCTAGACTGTGCTTGGTGGTATTGTTATGACTCATTGTACTACTTTTGCCAAGGTGACATAGTTATGGTGATCAGTTGTTCTTCCTAGCATGCCAATACTAAGATTGTCTGGTGAGATCATAAACAATACAGTACCAAAGCAATTGGCTGAAAGCCAAATAGGCAGCAACTTCTCATTCCTAATAAATTGAAGCGGCAGAAGCTTGGGACAGACTCAAAAACCAAAAGCTAGCTACACCTAGAAGACAACTCTCAAAAGTAGGCATTTCCTAAGGATGTTTCACTATTAGTACTAATGCTACTTACCATAGGCTATTTCCAAGCATCAATGCAGAAAACAAATTTTAAAAAATAGAAAATGAGATGACACAGAAGCAAGATGCAATCCCAGACCCACAGCTTACCTAAAACAAATCCAGGAGATAATGAGGTGGAAGAAATCAAAAGCCACTCAGTTTAACTTTCTGAAATAGTAGGCGTGGAAATAACAAAGAAGATGAATGACGCTGTAGGAAAAAGAATATAAGCCAGTAATAGTTTTACAGATAACTAAAGAGTTGATGAGCATAATGAAGGACACGGTCAGTGAGTCTAGAACAGATACAGATAAAAAAATAGAGGAGCTTAGGAAAGTGATAAAAACTATGAATGCCCAACGTAAGAAAGGACTGGATTCCATGAAACAAATTCAGATTTCCAGGAGATTAAAAATTCTGTTGAAAGTATATGCAGCAGAATCAACCAATGTAAAGGCGGAATATCAGATCTAGAAGAGAGGTTTGTGGTTAGTGCTCATAAAATGAAGGATTTCTTAAAAATAACAAGGAGCCACAAAAATCAGTTCAACAGCTGCTAGATGAGCTAAAGAATAACATAAGATTGATTGCAATCAATGAAAAAATCAGAAGATAATGCAAAGGACATAAAAATACCTGTTCACAGAAGTAATGGTATAAAATTTCCCAAGCAGGAAAAAAGAATTTGACATACCTGTAAGAGAGGAATACCAAACTCCAATTAGCCATGATCAGAAAAAACTACATCATGTCATGTAATAGTTGAGATTCCAGAAAATCAACACAGGAACGGAATATTAAAAGCTGTTAGAGGAAAGAAACAAATCACCTATAAAGAAAAGCCTGTCAGAATCACATCAGACTTCTCAATGCAAACCCTCAAGTCAAGGAGAGTTTGGAGTGAAATATTTCAAGCCCTAGGAGAACACAACTTCCAACCCAGATCGATGTACCTCACAAAATTATCTTTCAAAATTGATGGAGAATAGATACTTCCATGATAAGGAACACCTGAATAAATGCATGACTACCCAACCAGCACTGAAAAAGTTCTGAAGTATATTCTAGAAAAAGACAATGAAGACAAAAATTCTAAGAGTCCTAATAAAATGAATCCACCAAGCAAGGCAATCAGTTAAACAGAGGGGAAAGAAAGGGAACCAGTGACAGAAAAATAATATGAAAAAGATAAGTCAATACATGTCAGTTATAACCATCAATGTAAATGGTCTCAATTCACCAATCAAAAGAAACAGACTGGCAGAATGGATCAAGAAGTAAGATCCAGGGCTAGTGATATAGCTCAGTGGCATAAGCGCCTGCTTGGCAAGTGTGAGGTCCTGAGTTCGACTCCTGGTACCCGCATATAAAAAAAAAAGATTTATTTAAGAAACAAGATCCAAAACTATGCTGCATACAATAAACACATTTAACTTAAAAAGAAATTCATAAACTGAGAGTCAAAGGATGAAAAACAATACTCCATGTGACAGGAACCCAAAAAGCAGAGATAGCTATTCTATTTCCAGACAAAGTGTATTTCAAGCCAAGAGTGATCAGAAGAGACAAAGACGATGGCTATACACTTGTTAAAACAATAATCCAAGAGGGAGAGATAACAATCATAACTACATATGCACCAAATATCAGTGCACCCAACTATATATAGCAAACATTAATGGATATGAAAAATCAAGTATGCACTAATACGATTGTAATGGGGGACCTCAACACCCCACTGCCACAAATAGACAGAATATTTAGACAAAAAAATAAAAAAGGAAATATCAGCGCTGAACCAAACCTTTGAACAAATGGACTTAGTTAATATCTACAGAGTTCCACACCAAACAACAAAATACACTTTTTTTCTCAGCTCCACACAGTATCATCTCCAAAACTGACCACATACTAGCTCATAGAACATGCTTAAGTAAGTACAAAGAAGTTGAAATTATCCCCCCTGCATATTAATAGATCATAGTGCAATGAATTTGGAAATCAATGGCAAAAGTAACCACAAAAACTACATAAATGCATGGAAATTAAATAACACCCTCCTGAACAACCAATAGGTCACAGCTGAAATTAAAGAAGAAATTACACAATTTCTATAACTAAACAATAATGCCAATAAAACATACTCAAACTTATAGGATGCAATGAAAGCAGTCCTTTGAGGGAAATTTACAATGGTGAATTTGCACATCAGAAAAACAGAGTGAGCTCAAATAAATAACCTAATGTTAAACCTCAAGCTTTTAGATAAAGAAGAGCAAGTTAAACCCAAAGCATATACTAGGGAATAAATGATAAAGATTAGAGCAGAAACTAATGCAATTGAGACTAAGAAAACAATGCAAAGAATCAATGAAATTAATAGTTGCTTCTTTCAAAGATTAAATAAAATACACAAACCTTTAGTGAACTTTATCAAAAAAGGAAAGAAAAGCTCAAATCCATGAGTGTGAAATCACAACAGATCCTGCAGAAATCCAGAAGATCATCAATACCTACTTTTAGAAACTGCAATCTAATTAGACAGAAAGCAGAGAAGAAAGGGACAGATTCCATGATCTGTGTGAATTAGCAAAGCTGAATCAAGAACATATCAAAATTCTAAATAACTCAATATCCTCCAGTGAAATTGAAAGTGTAATTAAAAACCTACCAACAACAAAAAAAGCCCAGGTCCTGATGGATTCATGGCTGAATTCTACAAGAAATCTAGAGATGAGCCATTGCCACTACTCCTCAAACTCTTTAATGAAATTGAAAGGGAAGCAACACTCCCAAACTCATTTCTCGAGGCAAGGATTACCCTGATACAAAAATCCAGAGAAGGATCCAGACAGAAAAAGAAAACTATAGGCCAAACTCTATAATGAACGTAGACTCAAAAATATTCAATACGACACTGGCAAACAGAATGTAGCAGATCATCAAAATGATAATACACCATGACCAAATAGGATTCATCTCAGTAATGCAGGGTTGTTCCAGCACACACAAATCAATAAATGTAATACACCACATTAACAGAATCAAGGACATAAACAACATGATCACCTCAATAGATGCAGAAAAAGCATTTGACAAAGTCACCCACCCATTCATGATAAAAAAAACCCTAAAGAAAATTGGAATAGAAGGTCTTTATCTCTATCTTATATAAGCCATCTAGGACAAAGCAACAGCCAACATCATAATAAATGGACAAAAACTGAAAACTTTCACTCAAATCAAGGACAAGACAAGGATGTCCAGTATCACCACTCCTATTCAGTATTGCTCTGGAAATATTAGCAAGAGCAATGAGACAAGACAAAGAAATAAAAGGAACAAGGATAGGAACAAGGAAGAAGTTAAATTATCATTATTTGTGGATGACATGATACTCTACACAGTAGACCCCCAAAACTCCACCAAATGACTCAGAGTTAATAAGCAAATTTGGTAGTTTAGCAGGATGCAAAGTCAATGCTCAAAAATCAATAGCATTCCTGTACACAAATAATAAACTCACTGAGAGAGAAATTAGGAAAGCAACATCTTTCACAATAGCATCAAGAAAAATGAAATACTTAGGAGTCAATCTAATGAAAGAAGTAAAAGACGTTTGTGTGGAAAACTACAGTACTCTGAAAAAGGAGGTCAAAGAGGGTATCAGAAAATGAGAAGATGTCCCTTGTTCTTGGATGTGCAGAACCAATATAGTGAAAATGGCTACACTTCCAAAACTGTTATGCAGATTTAATATAATCCCAATCAAAATACCAATAGCATACCTCATAGAACTAGAGAAAACAATCCTAAAATTGATTTGGAACCAGAAGAGACCTAGCAGAGCAAAAGCAATTCTGGGCAACAAAGGCAAGGCAGCAGGCATCATAAGTCCTTCTTGAAACTATACTGCAAAGATATCATGATAAAAACAACATGGCACTAGCAAAAAACATACCCAAGGATCAATGGAATGGATTAGAAGATGTGGAAATGCCAACCACATTCAGTCACATTATTTGACAAAGGTGCCAAACACCTTTACTGTAAGAAAGCCTCTTTAATAAATGGTGTTGGGAAAACTGGCTTTCCACATGCAGATTAAACCTGGACCCATATCTCTCACCATGCACTAAAGTAAAATTGAAATGGATCAAAGATCTAAATATTAAAGCAGAAACAATCAATCTACTGGAAGATAAAATAGGTAAAACTCTTGAAGACATAGGTGTAAGCAAAGACTTTATGAACAAAACCCCAATTCCACTGGAAATATTATAAAAAATCAACAACTGCTATCTCATAATATTAAAAAACTTTTGCACTGCAAAAGCAACACCAACAGAGTGAAGAGACAACCCACAGACTGGGAAAAAACTTTGCCAGCTATTCTTCAAAGAACTAATATATAATGAATGCAAAAAATCACCCCCCCAAATTTAAAGACCCAACCCAAAACTGGGCATCTGAAATAAATTGATACTCCTCAGATGAAAAAGTACAAACAGCAAAGAAATGTATGACAAAATGTTCAACATCACTGGTCATTTGAGAAATGCAAATTAAAATAACCCTGAGGTTATATCTCACTCCAGAATGAATGGCTGTTATCAAGAAATCAACCAATAACAAATGCTGGTGGGGACTGTGTAGTAAAGAAGCCTTCCCCACTTTGGTGGGAGTGTAGACTGATGCAACCAATATGGAAATCAGTATAGAATTTCCTCAAAAAACTAAAACTAGGGGTTCCATTTGATCAAGCTATTTCCCTTCTTGGTATCTTCTTTAAAGAGTTAAAAGCATCATACCACAGCAATATATGCACACCCATGTTTATAGTAGCACAATTTGTAGCAGCTAAATCTCAGAAACAGCCTAGAGGCCCATCAACAGATAAATGGATAAAGAAAATGTGTTTTTTACACACAATTAAGTACTACTTTTCCATAAAGAATGTTAAACTTGAGGTGTTTTTAGGTAAATAGATGCACTTTGAGATCATACTTCTAAGTAAAATAAATCGGACACATATGTTTAAATATCACATTGTTTCTCTTGTGTGTGAAACCAAAAGCATAACGAAGGGCCAAAATGGTGGAGAGATATTGGGAATTAGGACGCAAATGTTCAAATGGGAAGGGGAACAAGGGAGGGGGAGGGGGAATGGAAGGAAGGGAAAAGGAAAAAAGAGAGAATAGAAGGGAAAAAATGGAAACAAAGCTTTTGTAAATAATGAGGCAAACAAGGGTTGAAGGGAGGGGAAGGTAATGGAAAAAAAAGCAGAATCAAGATATATTATGTACAGGTACAAATTCCCTATGATGAATGTGATCATTATGTATATCAAAAGTGTACCAATATAATAAATTAAAAATTTATAATTCAAATATATTCACCTCTGTGACCCTATTCAAAGCCATTGTCAGGTTCTGCATGTAATTTTATTCCCTCCAAACAGTTTCTATGCTAATACTTGTCAGTGACTTCCTGTTCTTCTTAATGTAAGATCCAAGATTATTAATATAACCTATAATGCTTAGCCTTCTTCTGAATTCTTATATCATGACACTATCACCTTCTTTCAGCTTTATTGAAAACTATCT
This sequence comes from Erethizon dorsatum, assembly GCA_028451465.1. Lineage (NCBI taxonomy): Eukaryota > Metazoa > Chordata > Mammalia > Rodentia > Erethizontidae > Erethizon > Erethizon dorsatum. Next base: position 117,281,390 of record CM051842.1, on the reverse strand, counting down.
TCCTACCTTATTGTGTTTTCCTATGCCCACATAGTACATTAGATGATGATAACTTCTCTAACTCATATTCTGATTTCAGATCTTAATGTAGTTAAATATTCTTTCTTCAGGTAGATCTTTCTATGCCTCTCAGGATGAATTTAGATCCCTTGCCGTGACATCCTATAGTCACATACACATGTCCTATGAAAAATATGTATTGCAGTTACTTATCTTTCCTATTATCCTATAAATTCTATAAGGACAATAACCATGCCTCTCTTTGGCGATAAACCCTTTTCTTAGAACCATGCTTGAAAAATACCTGGAACTCATTAATTTGTGAATGATTTAATTAACAAAATAATAGAAATTTCATATAGAACTAATGTGGGTTGGAAGTAAGGATCATTGAAGACTTTAAAGAGAAAGTAACCTTCAAATTGGATTTTGAAGAATTAATGGAGGGATGGGCCATTTGAGGCAGAAAGTGTGGGGCTTTGAAGTACAAAATATGTGAAGGTCTTAGAGTCACCCACTATGGGTGTAGCACAGGAGAGTGTGGTGGAAGCTGAGACTAGCAATGCAGGTTGGGCATGACATGAAGGTCTTTGTATGTACTATCTAATTAAATATTCCTGGCAATATCCAAGAAAAACACCAAGTATGATTTTATTTTGTGGAAAATTCAGAGTTCAGAGCAGACCAGTAAGTTGCAGGGAAGAATTAACATCAGAAATACAAAGCAAAATAGTTACAAATAATTGCTTTTTTCTTTGTGGCTTTACTTCTCTGTTCTGAGCTCCTTAGAGACTTGACCCCCTATTTCTAGTGACCAGAGAGCATGCCTTGGACCTGCATGATTTTTAAGGCACTTAAGAAATGGCTGTGTGTAGAGACAGAGGAATAAGAAGTCATGCCTAGCAGTTACAGACCTGTCAGCACAATTCCCCAGGCTGGTAGAAAAATGGTGCCTCTTCATGCCCCTTTTCTGTTCTTTTTTCAGTTGGTAAATCACATTACAGCTTTCATTGGAGCCTTGGATTTTGCTAGAGGAGATTTGTAAGTCTTTAAGCCATTGGTATTCAGTATAGTAATGTCTGATTTTTTAAAGAGGCATATTTGGAAACAGAGGACACTGACACTGACCTTTTCTCTGAATGGCTGCCTTTGCATACGTCATAGCAAATGCATTTAGGAATTGCTCATTCGTGAGGGTTGTTCAGAGGCAGAGAAAGAAGTGTCCTGGGAGTTGACAAGCAGAAAAACAGTACAGAGAAAAATGGGGATATTCAGACATGATGAATGGGGTCATTTTTGCTTTGAAAAGACAGGTGTTTCCTCTTTTGGTGGATGGATCTATATACACAAGTTTTTGGCTCAATATGTGTTTGTTTGTTTTGACACAGGGTCATAAATATCTCTATGGTCTTAGTCTCATTTTGTACTCAACTATGCGAGTGACCTTTAGAAAGTCCTCTCTCTGGGCATTGATTTCATCCTCTGTAAAATGAGGAAGTTAGACTAAATTATCTCTATTCCCTCCTCCCACTCTACATTTGACAATTCTATGATTCCTAACTGAGTATGTTTATGCATGTTGTGGCGGAAGCATGATTGTGTATGACTAAAAGGTGGGTAGGAGAAATAGCACAATTTCTTTTCAACTAACACAGTGGGTTTTGTGTATGTGCTTTGATGTATAATTCATAAAGTTTCCGAATTTCCAGCTTAGAGAGAGCTTGTGACGATAAAATTACATTCTGCCTAATCGCTTCGGTTATGTTTTGTGTGGGGTAGGGGGCTTATTACAGAAGAGTGTGTTAGCTAAGAGGGGTCCCCTGGAGGTGGTGATAGGCTCCTGTTTGTGAGAAGGAAATGAGAGAATGGGGAGAAAAGAGATAAATAGCTTTTAGTGATGTTCTCAGTAAAAGTTTGTGAAAAACAATAGAGTTATGAGTTTGTCAACTAAATTGGAGTCAGTCTCTGCTTATTGAATCTCTCTGAGGTGTGTCATCAGGGTATGCATTTATTCACTGCTTCGTTAATGGAAGAAGAAGGGAGTGTTGAAGATCTTCTTTGGGGTTAGGGATGAAGAAATAATACAAGAAAAGCATCGTATACATCTCGTTTCTTCCCCAGATCTCACTCAGTTGGCAGAGGAGGCCCAAGAATACAATTATTCTTCTTACCTTCTTCTCTTCCTCTGCCACAAATATCCTTAACAGCAATCAGATAGAAACACCAGGAAGGGGGGGAGAGCAAGGGCCAGATTCACCTACAGCATCCCTGCTCCATTCAGTTCTGGGCATCGAGTTTTCTGCTTGCTGCTGCCTACAGAAGACTTCCCACATGCAAAGAATCAAATTTTCTTTCATTCTCAGGTCACTCCTTACTGAGCAGTTTATCAAGGATTTATTGGCAGTGACATAAGGGAGACACCAGGATATAGGGTGTCTACTGAAGGGTGATACGAGAAAGAAGATATTTGGGCATCAAATTTAAACTGCTTACTATTCAGCATGCTATACTTGATGTATGAGCCATATTTTGTCATCCATTTTCTATGCTTCCCCACAACTTCAGATTATTGTATCAGTGAAAAGCAATGCTGGAAAATGAAATTTATTTCTTTATTTTAATTTTTATTAGTATATTTTGTGATACATAGTATTTACATTTGTCTTGGGTGTTTGAAACATACATCTATATCTATATCTATATCTATATCTATATCTATATCTATATCTATATATTGCACCTTGATCACTTTTGGAGAGTGAAATTTATAACACATAAAGAACAGATTAGTCGAGATTATAACCAGAAGCAACTATATGGGACACACAAGCTAGTTACAGAGAGCAAATACATGTACATGAACAACTTTGTACCCTCAAATTATGTTTTTAAGGCAACAATTGAACAAAAGCAAACAATAGAATGCCAAGAGGAGAAACTGACTGGCCAGATTTGGGAGGGCTTTTGTCCTAAAAGGCTTTCTGGGGGACTTGAGTTTTGAGAAAGCGACAGTTCCTATACCCGTAATTCCTTCATAATCAGGAGATCCCCAGTGGGCTCTTTTTTAGAAAATGTTTCAATCTTAGTAGTAAGCTTGATATTTTCAATTGTGATATGGAATTATTGGTCTATGTTAAGTGATATTTATTGTCATGTGGATCTGGGAGAGCACACTGTCATTAAAGACAGTTGGCAGGTGGACAGGTTTCTTTCAAACTTCTAGGTGGCCTGAGAAAGGATGAAATTTTGCCACCCAAAGTGCCAGGGGAACAAGTACACAGTGTACTTTTTTCTTATTGAGTTTTGGAGGTTTGTGGAGAAGGGGTATCTTCCTGACTTTCAGTTTTTTACATGGAGTGTCCAGAAAGATTGACTTGAACGGTGAAGTGCAGAGTGAGGGGGACAGTGACTCAGCACTTTAGCACCTCTTATATGTGTTAAATTCCCTCAGAATGGACCTGAGCCTGGGTCTGTTGGGATAGTAACCACATTCTCAGTGGGAAAACCTTCTGGTGGGAGACAATAGATATATATACCATTTCTGGCTTGAGATCTTACTTTTAACATGATTTTGAACATAGTACTTCCTTAATATTCTTATCTATTAAACATGAAGAACTCTCTTCTCTGGCTATGGAACTTGATCCCATCAGATGACTTTAGAAAATGACAATCTTTATATTGATGGAATAATGGTTTGGGAAGGCAGTAAGATTAAAAGGGAAATGTTAAGAGTCAGAAAATTAGAAATGTAGTAATACTTCAGTGAGCTCCACAAATAGACAAATCTAGAAGCGAATGTGATAATGAAATCTATCCAGTCAACTAAGTCCCCTGCTAGTCCTGCCTGTCACTTTTCCTGTTTCCTCTATCAATTCACTATTTCTGTGAACTAATTTGTGTTCCTACAAAATTCTGGGTTGAAGCCCTAATCTCTCATGTAATAGTAATGTAAGAGTATTGGGAGATGAGGACTTTGGGAGATAATGAAGTTTAGATGAAGTCTAGAGTAGGGCCTCATGATGGGATAAGAGTCCTTGTAAGAAGAAATGCCAGAGAACTAGTCCCCCACTCTGCTCAGCACAAAGTGAGAAGGCAGCCATCTGCAAGTCAGAAAGAGAGCCCATAAACCACTATGCTAGAAATCTGACCTTGGACTTCCAGGCTCTAGAACTGTGAGAAAATTAATTTCTGTCATTGAAGCTACCCAGTCGCTAATATTTTTATTACTATAACTCACGTGGACCAGGACAATTACTATTTCCTAAACAGGGCCTTGTAAGAAAAGGAAATCCAATATCACCAAATCTAAGGCCATGTTCTTGGGAATCCAGAAAAGCCTGTACCTTCAGGGATCTTTTTTACAGGTCAATCCAAGTTTTAAAATTTCAAATAGTGAATTTGATTTTTCAACTGTGTATCAACCACCCTCTTTTCACACATATACACTCTATTTTACTCCATTTGTGTATTCTTGTTCATTATTTTTTTCTTTTCTCCACATTTACCACTCTCCACTCATGAAAATAAAGAATTGGAAGACATTGCAACAGAATTCAAAACTAATAGCTTCATTTTTGGTGTGACCGTGATGGGCCTATTTATCTCATTCTTTTTATTTATGTACTACCTTTTGAATTCCATAATATATGGCTACTATGTCACCACGTGTACCTTGCGTCTCTATTCTGTTATTGTGTTCTTTAGCATTATGAACACTTGGCAGATAATCCATTAATAAATTAATTAAGCTATTATTTATTCAGTACTTATGACATGCAAGACTGTTCTAGATACCGAGATACAACAATGAATAAGAAAGATGAATTCATTATTTTGCCCTTACATTGCTTATATTCTAGTAGGGAAAGACAGACAATAAATATATGAGCAAATGAATTTAAAAACACAACTGGGACTCACTGCTATGAATAAAATATATCAGAGATTTGCTGGCTTAGTGACTACTTTAGATAAGCAGTTTATTTACATGTGATGGGCATATACATAGAACATCAAAAGATTGCTACAGTTAAAAGCAGTGAGAAAAGCAGCTGATGCAATGAAAAGGTAATCAAGAATCAAATTATAAGGAGTCCAGAAGGCTATGGTAAAGAGTTTGGATTTAATTCTGGATGCAATATAAAGCGTTTGATCCAATTAAGAAAGGGAGAAAAGGGTTTAATTTCTACTTTAGAAAGATGCTTCTGGCTACTATCTGGAAGATGGACCAGTCAATGTGGAGATCCCACTTATAGGCTATCTTACTACCCTGAGAAAGATGATAGCGGAAAGAGAGGTCTTTAGTACTGGGTATCCTTTTATAGTACATCAGGCAGAATTTGATGGCTTGGTTATACAATAGTAGTGATATACACTGCCATGTAATCTGGTCATCTCTCTGGCCCTTGCTCATCTTTTCTATTCAGCTTCTATTACTCAAATATAATCTCTTGGTCTCCATCATTTTTAAATTTCAATATGATATGCCTTATTGCGTGTCTACCTTCATAAATTTTGCTACTCATTCAATTCTCCCTTTTAATCTGGAAACTATTTCTTCATTTTTAGGAATTTTCCTTGAATGAATTCTTTGGTCATTTCCTCCCTTCCATATTCTCCCCTCCATAATTACTAGTTGGACCTCCTGGCTTGATCCTCTAATTAAAAACAATTTTTCTATTTCTTTGAGCTAGTTTTTATAAGAACACCTCAACTTTGTTTTTCATTGCTTCTGTTGAAGTTTTATTTCTTCCGTCATTTAAAATGTCTGACAACTATTTTAATGTTCATTTTAATATTGTATTTTTTTCAAAAGACATCTTTTATATTTCTGAAAATTTGATTTTTAAGTGCTCACCTCCATGCGATTTCTTTTCCTAAGTTTTTTTCTTGTTTATTTTTATCTCTTCCTGTCATGATAGAATTTTTTTCATAACACATCTTAGGACACTTGGATGTTTGATTATATTCATATGGGACAAAAAAACTGATTCAATATATTTTTGTCAAGGTGAGTCACATTACAAGAGGATTTGACTAGATCCCTTTCTTCGGTTAATTTTTTTTTTTTTTTTTTTTTTTTGAGGCACTATCATATGAACCCAGAGATTTCCCATTGAGCTACATCCCAGGACCTTTTTTTTTAATTTCAAAACACTAAGTCACTGAATTGCCCAGGCTGGGCTTGAACTGGCAGTCCTCTTGCCTCAGCCTCCCCGGGTGCTAGTATTACACACGTGTGCCACCATGCCCAGATTATTTTGAGATAATTTTCTATAAGGCTGTTCAGATTCCCTCAGAAAATAATTTTCTAGTCTTCTAATTGGGAAATATAAACCTTGGCTATAGAGTTTTGGGAGACAAGAAGAAGAGTAGGGTTGGGATCTCAATATGTATATCAAGATTTTCACTTCATCTCACGCTCAATTCTGTGTGAGACATCCAATCCACATACCTTCTATTTTGAGTATTGGAGGATAAACCTCCAGTCATTTGTGAGAAGCAAGTATGTGGGAGATTGCTGTGAAGAATAAAAGAAATGATTTGGAGACTTATTGATTTATCAACCAACTGGCAACCAATCCCTCTGCTTTGAGCCCCACTTTCACTCTTGCACACAGAAGTACCTGATGCTGACCTAAGCTTTACTGTTTCTTTTGCTAATCTGACACCTTTTAGTTTGATATCATCCCATTTATCTAATTTTGCTTTTGCTTCCTTCACTTTTAGAGTTGTGTTCAAAAACTCTTGCCCATTCCAATATTCTGAAGCATTTCCCCTCTATTTTATCCAGTAGTTTTGTACTTTGAGGTCTTACATTTAAACCTTTAATCCATTTTGAGTTGATTACTGTAACTGATGAGATAGTGGGTAGTTTCTTTCTTCTACGTGTGTCTGTACAATTTCCCCAGCACTGTTTCTTGAAGACTGTCTTTTCTCCAAGGCATGTTCTTAGCACATTTGCCAAAAATTATTTGGCTGTAGCTTGTGGTCTGATCTAAGTTCTCTATTGGATTCTACTGGTCTATCTGTCTGTTCTTATGACAATATCATGATGTTTTGATTACTGCAGGTTAGTAATACATTTCGAAGTCAGGTAGTGTACTGTCTCTTGCTCTGTTGTTTTTGATCAAGATGACTTTGGCTATTTGAGGTTTTTTTTTTTTTTTTTGTGGTTCCATACTAGTTTAAAGGTTATTTTTATAATTCTGTGAAGATCATCATTGGTGTTTTATAGAGATTACGTAGAATCTGTAGCTCACTTTGAATAAGATGCACATTTTAACAATAGCTCTTCTCCTTCCTCTCCTCCTCCTGCTCCTCCTCCTCCTCCTCTCTTTTGTCTTTTGAGACAGGGTTTTGCTGTGCAGTTCAGTCTGGTCTTGAACTCACTATGTAGCGCAGGCTGGCCTTGAACTCACAGCGATCCTCCTGCTTCAGCCTCCCGAGTGCTGGGATTACAGGCGTGCACCACCACTCCTGGCAATATTACTTCTTCTAATGCATGAATACTGGATGTTGCTCCATTTTTTGTGTCCCCTTTAATTTTTTATAAATGTTTTATAGTTTTCATTATAGAGATCTTTTTCTTCATTAGTCAAATTTATTCCTAGGCATGTTACTTTTCTCTAGCTACTATAAATATGATTGCTTTCATGTTTGTTATCTGTTTCAGTCCCCTAGTATGCATGCTGATAAGACAGACATTGTCTCTTCTGTTCACTCTTCATTCTTAGTGTCTAGGATATAATAGACAATAATTTAATATTTGTAGAATAAATTTATCTTGTATATTTGATTATTCAGAAAATTATATTTGTAGTTGCAACATCTGATAGTGATCATGGAACAAAATGAAAACATGTATATGTCAAATTCATCAAATAAAAGTAAGATAATTAATGACTCAAGGGAAAAGGTGTACAAATATATGTATATAGACATAATATAAAACTTTAATTTTTAAATACATATTTCAATTTTCATTTAAAAAATCAACCTGTTGTACATAATAAATTTATTTTGAGGAGTAAAATCAGCCAAATGGAGATCAGCTAACAGGTTAATGCAGTAGTCCAGGCGGTAAAGAATTATGGCCTTTTAGAGGGGTAGAAAGAATTGACTATGTCTTAGTACATTTTCTGCTGCTTTGACAGAATATCACAGATTTGGGCCAATTATAAGCAGCAGTAGTTTATTCGGCTCCTGGATTTAGAGGAGGGGTAGTTCAAGATTGAGGGGTTACAACTGGTGACACCTTCTTGTTGCACCATATCATGGTGGGAGGGCAAGTGAGCATGTATGAGACAAAAAAAATAGTGTTGAACTCGGCCTTTTTAAAAATCAGGACCCCATTCTGATGATGAGGGAATTAATCCATTCATAAGGGCAGAGCACTCTAGACCTAATCTACACTCAAAGGCACACTCCTTAGTACTGTTACCATGGAAATTAAATTCATCATGAGTTTTGGAAGGTCATTCAAGCCATAGCAGATTAGAATCAAGAGGAATTTAAAAGACACAACTGGGCAGATTTAATTGCCTTTGAGTAAGGAAGCAGTGAGAAGGATGACTCATATGTTTCTGGCTAAATGGACAGTGGTACCCCTCACTCAGATGGTCAGGAAGACAAGAATAGATGTGAGGACATTACTAATAACATTGTTTTGTCTTGTTACTCCTTCAACTGTGGGTATTTTGACACAAAACTTAGAAAAAAGTTATAGCTTGAGTTACTTAGACTTCCAATATTTCATTTCGCTCTTCTTAATAGACTCAGCTAAGCAATAAACTGAATAAAAACCATTATTTTTGCATGACATCACAAACTGGTAATAGAAGTATATCCTAGCCTGAAGAAAATCAGTGGAGTGTGTAAATTCTACTAAGGATTGGACAACTTAGATTTTAGAGTTGGCTCTGTCATTAACTCACTGTCTGATTTTGGACTAGTCTTACAACTTCAATTTCCTTATATATAAAATTGGATTGTTTACATAGTAATTAAACTCATGCTAATCTATTCTCTGACTGAGAAAGTGGAGAAGATTCATGTTTAAGATCTAAAAACAGTACTTATAAATAAGTAATGTACAAACGTGCTCTGGATAAAAAGTATGTTGTCCTATAAAGCAGCTAACAGTGGCTACCATTTAATAAGTCTATCATGTGTCTTTTTCCTTACCTATGTTTTCTTATTTAATCATCACAATAGCCACACAAGGTATTACTGTTTCCATTTTATAGAGGAAACAGGAGACTTGTAAAGTATAACTTGGCGAAGGTAATACAGACAACTAGTGGTAAATCCAAGAATCAGACCCAATTTTATCTCATTGCAAAGTCAACATATTTTCTAATTTAAACTATTGCCTTTCTTGCATAGCAGGTTGCTTAAATATTATTGCATTTTACTCACTGAATGTTAGAAGTAGAAGAAAAACTGTAATTCATCGGTCTAATTTCTTGTTTTACAAATGAGAAAAGTGAAGACCAGAGAGGAGGGGGTATTATTAGCCAAAAGCTGGTGAGTGTCAGATCAAAGACCATGTCCCATATCTTAGATAACCTGTTCATTACTTTTTCTAATTAGATAGCCTAAAGATAGGGTCTGATCCTAATCATTGTAAATGTGTAGGTACATAATCTTACAAGGGTCCTGAGATAATAAATGTGTTCTAATAGATTTAACTGGTATTTTGAAGAAAAGAAATAGTGAAAGGAGTTTTTTTAGCCTTTGCACAAACATAAAATATGATTAAAGGAAGAGACACTGTTTACACAGTCATCTTTCAATTAGCCTTGGATTCCCTAGGGGAGAATGATTTTGCATTATATGATGTGTATTGTTCCTGTTGAACCAACACAGTGGGCTCAAGGCTGGTCCTTTATATAGAGAGAAGTCCAAGAAGCTAAATGACTTGGTCTTTTCCAGAAGAAACAATGTGGGAAAATACCGGAGTTCTCCTTGAAAAAAATAAGAAGAAATTATAGGTGAGTAGAGTGGTGTTGCACATTTTGTTGAAATCACACAAAGAATGGAGGGAAGCAAATAATGGGGTGGGCCTTTTCATTGAGAGCCACTGATTTGGGTCATACAATAAAAACTGATCTGTTTTGACATGTCCACCTGAGGTCTGTAACTTGAAAAACTTCAGAAAGAGAGACAAGGTTTTCTTTGAGTAACTCTAAATTGCTTTTCACATTTTTATTTTATGTCTGTAGAGGGAACACACAATAAATCTGGGTAAGAATGTAGCAGGAAGAAGTCAGAGCTGATGAATTCTAAGCTTACATAAACTAAGGTTCCCAATCCTGGGTGCTTTTCTGTTTCCTTGTCAGCAGACTCAGTAAAACAAGACAGATGTTCTGAGTCCTCCTAACTCCTGTCTTATTATGCAGGGATTTTGGAGACTAGGCACTGTGATTGCTTTGTTGAAATAGAAGAGGATTTAGTGGGCTAGGGTGTGAGGGGAGGAAAGTTGAAGGGAGGGGGCAGCATATGGAGTAAATGACTCGTGTTCATAGGAAGTGTAAGAGGGGAGGAAGCCAGAATTCAGCTCCCCACGGTAACTGACAAACGACTACCATTTCTTATTTTCCTGAAGACACCACAGGTACCCAGTGCCCGCAGCCATCCTGCCCTGAGAGTTTAATCCCAGAGAAAGATCAGAGCCAATGCTTGTAGTGTTGACTTACCACTCAACTTTATACAATTTTGTTGACTTTTTAAAAAGAGTGGAGTTTAAGTAACTTTACTGAACCATTCGTTGAGGATATCCAGCACTCTGAGTGCCTGTCTGACCTTTTCAAGGTAGTCAATGGTTTTATGTGCCTTGAAGTTATTTCTGAAGTATATTTCTTTCCGTTGTTTCTAGTGATTACATGGCCATGCAGCCTGTTAGTATCTAACAGCTTGGCTAGCTGTCCCCCCCCCAGTTACTAGGTAGTTGGAATTTTTCATAGAATGCCCATTTTTCTTTTTAATTATTATTATTATTTTGTACTGGGAATTGAACTCACAACCTTGCACTTACCAGGCAGGCGCTGTGCTGCTGAGCTATATCCCCAGCCCTTTTTGACTATTCTTATCGTTCATTAAACTCTACTCACTTTTCAAGGTCCACGTTCAGTCCTACCTCTCCCATGAAACATTTTTCTCCCCACTTCTATGATGTTCTGCCACCATGATTGAAATCAGCCCTATTCTTCTATTAGCTCATCCTTTTTATTTCCATGAAAGCAATTGTACCTATAATTTCCTTCTCTAATACATTGTACGAGATGTGATAGAAAAATAGTGTATTTTTAAATAAAAAATTATTGCAGTAAAAGACGCTGCTATTAATTTCCTTCAAACTACTCCCCCTTCCCTTGAGCACATTTATCCCATTCATTGTTCTTGCCACTTTCTGGAACAGTTCTGGAAGTTCTCTTTCAAGAGTGCACTTAATAGTGATTTTGTGGCAACCTCAACATCCTGAATCAATTCAAAATATTTACCTTTCATGGTCATTTTGAGTTTGGAGAAAAGCTAGAAGTAACTCAGTGCCCAATCCAGTGAATAAGATGGATAAGGACACTCTGTAATGTTTTTATAAGCCTGCTTTCCATTGGATGGCACTTGACAGCAACATTCACTGTATTTTTAATCATACCTTTTAATGCCTCCCATAAGTGTGTTTGAATGGAGGGGGAGTCTTTTGAGGGGTTGAATGGCAAATATATCTTTTACTATAGTAATTATTTTTATTGAAACATATTTTTCTGTCACCTCCTGTATTTTTATGTTTAAATTTTTGATCCACTTGGAATTTGTTGAGGCACATGTTGTGAGTTACATCTCCAAATTCACTTCTCTTATTACTAATACAGCTTTCCCAACAATATTTACTTGTGGAGTGATTCTAGTGTGTGTGGTGTGTGTGTGTGTGTGTGTGTGTGTGAGTGTGTTCTGGCCTATTAGGGAAGTTTTTACAAGAATTTGGCTTTATTTCTCTAACACGTTCTATTTCCTCGATCAATAATTGTTTCTAACCCAATGCCAAAAAGTCTTGTTATATATGTGGGTTTGTGATAAAGTTTAAAGTCTAAGAGGCTTTCTACCATCATTACTTAACAATATCTTTTGACATTTTCATCATCTTATTCTTTTATGTGAATCTCATCAATTTATTATAGTCCATAAAATATCCTGTAGAAAGTTTAATTGATGTTGAATTATATGTAAACACTAATTTAAAGAATATCAACTTTCTTACATTTTAGTCTTTGCCAGTCAGGCATAAGGTATCTGTGTTTATCCAGGCCTTTCTTTATTTCTCCAATTACAGTTTTATCATTTCTTTTGAATACATTTTTTTCTGTCATTGTTAAATTTCTCAAAGTACTTCTAAACTGCTGATCTTATCTAGCATTTAGAACTCTTTATTGTAGATCAGTAGAAGGATTTAGATGCAGACAAAGATGACTGATCCATGACAGACTTTTTTTTCAGGATTTATCATGACTTTTTTGCTAAAAGGTTCATTGAGATATAATTTACATGTTATAAGGTCACACATACAAAGCGTTTGATTAAATAGTTTTTCATATCCTCAGAGTTGTGCAACCATCACTGTGACCAATTTTAAAACATTTTAGTCACCCAAAAAAGAAATCTCATACCTTTCTTTTGTTCACCACTCTTTAAGACTGGCAACAACTAGGGAATTTTGTCTCTGTAGATTAACCTATTTCTGGATATTTCATATAAATTGAATTATACATAAAAATTGACTTTTAAGGAGAAACAAATGCAACTAAGTATCTGCTAAGTGCTTTATAAATTTTAAAAATTTTCAAAACAGTCATTTAAGTTAGGTAATATGAATTCCACTGTAGATAAGAAAATAGATGACTGAGAGGTTGAGCAATTTGCCCAGTTATACCATTGGGATGGACCTGGATGCTTTGGCTGGATGTTTGACCACGTAATTTTTGCTTTCACATTGTGAGGAGATTTGGAAACTATCCCTCCCATAGTCTGGCCTCTATGGCCCTCAGTGCATTGCACAAAGACCAAACACCAACATGACTTTTCTGGCATTGTGAGGCCTGAAGCAGCAAAGAAGGACACACTAATGGAACCACAGAAACTATTTTTTCAACTTCTCTCCATCAGATATTCAGAATGACTAACTGGTGATCTTTGTACAGTTTGACTCACAGAGCCATGGGAAATTAGAGCTCAAAGCTGAAGAGAGCCTCAGAGACCACCTAGCTTAGCTGCCTCATTTTATTGATGGAGAAACTGGACCCAGAACAAAGAAGTAATTCACTGAAGATCATATAGCTCAAACATAGTGACAGAGAATTACTTTTCATCTGTTGTTAGAGGAGTGAATGTACGAAAGGTGAAAGTTCCCTCCACAATAACTTCAGAAAGTGAGTTAAAAAGAAAGTGAAATAATGTTGTGAAAAGGTCACTGAATTAGGTCAGGAGATCTGAGTTCCAACACCAGAGCCACCACTGATTTACTAGGAACTTAGACAAGTCATTTGACCTCTCTGGACTTCTGTTTCTTTACAAGTGGGTTGGAATAGATTATGTTTTTGGAAGCCTGGCACTTACCAAACACTCAAAAAATTTTATTGAATAGGTACACAAGTGAACTTTTGCTAAAATTCTAAATGTTAAGTCCTTCTATTTTTGGAAGATTCATAGCAAACTATGTAACCGAAGAATGGAAGAAGGGGTAATCAACTTTTTTGAGAACAAGCACAGTAAATTTAAATGCCTTTAAGAATAAGCACATAGATGTATTTTTAAACAAATATGAAAGGTCACTTCTTCAACAAATAGGAGTGGCTGATTATCCCAACACGTAAGTATTCAAGACACATTAGCTAAGATAATAATAGGCCTGTTCTAGTTCCTATCATGACAGCAGTTAATGCATCAGAATGTGTGGATGGGAGCATCAAATCATTTCTTTTATAACGTCTTAATTTTGTATGTTTATTTCCTTTGTGAAGAAAGAGTACTTCAATCTTGTTTTAAATATGAAAAGATTTCATCATGTTTTAAGGACTAATAGTCACTTACTCATTCAAATAATATTTATTCAATACTTACAATGCATGAAGATGCCAAGGAAAAGAGTTATCCTAAAATGGGAAAATTTTAAAATGACACAAAGAATGTGAAACTAGCATTTTAAAAAACCTGTCTTTCTTATGATACAAGATAGTGAACTGCCTAGAGCTGTTTGTTTAAACCTTCACGGATTGAAACTTTCACAGTAAAGAGAGAGGCAGAGCAGATGATGTGGGGGGAGTGGGTGAGTGGGAGGCCAAAAAGTGCAGCTCTGTAAGCAGGAGCTGGAGCAGGCAGCAGAAAAGGATCATACTGACGGATTCCTCCTCCCTCTCCCACCTCCCATGATGGAATAATAATAGGGATTCGTTCCATGTGTATTGTATCACCCTTCAGAGTTTACAAAGTGCTTTCACATTCATTATCTTATTTGATCCTCATGCCACCCCTAAAAGAGGCATAGCCCAGTATTTTTTTTCCATTTTGGGGGAGGAGAAAAGAGAGGTTCAAGGAAGTTAAGTGGTTTATCCACCACTGAATGACAATAAAAACTAGTGCCAAACTTGTGCCTTTATTTCTGAAAGCAGTTCTCTTTCCATTGCTTCCATTCAGCCCTGTGTTTTCTCCTCCAATCTCTCCATTTACAGTTTTAAGGTGCAGACTATCCCACTGGGTGGGTTGCTGTGCCAAGCTGCATCAGCATCAACATCAGGTATAGCAGAAAGAAGTGAATTATTACCATAAACCAACAAGTCCTTTTCATCTCCAAACTGTGTGGAGTGGGGGATACTAAGGGAATGGAGCATAGAGATCATATTTCAGCTAGTCTCTCAAAAGTTCACTTCCGTCCATCTAAAATGATATTGACACACATGCAATGCCTCTGTTTCCATTTGGTGAAATATGGGGGCAAAACATAGTAAATGCATAAATGGAAGTGGTCATGAAGGAATGGAGAAAATAATTCAGTGAGTACCTCTCATGTACCAAATGTTTTACTTATAATTTTTAATTTAATCTTCACAATTGCTCCATGATATAGGTCCTACTGTTTTTCTTCTTTTACAGAGTAAACTAAAGCTTAGATAGTTTGAGTCCTAGGTCACAGAGCTAGTGATCTCATCCAAGATTCAGATGGGTCCATATGACTCAATCAGAGATCTTAACACTAAACCAAGTAATGGACCTGCGTTTTCTAGTAAATTGAAACAGGTATATGTCTCTCTCTCTCTCTCCTTCCTTCCTTCTTTCCTTTCTTCCTTCTTTCCTTCCTTATTTTTCATCTTTTAAAAAAATTTTTTTGCAGTGCTGGGAATAGAACCTTGGGCCTCACATATGCTAGGCAAATGCTCTACCACTGAGTTACATCCCCAGCCCGTGATTTTCTTTTTAATCAAGTTTACAACTGCCCTTCAGAGCTCCCATTTTCTAGCCTCTAGCCAAATACAAGAAGCCCTTCTAGACACCACTTACTGATGACTGTCTAGAGATCTAAGGAGATTCTGAGTTGGTTTATATTCCATTAAGTGAGGATGGAGCTGAATGGAATCATGACTTCTCTTGTCTGGTGCTTCTCTAAGGGGAGGGAGAAGCCAATTGTGTGAGGCAGCAAAGCAGTATCAGTGATAGCCTGTGATCTTAGGAGAGGGGACAGAGTCTATGCACTTAGCAATCAGTACCACCTGACTTTAACCATTTTGTCACTTTTTTTTTTTTTTTTGCTGAGCCATATCTGCTGAGTCCTTGTGGAAGTCACAGTTACTTTTGTGTCTGCAATTCCTTTGCCCCAAGCAGAGCCAGAGGAATTAATTGAGGATCAGCCAAAAGCTGCATGAATTCTGAGAGGTTTGGTTCTTCCTTGGTTGCTCTTTCAGAGGATCTGGGTTTTGGCTTCAAATTTGAGCTCAATTTCTTATCGTCAATCAGGGACATTCTGATGTTTTGCTAGTGAGGAGATGGTCATGGGTCTGAAAACCATGTACTGATCAACACATACAGTGAGTACTGGTGACTTCTGTTTTGGAAATAATGTCAAAATTACCAATAGTGTGGGAAGGGTTTGTCTTGGAAGTTGAAATTAGTTGACATATTTACCCTATTATTACCTAATTTCCAATAATTCCTTGGTTAAGGTTTCTAAGGGGGAGAGAGATTGAGATGGACTTCCACAGTGTCTATTTTTTTCTAAGAGTTCTTAGACCTGTGTCAGTGAATAGCACAAACTCTCACTCATTCTTTTGGCAGATGCTGTCAAGTGCCTTTTGTCCCTGGGGCCCTTACTTTTTTCCCTATTTGTGTTCTTTTTACTCTTTGTGTTTTTCTTACCTCCTTTTCCTTCCTTCCCATTTGTCTTCAGCCTTTACATCTTCCATGGTATGCCTGGGAAATAGTGATAGTGTTGGGGAAGTTATCTAAAGTGAGACTATAGATCAGGGAAAGTGTTGGTTAGTGCCATTGATCTATGTTTTGAGTGGGACTGTTTTATCCACATCACCCAGTTTTCTCTTGTCTCTCTCTTCAGGCATGTCTAAAGAGCTTTGAACTAGTCAAGAATAATTCTCAGCTTGTGTCAATGGAAAATTCATCAATAGTGACTGAATTCATCCTTCTTGGTATGACAGACAACCCTTGGCTTGCAGTCCTGCTATTTGGCGTCTTCTTTATTGTCTATATCATCACTGTGATGGGGAATCTGGGCCTGGTGGTCTTGATCAGAATCAGCTCACGCCTCCACACCCCCATGTACTTTCTCCTCTCTAATCTTTCCCTTCTTGATGTCTGTTTCTCTTCAATCACCACCCCGAAGACTTTAGCAAATTTATTATCTCAGCTGCGGGAAGTTTCTTTCCTTGGCTGTATGACTCAAATGGGCTTGTTCATAATCTTTGCCTCTGCTGAATGCAATGTTCTGGCTTCCATGGCCTATGACCGCTATACTGCCATCTGTCACCCACTGCTTTACCATGTTACCATGTCAAGAGTCCATTGTCTCCTCTTGGTAGCAGGATGCTACCTTGGTGGTTTAGTTAACATGGTTGCTGTAACGACTTCCATCACACAACTATCATTCTGTCAGCCACATACCCTCCCACACTTCTTCTGTGACATCCCACCACTGTTGGCACTGGCTTGCTCAGATCCCTGGCTCACCCAGATCTTGGTTGTTGGCTGCGGGGGATTCACCCTGGTCACCTCCATTGCGGTGATACTTGTCTCCTACATGTCTGTACTCATGACTATCCTGGGAATTCCTTCAGCTTCAGGAAGACAGGAAGCCTTCTCCACCTGTGCTTCTCACTTGACTGCCATCAGCCTCTACTGTGGAACAACTATGTACACTTACTTGCAGCCCTCTCGACGTGGATCCCAGGCGGGAAATCAGATGGTCTCAGTGTTTTATACAATGATGATCCCCATGTTAAATCCCCTCATCTACAGTCTGAGAAATGAGGAAGTAAAAGTTGCCCTACAGAAAATGCTGAGAAATGGTCCCTTATTCTTCTACTGAGTTCCTCAAGAATATAGTATGTTTTATGAAGACTTGCCTATGTTTTATTCATAGTGTTTTCCTTGCTTGCAAATGAAGGCTTGTTAAGAACAATTGAATCGCTCTGGCTAAATGTTTAGAAGTAGTTGTTTTATATAAACAGCAGTGCAATAGAGGGAAATTATAAAGACAAAATAATGTATATATTCTGAAACAATTGTCTGATGAGAAATATTTAAGAAGGAAATAAGTATGTGGGTGTAAATATGTCAATCTGGTGGTGAACTTGTATAATAACAGTAGTTACAAGTTAAAATAATTCTGAGATAACAAAAATATTAGAAATCATATAATTTGACTATAACTTAGAGAAGAGAACCTAATTAGGAACTAGGACGAAAATAACTTTGCTGTACCGCCATATGCTTTTATGGAGGATTTACTTGGTGCACCATAGACTAACTTAAGTTCAATCTCAATGCCTCAGAAGGTTTCAGAAGACTCCTAGATGTACGTGTTAGAAGTGCTGCATTACCACTGCCACTGTGAGGCTGTAAAATGAGAGTATATACCAAAACTTTTAGGCATAATTGTTGAGATTTATAAGGATAAATCTTAAACAGGGTGATATTCAGTAAACCAATAGACTTGGTTCACTAATTAGACTTTCAAGATCCTGTGCAAAGGACCATGGATCATTGGTTAGTGGACTCTTCAGTCCTGAATTGCAGCTGTGATTTTTTACACGCAAATACCAGGTGGACCTGGACTAAGTCCTCTGCTCTTCTTCAATATACTCTCAACAGGCAAAATAGTGTAGGCATACTCCCAATTAATTCATTTGTCCTTGAATCCTCAGAATTTGTAAAGATGTATCAGATCTGTGGGTATTGCCCAAATATTTTGAATGGTGGAGTTTGGGATGTGGCTCAGTGGTAAAACATGTGCCTAGCTCATGTGAGCACCATACAAACACAAAAGGAAATCAAATACACTGGGTAATGAACTACCCATAAAACCACACAGTCCAAAATATATCTGAAGAATATAAAACTTTAATATATTTTAATTTTATACATGAGTAAATGAAGTCTTAGAAAAGAGAGTGACCAAAATCTAACAACTACTTGGGGAGAAATAATCCAATTGGTTCAAACTGTAGGGAAAATAGAAAGTAGTATTTATCTACATCTACGTCAGATAATCTTTGGCCCTAAAAATAGTTTATCTTTAGCCTCTACTCCTGAAAACTGCATAGTCTTAAGTAGCTCCCTGCATGAATTTCTAAACCCTACTTGTCATGAAGAAGGTGGTGTGGTTTACGAGGTAGCCAGGTGAAAACCAATTCCCATAGATCTGCAGATCCTTAAATCCAGCTACCTGCTAGAAACTTTCCTTGCTAGTTCTTCTGGCATTCAAACTTAA
Source organism: Erethizon dorsatum (assembly GCA_028451465.1). Classification (NCBI taxonomy): domain Eukaryota; kingdom Metazoa; phylum Chordata; class Mammalia; order Rodentia; family Erethizontidae; genus Erethizon; species Erethizon dorsatum. The sequence goes on along the minus strand of CM051842.1, from coordinate 117,262,396 downwards.
TGCTTCAAAACTGAATCTTTCTAAACCTGCTCCTGCTCTTCCCTTGTCCTGTTCTAAGTTAACGATATCACCCAGTTTTTAATGCCCAAAACCTAGAGTCAATCCATGACATTCTCCTCTCCCTCAATTCCATGCATTCAATCAAATGCCAGATCTATCATTCTCCCTCCCAAATGCCTCTTGGTTTTGCCTCTTCTCCACCACAATTCATCTTGTCCTGGATCAATCGCAGTTCATTCTTGCCAGGATTGGCTAGCCTTTTATCCCTTCTTCCCAAATCTGCCCTGGATTGTATCAAATCTACTTTTACACAACAAATGCAGTGGTTTAAATGTAAATCTGGCCACATCAGCTCTCTGTTGATCTCTACACTGCTATTCCATGTTTCCTTTTGCCTATAAAATAAATTCTAAACTTCTAAATATGGCATATAAATCTCTCTATTCCTTAAGTCCTACTCATCCTTAAAGTCCAAACTTAAGTTCCATCTTCTTTTCCAGGTAGCTTTTCCTAATGTTTCAGAGAGAAATGAAAATTTGTACTCTGTTTTTCCATTGCACTTTGGACATTTATTTTAGTTTTATGACACCTGGATATCTAATGAAATACTCTCAAATTTCTGAATTTTTGTTTGGTCCACCTAGACTGAAACTCTGGAGGGATGGAGCCAACTTTGGTTAATTGGAACCAGATTAGGACCTGGATACCTGGTGAAATCTTAAAAACATTAGCAGAGTTGAAATTCCCTCACAAGTAAACATTTTCTTATTCAGTCCATATCCTCAACCAGGCATTATTATAACCTGCTGTGTAATGGAAGAAAACTTACTTCCTGAGGCATCAGATTCTAGCTGAGTCTTCTGGTTTCCCTGATACGGTATAGTTCTAGTCACTCCACTGTAGGGAGGCTGCAAGCACTTTTCCTTCATTGTCCTTATCTTTCAGCTCTCTACCACCTAGGTCAATCCCCAATCTTCCCCGGATTTTTGTTCTTTGGTCTCTGGCCCAAGAACATGACAAATTTCTTCCTGGAATAAAAAACCATCTTGGGCCGGTGAGATAGCTCAGCGGCATAAGTGCCTGCCCGGCAAGCACGAAGTCCTGAGGTCAACTCCCAGTACCCACATAAAAAAAAAAAAAAGACCATCTTTTGTAGTAGTATTCAAGGTTAGAGACTTTTAAAGTTAGAAGTCAAAGATAGAAGGGCCTGTAGAGAGAACCAAAACATGATGGATTTTAATTTCGTGAGAATTGAAATGAGTTTTTAAGTGCTCGTCAATGCAGAACCGAAGTAAAGAAAACATAGAAGTGCAAGAATTTTGGCTGAAGAAAGTACAATGTACCCATAGCTTAGGACTCATCTTTCAGTGAGGCTTCTCTCCTGAAACTCTGTGACAGTCAGAAAATGCTAGATTTTAATCAGAGACAGATTTAGAATTCAGTTTTCTGATTCTTAATCCCAGAATACTGTCTGTTATTATCTTTTCACATGGTTTGATGCTTAACGCAGCTGGGACGGTGGGATGGAATGGGCCTCATTAGACCAAACAGCAAACACTAACTCATTATCTATTTCCTTGGCATGTGAAAGTGTCCCGATCACAAGCAGCCCTAGAAAAAGCTAGGAACAGCTATAACTTCATCAGCTTTCATCATTTCTATATGAGAAGTGATGAGCCTCAAGGGACACTGAAATGCTATAGTGTTAGTCTTTACTGTCAGGACTCACTCCATAATTTGTAGACCTGGTGCAAAATGTAACTATGGAGCCCTTTTTTCAAAAGGCAGGAAAACCTTCTATTAAAGCTTCTCAAATACAGAGCCTTTTCCTTTCTTCTACCGTTTCTCTCTTAACTTGTCGTTTTTCTCTTTTCAGCACTGTGGATTTTTTTTATTTTTTCTTTTTATTTTATAAAGAATAAAACAAAATTTCATATCCAAATAAGAGTATAATAATAGTTATTACACTGTGTATTGTTACCTTCAAAGTAGTTATTCAGTATAAAACATAAACTAAAAAGATTCTTAGAGAAAGGAAACAAACAGATAACAAGAACTTTCTTTTCACTGAACCACGATAAACTATTAGGATAAATGAAACTAATTACCATATATATTGAAATATTTGTAAAACAAAAGAATATGTAATTTGAGGATGTATTTGAACTTCCCCTACTTCCTATTTATCTCCCATCTATTATGCCCTTTATTTTTATATATACAAATAATGTATCTAATATATATGTATGTGTGCATATAGTGTTTCTCATATAAGAGAAACCATGTGATATTTGAGCTTGTGTGTCTGACTTATTTCACTTAACATTATGTTTTCAAGTTGCATCCATTTACCTACAAATGCCTCAAGTTTATCTTTGTACAGCTTAGTACTCCATTGTGTATAAATACCACATTTTTCCTATCCATTCATCTGTTAATGGACATATACACTGTTTCCAAGATTTAGCTATGAAAGAGTGTGCTGCAATAAACATGGGTCTGCCTGTATCCCTGTAAATATGATGATTTAAACTCTTTTAGGAAGATACCTAGGAGGGAGAATAGCTGGGTCAAATGGAATTTCTACTTTTAGTGTTTTGAGGAATCTCCACACTGATTTCTATAGCAGTTGTTCTAGTTTACATTTCCACCAACAATGTAGTAGAGTTCTTTTTCTCCCACATCCTTGCCAACATTTGTTACTAGATGTTTTGATGATAGCCGTTCTTTCTGGGGTAAGGTGGTACCTCAGTGTAGTTTTAGTTTGCATTTCTCTGATGGCCAGCAATAAGAGCATTTTTTCCATGTATTTATTGGCCATTTGTATTTCTTCTGAGAAGTGTCTATTCATTTCAATTTGCCATTTTTTTATTGAGTCTTTTATTTGGGAGGGGCCTAACTTTTCAGTACTGTGGATTGAACTCAAAGCCTTTTCACTGAGCTATAACCCCAGCCCTTTTTTATTTTTTGAGACAAGTTCTCCTTAAGTCATTCAGTATCCCAGGCTGGGCTCAAACTTTCAAACCTTCTGCCCCAGCCTCTTAGAGTGCTGCGATTATGGGCATGTGCCACCATACTCAGAGTGCCATGGTATTTTATAAACTTGCCACACATTCTCGGGCATAGCGGCACTTGTAAGGTAAGTGCGCACAATTGTAGGTACCCTGTGATCCTCCCTTATGACTCAGTGCATGTGAACACAGTACACTGGATACCAGGTTCCTCGTCTACCAGCTGCTGGACAGATACATTGTGCCTTAGTCGGAGAGGAAGAAATTAAACTAGGTGAATTTGTTTCCAATGAGTGGGCTGCCCCAAGCTATGGTGGACAGGTGACCCCCAAGAGTATTTCAATCTCTGCTCAGCATGCTTTAGGTACCTGGATTAGAATGGATAATCCAGTCCAATAGGCCTCATGAGTTAACTCCCAAAGGCAATACGGCACGAACATTCTGGGGAAAGGTAGCTGTCAACATATCTAACCCTATGGATTTACAGAGTCTGTGTGTCTCACCCCAATCTTTCTTGTGCTTATGCCTGGGTCCCTGAGGGTGCAGGGTTGCAGTTGTCACTGGGTGGGACAGAGTGGTAGAAGCTGGATCAGGTCTTGGCTAATGAGAGTTAGAGAAGTACACAGGCAAGAACCTGTTTCACGGCGGGGGAGAGGCAATAAAAAGTGGGACACTGTGCTATCAGAGACTTCTAGGTTTCAGTGCATATGCAGTTGCCCTATTAGATTTCAGATTTCACTTACAAAAACTTTTAAATTATCAAAATTTCATTAAGGCAATGTTAAATCCTAAGTCCAGGGTCCTTCTGAGCTCAAGAAACTGCACAGCTGCCCTGATCTCATTCCTATGAAGCCGAGCCTATTTAGAAAATAAAGTGTTTTTATCTTTTATCTTTATCAGGTGCTGTAACATAGCAGTTAAGAGTACAATCTCTGTGGGCAAGGGGTAGCTCAGTGATAGTTCTTGCCTACCACGGATGACGAAGACCCTGGATTCAATTCTCTGCACTGAACAAAAAGAATACAAGTTCTGGAATCAGACTGCCAGACTTTGAAACTCACCTCCCTCACTTTCTAACACCGTGATTTTATACAAGTTACTCAAACTTTCTCTGTCATCACTATTTTTAAATGATAAGATTACTGTGAGCTTTAAATGAGGTGATACATTCACACTAGATACAATATTTTTCATACACAGTACATGCCCAATTACTGTCTCACGTTATCATTTATAGCTTGTAGGAGTCTACACTTTTGAGATCTCCGGTACAGACACCAGGTTTTACTTATCCTGACCCTGCTGCAGATGTGTGTTCCAATGGTATTTACCAAGCTCGCACAGCATATAACCAGACGTAGTCTCCAGTGGCCTCTCAGTCTTCAGGGGAACTCCACTAGATCTGTACAAACTGAGTGAGCCAGTCAGGTGTCACTAGTAGAATTTTTTTTTAATGAGACTTGGGGCCTGACATATTGAGGCTCAGTATTACCAAATTCAACACAAGGGACTCCACAGTTTTTCTGTTTAGAAAAACTGTTCCCAACAGGCTCCCCCAAAGAGGATATTCTCACTGTCTCCTAAATAGTGGCTCCTTGTTATCAGATCAATGGAAAAAACTATTTATGAGAGTCTATGTGGTCTCCATCTCAGTCCTGCTGCTCCAGTGCCAACTCTTAGAGCCATGGACATCTTAGGGGTCTTGAAGGGCATCAGAACAAGATGTCAAGCCAGTAGAGCCTAGTCCTGCTGGTTCAGATGGGGCAAGACTCCTCTCAGTGAGAGAATGCGGCATGTGAGCAGTAGGTGGGGGTGATGTTCTATGAGATAAGGCAGTAAAGCTCTGTTCCCTTGGGTGTTGCAAGATAATAAATACTGGCCTCTGCATCTGCTGGTCAGAGTTGCAGGAGAAGCTGAGCCTTGCCCCCAGGGATCTCTCAGCAGCTGTGCACCCCCTCCCCACCCCAGCACACTCACGTGGGCTGCAGTCCTTTCACTCGGGCTGGGTGAGCTACTCCAGCTGATCTGCTCCAGGCAGTGGTGCTCAGAGCAGCATCAGGCTCTGGGCTGTCAGACCGAGGAGGCTGCAGAGACAGTCCTCAGCCCTACTGAGCTCAGCTGGAACAAATCCTCAGGCTGGATCAAGGGCAGATACTGTGCTGGGGGCCCAGATCCTACAGCCCCAAAGCTGAGTAGCACAGTCCAGCTGGCTGTGTGGTCCCAGCTATTGTTCAAAGAAAGGACGATGGGGATTTCACTGGCCCAGAGCTGACACTCCTTCTTGGATGTACAGGATCAGGCCAACTTGTTCATGAAAGAATGTCTCTGACTGGCTTGCTGCATATTGAAGGGCCTGCTGGTCAAGCCTCAAGTGGGGAGGGGACATCAGAGACTGGCTGGAGAGAGCCTGGAATCCCTACAATGGGAGAAATCCTAGAGCTTGCTACTAGCTGAGGTCTCTGCCCAAGTGCAGGTCTAAGGGTAGAGTTCTGGGACCCAGGCCACTAAGAGGAGCATTAGGGAGAAGTAATAGGCTTTTGCAGAGGCACCTTGCATAATTCTGAGACACAGCTAGGCTGGGATTAGTGGAAAGCAGAAGTATGCAAGTCCATCAATAATCATTTTCTCAGTGGACAATACATGTACACACTTACTCTTGGCTGCATGGTAGTATAGGGAAATGAGTGGGTAGAGAGTTGGGAGGTGCTGAAGGAAATAGGAGACAAGACCTTTCTCTTGGGGAGCATAAAATGTGGGCTGTAAAGGAAAACATGTTTAAGCCCTTGAAAAAAGTCAAAAATTGGTTTTACTTTATGATTTTCTTGAAATGCGGTGTGTAAAATTACTCTTTAAAACCCAGTAAGTTGTATAATTGTCTTAGCTATCTTGTGTATATATATATTGAAAAGAACTGTTTGTGCTTATATTGTTTGATCAATTTTGGATGCCTATATCTTGTAATCTGAGCAACTACTTTGAAGATAACAATATGCAATATATTAACCTTTGTTAATTTCCTATTATATTGTTATGAAATTCTGTATCATTGTTTTTATTTTTTTCTCTTAAAAAAGAAACCCAGTAAGTTCCCACTTAGTTCCTTTTCAATTTTAGACATATGTTCATACTTTAAAAAAAATTTAACCTGAATTCACAACAACAAATGTGCTAATTTCTCTTCAGTAGGAATTGTCACCTTTTCCACACATGCTGGTTGATTCTGATAACTAACTGAATTACCTAAAATTGCCTTTTCCTGATTATGAGAGAATCACATGCTCATTATTGGGGAACTGGAAAATATGGAGAAGAGGAGCATAGAAGTTGATCAACCTCAGCACCTAGAGATAACCATGGTTAGCACTTTAGTGCAAATCCTTTTAGTCTTCTTTTTAAAATACATGCACAGATGTGTGTGTGTGTGCATGTGCATACGCATGTGTATTTAAATGTATTTGTAATAGAATGACAGTGCAATACTATTTTGTACCCTGACCTTTTCACTTAAAATATATTGGGAAAAATATGCACGTCAGAAAGCATTCTTTCTTTTGAGTTTAATAGTTGTATAATACAACAGTGTATGGATGAGCCCTATGACTAATTGTTAACAAAGAACTCTGAAAAGACTGATAGAAAGAACATATAGCTAACAATAGCGTCTATCAATGTGCTCAAAGGAAGAGTGAAATACACAATTTGGGACGTGACTGCACTTTATTAAATGCATAAATAGGAGCACAGGCTAAATGAAGTTACTGGAAAAAATTACCTCCTGTGATCAAATCTCATGTGAACACAAGGTTTTAAATGAAACTTTAATTTGAACAGTTGGAAAACAGAAGTGGCTGGAATTCTGAAAGGTTTTACAAGACATTCATCCTCAGATTCCGGAGTGAAATATAAGGCATTAAACCACCTTACCTCATCCCAGTCAGTGTCTATCCCAAGGATGAGGATGGGGGCAGTCAGGGCCATTGTACTCTTGGAAACCTGATTCTAAGTTTGTGCTGGGTCTCTGCCACAGGCTGAGGGCAGTCAGATGGGAGGCTGGGAGTATAAGAACCTGTGCTTGTCTTGCAGCAGACAGTTTGCTGAGGGTAGCAAGGATAAAGGATGTTTATGGATACAGTGCAGAGTGAGTTAAAGCCTTCCAAGACACAGGGGGCAGGAGCAATGCAGATCAGCTTGGAAAAGTATCATAGAAGTGGTCAGGAAAGGAAATTGCAGAATAAAAGTGAAACACGATAGCTGGTAAGGACACTGGAGCTGAGAGTTCTCATGGTGCTTGGAAAACGGGTTAGACCAGAAAACCCTGGGCATGGGGACAGTGAGTGGGAGAAATCTTAAGCGCAGGACACAGAGGGAAATGGGGACTGCCTCCAATGAGGATGACCAGCCAGTTTCTCTACAATAGTGATAGCATATAGAGGAGGAGGTGAAGCCCAAAGAGGAATTAAAATAAAGGTAAATCTGAGGAAGATCTGTTATATCTAGAAGAATGAACCTGGCTGTCATACTGGAATTCCCTGCCATGATCACCCAAAAGCATCTGGGATAGAACTCCTTAAACAAACTCAAGAGATCTAACAGACAGTCTGACTCAGTCCCCTCCTCCACCCTAGTGAAAGTTTCAGTTCCTAATACTCTGAGTTGTCACAAAATCAGCATAGGCAATTTGTGGTTATCCCAAGGGGCAAAACCAATTCACATCATTTAAAATTAATTTAAAGCCATGTTTAATTAACATAATATTTAATTCTACTTTAATTACTTTTAAGAACCCACATATTGCTTTGGGGAATTAGTAAAATTAGACAAAATTAGTGTGTCATAACATGGAACATGTTGGGAATCATTAGTCTAAACCATCTGGATAGATGGCTGTCTCCTTCCTACTGGATAATTGCCATCATTGAATATTTTATATTTACCCTCTCCCTCTTCCACCCACCTCCAATAGGTATTCATTCCTTTGAGAGTTGGATGTTCTTTTTTTTGCCCAATGGTATTCACTTAACTTTAACTTTTTCTTCTGGTCAGTTCAAAGACAATTCAGCCTCAGTTTCCTCATATATGTTGTAAAGATATTTGGATAATTGTAGGGGTTCAAGAAAATTATGTATCTAATGTAGGTATTCGCCAAAAGTTGCCATTATTAGTAGAACTTCCACCTAAGGGAGATGCTGAGCAGTAGGTCTTCATACATACAGTGGAAGAAACAGGAAGCAATAACGATAATGCCACAAGAGGAGACAACTTTGGGTGGCTTTGAAATTTAGTTCTATGAGAAAGGTATGGTGGGCAGTGGTATTATAATACTTCTTACCTGAAGAGTGTGAGCTTTACTTCCTTTTTTACAAGACACAAACACCACCTGTAATACCTCACAGCATTCATTGAGACTGTGCTATTCTGGACTCAGGCTCTAGGAATATCATTCAAGGCATCTTCCAAATCATGGAGCCCAAGTAGGAAGATCCACAACCCTGGGATGAAATATCACTAATCCTTTGTACTTGATCAGAAGAGATAGTGGCAAAGCAGTGGCAGATGACAAAAGAGTTTCAATCCAGGGTAAAAGAAAAACTGTTCTCTTCAAGGCTCAGATATGACTTCCAATGTCTGGTACCCTAAATTGGGAAAAAGGATAATTTTTTGGTAATCCTTAATCCTTCAAAAGGTTCAACAGAGTTACTATATGAACCAGCAATTATACTCCTAAATATATATCTAAAATAATTGAAAACATAGGTCTATACATAAACTTGTACATGAATACTGTACTAATAGCAGCATTATTAAGAATATTTAAGAAGTAAAAATGACTCAGATGTGCACCAACTGCTTGATGGATAAACACATTTTAGTATGCACACAAAGGATCGTTATTTGACAAAAAATGAAGGACTGATATGTGCTACAAGATGGATAAACCTTAAAATTATTATGGTAAGCTTAAAAAAGCCAGTGACAAAATACCATATATTGCATGATTCTGCTTATACAAAATGTTCAAAATAGGCCTATCTATCAGGACAAAAATTGTATTAATGTTTGCCAGGGGCTGGGGAAGAAATGAATTGAGAGCAACTGCTAGTGGGTATAGGGATTTGGGGAGAGATAATGAAAATGTTCTAAAATTGATTGTGGTAATAGTTGCACAGCTCTGTTAATATACTAAAAACCATTGAATTGTATAATTTAAATAGATGAGTTTGATCTAAATATGTAAATTATATCTCAATAAAGGTGTTATTTCAGAGAAGAATCAGTTTATCTTGTTCTAAGTTTTATTATGAATAGTGTCATTTGAGGAGCTATAGAAAGATTCTCCAGGGCTGACATTTCTAACCAGGAGAAAATAATGGAATATTTGCTTCATAAAAGCAAGTTCTACTCCCTAAACAAATTTTATCTCTGCTTCATAAATGATACAAAGTAAGTTTTAAATTATTTTTAAATGCCACATACGTCTGATAAAATATTTTTAAAAGGTGGTAAGCAGCCAGTATACAGTGAAAAGTTTCCCTCTTCATGACCTCCAGTCCTTTGAAGAAGTAACTACTCTTACCAATTCCTTATTCATAATTCCATGTTATAAATCCCTAGAAGTTCCCTTTGGAATAATATGAATAGTAGGTCATTGCAGGTCACTGTTCTGTACATTTTCCCTTAAAATTATAGTTTGGAGATTTTTCTGTCTCAGCTATCCCAGATATCTATTCAAATGAGAGACAACCTTGAAAGAGTAACTTAAAACAATAACATTCATTTATTTTGATCATGATTCTGAGGTTGCCTAGGCTCAGGTAAGCAGTTCTCAGACAAGATCCCTCATGTGCTTGCAATCAAATTGTGATTTGAAATGTATTCATTTTATGTCGGATAGGCTTCATCACTTCCTTTCCTGGAATTTGGGGATAAGGACATATTCTGCCTTAGTCTTCTGTATGTGTATATTCCTCCCTCGTTCTTTACCCTGTCCCCACCATTATGGTTTTATGGTAGCCAGACTTCCATGCGTGCTGACTAACTAGCACCAGGACAATTGCCCCAAAAGAAACTGCAGAAGCTGCATGCTGTTTCCTAACCCACCCTCAGAAGTCATGTGCGATCGCTTCTGCTGCATTCTCTCATTAAAGCAGTCACAAATTTCCACCAAAGTTCAAGGGTGGTGTCATAGACTCCACTTTTTTATTTGACCGTGTTTTAGATTTACCACATCAAACAAGATAGAGATGTCTTAGTTTTTGTTTAATAACTGCATGGCATTTTATATTATGAATACGCATAATTGAATCAGTCCCCTATGTACAGACAATTAGTAGACAACTAAGTTGTTTTCCATCTTTTGCTATTACAACGATGTGCAATAAATACCTTTGTGTATACATCTCTGAAAACATGTGTAAGGATATCTGCAGAATAAGCATGGCATGGTGATACAGGTCTGTAATCTTAGCACTCTGGGAAGCTGAGGCAGGAATGTAGCAAATAGGAAACCAACCTGGGTGACTTAGCAATTTAGCAAGACCCTATCTCAAAAAAAAAATAATAATAATTAGGAAGGGCTGGGGATGTAGCTCAATGCAAAGACCCTGGGTTCAATCCCCAGTATTGCTACCTATATATCTGCAGGGTAAATTCATCACACTGGAGTTGCTGGGTCAAATTAAATGTGACTTCAAAAAGTGTACATGTCCATCAAGACTATTTGAGAGTGATTTCACCTCAATTTTTGTCAGTGAAAAGTTAGTCTCAAAGTTCATAATCTTAACATTTGTTCTATTTGACACAACTTCAGTTTTCTCTAAACTATTGTTCATTTTCTTTCATCAGTTTTGTATTAGTTTGCTTGTCTTCTTTCTCTTTTCCTTTTTTTTTTCCCCCGCACTTCTGGGGTTGGGACCCAGGGCCACATGCATGATGCTAGACAAGTGCTCCGCCACTGAGCTACACCCTCAACTGTAGACTCTCCAAATGCTAAGAAAATCAGTCTTGGTAATAAGTGCTATGGATATTTTCCATTGGTTTTATTTTTTCAGCATTACATTAGGGTTTCTTTTTGTGTGCAGAAGTTTTCAATATTGTTATTTTCAAACAACAAGTTTCAGTCATTGATTTTCTGTATTTTTCTGCTTTCAATTTTATTGATTTTGATTTTTCCTCTTTTAAAAGTTTTATTTCAGGGGCCGGTGAGATGGCTCAGCGGCGTAAGCGCCTGCCTTGCAAGCGCGAGGGCCCAAGTTCGACTCCCGGATCCCACATACGAAAAAAAGGGCCAGTGATATCGCTCAGAAGCACGGGTGCCTGTTGGCGCGCGAGGTCCTGAGGTCGACCCCCGGTACCCACAAAAAAAAAAAAAGTTTTATTTCATTTTACTTGGTATATAATAATTATATGTATTTATAGGAGTACAATGTGATATTTTGATACATGAAACCATTGTGCAATGATGAAACCATAGTAATTAGCATGTCCATAGAACATTCAATTTCTTGAACCTGTTGGGAAATTTTTACTTTTTACTCTAAACTTTTTTAGTTCCACTCTCTCCACTTTTCTGGGATTCTGATAACATGAACACTTGTTATTTTTTATAGTCCTACATGTCCTCGGGTCTCTATTCACTTTTTTACGCTTTATTTTCTCTCCAATACTCAAATTGTGTAATTTCTTTTATCGTGTCTTTGAGTTCATTGGTTCTTTCCTTGCTAAGGGTATAAGTCTACGCTCTTCAATTGGCCTTTGCTGGCAGGAGTGGGAATAGGGCCAGAGATTAGCTGTGGTATGTGGCCAGAGTAGAGTGCTTATTGTTTAAAAGTTTTCTGTTTTGGAAGGCTGTCCCATTCCTGCCTGGTTCTTTAGCTAGAGACAGCATTACCCAGAAGACTGGGAATTTCAGAAGAAAAGAGAATGCCCAAGGAACTAATGCTCATGTTATTCCGTGGGTCCCAAGGTCCCTAACCTGTCTGCCTTTTCCTCTGCACCTTTCAGTCTTCTCACAATTATATATATATATATAACAACTAGGGTTTTTAGTTGTACTTAACAAGAGAAATAGAAAAAATACATCTATTCCATTTTCTCCCAAACAAATGTTTGAATAATTAATTTATCTGTCTTTCCTTTTATGGCTTCTGGGTTTATGTCACACTTAGGAAGGGCTTCATTCTGAAATGAAAGACAAGATCAGCTTTGTTTGCTTCTACTACTTTTCTTTCTTTTTCTAACTTTCATCTTTGATCCACCTCAAGTTTATTTTGGTGTATGGAGTGAGACTGAGAGCTAACCTTACTGTTTTTATTGGGAAAACCAGTTGTTTAAGCACCATTCATTGATTAAGACAACAATTTTTTTCTTACTGATTTGAAGTGGCCTCTTTTTCAGATACCAAATTACAACACGATTTGAGGGTTTTTTTTTGGCTCTCTAGTTTATTGTATTGCTGTCATGAACATATCCCATAGTATTTTGTTTTATTTTTATCATACATAAAATGTTGTATGCCAGTTCCATTTCATTATTACTCTTGTGCAGAAAGGCCTTGGTTATTCTTCAATTTTTTTGCCACAGGAATATTAAATTAATTTTTATTAATTTTTCAAAAATATCCTATCTGTTTTAATAGGAACATATTCAAATTACAGATGTATTTAAAGGGCAAAACATGTCTTCCATGCATTTAAATCTACTTTTATGATCCAACACAATGTTTTAATTTTTTAATATGGTTAGCCTTATTCCTACATTCTATGTTTTTCTGCATTCTATTTTTTATGTTTGCTGTTGCAGTTATAATTGTAAATATGATGTGTTTTTTATGGTGTTTAAAAATGTATGGAGGAATATTTGCAATTTTAATTTTAATTTTGCTTTATCCATATTATTTATTTCTTCTATTTTAATAAAATTCTATATGATATTAGGTAAACAAATTGTAACTTTGGAGAAGTTTTGAATGATATTTTAAATCTTAATATAGAAACATTTGTAACCACTTTTTGTGCTATTAGTGACTATACAATGTTTATCATGCTTAAATTTTCTGTATTACTTCTTTTAAGGATACTATTAGGTCTAAATTACATTATATGGTGGGCCTATTTTTTCACTATTTATTTATTTATTTATTTATTTATTTATTTATTTGTTGGGAACCAGTAATCAAACTCAGGACCTCCCGCTTGCCAGGCAGGCGCCATGTCGCTGAGCTATATCCCCAGCCCCTCACAATTTATTTTGAAAGATTTCAGAGTTACTAAAAATTTGTAAGAAGTAAAGAACCCCTAATAGTATCCCTCTCCCTGTTAATAACCAATTGATCACTCCGAAATATGTCAATGTGTGCTTTTGTTGTCAGGAATAGAAACATCCAAATTAGCAAACAAATATTGATCCAGCACTACCACTTAATCTATGGAGTCCATTCAGATTTTGCTAAGTGTTCCAACAAAGTCTCTTTCTGTTTTCTGGCTCAGGATCAATCCAAGATCATATGTTACATTTAGTCTTCTTGTATTTTTAATATCCTTCAGTCTAGAGCATTTCCTCAGTCTTTCCCAGACTTTTATTATCTTGACAGTTTAAAGAGCATATATCTTTTATTTTGTGTGCTGTTCCTCAGTTTGGATCTATTTAATAACTGCTCATGTCCAAACTCCTGCGGTGCATTCACGGAAGATCACAGAAACGGTGTGCTGTAAGCAGAGCAATTTATCGGGGAGTATATGATGGCAACTCTGTTCCAGCAGTGTTGATGATAATCTCAAGCAAGGGGTGTTTGTCAGCTTTTACCAACACTGTGTCACAGCTTGTCCCTTCGTAATGATTAAGTATTTTGTAAGGAGATGGTCTGAGACTATTCCAGTATCCTGTTCTTCAATCAAACACCCAAGAGCTCAAGGCTATCCTGGACTACATAATAAGAGTCTGTCTCAAAACAACAGAAGAAACAAAACAAACCCCTCCCCGCAGAAAACAGTCATCTGCTTTAGCATTCATTGATGATTTTGGCTAAATCAACCAATATGATGGCAATTTTCAAATGGTGATTTTTCTATTTACATAATTCTACATTCATTAGTTTACATTCACTCCTCCTTTTCTTTTCATGTTTTTAAAAAAATTCAGTATGGTCTCATGGATGGAATCTCACATTATTCATCGTGTTGCAATATTTTACTATCTTTGTTTATTTTGATATTGAAAATACAGTATATTTGGCTAGTCAAAACCATTTCAGATGTTCCACTGTACTTCTTACACATCCCTATTATCTTTGATCACCTCCTTCCTTTCTAACAGGATGTTCCAGGATCATTTTGTACTTTCCATGCCTTACTCCAAGAATCAGTCCTTTTGCCAAGATCCTGTAGTATTTTGCAAAGAAGGGTAATATTTAGAAACCAAAATATGTGTACTCCTTGCCCTTTAGCAGAGATAGGAAATATTTGTATGTGTGCAGGTGCACAAAAACGTATTCTCTCCTTCTCCCTCATTCTCTCTCTCTCTCTCTCTCTCTCTCTCTCTCTCTCTCTCTCTGAGTGTGTATAGTATGAGCGCACATACTCTTATGTCCAATTCAAATCAAACACCTCATGGGTCTTTCTAACCTTCCCACTTTTTGTATTTGTAAATCACTTCTCTGACAGTGAAAAACCTAGTTGCCATTACTATGAATATTCTTACTGCTATGTTCAGTATCTTTGTATCCAATCAGTCTCCTGACTATGCTAATGACCTCAGTTCATGTCCCCCTTGCCATTTCCTCAGCCCACACACAGCCTCTTCACCCTTCTCACTTTCTAACTCTGCCACACTGCCACATCCAAGAGAAAGGAAAGTAAGAGGAAAAAGACTTTGTTACAGTTTTAGTAATTCATATGCATTTATTCTATTATTTCAAGTATACAATCATATCCCTGAATAATGTAAAATTTACCTTCCTCTTTTCAATGCTGATGTCTCCTTTCTCTCATCTTTGTCTATTTGCACTAAAAACACCCAGACAATGTTAAATATTGGATATGATGGTGGACAAACTTGCTTTATTCCTGATTTCAATATAATACTTTTTATATCTCACCAGTAAGCTGGATACTAGGTTTTTGCGTTCTTTCTCTTTTACTTTCTTATTCTTTTTCTGTCCATTTTGTCCTATTTTTGGTGATCTGCTTTTATTAATCTGGAATGGCCACTGAATAAATGTTATAAAACAAATGTTATTTAAGAAAATTATTATAACAGTTTCCTTAGAGAAATTTACATGGTTAATTATATTAATGTATTCCTCAGTGTTTAATCCTTTTTGAATTTCTGGTGTAACACTCACTGCCTTGATCTATTTTTTTTCTTTTAGTGGGTTGATGGCTGCTATTTGTTAACATTTAATTTCCTATTTTTGCATTAGTGCTAATAATTGAGAATTGAATATAGTTTTATTTTGTCATTTTTGGTATGTATTTGGATGCTTTTTTCTTTCTGTATGTTCTGGAACAGATTAAATAGCATTGAAATAATTCATTCCTTTAAAATCTGATGGAATTTGAGAGCTTCAGTGTTAACTCCAATATATGAAGAGTTTGGAAGCTATCACTTTTTAATAGATCTAAAAATATAACTGGGGGCCGGTGAGATGGCTCAGTGGGGTAAGCGCCTGCCTTGCAAGCACGAGGGCTCGAGGGCACGAGGACTCCCAGATCCCAAATACGAAAAAGGGGCCGGTGATATCGCTCAGTGGCACGGGTGCCTGTTGGCGCACGAGGTCCTGAGGTCGACTCCCCGGTACCCACACAAAAAAAAATAAAAAATAAAAAATAAATAAAATTATAACTTTTTAAAGTAACAACAGTAACAATATATTGGTTGACTTTTATCATATGGTATTCTAGCATATTCCCTTATGTTAGTAATGAACAATCCAAAATGAAAAGGAAGTTTAAGGATGTAGAAATATTAATGAACTTAATTTGTTCATTACACAACTTATATATGATTTGAGTTATTTTAATGTGCTCCATACAATTTTACAATTAAAATAATGATTAATAAAATAGTGTAAAAAAACTTAGAATAAAGACATCTTCTCTTAGCCATTCTGGGGAAAGATTTTTTCTGCAATTTGTTAGTGAGGGAAGAATTAGAAAGTGATATTAGAATTTCAAAAATGTGGTGTGTATTATGTGCAATAATATCAAATAAATGAAGCTGGGCATGGTGGTACATGCCTATAATCCCAGCACTTTGAAGGCTAAGGTAAGAGGATCACGAGTTCAAGGCCAGCCTGTGCTACATAGTGAGACATTGTCTCAAAAAATTTTTAAAAAAGAGTCAACATTTAGAACCACAACTTCATTTACAATAGCATTGAAAACAATAAAATAATGAGGAATAAATTTAATGAAGAAATATTACTTGCATGCTGAAAACTACAAAATATTGCTGAAAGAAATTAAAGAAGAGCTCTAAATGAAAGACATCCCATGTTCAAGGATTGGAAGACTTTATATTATTAAGATGACAATGCTACCTAAAGCAATACACTGTTTCAATACCATCCCTTAATAAAAACCCTGTGGTCCTTTTTTCAGAAATGGAGATGCTGCATCTGAACTTAATATGACACTGCAAAAATGACCAAATAGTCAAAACAATCTTAAAGAAGGACAAAGTTGGAACACTCATACTTCCTTATTTCAAAACTTATTACAAAGCTATAGTAATCAAATAGTGTGATATTGGCACAAAGATATATAGACCAATGGAAGGGAACTGAGAGTCAGAAATAAACTATCACAGCTGTATTTAATCATTAACGTTTGACAAGAGTTCTAAGACCATTCAATGGAGAAAGAGCAATTGTCTTCAACAACTAGTGCTGGAAAAACTGAAATATCCACGTGCAAAAAAATTAAGTTAGATCATGCTTTATACTTGATAGCAAGATTAAATCAAAGTGACTCAAAGAACTAAATTTGAGAGAAAACATTATAAATTTTTTAGAAGAAAATAGGGGGAAATCTCCTGGATACTGGTTTTGTCAATTGTTTCTTAAATATGATATAAGACTATAAGCAACAAAATAAAACATACATAAATTTATTTCATTAAAATTTTTTTGAGACAAAGTCTCACTGCGCAGTTCAGGCTTGGTTTGAACTCGCCATAATCCTCCTGCCTCAGCCTTCCAAGTGCTGGGATTACAGTCATGTGCCACCATGACCAGTCAATTTCATTAAAATTTAAATCTTAGGTAAAGCAAAGGACAATATCAAGAAACTGAAAAGACAGCACACAGATTGGGAGAAATATTCATATATTATATGTTCAATAAATGTTTACTATCCAAGGTATATAAAGAACACCTAAAACTGAACACCAAGAAGATAAACAAACCAATTTGAAAATGGACCTAGGGCTTGAATATTTCTCCAGAGAAGATACCCAAGTGACCAACAGGCACATGAAAATATGCTCAACAGTATTAATCATCAGGAGAATGCAAATCAAATTACAATAAGATAACATTTCATATTTATTAAAATGGATTTTCAAAACCACAGACCATAACAAACATTGCAAGCGTGTGGACAAACTTGAACCTTTCAATGTTGGGCATTAGTGATGGAAATGCAAAATGTGGAACCAGTGTGGAAAACTGTTTGGCCATCCCTCAAAAATTAAACCCAGAATTACCCATTGACCCAGAAATTCTACTGTTGTATGAACATCCAAAAGAATTGAAACCATGGACTCAAACAAATACTTGCATGTCAGTATTCATAGTGGCATTATTCCCAATGGCCAACTGGTGACCAACAACCCAAATATCCAACAGTAGATGTATAGAGAAACTGAAAGTGGATATAATGTGATACTATTCAGCTATAAAAATAGTGAAGTTCTTCTGATATGTGCCTCAACATAGATTGGCTGTGAAAACATTCTACTAAATGTAAGAGTCTACTGTTTTACTATATGATTCTCTTTATATGAATTACCTCTTATAGATAATTCATAGAGACAGGAAGTGCATTAGAGGTTTCCAGCAAGAAAGCTATGTTTAATGGATGTAGAATTTCTGCTTGGAAAACATATTGGTAATGGTTTTGCAACATTGTGAATGTAACTATGTTATTAAATTGCACCCTTAAAATGGTTTAAATAGCAAATTATGTGTTATGTGTATTTTACTGCAAAACAAGAAACATATATGGTTGTTCCTCTCTTTCCCCCCAAAAAATCCAGAAAAATTTAAAAGATGTATAATTGAGATGCCAAGGGAAGAAATTAAAAATGAATCACAAAATACTGAATTAAAATCAATGAAGGCATAAAAAGAGGGAGAGAAAAGAAAAATGAACAAATACAACACATCAAAAACAGTTACAGTCAAGGCAGATATGAATTCAAATCAATAGTCACATGAAATACGACAAGGGGACTAATGTTGTAGTTCAGCAGTGGAACACTTGCCTAGCACACAGGAGGCCCTGGGTTCAATCTCCAGTACTGCAAAGAAAAAGAAAAGAAGGGAGGATGGAAAGAAGTGAGCAAGTGAGTGAGTGAGAGAGAGAGAGAGAGAAAGGGGTAGGGGATTGTGTAGAGACCGTTGAATAGGTAACATGGGATTTGTATAGAGTGGTGAAACTATTTTGCATGATACTATAATGGTAGATACATGGGATTATGCATTTGTCAAAACCTATACAATTTTGCACTATGAATAGTTTAACTTTTGCAAATAAAAATAATTTAGTACATTGGGGCATTCCAGAAAAGAAAGCAGACTATGAAAATATAATCTAACTATATTATTAATATACTACTTTCTGAAGGGACTAGGGCAAAGGAGACTGGCATAAGTGTCTTGTGAAAAAGAGTAGCATCTCTAAGACTAGGTGCAAAAAGAACTCCACACAAACACTGAACTCTAGTGAGTAAATTTGTTTGTCCCATGTGAGTATAGGTTAAATTTCTGATAGTGCTATACATGTACACTGCACTGAACAATGGATGGTGGATAGTGGGAGTAAGATTCCTCAACTATTTGTAGGGGAGAGTTTACAGACAAGTAACAGAAGAAAGCCAGAATGATCCATGTCCTAATGAATTAGAGTCAGAAACATCAGTGTGAACTCATATTTACTTTAATATAAGCACTGATGTTATATG
The DNA here is from genome assembly GCA_028451465.1 of Erethizon dorsatum. Taxonomy (NCBI): domain Eukaryota; kingdom Metazoa; phylum Chordata; class Mammalia; order Rodentia; family Erethizontidae; genus Erethizon; species Erethizon dorsatum. Next base: position 117,243,206 of record CM051842.1, on the reverse strand, counting down.
TAGAACTATTTATAAATATATGTGTATATATACAAATTAGTATACATAAATATGTTTTCTTGTTCTTTCAGGTGAGAGGGCCTAGAAGTGATGACACCCCAGTAGCAACAAGCATACCTTGAAACCAGACATTATTTTCTATTAGTATGCTCGAAAAAAAATAATAAAGAATTAAGACTTCTTAGAGAAACTGCTGATTCTAAGGCTGAAGCAGGAATATCAAATGAACCTGAAGCATCTTATAGTGCCAGAAAATAGGTAAGTGCATTTTAAAAATCCCCTCAATAATAAGAATGTGTTAAAGAGACATAGATGCCAAATAAAAAAGTTCCTAATAAACAAAATCTGGAATTCTTTTGTCAAATCAATACGAAATGTTAGTTCATTAATGAAGTGTTCCCAAGTGTACTGTACTGGAAGGGAGTCTTTTTCCCTTCTATGGGCATCTATAGATGCACTGCACACGTGATATGAGTTTGTCACTCTGTCACTGTACTTATGTAATTGATTTCAGTTTTTGGACAAGTTTTTTTTTAAATTTATGTTTTTTTTTTCTTTGTGGGTACCGGGGGTTGACCTCAGGACCTCGTGCGCCAACAGGCACCCATGCTGCTGAGCGATATCACCGGCCCTTTTTTCGTATGTGGGTACTGGGAGCCGAACTCAGGACCTCACGCTTGCCAGGCAGGCGCTCATGCCCCTGAGCCATCTCACCGGCCCTCCACTTCTTGGGGTGAATAATGCTGCAATGAATATGGGAATGTAGATATCTTTTCAACTCATTGCTTTTCAAAATTTTCCTTTGGGTAGATATCTAATAGTGAGATCAGCATATCATATGATAGTTTATTTTAAAATTTTCCAAGAACCTCCATACCGTTTGCCATAATGGTTGTACTAATTTACATTTCCAACAACAAAGTGTAAGCATTCCCATTCATCTTATCCTTACCAACACTTATTATATTTTGTATTTTTGATAACCGTTCTGACAGTTGTGAGGTAATACATCATTGTAGTTTTCATTTGCATTTTCTTGATACTTAGAGTTGGCAGTTATTTTTTCAAATGCCTGTTGATCACTTGTTTTTCCCCCTTTTTATTAGTACTGTATATGTTTGCAATACATAATAAATACATTCATCATGGGGAATTGGTACATATACATATTGCATCTTGATGCTTTTTACTTCCCCTTCCTCTCCCTTCCCTCCTGTCTTTCCCTATCCCCAGATTCCATACGTTTTCATTTTAGAAATATTGTTTAAATTTTTGCCCAGTTTAAAAATCAGGTTGTTGGTTTTCTTGCCATTGAGTCATTTGAGAACCTCCAAATATTCTTTGGATATTAATCCCTTATCAGACGCATAGATTGAAAATATTTTCTCCTGTTGTCTAAGTTGTCTCTGTGTTCTGTTGATTCTTTCCTTTGCTTGTAGAAACTTTTTCTTTTGATGTAATCCCAGAGCTGGAATAATTTTAGAATGAAATTAAGTAGCATTGAAATATAACCCCAAATTTAAAATAAATCCCTACGAGTTCATGCTGGTGTAAGTAAATGGTTGAATAAATAAAAATATGGAAGAGAGAAGACAAATCTGTGTAGAAGAATTCCAAATAATTTATATAGGTGCTTCATCATTAAGATACTCTTCATTGAAAGTGGACTGCTTACAATGACTTTCTTCCAAACAGTACGGTATGGAAAGGGTTGGAGGAAGTGTCGCTTTATGGTAGAGAAACCTGAGAAGAATTAGCTGAATCAGGCAATCAAGGTTAACTTTGAAGTGGTAAGTCATGATGGTAGCCTGTGCATGTGATATGATCTGATGGGAACTGCACTTTATGTATCTGTTGTCTTCCAACAGCCTGACATCCCAGTGTAACCACGAGAAAAAAAAGTACAGATAAACCCTAGTTCAGGGTAGTCTGCAAAATACCTGGCCTATATGCCCCCCAAGCTAGCAAAACCATAAAATAATGAAAGTCTGAGAAACTGTCATAGCCTAGACAAGCCTAAGGAGATATGACAACTGAATATAATGTATGTAGAATCTTGGCTGGAACATCATGTAACAGAAAAAGGACATTAGATTAAAACAGAAAGTTTGAATTCCTATATGGCCTTTAGTTAGTAACAATGTGTTACTAACACATTAGTAACACATTAGGCTACTTAATTTAACAAATATACCAAAATGTTTATCATAGGGGAAATCTTGTGTGAATGTATTAGGGAATACTACAGTATCTTCATTTTTGATGTAAATTTAAGTGTCCAAATTAATAAAAAACTGAATCTGGTAGAATTTACCCAAGAAACAATTTAGGTCTGGTGCTTTGGGGGGAATATTGTCCTCTGACAATTTTCTCAATTTCCTGTTTGACAATTGGTTTCATTATATCTATGTATTCTGGGAGACAGTTTTGGTAATTTTTAATGTTGAAAACAAAATTTAAAATTTTGGGTTTTTAGGAGCAATTCACTTTTGAATTCTCCCTACTTATCCAGAGTAGCTGTCTGTCATCTCTCTTCCTTCTTCCACGTCTTCAAAAAATTGTCTTCTTTTATTTAAAAAAATTGGGTTTTCAAGGTTGTTTGTACGGAGCACAATGGGATTTTGAGGAATGTAATTAACATCAACCTCATAAGCTCCCAACTCAAATACCTGGGCTTTCTCCAGCTTCTTCAGCTGGTACAACTAAATCCCTGTCTGTAAGCTCTACCTCAGTTTTCCCATTCCAGACTTGCTTTGCCCTCTGATTTCTCCTTATGTTTTCTGGCCTTGAGTCTCCAAATTCCTATGCTGACTCCCTAACAACCCCATCTTTTCTAGCAATGCATTAGTGCCTGGCACTAGGCTGGCATTTTCTGTCCTCTGCTGGATTCTTTTGCCCAGACCCTCCAGAGCTGGAGCTCATACGGTTCCCCACACTCCCAGTGCTACCTAATTTTATTATTTCCTCTCTTACTCTGGTTTCTTCTTGTCTCCTAGACCTCCTCTGTGCCATTTGTTTCATTTGTTACCAGGGAACCATCTTTTGGAGCCTTCTCCATACTCTTCTATTAAACCTGGTGCCCCCGGAACTGTGATGCATGAGAGTTACCATCCCTTTTTTCTCCCACGAACCTTCTCTGGGTCTCAGGGATTTTCAATTTAATCCTAATGAATGAATCATTATTTAATGTCAGCTTAAGTCAGGGTCCTGCCTGGTGACCTTTACATGGTTGAAATGGAGAGTTCTTTCCATCCACAAATGTCTCCCTTTTCTGTTTCCCTCTTTGAAATACTATTTATGGTTACGGAGGTCTGTGCTAGGTAGGTATTTCTTAGGGTTTCCATGCACAAATTTCCCTTTTAACAGAAGATGTCTTGAAGCAGCTAGCAACAGAGAAGGGCAATTTAAGAAAATGCTGCTAAAGTGCAGAAGCTCAAGCAGATTGATTTCAGTTTCCATGTTGCCCTCCACAGCTGACCACCAATATATCTGTCTGTCTAGGGATGCTTAAAGGGATTTAGCATTTCGTTTGGTCTTTTGTAGCAAGGATTCTGAGATCATTGCCTTAATAGAAGATACACACCCAGGGGAACAAGTACAAACTGCTTTAGCAGAAGAATTTTCTATGAACTGTTTTCTGAAAAAGACAGCATCACTTTCAAAGCAGAGTGCTTTTTCAACACAGAACTCTGTAAATGTTTGAAACAGTTCTTGTTTAAATGTTAGTAATTCCCCAAAGTGGGTTCAGGATGCAACTTGAAAATATTTGGAAACAGTGAGATGGCAAAGATCTTTCTGTACTAGGGTTGCTGAGGGAGGTGGTGGGAGTTGAAATAGCTACCTAGTGAGATGCTGGGTTCTGCTGCATGAGGAGAGGTAAGGGGTGTCCAGGCAGTATCAGATAAGCATGGATTGGGATCTGAGAGGGGGATTCCTATTCTAGGTAACCATTTGTACAGGTTGTCTTTTAAAAGTCACCATCTTTGATGTTATACTACATAAATTCAAAGGGGGTAGAAGATCAATGAGGGCTGATAACATTGGGAAACATCTTAGAGGGCATGGAACTGGTAGTGCTGAGACAAAAATACAGTCTAGGTTCTAGTCTGCTGATCTGCTGAATCACAACAAGCTGGAAGAATTCCATTCAGATACAGATTTCCAGGTCTTCCTCTTTAACTTTCTACCACCTTTAATCTAGTCAAAACCTAGAAGATCTACTTTGAAATGCGCAATTGACTGACAGAAGACCTGGCATGCAGCAAGAGGGCCACAGGTGCTCATTGGTGTCCCAGAGAGGAGTTACTGTTGCAGTCTGGGCATGAGCAGGAAACCTGGGCCAAAGGAAAGTGATGTGGAGGTGGGGAAAACTGGATGGACAGACATCTGTGCCTCAAGTGGAGCAGTATCCATTCAGGACAGAAGAAAAAGCTGGTATAGTTCCCCAAATATGGGTGCCATTGCCCAAAGCTTACAGCTAGCTGTAACCAGTGAGCTTGACGGAATCTGCCCACAGGATGTACTACCAAACTCACCTCTATCTGAATTGCAGAATTCAGACTCACCTGGACATTTGGGGCTCAGTACTTGCTGCCATAGAGTAGCCTTGACTGGGAACTGCCAGACCTGTATTTGGTCCTGTCTGCAGCTTTTGTAGTTTTGGATACTCAGAGTGGACAGTGCTTAGAGGACAAGGCATTTGGACATGTGAGTCTGGAGCTAAGAAGATCTTGCTGTTGCTCTGGTGAACTTGGACAATCACTTTATAGAATTTCTTCATTAAATAGAGAAGGGTAGCACACTGCTGCTGGATTTCATTGTGTCCTAAATGATGTCCTTCTGGGCATAATTCCTTTTGGGATTTTCTTCTCTCTCTCTCTCTCTCTCTCTCTCTCTCTCTCTCTCTCTCTCTCTCTCAGAGAGGTGATTTTGAGTTCTATATATCTTTCAGCAGCATAAGTCAGCAGGGAGAGGGTTAATATCATCTGCCACAGTCTCTAAATATTATTTTGTATCCTTCTGTAGGCCTGGTGCTCTCACCTCCTGCTGTTAATCAGAAGTTTTATTATTGTTTCACTTAGCCAATATGCAAAGCGTTCTCTCTCCCTTTTCACCAGACACACATCACTGTCCCTAGCCCAGGGCTTCTCATGAAGGCGATGTTCAGCTGTTGAATAATTTCATGACTTCAGTGCTGCAGTGGCCTCTTGTAAAGGCCACGTTTTCATTTCCTTAGAAAAACAAATTGCAGTTTAGGTACAGCATCACTAGGTGGAACTAGTCTGTTAGTGCAACTTGAGTCCGAGTCTAAAAAATTTGAGCTCTGGATATGTTGCAGATAAATAAGCAGACTGTTCAGACTTTTTCTAGAATCATAAATAAATCCCTTTATTAAAACTTTTGAACTCCAATTTAGACAGCACAGTAGATAATTCTTTTAAAGGTGATAGGTGCCCCAGGTAGAGTCTGTTACCTTTCCTTATTGATCTCTTCCTTTCCCTTCATCTGCTCAACTGGAATCTTACCTTAGAATGAAAAGTCTCTTTTGACAGGTACTTTTCATTCAGGCTTGGAGCTGCTTTGACGTCAAACCCCCCCAGATGCTTATCCCTCAGCAGCTAGCGAGAAAAGAAGTGTAGGTCTCAGCCACAGGCAGTCTATTCACCTTGCCACCATGGTTTGAGCTAATTATAGAGAACAACCTCTTTGCCCACTAAGGAGGAGAAAGGCTTCAAAGAGGTGTGATGGTGCTGCAAGTGTACAAGCTCCCCCCTCGCTTAATCACTTTGCCTCAAATCAGAAAATATACTTTCTTACTTGACACCTTCTAGATTCCCTCCTCCAATCGGCTCTCTGAACATGCTGGGGGCTGCTGGCTTAATTTCCACAATAGCTGCAGTTAATTAGTATCCCAGGGTAACTGACTTCCCTTAGCAACAGAGGTAACAATGGCTTCAGCTCACAAATTACCTTAGCTACAGTTTTCTTCTACTGATAAAAACATATTTAATACCCAGACACAGGTTTTGGACTGAAAATTAATCTGACATCTACTTATCAACAAATATTTATTAAGCTCCTACTGTGTGCAAGTCGCAGAAGTGGCCATTTGAAATAGAAAGTTGAAGTCACTTTCTCTTGGGGAACTCAAATAGGAATTGGGAAGAGAGCATATGAATCCAAATAAGTCTACTACAAGATAGTATTAAATACATGGCTTGTTTGAAGACCTGGAGGGTGTCTGAGGAGAGTAAAGGTCTTTGGGACTGAGTGAGGTGGGTCTTGAACTTAAAAATCTGCCTATAGAGCCTGACAGATTTTAATTAAAACACAAATTTTGCCACTGTTGTGTAATCCCTGGCATGTTACTTAAACTTTGTGTTTCACTTTCTTTTCCTGTAAATGCAGAAGACCAAAGTCCACCCCAGAAAGCTTATATGTGGTTTAGAAATTGTAGAAATCACCTAGCACATTGCCTGGTCACCGTCACTACTTGAGCATTCTGGAAGGCTCAGTAGGCTTTAGCTAGGTGAAGAGGAAGGGATGGAATTTGCATTGGGAAAGAGATGCTAAGGGCAATTGGGACAGGCTGGGAAGGGAGGGCAGAAGAAATTAGTTTACAGTGAGAGACTAGCTGTGAGTGGGAGCAGATTGGATTGGAAAAGTAGCTGAACTTTTGTCACAAGGACTCCTAGTTAAAGTGTCAGAGCTGGAAGTGACTTTTCTATATAATTTGATGGTCCAATACTTTTATTTGATTGATGACATGGATTCCCTTTCATTGGTCCTGTGTCTCCTAAGATAACTCTCTTAATTATGAAGTACCATAGTTTTATTTTCCAGTTAAATGAAAAAGTTAATACTCATCTCCATGTGATTTAATGTTTTAAACTTCCATTATGTACCTTCTCCACAGAGCTTTATTATACATCCAGCTGTATCACCTGAGTCTGAACAACCAGATTCCCCAGAGAAAATGAGTGAAGAAGAAGCATTGAATGGGTAGTTTGCTGCTCCCTCTGTTCCCTGAGAAATCTCAGGTTTGGATGCCACCTAAGGCCATCTCACCTTCTATTAAACCAAACAGAAGATCTGATTGCCCTTGATTATTATAGTATCATTGCTGTCACTGTAAATGATGATAAATCATAATTTCTACACTTGGATTTACATGGCACTACTTGCTTTTCATGAACACTCAAGTCTGTTTTTTTAACTTTCTTCTCACACCAGACCTGGAAATTTTCAAAACATTTCTTCCTCTTCTCTTCCTCCTCCCTGTTCAAACAGGCCAAGCAAGTTTCAACAACTTGCTCCAGAACACACAGTTAGTGACTAGAATCCAGTTGTTCTAACTTCCTCTCAATTACTACATTAACTGAAGGTAGAGCCCATGTAGGAGAAACTGACAAGGGGTGGCACTCAAACTCCTGTCTCTGGGAAGCCTTGTCTCTCGCCTTTCTAGTCCTACAGATCATCAACGCCCATCCAGAATGCCTGAGACCAGCCTTGGTTCTAAGGCTCCTTTCCCACATCTAACAACAGCATATATGAAATCTCACAGGCCAAATTTCCAATTAAAAAACAATTAGCAAGAACCAAGTGCCCTCCATTCATGTGTTGATGTGGCCAAGAGTAGGCTTATTCAAAGGGTGTGCCATAGAAGAGACATGAACTCAACCCTTGCCCTCAAGTCTAGCTACTATTTTCTTCCATAGGCTAAGAGGATCTTATTAGTATCTTATCCTTTCCAACCAAAAGGCAAAACTCGTTATTACAATTCAGTATATTCCCGGAAGCAACCTCGTTGATACATGTTGTATATTTTTAGTTCTTTTGTTTCATACTGTTCACATTAACATTATATCAAAACTTTGTTTATCTTAATTTTCCCCTGTTTGTGGAAACGGAGAACATACAAGCTTTTAAAGAGAATTCAAATGCCAAATAAAATGCCATTGTCTAGAAATGCATCATTGGAAACCATTTTGCAAATATATATAATTTTCAGTAGTTATCTCTGAATAAATTGGCATTAAATAGCTGCCTACAAAGGGCCACACATTTTACCTGTATATCTTATTTAATTTTCACAGCCACCATATGAGGTATGGGTTGTCATGCCTGTTTTACTGACGAGTTAAATATGTGCGGCCCATACTTACAGCATGAAGCTACTAGAAGGGAGAGATGGGACTTTAATCCAGGTCTTCTAACTCCAGAGCTAATGCTTTTTATAATATACTGTGCTACAAAAAACATGTACAGGAGTTATAAAAGTAAAGTTAATTTTTAGTAAAGAGCTAGGGAAGTAAATATTCATGAATTACAGAACATCCTAATTTCAGATCCAAACCACTTGGCCTCTTAAAAATAAAAGGCTTAATAAATCATAATGAATTCCACTTAAACTTATTTTCTAAACTGATTAATAACTATGGCATTTCCCCATCAACTCCAAATGATAAAATCAATTTGGGAACTTTCCCAATAATTTAAACTCAAAACATTAATCTTAAAAGAAATCCTATGTATCAAAAATATTTATAGTATGGTACAAATAGAACAGAATTTTAATTTTTATTTCTGTTAAACTGATTTTTCTTTTTAAACTAGAGTCGAAAAGCCAAAAAGCTTTCACATACATTGAGCCTTCTGCATGTTATTTAAGGAGTTTCATTTTTCAAGCCAAAGCTGAGAAGACAAAACAAGCTCATTGGATTCACACCCCAGAATTGTAATTTCACTGCTGGAGCCAACGTCTAAATGCCTGTATTAAGAGCTTCCCATCGACCAGAATGTGTTAATTCATCAATCTACACAACTTCCCTTTGTACTTTTAAGCTACTCTTCATTTTCCTTTCGGTTAAGGTTGGCTAAAGCACGGGACACTCAGTGAAACCTAAATTTCAGGTAAACAACAAATACTCTTTTATTTTTCTTTTATTTTTAATTTTTGATTTTTATTGGTACATATTTGCAGTATATAATGATTACATTCACTGTAGGGAATTCGTACATGTACATAACACATTTCAACTCCCCCCCTTTAGCCTATCCCATGCAATAATTGGGGCATACTTATACTAAAAAAATCATTATCTGAAATTCAAATTTAACCCAACACCTTATATTTTTATTTGCTGATTATGGCAAAATTATTTTTGAATTATTCTAAGTGTCCCTGGAATTTCATCTGCAAGTGATTATGCTTTCAAGATGCATTATTTGTATGTTTAATGGTGTGTGTGTGCATGCACTTGTGTGTGTCTGTGTGCATGCATGCTTATGCACATGAATGAGTGCCTCTCGAAGTGTAGGATCTGGAATATACTCTCATTTTTGAGACAATATCTGTCAATCACTTTAACAAAGTGTTCTCTACACACACACACAACATAACACACACACACAATTTAGCGTGAGCCAAAATAATTTTAAAAGAGAAAAATAAGTGGTGGGACGTGGGAGGGATATCGGAAGAGACTTCCTCTAACATATATTAAAAGGTATTGTCAATCTCTAGTGATCAAAACTGTTTGTCTCTGGTATATGAATAGATAAATGAATGCCATAGAACAGAGATGACCCAAGTTCTTACCCCAATGTAACTTCCAGAAATATCAAAGTATCAAATGGAAAATTCAATTATGAAGGTACCCGGAGAAAACACAAAAATTATATGTAACCTTGAAGTGGCAATGACCTTTCTAAGGAAGATGTAAAGTCCAGAAAACAAAAAGTTTGATCAACCCAACTATATATACATTTTTAATTTTTTCATGGTAAATACAATAAATACAATCAAACAGTAATTTAGCAATTTAATCTCCAAAGAATCTGGCCAATAACAGGTTTAATTTGATCAATAACAGTCCAAATAACAGTGGACTAAGTCAAAGTTATTTAATATGTAATGGTCTCTTGCAGATCCACAGAAATCAAGAGCAGAGGCAAAAATAAAAAACAAGTAAGGCCACAGTTCATTGCAAATGAGCTATACGTGGTTACTAAAATCACAGAACATTTTTAACCTCACTAATGATTAAAGCAATACCAATTCAAACAACAGTGAAGCGTTTACCTCCATCATGAGAAAATTTCAGAAGTTGCATAATGTCTAGTATTGGTGAAGATAAACAACTACATGTTTCATATCTTGGAGGTGGGATTCATATTCTCAATTTTTATATTATGAAAATATTTGTGCAAGTATGCAAATGTATACAAGTACAAGGATGTTTGTTATAACATTGTGTCTGTTAGTGAAAAATGGTACTAAATGAAATATGTTTTATAAGACAATGGGATGAATAAATTAGTATGTATTCCTATTTTGGAATGATATTCGGTCAATCAAAGAAATACAAATGAACTGTACGTGCTGAATATGTAGTGCAGAGGTAGAGTGGTTTTTGTTATACCCCTTTGTACTCATTGAAACTTTTTGTATGAAATGCATGTAGTACTTTTTCAATAAAAACTAATCTACAAAAGATACCTCTTTTGGGTCTTTTTAAAAAGCTTACTTATCTCATTTCTCATTTCTTCTTCTACTTTTATCTCAAGGTCTATTTGTCAGTTATCATTGTTGTGACAGTGGGGCCCTGTGGGGAGCTGATGATATCTGGTGACTTGCTCTCCTTCATAACACAGCCCAGCAATTAGCAATTCAATTTTCTTGTACCAGAAAGGCCTGAGGTTGATGTAACCACCCAAGAATGTAACTTCTCCCAAGCCCAAACCTGTTAGGAGGAAGAACGTATCCCACCAACAGTGAAGTTTAGGATCATTTGTATTTCTTCCATGGTAGCAATCTAGGACATTCTGCATTTCTTCCATGGTAGCAATTTATCACTCCCACAATTCTTGGGTTCTTTTATAGCTGTCCAGCAGATGACACTCTCCTCATTACCTTTCTCTGTGGTATTATTTATTCTTGCATTGCCTTCCCTAGAGCTGGTGTATCACATTTTACCCACCCTTTAGGATTCTTGTGTCATCTTCTTTCCAGGTTGATTTTCATGATTATTTCAGCCTTGTTCAGAACACTGTTGTTTCCTTTCTCTGTTTTGGTGTCTTACTTAAGATGTTAGATATGAAAAGACATTACACATTCCAAATAATACTTCCATAAAATATTTTTTTAAAAGTAAACTTACTTTTTACTTTTTAAATTGACAGTTACCGGGCCGGTGAGATGGCTCAGTGGCGTAAGCGCCTGCCTTGCAAGCGCGAGGGCCCGAGTTCGACTCCTGGATCCCACATACGAAAAAGGGGCCGGTGATATCGCTCAGAGGCACGGGTGCCTGTTGGCGCGTGAGGTCCTGAGGTCGACCCCCCGGTACCCACAAAAAAAAATAAATAAAAAAAAATAAATTGACAGTTACCAATTTTGTCTTTTTTTTTTTTTTGTGGGTACCGGGGGGTCGACCTCAGGACCTCGCGCGCCAGCAGGTGCCCGTGCCACTGAGCGATATCACCGGCCCCTTTTTTGTATGTGGGTTCCGGGAGTCGAACTCGGGCCGTTGCGCTTGCAAGGCAGGCGCTTAAACCGCTGAGCCATCTCACCGGCCCCCAATTTTGTCTTAATCATGCACAAGATAATGTTTGAAGTGTTACATATACATTGCAGAATGGTTAAATCCAGCTAATTAACAAATGCATTACTGCATATGGTTATTTTTGTGATGAGAACACATAACATCAACTCTCTTTACAATTCTCAAGAAAAAAATACATCCTCATTACCTATAGTCACTTCGATTCACAATAGATGTCTTGAGAGCTATTCTTGCAAATCACTGTAATTATGTAACTTTTTACCAGACTCTCCCCTTTATCCATGACTACCTGATCACCCAGCCTCTGGTAAACACCATTCTACTCTCTCTTTCTAAGGGATCAGAGTTTTCAATACTGTAGACAGTATAAGCAAGGTCATGTGGTATTTGTCCTTCTTGCCTGGCCTATTTTACTTAACACAATATCATCCATGTTGTCACAAATGGATGTTTCATTTTTAATGGCATATATATATACACCACATTTTCATTATCCAGTTGTCAGTTGATGGCTATTAGAAATAGTGCTATGATAAATGGGAGTACATATATATCTTTGACCTACTAATTTTATTTCCTCTGGGAAACATATCCAGTAAGGAGATTACGGGATTATGTAGTAGTTATAGATTTAATTTAGGGGGCGTGGGGAGACAGACCTCTATACTACTTTCTGTAATGCCCATACTAATTTACATCGCCATGAACAATATACAATTTTCCTCCATATCCTATCAGCACATCCTATGTTTTGTGTCTTTGATATTAGTCATTCTAACTGTTGTGAAATGATATGTGGTATAGGTTTACATTTCCCTGATGGTTAATAATGTTGAGCAATTTTTCACATGCTCCTTGGCTGATTGTATACATTCTTTTGCGAAATGCCTTTTCACATTTCTCACATTTTAATAATGTTATTTTGTTATTGATTTATTTAGGTTTCTTATATTTTATGGACGTTAGCCTTTTAGCAGGTGTAGACTTAGCAAATATTTTATCCCATTGTGCTGTTTTGTATTGTTTTGTTTTTGTTTTTGTTTTTTTGGTACCGGCAATCGAACTGAGGACCTTGCACTTGCCAGGCAGGTGCTTGTGCCACTGAGCTATATCCCTGGCCTCCCATTGTGTTTTTGCAGGCTGTCTCTTCATTCTGGTGATTGTTTCCTTTTTTGTACAGAAACTTTTTAGATGACTGTAATCCCAATTTTTATTGTTGTTTTTGTTATATGTGCTATTTTTCATGTAGGATTCATTCCATGGTTTCCAGAATGGTTGAACATACACAAATCAATAAGTACAATACATCACATTAACAGAATGAAGGACAAAATCATGTGATTTCAACAGATGTATAAAAAGCATTTGACAAAATTTAACATGATAAAAATTCTCAACAATTTAGGTATAGAAGAAATGTACCTCAACACAATAAAGGATTGAAAGAATTAAGGTTGTTAAAATGCCCATACCATGCAAAACAATCTACAGGTTCAATGCAATGCCTACAAAAATACCAATGACCTCCTTCACAGAAATAGAAAACACAAACCTAAAAATGTGTGTGGAACCACAAAAGACTCTGAGCAGCTAAAGCAATCCTGACCAAAATGAATAAGGCTGGATCTGATACACTATCTGACTTCAAAGGATATTGCAAAGTTATAATAACCAAAACAGCATGATACTGGCATAAAAGCAGATATGCAGAACAATGTAACAGAATAAAGAACCCAGAAATAAACCCAACAGGTTTTTGGAAGTTTTTTTTTGTGTGTGTGGGTACTGGGGGTCGACCTCAGGACCTCGCGCACCAGCAGGGGCCCGTGCCGCTGAGCGATATCACCGACCCTTTTTCGTATGTGGGTTCTGGGAGTTGAACTCGGGCCCTCGCGCTTGCCGGGCAGGCGCTTATGCCGCTGAGCCATCTCACTGGCCCTGGAAGTTTTTGACAGTTTCCAAGAACGCACTATGGGGAAAGGACAGTTTCTTCTATAAATTGTGTTGGGGAAACTGGAAATCCACATATAGAAGAATAAAAATAGAACCACATTTTTCACCACATACAGAAATTATCTTGAAATGGATTAAACAGTTAAATGAGAGACCTGGAAATATGAAACTATCTGTACTAGAAGAAAGCATAGGGGAAATAATTCATGACATTGTTCTGGACAAGGATGATTTTGCATAAAACATTTTTCTTCAATATAACAGAGGAATTAACTTTATGTTGTTATCTAATATCATTCACTTTTTGTCAAACAAAACATGGTTCAGTTTTTTTACAACTCTTACTGACCTCTGGACAAGTTATTTAAACTTTCTATATCTCAACTTCTCCATTTTAAACTATAGATAATAACATCTACATATAGGGCTATCTCATCAGTATTAAATGTAGTGACTCACACCATACCTGGTATATTATAGACAGTCAATTACTCTTAGCTTAAGAGAATCCTGTTCTTTTCCCCAACCTCTTTACTACCACTAAAAATGAAAGAGAATCTTGGAGTTAATAGACCCCAGGATGAAATTTAATTTTGCATATCATAGATTTCTCTTTACTTTTCCTCACTTTTTAAACTTTCTTATTTTTTTCTTTCTTATTTCAAGATCTATTTGTGTTCTGACTTTCACTTGTCATCTGAGTGACATTGGGCTAATTATTGAAAATTTTAGGGTCTCAGTTTGCCCAACCTAAAACAGAATTGATACTATTGTCCTTATATGAATTGTTAAGAAGTTTCAATAGGATTATGTACATGAATGTGTAAAGTACAAAGTTGTGAAGTGCTATAGCAATATGAAGTGTTCTTATTAAATGTTCATGTAGAATGAGATTTTAAAGAGAACAAAAGCCTTTGGAGTCCCAATCATTTATTTTGCAGCTCAAATTGATATGTCATTTTTAGTTGTTTCTCAAGCCATACTTCGAGCCCTCATCCATCAACAATTTGGCCACAGCCTGTTCTTGGCTGCCTGTCTGTATGGAATTAGTTATCCTTCCTAGCAGGGCCTAGTTTTCTCCAGGCAAAATCCCTTCTTCCCAAGAACAGAGATTCGCAGAATGTTCAACTGATAAACACTTTCTCTTGAATCCGCAGCATTCTTTCTTGTCTATTTTTCTGTCTTCAAGATGTCGATACATTAAAAAAAAATTCATTCATTCATGAACTCTGTTTATAAGTAGATATCAATCACCTACTGTATGCCAATTTTAGTGGCCAAGTTTTGGAGATACACAGGTAAATAAGACACATTCCCAGCACTCATGGACTTCATAGCTGAGTAGGAGATAGGTTTGTAAAAAAAAGTTTAGAATTAATTTTGTTTAATAAGCATAACAGTAGAACGTCTACAAGCTATAGCCACTGTATACTCAAGAGAAACTTTCCAGAGGAGATGTCATAGTTCTAAACAATGAATATTTTTCTGACCGACAGACAAAACAGGTAAGGCTATTCCATGCAAAGGATGCAAGTTATCAAAAGGTACAAGCCATGAAGCAGCACTGAGTATTTAGAGAATATATTACAGAATTATGAAGAATGACAGGAGGTGGGTTAGAAAATCAAATGCAGACCAGATCACGGAAGTCATTGTATCTATGCTAAGGGGCCAAAATAGAAGGGACCAGAATTCGGTAAGAGTTTAGAAAAGAGGCATAGTCATTCACAACCGTAGTTTTCAAGTCTCACGATGCATTGGAACTACTTGGAGATCCTCAAAAATACAAAGTTTAGGATCTACTTATAGGGCTCTTACATCATTGATTCACATCAAGTAAAGGTCTTGGCATTTTCAAAAAATTGTCTTCTAATGCTTTTAAGGTCCTTCCAAGATGAAGAAAACCAGCTTAAAGTTTCAAACAGATCATTTTTGACAACAGTATGGATGATGCATTGGGGTTTTGGCAAAAGTGAGGCCAGTGGTGAATGACCAATGAGGGATGGAGAGCGATTACAATTGTTCAGATGAGATAAAACCTAGAAATATGGCAATATGTTAAAAAGAGCAAATTGTCTCCTCCTTCAAGTACATTATTAGGTGCATAAAACTGGGACTATGTTTTACAGATTTTCAGTATTGGGCATATAACTGTAGTAGATATTAAATAGACTTTCTACTAGATAAATAATCACTAAGCACTAAACACGTCCCTGTTTTTTCTTTTTTTTTCCCCCTGCTTCCCTCACTCCACTTACCTGGATATTGCTATGTGTGTTTTTAATGTATCTTCTTTCTAGAATCCATTGCTGAACCCAAAGCTGGAGTACACTTTTAAAGATCAAACCTCCAGTAAGCAGAATCCCAATTATACATAGAGACACACACATATACATATATGTATGTGTGTATGTGTATATATATATATAATCGATATGATATATATGCAGAGTGATTGGAAAATAACAGTAAATGAATAAATTTTTACAAAATTTATTACACTAAGACACACTGCAATTAACCACCTCAAAATATTCCCCCTGCCCTCAATAACACTGTCCCATCGTTCTTGCCACTTTCTTTTTTTTTTTCAGTACAAGGAATCTAACTCAGGTCCTTGCAACGGCAGACGCTTATGTCGCTGAGCTCTATCCCTGGCCCTCTTGCCACTTTCTAAAGCAGTTCTGGAAGTCCTCTTTCATAAATGTTTTAGTTGCACTGTCATGGCTGCCTTTATGTCCTGAATCATTTCAAAATGTTTATATTTTGTGGTCATTTTGACTTTGGGGAAGAATCAGAAGTCTCAAGGTGTTAAATGGTGAATAAGATGGATGAGGAGACACCATAATGTTTTCATGAGCCTGCGTTTGTATTGGATGGCACTCAGCAGCAGCATTAACTGTATTTTTTTTTATCATATCTTGTAAAGACACTCATGAAAGAGGACTTCCAAAACTGCTTTAGAAGATGGCATGACTGATAGGGTGTGTTCGAAGCACAGAGTATACTGAGGGGGACTAATAGCAATGTGTCTTTTACTGTAATTATTTTAAAAAATTTAAATAGTGCATATTTCTATCACACTTCTCTCTCTCTCTCTCTATATATATATATATCATATAGACAATTGTATATATATAATCATATATATATATATATATATATATAGAGAGAGAGAGAGAGAGAGAGAGAGCACAAATACGGCAAAATGTTGGTGAAGAGTAACTGAGTGAAGGGTAAATGGGCATCTATTATACTTCTTCATAGGATTAAATTTTTTAATATTAAATGTTGGTAATGCCATTGAATTATATATAGTACTTTGAAATGGTTAAAAGTATAAATTTTAAGTTATATTTATTTTCCCACTACAAAAAATTGGGAAAAATATACAGATCATGTGAATGAGGACAAATACAAATGATCAAATAAGCAGAGGACCCAAAACCGGGTATGAGAAGAGAAGACACGAGTGGAAACTGAAAAGGTGGATAATAGAATCACGATTTCAAAGACTATCAACATACTGGAACAACAAGTGGAAATTAACAATTCCATAGTTCTCCTTTGAGGTTCAGAACATCAATTTCACACACAGAGGATGGTTTGTCATGGCAGCCATTGATGTGAAAATGCCCTGAAGTTTTTCACTTGCTCATGTCCTAGTGTGAGGCGAGGGTGTGACATAGATGCTAAATAAATCCATACAAGTTGAGATATCAGTAATAGAAAGTTCATGTCCTAAACAATAGATGTTTGAGTCTAACAAATATCTGTACAGGTCAAGCCATACTGGAATATTGTTGTCACTGAAATAGGAAAATATGTCTGCAAGAGAACTGAGAGGATGGAGAAAGTTTAAACAGCCATCTCATCAGAGACCTGGGTCAGAGAGTTGTGTCTCACCAGTATTCTGCATGAAAAGAGGGTGCCAAGAAAAGATGAAGTAGGAGGGTAGATACATTATCTGCCAGCTATCCAGAAACCAGGAAACCGAAATGTAGAGAATGAATAATCCATAAGGTTCTTAAGAATTGAATCCAAAGAGTTAACACTGCAAAGTTCCCAAGAGCCTGGGCAGCAGCTGTGAGGCAGGCCCACTGCAGCTGCTGCTCAGTTTGGCCCCATATCACTCTCCTTGGTGCTTCTGATGCTATCATCTGCCAAAGCCAGGAAAGGACCTTGAGAAGCTAGAGAAGACAAGGCATCAAGGGGATGTGAGCATTCCTTTCAAAATCTAGAAGGCTGGGTGGTAATTATCACCATGCCCACTTCACAGAAGAAAGTAAGGCTTAAGACTGGCTGAAAGTCATTTTGCTAAGAAGTGGCAGAAATACAATTCAAGTCCAGCTTGTTATCTCATGAGTTTATATAATATTTATTAAGATATATTTATGGCAAGCGCTGGGGCTACCAGGGTGAATAATACATAGTCCTTGCCTCCAAGATGCTTATAAAAAACTTAAACTGGATTAAATAAGAGTTTTTATGGTGTGTTACATATTCATGTGCTGAAGAACTGTAGTTTAAGAGGAGCTGAATGGTAGTACACACAGAGAGAATGAGGGAGGAGTTTCTGGAAAATTGATTTCGACACAGATTGTGTTGGCCTGAAAATGCTATGCCAAATGGGGTGGACTTTATACTGTATGTAGTGAAGAATTATAAACATTTTTAAAGCAGAGGAACTGCATGGTCAAATCCATGTAACTAGACAATTCTAAGAGCAGGTGGAAGATGAACTGGTAGGAATTGGGAAGAAAGGTAATGAAAGTAGCAACAGCTTCAGAAATTTAGATCCAGGAGAAAGGCCAGGTGGAAGGAGCTAGATGATGCTTGGATTGGAATACACTGATTTCCACATGACTTTATATCCAGGAAGCAGCTAGAAGCATGAATAAAAGTGATGGGAAATATTTGAATTAAAGGGACTTGGGATCATCAGCTCTTTCCACTTGCTTGAAGAACAGATTGAGGCTGAATCTATTTTAGAAAGCAAAGAGAAGAGAAAAGAAGACAAGAAGAGTGAGGGGAGGAGAAGAAGAAAAAAGTAAAGAAAGGGCTGTGCCGTGACATATAGTAGGGTCACAACCAGTATAATTGTGAATTAAATTAATGTATACATGGGTGAACGAAAGAATACAGGCAATTAAATAGAAGAAGAGGGGCCAGCAAAGACTGAAAAAATGGTGACAGAGGTAGAAACTTCTAGAGGAAATGGAGTTACGCATGAGTACATTTTTGAGACTGCAACTGGATGAAGAAAGGACTAAAAGTACAATGGAAAACTACTTTGAGGGGCTGGACATCCAGCTGTGGGCCTGAGTTGTTACTCATGGTAGAAACATGCACATGATTGTTTATCTCCAGATGCATCAAGGGAAAGGAGAGTAGGAATGCTGAGAGAACGTAAGTCAGAGAAACTTCCTCTGCAGGGAAGCATTTTGAGCTGGAACTTACAGAAGGAAAAGCTTGGACCATTGTGAGGAAGAGAAAGGAAAACACACATAAGTTAATTGGTCAGTGCTAAGGTTTGAGTGTGTGGCCCAAGAGTTCACACGTTGGAAGATTGGTACCTAGTATGGGGATGATAACAGTAGTGGGACCTTTAAAAAGGTAAGCCCTGGTGGAAGGTCACATGACAGACCCCTGGCCACACCCTGGCTTCCTCAATGGCCATGTGATCTCTCCCTCTCACCAATGCTCTGGCCATTGAGATGCCATTTCCTCTGATATGACCCAGCCAAGGGGTCTTGGCCAGAACTGCTATGCCAGCAGTATCTCACTAGTCTTTTCTCCTTCTAGAGTGTCTATGCTGTTTGGAATTCAGCTTCTAAACTGGGAACTAAATAAACCTCTTTTCTTTGTAAGTGGCCTGCCTCAGGTATTGCAGTAACAGAAAATGGGCTACTACAGACAGCATAGGGACACAGGGACTGAAATTGGCTCAGAGAGTAGAAGTTGAAACATCCTTAATAGCTGGATTAAGAAAATCTCACATACACTCAGGCAGACTCACTGTGACAGTATCATTGGCCCAGTGTCCCAATCTGATCACCAGGAGACTGCATTATAAGTTAGTATCCTGGTCTTCTTTCCTTCTACAAGGCTCTACTCTCTAACACTTCCCCTAGGGGCCAGGTAACAAAGTTAAGATGGTAGATTCTCTCATTTCTCATGTCTTAATCATTACACCTCACACAGAGACAGTGCAATTCCTCCTGGCTGATATCGCCACTGTAGATTTGTAAATATGGGCAATGTCAAGGCTGGAAACAATTTGGAAAGGTTTGTGGCAGGAAAGGATTCAATGTCAGGCTGTGAAACTTGAACTTGTTCCTGTAAGAGTGAGGAGCCAACAGAAGATATTGAGAAGAACATGACAGTGAGAACTGTGCTTCAGAACTGGGAAATAGAAGTAAAACTTTGGTTTTGAAGATCCTTATCCTTTAGGTTTGGATTGTTACATGAAAGCTGCAGCAAAATTGGAGCAGACTGCCTTTTTGCTATCTATGGCCAGACAGAAGTTACAGCAAGGAAGAAAAGCAAGAGTAGAGGATGCGGTAACCTGGTCTCTGTAAAGCCTCCTGGGCTCTGTAGCCTGCTCCCCACTTTGCTCAATTTCACTGTCATTCCCCGTGATTTGTTGACCAGCCCTTCCCAGGAAGAATTAAAAATGATCCATCAATGTAAATTAATGCAAAGTTTAAAAACATTCCTATGCCATCAGAGATCATTGAGGTTGAACAAAAACATTAAAACCAGGATTGACAATTACAAGCTAAGTCCCTCACCAACTGAAGGCAGGGTAATGACCCAGAGCATCTGTTAGGTTACATTACTGTCCAGACTCCGGAGTCTGTGCTTTCAGAGTTCCCTTCCAGATGCCATTTGGAAATCATAGGAGAAAAATCATAATGTCATGGAAAAATTCCTTCTCCAAGAGAAGACTGGTCCTCCTCAGAAGTATCTTTAGTTTATCCCGGTCTTCTAACTGTTCATCCTCTTGTACGCTATCATCATGATGGGGAAAATGGGCACAGTCATCCTCAATGAGCTCAGTCTCAATTTATCTGCTGGTCCTGCCTATATTTCTGCCATTCACTTTCTCCAAGCTCAGGTCCTATCAAAGATGTTTTTCAAGCTCGGTGCTACCCTTCTCTTGCTGGGGTTTTGAAGCACAAATGAGCTTCCTTGGCATTTTGTGGATCATAGAGTTCTTTCTTTTAGCATCCATGCCTATGATGACTATGTCTCTATCTGTGACCCTTTATTCTCCCTGGTCACAAGTCCAGAAGACTCAATTGGCATTTGGTTGAGGAAAACTCTGTCTTAGGGCTTTCAAGCCAGCAGTCCCCCCAGCTCTTCTGCTCCATCTTCCCTTTTTCCATTCCCACTTGTGTTCACTTGGGCAACATTCCTTTTTAGATCAAGGTGACCTACTCTGAAACATGAATTTAATTCTTTTTTATTTTTCACAATTGATTTTAATTTTTTATTTCAAATATTTTATATAGTAAATAAAATGTATTTATCTGCTCCTCCGAGATGATACTGCCAACAGTCATACACACATACAATACAGTTTGTATTGACTATTTACAATTTACAGTAGTATTTCTTTCCTCTGAAAAATGTAAGTACAAAAGCTAAGTAAACAGTGATTTGGGATTTATCATATGTCATAGCTTAAGTACTAGTCTTTAGCAAATATTCAAGAATAAATCAGGGTAATAGTCAATTAAATGTTGTAATTTATTAGAAAAAAAATCCACTAAGTTTCACCTCAAAATGTATTGCACAGATCTTTAAAAAAAGAGAAAAAATCACCCTAAAATTAAATGAGGCAAGCAGTTCTTTAAAAAGAGGGACTGTAAGAATGAAAGAAAGGAACACTAATTGACCCCATAAATCAGGTTAAGTTGTTCAAAATATCTTTCAAATGACCTAAAATTCTTTCAAACAGAAAACTGAAGAAAAAAGAAAAAACTATCACCATTTCTCCACTGATGAAATAATATTTTGAGTTTTTTTTTATTCACATGTAGTAATTGCATATATTTATATGGTATAGTGTGACATTTTTATATATATATATATATATATATATATATATATATATATATATATCAGTTTCTTAACAATGTATATATATTAACTTCTTAACAATTTACCATTTCTTTGTAGTACAAAATTCAAAATCTTCTAGGGATTTTAAAGTATATAAAACATTATTGTTGGCTATACTGACCTTACTGTGCCATAAAATACAAGAATTTATTCCTCCTAAGGGCAACATTGTAACCATTGACCAACTTCTCTCCCCATCCCCTCTACTCCCTATTTTCCCCGGCTTCTGGTAATCACAGTCCTTTCAATTTCGATGGGATCAACTTTCTAAAGATTCCATATATATTTTAGAACATGCAGTACTTTTCTTTCTGAGCCCGTTTTACTTCATTTAGCATAATGTCCTCCAGATTCATCTATGTTACGTGGCAGGATCTTCTTTTTAAAGCTGAATAATAGTTCATTGTATTGGTATAGCACATTTTTATTATCCATCTGACTGTCAATGGACACTTGGGTTGTCTCTATATCTTAGCTATTATAAATGGTGGTACAATGAACATGACAGTGACTATTTTTCTTCAATATCCTAAATTCACTTCTTTTGAGTATACACCCAGGAGTGAGATTGCTGGATCACATGAGAGTTTTATTTTTAATTATTTGAGGAAACTCCATTCTGATTTCCATGATGGCTGCAATATTTTAGATTCCCACCAACCAAGTATAAAGTTTCAAACTTTTTCATGTCTTTGCCAATACTTGTTTTCTTTTGGTTTTGGATTTGTTGCATTTTCTTTTTAATTCCATTGCAAATATTTTCTAATTTTCTTTGTGATTTCCTCTTTCATCCATGGATTATTTATGAGTATACTGTTTAATTTCCAAGTGATTAGAGATTTTCTTGATTTTCTTTCCCTTATTGTTTTCCTGTTTAAGTCAATTGTGGGAAGAGACCATATTCCATACAATTTCAATTTTTTTTTTTTGTGGGTACCGGGGGTCGACCTCAGGACCTCGCGCGCCAGCAGGTGCCTGTGCCTCTGAGCGATATCACCGGCCCTTTCTTCATATGTAGGTTCCCGGAGCTGAACTCAGGCCCTCGCGCTTGCCAGGCAGGCGCTTACGCCACTGAGCCATCTCACCGGCCCAATTTCAATTATTTTTGAATGTGCCATAGTTTGGTGCATGACCCGAGATACTGTCTGTATTGGTAAATATATTCTGCTATTGTTGAGTAGAGTATTCTATAAATGTCAACTATTTATACTTAGTTGATGTTTTGTTTTCTCTTAAAATTCTTGATTTCATTAAATTTATACCATGCATGAAACATATCCTACCAAGCCACAACCTGGAATAATAACCAAGTATTACACCTGAAATGATACTAAAACAAATAGCAGAATGGTTATAAGGTCATTAAAAACTACTTATAGGGTTTTGTAATTTTGATGCCATATTTTTGCCACAAAGATTTAGATAAGAAAATGCAATAAATAAAATTATTTTACCCCCAATAGAGTCAAATGCTTTTAATTGTAATACTTTTTCTTTCTCTCCAGATTTCTTCTCCTTTTTCTGATATTTCTTTTTTAACTTTATTTTTCATAAGTACATATTTGTCATATATATTGATCACGTTCATCACAGGGAATTTTTACCTGTACATAATATATCTTTTTTTTTTATTTTAAAGAGAAAAATCTATAAAAACAATGCTACAGAATTTCAAACCAAGCTAATAGGGGATTAACAATGGTTAATATATTGCATATTGCTATCTTCAAAGTAGTTGCTCAGATTACAAGATATAGGCATGAAAAATTGATCAAACAATATAAGCACAAACCATTCTTTTCAATGAACTAATAGAAATTAGTAGTCTCGGGCCGGTGAGATGGCTCAGCGGCTTAAGCACCTGCCCGGCAAGCACGAGGGCCTGAGTTCGACTCCTGGAACCCACATATGAAAAAGGGGCCGGTGATATCGCTCAGCAGCCCGGGTGCCTCCTGGCGCGCGAGGTCCTGAGGTCGATGCCCCGGTACCCACAAAAAAAAAAAAAGAAATTAGTAGTCTAATTATCTTAGCTATCATATATATATATTTTTTTTCTTTTCCCTTCCTTCTTTTTTCCTTTCCCCCATCCCAATTTTTCTTTCCTTTTGAGCAGTTTCTTCCCCTTTCACAATATCCATTGTACATTTTTGGATCTTATTTACTCTTTCAGTTTCTTACACTAGGGAGACAATATGATGTTTACGCATGTTAGACTGATTTATTTCATTTATGAGTATGGTCTCAAGTTGTATCCATTTACCTATAAAAGCCTCAAGTTTATCCATCTTTATAGCTGAGTAGTACTCCATTGTATAAAAATACCACATCTTTTTTATTCATTCCTCAGTTGATGGGCATTTGGGTTGTTTCCAAGATTTAGCTATTACAAATTGTGTGCTATAAACATGGGTGCACATATATTGTTGTGGTATGATGTTTTTAATTCTTCTGGGAAGATACTTAGAAGGGGAATAGCTATGTTGAATGGGACCTCTAATTCTAGTTTTTTAAGAAATATCCACACTGATTTCCATGGTGGTTGTAGCACTGTGACACTCCCATCAACAGTGGAGGAATGTTCCTTTTTCCCCACAGTCCCACCAGCATTTGTTATTCATTGATTTTTTTTTTAATGTGGGTACTGGGAGTTGACCTCAGGACCTCGTGCTTGTCAGCAGGCGCTTGTGCCACTGAGCGATATCACGAGCCCCATTTTTCCCTTTATGTGGGTTCCGGGGGTCGTACTCAGGACCTCGTGCTTGCCAGGCAGGCGCATATGTCCCCAAGCTATCTCATCAGCCCTATTCATTAATTTTTTGATGACAGTGATTCTTTCTGGAGTGAGATGTAATCTCGGTGTTGTTTAAATTTGCATCACTCAAATGACCAATGATGTTGAACATTTTTTCATATATTTATTTGCCATTTGTATTTATTCATCTGAGAAGTGCATATTCATTTCAGATGCCATTTTTGGATGGGGTCTTTGAATTTGGGGAGTCTAATTTTTTTCAATTCTTTATATGTTTTAGATAGAAGTCATTTGTCTGAGGGACAGTTGGCTAGAAATTTTCCCAATCTGTGGGTTGTCTTTTCACACTGTTGGTGATTTCTTTTTATGTGCAAAACTTTTTAATAAGATGAGATCACAGTTGTTGATTTTTTGAAGTACTTCCTGTGCAGTTTGGCTTTTGATCACGAACTCCCTGCCTACCCCTATGTCTTCAAGATCTCTCCCTACTCTGTCTTCCAGTATATTTAGTGTTTCTGTTTTAATATTTAGATCTTTGATCCATTTTGACTTTAGTTTAGTGCATGGAGATAGACAATGGTCTGGTTTTAGTCTTTGGCATGTGAAGAATCAGTTTTTCAAGCACCATTTATTAAAGAGGCTGTCTTTCTTCCAGTGAACATGTTTGGCTCCTCTGTCAAAGATAAGGTGGCTGAATGTGTTTGGAGTTGTGTCTACATCTTCTAATCTGTTCCACTGATCCTCATGTCTGTTTTCTTGCCAGTACCATGCTGATTTGATCACAGTAGCTTTGTAGTATAATTTCAAGTCAGGGATTGTGATGCTTCCTGCCTTGCCTTTGCTGCCCAGAATTGCCTTTGCTATTCTAGGTCTCTTCTTGTTCCAAATGAATTTTAGAAATATTTTCTCTAATTCTGTGAGGTATGCTAGTGGCATTTTAATCAGGATTGCATTAAATCTGTATACAGTTTTGGGAATATGGCCATTTTGTATATAATATATCTTAATTCTTCTTTTTTTCCCCCTTCACTTCCCCTCCCTTCAACCCTTCTTCCCCCTCATTTACAAAATCTTTGTTTCCTTTTTTTTTCCATTCTCTTTTTTCCCTTTTCCCTTTCTTTCCTTCCCCTTACTTCTCCCATTGTTCCCCTTCATATTTGAACATTTTCTTCCTACTTCCCAATATCTATCCCCCATTTTGCTCTTTTAGGGTCCTCACAACAAAGGAAACAATGTGATACTTAAACTGTGTGTCTGATTTATTTTACTTAAAATTATGGTATTGAGGATCATCCATTTTCCTACAAATGACTCAAGTTTATCCTTCTTTATGGCAGAGTACTACTTCATTGTATATAAATACATTTTAGTTTTCCATTCATTTTTGGATGGCGATATGCGCTGTTTTTAAGATTTAGCTGTTATAAATTGTGCAGCTATAAACATGGGTATGCATATACCATATCACTGTGGCATGATGTTTTAACTCTTTTGGGAAGATACCTGGAAGGAGAACAGCTTGGTCAAATAGAACCTCTAGTTTTAGTTTTGTGAGGAATCTCCATATTGATTTCCATAGCTGTTGTACTACTTTACACTCCCGCCAGCAATGGAGAAGAGTTCCTTAATTCCCACAGACTCACTAGCATTTGTTATTGCTTGATTTCTTTTAAAATTAATTTTGTGGGTATATTTTAGATATGCATAATAGTAACATTCATCATAGGGAAATCATACATGTACATAATATATCTTGATTCATTTTTTCCATTCCCCTCCCCTCCCTTCAACCCCTCTTAACCTCTTTATTTACAAAAGCTTTGTTTCCATTTTTTCTTCTATTCTTATTTTCCTTTTTCCCTTCCATCCTTTCCCCCTCCTCCCTCCTAGTTCCCCTTCCCATTTGAATATTTTCTTCCTTTTTCACAATATCTGTTGTATGTTTTGGTCCTTATTTACCCTTTTGGTTTCTCACTCCTGAGAAACCATGCAATATTTACATATGTGTGTTTGGTTTATTTCACTTAAGAGTATGGCCTCAAGACCATACCTAGAAATGTCTCAAGTTTATCTTTCTTTGTGGCCGGTTAGTACTCCAGTACATTAAGAAGATACTTCTTTATCCATTCATCAGTAGGTGAGCATTTGGGCTGTTTCCAAGATTTAGCTATTATAAACTGCCGGTATAACATGGATGTGCATGTATTGCTGTGGTATGATGCTTTTGATTCTTTAGGGAATATACCAAGAAGGGGAGTAGCTGAATCATATGGAACCTCTAGTTTTAGTCTTTTGTGGAATCTCCACACTGATTTCCACAGTGGTCACACCAGTCTACACTCCCACCAAAAGTGGAGAAGGATTCCCTTTTCACCACAGTCCTGCCAGCATTTGTTGTTGGTTGATTTCTAGATAGTAGCCATTCTTTCTGGGGTGAGATGAAATCTCAGTGTTACTTTAGTTTGCATCTCTGAAATGACCAGTGATGTTGAACATTTTTCATGTATTTATTTGCCATTTATACTTCCTCATCTGAGAAGTGTGTATTCATCTCAGATCCCCATTTTTGGATTGGGTCTTTAAATTTAGGGGCTCGGATTATTTTCAGTTCTTTATATATTCTAGATATTAGTACTCTGTCTGAGGAACAGCTGGCAAAAATTTTTTTCCCACTCTGTAGGTTGTCTCTTCATTCTGTTCTTGTTTCTTTTGCTGTGAAAGAGCTTCTTAATAAGATGAGACCCGGTAGTTGATTCTTTGTGATATTTCCCATGCGATCAGGGTTTTGTTTATAAAGGCTTGGCCTACACCTACGTCTTCAAGAGTTTTACCTATTCTCTCTTCCAGCAGATTGAGTATTTCTGTTTTAATATTTAGATCTTTGATACTTTTCAATTTGAATTTAGTGCATAGAGAGTGATATGGGTCTAGGGTTAATCTTCAGCATGTGGAAAGCCAGTTTTTCCAGCATCATTTATTGAAGATGATCCAGTGAAGGTGTTTGGCCCCTTTGTCAAAAATAAAGTGGCTGAGTGCGTTTGGAATTGTTTCTGCATCTTCTCATATGTTCCACTTATCCTCAGATGTGGGTTTTTTCTTTTTCAGTACCATGCTGTTTATATCACTGTAGCTTTGTAGTATAATTTCAAGTCAGGGACTATGATGCCTCCTGCCTTGCCTTTGTTGCCCAGAATTGCTTTTGCTGTTCCAGGTTTCTTCTGGTGTCAAATGAATTTTAGGATTGTTTTCTCTAATTATGTAAGGTATGTTATTGGTGGTTTTATTGGGATTGCATTAAATCTGTGTAACAATTTCTGCAGTATGGCCATTTTCACTATATTGGTTCTTCCTACTGAAGAACAAGGGGTATCTTTCCATTTTCTTATAATCTCTTCCATCTCCTTTTGCAGAGTACTGTAGTTTTCAATATAAAGATCTTTTACTTCCTTTGTTAGATTGATTCCTAATTATTTCTTTTTTTATGCTATTGTGAAAGGTGTGGTTTCCCTAATTTTTCTCTCAGTCGGTTTGTTATTTGTGTACAGGTATGCTATTGGTCTTTGAATGTTAACTTTGTATTCCCCTACACTACTGAATTGGGTTATTAAATCTAGAAGTCTTTTAGTGGATTTTGAGGATCTTCTATGTAGAGTATCATATTATCTGCAACTTATGATAATTTAACTTCCTCCTTTCCTATCCTTATCCTTTTATTTCTTTCACTTGTCTAATTGCTCTGGCTAATATTTCTAAACTATATTGAATAAGAGTGGTGATAGTGGACATCCCTGTCTTGTTCCTGATTTTAGAGAGAAAACTTCCAGGTTTTTCACCATTTAGTATGACATTGGATGTTGATTTGGCATAGATAGCTTTTATCAGATTGAGATAAAGAACATCTATTCCAATTTTTTATAGTTTTTTAATCATGAATTGGTGTTGGACTTTGTCAAATGCTTTTTCTGCATCTATTGAGATGATTGTGTGGTTTTTGTCCTTGGCTCTGTTAATGTGTTGTGTTGTAGTTATTGATTTGCATATGTTGAACTATCCCTGCATCCCTGGGATGAATCTTACTTGGTCATTGTGTATAATCTTCTTGATGGTTTGCTACATTCTGTTTTTCAGTATCTTATTGAGGATTTTTGCATCTATGTTCATTAGGGAGATTGGCCTGTAGTTGTCTTATTTGTTCGATCTTTTCTGGTTTTCATATCAGGGGAACCCTTGCTTCCAGAAATGAGCCTGGGAGTATTGCCTCCCTTTCAATTTCATTAAAGATTTTGAGGAGTAATGGCCTTAGATCTTCTCTAAATTTCTTGTAGAACTCAGCAGTGAATCTGTCAGGAAGTGGGCTTTTTTTTCTGTTACTCGGTTTTTAATTACATCTTCAATGTCATTGACTGATATTGGTTTATTTAGAAGTTTTATATCTTCTTGATTCAGCTTAGTTAATTCATATGTGTCTTTACCAGTATAATTTTCCCTTGTAGGACTCTTGTCATTGCTTCCTACAAGTTCTGGTATGTTATATTGGCATTATTTTTTAATTGTAGAAACTGTCTAATTTCTTCTTTAATTTCATCTGTGATCCCTTGGTTGATCAAGAGGGTGTTATTTAATTTTCATGTGTTTATGAAGTTTTACGTGGTTTCTTTTGTCATTGATTTCCAATTTCATTGCACTGTGGTCTGATAATATGCATTGGATAATTTTAATTCCTTTGCATTTGCTTAAGCATGTTCTATGATCTAGGTGGGCAATTGATGAATATGCTAGGATTTTTCGTAGTTGTGTTTGTTTGAGGCCCCCTCAACCCCCTAATAGTACAGATAGAATTGCTGAGGAGAGAATAAGTGGTTGATTGATTATCAGGGAGAGTTGAAATAGAATCGATAGTGGTGCAATTTTTTGTCATGTTAAAAGGATTATACCTGATAGTAGGTTAACTCCTTGTGTTACTTCTGGTACTCAGAAGTGGAAAGGGGCGAGGCCTAATTTTATTATTAAGGATAAGGTCAAGAAAAAGGTGATTGTTTTTTTCTGGGGGTAGAAAATTGATCATTGCCCTGAGTATATTATTGTAAGGATAATGCTCATGAGTAGCATTATGGATGCGGTTGCTTGGGTTAAGAAATATTTGGTTGCGGCTTCTGTAGATCGAGGGTTCGTTTTGTTTATTAAAATAGGGATAATCGCTAATATACTTATTTCTAGTCCTATTCATATTAGTAACCAGTGTGAGCTTAGTAGTACAATTATCGTACCAAGGAATAAAGTAGTGTAAATTAGACTAATTGCGATAAGGTTAATTAGTACGGGAAGGATATAAACCAACATTTTCGGGGTATGGGCCCGATAGCTTATTTAGCTGACCTTACTAGTAGAATGTGGTGTACTGGGCAGCACGGAGAATTTTGATTTCTTTAGATTAGGTTCAAGTCCTATGATTCTAGAAATAAGGGGTGTAACCCCTATGCTTTACTCTATCAAAGTAACTCTTTTGTCAGACATATTTCTAAGTTGTTTGAGGCGGGATGCTAGCTATGGAAATGGGTATTGAGATATGTCATATGCAGAGGGCTAGTGTCAGGGAGAAAATTTTTTCATAGAAGGTGTATGAGTTGGTCATATCGGAATCGTGGGTATGATGCTCGGATTCATAGAAATAGGACAGTTAGGGCTAGTGTTTTTAATACAAATTTTATTGTGAAGGTTGCAGGGAATGTGGTTGTGGGTATAGTGTTGAAAAAAATAATGGTTGTAAGGGCATTTATTATAATAATATTTATATACTCAGCTATGAAAAATAAGGCGAAAGGTCCTGTGGCATATTCAACATTATAGCCTGATACTAGTTCTGATTCGCCTTCGGTTAAGTCAAAGGGGACTCAGTTAGTTTCTGCTAGAGTTGAGGTGAACCATATTATTGCTAGTGGTCATGTAGGGAGAAGTAGTCAAATGTTTTTCTGAGTAATTATTAGAGTAGTTAGAGTAAAGGACCCATTTAGTAAAAGTACTGATAAAAGGATAATAGCTAAGGTCACTTCATATGAGATGGTTTGGGCTACAGCTCGTAGTGCTCCAATTAGTGCATATTTAGAGTTGGATGCTCATCCTGATCATAAAATGGAGTATACGGCTAAACTTGATGTTGCTAAAATGAATAAAATTCCTAGATTTATGTTAATTAAGGGGTAGGGCATTGGTAAGGGGATTCACATTGAGAGTGCGAGTGCTAGGGATAGTGATGGTGCAATAATAAAAAGGAAAATTGATGATGTTGATGGGCGAAGGGGTTCTTTGATAAATAGTTTTAGTGCGTCTGCAAATGGTTGTAAGATTCCATAAGGTCCTACGATGTTTGGTCCTTTACGTAACTGTATATATCCGAGGATTTTTCGTTCTGTTAGAGTTAGAAATGCTATGGCTAAGAGGATCGGGACGATCAGAAGGAGTAGATTAATTATGAACATAAGAGTTAAGGAGAGGAGTTGAACCTCTGATGATAAAGTCTTAAGTTTTATGCAATTTACCAGGCTCTGCCACCTTAACAACCCCTTGTCTGGGGAAATTTAAATTAAATAATTAGTAGATTTATATTATATTATCTTTTAGTTATTAGGGCGTTATTGGATAATTGGCCCTACTTCTCTTGTCCTTTTGTACTGGGAGAAATTTAAAAATAGATAGAAACCGACCTGGATTACTCCGGTCTGAACTCAGATCACGTAGGACTTTAATCGTTGAACAAACGAACCATCAATAGCGGCTGCACCATTAGGGTGTCCTGATCCAACATCGAGGTCGTAAACCCTATTATCGATATGGACTCTTAAATAGGATTGCGCTGTTATCCCTAGGGTAACTTGGTTCGTTGATCAAGTGTAATTGGGTCAATTGTGATATAAAGTTTTGACTTGTCGGGTCTAGACTAATATCATTCGGAGGTTTTGTTTTTCTCCGAGGTCACCCCAACCAAAATTGATAACTCAGGGCTTGGTTTTTATGTTCTGGTGAATTTAAGTTGTACAAGGTGAGTTATTTAATTAAAGCTCCATAGGGTCTTCTCGTCTTATTTGTTTAGCCCCGCCTCTTCACGGGAAGGTCAATTTCACGGACTGGAAGCAAGAGACAGTTAAATCCTCGTCTAGCCATTCATACAGGTCCTTATTTAAAGAACAAGTGATTACGCTACCTTTGCAAGGTCAGGATACCGCGGCCGTTGAACTGTTGTTTGTCCCTGGGCAGGCGGTGCCTCTAATACTTGTAATGCTAGAGGTGATGTTTTTGGTAAACAGGCGGGATTTGTGTTTGCCGAGTTCCTTTTGCTTCTTTTAGTCTTTCCTTGTTGCACTCCTGTGTTGGGTTAACAATATCTATAATAAGTAAACTAATAAGTTGTTTTGTCTTATTGGATTGTTAATGATCAAATGGTCAGCATACATTTGATGTGAGCTTGTGCAAGGAGAAATAATTCTTGTTACTAATATGAACATTATCTCTTCTATAAATTTATAGATTGATCCAATTGTTAAGGCAGGGAGTTGTTAGAATCTATTGGAATTAGGTTATGGAGTTTATTGTTGAGCTTGAACGCTTTCTTAATTGATGGCTGCTTTTAGGCCGACTATGTCCATTTAAATTAGCTTATCCACTGCTGAAGGTTGTTCCCTTTTTTAAAGAGCTGTCCCTCTTTAAATTAACATGTAAGTTTTCATTAGAATTTTAAGGGTTTTAGGAAAGGCTTACAGTTGAACTAAAATTCTTATTTGGATAACCAGCTATCTCCAAACTCGGTTGGCTTTTCACCTCTACTTCCAAATCTTCTCACTATTTTGCTACACAGACGAGTTCGCTCTACTAGCTGTTCGGAAGTAGCTCGTTTGGCTTCGGGGTGATTGGCTAAGTTCTCTTCGTCAATTTATTTCTAGTTAACCCATTATGCAAAAGGTAATAGGAGTAATCTATGCTATTTTATACTATTAATTTATTCTTTCATCTTTCCCTTGCGGTACTTTTTCTATAGCGCCAAGAAAAAAATTTCCATCTCCTATACTTTAGAAGTTAAATGTTTTGTTTGAGATTTTTAGAATAGTTTTGTTTAGGGGTCTTAGGGCTAGAATTGGTTCAAAGTGGTCAGTAATTATGAAATCTTCCGAGTGTAAGTCGGATGCTTTGGGATTAAGCTACACTTTGTTTATCCAAGCACACTTTCCAGTACGCTTACCTTGTTACGACTTATCTCCTCTAATATTTGTCTTATTTGGTAGGGTTGTTTGGCTTACGTATATTTGAGGAGGGTGATGGGCGGTGTGTACGTGCTTCATGGCCTTGTTCAATTAAGCTCTCTATTCTTAATTTACTGCTAAATCCTCCTTGGACCTAAAGTTTCATAAGGGTCACCGTAAGTAATTTTCTTATAAAGAAAATGTAGCCCATTGCTTCCCGTTCCATGAGCTATACCTTGACCTAACGTTTTTATGTTAGTACTTGTGCTTACTTTTATACCATAATTGGGTTTGCTAAAGATGACGGTATATAGACTGAATTAGCAAGAAATGGTGAGGTAGATCGGGGTTTATCGATTACAGAACAGGCTCCTCTAGGTGGGTGTAAGCACCATCAAGTCCTTTGAGTTTTGAGCTGTTGCTAGTAGTTCTCTGACAAAAACTTTTGTTGAAAAATTTTTATGTTTACTGTTAGGCATAGTGGGGTATCTAATCCCAGTTTGTGCCCTAGCTTTCGTGTGTTCAGGTGAATTAAGACTACTTTCGTTTGTGAGCTTAAATTTATCTAAAGTTTTTTACGACTTAGGTGAAGTTTAGTCTTATTTTTGGTCTTTCCTAAAACACTTTTACGCCGTGTGTTTATTAATCTGGGTTAATCGTATAACCGCGGTGGCTGGACGATATTTACCAACCCTAAGATTAAAGAGTTGAAGCATAACTTAGTCAAACTTTCGTTCATTGCTTAATTTTTATTACTGCTGTCTCCCGTGAGGGCGTGGCGAAGCGAGATGTCGTGAGCTGCCGTTGGCGTGCTTGATACCTGCTCCTTCTTGTCTTTGTAAGATTTAAAGGGCGTTCTCACTGGTGCGGGGATATTTGCATGTATAATTTTGCTGCTAATTAATAAAAAAGTCAGGACCAAGCTTTTATGTTTATGGAGTGAATAACTCGTCCAAGCATTTTCAGTGCTTTGCTTTGTATTAAGCTACATTAACTCAGGATAAGTTCGGCAGGCTCATAGGGTGGGAAATTATTTTCCTTCATCTTGAAAAATAGCAATTAGTACTGACATGAGGGTAAAAAATTATTTTGGTCATTCTATGATAAGGTAATATTTTTGGGTAGGTAACGTTTAGTTAATAATTAGCGTGCATTTGATTCTTGTTTTTGGGGTTTGGCAAGATGAGGGTGTACATTGCATGGGATTAATTTCCGTGTAATTAATTAGTAATTTTAAATGGGGGGTAAGGGGGGTTTGTCAAGAGATTACCATTGGTAATTTCATGTACACGTGCGTACACGTGCGTACACGTGCGTACACTGTTATGTCCATCAAGCATTAAAAGAAATCACCACAGAAATAAAATAATGGGAGGTAAGAATATTGATTTATAAGTCCAGCTACAATTGAATGGACTGAGACCATGCCTTGACGGCTATGGTGAGTCGATGCATACCGGAAATAAAAAGATACCAAATGCATGAAACTACAGTTATGTGTGATCACGGGCTGATTAGTCATTAGTCCATCGAGATGTCTTATTTATTTATTTATTTTTTTTTTTTGTGGGTACCAGGGGGACGACTTCAGGACCTCGCGCGCCAACAGGCACCCATGCCACTGAGCGATATCACTGGCCCCTTTTTCGTATGTGGGTTCCGGGAGTCGAACTCGTGCCCTCGCGCTTGCAAGGCAGGCGCTTACGCCGCTGAGCCATCTCACCGGCCCGAGATGTCTTATTTAAGGGGAACGAGTGGGCGATCTTAATGCTATGGCCCTGAAGTAAGAACCAGATGCCTGTTAAAGTTTCAGAGTTAGAAACCCCCACATGTTATGGGCCCGGAGCGAGAAGAGGGATCCCTGTCTAGCGGGTTGTTGGTTTCACGGAGGATGGTAGATTAAGAGGTTGATCAGTGGAAAGTGATAGACATGGTTTTGAGAAATGATTTGACTTGGATGCGCTAATGTCTGATAACGCACAGGATGTATCATGTAATGTAAACCGTTGTTCATTGGATAAGCATATCCGTATTGTTGTTCAGTTTCTGTTGTGTGATGGATTAGAATGGTTTATGTATGTTTGTAGAATACTGTACTTGCTTATA
Organism: Erethizon dorsatum; assembly: GCA_028451465.1. Lineage (NCBI taxonomy): Eukaryota > Metazoa > Chordata > Mammalia > Rodentia > Erethizontidae > Erethizon > Erethizon dorsatum. The sequence goes on along the minus strand of CM051842.1, from coordinate 117,208,470 downwards.
AGCATGGGGAGGGGGGTGTAATGTGGATTAAACATATGATGGCTAGCAGGACTGAAGTATTGAGGAGTGGAACTTCTAGAGGATTAAGGGGTTTGATGCCTGCAGGTGGTCAATATCCGCCTAATTCGGGCGTTGGAGCTAAGCTGGAGTGATAGAAAGCCCAGAAAAATCCTGAGAAAAAGAATACTTCGGAGATGATGAATAAGATTATTCCATACCGAAGGCCTTTTTGTACAATAGTTGTGTGGTGGCCTTGATACGTACTTTCTCGTACGATATCACGTCATCACTGATATATGGTGAGTATATTAGTAGTCAGGCCAATGGATAATAGGATTATGGAGTTAAAATGAAATCATATTGCTAAGCCCGTTGTTAGAAGAAGGGCGGATAATGCTCCTGTGAGAGGTCAAGGGCTCGGGTTGACTATGTGATAGGCATGTGTTTGGTGGGTCATTAGGTGTTATCATGTAGGTAAAGGCTAACTAGTAAGGTAAATACGTAAGCTTGGATTAGTGCCACTGCTAATTCAAGAACTGTTAGAAGAACTAAGATAATGAATGGAATTAAAACTGCAGTGGGACTAATGGTTATTAAAATTAGTGTGGCCCCTCCAATTAAATGGATAAGTAGATGACCAGCGGTGATGTTAGCGGTTAGTCGGATAGCTAGGGCTACAGGTTGAATAAATAGACTAATTGTTTCAATAATTATGAGTATTGGAGTAAGAGCTATTGGTGTTCCTTGGGGGAGGAAATGGGCTAGGGATGCTTTGGTTTTGTAGCGGAATCCCAGGACTACTGTCCCTGCTCATAGGGGAATTGCTATTCCCAGATTTGTGGATAGCTGTGTAGTTGGGGTGAATGAATGGGGCAGCCGACCTAGGAGGTTAGATGAACCAATGAATAAAATTAGGGAGATTAGTATCAGTGATCAGTTTTGTCCCTTGGTATTGTGGATTGATATTATTTGTTTCAGGATTAATTTAATCAATCACTGTTGGAAGGTAATGAAGCGGTTGTTGATTAGTCGGCTAGGTGACGGGAATAGAATGTTGGGAAACAGAATGATTGCCGTGGCAATGGGTAGACCAATTATTGTTGGTGGGATAAAAGAGGTAAATAGGGTTTCGTTCATTTTGTTTCTCAAGGGGTTTTTGGTTTTATGATTATGGGGCGTGATGTTTGGGGATTAGGTGGGTGAAGGTGTGTTGAAATTTTTAGTTGAAGTAACATGAATAGTGAAATGAATATGGATGAAATAATGGTGAATCATGTTGATGTATCTAATTGTGGCATGCCATTATGGAGATTAGGATCTCAGGTCTTTAACTTAAAAGGTTAACGCTAGTGTAGCTCCATAATGCTTTATAGTATTGAGGAAGATCAGTTTTCGAATGTTTTTAAGGGCACTATTTCAAGTACAATAGGTATAAAGCTGTGGTTCAAACCACAGATTTCTGAGCATTGGCCGTAGAATAATCCTGGGCGTCATGATATTAATGTTATTTGGTTTAGACGTCCTGGGATGGCATCTGATTTTAACCCTAGTGATGGGACAGCCCATGAGTGGAGGACATCTTCCGATGAAATTAATATACGAATAGGAAGTTCTATTGGAAGAACCACGCGATTATCAACTTCAAGTAAGCGGAGTTCTCCGGGCTTTAAATCTGTGGTAGGGATTATATATGAGTCAAAATTAAGTTCTTCATAATCGGTATATTCATAGCTTCAATATCACTGGTGGCCTATGGTTTTAATGGTTAGTGAGGGATTATTAATTTCATCTATTATGTATAGAATTCGAAGGGATGGTAGGGCAATTAAGATTAGGATAATAGCTGGGAGAATCGTTCAAATAGTTTCGATTTCTTGTGCGTCTATGGTACTTGTATGGGTGAGCTTTGTGGTTAATATTAGGGAAATAATATATAACACTAAGGTGCTGATTAGAAATATAATTATTAGTGTGTGGTCATGAAAATATAAGAGCTCTTCTATAATTGGGGAAGTAGCATCTTGGAAACCTAATTGGTGTGGGTGTGCCATGAAGATATATAGGGGTTTATCCAATAATTTAACTTTGACAAAGTTATGTAATGTTTTTACTAATATCTTTGTATTATTAAGAAAGTCATAAAGATTATGAGGCTGGCTTGAAACCGGTTTTTGGGGGTTCGATTCCTTCCTTTCTTGTATTTAAGCTTTAATGTATGTAGGCTCTTCAAATGTGTGGTATGGGGGTGGGCAGCCATGAAGTCACTCAAGGTTAGTAGTGGTTAATTCAACAGTACTAGCTTCTCGTTTTGAAGCAAATGCCTCTCAGATTATGAAAATTATCACCATTACAGCTGTTAAAGAAATGAAGGAGCCCATTGATGATAATGTGTTTCACAGCGTATACGCGTCCGGATAATCAGAGTATCGTCGTGGTATGCCAGAGAGCCCTAGGAAATGCTGAGGAAAAAAATGTTATATTAACTCCAATGAATATAATGAAAAAGTGGATCTTTGCTCACGTTGGGTCTAGCGTATACACTGAGAATAAGGGGAATCAGTGTGCGAAGCCTCCTATAATGGCAAATACAGCCCCTATTGATAATACGTAGTGGAAATGTGCTACGACGTAGTATGTATCGTGCAATACGATATCTAATGAGGAATTAGCCAGAACAATGCCTGTTAGTCCACCTACTGTAAAGAGGAAAATAAAACCTAAAGCTCAAAGTATTGCTGGGGTTCATTTGTTGTTTCCACCGTGCAATGTAGCTAACCAGCTGAATACTTTCACTCCGGTAGGAATAGCAATAATTATTGTAGCTGATGTAAAATATGCTCGAGTATCGACGTCTATGCCGACCGTAAATATGTGGTGATCTCATACGATAAACCCCAAGAAACCGATTGATATTATAGCTCATACTATTCCCATATAACCAAATGGCTCTTTTTTTCCAGAGTAGTATGTAACGATGTGGGAAATCATACCGAATCCTGGTAAGATGAGGATATAAACTTCTGGGTGACCGAAGAATCAAAACAGGTGTTGATACAGAATAGGGTCACCGCCTCCAGCGGGGTCGAAGAAGGTTGTGTTTAGATTTCGATCAGTTAATAGTATAGTAATTCCGGCGGCTAGGACAGGTAATGACAGGAGGAGAAGCACGGCCCTAATTAGGACGGATCATACAAACAGGGGAGTTTGGTATTGTGATATTGCAGGGGGTTTTATATTGATGATTGTTGTGATAAAATTAATAGCTCCTAGAATGGAGGATACTCCCGCTAGGTGTAGGGAAAAGATTGTAAGATCAACTGAAGCGCCTGCATGTGCTATATTTCCGGCTAAGGGAGGGTATACTGTTCATCCGGTTCCTGCTCCTGCTTCAATCATCGATGAAGCAAGCAGGAGCAAGAATGAAGGAGGTAGAAGTCAAAAGCTTATATTATTTATTCGTGGGAATGCTATGTCTGGGGCACCAATTATTAGAGGCACAAGTCAATTTCCGAATCCTCCAATTATGATGGGTATTACCATAAAAAAGATTATTACAAACGCATGTGCTGTTACGATGACGTTGTAAATTTGGTCATCTCCTAGTAATGTCCCTGGTTGGCCCAATTCTGCTCCGATTAGCAGACTAAGGGCAGTTCCAACTATCCCAGCTCAAGCACCAAACAAGAGGTATAACGTTCCAATATCTTTGTGATTTGTAGAAAAAAGTCAGCGGTTGATTAACATAGGTAGGTAAAATGGCTGAGTAAGCATTAGACTGTAAATCTAAAGACAGAGGTTAAACTCTTTTTACCACTCAGTTCCGAGGTGATTTTTCATGTTGAATTGCAAATTCAAAGGAGCAGCTTCAATCCTGCCGGGACTTCTCCCGCCCATTTTTCTTTAAGGCGGGAGAAGTAGATTGAAGCCAGGTTTTTAGGGTATTTAGCTGTTAACTAAAGTTTCGTGGGGGTGGGGCCCACCAATCTAGCAAGGATTTAGCTTAATGAAAGCGTTTGATTTGTGTTCAGTTGATGTAGGATAATAAACTTGCAATCCTTATTTCAGGAAATAAATATTGTTTGTATTTGCTTAGGGCTTTGAAGGCCCTCGGTCTGGTTAACCTAATTTCCTAGTCTAAGATCATTATTAGTGGGGCGAGGGGAAGGAGTATGGTTGATAGGATGACGATACGGGATAGAAAGGGGAATTTTTTTGTGTTTTGAAAGTGTCATTTAATTTTTATATTGTTTATTGAGGGAAATAGAGTGAGGGATGTTGAGTATACTAGGCATATGTAGAAATATAGGTTAAGTAGGGCCGCTATAGACAGTAGTGTAGGTATGATAATATTACTGTTTTTTACTATTTCTTGAATAATAATTCATTTAGGTACAAATCCGGTTAGTGGGGGTAGGCCTCCCAGAGAGAGGAGTGTGATAAGAATGGTAGAGGTGAGGAGGGGGGAGGTGTTTCAGGTATGTGATAATGATAAGGTGGTCGTGTTGTTATTGATGTGGAGCGTGAGGAATATTGAAATAGTCAGGATAATGTAGATAAGGAGATTGAGTAATATAAATCAAAAACAAAAACAGTAAAAAAATGAACAATAACTATAGTCTATTATATAGTCTATTATATATTATATATAGTCTAATATAGTCTATTTTGGAGAATGTCTTCTGTGCAGCTGAGAACCATGTGTATTCTTGGGTTTTGTTTTGTTTTGTTTTGTTTTGTTTGAGACAGGGTCTTGCTGTGAAGTTTAGGCTGGTCTTGGACTCACTATGTAGCCCAGGCTGGCCTCAATAGTCTGAGAACTATGTGTATTCTGATGTTGGGTGGAACACTCTATAGATATCTACTAAGTTCACTTGTTGAAAGATTTGGTTCACTTCTGATATTTCTTTGTTGATTTTTTGTGTGGTTGATCTGTCTATTTGTGACAATGGGGTATTGACATCCCCCCTTACAATTGTATTAGTGCTTATCTTATTTTTCATATCCATTATTATTTGATTTGTATAGTTGGATGTACTGATAAGTTTGTGCATATATGATTATTATCTATTACTCTTGGATTGTTCCCTTAACAAGAATGTAATGATCTTCATCTCTTCTGATCACTCTTCACTTGAAATCCACTTTTTCTGCTAATAGAATAGCTACCCTTGGTTTTTTACAGGTTCCTGTTGCATAGAGTATTGTTTTCCATCCTTTGGCTTTCAGTCTGTGAATTTCTTTTTGAATTAAATGTGTTTCTTTTATGCAGCATATTGTTGCATCTTGCTTCTTGATCAATTCTGCTAGTCTGTTTCTTTTGATTGGTGAATTGAGACCATTAACATTGATGGTTATAACTGATATATATTGACTTATCCTTGTCATGTTATTTTCCTGTTGTTTGCTCCCCTTTTTCCCCCTGTGTTTAATCGTTTGCCTTGCCTGATGGATTCATTCTGTTGGGGTTCATAGAGTTGTAGCCCTTGTTATATCTTTCTAGAATGTCCTTCAGAATATTTTGGAGTGCTGGTTTTGTGGTCATGAATTTCTTCAAGTGTTCTTTATCCTGGAAGTATATTATTTCTCCATCAATTTTGAAAGATAATTTTGTGAAGTACATCAATCCGGCTTAGTGGTTATTTTCTTTTAGGGCTTGAAATACTTCACTCTAAGCTCTCTTTCACTTAAGGGTTTGTGTTGAGAAGTCTGCTGTGATTCTGATGGGTTTTCTTTATAGGTGACTTGTTTCTTTTCTCTAACAGCTTTTAATATTCTGTACTTGTGTTGAATTTCTGCAATCTTGATTATTATATGCTTTGGTGCAGTTTTACTCTGATCATGGCTAATTGGAGTTCTGTATACCTCACTTAATTATATCACAAGTTCTTCTCTCATTCTCAAAAATTTTTTTGCTATTACTTCTTTTTTTTTTTTTTTTTTTTTTTTTTTTTTTTGGTGGGTACCGGGGGGTCGACCTCAGGACCTCGTGCACCAGCAGGCGCCCATGCCACTGAGTGATATCACCGGCCCCTTTTTTCGTATGTGGGTTCCGGGAGTCGAACTCGGGCCCTCGTGCTTGCCGGGCAGGCGCTTAAGCCACTGAGCCATCTCACCAGCCCGCTATTACTTCTAAGAACAGGTTTTTTATACCTTGTGTGCTATCTTCTGATTGTTCATAGATTCCAATTAATTTTAGGATATTCTTCTTTGCATCATCTAGCAGCTGTTCAATTAATTTTTGTGTGATCACTTGCTATTATAAGAGGTCTTTCATTTGATGATCACCCACCTATCTGATATTCTATCTTCACATTGGTTGACTCTGTTTCATATAGTTTCAATAGAATTTTTAAACTCCTGGATTTGTATTTCAGTCTGTTTTATGGAATCCAGTTCTTTTGTGTGTTGGGCATTTGTGGTTTCCATGTCTTTCCAAAGCACCTCTATTTTTCATCTGTATCTACACTAGATTCACTAATCATTTCCTTAATTATTGTCATACTTTCTTTAATTATTTGTATTTTTTTGTCAAAAGTCTTATTGTTTTGTTTCATTACTTCCACTGCCACAGTTTCATAAATTTCAGCTGTGTGACAATTAATTTCTTCTTCCTCAATTCCCCTTTGATTTGCCTTGAGTGAGTTGGGGATCATGGGTTGCATCTTGCTTCCATGTTTTCTCAATTATTTTTTTTGTTGTTATTGTTGTTCATTTGCTTTCACATTGAGGCATGTAAATTGCTTATGGTAGGTAGCTTCATTACTAGAATCGAGACTTCTTTAAGAAATGACTACTTTTCAGAAATTTCTTCCACATGTAGCTGGCTTTTGGCTTGTGAGTCTGTCCCAAGATCCTGCCTCTTCAATTTATTAGGGATGAAACATTGCAGCTGTTGTGCCTAGCACCAAGTTCTTTGGTCCTGGACTATAGTATTGTTTATGACCCCCAGACAATCTTGGTATTTGCATACAAAGTAGATCAATTGATCACAACAACTATGTCACTTTAGCTAAAGGAGTACAATGTGTAATAACAATAGCATTCAAGCACAGACTAGAAAAAGACAAACTGATAACAAATAATTTGCCCATCTTTAACCACAGGTATAAGATTTATTGTTATATAATAAAATCTAAGATAAATCTGAAAATTATATACAGTAAATATCCTCTCAATAGAGCGATTTTACCCTTAGGGGAGAAAATTTAAAAGGGATGAGAGAAAAAGCAGAGAAATAAAGAAGGGAACGATATTAGAAGCAAGGTTGAAGGATAAAGAAATATTACCCAAGCCTCAGGAAACTGGTGAAGAAGGCAGGAGGGAAAGAAAGAAGGAAAAAGCAAAAACAACAAAACAAAATAAAAAACTAAAAACAACATTCACACTCATGGAAAAACAAAAACAGTAAAAAAAAAATGAACAATAACAAAAACACACAAAAGCAGAGAAAAAAAAAGAAAATTCTCTGTGATTTCAAGACTGTGCTTATCTTCTGGGGTCTATGGTTTTGTTGTAGTGTCCAATTCAGGGCATGACTGTGCTATAGCTGGTAGACAAAGGAGGCAGACAGAGCCCAGATCTGTGCTGGATTATCCTAACAAGCCTGCAGTATAATTAGGTTGGGGTGCTGTCAAACGGGCAGTTTGATTAGGGCGTTGTGCCAATTCTGGTACTTTCAAATCCACAGAAGTTCAAGCTGATCCTGGCCTCTGGTTGTGGAGCTGGGATCTGAGTTTTTCAGCCTACAACACTCTGGGTATCTCTTGCCAGCCTGACCATGGCTTCCTGAACCTAGATGTCTCCTGTGGTTATCCCTCACCCAGTTACTGTGGGATTTCAACACTGGGAGCCCTGAGATAAAGCCAACCCACAGCTGCTCTGAGACATATTTTCAGTTGTCCCCGCACTAAAACGGTGTTCAGCCAAGCACCCTTTCCAAAGCATACCGCATTTGCTTGGACTGGAGTCACTCACCATCTATTGTAACACACAGCATCTGCTGCTGAGTTCCACTAGAGTGTTTCTGCCTGGAGGCCTCTGGAGTTACCCACCCACACTGTGTCTCTGTAGATTTGATCCTCCTGTCTCACTCAATAAGCCAGGAGCCAAGGAGAAAGTGCAGTTTTCCCTCTCCTTTTTCTGTGTTGATGTCTGGCTCGTTACTTTCTCTGTAGCTCCAATTTTACCTTCAGATCTTTCCTGGGTCCTGTGGATCCACCTCCCTCCTTCTTTTCTTGCACAAGTTGTTATTCTCTAGTGTTTGGATTCCAAATCTTGGAGCTGTTGATTTGTTTCAGCTTTCCACTCCACTATCTTTCTAGAAGTCTCTGTATTACATTTTAATAATAGTATTATTAATAATAGTATTTAATAATTTAATATTAGTATTTTAATAATAGTATGTTATTTACTGAGCATTTTCTATTACTAAAGATTTACTAGACAATTACATGCATTATTTGTAATGCTTATTTAAACCCTACAAGGTAAATATCCCATTTTATGGATTAGAAAACTGACACTGGTCCGTGTTGAGTACCATGCCCAGCAGACAAAAATAAAACTTCAAGATCATAATTCGAAGCACATTTTGTCAGATTATGAATATTATGGGTAATTTACAAGTTATGTCACTCTACTTTTGGCTGGGTATATGTATTAGTTGGCCTGATGTTTGAGGAATGTTCTTAAATCTTATTCTCAAATGCATATTGTATCTTTCCAATTATACTATAAGCTTTCTAAAATTGACTGACTTATTTTCCTTTTAGATCATGCCTGTTAAGGCTTCAATGTAAAATAAGAACTCAATAGTGGCTGTGTGACACAGTGACAGACCTAAAAGTCCTTCAAAGAATCTTCAGCAGGGGCAGGATGATGGTAATCATCATCACACTCTTAGGAGGGGCAAGATGTCAAATCCCCAAACTGGCTTTTGTATTATCATTGCTCAGTAAAAGTGCTTTTTGGCATTTGGAGTGAGACAGTGCTTGTCATGAGAATTGAGCAAGACAGTCTTGAGCATTATGAAACATTTAGCATACCTGGCCATGTACGACTTGATAGTATCGGTATTTCTTCCCAGTCATTTTGACAATAAAAAGAACTTCCAGCCGGCACATGCCTATAGTCCTTGCATTTTGGAAGCTAAGGAGGAAGGATCACAAGTTTAAATCCAGCTTGGGCAAATTAGCAACTTAGCAGACCCTGTAGCATAATAAATAGATAGATAGATGACAGATAGATAAAGGCTGGGGATAGGTTCAATACCTAACCCCTGGGTTCAATCCCCAATAATGCAAAAGGAAAAAAATATCCATATAATTACAAATGCAACTTATAAGGAGAATATCACCATGACTGAAAACTACTAGTAATACCCAACATAGGTAGTTGTTCAATAAAATTTTGTTATATAAAAGAAAAGAATACTCCTCAATGAAGGTGACACATGGTTTTGAATGTTGAGATGGAGGGTGTCTCAGCAGATATTTTTGTGAAAAAGGGATGATGATGGTGCCTACCGTCACTTCTGCAGTGACTTTTACTTCAGGATTCCTTGAATTTGTCTAACAGTGCAGATCACTGTTGCAGTAATGGCCAAGATTCTGTAGAAAAGGAGAATCCAAAACCAACAATCTTTAACCATTGAGAAAGGATCTCTCCTTAATAATTGTATTGAGTGAAAGATCCGAACTCTTCCTCAAGCCCTGTGAGAAACTGCACAACTAGGGTTAAATACTCTTCTTGTGATCAGAAATAATAAAAGAAACTCATTAATATAAAACTCACCTCACAACAATAAGAATGGTTCTCATAAAAAAGACAAAAGATAAGTACTGGCAAGGATGTGGAGAGAAACAAATCCTTGCACACTGTTGGTGGGAATGGAAATACCTATTCAGTACATCCATTGTGAAAAATAATATGGAGGTTCCTCAAAATATTGAGCATAGAGCTACTTTTTGATCCAGCAATCCCACTACTGGGTGTTTATCCAAAGGAAACTGAATCAGTTTTTTGAATAGATATCTCCTCTTCCATGTTTATTGCAGCACTATTCACAATACCCATCATTTAGGATGCACAAATAAAATGTTTTATATGCACAATGGAATGCTATGTACCCACAAAAATAATGAAATCTTGTCACTCTTGAATGTAGATGGAACTGGAGCTGGTTATGTTAAGTGAAATAAAACAGGCACAAAAAGAAATGTACCACATAATCTGGCCCATACATGGAAGCTGAAATTGTTGATTTCACAGAAGAGTAGAATGGTGGTTACCAGAGGCTGTGGAATATGGGTGGAGGAAGGGTAAGGAGAGGTTGATGAATGGTTGTTAAATTATAGTTAGATAGGAGCAAAAAGTTCTAGTGTGCTATTGTCTAGTAGGGTGACTATAGACAGTTATGAAATGCACCTTCCAAAACACTAAAAGAATTTAAATGGTTTTACTGTGAAAAAAATGATGCATGTTTGAGGACATATGTATGCTTCACCAGATTTCAACATTGTGCAGTATATACAGATATCAAAATATCATAGGGCACCCCATAAATACATATAATTTTGATGTTTGTGTGTCAGATAAAACTAAACTATTTTAAAAATAAATTAGCAATTTTAAATTCTGACGATGCATTACAGTTAACGAAGAAGCTTTTGAAAAGTGGTGTCATGCCCCTCCCCGGATCTGTAGTAAAAGAATCTGAGAATGAGACCTGGGCATGACATTTTCTTAGGTTCCTAGGTGATCTAAATGTGCAGCTAGAGTTGAGATTCATTTGTTTTAAAGAAAAGGGTTGAGAAGATTAGCAAATAAATTTTCTTTAAAAGTGACTTCAGCTGGATAGGGGTGGTACATATCTATAATCCCAGTATGCTAGGAGGCTGAAGCAGAAGGATTGCATGTTTCAGCCGGGCCTGGGCAACTTGGTGAGACCCTGTCCCAACAAGTTTTAAAAGGTGGGTGGTGGGGGTGAGTATGTAGTTCAGTGAGAAGGGTCTAGGTTCAATCACCAGTCCAAAAAAATTTCAGCATGCTATGCCAGAAAGAGCATAGGTTTAGAATCAGAAGGTCTTTAGTAAATTCTTGGCTTAGGTACATACCACTTGTGTGATTATGAAAACATTTTTTATTTTATTCAAGTTTCACTTTTTTCATCTGTTAAATAGAAGTAAACATAGTATCTACCTCATGGGGTTATTGTAAGAATAACATAAAATTGTATGGTTGAATTTAGCACAATTGTTTGTACTGACTGGCTCAATAAATCTTTTTTTTTTTTTTTTTTTTTTTTTTTTTGTGGGTACCGGGGGGACGACCTCAGGACCTCGTGCGCCAACAGGCACCAGTGCCGCTGAGCGATATCACCGCCCCTTTTTCGTATGTGGGATCCGGGAGTCGAACTCGGGCCTTCGCGCTTGCAAGGCAGGCGCTTAAGCCGCTGAGCCGTCTCACCGGCCCTCAATAAATCTTTTAAAAACATGTAACATGAAACTGTAACCTCTGAGATATACAATACCTATTCAGGAGCCAGGGAAAAGTAAGAGAAAATTTAATTTGGGACAGCAAATGGCTCAGATGACATCATAACGAAGGAAGACACTCATTTCAAGGAGGACAGTAAAACTCTCCACTTTCCAGGCTCCATGCAGAACAATCTCCTGGCCTCATTCCCTGCAGACTGCTGAAAGGACATCCCCAGTATTGGTCCTTGGTACAGGTGACTCCTCCATCAAGTCATCAGCACAGTGATACAGAAAAGGGGAAACACATTAGTACATCATCAAGCCTGTTCCTCACATCCTCCTGCAATGCATGGCACAGATGGAGATACAAATTAACATTACAGAGGTCACCGGCTTTGACATTGCAAGGAGGAAAGAAATGCTCTCAGCTAGGCATAAAACTATAGCCTTCACAATTTGGAGGACTGATTGTCCCCACTGCCTGATCCAATAGTTAGGAATGGTGCAGTGCTTACTCGTAAACACCTATGAAACAATGGCAAGGGCTGAACTGATGCTGTGGTTTGAATCCCTATAAATTCAGCTCCTTATGGCATCATCAGAATTTTGCTTCTGGCCACCTAGAGACCTCTGGAGTTTGAGATATTGAAAGTGCATGGGGCTGGGTGCCCAGAAGGCATTGCATCTATGTTATTCAAACATCTACAGGCAGAGTGAAGATAGATAAAGACATCCCCATTAATACCTTATGTGGGACAGAGACACAGGTCTCTAGATGGAAACGTTTGGGCACCGATATGGTCTGCTGACACACTGCCGCATTGATCCCGAGCATTAGCGAATTAGCCTGTAAGTTCTTATCCCATAACCTCTATCTCAGCACAGGCTGCAGATGCAGTGAACAAAATGACTCATTTTATCCTATGAAGTTGTGGTACCCTAAGGTAATTAAATCTGGGGACAGTGGTCTTCGGTATGTGCAGTTGGCCCATCAGGCCACTGCAGAAGCTCATAAATAGGTTCAAATATCACTTAATGTGCTGCAATTTAACTTGAAAAAAGGACAATTTTTCTACTTGAAATTGCTTCAGAAGTCTGCATGGCCCAGCAGTAGATTAAATGAATCTGTCCACAAGGGAAATGTCTGTAAAGTCTACTTTTTAAATAATTTTTGCTTTAAAATCAATAGTTTAGGGCCGGTGAGATGGCTCAGCGGCGTAAGCGCCTGCCTTGCAAGCGCGAGGGCCCGAGTTCGACTCCCGGAACCCACATACGAAAAAGGGGCCGGTGATATCGCTCAGTGGCACGGGTGCCTGTTGGCGCGCGAGGTCCTGAGGTCGTCCCCCTGGTACCCACAAAAAAAAAAATCAATAGTTTAGTCCTTTAAATGCTTAATAACTGGTATTTTCTACAAAAGCTGCTAATGCACCAGCATCAAAGAGTCTGAAGCTGCTTTTGGCTTTCAAAGGGAAGAATGTATGTGTTTCTGTGTGTGAACGTGCCTAGTCACACAGGTGTATGTGTGCATGAACTGCGGGGCAGGAATCCAGTGTACACAGAGGATACTATTAATATACTATTCATTTTGTATCCCTAGCTCCTAGCACAATAAACATTTATTGGATCGAAAAATGAAAACAAAAAACATAGAAACGAGGCCTCCACAACCCAAACCTGGTTTGATAAAAAGTGGAAAAGTATGGTACCAGTCAACTGGCTACCACGTAGACCCCAGGTGCAAGACCCTCAGTATTAGAATACTGAGTGACACTCAGAAACTTTATTGACCACATAAAAACTAAGCAAATAATTCTTCGATGTTTAAAAGTAATTGATGGTTTATAATTAGAGTAAAAGGTTGTGTAAACAAGTTGATATGACAGATCATAAAATGAAATATATTTTTACTGTTATCTTCTACATGGACAATTTTGCACATAATTCCTAGAATCCCTACATTTGGAGAAACAACTGGTATTTTAATTGTGGTTAATACTTTTCAATATGACTAAAAATGTATTTTAAATAAAAAGTTTATAACACAATACATCTCATAGGCAATTTTATTCCTCCAATTATTTCTAAAGCATCACAGTGGTAACGACAGGTCCCCAAACTCAGTATGAGTCAGTGAAACTATCCCATTGGTGAAGGCTCCGCTGACTGCTCCAGCCACCCTGGCAGTCAGAGCTGCTCAGTCTCTGGGCTTACTTTTCTGAGCATCTCAGGAGACCAGTCAAGAAGGGAGAAATCATATTAATGATTCTGCCAATTACGGAGAAATGGCCAAGCCCAGAGGGGGAAATTGGGAAGGATTATAACTTGGAGCTTAGTTCCAGAGGCTTTACTGTTGTGACATATGGACTTTTTTTGTCCCTTCCGGGGGAACATCTGGAAAGAGCTCAAACACCAAAGGCAGGCTGAAGCATTTTGGATGAGTATAGAAACAGAAAAGTGGCTAGTGAATTCTTATAATTTCTAGAGACACTCAAAGAAGGAAGGTGGTTGATAAAGTACAGGAATGTTTGTAGATTTTGTATCCCTCATATCCAGCATCCCACACTAGCTTCCCCTTGGGCCATGCTGCCATTTAGAGACAGCAGTCCTCTGTAGAATTTGAGAAAACTGAATTCTGTTCTTGATTTTGTCACTAAGCATCTGCTGTGCACTGTGGATCTTTGTATGGCTGGTGACTCACCATTCGGATTTTAATGTCATCTTAGAGAGGTTTTCCCTGCCATTCTAACCAGTGTTGCCCCTTCAGCACTGAGCTCTTTCAATTCTTTCTTTTATTTTATTTATAGTAAATTTTAATACTAATTAATTAATTAATATTTGTTGCCCATTTTTTCCTTTAGATTGTAAAGTTCATCAGAGTAGCAAATAGGTCAAGCTTTCCAGTTGTGCCCTTAGTGCCTGTCACACACCCTGACACACACCAAGCACCTAATGAACACTTGTTGAGTGAATAACTGTATGCATATACAGGGACAAGTCACCTAATGTTTTTGTATGTTGGACTCATCACTAACAAAATTAAGAGAAACTGTCTTGATTATCTCCAAGATTAGCATGATAAAAAAAATTTGTGAATGTCTTGAAAAAACTTTAATAATCCCCAATTGTGGGACACCATATTTAGAAAAGAGAGTGTGCGTAAACAGTAGTGCTAGGATATGGCAGACGTGTTTGAATGTAGATTCTGGCACAAATTCATCTGGGAAAACTTGAATGAGGCATTGGAAATCTCCAAACCTCAGTTGTCTGGTTTATAAGGTGGTAATGATAATAGAAGTCACTGCTTAGGGTTTTTAGAAGATTAAATCACATTAATTATCCAACACAAAGTGTGGTACCTACTAGGTACTTTGTTAATGGTATCATTATTCTATTTAGGATAAAATTTAAATTTTCAACAACTGGTATTGTACACTATGGAAATATCAGTTCGCCAAGACAAAAAATGGCTATAAAGGAGACTTTAATAAAACATTCACCCAAAGCAGGCAGACACAGCCTGAGAAGGGGCAGAAGAGCCCCAGGGATTTACTTTACAGTTTGCCAGAAGCTAATCTAGTTTTATCTTCCAGGATGTGACTGGGATCCCACAAGAAGAGGGAAACCAGTCTAAGGTGGGCTGGAGGGAAGCAGAAAGCATCCAGGGAGGACGGGGCTCAAGGAGCAGTGACACAATTTTCATACACATTGCTTCAGTTGATTTGGCTATCTCAGTGCACGATCTCTAAGGATCTGCCCTTGTTATGTTTACAGTTTACACGACATTTTCTAGAGGCATTCATCAGATCTTTGCAGCAAACCTGTAAGATTAGAAGGGCAAGTGTCATTATTCTTATTTTACAGATGAAGATCCTATGACTCAGAAAGGATTTACTAAAGGCAATAGAGATCAAATAATATGTATCAGGATTCAAACCCAGATGTTCTGACTCTAAATCCAGAGATTACAAATCCTATGTGCAATGGTATAGCTTGTCCTTCACTATCATACCTTGTAACAGGAAAAAAAATATTAAAATACAGTCAGACGTTGGCTGTCTCTCTTATTAAGAGAAAGGGTAAATATGGCCTTAAACTGAGTTTAACATTGCTATTTCTCAGGCATTCCTGGATGAAACTGCCTCCTGCCCCTGTGTTCTGATAAAGGCAATAATTCCATGCTTCTAAAAGAGGAGAGATCAGAGGCTGTGCCCCACTGGTGGGAAGAAGCCTGTACACCAAGTCACCAGGATGCCAGTTCTGGAATGCTACCAAATTCCTGGGCAACTGCTGGCCATTTCCTTCTCCTTCTGAAGCCCTAATTTATGGATTTCTGTATTTTTGTATTTTTATTTACTTATTTTTACAATTTTTTTATTTTTTGCTTTTTAAAATTTTTAATTCACATTTAATAATTGCACCTATCTATGCAGTTTAGTGTGATATTTTGATACATGTGTGCATTATGCAATGTTCAAATCAGGATAATTAGCTCAGTGGTGAGAACACTGAAAATGTTCTCTTTTCACTATTTAAAAATATATGGTGTATTATTATTGTTGACTATATTCACCATACTGTGCCATAGAAGACCAGAACCGATTGCTCCTATCTAAGTGTACATTGTAGCCACTGACTAATCTCTCCTCGTCTTTCCCACCCCCTACCCTTCACAGCCACTATTCTACTCTCAACTTCTATGAGAGCAGCTTTTTTAGATTCTAAACATGAGTGAGATTATTCAGTATTTGTGTTTCTGTGCCTCGCTTATTTCACTTAGCATAATGAGCTCCAGTTCCATTCACGTTGTTAAAAATGGTAGAATTCCATCCTTTTATGGCTGAGTAATATTCCATTGTGAATATATACCATATTTCTTTATCCATTCATTCAATGATGTACACTTAGATTGATTCCATCTCTTGGCTATTGGGAATACTGCTGCAATAAACATGGGAATACAAATGTCTCTTTGACATACTGATTTAATTTCCTTTGGATATAAACTCTTCTTTAAAATAGTGTTAGATGAGGTGGTTCTCACACTTTATACTGCCTCAAAGCACGAGCGACTTTCAAAACAGTAATTAGTAACAGGAGCTCAGTACTGAAGGGATTCTTGGCAGAGGGCAAGCAACAAAATCTAAAAAGAGCTTGTGCGTGGTTTGAACAAACCTACCAGGAGATTCCTAATCATAACAATGACTAACATTTACCACACACCAGATAATGCGAAGTCATTTACAGAAATATCTAATTTCTTCTTCAAGTAAATTAGCAAAGTAGGAGATGGTTGGCACTCAACTCTTACGGATGAAGAAACTGAAGCTCCAATAGATTAGTTTGCCCAGAGTCACGCAGCTAGTAAGTCAGATTTGGATCCTAACCCACGTGTGAATGACCTTGGAGCTTTCCCTCTTACTTCTATATTGTACTGCTTGATACTCCCCTTTCATCTACTACTCCTCCCACAGACACAAAACTGATAACGAAAGGACTATCAAGTTTCTAGGGTCCTTCTCAGTGTAAGATTTTTATCCTTGACTCCGCTCAGGCAAGGCATAAGCGGAGAATAGGTTGGATGTTGGGAAGAAGAAAGAGGAAGGAATTTAGAATTCATTGGGCACCTAATCTTCTCATGCTATGCTAGACATTTTACACCCACCCACCAACACATTCACTCCCCACAATCACTTTTCCAAGATAGGTGTTTTGTACCTGTTATAGAGAACATTCGGAGAGATTAAGTCATTGTCTCAAGGTCAAAGATGAGATTCAGAACCATTCTTCCTATCCAAATTTCTTCTTCATACCTTTAAAATTTGCAGTCAATAAGCTGGACATTGCAAGAGTGCAGGGAGCCAGGGTAAAGCTTCTGTCATAGTCAACCACAAGACATGCCATATTCCAGGGTGCCAGAGCCAGCCCCCACAGTTCCCCATTTGAGTAATTGACATGCAGTGATTTCTTGGGAGCAGGCACCACCAGAAGGTTGAGGGAGCTCTTCCTCAGGAGTTCACTGATCAACCTCAGCTTCAGCCATCTTTTTTGCCCTCTCTCTGCTGCCCTCTGCAGCAGTCACAGTGGCAGGATCCCTCCTTGCCCTCACTGTACTCAGTACTTTGTGGTGCAGCCCCATGCATTTCTTCTGCAGCAACCTATCCTTTGCTAACTTTGGTTGTCTTCAGTAACAGTCCCAAAATGATGATAAAGTTCTCTGAGCATCAAACCATCCTTTGATTTTTGTCGTGTGGCCCAACAGAGCTGCATTTGTGTCTTTGTTGTCACCCATTCTTCCCCCTGGCTAACATGGCCCATAACGGCTATGTGGTCATCTTTAATCCTCTGCTCTACAATATCCTCATGATCGCAGGCTTCTACTTGAAGCTAGTGGCTGCCAATTAGGCAGTGGGCCTGATGAACATGGTGACCTCAGTTCCACAGTCTTTTCATCTGACCCTCCATAAATCTCATGTCATCACTCACTACTTCCGTGACTTCCCTCCAGGCCCCCTTTAAATTTCTCCTGCCCTGACGCTCAGGTACCCCACCTTCTTACCTTTGCCTGTAGTAGTTTTAATAAGTGTCTGTGTCCCTGATAATTATCCTTTTCTCCTATGTATTTGTCTTTCTTGTTATGATGGGAATCTCCTGGATCCAGGATATTGCTACTTGTACTGCTTATGTGACTGTGGTCAGTCTGTACTGTGAAAGCAGTGTTCATTTTCCTCTAAGTACTTCCTAGGCAGGGACAAATTGATCTCCATATTCAATGTTGGCATCATTCCCATGCTCAACCCCAGTCTGAGAAACAAAGATGTGAAGGAAACATCTGGGGATGTCCTGAGAAAAGCTTCATGATGCTGAGATCTCCCCTATATAAAAAGCAATAAAAAATGATGGGGAAGGGAGGGCAGATATTTCTGTTGCTGAGCATATTTCAGGTATTGTTCTAAGAATTTTAAACACATAGTGCCTTGAATCCTTTACACACACACACACACACACAGTGAAAGTCAGGGATTACTATCCTAGGAAATTGAGGCCCTAAATGGTTTGCTGATTTACCCAAGGTTCTTCTTACAAGTTTTCTGCAGTGAAACTTGGATTTCAATTCAGGACTATCTGACTGTGAAACTCCTTTGTGCCACCTGTTCCAGTACAATGCAAGATGCTGCCCTCTCTTCTTATGCTCCGAGCCCCAGGTTTCTAAAATTTTTTCCTATCTGATAAAATTTGCCTCTCAAATTTATAGCACATTCAGCCTCCTAAGACTAACTTCTTTTCCCATACCTGGTTCTCTACCTGTGGCTTTGTATCATGCTTAATCAGGCCACTAAATTAATTGAACATCTATTGTCTACAACATCCTCTATTAGATATAGGGGTGGAGAGGGATCACAAAGCAGAAAGCTATGGTTACTACCTTTTGGATACTTCCAGTCAATTTATAGAAAACAAAAGATCCACCCAGAAGACAGATGAATTGTAAGTTTTTATTTAAATAAACATTTATTGGATGTTTTCTATTTGCTAAATTCTAAATCAGATATCTCTTTCTTTGTTTGTTTGAGGCAGGGTCTCATTATGTGGTCCAGGCTGAACTTGAACTCACTGTGTGGCCCAGGCTGGCCTCGAACTCGAGGTGATCCTCCTGCCTCAGCCTCTCAAGTGCTGGGATTACGGGAGTACACCACTGCGCCAGGCTCAGATATATCATTGAATCTTCCCAAGTACTCTATGAGGTGGTTACTGTTGTTGCTCTCATTTTATAGATGAGGATTGGTAGTAAAAAAAGGATTATGTAAGTCACTCAAGGTCACACAGCTAATGAATGGTGAATAAAAGATTTAAATCCATGTCTGTTTGTCCCAAGAACTCATGTTCCTCCCATGGTGCTGCATAATCCCCTGAATTACAATGATGGCAACCAATAAGCCCTAATGGATATGAGCTGTGAGCCTGCTATTCAAGAGATGGGAAGCAAAGTGACTGGGTTAATAAGAGGGCACCTAAGAAGAGGCAGGTGATTTCAACAGATTAGAAAGAGTGAGGAGTGGTAGGCATGGGCACGAGTAGTGAAGGGAACGACAGTAACTGGGAATCAAAAGGCTGAGATAATAGGACCTAGATGCATGGAGGCCTGGTTTGCCTAGATCAGGGGAAGGCAAATTTAGAATGAAAAGTTACTGAGGAAATTAGAAAGTGATTGAGTAGAGCTGCTATCTACAACTAACCTTCTCATAGGTCTCACTAACATCTAAACAATCATCTATCAGCATACATGAAAAATATAGGCCTCTGATTTCCCTAAATGATCCCAGATGGATTTGAGCATATGACTGCTTAGAGTTTTGGTAACAGTCAAGTTCTATGATACCAAGACCTATGGGTTTACTCTGTTTGCTATGTGGAGTCCATGCACTTTGGATTGGCCAGATGAACAACACATTTGGGTTCTTGATCACAGAGGCCATCAGGAGATTGCCTCCTGACTCAAACACATGCTAAGTTAGATTTGGGGAATTTCTAAGCAAGTGTGACCAAGTGAAGCCATTTCAAGTCTAAAGGCTGCAAGACCTGCATGGCTAAAGCATGTCTAGCCCGACTACTGAAAGGTCTGGTTTCGTGTGCCTTCCTCATTCTTTTTAGAGCCTTCACTGTCCTGTAGGACCAAAGCAAGGATTCCAAGGTCTGGCCCCCCAGTTTTGTGCTATCATTGTCTACCCCAGCCTAAAACCATTCCTCCTTAGGTGACTTGACACACTCATTCTAGAAACCAGTGATTTTTCTGGTTGAGGAAATGATCTTTTCTCTAGCTCTGCTTAGGTGATGTGATATGACTAACTTCATTTAGTGTTCTTTCTTGGCTTCATTTTTGCTGATGTGCCTTGTCCTCTAAAACTAAGCCAACTGGAGAGCATCTTGAATGGGGAGGATTTAGATTTACTCATGTTACTATTTTATATATATATATATATATATATATATATATATATATATATATATACAAATAATAACAATGAAACAGAGTATCTTTGGGTTTTTGAGTGTCTATTATGTACCAGTCCCAATAGCTGCTGTTTTAACTACAATTCCTTATTTCATTTCACAAAAAACAAAACAAAACTGAAGTTCTGTAAGATGAAGCAATTTGACATAAGAAGAACAAAACTGACAAGACTTTACTAATATCGGGAGATTTTAACACACCCCTCTCAGAAACTAATAAAGCAGATATGTAAGAATATGTAATATTGAACAACACAAATATGAAGTTTGACTTAAAACACAAATTCATACATATTGAACCTTAGGCCTGACAAATATAGGATATATATTATTTCCAATCTCATTTGAAACATTTACAAAAACTAGAACATAAGTATCAAAGAAAGTCTCAATAAATTAAAAATGAGCATTGTCATATTAATATTTTCATTAAAATGAGATAAAAATAAATATTAATAAAAATATATCAATCCCTTCATATTTGGACAAAACTCTTCTACACAGAATAAAGAAATAAGTGAATGGAAATTATAAATAAGTGTAAGAGTGACATACACTACATTTGGAGGTGTAGCCAATATGATACTTACAAGAGAATGTGAAACAGGCAATATGAAACAAAACAACTGGACATTAATATGTAAACATTTATGCAGTTAGAAAAACAACCATGAAGTAAATCAGAAATAAAAGGAGAAACAAATATTAAAATAGAAATAATGATATAGGAAACAATGAGGAGAAATCCATAATACCAAAATATAATTTTTAAAAGATTAATAAAATAAGCAATACTATGATATAACAGTAAGTTGAAAAGAATGAAGACCTGATTAAACATTAGCAATGAAAATGAAAATAAATAAGTATTTCAAAATTATAAAATAATAAGTATGTTATGAAATATTTATGTCAATAAATATGAAAATTTAGATAAAATGGATCATTCTGTACAAAAATAAAAATCTCCAAAATTTTATTCAAGAAGAAATTGAAAACACGAATAGGTCATTAAATATTGAAGAAATCAATAGTTAGCCAACTTCTCCGCAACAAGACACCAGGTGCCATATTTTTTTTGTTTTTGTTTTTGTTTTTGTTTTTAATATGCGGGTACTAGGAGTCAAACTCAGGACCTCGCACTTGCCAGGCAGGTGCTTATGCCGCTGAGCCATCTCACTGGTCCCCCATATGGTTTTGCAAGCAAGTTTCATCATACTTCCAAAGAACAAGTAATTTCTGTAGTATAAAAAAAAATTAGACAAGAGAAAAAACTGTCCATCCTACTTTAAGAAGCTAGTAAAATTTGATACCCAAATTAGACAAGATTGTTAGATAAAAATTATACCTATCTCACTTTTGACAAAAAGGCATAAAAGCCCTAATTAAAATATTGGCAGATTGTAAAAATAAATCCACACCTTCGTAGCCAGTTGATTTTCTTTTTTTCATTTAAAAAATTTTGTTAGTACATATTTGCAGTACGTAATGATTTCATTCACTGTGAGGAGTTGGTATATGTACATTAAACACATCTTAATTCTCTATTTTGGATACTGTAAGTATATCTTCCTTACTTTCTATGCACAATGGTTATTTCTATATAATCAGTAGAAATGGATGCCAATATTATTCTGGAAAATTATTTAAATTTATTATTGCTTTATAGTTTCTAAACCTTATTCTCACTGAAACACACAAGGTTTTTCTGCCAATTTGTTAACTTCTTATGATACAGAAGACATGTCATCTTTCACACTGCTCCGCACTTGTACAACAGCTTACAACCTGCAACATTAATGACTTTTTCTTGGTGCATATTTGTAGTACATATGATTACATTCATCATGGGGGGTTGGTACATTTACATGACATTTCTTAATTCTTTTTTTTACCCCCTCCTATCTCCTCCCTGCATCTCTTGGATCTCTTTAACAAAGACAAAAGCACCATACATTGGAGAAAGGAAAAGAGATTCAATAAATGATGCTGGGAAAGTGAATATTCATGTGCAGAAGAATAGATATATAAATATATACAAAAATAAACCATATATAAAGATAAATTATATATATATATACACATATAGTTTATATATCCCAAAATATGAAGAAACATATATATCCCAATATTAT
Organism: Erethizon dorsatum; assembly: GCA_028451465.1. Classification (NCBI taxonomy): domain Eukaryota; kingdom Metazoa; phylum Chordata; class Mammalia; order Rodentia; family Erethizontidae; genus Erethizon; species Erethizon dorsatum. The sequence goes on along the minus strand of CM051842.1, from coordinate 117,185,849 downwards.
AAAGAAATATAGGGGAAATGGGAAATATTTCAGAACATTTATCTGAGCAAAAATTTTTTGGATATGACTCTCAAACTACAGGCAACAGCATCAGAAATTGACACATGGGATTACATAAAACTAAAAAGCTTCTATACAGCAAAGAAAACAGTCAAGAAAATGAAGGGAGAACCTACACAATGGGAGAAAATATTTGTAAACTATACATCTGAAAAGGGGTTAATATCCAAGAAAAATAAAGAGCTGAAACAACTCAATAGCAAAAAAAATAATAATGTGATTAACATAATGGAAAAATGACCTGAATAGATATTTCTGAAAAGAAAATATACAAAATTACTAACACATATATTAAAAATTCTCAACATTACTAGCCATCACAGAAATGCAAATCAAAACCATCATGAGATATTATGTCACACCAGTTAGGATAGCTATTATTAAAAATACAAAAAGTTACAAATGACGGCAAGGATGCAGAGAAAGGAGGACATTCATACATGTTGGTAGGAATGTAAATTAGTACAACCATTATGGAAAATATTATGGAAGTTCCTCAGAAAACCAGAACTAAAACTGCCATATGATTCATCAATGCACTACTGGGCATATACCCAAAGGAAATGAAATCAGTAGGTTGAAGAGATAACTGCTCTTGTATATTTATTGCAGTAGTATTCAGAATGACCAAGATATGGAAACAACCTAGGAGCTGGTGGATCGATGGATGGATGAATAAAATGTGGTGTATTGATAAAATAGCATACTAGTCATCCATAAAAAAGAATGAAATCCTGTCATTTGCTGCACAATGGATGGAACTGAAGGACACTATGTTAAGTGAACTATATCAGGCACCAAAAGACAAATTCCACATGTTCTTATTTAAATATAGAAACTAAAAGGTTAATTTCATGGAAATAAAGAGTAGAACAGTGGTTATCAGATTCTGGGCAGGATTTGCAGGTGGGAGGGATAGACAGAGTATGGTTAACAGGCACAAGTTGGTAGCTTGATAGAAGGAATAATCTCTCATGTTCTGTAGTAGAATTGCACAACTATAGTTGACAATAATGAATTGCATATTCCAAATTAGCTAATCAGATATTTTGAAATATTACATGGTACCCTCCAAATATCTACAATGGTTATGCATCAATATATTAAAATATTAGTAAATCCAACTCAGCAAATGTATAAAAATGATACAGTATAACCAAATGGGTTTGATTCTGGGATTTAAACTATAGCTCAACTTTATAAAATCTATTATAAGTCACTACTTAAACTGAATACAAAGAAAAACTATGTACTCATCTCAATATAGAAAAGTAAAAGTTGAAACCTCTCTATGAAACAAAAAACCTTGAAACAAACCAAGAATAGATGGAAACATTTAATCTGATAAAGGATACCTATTTAAAACTTACCATAAACATTATAATTAATGCAGAAACTTTAGGAACATTCTCATTAGAGCCATGACCAAGATGATATCTGCTCTCTAAAGTACTATTTACCATTGTATTCACAAGGTCATTGTCAATTCGATAAGATGAGGAACACAAACAGGCTTACGTTTTGGAAAGAAAGTATCATTATTTAGAGACATTTTTGTAAGCTGTGCTGTGGGTAAAGCCCAGGGCCTCACACATAAAGTGCTCCACCACTGAGCTAGACCACTAGCTTCATCCATGAACTACTGGATTGGCTGCATAGGAAGCTGAAGGGAGTGTTCAGGCAATTTTATTAAGGGGGCTCATCAATATTGCTCCATAGAATATATTTTATAAAATCAATCATTTTCTTATAGAATAGCAAAGGATAATTAGAAAATACAACTTTTAAAAAGTTATTCAATAGCTGAAAGGAAAGGAAAATAGACAATATCGAATGTTGAGGCTGTGGGACAACTAGTACAACTTTTGTACATGGTTGGTGGGAAAGCAAACTGGAACAGCCACTTTGTAAAACAGGATGGCAATTTCTTATAAAGTTGTATCTTCATGAGCTATGATCAAAAATTCAATGAATGCTGCTGCTGAGTGCCATCCAATGGAAAGGCAGCCTCTCATAAAAACATTGCAATGTGTCCTTGTCAGTGGATCTGAATAAGCTTTTTGGCTCTTCCTCAAAGTCAGAATGACCATGAAAGGGAAACATTTTGAGTCCATTCAGAACATTGAGGCAGTCACAACACCAAAACTAAAGACAAGCACAAAGGAAGACTTCCAGAAGTGCTTCAGAAAATGGCAAGAATGACGGTATAAGTGTGTTCAAAGCAAGGGGAAGTATTTTGAGGGACAAAAATGGCAATGTCTCTTTTACTGTAATACATTTTAGAATAGAAATATTTACCGAATGTTGATCACGCCTTGCATATTATTGTATTTATATGAAATTCTCAAAAGAAAAAATAAAAAGCAAACTGTTGCAATCAGAAACGCAACAGTAATTGCCAAGAACTTGGTAGGAAGAAGACACTGACTTCAAAGGTCAAGAAGGATCTTTCTGAGGTGGTGGAAGTGTCCTGTCTTAATTGTTGTGTTAATTACACATTTGTATATATTCACCAACATTCATTAACATTATAACTGGTGAAATTTTGTTGTTTGTAAATTATACCTTAATAAAGCTAGTTAAAATAAAGTTACCATTCAAAATAATAAGCAACACTAATAAGTACCTAAATATAAATTTTCAAAAATGACAATTTCTGATATTTATGGAAAATATTGTAGGTACTATTGAAAGACATAAAAGAAGAATGTAAAGATTTCCACTGCCCCAAAAGTTAATCTGTAAATTCAATACAATTCTGAACAAATTTTTTCAACAGAAAATTTTCATGAAACTTGACAAGCTGATACTAAAACGCATATGAAATATTAAAGAGCTAAGAGGATCCAAAGTGGTTATGAAGAACAAGTAGGAGGACTCTTCTACACATATCAAGACTTTTTGTATTTTGGTACTGGGGATTGAGCCCAGGGCTTTCATGCTCAGCTACATCCCAAACCCCCTTCCCTTTTATTGTTTTGAGACAGGGTTTCACTAAGTTGCTCAGGCAGGTCTCAAACTTGTAATCCTCCTGTCTCAGCAACACCCCCCAAAGAGTGCTGAGATTACAGGCATGCATTACCATGCCCAACTCAGATATCAAGACTTCAAAAATATTTTGATTAAAAGAGTATAGTATTTGCGCAGAGAGACAAACAGATAAGTAGGAGAGAAAAGAGAACCAGACACAAATCCAAGAACACAAGGAACCTTGGTATATGACAGAAGACGCATTGAAAGGCATGGGAAGAGAGGATGGATTGTTCATTCAATAGGCTTATTCCTACTGGAACAAATAAAATTAGGTTCCTATATTATATAACGTATAGAAATAAATTCCAGATGGATTTAATAACAAAATGCTAAAAAACTTAAATTTTGAAAGCAATTTAGAGTAGTATCTTTATAATATTGTGGTAGGAAAGGGTTTCTTGAATATTACACAAAAAATACAAATTCTAAAGGGTTGACTAATTGGACCATATCAAGGTGGGAAAAGCCTCTATCCTGGTGTTCTGTAAGGCATTATAAAGCCAATAGGCAATTGAGTAGAGGAAAGCATTTGTAACAAATAACAGACAAATACAGATGACATAAAAGACTACTTTTAGAAAGTATCCGAATCATAAGCAAAATATTAACAATGCACAGAATAGAAAACCTAAGTTATTAGTAAATAGATGAAAACGTACTCTCATTAATAATCAGAGAAATGCAAATTAAATTAGTATAGTGATGTTATTCCGCACCCATCATGCCCCAAATAAAAACATCTGCTAATACCACATGCCAGCAAGAATATGAGGAAACAAACTGTTATACACTGCTTCTGGGAATGCAAGGTTATAAACCCACTTTAGAGAACAATTTGGCAGTACTTAGTAAAAATGAAAATATATGTATGCTCTGAGTCAGCAATTCAGCTCCTAGGTACCTTAAGTAAATAATAGAAACACGTTCAAGAATATTCATGACAACATTTGTAATGGCTAATATATGTTAACATAAATGTCCATTATTTTCTAGCCCTCCAAAACTTCAGGTTCTTAATTTATTTTCTCTTTCAATTATAAGAATTTCCCACCTCTTATTAATTTACTCTGTGCGACCTTAACGCAGAGATGGGAGAAAGATAATTACAGTTGTAAGAGTACTTTTTTGTTTTTACTGTTTCCTGCCCTACCTTTTAAAAAGTTTTTTTGTTAGCGCATGTTTGCAGTATATAAAAATTTCTTTTCTCCTGAAGAGTTGGTACATGTACAGAATACATCTGAATTCTTTTTTCATTCCTTCCTTTCTCCTCCTTCCGCCCTCTCTGTATCTCTCAGCTCCCCTCTCTTTTGCAAAAGATCTATCTTCTTATTTTTATTAAGTAAACTATATGGAAAAACCAACGAAACAACAAGCCACCAGTATTCAGTATAATGAGGAACAAGGAAAATCAACCATGAGTGAATAGGAATTATATGTATCAACGGGAATACCTCTGACAATGCAAATGTGAAATAAAAAAAAATAAATAAAGCAAGTTGCCAAACGCTATGATGTCATTTGTGTGAAATTTAAAACATGTCAGATATTACCACATATTGCTTATGGATACATTTGTATGTCATAGACAGATAGATATGAGTGTGGAGAACACATGCCAACTTTAGAAAAATGGTTGTTCTTGGGACTCAAGAAATATGGGATTGGGGAGAAAAAGCAATTTTTGTGTACCTGTAATACTTTATTTCTTTGAACACAAAAGCTGAAGAAATAATAAATAAAGGCTTATCCATATACTTGAACAAAATGTAAAGGTTAAAATGAATGAGACTGTTCTATGTGCTCAGATATGGAAAAACCCCCAACATATATTATATGAAAAAGCCAGAAATTATTATGTATTGTGTGATCACTTTTTCATAAATATGGAAAAATATGAATGTATAAAGGCTGGGATAAGCATACAAAACTTAAGGCACCTACAATAATCTGATTATAGTAGTTACCTCGGAAGAGAGACTGCAGGTCTAGGGTTGAAAGGTTTAGTTATACTGTTTTAGTTATTTACTGTAAATTGTGTATGTCTTATTAAAGTTGGATTTTGAAAAGTTCATAACATCTTGCTCTTGTATAATCTTTAGGTTAATATATTTACATACAAGAGATTAGGTGACATTTACTGGATTATCTTTTAATCAAGCTACCTACTGAATCTTAGTGACCAGTAAGCTGGCAATTAGGCAGGAGGTGTCACATCGATGAGCTGTTCAGCTAAAAGATTTTTTCATTTTCTTCAAGCCCAAGGGGTATGCCTAAGATATCTTGTGTTTTCCACAATACATGTATACAGTCTTGTTAGTAAGTTATACTTGTCTTGTCAGTAAATACTCCTATCTATTTAATGTGTTCATTCAGAGAGCAACTATATTTCACTAAATGCACAAAGTATTTCAAGCAGTTCATATTTTATTTGGGTTTCTTATGGGTGGCCATGGATATGGGACTGAAATTGCCTCTACAGGAAATGTGAGTCAACACCTAAAAACTAAATCCCTTATGAACCTCAGAGTTATGGTCAATCCATATATTAGTGAATACTCAGAAAAATAGTTTCTGCTAGAAATTACTTTGATAAAATTGACCAATGATGAGAGGAAAAGATAGTCTTAGTGACAATAACAAAGCTATTACAATTATCTCTCTCTTTTCCAGTGGTTACCATTCTTTCTTAGATTGAAGAGACAGTTTCCTTGCTGGATTTTCTACCTCAAGTCTCTTCCTTTAGTTATAATTTTATAACTAATACCCACCAAATGTTTATAGTCTTCTATAACACAAGCATGACTATACCACTTCCCTACTTAAAGTCTTTAATGGCTCCTCACTAACCTCAGGACAAAGTTCATGTTCCTTAGGATATTGTGCATGCTCCGCTATTATGGTGCCTGCCTATTTCTCCATCCTCCTCTTCTGCCTTTCCTTGGTGGCTACAACCCTCTGGCTGAAACTCTTTCTATCCCCTTGTTGGCTTGACAGACTTCTATTCATCCTTCAAAACCCAAGACATTGTGAATAGTAAATGAAAAATTAGTTTGGGCAATAAATGAACAAAACAATGCAAATGGTAGATCATCCAATAGACCTTCACTGTTACTACTCCCTGCAAACTACATGGAAACTTATTGTTTGTAATTATCATGATACAATTTGATTGCTTTGTTTACATGTCTTCCACTTCCAGTAGACAGTAAAGTCCTACGTTCTGGAGTCATTGTTCCAAACTTTCTTCACTTTTTGTATCCCCAACATTTAGAGCATTGTTAGGCACAGAGGAAGGAGCCAATTTTCTTGTGCCCTTGATAACTGAATGGTGACAATGATGATGTACTGGGAATAACATAGGCAATGGACATCTCTCTGCAAGTACCATTCTGTTTTATATGCTGCTTACACAGCCATCAAAGAAATAGAAGAGAGGCCTCACTAAGTGCTATAGAGAAAGTTCCACTCCCCAGGCTCTTTTCTGTACAGCCTGGAAAGCAGTGGCATCTGCAATCTGTCCACAAGGATGAAAAAGTGATAAGGTAATTGTTTTGAAAAACTGCCTCTGACAGCTTATGTAAGAGGACTTTTAATTTGATTAGTAATACCAAACTCTTAACAGTTGTGCTTTTAATTAGGAAGTGGAATTCACTTAAGGTAGACTGAAGGTTTAGGGGGAAGGGAATTTGTATATTTTCAGGCTACATTTAATGATGCAAAAAAAAAAAAAAAAGGAATTCTACTTCCAGTTTTATGAATCCAGGCCTCCTTGTAACCCAAGGCAAAAACTATCCTCAACTTCTAGAATCAGCAACATCATTCACACGCTCCTTAAATATGATGCTAGCATTAAGTAGAGAGTTCCCTGGTTAATAAAGGGTTTTCCCACACTACATTACATTTGAGGCCCATAACAGCCTCTGGAACCTGGCGTAGATGGATGATGTCTCTGACCCTCACGACATTTCAGATACTCCAATATCCAGTTTCACACCATTAGTCAGCAGTCACTGAATGGAAGTTAAGGATGTCATGAAAATCCAACATCGATCTCTCAATTAAAAAGCAAAGCTCCCCTGGGAGCCAAACTTTAAAGATAATTGGTTTTCTCATCTGAACTGTATCTACCAGTCCCTGCTGTCCAAGGTTGTTGGAGTGTTTAAAAGATACGTACATTGGCAAGCATTATGCTCTTGCTAAAGAGCAAAGCAAAAGGAGGTCAATGCAGGAGCTAAAAATGTTTTGGCCATTACCACGTGAAAACTAAAAGTGCCTTTCTGTGACATACTCTTAGTTCTTCCTTTTGGAAGCCTTGGAAGAAGCTAGAGAGAAAAGTGTACTCGCGCAGGTATAAAAGGAAAGGTGGAAAAGCTATGATTCTTAAGGTTCCCCGTGATCTTCTTAGCGAAGATTATAATGTATCTGCCATGCTGTCGCTGTTGCTGGATGTACTCCCGGTCAAACAACACAGTAGTGCTACAGCAAACCAGCCCTTTGGCCTCTGCTAAGTATTTTGAGCTCCAGAAATATAGATAGAACAAGAAGACAGGCTCTAAGAGAGCAAAGTGAATATCTCTATCATGGGCTCATCATAGCCACCTAAGGATTGCAAACTCAAGTGGAAGGAGAGAGATGAGGTGATTATCTTCATAATCAGCATCCACCTTTATCCCCTGCCGTCTTTTCTAAAGGATGAGCCTTTTTTCCCACCCAAAGGTAGTGCTTCCAGATGTGTATTTCTCCACCGTGTTCCCTCCAGTTGCCATGGAGACCCTCCTTGACCCATCACTCATCTTCTTGCATGTCTTTCGTACTTCCTTCTCTTTGGAGTTACACTCTTTGCCTACAATCTTGGTACAGTTTCTCCTTTAATGAAAGATAATAATATGTGATAATATGTGAGAATAAAAATGATCCCCCTCTCTTCTCTTCTTTTTGGCTCTCTTCCCTCCTTCACTTTTTGAACAATCCTTTCACAATTATAATTCACATTTGTTGTTCTGCTTTTCATCTCCTCACCTTACTGCACTCATAATTCCAGTTACCAGACGTACACATTCATGGAACATTTTTAATAGCAATTTTAATGGCTCCTCTGCTTCTGTGGACTCTGTGACATCATTTTCCTTGTTGTTCCTACTTCCCTGACTCATTTTTTAAAATCATTTTCTGATTTTTCTTTCTTAAAAAATATGTGTGTTCCTGCCTTTTCTGTCCTCAGCCCCCTACTCACTTTTTTCAAAAACTGTTTCCAAAATGAATGACCAGCACACTCCTCAGGTCACTAGACCTTTTTGCACAGAATTCCCTATGCCTAGAATGCATCCTTCCCTTCTCCTGAGAAAGTAGTCCTTTTGCTGGATAACCACCAAAGCTCTGAAACCATCCACATTCCACCTTACATGCCCCCTTTTTCTAGAGAGGTTTTCTGTTACATTTCCATCAAGAAAATCTACTTCAATTTCTTACATTTGTTGTTCAGCTCAGATGATGGTAGCCCCATATGGTTCCTATTATCCAGTTACCTGACCAAAACTCCTGGTTCATAGTGTAATTAGCATCTTGTAAATTCACATTTATATCAACATGAATAAGATTAACTTTTTATCTCTAGGAGGAAAAGTCATAATTGAAATACAAGTACCATGTGGTGATGGTGATCTTTAGCAGTCTTCTGATCTGTAAATCCAATGGCATAAATCAAAGACCTACTCCCAAATACCTCACAAGTTAGTTGCAAGGATTAAAAGTAGTAATGAATCTGAGTAGTGAAGGATCTGAAAGTTCCTCATTATTATGCTCCAGACATTTAAATTAATAAATGGAAAGTAAGTCTGTCTTCATGTACTTACATATTATACATTAAGATCTTTCTTCAGAGCACTGAAAGGAGATGAAAAGAGTAAAAATTACAAGCGCATGTTAATGGAAGGAACAAGAATCGGTAGTGAAAATTTTGTGTGAATTCCTGCTCTGTTATTGATTCAGATCCCAATAAAGATATTTTACCTATCTGAATCTTCTTTTTCAGTTAGAAAGTTAAAGGATTGGTCACAAGATATTTTGAAAGTCCTTTCCATTTTCAATATTCCATAACTTGATAATCAGTGACACAAAGTGACAGAGATTTAACATTATCATGTAATCCTTGTTATAAGTTTTTTTTTGCACTGGGAATCGAACTCAGGACCTTGGGTTCCCAGGCAGGCGCTGTGCCACTGATGTATATCCCCTGGAATTTTTTTGTAACTAACCCCCTATGTTCTTGCCCTTCTTTCCTTTTATTGTTTTACATTGGCAAACTTCAAACTTGAGTTAAACTATCTGCCTACTCTACACTGGAAGCTAAACATGGCCAAAGAAGATCACACAAGGAAAACAGTCTGATTGCACAGTCTTAAATTCATGATCTCTAACATCAAACTGCCTCTTAATACTGTTTTGCAGTTTTTTCTCCACCATCAAACCTCCCATATTGCCTCCCCTACCCTCACTCCCAGAAGATGACCTCTTCTCATACTTCAATGACAAAACAGCAGTCATAGAAGCAAATTCATCTTCCTAAGACTACATATAGCAACTTAACTACAATTGCAACTATTTTCTCTGGCCTTCCTCTTGCTAAAAAAGTGAAGTGTTCCTGCCTATATCAAAGGTTAACCTCTCCACTTGTGCTCCATCTCCCATCCCTCCTCTCACTTTCTAGATGATGTCATCCCCCAACTTAGCTCCTCATTTACTTATGCATCAGCAATACCCCCTTCTTGTTGGATCATTCCCATCAACATGAAAAACATAGGGCCAATGCTCATCTCTCTGCAGTTACTACCCAATTTCTCTGCTTTCCTTCAGTCGCCATCCCTCCTCTGAATCGATTATCCATGTAACCAAATGTAAGTGACTATTCTCTGTCTTCATCTAAATCTCACAACAGCTTGTAAGACAATCAACAATTCTCCTCAAACATACTGTATTATTCTCTTTCCTCCTGGTTTTCATTCCTACCTTACTAATGTCCTTTACAGTTTCTTGTTCTGGTTTCTCCCCTGTGGTAGGACTAAAGAAAAAGGGGTGTGAAAGCTCAGTGTAGGGCATTCTTCTATATCTAAAATCTCTCTGTAAGTCATCTCAGCTATTCTCATGTCTGAATATTACCTATATTCAGATAACTTTTAAATTTACATCCCAGTTCAGCCCTCTCTTTTGGGCCATAGACCCATGAACCTAGCTCTTTTCTTCTCTTCTCTGCCCAGAATTCTCACAGATATCTAAAACATAATACAAATCAAATTTATATTTCCCCCAGACTTTCCCTCCACACAATCTTCACCATAAATGGCACCACGTACTCAAACTAGAAACCCATCAATCATCTCTTATAGTTTATTTTTCATTACTCCTCATATCTAATACATCAGACAGTACTGGCATTCCTACCTCTCAAATGTACCTTGAATCTCTTTTCTCTCTATCTTTACTCGTACCACTTTATTCATGTACTCTCACCTGGTCCACTGAAATAGTCTCTTAACTCTGTCATCCTGCCCATGAAATTCCCCCTGTAGTTTATTCATTCCATAGCATCAAAAGTAATTTTAAGATATAAATGGGATTATGTTGCTGCTTAACACCCAGCAGTGGATTTGTATAGTGTTTAAAAATATAAATTCATTATTGTGACCTATAAGAATCTGAATGATCTGACTTGTTTTGCTCCCTTCTTTGCTTCCTTTCTCTCTCTCTCTCTCTCTCTCTCTCTCTCTCTCTCTCTCTCTCTCTCTCTCTCTCTTCTTTGTTCATTTTGGGTTTTCTAAATCTCAGTCTTTCCTTGCTCAAGTTCCATTCCTTCTGCCTGCAATACTTTCCCCATTCCTACTCCCAAATTTTGCACCATAAAATAGTGTAATAATACACCGTCTTCTTCCAATTTTTTAGGTTTTAAATATTTTAGACTTTCTTTTGCCATCCCAACCAAAATACCCTTCTTTGAAACACACACACACACACACTCACACACCTGCATGCACACCACATTTTGTATTTTGATTTTTTGTTTGTTATATTCATAACAACCAGCTCAAAAATATTTTATAGGTCTCTTTAGTTGTGTTTTCACCTTTCTATCCCATTGCAATGTTAGCTCCATGAATCTTAGAGTGTATTCATAACTTCTTAACAAACTGACTTTATCATTATATATTCTAAGCACCTGTCATAGAGTTGGCAAATAGTGGCACTCAATACATACTTGCTGAACAATTAATGAATGCATCAAGGCCCTAATATGGAGTAACAATTGTGCAAAACAGGTTACATATAATTAATATGTTATCCTATAGATGAGGAAAATAACTGCCAGAGAAGTGGCATGATTTTCTCGAGGACACACAACCAGTAAATGGCAGATGACTCTTTTCACTGTATCATAAAATCTACCCACCACCACTAGTTCATTGTTGCTCTATTATACTTCCTCTACTAGTGTTTGGAGAACTTACTGTTCTCTAAAACAAGCAAGTTTTAAGGTCTAGACATCCTTTTTCGTGATGAAATATAATACACATACATTTTAGTTGTTACAGAATTTCTAAAACAGGTGAAAGACTTGATCATAGACCTTATGTAATTTTCACACAGGTGAATAGGAATATTCATTGTCGATAACACCACCAGTAGCAGTAGAAGCAACCATAGTAAAATCTCCAAGGTTTGAATATTTCCTCCTATTTTTCAAAATAAACATTGAAACGAAATGTGTTATGGACACAGTTTCAAGAACCTATGTATTCTAAATATTCTAAATACAAGGTAATTAAAGTCAGGAAATAGCTTTCTAAATGGCCTCCAGAAGACTTGTGGTCAAACATATTAAATTTAAGAATCCTGAACTTCTTCTACAAAGAAGCCAATATGTATGAAGCCTCTAAACAGTTTGACTTCTAAAAATAGTATTTGATCAAAGGTTAATCTTCAATGTTTGCATTTATTTATTTATTTATTTATCTATTTTAGATTCAAGGAATGACTACTGCTGAAGAAGAAAATAGGATGTGAGTTTCAGGAATTATCCTTCTGGCTTTAGGGATCTCCATGGCCTTCAGTTTATTCTCTTTGGGATATTTCAGACAACTTATATGAGGAGTGTTATGAGCAACATTATGATCCAAACTGTGGTTTTGGCTGATTGCTTCCTTCACATGCCCAAGTATTTCTTTTCTGGCCACTTTGTCCTAGAGATTGGATGCACTACTACATTTGGACCCGTAATGCTGAGAATGTTGCTATCACCTCATCTGCCTATTTCCTTCCTAGCCTGTGTTTGCCAGTTTTATTTTTATTTTGTGTGTGTGTCTATGTGTGTGGGGGTCCCCTTGGTGGCTACAGAATGTTTCTTACAGGCTGAATTTTCCTGTGTTCGCTACCTAGTCAGCACTACTCCAGTATCATAGATTTCTGAGGTTGCTTACAAGTAGCTGGTGCCTGTTGGGTGGCTGGATTTCTGGCCCCCATCCTTCTCAAGGTCCTTATTTTTTATTTAACATTCTGTACTGCCACTGAGATTGATCACTTCTTCCATGATTGGAAGCCCATCCTGAAACTGGCCAGCACTGATACTCAAGTAACTGAGATGTCCCTTTTATATATATATGCACCTCTTTATTAGTTTTTGGCCCCTTCCTGCTAACCCTGACTTCCTATAGTCACATCATTTTCACCATTCTGAGGAGTTTTTCTGCCTCATGCAAGAGGTGGGTTTTCTCCACCTGTTCCTCCCACTTAACACTTCTCACTCTCTATTATGAACACTGGGCATTGTCTCTGATAGCCCATCAGGGCCTCAGCATGAAAATACATCAAAGTTGCTTTTCCTTTTTTTTTTTACAAGCCTATCCCTGCCCTCAGCCCTGTCATTTACATCCTGAGGAACAAGGTAGCTCTGAGAAAACTGGTGCAATGAGGGACACAGATCTGGTCAAAAGAAAGTATCAAATTTTTAGTGACTCTTGTCATTTACTGCACACCCCAACAAAGTGGAAATATTTCCATAGTGTCAAGAAAATTTAATGTGCAATTAATGAGTTTTCCATTGCTCCATCAACTGAAAGTGTGTTAAGTTTCATTTGTTGATCATAAGTTTCCAGCACTAGGTGAGTCCTTTGCATGGATTATTGTACTAAAACCTCACAGCAACGTTGAAAGGTAGCTCTTGTGATTGTCCCTATTTTACTGAGACTCAAAGATTAATCCACTTGTTCAAGACCATGCAGCTAGACAGTGTTGAAATTAGAATTTGAATTTGAGCCCAGTGTATGCTTAACACCAAGACTCATGATCTTCTCACTAACTGAGAGGAACTCGGAATCAGGTGGAGGGATGTTTCCAGCTGGAAACTTTAAGTCATTGCTTCTTCCACAATGGCAGCTGCCATCTGCCAATGAGAAAGAAACATGTCCATGGAGAGCAGCAATTAGAGCTAATTGGTTTTCTTCTTTTTAATACCCTCAGCAAGGGTCTATGAAATCAGATAAGGATATCTATTAAAGGCAAGCTATTCTTTACATATCACTTAATTCAAAGTACTTAAGGAGGCTGATTGTATGCCATGCTCTCCAAGGATGACTAAAGCTCAAAATGTGGTTTGTGTAAGTTTAGGGTCTTCAATCTGAAAGCAGAATGCAAATAAGAAATTATTTGAGAAAACATTAATTAGTATATGAAGGCAATTCCTTAAGAAAAGGTAGATAATTTTGCACAGGTCACAATTTATTTAATTTGGCATTTATGAAGCCGGGCACCTGGATAAAAATTTAAAAATTAGGTAGATATTCACCTTTAGGGACACTGATTATGCAAAGTTTTCAGGTGCTTAATTGTATTTTTTTGCTATCTTGAAAAATTATAGCTTTATTCAGTAGTGTTTAAAAGAATAGGCTCACAACTCAGACAAGTTTGTATTGGCTCTATGATCCCAGGCAAGTAACTTGGCCCCCTGATCTTCAAGTGTCTCATGTAAAATGGAAATACTAGTACTTCCTTACCTCATGAGACTGCTAGGAAGATTAAGGAGATAATACATGTAAAGTTCTCACACATGGGGGATATTTGATAGGTGTTAATCACTGTTTTAATAGTTATCATCATCATTGTTGGATGTTACTGAGATCTTTCTTGCTTTAAAATAGTAAAGCAGTATGGACCAGGGAGATATCTGAAATATTATGAAGTGGTCAGAGAGCTGAAAACCCATGCTAGACAAATGGGAGCCAAATATCTGAGACTTCTCAGTTTTGCCAGGGTCTCAACTTAATATCATTGTTGGCAAGCAAATACATAAGCTGGCAGTGGGGCGTGGTGGCACACGCCTATAATCTCAGCACTCCAGAGGCTGAGGCAGGAGGATCACTGTGAGTTTGAGGCCAGCCTGGGCTACATAGTGAGTTCAAGGCCAGCTTGAACTGCATAGTGAGACCCTGTCACAAAAAACAAAAACAAAAACACAAGCTAGCCACCAAGGTACTCTATATGACAGGGAAGCTTTGCAGAGACTTCAGTCTCAACAGTGGCTTTTAATAGTCGCTCAGATAATATCACCAGACTGGATCACCTTAATCTTTCTGCAAGAACTGTACTTCCTCCTCTCTTTACTTATTTTCTATGTCTTTTTGTGTGTGTGTGTGGGTACTGGGAGTCGAACTCAGGACCTCATGTGCCAGCAGGCGCCCATGCCACTGAGCGATATCACCGGTCCTTTTTTCGTATGTTGGTACTGGGAGTCGAACTCAGGACCTCGCACTTGCCAGGCAGGCGCTTATGCCGCTGAGCCATCTCACCGGCCCTCTATGTTTTTCTTACATGGAACAAACATCCTTACGTCCTTCTGACAATAGTAGTGTGAAAGTAAATGAAGGGAGTAGTTAATTAGAGAAGAAGGCAGGCTAAGAGGGAATGGACCTGCTAAACTGCTAAGAATTTGACCCCTGTCTGCTAGTCTAACTTTATCATGTAATACATGATTCTCTCTGTGTGAAATGTCCACATGGCAATCCTCTCAGTTTCCTCAATATTTCTTATATTTTAATTAGTATATGTTTATGGTACATAATGATTACATTCATCATGAGGAGTTGGTACATGTACATGACACATCTTAATTCTTTTTTTATCCCCTTCTCCTCCCTTCCTCTCTCCCTCCCTCCATCTCTTGGACACCTTCTTCTATTTTTTTCTACATGTTGATAGTATAAAATGATCACATTTCTTTATGGACTTGGTACATATATACAACATATCATAATTATCTTTTTTAAAAAAATTCAGAGGAGAAAAAAGATGGCAGATTTGTAAGAAGCAGGCAGCGAACCTCTCCAAAAGTCACCATCCAGACACTGGAATATAGTGACTGGAGGAGGACAAGAAAGAGGGAAGTGGCTCCCCTGGACCCAGGAAAGATCTGAAGTGCAGTTTGGGGCTCACGGAGAAAGTGAAGAGAGAAACTACGACAAAGAAGGAGGTGGCCAATGGCGCCTTTTCCCTGTGTTGGGAATCCCGGCGCGACAGAGCAGTTCAAATCTGCGGACACACAGTGACTGCCAGTGCCCCTGGGACCTCTGTGGAGGAACGCAAGACGCTGCGGTACAGAGAAGCACCGGCCATGAAGGACACACTGACTGGCGGTGAGTGCTGATGCCTAGCCGTGGCGTGCGAGAGAGGGACTAGCCGGGCGCCATTGTTGGGGGGGCGGCAGCGGAACTCGGAACTCAGGGCGGCCACGGCTCCAACGGGGGCCTCCGCGGGGGAATGCGAGACGCCGCGGTACAGAGAAGCACTGGCTGGGAAGGACACACTGACTGGCGGTGAGTGCTGACACCCAGCTGTCCCGTGCAAGAGAGAGATAAGCCGGGCGCCATTGTGGGGGGGGCGGCAGCTGAACTCGAAACTCAGAGCCACCACTGCTCCATCCACGGCTGCAGCGGGGCTCACCGTGGAAAGTGTGCTGACGGGGGTAGGTAAATGAATCTGTTCTGCGCCAGAGAGTACAGGCTATTGCCCACTGCCACACCAAACGGCTGCTGCTGCCTTGCCGGGACAGATCTGCACGGAACAGGACTCTGTCACCACATGGTGCCTGCCTACAGCAGAGTCAAAACCTGGAAGTGAATTTTTTTTTCTTTTTCCTCTCATTTGTTTTTGTTCTGGAGGTGGTATTTTGGGTTTTTCTTCTTCTTCTTCTTCTTCTTCTTCTTCTTCTTCTTCTTCTTCTTCTTCTTCTTCTTCTTCTTCTTTTTTCGTCTTTTTGTTTTTGTTTGTCAATTCATTCTTTCCTTCATTGTTTGATCTTATTTTTATATGAGTGTAAATAGAGTGTCTAACTTCTTTGTGATTGTTGTTCCGATCTGTTCTTCCTTTTATTCCTTCCTTCCCCTTTTCCCACCAGTCTTCTGCACAAGTTTCCCAATGTTAGCAGGATCCCAGTTTGTCCTCCAGCCTTACATCTAATTCCTTCCTCTTCTTCCAATTCTCTATTTCCTCAATAATCATTTTAAATTTAAACTCCTGAGGGAAAAATTGACATATTAAGTACTTGTATAGTGCATATAATTTTCTGGTTGTTTTAGATTTTGTTATACAACCACAAATCTAGTTTATACAGTTAAAAGTGGCAAATAACTGATTAGCTCAGTCTGTTATTTTCAAGGCTGTGTTTGATGATTTTGGTACCACTATAGCCAAAAGTGTTATAAATGTTCTAAACAGCTTTTCTTCCTGGTATTCCATGACTGAGATTGTCTAAGGATCACAGAAAATACTGTGGCACAGTACCAAAGAACCAAGGACTGGGCCAAACAAGCAGCAACTTCTCAAACCCAACAAATTGAAGAGATGGGATCTTGCAGCAGGCTCAAAATCCAAAAATAAGCTACACCTGGTAGATACCTCAGAGAAGTACCCATCTCCTAAGGGTTTTAAATACTAAAAATAAAGCAACCTACCACAGGCAATTTACAAACATAACCCCAGGAATGAAACTAAAGAAAGAAAAGAATATGAGACAACATTTAAACAAGATGCAACCCCACACATCCAGTTCACTAAAGGCAAACTCAGGGGGCAATGAGGTGGGATAAACCAAAAGCCACCTGCCTGGCATCTCTGAAGTGGTAACAACAAAGCAGTTGAATGAGGCTCTGGAAAAAATTAAATCAGAAATAATTTCTCAGATAACTGCAGAGATAATGTCCACAATGAAGACCATGCTTAAGGACGGTAGAGCAGATACAGACAAAAAAATAGATGAGCTTCAGAAAATTATGGAAGCCATGAATGCTCAGCATAGGAAAGAAATGGAAGCCATAAAGCAGATTCAAGCAGATATCCAGGAGCAGAAAAATTCCACTGAAAGTATTTGTAGCAGATTAAGCAAATATAAGGACAGGAACTCAGATATAGAAGACAGGCTTGCAATTAGTGATCATGAAAAGAAAGAATTCTTAAAAATAGCAAGGGACAATGAAAAATCAATCCAGCAGCTGCTTGATGATGCAAAGAAGAATAACTTAAGATTGATTGGAGTCAATGAAAAAGCAGGAGATAGCATAAATGACATCAGAACACTGTTCACAAACATTATAACAGAAAATTTCCCTGGTAGAGAAAAAGAATTTGACATTCAGATAACTGAGGTTTATAGAACTCCGATTAGCCATGATCAAAAAAATTCTTCAGCCAGGCATATCATAGTCAAGTTTCCAGAAATTCAACATAAGTGTAGAATCTTAAAAGTTGTTAGAGAAAAGAAAGAAATCACCTATATAGGAAAGCCCATCAGAATCACAGCTGACTTCTCAGCACAAACCCTCAAGTCAAGAAGAGATTGGAATGATGTATTTCAAGTTCTAAAGGAAAAGAAACTTCAACCCAGATTGATGTACCCCGCAAAACTATCTTTCAAAACTGATGGAGAAATAAAATACTTCCATGACAAAGAACATCTGGGAAAATGTATAACCACCAAACCAGCACTCCAAAATGTTTTGCAGGACATTCTAGAAAGAGATAACAAGGACTACAACTCCAGGAACCCCCAACAGAAGGAATCCACCAGGCAGGGCAAACAATTAAACAGAGGAAGAGAAAAAAAATAAGAGGCGGAGCCAACAACAGGAAAATAACATGACAAGGATAAGTCAATACATATCAATTATAACCATTAATGTTAATGGTCTCAATTTACCAATCAAAAGGCACAGACTGGCAAATTGGATCAAGAAGCAAGATCCAACAATATGCTGCATACAAGAAACACATTTAATTCAAAAAGAGATTCATAGACTGAAAGTCAAAGGGTGGAAAAAATACTCCATGTGACAGGAACCCAGAAAAAAGCAGGGGTAGCTATACTTTCTGCAGACAAAGTGGATTTCAAGCCAAGAATGATTCAGAGAGATAAAGAAGGTCACTACATCCTTGTAAAAGGAACAATCCAAGAGGAAGAGATAACAATCATAAATATATATGCAACAAATACCAGTGCACCCAACTATATAAAACAAGTATTAAAGGACATGATAAATCAAATAAGCACTAATACAATTGTATTGGGGGACCTCAATATTCCACTGTCACAAAAAGACAGGTCAACTAGACAAAAAAAATCAACAATGAAATATTAGAACTGAACCAAACTTTTGAACAAATGGACTTAGTAGATGTCTACAGAGTGTTCCACCCCACATCAGAACACACATTCTTCTCAGTTGTACATGGGATGTTCTCCAAAATAGACCACATACTAGCTCATAAAACCTGCTTAAGTAAATGCAAAGGAATTGAAATTATCCCATGCATATTATCAGACCATAGTGCAATGAAATTGGAAATCAATAGCAAAAGAAACCACAGGAACTTCCTAAACACATGGAAATTAAATAGTACCCTCCTGAACAACCAATGGGTCAGAGATGAAATTAAAGAAGAAATTAGACAGTTTCTACAACTCAATGATAACAACAGTACAACATATCGGAATTTATGGGATATAATGAAAGCAGTCCTAACAGGGAAATTTATAACATTAAATACCTATATCAGGAAAACAGAGCAAGCACAAATAAACAACTTAATGGTGAACCTCAAACTTCTAGGAAAAGAAGAGTAGCCTAAGCCAAAAGCTCGTACAAGGGAGGAAATCATAAAGATCAGAGCAGAAATTAACGTATTGGAGACTAAAAAACAATACAAAGAATCAATGAATCAAAGAGTTGTTTCTTTGAAAGATTAAATAAAATCAACAAACCCTTATCCAAACTTATTTAAAAAAAAAAAGGAAAGAAAGTACTCAAATCCACACAATTAAGAATGAAAAGGGTGGGGCCGGTGAGATGGCTCAGCGGCGTAAGCGCCTGCCTTGCAAGCGTGAGGGCCCGAGTTCGACTCCCGGAACCCACATAAGAAAAAGGGGCCGGTGATATCGCTCAGCAGCATGGGTGCCTGTTGGCGCACGAGGTCCTGAGGTCGACCCCCCAGTACCCACAAAAAAAAAAAAAGAATGAAAAGGGTGATATCACAACGGACCCTGCAGAAATCCAGATCATCTATACCTATTTTGAAAATTTGTATTCTAATAAGAGTGAAAATGCAGAAGAAATGGAGAGATTCCTAGATACATATGAATTACCAAAGCTCAACCAAGAAGACATAAAAATCCTAAATAAACCAATAACAATCAATGAAATCAAAGATGTAATTAAAAGCCTCCCAACAAAGAAAAGCCCAGGCCCAGATGGATTCACTGCTGAATTCTACAAAAAATTTAGAGAAGACCTAACACCACTACTTCTCAAAATCTTTAATGAAAAAAAAAGTTTTTTTGGTGGGCACCGTGGGTCGAACTCAGGACCTCATGCGCCAGCAGGCGCCCATGCCACTGAGTGATATCACTGGCCCTTTTTTCGTATGTGGGTACCAAGAGTCGAACTCAGGACCTCATGCTTGCCAGGTAGGCGCTTATGCTGCTGAGCCATCTCACCGGCCCATCTTTAATGAAATTGAAAGGGAAGCAATACTCCCAAATTCATTCCTGGAAGCAAGCATTACCCTGATGCCAAAACCAGAGAAGGACTCAACTAACAAAGAGAACTACAGGCCAATCTCTCTAATGAACATAGATGCAAAAATCCTCAATAAGATACTGGCAAACAGAATGCAGCAAATAATCAAGATTATACACTATGACCAAGTTGGATTCATCCCAGGGATGCAGGGATGGTTCAACATACATAAATCAATGAATGTAATACACCATATTAACAGAACCAAGGACAAAAATCGTATGATCATCTCAATAGCTGCAGAAAAAGCTTTGGCAAAGTCCAGCACCCATTCATGATAAAAACCCTACAGAAAATTGGAATGGATGGTCTTTATCTCAAACTGATAAAAGCTATCTATGACAAATCAGGAACCAATATGATACTAAATGGACAAAAACTGAAAGCCTTCTCTCTAAAATCAGGAACAAGACAAGGATGTCCACTGTCCCCACTCTTATTCAACATAGTTCTGGAAACTTTAGCCACAGCAATTAGAGCGAGAGCAAGAAATAAAAGGAATAATGATTGGGAAGGAAGAAGTTAAATTATCATTATTTGCAGATGAGATGATACTCTACATAGAAGACCCAAAAACTCCACTAAAAAATGGCTAGATTTAATAAGCAAATTCAGTAGTGTAGCTGGATACAAAGTCAGCTCTCAAAAATCAATAGCCTTCCTGTACCCGAGTAACAAACTCACTAAAAGAGAAATTAGGGGGGCTGGTGAGATGGCTCAGTGGCGCAAGCACCTGCCTGGCAAGCGTGAGGTCCTGAGTTCGACTCCCAGTACCCACATATGAAAAAAGGGCCGGTGATATCACTCAGCAGCACAGGTACCTGCTGGCGCACAAGGTCCTGAGTTCTACCCCCGATACCCACAAAAAAAAAAAAAGAAATTAGGGAAACAACACCTTTCACAATAACATCCAAATAAATGAAATACCTAGGAATGAATCCCACAAAGGATGTAAAAGACCTCTACACTGAAAACTACAGTATTCTGAAAAAGGAGATTGAAGAGGATATCAGAAAATGGAAAGATATCCCTTGCTCTTGGGTAGGAAGAACCAAAAAGTGAAAACGGCCATACTTCCAAAATTGTTATATGGATTTAATAAAATTCTGATCAAAATTCCAACAGCATATCTCACAGAATTAGAGAAAACAATCCTAAAATTCATTTGGAACCAGAAGAGTCCCCAAATAGCAAAGGCAATTTTAGGCAACAAAGGCAAGTCAGGGGGCATCACAATCCCTGACTTGAAATTATACTATACAGCTACTGTGATAAAAACAGTGTGGTATTGGCAAAAAAACAGACCTGAAGATCAGTGGAACAGATTAGAAGATGCTGAAACAACTCCAGACTTTCTAAGCCACCTTGTCTTTGACAAAGATGCTAAAGACATTCATTGGCAGAAAGATTGCCTCTTTATGAAATGGTGCTTGAAAAACTGGCTTGCACATGCTGAAGATTAAAATTGGACCTATGTATTTCACCATGTACTAGACTAAACTCAAAATGGATCAAAGATCTAAATATTGAAACAGAAACATTAAACCTGCTGGAAGATAGAATAGGTAAAACTCTTGAAGACATTGATGTAGGCAAAGACTTTATGAATAAAACCCCAATCACACAGGAACTATCACAAAGAATCAACAACTGGGATCTCATCTTATTAAAAAGTTTTTGCACAGCAAGAGAAACCACCAACAGAGTGAAGAGATAATCCACAATGTGGGAAAAAAATGTGTGCTCGCTGTTCCTCAGACAAAGAACTAATATCTAGAATAGATAATTAAAAAAAACAGACCCCCCAAATCTACAGACCTAATCCAAAAATGGGCAATTGAAATGAATAGACACTTCTCAGATGAAGTGTTTGAGAAGTACTAATAGCAAATAAATAAATGAAAAAATGTGCAACATCACTAGTCACTCGAGAGATGCAAATTAAAACAACACTGAGATTCCATCTCACTGCAGAAAGAATGGCTGTTATCAAGAAATCAACGAATAACAAATGCTGGAGGGGCTGCGGGGAAAAAGGAACCCTTCTCCACTGTTGGTGGGAGTGTCGACTGGTGCAGCCACTGTGGAAATCAGTGTGGAGATTCCTCAAAAAACTAGGATTGGAGGTCCCATTTGACCCAGCTCTTCCCCTTCTGGGTATCTTCCCAGAAGAATTAAAAACATTGTACCACAGTGATATATGTGCACCCATGTTTATAGCAGCACAATTTATAATAGCTAGATCTTGGAAACAACCCAAATGCCCATCAACCGAGGAATGGATAAAAAAGATCTGGTCTTTTTATACAATGGAGTAGTACTCTGCCATAAAGAAAGATAAACTGGAGACTTTAATAGGTAAATGGATGCAACTCGAGAAAATACTCGTAAGTGAAATAAACTGGATGCACCTTTGCAAACATCGTATTGTCTCCCTGGTATGAAAAACTGAAAGAGTAAATAAGATTCAAAATCTATAATAGACATGGTAAAACAGGAAGAAACTGTTCGAAAGGAAAAACATTGTTTAGACAATTGAATGCTGATATATTGTACCCTGAGTAACTAATTTAAAGATAAAAATATGGAATGTATTAACCATTATTACCCTCCTGTTATGTTGTTTTGGAATTTTGTTCTATTTTTTTCTCTTTAAAAAAATAAAAAGTGAAAAAAAAAAAAGAGGTCAGACCCACTCTTATAAAAAATTTTCATTTTCCTCCCCCTCTGCCCTTTTCCTCCATCCCTTGGTTGCATATTTCTGGTTGTCTATCTTGTATTTTTCTCTTTATTCATATGTTGGGTTTCTCATATAAGAGAAATCATGTGATATTGAAGCTTGTGTGTCTTATATATTTCATTTAACGTTATGGTCTCAAGGTGCATCCATTTTCAAGGTGGTTCCAGTTTATCTTTCTTTATTGCAGAATAGTATTCCATTTTGGATAAATAACATATTCTCTTTATCAATTTATCTATTCATGGACATATTGACCACTTCAAAGAGTTAGCTAATATAAATTATGTTTCTATAAATATGCATATGCACATTATCATTGTAATATGTCTTTAACTCTTTGGAAAGATACCCAGAAGGGGAAGATCTGGTTCAAATGGAGTTTATACTTTTGGTTTTTTGAGACATCTCCATATTGATTTCCATAGCGGTTGTTCTACTTTACATTTACACCAACAGTGAAGATGTGTTTCCTTTTTCCAGCAGCCTCACCAGCATTTGTTATTACTTGATTTTTTGATGATAACCATTCTTTGTGGAGTGAGATGGAATCTCAGTGTTGTATTAATTTATGCTTCTCTAATGGCCAGTGATGTTACAATTTTTTTCATGTATTTATTAGCCATTTGTACTTTTTCTTCTGAGAAGTGTCAAATGATCTCAGTTGCCCATTTTTGATTGCGTCTTTTATTTTGCAGGTTCTAATTTTTTGAGATCTTTATACATTCTAGATATTAGTCCTCTGTTCAAGGAATAGCTGGAAGATTGTCTCTTCACTCTGTTCGTTGTTCCTTTGCTGTTCAGTAGGTTTTTAATTTGATATGATCCCATTTGTTGATGTTGGCATTATTTTTTATGCAATTGGGGTTTTGTTGAAAGAGTCCTTCCTTGCCTTTGCCTATATCTTCAAGGGTTTTACGTATTTTATCTTCCAGTAAATTAAGCATTTCTGTTTTAATATTTAGATCTTCAATCCATTTTGATTTTAGGACAGTACATGGGGAGAGATGTGGGTCTTGATTCAATCTTCTGCATGTGGGTAGCCAGTCTTCCCAGCACCATTTGTTAAAGAGGCTGTCTGCTCAAATGAAATTTTTTACCCCTTCTGTCAAACATTAGGTGGCTGACTGTGTCTAGAGTTGTTTCTGCATCCTCTATTCTGTTCCACTGATCTACATGTCTTTTTTTGCCAGTGCCATGCTTTTTTTTTTTTTTTTTGTGGGTACCGGGGGCCGACCTCAGGACCTCAAGCGCCAGCAGGCACCCGTGCCGCTGAGCGATATCACCAGCCCTTTTTCCGTATGTGGGTTCCGGGAGGCGAACTCAGGCCCTCGTGCATGCCGGGCAGGCGCTTACGCCGCTGATCCATCTCACCGGCCCCATGCAGTTTTTTTAAATCACTGTAGCTTTGTAGTATAACTTGAAGTTTGGGATTGTGATGCCTCTTGCTTTGCTCTTGTTGCCCAGCACTGCTTTTGCTATTCTAGCCTCTTCTGGTTTCATACGAATTTTAGGATGGTTTTCTCTGTTTCTCTGGGGAACGTTATTGATGTTTTGATTGGGGTTGCATTAAATCTGCATATCAGGGCTGGTGATATAGCTCAGTGGCATAAGCGCCTGCCTGGCAAGCTCGAGGTCCTGAATTTGGTTCCCGTTACCCACATAAAGAAAAAAAAATCTGTATATCAGTTTTGCAAGGATGGGGATTTTGACTATATTGGTTCTGCCTATCCAGGAACAGGGGATATCTTTCTATTTTCTGATGTCCTCTTTAATGCCTTTTTCCAGAGTGATGTAGTTTTCATTGTAGAGGTCTTTCATTTCCTTGCTTTTAGTAATACCTAAGTAATTAATTTTTCCTGGTGCTATTATGAACATTATTATTTCCCTAATTTCTTTCTTGGTGAATTTTGTTATGAGTGTATAAGAATGCCATTGGCTTTTGTGTGTTGAGTTTTTATCCTGTTATGTTACTAAATTTGGTTGTTAATTGTAGGTGCCTTTTGGTGGAATTTTGGGGGTCTTCTATGTAGAGGATCATGTCATCTGCAAATAATGATAATTTAAGTTCTTCCTGTCCTGTACATATTCCTTTTATTTCTTTCTCTGGCCTGATTGCTCTGGCTAATATTCCAAGCACTATGTTGACCAGAAGTGGTGTTAGTGGACATCCTTGCCTTGTTCCTGATTTTAGAGGGAAAGTTTTCAGCTTCTCCCCATTTAATATGATGTTGACCATTGGTTTGTCATAAATGGCTTTAACAGATTGAGATAAGGCCTTCTATACCTATTTTCTTCAGGACTTTTTGTCATGAATGTATATTAAATTTTGTCAAAGGCCTTTTCTGTGTCTACTGAGACAATCATGTGATTTTCATACTTGCTTTTGTTTATGTGGTGTATTACATTAATTGATTTGCACATGGTGTATCATCCCTGCATCCCTGCAATGAATCCTACTTGGTCATGATGTATTATCTTTTTGATGTTTCATTACATTCTGTTTGCCAGTATCTTATTGAGGATTTTTGTGTTTATTTTCATGAAAGAGATTGGCCTATAGCTCCCTTTTTTGGTTAGTCCCTTTTCTGGTTTTGGAATCAGGGTAATGCTAGCTTCCAGGAATGACTTTGGGAGTACTGCTTCTCTTTAAATTTCATTATAGAGTTTTAAGAGTATTGGCATTAAATCTTCTCTAAATTTCTTGTAGAATTCAGCAGTAAATCCATCAAGACCCGGACTTCTCTTAGATGGTACTATTTTTTAATACTTCTTCAGTTTCATTGCCTGATACTTGATTATTCAAGACTTTTATATCTTCTCAGTTCAGGTTTGGTAGTTCAAATATACCTAGGAATCTATCCATTTCCTCTGAATTTTCCATATTTTTAGAGTACAGATTCTCATAGTAGTTACAAATGATCTTCTGGATTTAGACAGAATCCATTGTGGTTTCTCCCTTTTCTTATCTAATTGCATTTATTTATGGCTTTTGTTTCTTTTTTGGTAAAATTGGCTAGAAGTTTATGAATTTGTTTATTCTTTCTTTGATTCATTGTATCAATTAGTAGTCTCAACTCTATTAATTTCTGCTCTGATCTTTATAATTTCCTTCCTTGTACTAACTTCAGATTTGGATTGTTCTTGCTTTCCTAGGACTTTCAGGGACATTATTAGGTGATTTGTTTGGACTTGTTCTGTTTTTATGATGTGGACATTCACAGCTATTAATTTCCCTTTTAGGACTGCTTCATTGTGTCCCATAGGTTTCAGTGTATTTATTGTATGTGCATTATCATTTCATTCTAGGAATTGTCTAATTTCTTCCTTAATTATTTCTGTGACCCATTGACCATTCAAGAGGGTATTGTTTAATTTTCAAGTGTTTGTATAATTTCTGTGGTTTCTTTTGCTATTGATTTCTAGTTTTTTCGCACTATGATCTGATAATATTTATGGGATAATTTGAATTTTTTTGCATTTACTTAAGTCTGCTTTATAGGCTAGCATGTGGTCTATTTTGTAGGTAATCTCATGCCCTATTGATAAGAATGTATATTCTGTTGTTGGGTGGACATTCCATAAATATCTACTAATTCCAATTGTTTGAAAGTTTGATTGAACTCTGGATATTTCTTTGTTGATTTTTTGTTTAGTTTGTCTATTTGTGACAGTGAGATATTGAGGTCCTCCATTATAGTTTTGTTGAAGTTTATCTGATTTTTTTTTAGCCCAATAGTGTTTGTTTTATGAATTTGGGTGTGCTGGTATTTGGTGTATAAATGTTTATCATTGTCATCTCTTGTTAAATTGTTCCTTTAACCAATATGTAGTGACTTCTTTGTCTCTTCTGCTCAGTTTTGGCTTCAAATCCACTTTGTCTAAAATTGGAATGGCTACAGGTGCTTTTTTCCTGGTTCCTGTTGCATGGAATATTGTTTTCAATCTCTTCATTTTTAATCTGTAAGTTTTTTTTGTGAGTTTCTTTTTGAATTAAATGTGTTTCTTGTGTACTACCATTGGATTTTATTGCTCGATCCATTCTGCCAATCCATGTCTTTTGATGAGGAATTGAGATCATTAATCTTGAGAGTTATTACTTAAATGTGTTGACTTATTCCTGTCATTGCATTACTCTCTTGTTCTTGATTTTCTAATTTTTTCACTTCAGTTTAACTTCTCACCCTGCAGGTGTATTCATTCTTTTTGACTTATTGGCATTGTTGGCTTCACTATGTCTTTCTTGAAACATTTTGTAATATCCTTGAGAATATTTTGTAACTTTAGTTTGGTGGTTATGAATTTCTTCAGGTCTTCTTTGTCATGGAAATACCTTATTTCTCTGTCAGTTTTGAAGGAAAAAAAAATTGCAGGATATATTTGTCTTGGTGAGAAATCGTTATGTTGTTTTAGGGCTTGAAACACTTCACTGCATGTCCCCTGTCCTTTAAGGTTTGTATTGGGAAGTCTGTTGTAATTCTAATGCATTTACCTTTGTAAGTGATACATTGGTTTTCTATAATATCTTTTAAGATTTTTTTTCCCTCTGTTGGACTTCTTCTATTTTCACTATAAAGTGAGGTGGAGAGGTTGTCTTTTGATCTTGTCTACTTGAGTTTCTATATGCCTCACTTACCTGTATTTTTATTTCTTTTGCTCATTATGGGATATTTTCTGCTTTTATTTCTGTAAATAAGTTTTTTATGCCATTTTTGCTGTCTTCTGACTTTTCATTTACTGCAATTAGCCTTACAGTAGTCCTCTTTGGGTCACTGAGCAGCTGTTGGATCCAGTTTTCATGTTCTCTTGTTGTTTTTGAGGTGTCTTTGAGTAGTTCATCTTTGAAAGCATCTTTGTCTTCTAAATCTGAAATTCTGTCCTTCCCTTGATCTTTTCTGCTGCCTATACTTTCAATGTAATTTTTCATCTCCTAGATTTCTTTTTGAAACTTTCTCATGGACTCTAATTCTTTGCTAAACTGGTCATTCATGTTTTGTATCATTTTGCTTAGCTTAGCTAGCTTTTTATTAGTGTCTTCTGTTAGCTCCCTGATCAATTTGTTTATTATTCCCTGAATTTGTTTAGTTATATCTTCTGTATTCCCACTGAGCAATACTTTGATCCATTTTTTTGTCTCCTCTGTTATTCCTTTCAATAATTTGAGTATGTGGCTTTTGCTATTCCCGCCTTGATTCCCCCTAGATCAGCATTGGGGGAGGTATTTTATTACCTTGTGTTGTCTTGTTTCTATTGTTTTTGTTTTGTTTTGTGCTGTGGTTTGTGGATGCTTATAGTGTAATGACTTTGTTGCTGGTATAGAGATCTCTTTAGTCAGTCACTTTTCAGTGATGTACTTTGGGGATGGCTAACTATAGTCTTTTGTCTCTGCCCCCAAGATACCAACACCTTCATTAATTTGGAAGGTGAAAATACAGTGTAATGGCTACTATGCTGAGTTCTCTGGGAATGTACCGGTATTGTTAATGTCACAAAGGTGATTTGGGTGTTGGCTTACAGAGCAAACCCCTTAACAGCAACAATTATTGGACCCTGGTAATATCAAGCAAATCAGCTACAGTAGTATCATCCCATAGAAGTTGGATATTAACATAGCAGAAGAACAAACTGTGTACCACCCCTAATCCTAGAGAAGAAATCTACAATTATAGTGTAAACATTAAGACAACCCAGGTATTGATTTACAACTAATATGTGCTAAATGTGACAACTATATCTCCACTAATGGTAGAAAAAAAATTAAATAATAATTTTATAGAATTAACTATCTAAATATTAATAAAGCTTTTTGATCATAGTATTAAAGATATATGGGGTTGGGATTGGGGAATGTAAGAAGAAAAATCTGAAAACAAACTATTTGAGATCAGAAAAAGGGTAGAGAAGTGAGATAAAGGATCCTATTTGTGAGTAGAAGGATATTTATAGAATTAATTAAAGATAACAGATAAAAATGAAGGAGAAATAAAATAAAAAGGAGAGTAGAAAAAGAACATGCAGAGCAAAAATAAGAAAAAATTCAAAGGAAAAAATTAACAGGAAGAAAGAAATGAAATAGAGAAGAGGGGGAGTAAGAAAATGAAAAAAGAAAAAGAATTTTTTTAAAAAGATCCCAAAAAAATTTGTCTGTGTTTTTGAATGAGTGACTTCCTTCTGGGATTTGCAATTTTGGAGTCTAGCAATTCACAGTTTTCTCAACCTAGCTTTAAAGACTGTGGTTTATTGAGGTACACCCCGCTCCATGCCTGAGGCCCCTCTTTTTACCCAGGGTTTGGCAATATCCAAGCTGAGACACGTCCTCACTCACTGGTAAATAAGGAAGATAGTCAGTCCCCAGATCCATATCATATACAAGCAGAAGGATGATGGCTGAAGTACTCAATGCCAACATTTTCCTGGGGGGGCAGGGCCTGTGTCTTTCCTGGCCTGAGCTCAAACCCCTCGTAGGATCTTTTTCCAGTTTGTTCCCTATCTGCACCTGTCTCCTGTGGCTGTCCCTCACTCAGCCACTGTGAGAGGTTAACGTTGGGAACCCTGAAGTGAAGCTATCCCACAGCTGTTCTGAGTCCCAACTTTAAACACTCAACCCTTTCCTAGAATGGCACCCAACCTCTCCAGCAATATGGTGGCCACCTGAGCTGGGATCCCTCTCAAGCTCTTGCGTGCCATGTGGAAGGACTCCTGTAGGATCAAAACCCTGTACTGTCCCTGCATATCATAAAAGCCTGCTGGTCCAGTACACCATCGCCATTTCTCCCTGGAGGCCCCTGGATCCCCCCAGCACTTACCTTTCTTCTTCAGAGTCAGGATCCCTTCCTCATGAGCTGGGAGCTGGAGCCAGGTGAGAGAGTCCAGAAGGTTTCATTTCCTACTCTGTATTGTGACCCATCTCTTCAACTTCTCTATAGCTTTTAATTTTCTTGTCAGTTCCTTCTCAATTCCTAGATATCTACTTACTTCTCTTTTATTTCTTCCCTAAGTTGTTATTTTCCAGTGTCTGGATTCTGATTCTCAGAGAGGCTGAATTGTTGCCACTCTGCCATCTTTAATCCCCTCAGTTTCTTCAATTTGTAAATTCTTTTGTGCCTTAGATTATTTGCAAATGATATTCCCTCTACTAAGAATACTCTCTCAGCAAGCCTTGATATAGTTAGTTCCTCCTTATCCTTCTGCTTTCACCTTAAACTTGATGTCAGATAGAGACTTCCTATCCACCTCATCTAAATTAACTTCCCTCCTACACCATCACCCATCCCACCTAGTTAGGCTCCTGTAATATCTCATCATTCTTATCACCTTGAAAAATAGTAATTATGTAATTGTTTTTATACTTATATTTTCAATGCCTATCTCTCAAAACTTCTGTGCCTGTCCCATAGTTTGCACTAAATATGTATTTGATGAAAAAAGTGAATGAACAAATGCCTTTGGAATTCTCACTCCCTAGTTAGTCAATGGGTAGCTATTCAGTGGTTGTGGCTTGATAAATGGGTGGCAAAGGAGAATTTGAAATATATCCACTCATTTGTTAATGTTCTTCCTATCAGTAAGTGGAATCAATGTACTTCTCTTTGAATTTCAAAGGGATTAGTAATATATGCACCAATACAACATGATAAGGGCACGGGCACCAACAATGTATTCCAGGCATAATAGTAACATTCAGATGGAGGAAGTGATAGTCTCTGTATGACAGCTGGGCCATAGAAAGTGATGTACCTTTTGTCTTGATTGCTATAAACTTGATTTTGTATCACTAAAATGCCACATAATATGTCTGATTATCCCGAAGTCCCCATGTGGAATTTTTCCAGTTTAACAGTCTTTGGAGAGACAGAACTGATGCCCATCCATGATTTATAGGCTCTATACCATATTTTCAAATGATTTGATATTCTCCCCATTGAGGATTGGGATCTATATTCCCTCCCTCTTGGATATGGAAATGCTAAAATGGCTTTGACCAATAGAGCATGACCAGGGCACTAAAGGTTGACAGCAACCACCATGCACATGCAAATGCCTATGTGTTTAGATAACCCCCACTGCTTTGATGTCATGCCATTACAGTCATAAAATTTTCCAAGCTGAAGTTCCAGACGTTATGGGATTGAGACGTTATTCCCACTATAATCTGTCTAGATTCCTGACCCATAGAATCCATGAGCATAATTCAACTTATGATTTAGTCCACTAATTTGGGGGATGATTTTTAAGGAGGTTTGATAACTGGAATCCATGGCATCCATGGCGGCCATGGCATCCATGTCATTTTAGGAGGTACAAATTACTTTTAAATTCCTTTACTAATTTCAGAAACTTCGGCTCTATGAGAAAGTCCTTCCTGACTTACACTGAATTTTAAATTTGTTGTGTGATGTATTATATTTATGTATTCAGTGCACACTTCCTGCATCCTGGCTGTCAACACCATATGGAGCATTAGCAACCTCATCATACTTGTTGCACATGTTAACTCACACGTCCTGCCTCCCCCGTTAATATATCTTGCCTCTACCACTAATATCTCCAGGGCTGTGCACTGAGGGTTCAGTGAATACATTTTTTTGGTGATGAAGTGAATGCTTATAATAATCATTTTCATTTCATCTGATTTTGTTTTCCTTTAAATGTCAGGCTTTGCAGTGTTCCAGGTTAGTGCCAACCTCCCTGTAACAGATATGGAATAGAGATAAAGGTTTGAACCATCCATTCTGTTCTATTTGATTTAAGGTCATCCATGGTTTTGCCATCCAAATTTCACCTCTAGCATTTTTTTTAGACAGGGTCTTGCTGTGTAGTCCAGGCTGGCCTTGAATTCACTATGTAGCCCAGGCTGGCCTCGAACTCACGGCGATCTTCCTACTTCAGTCTGCTGAGTGCTGGGATTACAGGCATGCACCACCATGCTCGACTACCACTACCATTACATACATTTATTTCCTGCAGTCCTTTTTTTCTACAGTAGTAAACACACTGAGGGATTATTGCACTGATGAGGAAGCCAAGACTATGGCTAAAAGTAAAAATAGCCACAGCAATAACAAATCTAACAGTAAATGATCTAACAGTGAATGAAATTTTACCATGTTCCAGGCAGTGTGCTAATGTTTTATGTATGCAATCCCATAAAATCCTCATAACAGCCACATAAGATGGACACTACTACTATCACCATTTTACATATGAGGAAACTGAGGTCCAGAAAGAGTAATTAGCAAAATTTCACTGCCAGCAAGTCATGGCATCCAGGCCTATCTATCTGATTTTACAGCTTGGTATACTGATACGGATTCCTATGGGTATGCAAGCTTCCTTGGGATTTTTTTTTTAATGTGGGTACCGGGGGTCAAACTCAGGACCTCACGCTTGCCAGCAGGCACTCATGCCACTGAGCGATATCACTGGCCCTTTTTCTCCTTTGTACGTGGGTACCGGGAGTCAAACTCTGGCCCTCGTGCTTGCCAGGCAGGCGCTTATGCCGCTGAGCCATCTCACCGGCCCTTCCTTGGGATTTTTAAACCATTTATTTTTAATGACAAAATAAAAGCAGCCCATGCTGAATTTTAAAGCTATTTCAGGCAGTACGTTCATTGAAGAGGAGAGAGATTTTTGAGGATCAGGCTGGAGCAGTTTTTTCTTTATAGTAGGAATCTATTTCCTTAAAGACATCTGTCAAGATGATCACATCAATCATGGGATCAGGGGCAGCAGGAGGGTGTGTGCACAGTGAATTCAGTCATTTTCCCTCACTCTGTGATCCACCTGCCCACAGACCTCCAGATACTGAGATTCAGAGCCCTTTCCTTTCCCTATGCTACCACCACTAGCCAGGATCTTACCCTCTGGCCCCACCTGAGTTTCCTCTGGAGGGCACAAGGAGCCTCCTCTGATGCTGGCTGAGGATGGCATGAGAGACAGCTGGCTCTTAATGGGTACTTTAGAAGAGGGGGCCTTTTGAGTGGCAGCCGTAGGTAGCTGTTGGACAAAGAGACCCTAGTTTTTTTCCTGTAACAATAACAAGTGCTTGATGAAGGTGATGATCGACACCAACTCCGTAACTGCACCTGCTGATGTGGATACAGATGAGGAATATACAAGGGCTGACAAACTCAGGAAAGACACTAAGAATTTGGTTTAACTGTGTGGAAGTAATTCTAATTACAGGCATTTATGTGTACTGTTTACAATTTATGCCTAATTGCCACCCAGCACAATAACAATTATGCATATCATTAAATACGTGTCAGATTAATTTTGTTGTAAATTATGATTATAACAGCAAACCCTATGTGTGTGTGCTCTGTCTTTATAATTTGTTGCTCAGGTTGCTCACAACTTAGGAATAAATGTGACGGAACATTGGCTGGGGGCCAAGAGTGGGGAAGGTGCAGAGGCAGCTGCCTGGGATTGAATATTTACTATGGGTAGTGCACAAAGTGGATAATCAACAAATGCATAAATCCTGGCAGCTTAACTTCAGCAGAGCCTGCAGGCAGCTCCACAGTCTTTTATGCATTTATTGCTGATTCTTTGGCTGTATTCATGCCCACAGCATGTTCCAAACCATTTCTGATCTCCCTGGCCTCTGAGCTTACTCCCTCCTCTCTTGACTCTTGCTCAATGGGTAAGGATGACCTCCTGCTGGCCTTTGTACAGTATGTCTGGCTGGTGCCTCCGTAGTCTAGATCCCACTTTTTTCATGTTGCAGTCTCCTTTTTCTGTGGGCTTCTGGCCTCTGATATATAGGTACGCCCTTTCATCTGTGATCTGGCCCCTTCCCCTCAGTCCTCCCCAAAGAATGATTCCCTCTCCCAGTATATCACTATGTCATCAGTTTCTTCTTGGGATTTTTGCCATGCACGTAATAGGCAATCAGTAAATCTCCACTGAGGCTTCCTTCAGACACAGATGGGATACAGTGGAAACATAAGCACACACACAAAGTATTCTTGCTATTCTCTCAGCTACCACCATTGTCTCTTCTTCCTCTGAGTTAATCTTGTACTGATTGTACATCTTCCATGTCCAATTGGATTAGAAATCTAACGTAATAGACTAGATCGCCCTTAAGGTAAGGGGCTCCTACGTTGTTTGTTTTTTTCTGATTCCTTAGCACGGCTTGAAGCACTCCATAAATGCTGAAAGATCCTCATTCATTAATCCACAAATGCAGACTCCTTTGTAGAAGGACGGGGATGTCTGGCACTTTCTTTTCCACCATTCTCCTGGAGAGGCTGAGCAGGATAAGAGAAAGTACTTGGCTTTGGTATGAGACAGACATAGGTTCTACCACTCACAACTGAGAGAGCTTTTTAGGTCATCTGAAAAATGGGGACAATAATAAAATCTATCTTACCGGATCACTGTGGCAAAAAATTGACATGATGATGAAAAAGGCTTGACACCCGCCAGTCATGCTTCTTCTCAGGCAGAAACCTTCAGTTCCTGTGGTTCACTCACACTGGAGATTTGTTTCTCCCACTACGGGAATAATGAGCTATGATTTCAACAACTTCAAGCCTTATTGTTATACATATTCATTGCTCATTCTTAGCTCTACATCAGTAGTTCTCATGCCTATGAGACCTTATACTCCTTTTTAATAACAAATATCTTATGACTCACCCTTCCTTATCCTAAAATGAAGTTCATAGGTAATATAACCTACCTACATATAGAGTTTTAAAAAATCGATATAGTGACCTAACATAAATGAAGAATGAAAGGAAAATAATTTACAATAAAATGATATATATTTCAATATATAAATGCAAGGGCACAGCTACATCAGACAACATAATGAAATACATGATTGTACCAACTTATAATAAATAAGTTTATACTAAAGAGGATTGGGAATCATTGCATATAAGGAAGGAAAACATAAAAGGCAGAGGTACAGGAAAACAGTGCGATAAAAATTGTTAAGATAAGACAACATTCATCTAAACAAACAGTTTTTATCATCTGTATTATTTTGCTCATCAGAACATTTGAAAGCTATGTGGGATGCAGGACAACTCTTCATTATATGATATTATTCTGTACATTTTAGGACAAATAGCATCACTAGTCCCCATCCACTAAATGTCAGTAGCACTTCCAAAGACTGTGGCATCTAAAATGTGCTCATAATTACCCAAACACCTCTTACTGTACAGAGGTTTTCTTTCTGAGAATCAATACTTCAGTGGTGGTCAAGCAGACAACAGGGCATAGGTTGGACACAACTGCAAGCATGCCAAGTAAGGAAAAGGCAGATTTAACTGGCATCAGGAAATTACTTTCCTAGGATGTGGGGATCTCCATTAGTTGGAGTTTCTTGGCTTTGAAATGTTTCTGATGACCTTCTTGGGAGGGTCACAGAGACACATTTTTGAGATCTTGATAATGATAACAAGGAGCCATGAACTTTGTTTTCTTGTGTGCCACTATGGCCCTGCGTCAATCTCTTGAATACCTGTTACCATTCAGCACTATCTCATTGGTCCTGTGAATTTAATGTTTCAGTTATGAAGTCAGTCCTTTCTTAAGATAAGTCAACTGGGCAACACTTAGTGGTATTTAGTAACAATCAAAGGTCGCCTAATAACTTTAAAGTCTCGGCTACCATTAGAGTTTCTGCCATCTTCAAATCTCCTCCTCTCTGGTCACTGAGCCACCAAAACTTTGATATCCAGGTAGTAAATATTTCATGGCTCAAGGGTTTTCTTGATTCTATCTTGATCAGTATTTAAGGGCCAAATTTTTAATTTCTTTTAATACTAATTGGCCCAAAATATATTCTTTAAAAATGACAGTATTCAACATTACTTCTTTGATGCTCCTTTGATATCATTCGACTGAAATTGATCATTTAATAAATGTATTATTTTTGAAACTTTTAATAAACGTCATAATTTTCAGAGAAAAAAGTAAGAATATTTTAAATAAACACTAATAAATATAAAACTAAAGTTTACCACTAAACTTTTACTATAGTTACCTTATCAGTTATATATCAGTCAAACCATCTCTCTTTCTTTTTATAATTAAATTTATTCATACAGTTTAGATATACATAATGATCATATTCATCACAGGGAATTTGTACCTGTACTTGATATATATTGCTTACTCTTTTTTTCCCCATTCCCCTTACCTCCCTTTAATCCATCTTCCCCTCCTTATTTACAAAGCTTGGTTTCCATTTTATCCTTCGTTTCTCATTTTTTTTCTTTTCCCTTCCTTTCCCCCTGCCCCATCTCTAGTTCTCCTTCCTCCTGAACAATTACTACCTATTTAACAATATCTGTTATACGTTTTGGTTCTTATTTACACTTTTGGTTTCTCACACCAGAGAGACAATGCAATACTGACACATGTGACTGGTTTATTTCACTTGAGTATGGTCTCAAGGTGCATCCATTTCAATAGAAATATCTCAAGTTTATCCTTCTTTGTGGCTAAGAAATACTCCATTGCATAAAAAAACACATCTTCTTCATCCATTCATCAGTTGATGGGCATTTGGATTGTTTCCAAGATTTAACTATTGCAAACTGTGCTGCTATAAACATGGGTGTGTATATATTGCTGCGGTATGATGCTTTTAATTCTTTTGGGAAGATACCAAGAAGGGGAATAACTGTGTCAAATAGGACCTCTAGTTTTAGTTTTTGATGAATCTCCACTCTGATTTCCACAGTGGTTGTACCAGTCTACACTCCCAACACTGGAGAAGAATTTTAGGATTATTTTCTCTAATTCTGTGAGATATGTTGTTGGAATTTTGATCGGAATTGCATTAAATCTGTATAACAATTTTGGGAGTATGGCCATTTTCACTATGTTGGTTCTTCCTACCTAAGAGCAAGGGATATCTTTCCATTTTCTGATATCCTCTTCAAACTCCTTTTGCAGAGTACTGCAGTTTTCAATGTAAAGGTCTTTTACTTCGTTTGTTAGATTGGTTTCTAGGTATTTCATTTTTCTGGATGCTATTGTGAAAGGTGTTGTTTCGCTAATTTCCTGCTCAATGAGTTTGTCATTTGTGTGCAGGAATCCTGTTGATTTTTGAATGTTGACATTGTCTCCAGCTATGTGACTGAATTTGATTATTAAATCTAGATGCCTTTTGGTGGAGTTTTGGGGATCTTCTATGTAGAATATGTCTTCTGCAAATAATAATTTAACTTCTTCCTTTCCTATCCTTATCCTTTTATTTCTTTCTTTTGTCTGATTGCTCTGGCTAATATTTCCAGAACTATACTGAATAAGAGTGGTGATAGTGGACATCCTTGTCTTGTTCCAGATTTTAGAGAGAAAGCTTTTAGATTTTTACCATTTAGTATGATTTTGGTTGTTGGTTTGTCACAGATAACTTTCATCAGATTGAGATATAGACCATCTATTTCAATTTTCTGTAGGATTTTAATCATGAATGAGTTTTGGACTTTGTCAAATTCTTTTTCTGCATCTTTGAGATGATCATGTGATTTTTGTCTTCGACTCTGTTGATATGCTGTATTACATTTATTGATTTGCATTTGTTGAAACATCCCTGCATTTCTGGGATGAGTCATACATTGTTATGGTGTATAATCTTTTTGATGATTTGCTGCATTCTGTTTACCAGTATCTTATTGAGGATTTTTGTGTCTATGTTCATTAGGGTGATTGGCCTGTAGTGTTTTTGGTTGGTTCCTTCTCTGGTTTTGGTATCAAGGTAATATTTGCTTGCAGGAGTGTGTTTGGGAACATTGGTTCTCTTTTTTTTTTTTTTAAGTTTTAAAGAGAAAAAAATAGAAATAAAAATAAAACAGAGCCTCAAAACAGGCTAATAGGAGAATAACAATAATTAATTCATTGTATATTGTTTTCTTCATAGTAGTTACTCAGAGTACAAGATATAGGCATGAGATATTGCCCAAGCAATATTAGCACAAACCTTTCTTTTCAATGAACTAAGAGAAACTAGCTGTGTAAGTATCTTAACTATTATGTGTATGCATATTTTTTTCCTTTTCCTTTCCTTCCTTTCCCCTTTCACCCATCACAGTTGCTTTTTTCTTTTCAACAGTTTCTTCCCAATTCACAATGTCTGTTGTACATTTTGGATCTTATTTACTCATTCAGCTTCTCACACTAGTGAGGCAATATGATGTTTACACAGGTGAGTCTGATTTATTTCACTTATGAGTATGATATCCAGTTGTATCCATTTACCTATAAAAGTCTCAAGTGTATCCTTCTTTATGGCTGAGTAGTACTCCATTATATAAAAAAACACATCTTTTTTATCCATTCCTCGGTTGATGAGCATTTGGGTTGTTTTCAAGATTTAGCTATTACAAATTGTGTGGCTATAAGCATGGGTGCACATATAAAACTGTGGTATGATGCTTTTAATTCTTCTGGGAAGATACCCAGAAGGGGAATAGCTGGGTTGAATGGGACCTCTAATCCTAGGTTCTTAAGGAATCTCAACCCTGGTTTCCACACTGCTTGCACCAGTCTGTGCTCCCACCAGCAGTGGAGAAGGGTTCCTTTTTCCCCACAGCCCTGCCAGCATTTGTTATTGGTTGATTTCTTGATGATAGCTATTCTTTCTAGGATGAAATGGAATCTCAGTATTGTTTTAATTTGCAACTCTCAAATGACCAATGATGTTGAAAATTTTCCATATATTTATTTGCCATTTCTATTTCTTCATCTGGGAAGTTTGAGGAGTAATGACATTAGATCTCTAAATTTCTTGCAGAATTCACCAGTGACTCCATCAGAACTGTGCTTTTCTTTGTTGGTAGGTTTTTAATTACATCTTCAATTTCATTGACTGATGTTGGTTTATTTAGAATTTCTATATCTTCTTGAATCAGCTTTGATTATTTATATGTACCTAGGAATCTGTCCATTTCTTCTGTGTTTTCCATCTTAATAGAATGCAGGTTCTCAAAGTAGATGTTGAGGATCTTCTGGATTTCTTCAGAATCTCTTATGATTTCACCCTTTTCATTCCTAATTGTATGAATTTGAGTCTTTTCTTTCCTTTTTTCGATAAGGTTCGCTAAGGTTTTATCCATTTTATTTAATCTTTTAAAGAACAAACTCTTCAATTCATTGATTCTTTGTATTGTTTTCTTAGTCTCAATTACATTAATTGCTGCTCTGATCTTTATAATTTCCTTCCTTGTTCAAGCTTTGGGCTTGAGTTGTTCCTCTTTTTCTAGTAGTTTGAGGTTCAACATTAGGCTGTTTATTTGAGCTCATTCTGTTTTCCTGATGTGAGAATTCACTGCTATAAATTTCCCTCTTGAGACTGCTTTCACTGCATTTCATAAGTTCCAGTATGTTATGTTGGCATTATCATTTAATTGTAGATACTATTTAATTTCTTCTTTAACTTCATTTGTGACCCATTGGTTGTTCAGGAGGGTGTTATATAATTTCCATGTGTTTATGGATCTTTTGTCATTTGTTTTGCCACTAATTTCCAATCATTGCACTATGGTCTGAAAATATGCATGGGATAATTTCAATTCCTTTGTATTTACTTAAGCTATGTTCTATGGGCTAGTATGTGGTCTATTTTGGAGAACATCTCATGCGCAGCTGAGAAGAATATGTATTCTGATGTTGTAGGGTGACACATTCTGTAGACATATATTAAGTCCATTTGTTCACAGACTTCGTTCATTTCTGATATTTCTTTATTCATATTTTGTCTACTTTATCTGTCTATTTGTGACAGTGGGCTATTAAGCTTTCCCATTACAATTCTGTTAGTGCTTCTTTAATTTTTCATTGTCCATTAATATTTGTTTTATATGGTTGGGTGCACCATATTTGGTGCATATATATTTGTGATTGTTATCTCTTCTTGGAGTTTTCCCTTAACAAGTACGTAGTGACCTCCTTGTCTCTTTTGATCAGTCTTGGCTTGAAATGCAAATTGTGTGCAACTAGAATAGCTACCCTTGCTTTTTCCAGGTTCCTTTCACATGGAGTATTGTTTTCCATCCTTTTACTTTCAGTCTATGAATTCCTTTTTGAGTTGAATATGTTTCTTGTATGCAGCATATTGCTTCTTAATCCATTCTGCCAATCTGTTTCTTTTGATTGGTGAGTTGAGACCATTACATTGATGGTTATAACTGATATGTATTGGGTTATCCTTATCATATTATTTTCCTATTGTTGGATCCCTGGCTTTCCCCTCTGTTAATTGCTTGCCCTGTCTGGTGGCTTCTTTCTATTGGTTTACTTGGAATTTAGTCTTCATTATGTCTTTCTAAAGTATCCTTCAGAACATTTTGTAGAGCTAGTTTAGTGGTCATGAATTTCTTCATCTGTTCTTTTCATGAAAGTATGTTATTTCTCCATTGATTCTGAAAGATAGTTTTGCAGGGCGCATCAACCTGTGTTGGAGGTTGTTTTCTTCCAGGACTTAAAATACTTCACTCCAATCTCTCCTTGACTTGAGGGTTTGTGTTGAGAAATCTGCTGTAATTCTGATGGATTTTCCTTTATAGATGATTTGTTTCTTTTGTCTAGTAGCTTTTAATATTCTGTTCTTGTGCTGAATATCTGGAATCTTGATTATTATATACCTTGGTGTAGATTCATTTTGGTCATGGCTAATATGAGTTTTATATTCCTCCCTGATTTGTATGTCAAATTCTTTTTCCATGTTTGGGAAGTTTTCTGCCATTACTTCAATGGAGTGCATAGGTATTTTATGGTGTTTGTGCTTCTCTGGCTTTCTCATTGATTCTGATCCATCATATGTTGTTCTTATTTGCACCACCTTGAAGCTGTTGGGTAGATTTTTCATGGTCTCTTGCTGTTTTTAAGATGTCTTTCTTTCCATGGTCAGTAAGTCATCTCTTTCTATCCATCAACCCATCTTATTTGTTGTTATATTTCGAAGTGAATTGCAAGCATCATTATAAACCTCCCTACATCCCTCAGAACTTTTAACTTTAGCTAGTGTGAAGTATTTACTTATAGTGTTATTGATGTAAAATTTAAATACACTGAGAGTATATATAAGTCCACATTTGTAGAGTTTTGACAAATGCATATGTGTATATCTTAAATACATTTCAAAATATAAAATGTCATTGTCCCCTGGATGGTGGTGCTGGCAAGAGGAGTGAGAGTTCATGCCCCTTCCTTTCTCCATTGCCCCAGGACAGCAGTGCTGGCAGGAGGAGTGTAAGTCCGTCTCCTTCCTTCCTCCATTGTCCCTGGGACGGCGGTACCATGATAGGAGTGTAAGTTTGTGCTCCTTCCTTCCTCCATTATCCCAGGGACAGTGGTGCTGGTGAAAGAAGTGTAAGCTTGCACTCCACCCTTCCTCCATTGTCCCCAGGATGGCAGTGCCAGCAAGAGGAGTGTAAGTTAGAGCTCCTTCCATCCTCCATTGCCCAGGACAGCGGTGCTGGCTAGAAAAGACATCATGAGGAAGAGACACCTCCTAGGAAAATCTCCACATCAGTTATAAGGCTATCTAACATTAGAAATCTAAACGCATCAACACAGAAAACAAAGTAAAATAGAAAATAGGAAATGACAAGATAAAGAATCAAAATGCAATCATGAATGCCCAACCCACCCAGGACAAGTCCAGAACACAAAGAGATAGAGGAAATCAGAAACCAACTAATGGAACTCTCTGAAATGATAGCAGCAGAAGTGAAAAAACAAATGGAAGAGGCCATAGGAAAAATAATCTCTAAGGTGCAAAAAGACATGACTATCAAAATAAAAAGACGTTAAAGCAGGCACAGATAAACAATTAGGAGAGCTCAGGAAAACAATGGAAATCATGAATGCAAAACATAGACAAGAAATGGAATCAACAAAACAGATCCAAACAGAAATGCAGGAGATTAGAAACTCCGTTAAAAGTGTATGCAGCGGATTAAATGAAGGTGAGGATAGAATATCAGATCTAGAAGACAAGAATGTGACTAGCGACCAGGAAAAGAAAGATATCTTAAAAATCACAAGGGACCATGAAAAATCAATCCAACAGCTACAGGATGAAGGAAAGAAGAACGACATACGTTTGACTGGAATCAGTGAGAAAGCTGGAGACAGCGCAAAATCAAAACAAAAAAGAAAAACAAAACAAAACAAAACAAAACAAAAAAACCCAGGCCTGAGTATCAGTGGAACAGAGTAGAAGATGCAGACGTATCCCCAAACACACTCAGCCACCTTATCTTTGACAAAGGAGCCAAACATGTTCACTGGAAGAAGGGTAGCCTCTTTAATAAATGGTGCTGGAAAAACTGGCTGTCTACATGCCGAAGACTAAACCTAGACCCATGTCTATTAACATGCACTAAACTAAAGTCAAAATGGATCAAATATCTAAATATTAAAAAAGAAACACTACTGGAAGAAAAAGTAGGTAGATCTTGAAGGCATAGGTGTAGGCAGAGACTTCATGAATAAAACCCAAACTGCATGGGAAATACTCCAAATAATCAAGAACTGGTATCTCATCTTATTAAAAAGCTTTTGCACATCAAAAGAAATCACCAACAGAGTGAAAAGACAATTCACAGAGTGGCAAAAAAATTTAGTGAACTGTCCCTCAGACAAAGAACTTATTTCTAGATCATATAAAGAATTTTAAAAAATCAGACGCCCCCAAATTCAAAGACCCAATCCAAAAATGGGCATCTGAGATGAATACGCACTTCTCAGATGAAGAAATACAAATGGCAAATAAATACATGAAAAAAGTTCAACATCATTGGTCATTTGAGAGATGCAAATTAAAACAACGCTGAGATGCCATCTCACCCCAGAAAGAATGGTTATCATCAAAAAAATCAACCAATAACAAATGCTGGCAGGGCTGTGGGGAAAAAGGAACCCTTCTCCACTGCTGGTGGGAGCACAGACTGGTGCAAGCAGTGTGGAAACCAGGGTTGAGATTCCTTAAGAACCTAGGATTAGAGGTCCCATTCAACCCAGCTATTCCCCTTCTGGGTATCTTCCCAGAAGAATTAAAAGCATCATACCACAGCGATATATGTGCATCCATGTTTATAGCCGCACAATGGGCAATAACTAAATCTTGGAAACAACCCAAATGCCCAGCAACCAGGGAATGGATAAAAAAGATGTGTTTTTTTTTTATATAATGGAGTACTACTCAGCCATAAAGAAGGATACACTGGAGACTTTTATAGGTAAATGGATGCAACTCGAGACCATACTGACAGGTGAAAAAAATCAGACCCATATGTGTAAACATCGTATTATCTCACTAGTGTGAGAAACTGAACAAGTAAATAGGATCTGAAATGTACAGTAGATATTGTAAATTGGGAACAAACTGTTGAAAAGAAAAAAGAAACTGTGATGGGGGAAAGGCAGAAAGGGAAAAAGAAAAAAATATATGTATACACAAGATTCTTAACATAGTTATACAGCTAGCTTCTCTTAGTTTCTTGAAAAGAATGTTTTGTGCTAATAATGTGGGGACAAGATATCATGCCTATATATTCTACCCTGAATAACTACTATGAAGACAACAATACACAATGTATCAACTATTGTTACTGTCCTACTAACCTGTTTTGAAACTTGGTTTCATTGTTATGCTTATCTTTTTTCTCTTTAAAATGAAAAAAAGCAAAAAAAAAAAAAACCCAAAATATAAAATGTCACCATCACCCCAGACAGCTCTTGTTTCCCAACCCACTTAATCCTTGCCCCTTCCTCCCAAGAGACAAACACTTTTATGGTTTTTCGCCACAATAGATGAATATTATCCATTCTGGAATTTAATAAGACATTAAGTATTTTTTATATGATGCTTCTTTCACACAAAATGATTTGTTTAGATTCATCGATATTATTCCATGTTCCAGACTAGTTGCATGCATATGTTTGTGAATAGTATTCCCTTTTATGAATACGTCAAATTTGCTCATCTTTTCTCACACTGACAGACCTCTACGCTGTTTTCAGCTTTTGCTATTATGATGAAATCTCTATGAATGTTTATGCACAAATTTTTATGTAGACATATTTTTATTTATATTGTCTATGCAGAAGTGTAATTGCTTGGTCAT
This sequence comes from Erethizon dorsatum, assembly GCA_028451465.1. NCBI lineage: Eukaryota > Metazoa > Chordata > Mammalia > Rodentia > Erethizontidae > Erethizon > Erethizon dorsatum. Next base: position 117,141,810 of record CM051842.1, on the reverse strand, counting down.
AGGATAATTCCATTTAATTTAATTTAATTAATTAATTAATTTATTTTTTTGCGGGTACTGGGGGTCGAACTCAGGACCTCGCGCGCCAGCAGGCACCCGTGCCACTGAGCGATATCACTGGCCCTTTTTTCATATGTGGGTACCGGGAGTCAAACTCAGGACCTCGCGCTTGCCAGGCAGGCGCTTATGCCACTGAGCTATCTCACCAGACCCCATCCACTTTAGAATAAATTGCTGAAACATTTTACAAATTGCACCATTGTACACTCCCACCCAAAATAGGAAAATTTTAGTTAATCCATTTCTTTGCCCACATTTAGTATTGACAATTTTATAAGTTTTAACTATTCAGGTGAATATATGTTGAGGTCTCCTCGTGGTTTTTATTTGTTTTCCTCTGATGACAAATGATATTGAGTACTTTTTTCATATGTATTAGCTGTTGTATATTTGCTGTTTTGAAATACTATTTCCAAGTTTGTGCCCTTTTAAAATATTTGAAATAACTTTAGATTTCTGGCAGAGTTGCAAGAATGATACAGAATATTTCTGTGTAATTTTATCCAACTTCCTCTAAAATTAGCATGCTATGTAACTACGATACGTAAATCTTCAAAAAATTAACATTGGAAGATTACTATTTACTAAACTCTAAATGGTTAGAACTCCGTCAGGCTTTCCACTGGTGTCCTTTGTACCAGTATAAGACCCAGGATGCCACATTGTATTTACTTGTCATTGTACCTTATTCTCCTCCAAGTTGTGACAATTCTTCAGGCATCCCTTTCTTCTCCTTCTTCTCCTTCTTCTCCTTCTTCTTCTTCCTCCTCCTCTTCTTCTCCTTCTTCCTTCTCCTTCTTCCTTCTTCTTCTTTCCTCTTCTTCCCCCTCCTCTTCCTCCTCCTCCTCTTCCTCTTCCTCTTCCTCTTCCTCCTCCTCCTCCTCCTTCTTCTTCTTCTTCTTCTTCTTCTTCTCCTTCTTCTTCTTCTTCTTCTTGATACTTTTCAGCAGTATTGTAGAATGTCCTTCAATTTGGCTTCATCTGATGTTTTCTCAAGATTAGACTGGGGTCAAATAGAAAAGTACCACCGAGGCAAAGCACCTTTCTCAGCCTATCATATCAGGGAGGGCATGATGGACACAGGATTTATAAGTGGTGCTATTAACTTTGGCCACTTGGTCAAGGTGATGTCTTCTTGGTTTCCTTTAATGTGAAGTTACTTTTGCCAGTAACATACACACTCAGTGCATGCATGCATGTTATATGCTTGGTAACAGTTCTTACTTTTTCCAGTAGAAGCAAATGACTAAACCTATCTCACACTTAAATCAAGGAGAATTAAACTTCACTTTCCAGAGGCAGGAGTACAAAAGAATTTGTGAACACATCTTAAAATACCACAGTTCATAATATTTGGGAGAGATGAAAATATGCCATTTCTCCTTAAGGTTTCATCCACTAATGTTAGCATGTATCAGTGGATCTTACCTGCAGAAATTATTACATTGCTATTTCAATGGTGATTGTTTCCTCATTTCTTTAATGCTTAGTAATTAGAATTCTTCTATAGAAAAGTCATTCTCTCTTCTCCATTTATTTATGCAATTTTAAAATTTATATCACTATGGACTTACTTATTCCTCGGCTAAACTTGCAATACTGTCTTTATTTAGCTTGTTGCTCCAATTTGTGCAGCCATTAGGCATTTTTTCAGGTAGGGACCAATATTCTTTTGACATGACCCTATCCTCATGGCTGTTTTTGTAAACACATTTTCTGTCACCACATGATAATTCAGGTTTGTTTTATATATTCCCTGCCTTAAACTTAGAATTCATCATTACTTTAAGGTTTCCTACCTGTATCAATCAGAAAATAGTATTTAGGAACAAAGATCTAGACCTAGTTGTGCTTTTTGGTACTGAAGCATTACTGATTTTAGGTCTATATCTTATTCTGTATCAACCTGTGTAAATGTTAAAATCAACCTGAGTTTACATTGGTGTTTCTGATTCCAATCCAGCACTATAGGGCTTATTTCATTATTCCTCCTGTGGTAAGCAGAATGATGCCCTTCCCCCAAAGACGTTCACATCCTATTCCCTGAAAGTAGTGAATGTGTTACCTTACATGGCAAAAGGGAATTAAGGTTGCAGGTGGAATTAAGATTTCCAATCAGGTGATCATAAAATTTGGAGATTATCCTGGTTTATCTGAGTGGATCCATTGTAACACAAGAGTCCTTACAGGTCTACGAGGGAGGTGAGAGAGAGAACAGGAGGGAGATGTGACTATGCAAGAAAGACACAAAGAGATAAAATATTGCTGTTTTTCATGGAGTAAGGGTGCCATGAGCCAAAGGATATGAGCAGCCTTCAGAAGCAGGAAAAAATCAAGGAAACAGATGATCCCTATAGCAGCCAGAAAGGAACACAGAATGCTAAAAACCTTAATTTTACCCTATTGAGAGCCATGTTGGAATTCTACCTACAGAACTGTAAGATATTAAATTTGTATTATTTTAGGCTACAAAGTTTATGTTAATTTGTTGTGGCAGTGATGGAAAACTAATGTATCCTCAGGGCTTATTTGTTAATTCTTTCTCTGGTAGAGAAAACTGGCTCTTACTATTTATAATATACTTTTTTTCAACCTTAGTGTATATGTAATGAAATTTCAGAAATGCTAAACTGTACTCTTTTTGTTTAGAGAACAGTGTTTGTATACAGTTCTTTTTGTCTTTATCTTTAAAATTGTATCAAGACAAATCAATTTTCTGTAGTTATCAAGTCAGCTGCTTTCCTATCAATCTCCTGTAATAAAGTTATATCATATTTATAATACATTTGCTATAGCCTTTATTCCATCTGGGGTTCCCTAGACATTGTACATTTTTAAAAAATCTGCCTACTGCAAGGAACTGTTCATGATGTACAGTACTATGGGTTTTGACAAACATGTAGCCATGTATTCACAACTACAGTAGCATACAGAACATTTCCATCACCCTGAGAATTCTCCTGTATGGTCCCTTTGTAATCAACTCCTGCCCCCTTCCAACTCCTGGAAACTACATATTAGTTTTCCATCTCTAAAGTTTTTCTTTTTCCAGGCCGGTGAGATGGCTCAGCGGAATAAGCGCCTGCCTGGCAAGCACAAGGTCCTGAGTTCGACTCCCGGAACACACATAGGAAAAAAGGGCCAGTGATATCGCTCAGTGGCATGGGTGCCTGCTGGCGCACGAGGTCCTGAGGTCGACCGCTGATACTCACAAAAAAAAAAGTTTTTCTTTTTCTAGAATATTATGCAAATGGATTCATACAATATGTAACATTTACAGTTTTGCTGCTTTCACTTAGCAAAACTAATTTATGACACCTCCATGTGGTTGCATAAGTCAATCATTTATTCTTTTGAATGCCTAGGGATATTCCATGGCACTTCTGTTTGTTTATCTATTAATTTTTGAAAGACATCTAGGTTGTTTGACATCTAGTTTGAAGAAATAATGAATAAGGCCACTTTAATCTTTATGTACAGATTTTTTGTGTGCATATAAGTTTTTGATTCATTTGGGTTTAACTACTAAGCTTCCAAATTGTTTCTCAAACTGTCTGTGCAACTTTTATACATTTTAAATTATTTATCTTTGCATTATTGAGATACAAGAGTTTTTGTTATATTCTAAATGGTAGTCTTTGTCAGATACTTATTTTATAAATATTTTCTCCCAGGACATGACTTTTCTATTTCTAATGTTGTCTCTTGACAAGCAGGAATTTTAAATTTTACTAATTTTGCCTTTAAGTTTAAGCTTAATTAATCTAGAATTAATTTTTTATACTATGACAAGATGTTTGAGATTTATTCTTTTAACATATGACACTTTTATATATACTATCACAAAAGTTTTCAGATTGATATTTTTCCACCTGGATATATAGTCATCTCAGAACCTTCTGTTAAAAGCAAATCAAGGTAAAACAAATAAAAAATATTTCCTTTCCCCATAGGATTGCTTTAGCACTTTTGTAAAATACCACATAACCATTTAAGTTTGGGTTTGTTTCTGGATTGCTCTACTCCAATAGTATGCCTTTCATTACTTAGATGAGTATCACACTGTTTTGACCTTAATATTAATGCCTTACGTTAAGCGATGTATAACTTTCAGTCATATACTTTTTCAATATTACTTTTAATTTTTTACAGTAATTTATAATCAATTTGTCAATTTCTATAACAAAATGATCTGATATTTTGATTGTGATTATGTTGAACCTACAAGTAAATTTTGGAGAAGTGATTTCTTCAGTCTCCTAAACAATGAACATGGTGTATTTACTTAACATTTATTTTTTTCTAAAGAATTTTTACAATTTCAATGCAGAGGTCTTGACCAGTTTTGTTAAACCTATTCCCAAATATTGTTTTATTTTTGAGGTTATTTTACTTAAAATTAAATTTTTTTGTGTGGGTACCGGGGGTCGAACTCAGGACCTCGTGCACCAGGAGGCGCCCGTGCCACTGAGCGATATCACCGGCCCTTTTTTCGTATATGGGTATCGGGATTCAAACTCAGGACCTCGCGCTTGCGAGGCAGGCGCTTATGCTGCTGAGGTATCGCACCAGCCCCTTAAAATTAATTTTAAATTTCATTTTTTCAAAGGAATTTTTGGCATTAGATAAAAATGGAACTTATTTTTATACAGTAATATTGTATCTTGTGACACTGATGCAAGAAATTCGGGAATCCAGAAATATAACACACACATATGCCAACTGATTTTTTTTTTTTTTTTTTTTTTTTTTTTTGTGGATACCGGGTCGACCTCAGGACCTCGCGCGCCAGCAGGCGCCCTTGCCGCTGAGCGATATCACCAGCCCTTTCTTCGTATGTGGGTTCCGGGAGTTGAACTCAGGCCCTCGCGCTTGCCAGGCAGGCACTTATGCCGCTGAGCCATCTCACCAGCCCCTGATTTTTGACAAAGGTACTAAGTAATTCAGTGGAAGAAGGATAGTTTATTCAACAAATTGTGTTGTGGCAGCTAGACACCCATAACTATGAAAATGGACCTTAACCTAAATCTCACAACATATACAATAATTAACTCAAAATGGATTATGGATGTAAACTTTAAACTTAAAACTGTAAAACTTTTAGGAAAGAAATTTCAGTAAAAAAATCTTCAGGATCTAAGGATAGGCAAATCATTCTGAAACATGACACCAAAAGCATGATCCATAAAAGAAACAATGATAATTTGTATGTCACCAAAACTTTAAAATTTTGCTATGCAAAAAAACTCATTAAAAGGATAGAAAACAAATTACAGATAGAATGAAGCTGCTTGCAAACCATATATTCACCTAACAAAGAATCACTACCCAGAATTTTTGTGTGTATGTGTGGATACCAGGGGTTGACCTCAAGACCTCACGCGCCAGCAGGCGCCCGTGCCGCTGAGTGATATCACCGGCCCTTTTTTCATATGTGGGTTCCGGGAGTCGAACTCAGGACCTCACACTTGGCAGGCAGGCACTTATGCTGCTGAACCATCTCACCGGCCCCAGAATTTTTAAAGGAAGTAAAATAAATCAAATTATAAAATGTACAAAAGAAATAAACAGATATTTCATCAAAGGATATACAGAAATATCAAATGAATACCTGACAAGATTTTAAATATCATTAACCATTAGAGCAATGCAAACTAAAAGCACAGTGAGCTAACACTATACCTACATCATAAAAATAGTGACAACACTAACTTCTTATGAGAATACAGAGAACCTGATCACTCATACATTGGTGGAGGAAATGTAGCACCTCTGGCAAACAGGTATTTTCCTGTAGAATAAAACCATATTACTAGCAATTAGAATCCTGGCCTTTGTCCAAGAGAAGTAGTTAAATTCACACAAAAACCTAAACATAAATAAAGCAGCTCTATTTATAACAGCTAGAGAATGGAAACAACCGAGATATTCTTTACTAAATTCATGAATAATCAACTGTGGCACTCCATACAATCTAATGCTCATCAATAAAATGAATGAACTATAGATTCGTGTAATGACTTGGACAAATATCCAGGGAATTACGCTGAGTGAAATATGCCAATCATGAAAGTATTGTGTTGTATGATTCCATTCATATAGCATTCTTTTTTTTTTTTTTTTTGTGGGTACCGGGGGTCGACCTCAGGACCTCGCACGCCAGCAGGCGCCCGTGTCACTGAGCGATATCACCGGCCCTTTTATCGTATGTGGGTTCCGGGAGTCGAACTCGGGCCCTCGCGCTTGCCAGGCAGGCGCTTATGCCGCTGAGCCATCTCACCGGCCCTCATATAGCATTCTTGAAATGAGAGAATTATAGACATGGAGGACAGTCAGTGGTTGCCAGGGATTAAGAATGGGGTGGGGGCCAAAAGTGAGTATGGTGATACAAGGGCAAAAGGAGGGGTCCCCAGTGAGAATGAAACTGTTTTGTATCAGTATCAATATCCAAGTTTGGTTATTGTTCCATTGTTTTGAAAGATGTTATATTTTGGTAAGGTTGGTAAAGAGTGCATTGTATCTTGTGATTTCATTTTTTACACATTCATGCAAATCTCCTATGGGCTCAGAATAGTTTAATTTAAAAATACAATTTTTGTAGTATCCTTGTGCTGTGTGACATTGTTAAACTGTCCTATTAATTCTAGTAGAGATATTATTAGGATTTTCTATGTAAATAATTATATCATCTGCAAATACAGACAGCTTTGCATATTTTCCAATCTTTATGTCCTGTATATTTTATCTTGCCTGATTACAATGGCTAGGACCTCTGAGACAGTGTTTAATAGTAGTTGCGAGAACTGGCATGATTTCCTTTTTGCAATATTAATGTAAATTATTTAAAGTTCACCAATAAATAAGATGTCAGATATAGGATCATCAGAGATAGCTTCATCAAATTAAGGAAGTTCCATTCTATTCCTATTTACAATGAACTGGGATTGAATTTTATCAAATATTTTTCTGCAATCATTGAAATTATTTTTCTCCTTTGTTCTTTTAATGTAATGAGTAAATGTTTTATTTTCAAGTGTTAAATGAACCTGGCATTCTTGGGATAAACCATACTTGTTATGCTATTTTATCCTCCTTTTTTGCTGGGTTTGATTTTTTAATATTTTGATAAATAATTGTATGTATATTCAAGAGGGCTATTTATCTGTTATTTTTGCTTATTTGTAATGTCTTTGCAGGTTTAGTTATCACAGTTATGCTTGCCACATAAAGGGGGTTGGATATATGCCTTCTAGGATCTCTTTTTTTTTTTTTTAATGTGGGTGCCGGGGGTCGACCTCAGGACCTCGCGCTTGCCAGCAGGCGCTTGTGCCACTGAGCGATATCACTGGCCCTTTTTTTCCTTTTTATGTGGGTACCGGGAGTTGAACTCAGGACCTCACGCTTGCCAGGCAGGCACTTATGCCACTGAGCCATCTCACCAGCCCTAGGATCTCTCTTATATGAGAAACCCCAAATATAAATAAAGAGGAAAATAAAAGATTGATAATAAGAAGTGGGGAGATAGGTTTTCTCAAACTGGAAGGGATGAAGGGAGAAAGGGGGAGAGGCAGGGAAGGGGATGAAAAAAGGAATTAAGAAATGTTATATACATGTAACAAGGAATGTAAATATATACTAATAAAAAGGAAATAAAATTCTTTATTGAAACCATTTGGGCCTGAATTTTCTCAATACAAAAGTTTATAATAATTCAATACATAGAAATAGATTTGGGGATATTCAAATTTTCTTATATCAATTTCATCTCGTCAGTTCTGTTTTAAAGAGGTCCATCAAGTTCGGTGGCATAAAGTAATCGGTAATATCCTCCCGTTATTTTTTTTTCCACAGTTTTACTGAGATTTGATACCATAAAATTTACCAATTGTAACAATTCAATTATCTTATTAGATTTGCAGTTATACTTTCATCAATACAATCCAGTTTTAGAACATTGTCATTTCCCTAAAAAGTTTTCTTGTGTCTGTTTATAGTTAATCCTAGCTCCTATGAAAAGGCCTAGACAGTCACTCAACAGTGGGTTCTGTAAAAAATTAACTTTTTTTTTAGAGCTTTCATATCAATGAAATCATGCATACATAGCTTTTTGTCTTCTTTGATTTAGCATATTATTGAGGTTCACACATATTATAGCACACATCACTAGTTACTAGTTCAAACTGCCCAAAAGTATTCCAGTGTATTGATAAAATACACTCTTACTATGTTATAATTATTAAGACATTAATTGCAAAAAGCAATGAGTTTCACTGTGGCATTTTCATATGTGCATATAACATGCATTGATTATATTCACCTTCCCTTCTTTTATCCACTCTCTTCCCCAAATAATGTGCATGTACATAATGATTAATGATATTGAGTATCATTTTATGTGTGTATTAAATATTTGTTTATTTTCTTTAGTGAAAAATCTATTTAAATTTTCAAATCTTTGTCATTTATTTTCTTATTATTGAATTATAGTAGTTCTCCATAAATTTTGGATATAAAAGCTTTAGTGGATATACGATATCCAGATATTTTCCTCCAGCCTAGGTTAACCCAATAGCAGTTAACAAAATTGAAAATGTAATTAAAATTTACCAACAACGAAAAGCCAGGGTCCTGATGGATTCACTGTTGAATTCTACAAGAAATTTAGAGATCTCATGCCATTAGTCCCCAAACTCTAGTGAAATTCAAAAGGAAGCAATACTCCCTAAGTCATTACTGGAAGCAAGGATTACCCTTGATAGCAAAACCAGAGAAAAAGAACTATAGGCCAACCAAAACAGAGAACTACAGGCCTATCTCCCTAATGAACATAGACACAAAAATCCTCAGTAACATACTAGCTAACAGAATGTAGCAAATCATTAAAAAAGATTATACACCGTGATGAAGTAGGATTCATCCCAGGAATGCAGGGATGGTTCAACAAATGCAAATCAAATGTAATACAGCATATTAACAAAGCCAAAGACAAAAATCACATGATCATCTCAATAGATCCAGAAAAAGCATTTGACAAAGTCCAACACCCATTCATGATAAAAAGCCTACAATAAATTGGAACAGATGATCTTTATCTCAATATGATAAAAGCCATCTATGACAAACCAACAGCCAATATCGTACTAAATGGACAAAAACTAAAAGCTTTCTCTCTAAAACCAGGAACAAAATAAGGATGTCCACTATCACTACTCCTATTCAATATAGTTCTGCAAACATTACCCAGACCAGTTAGACAAGAAAGAGGAATAAAAGGAGTATTGATAGGAAAGGAAGAAGTTAAATTATCATTATTCACAGATGACATGATACTCTACATAGAAGAACCCAAATACTCCACCAAAAGACTTCTAGATGTAATAACCAAATTCAGTCACGCAGCTGGATACAAAGTGAACACTCAAAAATCAATAGCATTCCTGTACACAAATGACAAACTCACTGAGTGAGAAAGTAGGGAAACAACACCTTTCATGATAGCATCCAAAAAAATGAATACTTAGGAATCAATCTAACAAAGGAAGTAAAAGACCTATACAATGAAAGTACAGTACTCTGAAAAAGGTGATCGAAGAGGATATCAGAAAATGGAGGGCCAGTGATATAGCTCAGCGGCATACCACCTGCCTGGCAAGCGCGAGGTCCTGAGTTCGACTCCCAGTACCTGCATATAAAAAAAAATGGAAACATATTCCTTGCTCTTGGGTAGGAAGAACCAACATAGTGAAAATGGCCATACTCCCAAAATTGTTATACAGATTTAATGCAATCCCAATCAGAATACCATTAGTATGCCTCACAGAACTAGAGAGCAATCCTAAAATTCATTTGGAACCAGAAGAGACCTGGAATAACAAAAGCAATTTGGGGCGACAAATGCAAGGCAGGGGGCATCACAATCCCTGACTTGAAGTTATACTACAGAGGTACTGTGTCTTTTCATTTTCTTAATGTTACCTTTTAATGCTCAGATGTCGCTCCTTTTGATAAAAATAAAATTCAGAAAATATTTTTTTAGCTACAGATCATGTCTTTGTTGTTGTAGCTGAGAAATCTTTGTGTAAATTTAAAATATAAACCTTTTTCTCTTACAATTTATTCTAGCATAAAGAATTTTGCAGTTTTAGCTCTTAAATTTAGGTCTAATGTGCACTTTGAGTTAATTTTTATGTATAATTTGAGGTAAGTGTGCACATTTTTTGGTTTACTTTTGTTTCTGTTTTGTTTGCATTTGAGTATATAATTGTCTCAGGATCAATTATTGAAAATGTTATAATATTCTGCATCAAATTATCTTCAAATGTGTGTTGAAATGGTAAATATAAAAATTTGTTTCTGGATATTCAATTTTCTTTCGTTGTTCTATGTAACTCTCCTTGTGCCAATAACATACTCTTGACTACTATGGCTGAGTAATGTAAGTACTCCAACTTTGTTCTTTGTCAAAATAGCTTTGGATTATCTAAATCTGTTCATTGTCATATTAACTTTACTTTCACTGGGCCAACTTCTACAAAGAGCCTCTTGGAGTCTTGATAGAGGTTGCATTAAATGTAAATATCAATTGCGGTAGAATTGCCATCTTGACACTATCCAGTTTTCCAGTTTATAACATGAAATTTCTCGTCCATAATTAAGATTAGTTTTGACAGTGTATTTTCTGTAAAGGACCAGAGAGTGGGTAGTTTTGATTCTGTAGGTCATAATAGTCTGTCACAAATTCTTACTTCCTGTCTTTTGTAACACAAAAAAAGTCATAAATAATATATAAAAATTGCTAATGGCTTGGTTACAGTTACAGATTTGTCGGGAGGCCATATTTTGCTAAAATTTGATTTTGGTTATTAGCAAAGTTTTCCAGCTTTCAATGCATTAGTCTTATGTTTCTAGTGCTTCATCCCCTTCTATCTCACTCTCATTTTTTTCTCTCTCTCCCTATTTAACTCCCTTCTTCCCTTCCTTTCTTTGTGGTTTTCCCATTTTACTCATGACAATTTAATATAGTGACAAAAAGTGGGCTTTTTGTATTGTTCCCCATTTCAGGGGAAAAGCATTTAATCTTTCAACAATAAGTGTGATCTCGGCTATGAAGTTTATTAGAGTACTTTATTAGGTTAATGATATTCCTGATTTGTCCAGAGATCTTTCTTCTCTATCATGATTGGTTATTGGATATTGCTTTATTGAAACGACTGTGTAGTTTTTGTCATATATTCTGTTAACTAAGTGATTATATTACATTTTAAATTCAGATATTAAACAATTACTGGGAAAATCCCACCTGGCCAAAGTATAAAATCATTCTTGTATCTTGGTGGATTTGGTTTGTCAATATAACAATCACCATTTTATACCTTTTTTGTTTTGTTGTTGTTTAGAGACAAAGTGTCTCTAAGTAATCCAGGCCGGCCTTGAACTCACAACCATCCAGCCTCAGCTATTTGAGAGCGGGAATCAGAGGCATGTGTCACCACAACAGGCTTCATTTTTTCCACTTTTTTTGTGTGTGTGGGTACCGGGGGTCAACCTCAGGACCTCGCACACCTGCAGGCGCCCGTGCCGCTGAGCGATATCACCGGCCCATTTCTCATATGTGGGTTCCAGGAGTCGAACTCGGGCCCTCATGCTTGCCAGGCAGGCGCTTATGCCGCTGAGCCATCTCACCGGTCCCATTTTTTCCATTTTAAAAGTGTACAATTTACTGTTATTAAGTGCATTCAAAATGTTGTACAACCATCAACCCTTATCCAGTTCCAGGACTTTTTCACAGCTACAAAAATAAATCTCATAGGAAAATGTCACAATCTATTCCTCTGTACTCCCAGGTACTAGCTAACACTACTTTGCTTCTTGTTTCTATAGATTTACTTATTCTGGCCATTTCATATAATGGAACCTTAGAATATGTATCCTGTGTTTGGCTTCTTTAACTTTTAACATACTGTTTTCAAGCTCCATCTATGTTGTAACATATACCAGCACTTTTTTATGACTAAACATTAATGTACAAAACTGTATTTTAAAACCTGCTTTTATTCTTCTGTGCAAACCTAGAAGTGGAATTGCTGGGTCATATGGTATAACTCACTGAGTGACAGCCAAATTATTTTCTAAACTGGCTGCACCTTGCAGGGCATGAGAGTTCCAAATTTTGTGAGATACTGACAATCATGATTTTGTCTTTCTTTTTTTATTATGACCATCCTAGTGCATGTGAAGTGGTATCTCATTGTGGTTTTGAATTGTATTTCCCTCAGTGCATTGCATTTTCCTCAGTGATGACACTGAGCATCTTGTCATGTGATTCTTGGCTTTCTGCTTATCGTTAGGAGAATAGCTATTCAAATTGTTTCCTCACTTTTAATCAAGTCGATTCTCCTTTTTGTTGTTAAGTTTAAAGCATCTATAGCTATACATATATCTATATCTATACATTATAGATATAAGTGCTTTGTTAGATATATGATTTACAAATACATTCTTCAATTCTGAGAGTTTTCGTTTTCTTGATGGTGTCTGTTGATGTACAAACATTTTAAGTTTTGATGTAGTTCAAATTTCTCTTTCATTGCTTATTTTTTGTGTCATATTTGAGAAACTATCGTTAAAGCAAAGGTCATGAATATTTAATCCTATGTTTTTTCTAAAAGTTTTAGGTTTTTCACTCTTATACTTAGATTTTCAAAACAGTTGAGTTAATTTTTGTGTATGGTGTAAGGGAAGGGTCCAACTTCATTCTGTGTGGATATCCAGTTATCCCAGCCATATTTGTTAAAACAAACAAACAAACAAAAAACAAACAAAAAAAGGCTTTTTTCCACTTTGAAAGGTCTTGGTACCCCTTTTGGAGGTGAGTTGAACGTAGATGCATAGGTAATTTTAGGCTCTTAATTTGGTTCAATTATTCAGTATGTCTGTCCTTACAACGGTACCATGCTCCTTTGACTATAGCAGCATTGAAATAAGTTTTGAAATCACAAAGTGTGATTTCAAATCCTCTAACTTTGTTCTTCTGTATTAAGGATATTTTGGCTATTCAGGATCCACTGAGATTCTGCGTTGAGATTTTAGGGTGGATTTTTCTATCAGTACAAAAAAGGACATTGGGATTTTGATAGAGATTGTACTGTGTTTGTAGATTACCTTGCATAATATTATTGTCTTTAAAAATATTAGCCCCCAAACCATGAACACAAGATATCTTCCATTTGTTTAGCTGTTCTTTAATTTATTTTAACAATGTGTTGTAGCTTTTAGTGCACAAATCTTATACCTCCTTGGTTAAATTCATATGAAAGTTTTTTATTCTTTCTTGATGCTATTATAAATAGATATGTTTTCTTAATTTTCTTTTCATACTGTTCATGGATAACATATAGAAGTACAACAGACTGTTGTGTGCTGATCTTGAATTCTGAAATTTGCTGAATTTTCTTATTAGCTTAATAGAGTCTTTTGTGGATTTTAAAAGATTTTCTGTATAAAGTTTATATAATCTGTAAACAGTGATATTTGATAGTTTTATCTCTTCCTTTCCAATTTGGTTGCTTTTTATAGAGAAATATTTTGAAAACCAGCAGAGAAAAATGATACACTATGTACAGATGAAAAACAATTCAAATGTCCATGGACTTCTAATCATAAGCAATGGAGCCCACGAGACAGTGAAATGATGTCTGAAAGCACTAAAACATTAAAGCAAACCATTAACCAAGAGTTGTACATTAAGTAAAAGCATTCCATAAGAATGAAGGCAAAATAAAAATATTTCCACGCATAATAAAACTAACAAAATTAGTCAGCAGCAGATCTACACTATAAGAACTGTTCCGGAAATTTCTTTGGGCAGAATGGAAATAATGTCAGTTGGAAACTCAGGTATTCTTAAAGAAATGAAGATTATTGAAAAGGGTAGAAATCTTATTAAATATTAAAAATAACTTTGTTTCTCTTAATTAAAAAATGTGGGGAGCTTCTGTTTCAAAAAAATGTGGGAAATTCTGCTTCTTCCCTAAAATGTAAAATAGCATAAAAATCGATATTCTCATTTGTACAAAAAGAAAATGAGAGGCGATGCATAGAAATGTGATGACTGTTTTTGGACTTGGAGTATTCAGGCGTCACAGCTACTCAACAGATCAACATGTCTTTTACACGAATAAGACCTGCTGTAAGCCATAAACAACAGAAGCTCTTAAGTCACTACTAATCATGAGAAATTGCTAGAGGTTAAAGATGGGCCAGTGTCACAGTGGAAAACTCCTGGGAGTGCAATCACAGAAGGACTCATCACACTACTGGAAGCTTTTGCTTCAGGAACTCCATAATTTTCTTACAGTGACTATCGGAAAAAAAGTTGAGGGACTCTAGTAAAGAGGAAAAATAGAAAAACATGATCAAAAGGTATGGGAATGTATCAAAAGGGTAACGTAGATGTGTTTAGAATACCAAGAAGAGAAGAAAAAACAGGATGGACAATTTTTTTGAAGACTTAATGGTCAAAAACATTTCAAAATCAGTGACACAGGTCAAAGTAGGGATCCAGAAGTGCAGAGAACACCAAGCAAGATAGATACCAAGTGCCTACACCCAGAACCGTAGGCACACTGAGACTGTAAAAATCAAATACAATCTGAACAACTACTGTGACTACAACAATATGCAATGTGTTGATTATTGTTGCTCTCCTACTAGCCTGTTTTGAAACTCTGTTTTATTGTCATTTCTTACTTTTTTCTGTTTAAACTTAAAAAAAAAAGAGAGGAAATCTTGAGGGAAGGCAGAGAAGGGGCAAAACACCTTAAATAGAAAAGTGTATAACTTAAAGTCTTGTCAGAAGCCACACAACCAAGAAGAAAGTGGAGTGAAATCCTTAAAGTGTTGAAATAAAAAGGCAAGAAAATGGTATCAACATAGAATTCTACAGGTGGTGAAATTATCCTTCAAAGGTGAAGAATGATAGTAAGGTATTTTGAGCATGATTTCAAGATTGCAAACTGGCTTCCATATGACCAGTGAGAGGCTCCATATTACTGCAGATGCCAAAAGTAAAGGTGAAATATTTATGAAGTAATTTTCAGTTTTCTGGGCAGGGGATATAGCTCAGTAGTAGATCACTTGACTAGCACGTGTGAGGCCCTGGATTCAATCCTCAACACTACAAAAAATCCATTTTTAAAAATTTTATACAATGTTTATATTTCATTCATGTAGCTAGACTTCTGTTAAGCTTTGATGATATGCGAAGCAGTATGTTAGGCTCGGGCTTTATATCTTTCTGCTCAGGCTGCTATAATAAATGCCACAGAGTGAATAGCTTCAACCATAGAAATTTATTTTCTCTTAGTTCTGGGGGCTGGAAATCCAAGATGAAGGTGCTGAAATATTTGATTTTTGGTGAGGGCTCTCTTCCTGGTAGCTGCCTTCTTCTTGTGTCCTTATATGATAGGGAGGGAGGGAGCTCTCTGGTGTCTCTTCTTATAAGGACACTAATCCTACTGGGCCAGAGCCTATTCTTATAACTTCATTCACCCTTAATTGCCTCCAAGAAGGTTCTATTCCAAATACTGTTATGCTAGTGGTTAGGGCTTTGCTTTATGAATTTTAGTGGGATACAAATTTTCAGTTCATGCAAGCTCCAAGGTGAATACCTGTATGACATAAGAATCACTAAGGAACAATTTTCATGTACCAAACAAAAAGGACAAATGAACCTTAGTGAAGAGAGATATAATCTATAAATTTTAACTGAAATTTGATAAAATAAGTTGGAAGAAGGAACTCGAACTGCCCTTGGAAGTTTTCACTTAGTTCCTACAAATATCTTAATAGCAGTACATGTAAAAGATACAGCGTTTGAAGTCAACACTTATTCAAGATATATCTACAATTAACACTGATAAAGAGTTGCTCAGTTTAGATTATATTTACAGGAATAGAATATCCAAAATGGACGAGGTGGTAATTTTGCTGTTCTTTGTCCTTGCGAGATGACATAAGGCACACGTGGCTCATTTCTGGATGCCATAATTCATGATGATTATAAACAAAGTAGCACACACCAGATGAGTGATCAGGGTGGGTAAAGAATGCAAAACTATACCATATAAGTAATAGTAGAAGAAAATTGATAAGAACTGATGTAGAGAATGGAAAAATTGAAAGAGCTGTAAACTTTATCTCTTTTTAAGCATGTAGTGAATAATACATAAATGAAGCATTTCACTTTGGGAGATGTAACCAAGTTAATTATAAGGTAGAGCACTCAGTCAGAGCTGTTTGAAGATGGTGTGGGTTGAGTTGAGATACAGTGATTTCCCTGTCACCAAGAGTATGTAAGTAGCAACTAGTTGACCGCTGTAAGGATGCTGTGGAGGGAATTCTAGCATTAACTGGAGGCTGTACTAGAAAACTTTGCAGGGCTCTTCCAACTTGAAGTGCTCAAAAGGATATGATTTTTAGGATTATCAAAGAATTATATCTTCTACAGAATCATTTATCAACATTCATCACCTAACCATTCTGATAGATTTTATATGAAGTTCAATTTTCTACTTGGGTAAACTGAGGCATGGCTTAAACCTTTCCTGATACATTTGTTTATCTGTACTGGAACTATTTTTTATCACTAACCATCTTCACTAGTGGGTATGACAAATGGCAGTACCCCATAGATTACCAAGTGTTTCTGAGACCTCACTATGCTTAGCACTCGGTAGAGCCTGTGAAGAGACAGAAGTCTCAGAAAAAACCCTCAGCGCCAAGGACATCCTTTCTCTTTAGAGACTCTGCAAGAACAGAAAGACCCATGAAAATGGCTCAGGATCTCAGACTTCAAATAGGGGAGGTTGATGTGGGCAAGGGTGGTCAAGTATCCAAAACAGGAGTTGACATATCCAAGATATGTGACATATCCTCACCTTTTTCCTCTTTCCTGTTTCCCTGTCTTAGCGAGAGGCGTCACTGTGCACCACATTTTTCAAGCACAAACTTGAAAATCACCTTGATACCACTGTATCTCCTCCACTCAGATCATCAAATCTATTGGTCGAGAATGCCCATTTTACCTTTATCTTTTAAATTCTCTATTACGCTAACCACCACCATAATTAAAGCAGCTTCAAAAAATGTAACATCTACTAACTGGCCTCCCTGCCACTTTTTGTCTTATAAATCCTCCATACTGTAGATGGGATAATCTTTCTCACCTCCAATGAGCGTAACACTCTTTTACTCAACCCTTCTCATTGGTACTTAATTTCCTTAAAGATAAATTTCACAATTCTTGATATGGTGCTGAAAGCCCTTCATAATCTTGCCCAGTTGCTCTATCCAATATCATCTTGTGCCTTTTTTCTCTTCTATATTTCTGACATACTTAAATCATTTTCAGTCTTGAACTTCTTTCCACGTTGCTGCTCACCTCTAGACCTCTCTCCATCTTAGTGCTTTCTACATGGAGTGTTCTTCTCTGCCTGGAGAACCCCAAAGTATCTTTCAAGTCTTCACTTGGCAGTTATTTCCTTTGAGAGGCCATTCCTGATCCTTCTCTTGCCAAATCTGTGCTTGATTTCTTTCCTCCATGTTATTAATATACAGTATTTTCCCCTATCATATAGACCTTTGCAAACTACATTGTAATAGCCTGCTTAATTGTCTGTGAGATATGTGAAGAGAGACTCCGGCAGACTTGTTTAATGTATGTACAGTTATTTGCATTTTATTTGGCACATAGTAGACACTTAATAAATGGTTGTTGAATGAATGAAGGCAAGACATGTCAGAAAATGGAGGCAAACCAGACCAGCAATGGCAAGTAGATCAAAATAAATGGTTATGTATATGTTAAGGGAGTAGGCAGGAAGGGCATGTTGTATGAAGTGGGCAGAGCTGCAAGATAGTCATCCCGAGGATGTGTAATAGGAATTTGGGCATTTAAGGTTGGAGAGCCAGGACAGGTAAGATTATTGAGGACCTTAAATGTTAGTATGAGGAATTTCAAGTTGAATCCAATGAGGAATTCTGTGAACAAACATCTTTAAATTTCTGCTTTGAGCTTCAAGATATCTTCTTTCTACATTGCTCCTCTTGGAGTATAATGGAGAAAGCAGCAAGGGCAGCACCATTAATAGTAGATTACCTTGGATGAATTTTTTATTTTATTGTTTTTATCAACATGTTTGAGGTATGATTTAGAACTCACCAATAGTAACCATACAGTTTCATCAGTTGTGACAAATATAGACAGGTAACCACCTCCATAATGAAGATAAAGACCATTTTCTTTATTTCCAAAATTCCCTTCATTTCCCTTTGCAGAAATCCTGTATTCCCAACTCCGGACCATGACAATCACCAATCTGCTCTCCACACCTATAGTTTGCCTTTTCAGAAATCATACCATATGTACCATGGAATCATACCATATATACCGTGGAATCATACCATATATAGCCTTATGGGTCTGGATTCTTTCATTTAGCATATTTCTTTGAGATTTACTGATGTCCTTAAACGTATCTCTAGTTAATACCCCACCTCTGGTTTTTGTTGTTTTTCTGAGTAGTATTCTGGGATTTCGATGTAGTGCACCTTATCCATTCACCAGTTTATATGTTTGAAATGTCTCAAGTCAGGGTTTATTATGAATAAGGTGCTGTGGATATTTAAAGGGCAGTGGTGGTGTGCTCGCCTAGTCCCTTAACCACAGAGCACAGGTACCTGGGAGAGATCTTTGGACCAAGAACGCATTGAGTCTCATACTCCTCTTCCCCTCCACCAACTCTAATTCATCAGTACTATTACAATGATATTGTTATTAGTGGTCACAAGTTGAAAAACTCCTGTGATTTCTCACTACTGTGAAGATTTTTTGTAAATTCTGATGCATTGGCAGCACTCAAATATTTGTATCTTTTCTCTCTTCCTCCTGCTTTCTGTAGTTTCCTATTTAAATTTATCTTAAAATCTATTTCTGTACCTCTTTTCTCCTCTTCTTTTTTTCTTTTTTCTCCTCTCCCTAGATCTTTTCCTTTATTTTTTCTACTTCTGGGGCTCAAACCTGGGACCTTCTGTGTGCTAGATTCCTATCTTTTCTATCAGTCCTTTATTTTCTTTTTTACTCCCTATTTTCCATTCCTTCCCATTCCCGTGTCCCTCCATCTGTTATCTTCTAGCATAGAATTTTATATTTACAAAATGTTTAAATCAAAGAAGTGGCTGATTTGCATGAACTGTTTCACATCATAAGCATTTTATGCACTGCCAACTCATTTTATTTACTTGTTTTAACTGTGAGGATCCTAAGCACTCAGTCCCATTTCTATTACACGAGATCACATCAGTCAATTACACCTAATTTCCTGTAGTGATTCTGAGAATTTCAGCCGGAATTTATGTTTTGCTTTAGACAGTCGTTGATTCCTATGCTGCATACCACTGCCAACCCTTCCTGCCCCCATTAAAACTCCTATGTTTTGACAAATTGAAGTTATTAGTATTTCAGCCCCCTGAAATAGGTTTAATCATTCAGATGGTGATGTTCTATGTTCAAAATTTTGTATCGCAAACCCCTCTTTTCTTTTTCTTGTTAAATAGGAACCTGATATTTAAGCATCCTAGATTACAGGTGCGCTTTCAGCCCACCCATGAGGAGCTGTACTAGAATTCCATATCTAATACCAGTGAGTGTTAGGGGGACTAAAGAAGTTCATTTTGTAGCTTTGTTAGAATGGCTTCTTTTGTACCTAGGCCATTTTTCACAAGGCCTCAGCTTAAGGGTCTGTGCTTGTTAATTCATATTCTGTTCCTTTCCCAGAGACAGGAAGCCCTTCCTAAAAAAAGAAATGCAAGTGCAGTGGTGGAAGAGTTGGGGGAGTTTATTTCCTGTGGATCACTCTTGCTGGTTGTGAATGAGAAGACACAAGGAGGGAAAAATGAAAAGGGGCTGCAGAGAAGTGTGGTGTTTGAGGTGTGCATATGAATAATACCAGCACCAAAGAGTCAAGCTTGAACATCACTATTTTGGCAAATTGCTTTAGGGAGGCAGAACAGGAGAAAGAAAGGAGACAAATGGCAAAGAAGAGAGAAAATGGTGAGAGGAGGACACAGATGGCAAGGGAGGATTCCAAGACAACGTTTGCCTCCCTTTCTTCCTCAGGAGTTCTCATCTGCAGGCTAAGTAAGCCCAGATCTCTCAGCCTTCCCTCACCAGCATTACTCTCAGACTCTTGTGCAACCTGCTCTCTCCTTTCTACAAGCATTGTAGCTTCTGGCCACTACCCAAATGTTCCCCTTCATCCCACTACTTACATTGAATACTTCGAGTACAGGTCTGCCAAGCACAGAGCTGGGCTACACTATCACTCCCTTGTTTCTGACTCTATTTTCTATTAATGCAGATGAAGATGGATTTAGTTTTCTGTGCAGCCACTACACACAGTTGAATAATACTGAACTTACAGTCCCTAGAAAACCCCTAAATCTTTTTTATGTGGGTTGCTACTTAGCCATATCTCATCCTCTGCTTATGCATCTGCCTGTTTTGGACCCAAATGCAGGATTTTACATTTGTGTTCCATATCTGTGAATATTTAAAAATTATTCTTGATGCATTATTAAGCTTATTTCTGAGGTGTTTGAAAACATGTCTCATCAATTCCATAGTCAAGCAAATGTCCTATTCTGTTTTGTTTTCATTCTGAAAATTAATTAAAACATTATTTTTTCAGAATGAAGGCATAGATAATTAAGCATTCAAGAGCATTTAGAGTTTCAAAGTTTATCCTGAAAATGTAAATGTCCTCAAATTTAACCTTTTGACAAATAATAGATTTAAATTAGTCCTTTTGCCTAAAGTGGAAAAAAAAAAAAGCGACGTATGCTTAGACGGTCCCTAGCCTCCTAAAACGGTGCAATGCTGCAAAAAACAACCATAGTCCTTTGTTGCTGGGCAATGGACTGTGTCACAAATAAAACTCCCTTCACTTTTGCATCTATTTATCCAGCTTAATGTTGAGATGGTCACAAAAAAAACAAGATATATGTTATATAAATGGGATGGCACATGCATTTCAGGAAAATGTTAGATCTTGCTTAGTGTTTATGTGTACTTTCTGTGTTTTTAACCTTGGAAAAGATACAGATTATTAAAAGCCAAAATTAAAATTATATTAAGAGAACTCAATCTAACCTTATTACCTTGTGATAAACATGAGTCTGAGAAAAAGCTCTCTGTTGATGTTTTTCATTTGAATGATCACCAGCAGATGACACCAAGTTATTAGGTGATGGATTTATAAAATCACAGAATGATCTTCTCATTTTAAAAGAAAATGTGCGTTGTTGTTAGCTCATTTCTCTCCACTAAATTCTGAGGGAATACAAATTCAAAGAAAACTTTCTCAATGTAGGAACCTAATTAGTATATTTTCAGTTCTCCTCAGCTTATGCCTTGTCCTTTGTTACAGCTAAGAATAATATTCAATAGCGTCTTTCAGAAGTACCAAGAGCTGTCATGTCCATTACCAATTGTAATGGATATATTACATATAGCATATCAACATTCAGTACAAAGGCACCATTACCTCTAAGCAGATTGTCTGCAATTAGATGCTGTATACTAAACTACCTAAGAAAATAAGCATTGGCCCATGTACCCAGACTATTTAACAACATTGTTGTAAAGGTAAATGAACAAAAAAGAATCCACTAGCACTCTGAGGGGAAAGAAATGATGAGACTATATGTAGATAAGGAATTATAATAACAGTCATCAGATCTGACCTAACAGAATTTGAACAGAAGAACTAAAAGCAATTTTACAAAGCTTTCATGCTTCCCTCATCTTCTTTCTCCTCCTCTTCTTCCTCCTCCTCTGTCTCCTCTTCTTCCTCTTACCCCTCTGCTTCCTCCCTTCCTTTTCCCCTTCCTCCTCCTCCTCCTCTTCCTCCAGTTCCCATGCAAATCTGTATTTTCATTAAAGGCTCACCATTTTGCATTAATTATTCCCATTAGTCAACCATTCTCTCCACCACACTTCCCCAAAACCTTTTACCAAATGCCTAAGTAAAGTCAACTAATCAGCTAGTTAGCTCAGTAAAAATGAGCAAAAAACATTAACACTTGACCATTTAGGAGGCTGGACAGAAGCGAGCCCTTGAAATGATATAAGTAACATGACTAATGGTGCAAACTTGAAATGGGTTACTTTAGGTAAATTGGCAACTTTAGGGAGGATAGAAAAATCAACGGAAATGAGTGCTACAGAAAGAGTAGAAATTTTATTATTCTAATGATTATTTTCTTTATTATTTCTAAAATTATCATGTGCACTGTATATATGAACTATAACCTGTAGATATAAATGATCATACATGAGTATATACTAGTTATATAATCATTTCTTTGCCTTATCAATTCAAACTAGTGTGAAATTTTTCTAATTTTAACATAAATTTATTTTTTTTTTAATTTTATTTTAAAGAGAAGAAAAAACAAAACAAATCAAAAGAAGAACAAATTTTCAAAACAACATAATAGGAGGGTAACAATGGTTAATACATTGCGTATTACTATCTTTAAGTTAGTTATTCAGGACACCAGACATTAGCATTTAATTATCCAAACATTATTGGCACAAACCTTACTCTTCAATGAACTAAGTAAAAATCGTAGTGTATCTATCTTAACCATCCTATATATATATATACAATTTTTTTTCCCTTTCCCTTCTTTCTTTTCCCTATTCCAGTCTCTCTTTCCTTTTGACCAGTTTCTTTTTGATTCACCATGTCTATTGTACATTTTGGATCTTATTTACTCTTTCAGTTTCTCATACTAGAGAGACAATACGATGCTTACACATGTGCTTCTGGTTTATTTCACTTATGAGTATTTTCTCGAGTTGCATCCATTTACCTATAAAAGTCTCCAGTTTATCCTTCTTAATGGCTGAATAGTACTCCATTGTATAAAAATACCACATCTTTCTTATCCATTCCTCAGTTGATGGGCATTTGGGTTGTTTCCAAGATCTGGCTATTACAAATTGTGCTGCTATAAACATGGGTGCACATATATCGCTGTGGTACGATGTTTTTAATTCTTCTGGGAAGATGCCCAGAAGGGGAATAGCTGGGTCAAATGGGACCTCCAACCCTAGCTTTTTGAGGAATCTCCACACTGACTTCCACAGTGGCTGTACCAGTCGACACTCCCACCAACAGTGAAGAAGGGTTCCTTTTTCCCCACAGCCCCTCCAGCATTTGTTATTAGTTGATTTCTTTATAGTAGCCATTCTTTCTGGGGTGAGATGGTATCTCAGTGTTGTTTTAATTTGCATCTCTCGAATGACTAGTGATGTTGCACATTTTTTTGTATATTTATTTGCCATTAGTATTTCTTCATCTGAGAAATGTGTATTCATCTCAGATGCCCATTTTTGGAGTGGGTCTTTAAATTTGGGAGGTCTGATTTTTTTGAGTTCTTTATATGTTCTCGATAGTAATCCTTTGTCTGAGGAACAGCTGGCAAACATTTTTTCCCACATTGTGGGTTGTCTCTTCACTCTGTTGGTGGTTTCTCTTGCTGTGCAAAAGCTTTTTAATAAGATGAGATCCCAGTTATTGATTCTTTGGGATAGTTCCCGTGCGGTTGAGTTTTTATTCATAAAGTCTTTGCCTACACCAATGTCTCCAAGGGTTTTACCTATCCTACCTTCCAGCAGATTTAATGTTTCTGTTTTAATATTTAGATCTCTGATCCATTTTGAATTTAGTTTAGTGCATGGTGAAAGATATGGGTCTAGTTTTAATCTTCGGCATGTGTAGAGCCAGTTTTTCCAGCACCATTTATTAAAGAGGCTATCTTTCTTCCAGCGAATGTGTTTGGCACCTTTGTCAAAGATAAGGTGGCTTAGTATGTCTGGGGTTGTTTCAGCATCTTCTAATCTGTTCCATTGATCTTCAGGTCTGTTTTTTTGCCAGTACCACACTGTTTTTATCACAGTAGCTTTATAGTATAATTTCAAGTCGGGGATTGTGATGCCCCCTGCCTTGCCTTTGTTGCCCAGAATTGCCTTTGCTATTCTAGGTCTCTTCTGATTCCAAATGAATTTTAGGATTGTTTTCTCTAATTCTGTGAGATATGCTGTTGGAATTTTGATTGGAATTGCATTAAATCTGTATAACAATTTTGGAAGTATGGCCATTTTCACTATATTGGTTCTTCCTATCCAGGAGCAAGGGATATCTTTCCATTTTCTGATATCCTCTTCAATCTCCTTTTTCAGAGTACTGTAGTTTTCAGTATAGAGGTCTTTTACCTCCTTCGTGAGGTTGATTCCTAGGTATTTCATTTTTTTGGATGTTATTGTGAAAGGTATTGTTTCCCTAATTTCTCTTTCAGTAAGTTTGTTATTTGTGTACAGGAAGGCTATTGACTTTTGAGTATTGACTTTGTATCCAGCTACACTACTGAATTTGCTTATTAAATCTAGCAGTTTTTTAGTGGAGTTTTTGGGGTCTTCTGTGTAGAGTATCATGTCATCTGCAAATAATGATAATTTAACTTCTTCCTTTCCAATCATTATTCCTTTTATTTCTTTCTCTTGTCTAATCGTTCTGGCTAAAGTTTCCAGAACTATGTTGAATAAGAGTGGGGACAGTGGACATCCTTGTCTTGTTCCTGATTTTAGAGGGAAGGCTTTCAGTTTTTGGCCATTTAGTATAATATTGGCTGTTGGTTTGTCATAGATAGCTTTTACCAGATTGAGATAAAGACCCTCTATTCCAATTTTCTGTAGGGTTTTTATCATGAAAAGGTGCTGGACTTTGTCAAAAGCTTTTTCTGCATCTATTGAGATGATCATGTGATTTTTGTCTTTGGTTCTGTTAATATGCTGTATTACATTTATTGATTTACGTATGTTGAACCATCCCTGCATCCCTGGGATGAATCCAACTTGGTCATGGTGTATAATCTTCTTGATGATTTATTGGATTCTGTTTGCCAGTATCTTATTAAGGATTTTTGCATCTATGTTCATTAGGGAGATTGGCCTGTAGTTCTCTTTCTTAGTTGGGTCCTTCTCTGGTTTTGGTATCAGGGTAATGCTTGCTTCCAGGAATGAATTTGGGAGTATTGCTTCCCTTTCAATTTCATTAAAAAGTTTGAGAAGTAGGGGCGTTAGGTCTTCTCTAAATTTCTTGTAGAATTCGGCAGTGAATCCATCAGGGCCTGGACTTTTCTTTGTTGGGAGGTTTTTAATTACATCTTCAATTTCACTGGCTGATATTGGTTTATTTAGGATTTTTAAATCTTCTTGATTTAGCTTTGGTAATTCATACGAATCTAGGAATCTGTCCATTTCTTCTGCATTTTCCATCTTAGTAGAATATAAATTTTCAAAATAGGTATAGATGATCTTCTGGATTTTTGCAGGGTCCGTCGTGATATCACCCTTTTCATTTTCAATTGCATGGATTTGAGTCTTTTCTTTTCTTTTTTTAATAAGGTTGGATAAGGGTTTGTCAATCTTATTTATTCTTTCAAAGAACCAACTTTTTGCTTCATTGATTCTTTGTATTGTTTTTTTATTCTCCAATACGTTAATTTCTGCTCTGATCTTTATAATTTCCTCCCTTGTACGGGCTTTTGGCTTAACCTGCTCTTCTTTTTCTAGAAGCTCGAGGTTCACCCTTAAGTTGTTTATTTGCGCTTGCTCTATTTTCCTGATATAAGTATTTAATGCTATAAATTTCCCTCTTAGGACTGCTTTCATTGTATCCCATAAGTTCCGGTATGTTGTACTGTCATTATCATTCAGTTGTAGAAAGTGACTAATTTCTTCTTTAATTTCATCTGTGACCCATTGGTTGTTCAGGAGGATGCTGTTTAATTTCCATGTGTTTAGGGAGTTTTTGTGGGATCTTTTGCCATTGATTTCCAATTTCATTGCACTATGGTCTGATAATATGCATGGGATAATTTCAATTCCTTTGCATTTATTTAAGCAGGTTTTATGAGCTAGTATGTGGTCTATTTTGGAGAACGTCCCATGTGCAGCTGAGAAGAATGTGTATTCTGATGTTGTGGGGTGGAACACTCTGTAGACATCTACTAAGTCCATTTGTTCAAAAGTTTGGTTCAGTTCTACTATTTCATTATTGATTTTCTGTCCAGTTGATCTATCTTTTTGTGACAGTGGAGTATTGAGATCTCCCAATATAATTGTATTAGTGCTTATTTGATTTTTCATGTCCTTTAGTACTTGTTTTATATAGCTGGGTGCATTGGTATTTGACGCATATATATTTATGATCGTTATCTCTTCCTCTTGGATTGTTCCCTTTACCAGGATGTAATGACCGTCTTTATCTCTCTGAATCCTTCTTGGCTTGAAGTTCACTTTGTCTGCAAAAAGAATAGCTACCCCTGCTTTTTTCTGGGTTCCTGTGGCATGGAGTATTGTTTTCCATCCTTTGACTTTCAGTCTATGAATTTCTTTCTGAATTAAATGTGTTTCTTGTATACAGCATATTGTTGGATCTTGCTTCTTGATCCATTTCGCCAGTCTGTGCCTTTTGATTGGTGAATTGAGACCGTTAACATTGATGGTTAAACCTGGTATGTATTGACTTGTCATGATATTTTCCTGTTGTTGGTTCCCACTCTTTGTTTTTCCGCTTTCCGGCTATTTAATTATTTGCCCTGCCTGGTGGATTCCTTCTGTTGGGGTTCCTATCTCTTTCTAGAATGTCCTTCAGAACGTTTTGAAGTGCTGGTTTGGTGGTCATAAATTTTCTCAGATGTTCTTTGTCATGAAAGTATTTTATTTCTCCATCAATTTTGAAAGATAGTTTTGCAGGGTACATCAATCTGGGCTGAAAATTATTTTCCTTTAGAGCTTGCAATACATCATTCCAAGCTCTTCTTGAATTGAGGGTTTGTGCTGAAAAGTCAGCTGTGATTCTGATGGGTTTTCCTTCATAGGTGATTTGTCTCTTCTCCCTAACAGCTTTTAAGATTCTGCCCTTCTGTTGAATTTCTGGGATCTTGACTATAATATGTCTGGCTGAAGTTTTTTTTTGATCATGTCTAGTTGGTGTTCTGAAAGCTTCACTTATAGAGGTGTCAAATTCCTTTTCTCTTCCAGGAAAGTTCTCCCTGATTATGTCTTTGAACAAGGTTTTAATGTCATTGATGTTATCGCCTGCTTTTTCATTTATTCCAATTATTCTTAAGTTGTTTATCTTTGAGTCATCTAGCAGCTGCTGAATTGATTTTTCATGGTCCCTTGCTATTTTTAAGAATTTTTCCATTTCATGATCACTAATTGCAAGCCTATCTTCTATATCTGAGATCCTGTCCTCGCATTGGCTTATTCTGCTACAAATACTTTCAATGGAATTTTTTATCTCTTGGATATCTGCTTGAATCTGCCTTATGGATTCCATTTCTTTCCTATGCTGAACATTCATGGTTTCTATAGTTTTCTTAAGTTCATCTATTTTTTTGTCTGTATCAGCTATAGTGTCCTTAAGCATGGTCTTCGTTGTAGACATTATCTCTGCAGTTATCTGTGAGATTATTTCTGTTTTAATTTTTTCCAGAACCTCATTCAGTTGCTTTGTTGTTACCACTTCAGATAGGCCAGGTGGGTGGCTTTCGGATTGTCCCACCTCGTTGCTCCCTAGGTTTGCCTTTGGTGAATTGGATGTGTGGGGTTGCATCTTGTTTAAGTGTCGTCTCATTTTTTCTTTCTTTAATTCCTGGGGTGATGTTTGCAAATTACCTATAGTAGGTTACTTTATTGCTAGTGTTTAAGATCTTTAGAAGATGACTACTTCTCTGCAGTATCTTCCAAGTGGAGCTTGCTTTTATGTTTTGAGCTTTCTGCCAGATCCTACCTCTTCAATTCGTTGGGTATGCGAAGTTGCTACCTGTTTGGCCCAGTCCTTGATTCTTTGGTACTGTGCCACTGTATTTTCTGTGTCCCTTAGTCAATCTCAATCATGAAATATCAGGAAGGAAAGATGTTTAGAACAATTATTTCACATTTGGCTATAATGTTAACTAAAGCATCAAACACAGCCTAGAAAATGACAGACTGAGCTAACCAGTTATTTACCACTTTTAGCTGTATAGAGTTGCGGTTATATAACAAAATCTAAAACACACCAGAAAAATTATATGCAGTATACAAGTCCTATGTATGTCAATTTTTCCCTGAGGAGTTTAAATTTAAAATGAGTTAAGGAGGAAATAGAGTATTGGGAGAAGAGGAAGGAATTAGATGTAAGGTTAGAGGACCAAGAGGGATCCCACTAAAATTGGGACACTAGTGCAGAGAACAGGTGGTAAAAAGAGAAGGAAGGGATAAAAGGAAGAACAGATCACGACCACAATCACAAAGAAGTTAGAGGCGCTGTTTACACTCATATAAAAAACCAGAGAGAATAATGAAGGAAAGAGCAAATACACATACAGAAACAATAACGAAGATAAAAGCAATAAAACAGACAGATCAAAAATAAAACCCCACCAAAAAACAAAACTAAACAAAACAAAAACAAAAAAACCCTTCGCCAGAACAAAAAACAAATCAGTGAGAAGAAAAAAAAAATAAAAAAAAAATAAAAATAAGAAAAAAAAAATAAAATAAAAAGAATCAGTTCCAGGTGTTGACTCTGTTGTAGGCAGGTACCTGTTCTGTGCAGGTCCATCCCAGTAAGCCAGGAGCGCCCTCTGGCGGGCGGTGAGCAGAGGCGCGTACTTTCAGGTAGAGACCAGTCTAGCTCGCCTCCGCTCTCAGTGCCCTTTCAGGATCCCTGGGCCTGAGAGGCTCAGCGCGCTGTCTGAGCGCGGATTCCCTGCACTGGTTCCGGCTGCTCTGGTTTTTCGCCACACCCCCCACAATGGCGCCGGGCCAGTTGCTCTCTGGCGCGGGACAGGTGTGGCTGTGAGTCCAGTCTCGTTCGCCTGTTGACCTCAGCACACTTTCGTGGGCTCAGTTGAGAGGCCCTGTGCTGCCCTGTCCGGAGCACAAGTTCCCAGAGCAGTTTCCGAGCCGCTCTGAGTTTCGCCACACCCCCCACAATGGCGCCCGGCCGGTCGCTCTCTGGCGCGGGACAGGTGTGGCTGAGAGTCCAGTCTTGTTCACCTGCTGACCTCAGCACACTTTCGTGGGCTCAATTGAGAGGCCCTGTGCTGCCCTGTCCGGAGCACAAGTTCCCAGAGCAGTTTCCGAGCCGCTCTGAGTTTCGCCACACCCCCCACAATGGCGCCCGGCCAGTCACTCTCTGGCGCGGGGCAGCTGTGGCTGAGAGACACTCACCGCCGGTCAGCGCCGTTCTCCGCCGCTCCCCTGCCCCGCTGCTGTCTCAGGATCCTCCGTGGGGGCTCCCTGGGCGCCAGCTGCCACCGTGTGTCTGTAGAATTGAGCCTCCACCGGCACTCCAACTCCCGGGATATTAGAAGGTGCGCACGCGCGGTCTGCTCCTTCTTTCCGTCTTCTTTGTTGGAAGTCACCCGTCACTGGTGCCGGGGGTCCCAGATTGCGCTTCAGAACTTCTCTGGGTTTCGGGGAGGCATCTCCCCCCCCCCTGCGCTTTCCGGGTCGCTATATTCTCGTGTTCCAATGGTAACTTTTAGAGAGAGTTTCGTTACCTGCTTCTTACTCATCCGCCATCTTGGCTCCCGCCTTAACATAAATTTAGAGTTAGAAAAATGAAAAATATTGTAAGATTATTATAAAAGAATTCCCAGATACCTTTCTTTCAGATGTTCAGATTCTCTCTATATATATATTACATATTCATATATTCATATAGATATACGTGTAACATATATTCTCTATTTTTGAGTCATTCACAAATGAGTTGAAAATATAATATCCACATCACCTGTAAATATTTATGTATGAATGCAGAATTCCGATTATTTTTAAAATCTTCACTAAAATAACACCTACCCTTTAAAAAGTTGTTTCTTAAATTGTAAACAATTTTTTTCATAGTAGAAAATGCAAGCATGAAGAAAAAAGAACAATTCTCCAATTCTCCATTACATAAAAAATAAAGATGAACATTTTGTGTTTTCTTTGAAGATATTCTAGGACACCATCCTGAGGACAAAAATTTAAATATATATATCTATGTATATATATATATATATATATATATATATCCTTTAAAAACATCATATCCTTTCTCGAATGCATCATAAAATATTTTTTTAAAAATTAGTACACTATAGTACACTATAGCTTATCTTTTATGGGAGAAAAATATTACATTTCTTAGTTTAGGCTGAAAATACAGTGACACTTCTCCCAGCTCTCCCTGTCTCTTGCTCCCCCGTTTCCAGATTCAGTGGTTTCTAACTTCACAATATCTCTCTTCCTTCCTCATTTCATTTTCATTCACTTATTCAAAATAGTAGATACTGAGCCTTGATAATCCAGGTTTGGGAATTAGATGACCCAGATGCAAATTGAAACTCTCACTTTTGCTGATTCCTGTGATCTTGGGCACATTGTGTAACCTCTCTAGGCAGCAGTTTTCTCATCTATAAAAAAGGGAGGCCAATTAAGTGATTGAAAGCTCTTCAAGCAGTGCCTGGCTCACAATCAGCATTCAACAAATGTTGTTGTTGCTGTTGCTATTGCTGTTATTGTTGTAAGCACCTCATAGGAGTGATGTGTAGGTAAGTTGTGACAACGTATGTAAAATGCTTAACATGGTGCCTGGCAAATGGTAAGCAATTACTAAATAGTAGCTGTTATTAGCATTATTTTTGTATTAGACACAAGAGATACATGCAGGAATAAGTCACCCTCTCTACTCTTGGAGAACTAACCATGTAGTATTTACAGCTTCCAGGTCAATTCAACCATGCTTCAGAGTTCAGTTCATATGTGACTTTCACCACAAGACTTTCCCTGATCTCTTTAGCTGGAAAGAACATTACCCTTTACTGAACCCACATTGCCCCTTAATTCTGCATTTTTCTCCTCAAATGATCACTCTGTACTTTTAAATTTTTATTTGTTTACATGTCTTAATTGATTACATGTAAGGTGGAAAATACAGAGTCCTCCAAAAAAAATGTATACACACTTCAGGAAAAGAAAAACGTATAAATATTTAATACTAAATTTATTGAGACATCATGAGATTAATACAAGTTATCTTTGGCCTCTACAAATACAAGGTGGCTCTCAAAGTGCTGGTGGCCATTAGCTTCCAGATATGTATTAGCATGGCAAACTGCTGCTTGGGTAAACTTGGTCCATTGAGATTGCTTCGCTTGCAATTTGCAATTTCTTCTCTGAGCGACTGAAGTGTAGTGGGTTTTTCTACAGTATATGACATCCTCTAGGGTCTCCCATATGAGGGTTACACTATCTGTTGAAAAAATCTCATACTATTTTTCTTTCTCTGAAGTGTGTATACATTTTATTGGTGGACTCTGTATATTAATCTTTTAATTGCTAAAGTATGCATGGAGAGTTTTGCATTCTTCTGCCCTTCCTTCTTTCCATTCTTTGCTCATCTTATTCCACCAAATATTTGAGAGTTCCTTGTTTATTATGAGCTGTCAATAAAGGTTGGTTAAATGAATGAGTGGTGGTGTTAACCATTTCAAAGTTGTGAAAGCATATGTTACTAAGTCTGCCATATATATTTCAAAAAGAATAACGTTAGAATACTTTTTTGTTTAATTAGAAGTCATAGGAATAAATTTCTGCTTTGTTCTGAGTCTGTGCTGAATTACACTTGGTAACTTTTTGGCGCCATCTTACAGCTATTTCAAGTGGGATTCTTTCATGGTGTACATATTTTTAAAATCTTGTCATGCTGTGCCCAGGATAGTCACAGAACTTCCACAGCAAGTGTGCCTTGTTGAAATCCAGGGTTATTAATAATGACAAGTCATTTGGATACTTTAATTAGTACCCAGCACTATTTCCATTAGTTAACATGTATTTTTAACATCGTAGTGCCCAACAACAATTGTAGTGTAATTTTCTTTGGCACTGTAATTTCCCCAATGAATTATGCCACACTAGGTTTTAAAATATTTTGTTAAAAACATTAAGAAGAAAACTTCTGTAGATAAAGGTCACATCATTAATCGAAAGGAGGTTTAATGTGTGGCCAAACCTTTCTACTACCCTCTTTTAAATATATAGAGGGTATTCCATAAACTTTCTCCTACAGTCTTACCCTTCATGGTCTACTTGGTCACTTGATTCTGAATAAAGGGATTCAAGGAAAAGAAATGTGATAGAGCCATTCAAAATCTATTCAGAGTCATCAACACCCCCAAACAATCTAGGGCACTACTAAACGATGTGCAAAATTCAGTTGCCATAGTTTGCAGCGAAAGTCAGAACTGTATCTCTAGTAATAGTAAAGGAAGAAAAATATATTATATTCAAGTATTAGAAACTGTATCTAACACATAGTAAAAACATTCCTTGATTAATATATTGTTTTTTTCTGTTTTGTTTAGTGATGCATCCCCAAAACTAGAAAGCAAACTAGTTGTGTAATAAATGCTTTATTGAAAAAAATGCACAACGATCTCAAAGAACCAAAACATTCTTAGCTCTAAACACCAATTTTTTATTGTTTTGAATGTACAGATACCAAGCACCTGTTCTACTTTTTATTAGATGTGTCTCATCAGGTGTTTATACTAATTTTCTATAACAATTGTGAGTATTTCTGAGAATTCATATGAGAATCTGATCAAATCGCCTTTTGCACTTGAATTGATCAGACCTAATTTTGTTTCTGTTTTCCCTACATGCCATTCCCCCTCTTAACTATCTTCCTACAAACTCCATTAAGAGTCACCTGTTTGGATGCACTGCAGCCTACTACAGACCCTGATTTTAAACTTATCATACCTATGAAAATGGTCAACATTTTCTTAAATGGGCATTTACCTATGTGTGACTCTATTGTAAACTGCCCCATGTCCAGTTTTTGTTTTCTTTTGAAACAGAAACCTGACCTACTAGGAGTCTGACTTTGAGGGACAGGTGGACTGTCAGCTCAGAAAGTGGCCCAGGGTAGCATAATTAACGTCAAGGCAAGCATTAGGGGCTAGAGAAGGTCATTTTCTGCATGATTACAACCCCTCCTTTAGGACCTAGATCATGACCTGACCTTTCAATTTGGCACAAACAAGAAATTTTACTAAAAATTTCCACAGGGCGCAAGTATTCCTTAAGGGCTTGGCTTCTGTCCATGTCTCCAGCCTCATTTACTGCTACTTGTTCCACATGCCGTGTGCCACCAGAGTTTGAGATTCTCTGCCTTGTAGTTCCAAAGGAGTGAATTATATGGCAGAATGTCAAGGGGACATCAGGTGGGTAAGGCAGACAGTTTGGAGCAGGAAGCCTAACAGATGCCCTGAGCATGCCCAGTGATAGCAATACTTGAGTCTGGGGGACTTGAATGCAGTACTCTGAAGTGCTGTCAATCAGAATTAAGTGCTTTTTCCTTCATGCTCCCATTGTACTGTTTTTGACACTCTGCCTTTCAAAGCTTACCATGCCATGCCTTATGTTAACCTTAGCTGTGAACACAGACATGCACCCCTGGGTTGTAACCTTTTTTGTTGTTGTTGTGCTGGGGTGGAATCCAGGGCCTCAAGAATACTAAGCACACACTACCTTTGAACTGCACCCAGCCCCAGGTCATAATCTTGAAGGCATAGTTTATTTTCCCATCATTGTATAATACTTGAGTATAAGCAATTTGAATACATTTTTTATTGTTTAAAAAGAAAGACTGGGCCGGGAATATAGCTCAGTTGCACAGCCCTGCCTGGCAAGCGCAAGGTCCTGAGTTCGATTCCCGGTTCCAAAAAAAAAAAAAAAAAAAAAAAGAAAGAAAGACCATGCTATATGCTATGAGACCTGGACTTATGTCCATTTGAGACCTGTTCAGGCTTTACCTTCTTCATCACTGTCTTGCCTCCACTCCTACCAATCTAAATCCCAGATACCACCCTAAAGAGATATATTCAAATGTGATTAGATTGAGGCAAATAGGGAATTCTATATTCACATTTATTTCATAGCTATTGAATACTCATTTGACTGATGAGGAGATAGAGACTCAAATAGCTTTCAGTAGCTTGCCAAATGTCACACTATTACACAGCTAGTAAGTGGCTCTGCCAGGACTGAAATTCAAGCTCCTTGACACAAAGTCAAAATCCCTTTCTACAAACACTGAAACATTTAGTTGAACTCTTCTCACTCTCTGCTTTGTAATTCTAATTCTAATGTACCTAGTTATTTAATGAGAAACATTCTGTGTACTTCCAGCCAGACAGGAGCTAAATATTCTGAACACATGAGGCTTATATTATATACATATTTGTTTTCATGTGTATGTATTTGTACAACTATTTGTATTAGTTTTGGTTGTTTGTATGTTTGTATATTCAGGTATTTAGTGTACCTGTGTATTTATATGCGCATGAATTGAATTTTTATTCATGCACTTATATATATCTTTATCTTACTTACTGGGTTATGAAGCTCTTACCCCTGATGCTATTACATGAGAGCACATCAGTTGATTATACCTTAATTTCCTACAGGATTTCTGAGGATTTCAGCTTAATATAGGTCTTGTATTTCAATGAAAGGACCTCAGCTCTTGAGCTTCTAGGGGAGAGGACAAGAGAGAGCAGCTGCGTGCAGAACCAAATGGCTGAGCTTCGGAAACACTTCCAAGCCAATTGAAGTCTCAACTGTAAGAATAGGAAAAAAGAAACCCCAAACTGTCTAAGCTTAAAAGAGAATAATAAAACCAAACTTAGGAGCAAGCAAGAAGTACTGTGAAGCAAAGAAGAAACAGGGGCTGCAGAGGGTTCAAGAGCTGTGGCTGGTCCGGTGGAGAAGCAGGCAGAAGCCAGAGAAAGAGCCAACATGAGGGACCTGACACTTGCCACCCTGAAAGTGATCCAGGACCAGTGGACATTTTCAAAAGCACACAGGAAAGGCTTGCTGAGGACGGCGAGGCATGGTTGAGTGAAGTCAAGGGATTGAAAGTAACCCTGGGAGACGAAAATTGCCGAATAAATATCATGGACGAGAGAATCAGCACAAATGAGGATAAAATTGAGCTTCAGTCTCAAAAGATAAAAATCTTAAGCAAATAGCTCTTCATGGTACAAGGAAAGGTGATGGATCTGGAAAACACATCAAAGTGATGTAATATTCGTGCATCTGACATCTTTGAAGGTGCAGGAAATGAGAGTAGCCTTGAAACCATTATTAAGGAAATTATTTTAAAAACTTTCCAAAGCTAAACATAGATCTCAACTTCTATGCAGAGGAAATATACAGATCCCCACTCAAACATACTTCTCAAACGAATACTCTAAGGCACGTAAGTATACAGTTCTTAAACTTGAAACAAAAAGAAATCATCCTGAAAGCTGCTCAGAAAAAAAGAAGCGATTTTAAACAAGATAAAGACAAAGTCCTGCATGATCAGGCTTCTGGATGCTAACACCTGACAATGCTTTACTAGCAGTGGAAAAGAGATGGAGAAAATTCTCCAGCCGTAGTTCGGGGGTCTGAAACCCCAACCCAGCCACCAAGCCAAGCTAATGCTCCAGTTTGAAAATGAGGGAAGCATCTTTAACAGTCAAGACAACTTCAAGACATCTGTCAGAAAAACTCCCAGACTTGACTGGAAACACCTGCAGCTTGAGGAGGAGGTGCTCCTGGAGATAAGTGACTAAATTCACTCCTAAAGCCAAGTTACTTAATAGAATGTAGATCTTATTTTTAAGATTAATTGCATTTTTCCAGGGTAATTAGTAGAATAAGAAAGTAAGAATGTTATATTGCACCAATTTTTTTGTTCTTATGTATTTGTACCTGTATCTATGCACAAACATGTGTATATATACATGTATGTGTATAAATATATATGCATACATACAAACATACTCTATGGGAAAGGAGGATAAGAAATTTTTAAAAAGAAAATGGGGAGAGATGAGAGAAGGATAAAGAGAAAAATGATATGGATAGAACAATATAATTCAGGGTGGGTGGGATAGGGAGACATTGAAATATTATAGATCTAATAAGAAAACATTTCGTTGTCAATGTAAATGCAGTCAACTATACGAAATTAACAAATTTGTTTACAGAAAGAAAGTCTTTCCCCACCCTCTGTCAAGGGCATATAGATCTTTTAGAAATTTTGACCACATCCTAAGGTACAAAACAAGTAGAACTTAGACGGATGCGTGTACATTGAAATGATTGCCTATAAACTGATATTTTTAGAAATAGATTGTGAACAGTGGGTTATGTTGTAGTGACATGTTTTTAAGGTACTAATTTATGTTTCTCTTGCAATTTAGACCTCTCTATTTAACTTTAATTATATAATTGGCTATTCATACAAAACTGGGATAAAAGAACACGATTGTTGACTTACATACTTACATACTTCGGACAACGGATTAAAAGTAAATAGAAAAAGCCCAGCTGTATATTCTTCAGGGCATTTCTCTCCTAGTTTCCTCCCAGCTCCCATGAAATGCCTACAATTTTGACACACTTGGGGCAAGTCAGACTCTAAAGCAGAAAAAGGCTTTCCTGGCACGGGCACAGGAAGCAGTCCTGCCTTGGTTGCACCTGTCCTGAAACCCTCTCTGCCTGCCCGCCCCAGGCAGAGGGCTGAACCTACCTACTTTCCTTTCAGAGCCACCAACTTCAACCAGCACAACCAAGGGGGCTACTGGCCGGCCTTGCAGCCAACCCTCAGAGCCCTCATGCATTTTATAGGTCTATCTTCTACCCCCCCTGCACACACACACACACACACACATTGCAGGCCATGTATTCAGATGCACATTTTTCCTCTTATAAACAAAAGGCATTAGGCGATGCTGGGAAGATTGTAATCTGGTGCCATTTGACCAGTAGTTTACCTTGTTGGCAAATGGTACATGGGCCAAATAGCACCTTGTGGCCCTGCTAGATTTGAACACCAAGAAACTGCATTTTCTCTATGCACCCATTAACCTTAACTTAAATTCACCTACGTAATCACATTGCTCATTTGCTTCGTGACAGGCATTCAGAAGCCTGATCATACAGGACTTTGTCTAATGCCTTATGGCTCACAATGAGTGTTTTGATTAAATAAGTTTCAGTTCTGTTTCATCACTTGTATTTGATTTATTCTAAGAAGCTTCCTGCCAGGTCCTGAAAATACCCTTAGTTATAGCTTCTGCAAGTGACTCAGTGCCCCAAAGTGGGCACTTAGTAATTGAAATGCTTGACAAAAGATAAGTTGAAAGGCAAAAACTCTGTGGTAGGCCCCAGTGTCCTTTTCCAGCTCCACACGCCCCACTCCAAAGCCTAACACTCCAAGTCCCATGGAGCATCACTGCTGGAGCCTGTCCTGTCTGATTGGGTCTCCTTGCTGCTTCAGAACACCACTTGCTTGATCCCCCTGAGTGCCTCAGTCCTCTGTACCACACCTGCCCTCTCCAGGGCAGAAAAGGATGGTGGCTGTGACTGACCAGAGGGGTGCTGAAACGGGCTATAGACCTTTGACCTTGGAATGCACCCAACATTCCAGGGATCTGACACATTCCTCTGGTGGCTCACCACCACAGCCAGGTGCTCATAACTCTCTTGAGAGCATGCAAAAGCCATCGGGAGTCTTCAATACTCAGAAAAGCTCCCATTTGGCAGTGAAATTTGCTGTCCTGAAACACAAAACTGGAAACGAATGTTTTACTAGTAAATGTTTAAACACAGCTCTCTTGGGAGAGGGCTGGCACCTGATTTGTAGCATTTGATTTTTCCATGGTGAAAAGTCTCTGACCATGACGGATTTCAAACCACCACTGCATGTCACTGAATGCCAGGTTGAGATGAGCTGCACCCATTCTGCTCTCCTGAGCCAGGGTTGGCAAGCTGCAGCACAGTGCTGGGCAGAGGCCAGCTTGGCCCCACACTTCTCTTATTTGGGATACTACAAGATAGATTTAGGGGAAAAAAAAACAGAACTCATCATCTTACGAAGGACTGGATTATGGGTTACAAAAGCTCTGCAGATCACCCTGTGGCCCTTGGTGCTTCCACACCTTCCTTTGAGCTTAAAGTACTTCTAGTGCTCCTCTGCTCCCCAGTACAGTTTCATAAAATACTTTTTCTTTCCTTCTCTCTAGACTCAAAGTCTATGGGCTCAGAAACGCTGTCTAACAGGTGAGTTTGGTCTCAACTCTACATTCTACCACACCACTCAACATATCGAGTATATGCTCAGTAAACTTTGGTGTTTAACAGCTGTTCCATAATCCATAAAAGATGATCAAAAGCTTTTGTGGAAGGAACTCCCTTTCAGCCCTAGTGCTCAAAGTCCAAAAGTGAAAAGAAATGTGGTTTACAGATATTTTCTGATCTTACCTTGTCTGAGGAGGACAGCGAGTGTGGGCTCTCCCAGACCAGCCCACCAGATCAAGGGAATTCAGAGTCAAAGGAAGCCTGCCCAAAACAGTTCCTGAAAAAGAATTGTTTAATATCAGCTATCTCTAGAATAATAAGCTGGGAGAGAAGCCCATGTTTCCGTGTTTGAGAGAGAGAGAGAGAAATTGAGATTAAGATTTAGAGACACAGAGCCACCGCCCTGCTGGATTCCTGATGGAAGAAGACCAGCAGAGTAAATGTCAAGAACTCCATCTCAGCTGAGTCCCAATCCCAGAGCCTGTTGGCCTCTACTCCTAGCTTTCTACTATTGGGCCACTCAAGGTTTCTTCAGGGAGTTGGACAGAGAATGTTTCTCTTTCTGCAGGCTGCAAGGTTCAAAACTGACCGAGGTAGCCTAGAGACGGAGCTTCTGGCATCTCAATTGCAAGCCATAGTGTTTGAATGAGGGGCTTCTATGAAGCCTGAATAATAAGTCCCTTCAAGACTCCTTAATGTCCCAGAGCAAAAGGCGAGAGAGAGTGAGTGCTATTCTCACCACACAACTCAGGACCTTCTCAGGCATTCTCAGCCAGAGAGGGACATTCTGGGCTCTAGATTCAGCCTGCTGGTCCAAGAGCCCAGGCTTTCTGCCCTTGAACTTTCAGAGAGCTGGGGGACACTTCCTTGCCTTCTTTCCACATTATTGGTAGTGCATCTGATTAGCGCTTTTTTTTTTTATCTTCCAAAGCACTTTCACACATGCATGTGGCTTTTTTCATATTTTTTAGTTTAGTGGTGTCATCCAAAGCCTCCAGTGCAAAAGCAGCATAGGACAGTGGCTCAGCATATGGGACACAGTATGCAGACTGCCTAGATGGAAATCCACTGCTGGCTGTGTCGGCCTTGGGCAATTTGCTTAATGGCTGTTTTTCAGTTTCTTCATCTGTAAAATGGGGCTGATAATGATAGCTACTTCATAGTGTTGCTATGGTGATTAAACGAGTTAAGATTTATAAAGCACTTAGTGCCTGGTGCTATCATAGTGATTTCTATATAAATGTTTTGAAAATTGGCATGAATGTTTCCACTCTGACAGATAATAACTATCACTATCGTGTTCCAAACAAACGTCAAGTTTGTCCACTTTTCCTCCTCAATGTTTTGAAACCCGTTGCTT
Organism: Erethizon dorsatum; assembly: GCA_028451465.1. Lineage (NCBI taxonomy): Eukaryota > Metazoa > Chordata > Mammalia > Rodentia > Erethizontidae > Erethizon > Erethizon dorsatum. Next base: position 117,102,082 of record CM051842.1, on the reverse strand, counting down.
CCTCCTCCTCCTCTGCTTACCCCTGCCCTAGTTTAGGCACACAGTAACAACAGCAAACTATTGGCAAGTCTCCCAAGGCACACCATCCAGCTTCGCTCGCTGGTTTTCCCTGTTGCAAACCCCTGATTATCAAGGCTTTTGCTCTGGCTCCCTCCTTCTCATGCTTTATCAGGAGTTATCCTCAGACTACAGACTCTTTAAGAGGAGGAACCACCAGCCTCTCTGAATCCTCAGCATTCAAAACAATGCCTGCCACAAAGAAAGTACTCAACAAACAAGTGGTGAATTAATGGCTGTTTGTTGGGTCCCCAGCCCCATGTCGTGGTTTGCAGGGGAGTTTTTATTCAGTCCTACCCAAAACCCTGCCTGATAGTAAATGCACTTATTGTTCCCATTTCACATATAAGCACATGAGGCTCAGAGAGGTTTAAAAAACTTGCCCAGAAACACATATTTAGATTCATTTGGGTATTCTAATCATTACACAGCAGTCTGCAGTTTATAGCTGTATACAGGAGCTGAGAATGCCGTCATTGGTATCATCTGGTGCATGAAGCTCTCATATTCAATTGGTCCATTAAGAGAGCTGTTACTTAATTTTTTACATAGTTTGTTCTTGAATTAAAGGATTTTTCATTTGATAATTTATAATCTTTTGTGAAGGTAGAAATGCACATGTACATACAGAAAAAATTGTCTATTTTTTAGCCAATTGGTATTTGCTGTGGATTTTTTTTTTACCAGCTGATCTGTGAGTCCATTGGATCCTATATTTTACTGCCATCGCATACTACGTGTCAAGGACTTTGGTTAGTGTCTTCTCCGTGCATTATCGTTCTAAAAAGTCATGCTTAACAAAAATTTATGAAAGATCGTTCTATGTTAAGAAAATCACATTGCTCTAAGTTAGTTAAGGAAGGCTTTACAGATTAATAACAGTAGTTACTACTATTAACAGCAACAGTAGCAGGACACACCATTTATTGAGAACCTTCTAAGTGCCAGACCTTTCGTGCTCTCAGTTTAACTTGAATTCACTCACCAAATCTCTCTGAACTTGGTTCTGCTGTTTTCTTTATTTTAAAGATGGGGAAACTGGGACTCAGAGAATTTAACTCACTTGCTTGAGGTCACACAGCTATTGAATGTGGAACCTGAACTGAAATCTAAATTTGTATGTTTCTAAAGCCTGGGTGTTTATCCCAAGCTGGACTTTGAAGACTGTTCAAGTTACTTAACCCTATCTGAGATTCAGTTTCCTCCTCTGTAAAGTTCAGGGAAGAAACACTTATCTTGTTGGGTTGCTGTAAAGATTAGAAATAATAGATGCTGAGGTCCCAGCGTCGTGTAGTAGGCATTTAAACCATGTTAGCGATGTTTATGAATACATTGGGGGGGTAAACAAGCAAAAGACCTGAGATCCCTTTAAAGGCACTGGGGAGCTGAAGAGGAGAATCTACAGCTTTGGCTGTCTTACCAGCTGGCCCTCTCCCCTCCAGAATACAGTGACCCAACGAAACTCTGAGCTACAGGCAGGGGGCAGGGGCCTGAGTTTGGCTAGGGCAACCTCTGCAGGGAGTCAGGAGAGAGGCGGGGAGTTGGGAGGGGCGTAGAAATCCCGGACATCAGAGGACTGCAGGTGCTAGGCAGAGTTCGTAGAGGTGGGCTCCCGAGCCTGGCGAGTGGGGGAGAAGGTTGGAGCGGACCGGCCGGCGGGCGGGGGAGAGAGGGAGGCGGGGCTCAGAGCCCGAGAGGCTGTGCTTAGACAGCTCTCCCCATGCCGGGCAGTTCCCTGCATCTGAAGGAGCTCGCTGGAGAACCTCCAAAAGCGGAGCGGGCCTTCAACTACCGTAAGTACCTGCAAATGAGCGCATAGTCCAGTGGCTGAAGATTAATTACGGGCCACCAGATTCTAAACAAAACCCCGAGACAGTCTCCCTGCAGTAATTAATCGCCATAAATCAAACTGCTCCCCACTAGTCTGTCCCCTCACCCTCTTCATCCTTGCCTTTCTCCTTCCCTCCCCGGATCCCAGCCGTGCCTCGCTGAGAATGTCTGGGCACTGTAGATATCTTCCCCTTTCCTTCTCAGTCTTCCCTCCAAACCCTCAGCGGAGCAGGTACTAGGCACCCTGCCGAGCCCAACCCCTTTGATTCCTGGAGCCCTCAAAGCTGTGCAGGGGCAAGCCATTAGACATTTCCCTACGTTACCCTCCCAAGCACTGCGGCGCTGTCTAAGGGTGGGGAAGTGCTTGGGTGGTGTAGAAGGGATGGTAAAATGGCTAAACAGCCTAAATTGGGAGTGGGGTGGGGTGAAAGGACAAAAATGGGTGTGGCCAATGAACCTGAAACTCAGGGTTGTTCCCTTGTCCCCTGGGCATAAGATTCCTCATTTTGGCTGGATGTAAATGGTACAGTTTCCTTAGTGACTGAGGAGTGGTCAGTCACGCTGAGAAGTCCAGTTTCCCTGCTTCACACAAGCCCTCAGGAGGCAAGCACCCTGATTTGGGGGTCCACATGGTAAGAATGGAACTTCAGATAGCATTTCCTGGGTAGAAGCCCAGCCTGAACCTTTCCCTTGGCAGAAGAACCTGCTTCCCCATATATCCTGGCCCAGACCACCTCAGCGGAACAGAGCAACAGGGTGGCATCCAAGATTTGGCCTGGCCCTCAGAGGGGAGGGACAAGGTGCTACAGGAACTCAGATGGAAAGAGCATCTTTTGGGCCCTACACTGTTTGGATGCCCCTTAGTAAAGAAGGAAAAAACCCATCTTTTACATGACATGCTCACTATGTGTCTGGCACTGTACATTTTTTGTCTTTAATCCAAAACAACAATGATAGGTAGACATTATTCCCCCACTTAACAGATAAGGAAAGTTCAAGGAGGGCAAATTCAAGGAGGGCAAATGAAGCATTCTTCAATGCAAAGTGAGAAATGCAAAGCAGAGCCCTGCTTTCTTGAATTCTCACTGTCACATGCTCTCTACAGCCCCGAGGTTTTGAAAATGACTCTTCCCCTCTTCCTGCTCCTCCATCTTGCCCACCCTTAGCAATGAACCAAGTTAGAAGCTGAGGTCCTGGGATGAGTCTGGAGAGGCAAAATCAGGCCCTTTCTCTTTTCTGAGAGCTGCCTCTACCTCACCCTGCTAAGCTAAGATTAAAAACCCAAGGCCAGCCAGGACCTCTAACTCAGAGTAAAGATTCAGTGCAGGAAAAGTAGCCTGAGTTTGTGGAGTACACACCTTCCCTTGGTGAACGGTTACTGGGGGCAGAGGGAGGCATAACAACTCTGTGGGCCACCTGTATATGAAGGACCTATAGTCAATAGTGAATTCTGGGAAAATCAGAAAGGCCTCCTTGAGCTCAAATATTTTTGTTTGAAATTTCAAACAATTCCATTTTCCTTGGACAGTGAACAAAACTGCATAGACGTTATGGGCAGCTAAAGAATCATTAGCACCTTATGTTAATAAAATGTAAGCAGTTTGATTCTCCAGCACCTACTTGCCATGGAAGTATTAAGCTTTTGGGGATAAGAGATGAGTGAGGGTAATATGAATCTGAGGACTTCCATACAAGGGACAGTCTGCAAGGGATGAGATGGGAGGGAAAAGAGAGATTGAAGAGGGGGGCAAAGGCCACCTCTGGAAGTTTAAATGGTGGTTTTTGTTTTTGTTTTTGTTTTTTGGTACCAGGAATCGAACTCAACGACCTCACACTAAATGGTGGTTTTGAGCAAAGGCCTTGGAGTTAAGCATGGATTTGAATTTTGGCTTTAATATTTAGTGCCTTTTAACTTTGGGAAAATTACATCTCCTCTCTAAGATTCATTTCTTCATCAACAAAATGGTGATGGCATTAATGCCTCCTTAACTGTTATCTGGGGATGCAGTTAGCATGTACATGTGTGTATCTGAGGAAAGGATCTGAAGAGGTGCCTCCGCACCTCCTATCTCGCGGGGGCTTTGTAGGCTTTTATTAGGTCACTCTCTGAGCTTCTGAGATCCCAGAGACAAACAGACATTTCAACAAAAATGACATCTTAGCGCAGACTAGGTGGGGTGATGGGGAAGTGAGGACAAGGGGCAAGGAGAGGAAATGGCAGGTGGCCTTGTAATGCCCTGCATGCCTGTGAGGGAGTGGAATGTAGGGTCCTCAAGTGCAGTTTAGTGAACTTTAAGGAGCAGGACAAGTCCCCTGAGTAACAACAGTTCTGTTTTTAGATCCCACCACCTGCTGAGGAGCAAAGCCTTTCAAGGCCCAGAGTGCACATCCAGCACCAGAGGCCCCACGACCATGGAGAGAACAGGGAAGGGGGCCACCATGCTGTGGACATTCGCTCTCTTGCTCTTTTGTATTCGTGAGTACACAAAAGGGGTGAGGGCGAGTGACTGTCCTAGGTACCCCAGAGAAAGGGTACCTTGGGGAGGGAGAGGGGAGTATTGAGGGTGGAGGACAGAGTGGGGATGAGGGATCTCTCCTTCACCATTAATCTCTCTTTTCAGGGCTGAGTCTAGGTATGACATTGATGGGTAAGTGAATTCCACCCCTTTGGGTACCTTCTTTCCTGAAGGAGTCAAGACACTGATCTGCCTCCATAATCCTGACATAACTTCCGGGAGAGCCTAAAGACAGATTGGGCTTCTTGGGAATCAGAGCTTCTCTCCCTTAGTGACTCGGTTCCCACAGAATCACGATGAGCTCTATCTTAGAGGGAAAGGGCGCTAGACTTGCACTTTATTCCCCAACTCATTTGCGTTCCTGGAGTAAATATCATGGGATTGCCATCCCACACCTTCGTGAGCAGACACTCTTATTTCCAGAGGCAAGAGGAGGGATTTGGGTCAGGGCTAACTTTAAGGTATAGTGGGGGGTGCATTATGGGGGGGTGAGGGCTGGACTGCTCACATCTTTGTTATCTTCGGAAATGACAGTAATGGAATCTCAACCGGAGCTGTGGATAGAGTCCAACTACCCGCAGGCCCCTTGGGAGAACATCACACTTTGGTGCAGAAGCCCCTCTCAGATATCAAGCAAGTTCCTGCTGCTGAAGGATAAGACACAGATGACATGGATCCGCCCTTCCTACAAGACCTTCCAGGCTTCGTTCCTCTTAGGTGCCCTCTCTGAATCCAATACAGGTCTTTATAGGTGCTGCTACTGGAAAGAGACAGGCTGGTCAAAGCCCAGCAAAATTTTAGAGTTGGAAGCACCAGGTAAGAAGATAGAAATAGATATTCAAGAATAATATTCAGCTCCTAGGATTCAAACTTGCCTTCTTAGGATGGAGTTTATTTAATTCACTCATTTACCTCAAATGTGTGCTTGTATGTACGCATTTGACAGTTAATAAATAAGTACCTACTCTGTATTAGACAATGCGCAGCAAGGATGCAGACTCTGGGGCAGAAGTGGGGAAAGAAGGGGTGGCAAATAAGGAGTATACAGGGAAGCCTCATCCAAAATAGAGATCTCGTCCACTGCTCCCTGTGCAGCACTACCTTTGCTGTAGCCAATTCCAGTTCACTCTTTCTTTCTAGGCCAGCTGCCCAAGCCCATCTTCTGGATCCAGTCTGAGACGCCCCCTCTTCCTGGATGTAATGTTAACATCCTCTGCCATGGCTGGCTGCAGGATTTGGTATTCATGCTGTTTAAAGAGGGGTATGCAAAGCCTGTGGATTACCAAGTCCCAACCGGGACAGTGGCCATATTCTCCATTGACAACATGACACCTGAGAAGGAAGGGGTGTACATCTGCCGCACTCACATCCAGATGCTCCCCACTCTGTGGTCAGAGCCCAGCAACCCCCTGAAGCTGGTTGTAGCAGGTGGGTGTGGCCGTGGCTGCTGGCATCTGACAATTATTCTCCCAGGGATCATGGCTGGTTGAGCCAGGGTTGATGATTTTACTTCGTTCAGCCAGTTCCTACACCCTGCAAAGCCCCTGAGGTAGAGTCATTTGACATTTTGTTGAGGCACAAATTAGAACCGCACATGCTGCAAGGCAGATGTATGGGAGCGAATCAAATGGCTCATGAGTGATCCCAGCCAACTGTTCAGCAGCTTCAGTGCATCGCAGCTTTGTTGTTCTCTATTGAATATCATGCATTCATTCATTCTTTCAGCCAGTATTTATTGAGCACCTAGTATGTGCCAGGCACTGCCAATGCAGTCTTATAAACTGATTTTTAGATTTTTAAGTGTGTATTTATTTGTGATTATTATTTTTAAGTGTGGGAATCAAATGAACTGTTAGTGTGGTGATTCCAAAGAAATGACAAAGAAAGAGATAGTTTGTATTTTTGAGATGACTTGATAAATTACTTTGGTCCCATATCAGTACAGCTAATAAGGTAACACCAAGCTTTAAACAGAAGATGGCTCCACCGAAAGCCCACATGCCAGACACACACTCCAGTCCTAGGCCCTCAGCCCATGGCTTGGATGTTTCTAGATGGAATTGGCCACTTTCACTTTGGGCCCTCCATCAGGCTACATAGACATGGGGCAAGCCGTGCTACAGAAAGTACCCTGAACTTAGAAGTAGCAGTCCTGGGTTCTAGTTCCACCTCTGACTCTGCCTCCCTGTGTGATCTTGAGCAAGTCACTTCACTTCTCTGTGCTGTGGTTTCTTCCTCTCTAAAATGAGATAACAGTATCTATCTGACCTATTGTGTAATGCCTCTCTGTGCCTCAGTTTGCTGATCTGCAAAATTGGTATAAGAATAATGCCTACCTCACAGGGTTGTTGTGAGGACTTACCTAAATATATGTACAGTGCCTGGCATATAAGCTCTCAATAAATGGTAGATATTAATTTTATTAGTATACCATTTTATTGAGAATCAAAGAATAGAGGACTGCCTGCTTGAACTGTGTTGTGGATGTTTGTTATACACATACTCTTCCAGTGTAGATTCCACTAACACACACTTCTGTGGTTACCTGTGGCTCAGGACCCCCCATTAGTCCATGAGCTTTGTGATGACAGGGACTGTGTCTTCTTTACCTTGATGAGCCTACTCATATAGGATGCCTGACACATCCTAAATGTTCTGTGAGTGCGTGATAGAGCTGATCCTTTTATTGTGGATGGTATAGCTCAGATTGGGATGGGGGCAAGAAAGGGTGGTAGGCACTTCACATTTGTAGTCCAATCACCTTGAAGGAACAATCCATAGAAATGAGGGTAGGCCCACATCAAAAGAGATTCCACTGGGTTGCAGACTTATTGACCCAAGTCTCTTTAATAGCATCTTCCAATCTTATGTTGGAAGTCAGGTTTGAAGTGAGATTAATGTGTTTTTAAAAACTCTCCTTAGCAATATGTACTAACATGCATGCTCCACAGAGATGGACTCAGAGTCATTTTCAGAGGTTTGGTTTTTCGGGTGGTTTGGAAGAACTATAGTAGTCATTTCAGGAACCTGCAGATACAGGAGATCCTGGATGTAGGTATTCACATGGTTAGAGCTCAGAGGAGCGGGGGAGAGGAAAACAGCATGAGTAAACCTACCCTTGGCAACATCCTAGAGGAGGCAGAGATCCAAGGATGGGGGTGGGGTGGAGAAACCTTAAGACACTACTTCGTGTCCACAAAAGCTCAGACACAAAAAATAGAAAAATAGAGAAAAAATCATCCTACCTCTAACTCCAGGGTCTCTTCCCTTTCTAGGACTCTACCCCAAACCAACTCTGACAGCATCTCCTGGGCCCATCATGGCACCCGGAGAAAGCCTGAGTCTCAGGTGCCAAGGGCCAATCTATGGAATGACCTTTGCTTTAATGAGGCTTGAAGACATGAAGAAGTCCTTTTACCATAAGAAGCCAATAAAAAACGAGGCATATTTCTTCTTCCCGACTCTGAAGATCCACGATTCTGGACATTACCTCTGTTTTTACTATGATGGGTCATACAGGGGTTCACTCCTTAGTGATATCGTGAAAATCTGGGTAACCGGTAAGAAAGGGGTATGCTATGGGACCTACACTAGGAACTTAGGATGTAAGACTCCCTCTGGGTCCCCTGGAGATCCTAATTATACAGCCAGGGCTAAGTAGGGATTTGCCAAGGGTAGCCTGGAGATTGAGGAGGGAAAGAACCCTAAGATGTGGGAGGGAGATGTCAGACCATTAGCCCTGTGTATTTTGGATCTTGTCCTAGATGCTTTCCCCAAGACCTGGCTCCTTGCTCAGCCTAGTCCTGTGGTCCCAATGGGCCAGAACGTAAGCCTGAGGTGTCGAGGATCAGTGGATGGTGTGGGATTCGCACTCTATAAGAAAGGAAAAGACAAACCACTTCAGTTTTTGGATGCCACCAGCATTAATGACAACAAACCATTTTTGCTCCATGATGTTACCCACCATGATACTGGCATCTATAGTTGCCACTATTGTCTCACCTGGAAGACCTCCATTAGGACGGGAACACACAACACTGTAGAGCTTCTGGTTGTAGGCAAGTGCTAACAACTGCTTTTTTAAAAATCACTAACCTGTTGTTTTTATCATTATTACAGTAGCATAAGGAGGAGTTAGTGGCCTTTGGCACTCCCTTGGAGCTATTAGCAAAGGAGAAACACACTAGTAGGGTGTTGTAGAACTTTCTCCAAATCTTTAAGGACCTTCTCTCCCAAGATTGTTCCTCAAGCTCTACCTTTCAGCATGGCCAACCCCTCTGTAACCTCTAGAAAAATTACTTTCCTTCGGACCAGGGGAAAATTATGTGTGTGAAGTCTTCCAGACTGAAGGTAGAAACCAGGAGTCCTTAGAGTGCTGAATTAGGGACAAAAGAATTCCTAATGCACAGTCAACTTTTGAAGCCACTGATCAAGTAGAAGTAGAAAGGAAGAGAAGAACAAATGGAGAGCTCAGAAAAGTTTGGTAGTGGGTGGTAAGGTACTGAGTTCAAGATCAGTTCTAACTCTGGTGTCTGGATCTGTTTCAGATAAGCCTCCCAAACCCTCCCTGTCAGTTTGGCCCAGCACCGTGTTTAAGCAAGGAAAGGCCATCACCCTTCAGTGCCAAGTATCTCATCCAGTACTTGAATTTTCTCTGGAGTGGGAAGAAAGAGCAACATTCCATAAATTCTCAGAGGATGGAGACTTCATCATCACTAACATTGAAAGGAAAGCCACAGGGACCTACAGTTGCAGCTATCGCGTAGAGGCACACCCTAACATCTGGTCACATCGCAGTGAGCCTCTGAAGCTGATGGGGCCAGCAGGTGAGGTGATAGGTGAGGTGATAGGAACGGCCCTCCATACTCCTGGGGTTCTTAGAGCAGTGCCCAGAAAGATATGGGAAAGGGACTCGGGCTTGGAAGTCGGAGTCCATGGGTTTGGGTGTCCTTCCCCTGGGGTAGTCTCACAATCACTTAAAGGCAGTGAACAGGATACTTACAAGGCTCCTCTTCTCCATGAAGAGGAAAGCCACTTCTGCCTCACTTCCCCTGTAGAAGCACTCTTGGTAACCAGCCCCCCACCCACCATGAATGTATTCAGCTACTCCTGTCCTCATCCAGGGCCCTGCTTTTGGTTTTCTCTGGCCACAGGTTTTCTCACCTGGAATTCCATTCTGAATGAAGCTATCAGGTTGTCCTTGATCATACAGCTTGTTGCCCTGCTGTTTGTATTGCTGTGGATCAGGTGGAAGTGTCAGAGACTCAGAATCAGGTAACTGCCTTGTTCCAGCCTACTGCTTTCCACCCTACTCCAGGATCCCCTGGTCTCAGGAACAGGTCATTCACAGTTGAGACAAGCTTCAGGGACACACCCTACACAGCCCCTACCTTCTGGGCTTAGACAAGACTTTCTTATCCCAGTTGTTTCTCTTTTACCTCACAGAGAGTTCATCATCCAAGCCAAGAGTGGCAAAACATGTAATTCTCAGAGCTGGAGAAATAATCCCAACTGTATTCACTGACCCCACCTCTACCTGGAGTGCCCACCTCTCCCCGCAAACCTCCCTGCCCCTCAGGCATGGTTGTAGTCTCCCCCTTTTACTTGATCTGAACTATTTTCTCTTGAGAAAAAAAAAAAAAAAAACAACCCTGCTGTTCTCTCTCCGGGGCTGTTATTCAACTCGCATCCCCACTTTTCATGATTACCCCTAGCTCTCAAGGGCTAGAGAGCCTTGTGGCCTATCCCAGTTGCCTTAGAAACCACTCTCTGCTACTCTGGCCTCCAACCACCTGTGCAAAGCATTCTGGGAATAAAGTCTGAACCTGGATAGACATCTGGTAAGGCAATGGATGGAGCCAGGGAGTCAGACTGTTTCCTCTAACCCACAAAACAGCAAGCCGAACCAAACCTCTTGACATTTCCTTAGATCCATCTCTCTCCCTAATCCCTAAGGCTTGTCTCACGCTACTCTACTAGGGAATGAGAAGAAAAATAACATCTCTTAACCGGTGAGGGTCTCACCTCTTGAGTGCTCTGCCCACTTCCCCTCACACCCTGCTCTGGCTGTACCCCTCTGCCTCTGTGTGATCACAGAGCTTCGTGTATCTGGGAGTGTTCAATACACAATGGATGATGACTATAATTATGTGTGTCCGTGTTTTCCACTGGGATCTGAGGGACAGAGTGTTCAGACAATGGGAGGGGAGCCACCTAAGTCTTCTGCAAAAACCACCACCCTTTGAGTTTTCAAAAAGTTTCAGTGGGGGTCAATTTCTGGATCTTCCTAGATTCTGCCCTGAGTCCTATACATACTAGGGTACCCTCCAAGCCAGAGGTCAGAAAAAAATGTAACTTCATGTGCCCATCCCATCCCAGGTCCATTGCATCAAAGAATGAGATCAGAAACCAGATTTCAGGGAAAGCAGCTTGAAAAGTGTTTTTCTGACCAGGAAGTGGGGGAAGGGTCAATGTTTTCTAAGTAAAAGTGGTCAAATGGATTTTGGCTTAATATCATCTAACTCTACAGAGCCCGTGCCTCAAAGCTGCTGCACATTTCTAGTCATACTCTGGGTGGAGGGAGGGGGATCCCACTCTGACAAGCTTAGCTCAGCACTGACAGTCTTCTGGTAATTCATCACGGCTGCCTAGGCAACCCTTCCATAACAAAGGCAGGTGAGGCAGGTCGGTCTGAGGACCAATCCTACCATAATAACAACTGCTTCCAAACTTAAACTTGATGACGGAGAAACACTCAAGGTTGCTCCCTCCACCCCCACTCCCCAGAGCTGCGGATCACATTGAGCTCCAGGGGTTCTGAGAATTGCAGATGCAAAGCATTTTCCCATCTGACATCTCAATTCCAGCAACAGCCTAATCAGGGGCCAAGGGGAGCTGACATATGATATGGGCTGGGGAGGGGGGAAAGGGTGGGGGGCACATGGGTCATGAAAGAACGAGAGGTTTTGTAGGTGGTTAGGCCCTCAAAAAGAAAAGTCATCGATGTCAGAAAAGGTTATATCCCATTATCCTGGCCATATCCAATCCCGATTGGGTAACAAGTAAACCAATGACATAAATTGCCGCCCCCTTCTCCCCGCCCTCGCCCTGAACCCAGCAACTCCTCTCATCTCTTTTCTGGTCTCACTAGAGAAGCCTGGTTGCTGGGAACAGCTCAAGGGGTCACCATGCTCTTCATCGTCACAGCGCTTCTCTGCTGTGGTGAGTACCAGGGGGTGGGAAGGGGCCTGGGCAGCAGGCTGGCTGGGTGAAGTCCTGCGGAGGAGGAGCAGAGCCCTGGCAGCACTTTCTCTTGCAGGACTGTGCGATGGGGTAGTGACAGAAGAGACTGGTGAGTTTTTCCTGCTCCAGACTGGGACATTCCTCTCTGGAGATCTGAAATAACTACAGAGTGTCAGTGTCAGTGGCCAGGGAGTGACTGGTTGGGAGGGAAGGACAGTCCGGAAGGAGCACTTGCTAAAGCTGCTGACAAAATTCAGCCTTCAACTCTGCCTTTTTGCCTACAAATTTTTCCCCAAGCTTTCAGCACTTTTCTGGGGCTCAGCTGAAACATCAGCTTCCTCTTTCCCCAGCACCTGAGGGAAGGAAGGGAGGAAGGAAGGAAGGAAGGAAGGAAGGAAGGAAGGAAGGAAGGAAAGAAGGAAGGAAAGGGGAGTGGGTTAGGATTTGAGTTGAAAGGGGAGGTAGGCAGTGTGATCTGGGTAGGGGTTCAAGGGCAAGGAAAGGAGGGGGAAGAGGAGAGAGGATGGCTTCATTAACTCTGCTGTTTCTAGAAATAATCATGCCAACCCCTAAGCCTGAGCTGTGGGCAGAGACGAACTTCCCTCCGGCCCCGTGGAAGAACTTAACCCTCTGGTGCAGAAGCCCTTCTGGCTCAACGAAGGAGTTTGTGTTGCTGAAGGACGGGACTGGGTGGATCGCAACTCGCCCAGCCTCAGAGCAGGTCCGGGCTGCGTTCCCCCTTGGCGCCCTGACCCAGAGTCACAGAGGGAGTTACCACTGCCATTCGTGGGAGGAGATGGCTGTTTCGGAGCCCAGTGAAGCACTTGAGCTGGTGGGGACAGGTAAGAAAAGGCAAAGGGTCCTCCCAGAGTGATTCCCCAGTGCCCCCTGGGACTCTGGTGCTGCAGGGGAAGGGGAGGGGCCTTAAGGTGGGGGAGGGGTGGGAAAGAGAGAGATTGACAGGAAGCGCCCAGGGGTAGCCCAGAATGGATTTTGCTGTTGTTGTTTTTATTTACTTGTTTTGCTGATAAAGTGAATCTGAGTGTCCCATCTGAGCGCCTCCAAACTTGTGACTCCTCCACCTCATTTTGTTTTCCAGACATCCTTCCCAAACCTGTCATTTCAGCTTCTCCCCCAATCTGGGGCCAGGAACTGCAAATCCGGTGCAAAGGATGGCTGGCAGGCATGGAGTTTGCTCTGTACAAGGAGGGAGAGCCGGAACCTGTCCAGCAACTTGGTGCTGTTGGGAGAGAAGCCTTCTTTACAATCCGAAGAATGGAGGATAAAGACGAAGGCAATTACAGCTGCCGCACACACACAGCAACACTCCCCTTCAAGTGGTCTGAGCCCAGTGAGCCCCTGAAGCTTGTCATAAAAGGTAGAGCTGAAACAAACGGGTCTGGGAGGGAGGAGGTGGAGGCAAAGCCTCTGTCAGACACTCCTCTCCCCACAGCAAACTTTGCTGCTAGTCCTAGGAGCCTGTGTCCAATCTTAGAGCCAGGCAGGCGTGGCGCTGGGAGTGCCAGGGCCTCTGGCTGCATGATATTAATAGCCATAATCGTTATTAATAGCTTGGGTTTGTGGAGGGTGATTTAAGTTTTCTAATTATTTTCCCATCAATTATCTCATTTAACTATAGTGCACATCTTCAAGGGAGGTGGGGCAGGTATCATTCCCCATTCTTGCCCAAATGGGCAAACTGAGGCACAGAGAACCAGCAGAGTCCCAGTGAAATTTCAGCCCTTTCACTAGCCTCTGTTGCCTGTGCCAATGACAGGGGTATTCACTGAGAGGCAATGAGGCACAAGGGTAGAGTGGCCCCTGTAAGATTTTTAAATTCACCTACTTTGGAATGAAAACACTATAGAAAGCAGGGCAGCTGCCCAGAACCAGTATTTGTTGTATTTGCTTGCTTTTTTTTTTCTTAATTTGTTTTTATGTTGTGTGTATATTTACGGTGTTTTTTTGTTTCGTTTTTGCCTCCTAGAAATGTACCCCAAGCCCTTCTTCAAGACATGGGCCAGCCCTCTGGTCACCCTGGGTGCCCGAGTGACTTTCAATTGCTCCACCCCACACCAGCACATGAGCTTTATTCTGTACAAAGATGGCAGTGAAATAGCATCCAACGACCGCTCTTGGGCAAATCCGGGAGCCAGTGCAGCTCACTTCCTCATCATTTCAGTGGGCACTGGTGATGGAGGGAACTATAGCTGCCGCTATTATGACTTTGATATCTGGTCTGAGCCCAGCGACCCAGTGGAACTTGTGGTGACAGGTTAGGAATGGGAAAATCCTGGTAGAGGTGGTGACACCCTGGCACGGTGGACAGAAGGGCTATCAGTGGGAAAGGAAGCAATTCTTCTTCTAAAAGACACTCAGAAAGTGCTAAGGACAGGGCCTGTCTCATGGCGAACAGTGCATTGTAGGACAGCTGCTCGTGTATTATTATAGGAAGAAGAGGCAGGAGAGGGGGAGGCAAGTAACTCACTTCTGAGGAGAGAAGTAAGGCAGATGGGGGTGCCCAGTCCAACAGCCTAGTTCAAGTTGCTCTATTTCTGAAATCCTTTTGTGGCTTGGCCTTGAGCATTAGGTTCACTGTCCACTTTTTCTTTAGCTGGTCTGTCAGAGATTGGTGGGCTGGTGGCTCTCAGAGGACGGGAGGAGACCTTGAAATGTCAGCTGCAGCCATTACAAATGATAGTTTTCAAAGGCTGTTTAACGTCACAGGGAAGTGTTTATAATATAAAGTTAAGTGAAAAATATCAGATTGCCAAACTGCGAATACAGCGGGGTCCAAATTGTGTAGTTATTGCTACATGGAGACAAGCATATATAGAAAAAGTAAATGGAAAATACATAAAAATAGTTACCTTCGATTTGGTAGAATTGTTTTTTCTGTTTTTACCATATTTTCTACAATAAATGCATATTGTATCTTATAGTAATACTATAAAAGCTGTTTGCAGAATGCAGTGAGTGGACTTCTCTTGTGTCGTGATCTCTTTAATTCCAGAATTCTACCCCAAACCCACTCTCCTGGCCCAGCCAGGTCCGGTGGTGCTTCCTGGGAAGAATGTGACCCTGCGCTGCCAAGGGACTTTGACGGGCATGAGGTTTGCCCTCTTGCAGGAGGGAACCCAGGCTCCCTTACAGTTCCAGAGTGCCGCAGGGAGCTCAGCTGACTTCCTCCTCCACACCGTGGGAGCAGAGGACTCTGGGAACTACAGCTGCATCTACTATGAGACAACCATGTCAAACCGGGGCTCATATTTCAGTATGCCTCTCATGATCTGGGTGACTGGTAAGGACAGACAAGGCAGGGGACTGGGATGGAGACAACTGGAGCCGGGGTTAACAAGGGTAGTCTCTTCTGGAAGGCCACACTAAACCACAGAAGTGAACAATTGTGTCCAGAAAAATGTTAAAAGGTTAACTCAGGAAGTGAGAATCTCCTATACTCACCACTATCTATCTTTGTTCTTTTCTAGACACATTCCCCAAGCCGTGGCTGTTTGCTGAGCCCAGTTCTGTGGTCCCCATGGGGCAGAATGTTACACTCTGGTGCCAGGGGCCAGTCCATGGAGTAGGGTACATTTTGTACAAGGAAGGAGAAGCCACTTCAAGGCAGCTCTGGGGGTTGACTAGTAATGATGGGGCATTCCCCATCACCAATATATCTCGTGCTAGCATAGGGCGTTACAGCTGTTGCTACCACCCTGACTGGACCAGCTCCATAAAGATACAGCCCAGCAACACCTTGGAACTCATGGTCACAGGTAAGGGAACAGTGCTTCGATGTGAGCATGCGTAGAAAGGAAGGAGTTCACTGGTTTATGAGAGATGTTTTCAAAAAACCCAAGGAAAAGCCAGCAATAGTGTTCCCTCTTTATTGAACAGAGGCTCCACTGATGCACTGGAAGGTGGCCTATTCTCTCTGACTTAGGATTCATTTCTTCCAGGCTTACTTCCCAAACCCAGCTTGTTAGCCCAGCCTGGTCCCATGATGGCCCCTGGAGAAAATATGACTCTTCAGTGTCAAGGGGAACTGCCAGATTCAACATATGTCCTGTTGAAGGAAGGGATTCAAGCACCCTTAGAACACCAGAGACCAAGCGGGTACAGGGCAGACTTCTGGATGCCAGTGGTGAAAAGTGAAGATTCTGGAATCTATAGCTGTGTTTATTATCTGGACTCTGCTCCCTTTGCAGCTTCAAATCACAGTGACTTGCTGGAGATCTGGGTGACTGGTAAGGTCCTAGAGATGAGCAACTTAGACTTTGTAGCTTTTAGCAGTTAGCAATAAGAGGTAGAGGGCTAGATTCAGGGCTAGCTCTTTTAACTGTATTTTTGTTGGTTGCAGATAAGCCCCCTAAACCCTCTCTGTCAGCCTGGCCCAACACTGTGTTCAAGCTGGGGAAGGATATCACCCTTCAGTGTCGAGGTCCCTTGCCAGGTGTGGAATTTGTCCTAGAACATGATGGAGAGGAAGCACCTCAGCAGTTCTCAGAGGATGGAGACTTTGTCATCAACAATGTGGAAGGAAAAGGCATAGGAAACTACAGCTGCAGCTACCGCCTCCAGGCCTCCCCTGATATCTGGTCAGAGCCTAGTGATCCCCTGGAGTTGGTGGGAGCAGCAGGTGAGCTCCTGGATAGTCCCTCCACGAAGGGTCCTGGCGTGGCACACTTGGAACCCCAGGGACAGCCCCCGTGGAGACTGCCCAGATCAGGAAAGAGGAGAGGCTTTGAAGTTGGAGACCTCAAGTGTGCCATTTTTCTCCTAAGGATGGTGAGGAGGTGGGACCTTACACAGGGAGCAGGATGTTTTCAGGGTCCTCTCCCACCCCAGGAAAGGCAGGTTGTCTGCCTTGACATATGCGCCACCAGTGACCATCCCTTCTGCAGGCTTCACACATGGCTCCCTGGTGACTCTACAGGAGGCCAAAGTGAGGGGGTGACATGAGATAAAGAGAAACATACTAACCATTTGCCAACCTTCATGGCCTTTGACTGTGCTCTTTCATACACCACAGGGCCTGCTGCTCAAGAGTGCACTGTGGGTAACATTGTCAGAAGTAGCCTGATCGTGGTGGTTGTGGTAGCCTTGGGGGTGGTGCTAGCCATAGAGTGGAAGAAGTGGCCTCGACTCCGAACCAGGTAAATGCCCATCTGAGCCTCCTTCTGGAAAGCAAATGCTGCTGGGAAAACAATGGTCCAAATATTTCTCTAGCATCTGAGTTCCACCATGCAACCTGTTTTCAGGTTGATGGTTCTGAATACTCTCTTACTAGTTCCTTTTTCCTAACACAGGGGCTCAGAGACGGATGGCAGAGACCAGACCATAGTGCTTGAAGAGTGTAACCAAGAAGGAGAACCAGGGACCACCACGAACTCTCCCTCATCAACCTCCCAGGGGATTTCAGTGGAACTGCCAGTCCCAATATAATAATCTTGTTTTCCAGAGTTTTATTCTCCTCTCTTTCACCCTCAGAGACCTGGAAATCCGATTGGTTACCCTGAGAGTCAGCCCCATCTACTGCTCTTTGGCCTCTGATAACCTGAGTTGATTCAAGGAGATTCTGAGAGTTGCAAGCTCCACCAGGGCGAGATGTTTCCTGAAGAGAGGTTCCCACCCCCATAACTCCTCACTGTACTGATTTCCTGGTGCATGAGATTCTGTTAAAATGTATTCTTCTGAATAAAGAGACTATTCACTATTTAACTGCAAAAACTACGGCAGTGGTCATCTTTTGTTGTGTCACCTCCCACTTGCAACTTAGCAGAAATGGCATATTGGAGCTGACCTCCATGGACAAATAAGAGGACATGGGGCTACTAGGCCAGAGAAATGAGTTCAGAGATGGAGTGGAGAAGAAGGGAGGGCTCCAAAATAGTACTTCACTGTTTGGTTTCAGACATGATCACTGAACGGAGTTTCCTTCTATTCCATTACTGAATGAATGAATGAATGAATGAATCACAATGTTCTGTCCAAGTTGAGCCTGAAGAAGACAAACTCTGAAGTTATATTGTTTTCACCATGTTACTTTTAGGCTCATACCTAGTAAACTGCTTTCAAACAGTAGGGTTGGCCTTCTGTAGAACTCTGAAACTAGGGAAGCGTGCTCTGTGACCCATACTACCCATCACAGGGTATAAACTTAACTTGTTCTTTTTTTTTTTCACCGGGAATTGAACTCAATACCTCGTGCTTGTCAGGCAGGAGCTGTGCTGCTGAGCTACGTCCCCAGCCCTAAACTTACTCATTCTTAAATACAAACAATTTATAAAAACTGAAACTTTGCCCTGTTTAAAGACAGCCTTATTTTCCCAAAGGTATTGTCTCCAGTAGTAGGATCTCAGGGAGCAAGTAAACAGGTTAACTGCGTGGTTTGGAGCAGGGACCTCCTAGTATCCCCTCCCAGGACCCCAAATCAGAGCGGCCCCTGACCTTTCTCTCTGGATCAGCGTGCCCTTTGCTCCATGGGTGGGAATTCAGTACACACTGGATTAGAAAGGGAGGCTCACCTATTTCCTTGAACCTTGTTTAAGACCTCAGAAGAATTGTTCCTTGGGTCCTAGAGGAAGTCCTGACCCCTTCAAGTGTGACCCTAATGTTCTTGCCTCCCAGCACTATTTAATTCTAAGCAAACACTATTCAACAGAACAATATGCAGGAGTTCAACACACAGTGAGTTATTTATCCCTGATTACAATAAAGTTTAGAAAGCAACTCCTATATTCTTGCATTAGGAAGCTTATTTACCCAGCAAGTTAATGAAAAAAATGCATCCCATTTCCCTTAATCCTTACAGAAAGAAACACTCTGAGTATTATAGACTAATTTGTATTAAGCTCTTTGGAATGTAGAAGTACAAAGTCTCACTCAGATTTCCATTTGATGAGATTCTATTAGTCGTTCATACTAATTTCTTACAGCGTTTCTAAAAATTGCATTTCAAAAGTGCTTTTGCATTTGAATTTGGCCAAAGCTAATTGTTGCTTTGTGCTGAACACCATTCTCTGCCCTCAAATTCTGCATCTCTAATCCTCAATCGAACTGTACATTTGGAATACTGGAAGGAGGCCCATCCTTGAGCCTTGGTTTTAGTATAAAAGTCCTTTGATCCGGTCAGATTTTGTTTTCTGATCTTTGGGTGTTTCAAAGTGTATACTGTCAAGGCTAGAGACAGGGCTGTACAAGTTAGCAAGTGATCACTTGATTGCTTTAGCTGTTCACCAAGGGAAAGAGAAATGGGAAGAAAAGATAAGAGAGCCAAGGACTGAAATTTAGAGAAGCCTCCAAGTTAGAATAGCAGAGTGAAGAAAAGACAAACATAACAGGAAACGTACTCTTGTGAAATCTGGATATTGAATCTGGGTCTCCTGTGTCAAAAAAGTTTGAATGGAGATACTCATGCAATCAAAGAAAAGTCTGATAAAACTTTAAGCAAGAAACAGATAGTAAGCACCATTGTGACACTGGGCTCTTGGCTGGCTTTCTAAAAACACTCACACATACAGTTCTTTCATGTAGAGAACTAAGTTTTACATGTATCAGAAAGGAAAAATATAGTTGTGAATTAACTGTGAGATACTTAAAGACGAAGAGTGGCTTAGGGATTTAACTTTAATACTGTCTGCCAAATGAAATAAGTATCTATTTATAATGCAAAAATCATCACAAGTATCTTAATGAATTAAATATTTATTTATAGTGCCAATGTAGCTTGTTGCTGACAATTCTCCACATAGTATGTTTTTCCAACCTGGTTGCCATGGGAATCAGTCCCTTTACCCCTGGCTGGCCTCTAATCATCAGCCCAGCATCAGGTAATTTCTGGGAAATGGAATCTCAATTAGGGTGGAGAATTTGTCTGGGGGGACTCCAGAAAGAAAGGCCAAAGACCTCTCCCAAGTTTTAGAAAACAAATGTAAACTCCCCCTGGTCCTCGAGTTCACATACCTTCAGCTCCAGCATCCCAGAGACACAGAGATTGTCGAGGCACTGTGCTGTCCAGTACAGAGTCTCCTCCATAGCAAAAGTGATGGGGAGACACAGTGCCTTTTCTTGCACACTCAGGGACAGGGTGCTCACCATGTCATGAGATAACTTGAGAATCTCGAATTCTTTTATTGGTCCTGTATCTGCCTGCATCTATTCCCTCCATAGTCACTGGCTCTAATTCCAACTCAAATTGCAATGCAGGTCAAATGTACTTCTTACACATAGCAGTCCAAGAAAGCTTGGAAAACGGGGGTTGTTCTCCCTGAGTCCATTAGTTCTCACTAAGCGGTACTACCTGAAGGTGACCAGCATTCATTTGCAAATGTATTTGTTATCAACTCTAAATTATCCAGGTTCCACAGGCAGCGGACTTCATGCCTATCCCACTCTTTGTTGGGTTCAACCAGAGCAGCACTTTGTATACATTTTATATATCTACTTATTCTGCAATATTTATTGGCTGCCTTCTGTATGGCAGACACTGTTTTGGGCACTGAATATGGCAGTGAGAGAAACAACAGTCTCTGCCCTTCTAGTGTGGGAAACAGACCATTAATATAATTGGTAATAAACTATATGGAATATTACATAGAGAGAAATCTATGATAAAAAAATAAAGCAGAGAAAGGAGATAAAGGGATGTATTTGTGGGGGAGATTGTTGCCATATTAAAAAGATGGTTGAGAAGACCTCACTGAAGTCACATCTGAATTATGATTTCAAGGGTGTGAAGGAAAAAGTCATGCAGCTAACTACACAACGCGGGTTCTAGTCAGACATAACAGCAAATACAAAAGCCCTGAGACAGAACTGGTTTGTGGAACTGCTCTAGTAGGACTAAAGCAGAGTAAACCAGGAGAGGAGAAGGAGATACAGTCTGAGAGGTGATGGGAACTGAGCCAGGAATGATCATGGAGGTCTTTGTAAGGACTTTGTTTTACCTGCTCAATGAAATAGGAAGCTACAAGAGTCTTACTTAAATAGGGCCATCCAGCCTCCTCTGTGCAGAGCAGACTAAGAAGGGATGGAGGAAGGACACAGAGGGATCTACTAGAAGGCTATTGCAACAATTCCAGCAAGAGAGGCTGGGTTAGGCTGGGTTAACAGAAGCAGCAATGAGAAATGGCTAGATTATTGCGATAATTTGAGGAAAGAGCCAACAGGATTTGCTGACAGATTGGGTGTGGGGTGTGTTCTGTAAACATTTCTAAATGAAGAAAGAGCTGTTTCAAATATTGCCTTAGTGTTTCCATCCCTGAATTATTTTAATTGCATCCTCAAGAAAGAGCTGTCTAATGCCTCCCAACCCAGGTCATCACTCCTAGACAGTCTGTCAGTGAGTTTGTCATTGTCCATCCAGAAATATTATAAGCAGGATACAGTCCTGTACGTCTGCAATGGTCTGACCAGCACAGATGACAGAGGACAGAAAAATGATTAGTTTCTGGGATCTCAACTCACCATTTCTACTAATGCCATCTAAAATTATATGAGTCCGAGGAAAGCCAGATACTACTGTTGGCTCATAGGAAACTTGTGGTCAACTAAAACCCACAGCTCTTTTTTCTTCACACAAGCTCTTGGCTATTTATTTATTTTTTTACTAATGCAAGTGATATGTTATTTTACAATTGAGTTTTTTTTTGTGTGTGTGTGGGTACTGGGGGTCGACCTCAGGACCTCACGCGCCAGCAGGCACCCGTGATGCTGAGCGATATCACCGGCCCTTTTTTCGTATGTGGGTTCCAGGAGTCGAACTTGGGCCCTCGCGCTTGCCAGGCAGGCACTTACGCCACTGAGCCGTCTCACCGGCCCTACAATTGAGTTTTAACTAAAATGTAAGACTTGGCATTGATTTTTGCTGGATTTGTCTTATAGGTCCACAAAGTCATATATTTTCACTGAAGTGAGCCTCTTTCTATATGTCACACTTACAGACACTATCTCATTTATTCCTAACAACCCTTGCTATTATCCCTACTTTAAACGTGCAGGAACCGAAGCTCCAAGAGGTTAAGTACAAAAGCCAACCAGGTCATAGCCAAGGGTGAAACCAGAGCAGAATTCAGTTTTGCCTGTTTCCACACTCTAACTTAGATAACACAGTACCTGGAGCATAGTAGGCATACAGTAATCATTTACTAAATTAACCACATTCCCACCATGTTCATTTATTTATTTTATTAAGCAACACTCATTTAGTTAGTATTTGTTAAGCTCTCTTCTAGTGCTTTGCATTCATTAAGCATCTTAATCCTTACAATAAATCTATGAGGTAGGTACTCCTACTCCTCCCATTTCTCTCCAAGGGGAGAAAGGAGCCACATAAAAATTAAGCAAGCTGGCTAGGTCACCAAGCTAGCCAGTGTTAGGTACAGGATTTGGACCCAGGCAGTCTGGCTCCAGAGTCTGTGTTTAAAACCACTAAGCTATACCGGCTCAGGTTTCTGTGAGATCCTGACCTTGCACTCTCAAGGGAAGGAAGTGCCTTTGCCTAATTCACTGCCCACTGCCAATGCTAAGCCCACAGCCCTCCTGGGTAAAGCCAGTCCAGTCCCCTTCTTTCCTATCTTCCTTCTTTATCTACGGAAGCTGGCCCTCAAAGCTTAGTAAGAAGGAATACTTGTGCGTGTCCCCAGACTTAATATTGATCTTTCCCTTGCCCTACCAGGGCTCCATACCAGTCTGCCCTGCTGTAGACCAAATTCTCCCAACTTCTATCTCAGAGAGAGAGAGAGGGATTCCACAGCTAAGGAGAGAGCCAATGTGAGGAAATGGTCACATTCTGGGGAAATCCCTATAAAGGAAACCCCATGACTGGTGGCTGCAGGCCTGGAAAACAAAGGTATTCCCTGAGGCCCCTCCCTGCCCCAGCAGCGGGCCTTTGGCCAGAGCACTCATACTATGTGGCAAATTAACTCTATGGGATCCTGGCTTGAGCCATGTTTTTCACTGGCTGTGGCAAGGATTTGTGGAGAAATTCAAGCCATTCGCATAAGTTATCAGCCTGTCAAGGGTGATTTTTGTGGTAAAATCCCTTGTTATCACAGAAGGCCACCTTTGGCACCATAAACAAAAGGTTCGAGAACAATCTCCCTGAAACCATAGGCTAGCAGAATGTACTATAGAGGCCAGAATTAATTTTGAACCTGAGCAAAATCCTGTAAAGCATGGCAAGTGGCAGGAAACGTCAAAATTAGCTAAAGTTCCCTTAATTTGCAGAATTCTTACTGAAGCCTTTGTTCCATTTTGACCTCAACAGTCAGTCCTGGGGAATTTTCAGCCTATAACCCCAAAGTTAGACTCGACTCTATTCATGCAGACTCTGTAAAGGAATCCTGGACTTGGAGAAGGTTAGATTTGAAAGGGACACTGGAGATGATACAGTGCATCAAATTTCTAAAACATACCAAACAAGTGGCTGAGCAAACTCTGGTTGAATGCTTCTTGATGTAGGGGCCTTACTACCTAGAAGGAGCGGTCGCCCCTTCAATTACCAGGTACGGTACCTGTCGTAATGGTGAGGAAATTCTTTTATTGCTTTGAAAGCTGCTTTCTCCAGCTTTCATACCTACTGGAAACGTATAATACAAAATCCTTAACTTTTTGCTTTTCCAAGTAAAACATCATGATTGTCTTCAAATATAGCAACCAGAATAAATAAAACCTCTGATTAATTTTATATACAAAGAAACTATCAACTTCAATGTGATGGGCCTTACCTTATACTTCCATTAATATGGCACTGTGCTCTCAATAGCATATCTAGCAGGCATATTACCCTCATACCAAGTGGCTCTACACTAAATTTGAAGTTAACTGAAACCCAATACCTTTTAAGAATTACTGTCAGGCTTTGCCTTCACTCTGAGTTTATGCAGAGCTGAAATAGACAACTTCAAATCTGTCCCAGCTACATTAAGTGAGAAGTAGTTTTTAATGTTCAATTTCATATTATTTCTCCTCTTGACAAATTAATGTTACAACATCAGTTTTCTTTTTGTACAATGGAGATAATTACTGTTTTAATTTTTCAAGTTGTGAGGATCAAATAAAATAATACACGCGAAGGTACTTCATAATTAAGAAAATATATGAAGTCTGAGACTGGATGATGACTACAATAAACATTGTTATTCCACGTTGAGCACTATACATGAGTATCACTCCCAGCTAGGCCTTAGTCACAAATTTGGTCATCTCATCTTTATCAAGTGTCTTCCTGGGTGTGCAATAATTCATTAAATCTGCACATTTTGTATATGGCCATTTAATGAGTAAAGCTTTCAACTATCCATACCATCAGCTAGTCCCCATTTCTCCACCTTGTATGAAAGGACATCACATAAGTGTTTGTCAAGATCTTTCAAGCCCAGGTAAATGATTTTTACAGCTTCCTCTTCTAAGCCCATCCAAAAGGAAATGAGCTTAGTCTGGCATGACTTGTTCTTAATGAACCCATGCTGATTCTTAGTGATTAGTAAATTTCTTTCTCAGGGCTCAGAAATCATCTTTTTTTATTTTAAAGAGAAAAAAACAATAACAACAATGATACAGAATATCAAAACAAGCTAATAGGCGATTAACAATGGTTAATATATTGCGTATTGTTATCTTCAAAGTAGTTGCTCGGATTACAAGATATAGGCATGAAAAATTGATCAAACAATATAAGCACAAACCATTCTTTTCAATGAACTAATAGAAATTAGTAGTGTAATTATCTTAGCTATCTTGTATATATATATATTTTTTTATTTTTCCATTCCTTCTTTTCTCCTTTCCCCCATCCCAGTTGTTCTTTCCTTTTGAGCAGTTTCTTCCTCTTATACAATATCTATTGTATATTTTGGATCTTCTTTACTTTTCAGTTTCTTGCACTAGGGAGACAATATGATGTTTACACATGCGAGACTAATTTATTTCACTTATGAATATGGCCTCAAGTTGCATCCATTTACCTATAAAAGCCTTGAGTTTATCCTTCTTTATAGCTGAATAGTACTCCATTTTATAAAAATACCACATCTTTTTAATCCATTCCTCGGTTGATGAGCATTTGGGTTGTTTCCAAGATTTAGCTATTACAAATTGTGCTGCTATAAACATGGGCATGCACATATCACTGTGGTATGTTTTTAATTCTTCTGGGAAAATACCCAGAAGAGGAATGGCTGGGTCAAATGGGACCTGTAATCCTAGTTTTTTGAGGAATCTCCACAGTTATTTCCACAGTGGTTGCACCAGTCTGCACTCCCACCAACAGTGGAGAAGTGTTCCTTTTTCCACACAGGCCCACCAGCATTCATTATTGGTTGATTTCTTCATGACAGCCATTCATTCTTTCTGGGGTGAGATGGAATCTCAGTATTGTTTTAATTTGCATTTCTCGAATGGCCAATGATGTTGAACATTTTTTCATATATTTATTTGCCATTTGTATGTCTTCATCTGAGAAGTACGTAGTCATCTCAGATGAGAAATCATCTTCTTAATAATCCATTCTAGAAGTTTGCTGGCAATGGACATCAAACTCACCAGGCTTGCATTTGTAGATTTTTTCTTGTTTTATGTGGGAGAAAAGCATTGCTTTATTTAGTCTTTTGGCACCTTTCTCCTTATCTACAAGTCCTTGAAGACTACAAACAGAGGTAGCCAAGCTTACAAAACAAAGCAGAAAGAAACAGTATCAGATAGCTACTTCCCTTTCTTCTTCATTTTTCTGAAGTGGAAAAATTTCTCTTTGTTATACTGCACAGACATCCATCTTGCAATTGAGTTCATAGGTTTATATGCCATTTTAGAGACAACCTGGAATGTCAATTGGGCGTTGACTATGCAAAAGTGTCCTTTCCCAGGTGCACTTTCCAGAACTCACCTGTGTTCTAGAGCAGTGCCTCTTGATCTTTAATGTGCATGTGAATCATCACACTTAACAGGCCTGGGCTTCTGTATTTCTCACAAGCTCCCAGGTGAAGTCTATGCTGTCAGTACACAGACCATACTTTGTGGAATGAGATTCTAGATTGATAATTATAAAGCTTCAGCTACACACTACAATCCCCTAATGAGCTTTAAAAAATAAGTCCCTGTGACAGACTGCCCCCTGACAGAAAGGAAATCAGAATCTCAGGGTGTGGGGACACAAGGACTCAATATTGTTAAAGCTCCCCAGGTTATTTGCCTGCAAAACCAAGGTTGAAAACACTCATTAAAGTTAGTTAGCTTTAACCTTTAGCTACTAGTTTCTCTTCAGGAGAACTCAAAAACTATCACCTGGCTCATGCACCTGCTGAAAGTGTAGGTTCCCACCTACATACCATAGGCCTATGCATAAAGACATCCTGTTGGGTAGAATGTAGTTAACCAAGATTAGAAGTGTTGTGAGCCTTAAAAGACCATATTTCAATGTTGGTGATTTTTAGGGTTTCTTTTGGTTTCTTGCTGCTGCCTACTGCAATAATTGAGGGGCCTGAAGGGTGGCATATATGGGAGGAAGGTTAGATTAGAAATAGTTATGTAGCAGTAAAAAACTTCATCTCATCCAGCAGTATAACACTACCACTTGTACAACAATTTAGAAAGTACTATAGAAGCAGCCAGGTTGTAAATTGTCTTGTACCACCACAGAGAGCTCTGCTTACAGGGAACGTCTCTTTAGATCAGTGTGAGTACACACATAATATGGAATATGCTTTATAGTCAAGCAGAACTTATGTTTTGATAGTGGGTCACTGACTGCAGAGGTGGACCAGCCTGGGCAACTGAGAAAATTTGAGACACAGAATAGTAAACCAAAGATTCAAATGCAAAGCATTCAAAAGTAGGTTCTGTCATGAAGATCCCCTGACACGAAGGTGGAAGATCCACACTAGGAAAGAAGAGACCTGTAACACAAGAGCAGGCATTGGAATTATATGGAACTGGGCATTTCTTATTTGAGCAATCCTGATAGAAATGCTTTCCCTAGAAGTCAATCCAAAGAGGAAGCATACTGGTGTGCGGGTGGGGTGTGTGAAGGGCAACAGTTTGGCTGGCACTCCAGCTAGGGGCATACCAAAGGAAGGATAGCCAATGGGGCCAGGCTCAAAGAGGAACAAAGAGAAGACTGGGTGGTGGTAGGTCTCAAAAAAGTTATAGGCAAGATTCTTCCCTCAGCAGCAATTCTTGCTTGCACCAGACCTGACAATCTTTTGGGACAGCATGGAAAAAGGTCACTTTGAATCCTGTTCATAGGGTCACTGTTATTGCTCTACTGATCATTCTAAAATATTAGAATCAACTTTAATAAAATCCTTGCTCTTTATACACTGCTCACACGTAAGATTTCAAAAGGGAAGCCCTAGTAGGAGAATAAGTGGTTATCGAGTACTTTGCAACAAAGACTCTGTTGGAAGATTTTTCAAGGACTCATTCCCTTCCAGAGGCAAAGGATGAGACGAAACTTAATTTACCTTCCTAGTCTTTAAAACCCAGCTGTCCCTACTCCTCACCACCTTGAAACCTCACACAGTTCCTCCAACATCATTTCATTCCATCAGCCTTGTAGTTCAGATAGAAGAATATAAAACTGCACAGTAGTGTGACCACAGATGAAAATATGTACCCTCCTTCTCCAAAAGCTAGGAGAAAGAATTTGGAATGTTTTCACCATAAAGAAATGATCAGTGTTGGAGGAGACAGATGTGGTTAACCTGATTGAAACACGACACAATGTCCACATACATCGTATTATACATATACGTACATTGATATGTACAGTTTTCATGTATCAGTTAAAATTTTTAAATAAAATAAAAATAAATTTGGGTAACAAACAAACAAACTTGTATAGTATCTAAGCTCCAGATGTCACTAACGATTCAAGAACCACCCTACTAAAGGACTAAATTTCAGGGACAGGGGCTTGTTGGTACAAACTCCTGGAGATACTTAGTCTGTCGACCACTTGCCATTCCTTTCTTTTTTGGGGGTGGCCTCGACACTGTTCTGCGCTCTCTGTTTAACTGCCTCCACTCATCCTCTCCCCAGGGGTTAACACACCAATACCTTTCTTTCCTCTTATCTGACCAAAAGCAGGACACAGACATTTCTGAGGCATCATGGTAAACAAAAAGTCAGTAAAATTCACTGAAACTTATTTTTTCCCTTTGTAAAGGAAGCAAATAATAATGGTACCCAGTCTTGAGGGAGTTGTGCCGATTATCCCTGACATATGTAGAGGGCCTAGCATGCCTTAAGTAATCAATAAAAGGTAGCTTATTTTTTCCTCTTAAAAACCATAGAGAAAACAACTAATGAGGTTCAAACGATACTAACTGCAAACAAAAGTTGAAGGCTACGAAGTCACAACAACTTTAAAAGGAAACTATAAGAGAAAAACTACAAAAATCACAACCTGAGATAATCACTGCAGTGTGAATACAAATAACTTTGAGCAGTCTCTGCCCTAGGCTTGCTCGACTTCAAGGGTCTTTTCCTTTATCTTTCAACTGAAGCCTAGGGCACAGATTTAAATTCCCTGACCTAGGAATCGGACAAGCCTGCGACCTTGTACAAACCTCTTAATGTCTCCCTGTCTTGGTAGCTTCATGTGATGCAATGTGTTTAGTATGGTGTGAGTGAGAAGAAGTGACTATTATTATCTCAGGTTCACACCTTCTCAGAATTTCTGGGCATGTGATTCATAGTCTCCATCCACATCGAAGGAGTTCTTCCACCTCTTTACACATAGGTCCTCCTATGCTTTCTGGGGAAATCTGAACTGATTGATTTCCATCTACCAGTGGAGCTCAGCTTACTTCAGTTATTCCACCAAGAAAAAAAGGAACAGAGAAAACAGATTCCCAAACTGTAGCAGAACCCTGGGC
This sequence comes from Erethizon dorsatum, assembly GCA_028451465.1. Taxonomy (NCBI): domain Eukaryota; kingdom Metazoa; phylum Chordata; class Mammalia; order Rodentia; family Erethizontidae; genus Erethizon; species Erethizon dorsatum. The sequence goes on along the minus strand of CM051842.1, from coordinate 117,073,560 downwards.
TTTGGCGGCACAGAAGGAGGGGTAGGATGGGGGGGGCATGATTGGAAAGCCTTTTACTTGTGCCTTCTTGACCCACTTTTTCAATATCTGCTAAATTACAAGTAAACGGAGCAGCCCTAGAAGGAAGGAGAGGTGTGCCAGCTCTGCTGCTCCCTCCAGTGGTGGGGCCTGGAGAAGCCGTGGGGTTGGCACAGAACGAGGGGTCTAATTCAAGGAGGGCTCACAGGGAAGCACAAATCATAACTCAAGAGACAGCCACAATGATAACGTCAACAGGAACAGTAATTTCCATGGACTCATAGGGAAGAAGAAAGTATAATAATAACAGTAATAATTTGGTGGGCTTCCAGACAAAGGGCAAAAGTTCTAGGAGGACTCATGGGTAACAATGGATAATGATAATGTAATTAATATGATCAAGGCCATAGAAATCCCTATTGGGTCACTGGAGGAGGGATTAGTCATCATTATAGAAGCTAATAGTTATCACTTGCTCCCTCCACGTCGTGTACTTGGTGCTAAGTGCTTAATATGTATTATTCTACACAACCCGAAAGGAACTTGCGACTCAGAAAATTAATTAACTCGGCCACATTCAAAGAGCTAGCAAGTGACGAAGCCAGTATGAAAACTCAGTTCCAAAACCTGTGCACTTTTTTCTCAACCATATGGTGGCAAAAAAGGGAAAGCAGTTGATCTAGCTGGTTAGGACACTTGTTTGTCTCCCAGTCCCTCAGCAACAAATGTCTGCAGGGTGCTGGCCACAACACCCTCGTTACCATGGGAGCCACCTGCTCTTTCTAGCCTTGTCCAGGACCAGGGGGCTTCTGGAAAATAGAATCATCCCTCACTCCCACTAGGGTGGCAGGTTCCCCACTAAGTAGAACAGTCTGGTACCCAGATAACCAGGTGTGTCATCTTTTCATAAATGTGTGAATTGAGAGACATGAGGGAAATTCCTCCTCCCTAATTACTAATGCTTGAAATTGGACCTTTGGAACATTCTGTCCTTTATTAAAATGCAAATACCTGTTTTGATTCATTTATAGCACAGTGTGAGTCTTTTAGTTCATCATTTTCAAGAAAACTAGTCGTTGAGACTTTAGTCTAATGTAGTTAGTGTTGCAGGCAAAGCACTTCATAATCTCCAGGCCGTTTCCATCTCTAACTTCATTTGCTCCCACGCGTCATTCTAGCATCCCCTACCACATTCCGGCTCAAACCAATGACTTTTAAATGTACTGTTCTTTACCTGGAATAAAGCCCTGCACCTCTTTTTTCCCACCTAAATCTTAGTTTTCGGTACAGATGCCACCTCCTTCCAGCAAACCTACCCCTGCCCTGGACCATGACAGCTGTAGAATTGGCTCAGGTGACCATTCCTTGTACTGTTAGAACAGCCTGTGTATTTGTCCAGCTTTCTTATCTCTCTATATAATTATATATATACTTATATTTATAATACACATTATGTGCGTTTTAATAAGAGTTGGCGTGTATTATATTTCACTTATACATGAATAATTGTTTAATAATAACAATACTAAAAATGCTTGGGGTTAAAATATGCAGAGTGCACAAGATTATGAATTATAAAGTAATAGTTTCATATCCCTCTAGCTACAGTTTTAATATACAGGAATAACTTAATAGTTTGCTGTATGTTTTTCCAGAACTGTTGAATGGATATACAGGAATATCTGCCTATGTCTTGTTTTCACACACATCAAATCATAGGGTTCTGCACCTTGCTTTTCTCATTGCCTATATTGTGAACCCTGCCCTATATCAGTGTATACATATTTTCTAGTCTGTTACATAACATACAAAAATCACTGTGTCATGATTTACTTACATATCCAGGAGGCTGTCTTTTTCTTCTTTCTGTTGTTTTGGCTTGTAGCTGCCTTTCTTGCTTTGCTTTGGTTTTGTTTGCTGTTAGAAACAATGTTGCAATGAACATCCTCGTACATATGTATGCTGTATTTGCTTGTTTTTGTGAGTAGCCCTTAGGATAAATTCTTGGAATTAGAATTGCCAGGTTAAAGGGTATGGCCTTTGACAATCTTGATAAATATGTCAAATTGCCCTCCAAAAATAGAGCTCCACAAGTTTTACTCCAACTGACTGCACCTGAGTGTCACCACCATCCTTACAGCCTCAGGAACATTGTGTTTTATATAACATCCTCATATTCTAAATCCGGTAGCGGAAAATTACATCTTATTATTTTGATTTGTCTATAAATAATTATAAGTAAGTTGGAGCAGATTTTTTATATTCTTTTTATATTTATATATTTTCCTGTTAAAACTCGTTATCTCTTTCCCTTTACGAATTGTAAATGTTTCAGGTATATTTTTTAAAGTAGCTCATTCTCATATGTGTAACACGTATTTCTTTCTTAGTTTATCATTTGCCTTGACTTGCTTATTTATTATTGCCATAAAGAAATGAAAATATTACTTACTGAGAAAGATTGCCTTCATTGCAAGATTATGCAATCACCGTGTCGTTGTCCAGTGCCTTGCAGTTTTTCCTTTTTTAAATATTTAAATTGTTAAATCAATTAATTACTTTGGTGTAAAGGGTCAGGCAGGGACCTAAATATTTTATTCATGTGGCTAGCCTGCTGTCCAATCACTTTGCATTTTTTAATGTTTATTCGTCTCTCCCAGTAGATTCTGAGTTCTTCCCAGAAAAGAACCATACCTTATTAATTTTTGTCACCCGACATCTAGTAAGTACTGTGCCTGCCACATAACAGTGCTTGCTGAAGACGTGCAGAATAATGCTGGATACTGTTTCAACTTCATCTGTTGGTTAAGGAAGCCTGCTTAAAGGCAAGTAATAGCCAGTATGTGCCACATTCTGTTAAGTCTACTGCTAACTCAGAGGGAACCTGTTCTCATCAGCTACTACCTGGCACCTATCACCTTTTATCCGAGCTGGATGATTCGAAAGAGCAGCTAGACAAGAGGAGACTTTAATATTGCAGGCCCATGGTAAAAAGAAACACAGTAACTCTACAACTGGCCAAGAAGCCCCATACTCTGTAATTACTAGTGCTTGAAATTCTATCTTTAGGACTTTATGTCCTTTATTAAAATGCAAATATCTTGTTGAGCTGGGCTTCTTTATTCATTCATGTCACAGTGTAAAATTTGTTGTCTGATTCAATGCAAAACATACACACGACAACAAATGGATATAAGTCTATAAAAATAAGTTTTGAGAGAAACGCAAGAAAAAAGTAAAGGCCATCACAAAGAGCAGAAGAGGGATCATTGTGGAACAGTTGAGCAAGAGCGGTACGTGGAGAAGGTCATTTATAACTAGTGTTCTAACAATGGTACTTTAATGTACCAAGCTGCTTAATCACAAAATATGTCATCCCACCCACCTCTCCTGAACCTTGGCAATCTAAATCCTCTTGGCTCATTGGACATATTTGCAGGGGACTATTTAGATTACAGAAGATCAGATGACTCAGTTATGGGCTAATTTCTTTGGAGTGTTTTTGAGAATTTTACCTTAAAAGAACATTTGGTTATTTTCTTTTAAAGAAGCTAATGGCTGATTTTAGCGTCCAACACACTTTCTCAATTCTGTTGACCCAAAACTTAACATTCATCTGATTAAAAGTATTAGGAGGAAGAAAACGGTAAAAGTAAAAGGCCAAGATGAACCTCAGGATACTTCTAATGTGGGGGTATGAAATGTATATTGTCAAACTCCATGTCTTCCATTTTGCCTGAAAAAGACAACCATCGTTTAAGGATTTTAAATTGGCCTGACAGGGAAACTTGCAGACCTGCTCAGTGCCTGTGCCTGAGAGCTTTGGGGCTTGATGTCAGTGAGAAAGTCATTTTCCAGGTTTATTAGAATCTCTCTCTTTGGGCCCAGGTCATTCTGCACATGCCTTGGTCACTTCAGTCTGAGTTTCTTCCATCACAAGCTGCTTTTCCTTTCCTAGTTTATATGAAAACTTGACCATAAAATTCTGCACATGAGCCACTTCTTTATTGCTAATCTATCCCTGGAGTTGAAGGGAGTGGAATAACTAATGGACTCTGAAATTAAGGGACTGCCCTTATTAAAAGTGTAAATTCAACAGAAGGTGCCATATTTGAATTAACACTCATCCATATCCTAGCATGAATTAGTGATGTAGTCTCCCTTACAGAACCTCTGAGAACAGAGTTTATGGAAGAATAATGAATCAAAAGGCAAGAATAACAATGGAAATACGGCCTTGAACTCTTGGGGGGTGGGTTTCACCAATCCTAAAAAGACCTTGAAACAGGAAATATGATAGCACTAGAAAAAAATCTTCAGTTTTCTTCAAATTCATCTGAAATCTATTCCCAGGGTTGAGTGCTCTAGGATTTCTAAATAGTTTATTAACCTCAAGAAGAAGGAGGAGAAAGAGGAGGAGGGAGAGGAAGAGGAAGAGGAGGGGGAGGTGGTGGTGATGATGTTGGAAGTGCAGCTGATATTAGTGACAAGTTACATTTACTGAGCACTTATTTGTGCCAACCACTGTATGCATAGTAACTCACTTAAGCCTAACAACTATTCTAAGGAAGGCACAATTATACTCTTTACAGAGTAGGATACTGAGGCTCAGCAAGATTAGTAACCTGCTCAGTATCATATAACTAAGAAGTGGAGTCCCCCGTCCACTAGGTTGGAACCAAGGATGAGCCATGAAGTCCTCTGCTGAATCATCAAGCTACTTAGCAACAGATTTGAACTGCTGCTCCACGTTATCTTCAGGCCTTTAGCCCACATTGTGATTCTGAGTCTGAGTCAGCATTTCTGTCTGTTGTTCTCCTTGCCTGGCCCTGCTCCTCTAGATCCTTTGGAGGACACTTCTGTACCCCATCTTGCCTTCTTCCTCCTCAGTTGACTGGTACAGATCAAGTGAGAGATGGTGAGGATTTATCTCTCCTATGTCAGATGCTTTCCTAGGTATTTTCACATTTGCTTTTCTTATTTAGCATACTGACTTTTGAGGTCAAGATTATCATCCCCTCTTGACAGACTGGCAAACCATGGCTAAGACAGGATAAGAATATACCTAAGGGGCCGGTGAGATGGCTCAGCGGCGTAAGCGCCTGCCTTGCAAGCGCGAGGGCCCGAGTTCGACTCCCGGATCCCACATACGGAAAAGGGGCCGGTGATATCGCTCAGCGGCACGGGTGCCTGTTGGCGCGCGAGGTCCTGAGGTCGACCCCCCGGTACCCACAAAAAAAAAAAAAAAAAAAGAATATACCTAAGACAAGTGACAGTTTGCGCATGGGTCTGTCCGAAAGGACTTATGAGACATGAGTAATTTATACTCTCTGAGAAATATTTGCATGTTAAAAAGGGGACTTCCATTTTTCCAAAAGAGTGAATTACTAACTAACGTTGGAGGCCTCTGGTAAAAGGGACAGGCAAATGACACATATGTTTTGAGATAAGAGGCTTTTTTCCCAGAGTCCTCTTCATATTAACACGAGCCCACACTTGTTCATTGATGCCACCACCATCACCACTGCCACCACCCCCACCCTAACATGCACAAAGATAACACTGACTAACTATGCTGGCCCTGCCCTGGCCTGTTCTTCCCTTCACTGGGATTGCTCTGCAAAACATGACAGAAATACAAAGGCCAGGCTCTAGCTCTCCCCCACTTGCTCTTCCCTTTCTATAAAAGCGGAGTTCAACACACAATACAAGGGTTAAGTAAGGGCACTGTGGAGTTTGTCTAGCCCCTCATACTGCCTGAGAAGAATGAATGAGTTTTGGAAATGTCCTATTGGTTCAATACCAATAGAGACTCATACCAGCCTCCCTTTTCAATCAGCAGACTGTGATGCCCTTTCCTCCGCCTCTCTGACATTGATGAGTCATTAAGTTCATCATTTCTAATTTCAATAAATTAAAATAAAGACTTGGACTTTCTAACATAGAAAATTTATCCAGTCCCTTATTGAAAAATGCATCATTGATGCCTTGCAGTCCCTGAGCACTCTGGGCAGTGTAGATTAAATTTATTAAGTTGTTTTGCCTTCAGGATACCAAGCATTCCACTCTGTTTTATTAGTTGAGAACTCATCAGGCGCATATGTTAATTTTATACACAGTCTGAAATTTTCAGCTGCAAATCACCTCTCCCTTTGTCTTTAATGAAGCTACACTGATGTTACAAAACGTTTTTTGGCCTATCAGATCTCTGGATTCTCTCCAAACTCCCCAACGAGCACCACTTTCAATATGACCTGACTCCATTAAAAATTCTTTCCCTTCACATATTAAAGTCCTGTCTGATGTTGAACATAAGATTTAGGATCTGTAGAAAGAGTTGAATACTTAAAACTTGGATGTTTATGAGTTTTGATTTTTTTTTATGCAGGTACCGGGAGTAAAACTCAGGACCTCGCGCTTGCCAGGCAGGCGCTTATGCCGCTGAGCTATATCACTGGCCCTTGAGTTTTAATTTGAAAGTTACATTTTTCTTTATTCTTCTTAAATAGAAGCTTCAAATATAGGCTTCTCAAGTCAATGTTCTGTGAACATAACCAGCTTACGAAGTTATCCAAGAATTTGGTAGAGTCTTCACTGTATGTGGGTTCGGGTTTTTAACATGAGCAAAGGCTAAAAGTGACTGCAGGTCATTTTTTGTAGACTATAAGAATCACTCACTGTGAGCCCAAAGTATTCCTCACAATCATCTTTTGGGTTGATAAATTTTGCTCACCAATTCAGTTTGCATAAAGCACTTCCTGAACTATTGTTTCTGTAGTAGAGATGTTTCTCTAGTTGGGAGAGCGAGAATGTGACTAGAGCTGGGCTATTCCTATAGGAAATAATGAAAAGTGCACTAGGCTCATATATCTGGTGTCCCTTTGAACTACAAATCCCCATAAATTGTAGAAAGTATACATTTGAAATTAATAAATCCTCAACAGAGATTTAAAATAAGAAGTAATTTGCATGCCATAAAATTTAAAGGATCCTTTTGAGTCACAATCCTCTTGAGAATAAGATTAGTGGAGAAAAGCACAGCCCGAAGCATAATAGTAAATGATGGCAGAATAAGGTGGTTCTGACTCCAGGTGACGATGAAGCCTAAGCTCAGAGACAGGAGGCTGGTGGTTAGGAGGTATACAATGGGAAAAAACATCATTTGTTAAAGTACCCACTTTGAAAAATTTAACGAGTTTCTGTGTGTGTGTGTGTGTGTGTGTGTGTGTGTGTGTGTGTGACTGGAGATTGAATCCAAGGACTTCACGTTGATCTACATCACCAGCTCTTTTTATTTTTTATTTTGAGACAGGGTCTTGCTAAGTGACTAATTTACCCAACCATGGTTTGAACTTGAAATCTTCTTGCCTCAGCCTTCCAAAATGCTGGGATTACAGGCATGTGCCACAGTGCCTGACAAGTTTAATGGTTTTATACTTTAATTTTCCTCTCCCTATGTCACAGAGTAGGTAACATAAGTCTGTTGGCATGTTAGAAAAATTATTACGAATTTTGGGGTTTGAAAAGCAAGGCAGAGACCCCAATGGTGGGTTACACTCAAGAGAAACTGGAAGCCTCAGAGCCCAGATGATGAATTCCTTGCACAAACCACCCAGCTGCACACTTGTTCTTTCTCAGACTCTTAAGAAGTATGTATGCCATGAAAAAAATTAAAATGTCATCTGCAGGCACAGAGAGGATCTCACAGATCAAAATGATCATTCCCCAAATCTACAAATACTGTGGGGGAAAGCAACATTACAAAATGGGCTCACCAAACTCAAGAATCAGGAAACAGTAAACAAGAGGGGAAGAATAAAGAAAATTGAAGGGGAAATTGATAAAGAATTAATCATAGTACAAAATTTCCCAAAGACAAAAATCTTCAAATACAAATCACACTTCTGGGCTGGGGATATAGCTCATTGGTAGAAGGCATGCCTAGTGTGCCTGAGGCCATGGGTTCCAGGTCCAGCATTGACAAAATGCACACACACACACTCACACACCAATCACTGGGAAAGATAATTTAATAAAATAATTTCCAGTGCTACCAACACAAAGAAATGATATACGTCTGAGGTGATAGATACTCCAATTACCCTGATCATTACACATTATATTTATGTATTAAAATATCAATGTATCCAATAAATATGTATGATTACTATGTGTCAAAAATATATTTTTAAAATATCCATACCTAAGCTATATCATGGCGAGATTCTATAAAACTAAATTTATGACATTTTCAAAGCAATAAGCAGGAATGAGAATGAAGATAGCAGATTTCTCATCAGCAATACCCAATGTTAGGAAATAGTAATGGATTAGCATCAAATTTATGAGAAAAAATAATTTGGAAGCAAGAATATTATACTGAGAAAGAATAAAATTTAAGTTGAAGGGGCGAAGGCTGTTGGAAAATGAAGATATTTTTCAGACATTCAAAGACAATAATTTTTACCAACTATAATTTATCTTTGAATGAATTACTGGAGGAATGTACTCTAGCAAAATGAAAAATGAAGCCAAGGGGCTAATTTGGAGTAAAAGAAACAATGGTAAGTAAAGAATCCAGTAAAAGTTATAACTACATCTAAGTAATTATTATTGTAAAAATAAGTATATGGACAATATGGAGTGAAATCCCAGATGATCTCGGTATGAGAAATTATGGGATTTAGAAGAAAAGATGAAAGGAAGACAAAATATTGTCTTTTTTCAGGATAATGATATAAATAATCATAAATTCTAGAAATGTATAGAGAATAAATGTTAAAGTAAATTTCAGGAAATCAAGGATAACTACTGGAGTATGAGATCTACTAGAGAACACAAAATGAATTACAGAAATGCTACCAAATCTCATAAATTGCTAGGAAGGAAAAAAACCAAGACTTGTGACAATAGAAAAGGCACAGTATTATGGTAGAAATAATCATAAATATCAATAGCCACATTAAATAAGGCTTGAATTTTCTAGTCAAAAGACAGATAATCTCAGATAGTACAAAAAAACAAGATTTAACTAAATCCTGCTTAATACAGACACACTTTAGACAAAAACTTAGAAATAAATTAATTGAGAAAAAATACATGAAGATAGGAAAGAAAATAATGTTGGTGTAGCAATATTAATAGCAAGAAAAATAGAACAATGGCAAAATTAAAAGAGACAAGTGGGATATTTCATATCAGGATAATCCATTAGGAGACTATACCAATCATTAGACTATAAAAACACAATTTGAAGTAAATATAGATAAGAAAATAAGTAGACAATCCACTTGTATCCAGAGGAAACTTTTCCATCTCTTTCTCTCAGAAGCCCAACAACAGATCAAATAGAAAATAGAAATTAAAATGAAAAGAATTCATGAAACACAATCAGTGACTGTGATAAAATAGGTGTATAAATGAATGTATCCGACAAGCAGACATAAGATATTCCCATAATTTGACTATAGTTGTGAATAAGATTATGAAAACTATCTAATCAAATTCAGACAACTAGAAAACATTAAAGTTACATACACTCAAAACACGTCAATAAAATTAGAAATTAGCAATAATAGTTAACCAAAGTTCTAACAATTTTCTACATAATTTTAAAAGTGCCTTTTCAATGAACTTTTATTTTTTTTATTTTTTATTTTTTTGTGGGTACCGGGGGTCGACCTCAGGACCTCGCGCGCCAGCAGGCGCCCGTGCCGCTGAGCGATATCACCGGCCCTTTTTTCATATGTGGGTTCCAGGAGTCGAACTCGGGCCCTCGCGCTTGCCAGGCAGGTGCGTACGCCACTGAGCCATCTCACCGGCCCTCAATGAACTTTTAGAGTTTGACACAGAAACCAGATTTAAAAAGCACCAAAACTAAAACTGAAAACCTTTTAGAAATGAACAAATGTGAAAGCACTATATCACAAAAACCCACGCAGAATGGACAAAATGCCACTTGAAGAAAATACAATCTAAATAAATTTATTAGATACTCAAGATGTTAGGGAAAGAAAAATGTTAACTCAAGAGAAATAAAAGTGAATATTACTATAAAACATAAATTAAAGAAATTTTGAGAAGCACAAAACAAAGCAATCAAAAGGACAGTATTGATTCATAAAAGGTAGAAAAATTTATTTGGCAAAGCTATTAAAATAGGTAACTTCTGTTGGAAGTCAAAACAAGATAGAAGGTATAAATAGTGTTTGGGACAATGACTAAAATAATTATACATATGGAAGATATTTAGTGTTGTATAAAATTGACCTATGCATAATTTTATGACAATAACATTTTGAAAATCAATAATTAATTCTTTTCCGGGAAAATTATAATTGCTAAAATGGACTCAATAACAGGAGAAATACCTGAACTAACCAATAATTAGGAAAATAGTCATAGATAAACCCCTTAATAAAAGACAGAGGTCCCAAAAGTTTAGATAGACTAGTTGTATCAAATCTTCAGAGAACAAATATTGTTCTAGTGCTCCATGAAATATTCGGAAGCATAGAGAAAAAAGAAAATATCCTCAAATCACTTTGCATATCCAGTATAATTTTTGTGTCAAAAATTGAACAAACATAGCAGAAAAAAGAAAACTATGAGGTCAATCTTGCATATAAAGATTGATCCAGAATACTGAATAGAATATCAGCAATTCAAATCCCGCAATGTATCAAAAGAAAAATATATCATGAGTCATGAGCAATGAGACTTTTCTCATGAAATAAGTATGGCTTAATATTCAGGGGCTTGTTAATGTAATTCAGTACATTAACAAATTCAAAGATAAAATTATATAATTACTTCAATAAATGCCCCAAATTATTTCATGAAACTTGCTATTCTCAACATGTCACACACCATTCGATCATCTCTGATCTCAGTATTAAGGAAACACTACTGTTTTCATTCAGCAGATTGAGTTTATAGCTGAAACCTGCATTTTTCAAGTCATGTACTCCTTTGTTGATTGCACCTCTTTCACTGTTTGTGTCTGGTACTTCTAGTTAACTAATCTTAAGGATTTTTCACCCTTTCCATTTTTCTTCCTCTAATGTTCTGTTTGTTTTTATTGTGTTGGAATTTAGCTTCTATCTTATAGTTTATCTGATGTCTCCACTAAACTTTTATTAGCATATTTTCTGTGGGTCCTCTGAGACTTTATAAAAAATTCTTACATTCTTGCTTGCTTATATTATTAAAACTTTCTTTGTTTACATTCTTAAAACATTCTTAAAATTTTTGATCAAATCAACAGTAAATGCATATAACAAAATATATGTTGTCATGTGAAAAAATGTCACTTCTTAAAAACACTCCCTGTCAGTGTCAATATAATCATGATTATAGAATGTTTTAGAAATTTATTGGTTGGAGTGACCCTCATGAAGCTTTAGGCTCAGCTAAATCTTCAGAAATATATTTGAGCATTTTATATCAACCTAATTAACATCCCTACTAGTAAAGAAAACTGTAGATAAATTCAAAAGGGAATGAAATATCATTAATTTGTGGAAGGTATCTATCATAAACATACAGCTAACATTACATGGCATGATGAAAGAGAATTCCCATGAAAGTTAGAAAATGTGTGGAATTATCTTTGTTGCAATTTAACACTGTACTGCAGGTCCAAGGAATTCAATCTCACAAAGAAAAATAAGATATAAATACAAATATTAGGAAGAGACAAACATATTACTATTTGCCTTATGAAGATCAAATAAATCCGTGAAAACTTACTATTTTTAAATGAGAATAAACCTTTGTTCCTTTTTAACCCCTAGGGCCAAACAGTGTCTGCCACATTGTGGGAATTCAATTAATATCTGTTTAATGAATAAAATAAAGCAACCGATTAAAAAATTTAACAGGAAAAAGTTGTCCATTCACCATAGGGAAAAATAATAGAATACTTAAGAAGACATATAATAAAACATATACAAATATCAATAATCCATGTGACTGTTAATCCAGATATGTCACCTTCATTGGATTAAAAAACACCTAACAGACTAGTAGAGCAAGTTCCTGGGTGTGTCTGGCTGGGTCATGGAGGTGTGCCCTTGGGTACTATATATGGTCACTTGTTTGTTCCTCTCTGGCACTGTTTCCCTGCTCTGCTTCCTGGCTGCCATGAACTAAGCAGCTTTGCTCCACCACACCCTTCGGCCATAATGCTTCTTCTGCCTTGGAGCCAGCCAAATATGGACCGAATCCCCTGAAACCAAAAGCTAAACTAAACATCTCCATTAAGTTGTGAGTGTTGGCTATTGTATCTCAATGACAGGGCTGCGAACTAATATAAATCCTAATAAGACATATTCAAAGACCCATCTAAAGAAAATTGTGGCATCAGATGTGGTGGTGTGCATATGTAATTCCAGATACATGAGAGGCCAAGGGAAGAGGATTGATTAAACCCAAGAATTTCAGACCAGCGTGGGCAACATAGTGAGACCTCCTCTCAAAACAAAATTGAAAAAGAAAGAAAGAAAGAAAGAAAGAAAGAAAGAAAGAAAGAAAGAAAGAAAGAGAAAGAATTGTAAATGTTACTGAAGGTCTTAATAAATAAATAAATAAAATTCCTAAATGGGATTAATCAATGTTGCAGAAATGTCATTTCTGTCCAAATTATTCTGTAAATTAATAATTACAACCAAAATGCTATTAGGAATGTTTATAGAATTTGAAACTGATTCTAAAATTCACTGAGAAAAGAAACTGCCAAATAAAAAAGCCAGAGTGGTTTTGGAAAAGAAAACCAAAAAGGGAAGAGTTATTCTAACAGATATCAAAACACATTAAGAAGATACAGTTATCCAAATAGTGTAGTATTGATACAAGAACAGTCAATGAACAAATGCTGGTGAGGCTGCAGGAAAGAGGAACCCTTCTATATTGTTGGTGGGAGTGTAAACTAGTACAGTGAGTATGGACATCAGTATGGGGATTCCTGAGTGAAACAAAACTAGAAATTCCATTTGACCTAGCTATTCCCCTTCTAGGTATTTTTCTGAAACAGTTAAAAACATATTACAGCGATACATGAATACCCATGCTTATAGCAGCACAATTCATACTAGCTAAACCTTGGAAGCAGCTAATATATCCATCAACCCATAAATGGATAAAGAAAATGTGGTATTTAAATACAACGGAGTATCACTTGGCTATAAAGAAGGATAAATTTGAGTCATTTGTAGGAAAATGGATACACCTTGAGACCCTAATCGTTAGTGAAATAAATCAGACACGGAAGCTTAAATATCACATGGTTATTCTTATATGAGAAACCCCAAATATAAACAATATAAAGAGCAAAATAAAAGATAGATAATAGGAAACACGGAGATAGTTCTTTTGCAAGTGGGAATGGGGTCTAGGGATGGAGGGGAGGAAAGGGGAAGAGGAAGTAGAAAGGATTAAGATGTGATATGTTCTTGTACCAAACAATCCCCATGATGAATGTATTAATTATGCATTGCAAACATGTATCAATATAAAAAAGAATAGTCGAAGAGATCAGTAAAACTGAACCTAGGGCATTAAATGAGTTCCATGTAAATAAAAAAATTAAGTGTATGTTTAATAAAGAAGCATCTCAAATCAGTGGGGAAAGGATGAACTCTTCAATAAATGTTAGGACATGTGGTAATAAGAAAACAGCCATGTGCATATATGCGGTGTGTATATATGTATAATATATGTATTAGATGTGTATATATATATATATATGTTATATACATACATGTATGTATACACACATACAGAGACATAAAGACAGAGATAGGCAAAGACAAAGAGATCAGACCTCACAATATAAACAAAACTTCCGGATGAATTAAAGAGCTCTGTAAAAAAGCAAAGCTATTATTTTTTAGAAGAATATACAGTAAAAATAACTTCAGGGAAGAGAAAGATGTTTTATGCAAGACCTAAACCCCAGAAATCATAAAGAAAAAATTGAATGACATTAACTAAATTAAAAATTTTTAACTTCTGTACAATATTTACCTCAAGGATCAGAAATGAGATTGTGTTATACAATAACATAATTACAATTTAAGTATGCTTTTACAGTTATTGGCATATGCTTTTATATGAAAATGAAAAGGATAATTTTCAATGTTATTACCAAAAATGTAAACAATCTATTAGAATCAGTGGACAAGGTATATGAATGAGCAATTTACCAACCGAATAGAAAGGAGAATGCACAATACACAGGAGAAATTTTTAACATTACAAGTAACCAGAGAAAACTTTTTCATCCATAAGAGTAGCAAATGAAAAAGTCTGACCACATCAAGTGTTGATAAAGTTGTAGTAAAACTGTCAAGGGGTGTGTATTTTGGCATTAAAATTTAAGGAACAATTTTATTAAAACTGAAAGATCAAAGCCTAGCCAGTCCAAATCAAAGGATGTATCTTCAAAAAAACACTTGCACAGGCACACAAGAGATCCCAAAGTTTTCTTTACAAAAGTGTAACTACAATCATTTGTAAACAACTTATATGTTTATCCTTGTAAAGATACCTAAACAAACACTAGTGTGTGCATACTATGCAGTAGATTGAAGGAATGAGACAGATTCATATGTACTGACACGAAGATATCCCCAGGATATGCTGTTGAATTTAAAAAATCACCTTGCAGGTAAACTCATGTGGCTTGGTGTCATTTGTTTTAAAAATAACTCTTAGAGAACTATACAAATTTCATGCCTTTTAATACATAGCAATCATTTGTAAAATTACACTACAAACACAATTTATATCTTGAAAAATATGTGAAATAGGAAGTGGGAGCATTGGATACCATTTGGCATTTTATAATGAAAAAATATCCACATATTACTTGTAAAAATTTTAAAATAGGGTTGGGGATATAGCTCAGCGGCACAAGTGCCTGCCTGGCAAGTGCAAGGTCCTGCGTTCAATTCCCGGTATAAAAAAAAAAGAAAAGAAAAAAATGTTTTTAATAAATTTAGAGAAGAACAAAAAATTAAAAACTACAAGAAAGGCAGATAGGGACACCACCATAACTCCCACATATTATAAGTGAAAAACTGAGTGATTGTAAGTTACATCATTTTAATTAGTGGCAGAACTGGAATTGGAGTCCACACTCCTGGTCTCTCAGGCCAGGGCGCACTATATAGGTAGTCATCTCCATTATTACCTAGAGTCCCACTCATTCCATCCAACTATAGAAGTGATATTTCCAGGATTGCCATTTGGGGATTATTAGACCAGTACCTTCTTTGTAAATGCTATATAGGACAGACAGAACCTTTTGGCTCTTGTAGAATGGAACACAACAAAACATCATTTTCTCCAAACACCTATTAACCTTAAGACAAATATCCTTGGTAATCACAGTACTGGATATTTTCTCTGTGACGTGCATGGGGAAAACAATTCACAATAGACCTCATCTAAAGTCTCATGGTACTGAATGATCACTTTTATTAAATATGTTTCTGTTAGGGTTTAGTGTTTTATTAATCTCCAATGTTCTCTGTACAATTCTGAAAACATTTTCATTTATACTTTCTGAAAACTTCTTTAGCTCTTAAAACTTGGTCTTTAATAATTGAAATAATAGGTAAAGGATACAGGATACTTTCTTTGGGTCAACATTTGGGCCATCTGTGACATGAACCCAGATAATCATTGCAAGAATTCTTTCCTCTGCTGGGCCACAATAATTCTTACTTCTAGTCCCACTTGTCTGGGATACTCTGTGTTCCCTGCATATATCTCGTCAATTCTTATCCCTAAGATATTGTTTGTGGTTGTCTCTCTCCAACTTGGACTACTACACCTCATGCATCTACCTATTCTATTTAAATAAGAAGCACAATGTAGTGGTTAATAAAAAAAATCACCGGTTTTGGACCAAGAGTGAGGTCCAAATTTGTCTTACATTTTCTGTATAATCTTAATCAATTTATTCAACCAGTTTCAGATTTTTCATCTGTAAAATATTAATAATACCTACTTCATCTTATTTTGCATATATGTGACTCTTTCAGCACAGTGTCTGGAACATGCTGAAAAACATTACCTGTCCTTCAGCAATCACTCCACAACCCCTTCATCCTCAAATAGGTACAAGAGGTCACCTGCATGTGCGACTGACATCTAGGTTGCCTGGCCACAGAAGTCTTGCATGGGGAGAGACCAACTGACTGGTCTTAGTCACCAACCAGAATCAAATCAATTGTCATTCAGTGCATCATGATACTATTTTTTTTTGTCTTCTTGTCCCAAAGGTAATGGCAGCCCACCTTCAGTTCTCAACTCCACTCTACACAGACTATAAGTGTTCAGTGACAAAGAACTGTGAGGTAGAGTTAAGGCGAAAGCACTTCTGACACAAATATCACAGAAAGAGCTGTGCCTGGGTTGGGACTCATTAGGGAAGACAAACAGCCCCCTCTACAATAACATATTTTCCCAGGGTTCAAATTTACTGTTGCTTGAAATTTTTCCATTATAATATTAATTCTACAAGACCTAGAATGTGGACATTTTTGCATGAGATTTTGAAAAATAGATTGATTATGAGCATGAAAATTAAAAAGAGGGACTTAAATCTCCAAATTAAGTGGCTGGTGTTTTTTAAATGCAAATACTTTACAAAGGGTACAACATTAAGTTGTTTTCACCCATTCACACCACAGTGTAAATTTCTCTACCAGGTTTGTTCCAAGGAAAACAACCAGAGAAAATAAGCTTTCAAAGAAGGACATTAGAGACAAGAAAAGGTCACTGCAGTGCACATAAGTGCCCACTCCTAGGGAGAAGGACACAGGAAGAGAGTTGTGTGGCAGACAGCATTTAAAAATCATGTTCTGATGTAGGTACATTTATTTACAAAGCAAGTTAATAGAAAATGCATTCCACTTACTTCTTTATGCACAAATATATTTGTATGAGACTATTTCTGTTAAAGAGGATCACATTAGTTAGATGTGGGCTAATTTCCTAGAATATTTTCCAGAATTTCAATGGGAAAGATCATTTGAGCACGATTATCTTTTCCTTAAAAGACTCCAGTTGATGATTCATATGATGAACATACCTCTCTGCCTCCCACCAAAACAACAAAAATATTTTGTTTTGTTTTGTCTTTATTTTTCTGTACTGGGGATGGAACTCAGAGCCTCCTATAGGCTAGGTAAATGCTCTACCGCTGAGCTACACCCCAGGACCTTTTTAATTTTTATTTTGAGACAGGGTCTCTCTAAGTTGCCCAGCCTGACCTTGAACTTTCTATCATCGTGCGTCAGCCTCTTGAATAGCTGGAATTGTAGGCATGGGCCGCCATGCCTAGGACAATCCTACTTTTTAAATAAAATAGTAACTTTGAGTATTTGCTACTTACTCATAGAAACCAGGAAAAGGAAGAGGGAGGTCATATAACTGGGAGGCAGGAAATTTGATTCCTACAAAGATAAACCCTTACAACTGGTCTCATTCCCATTCTGGTCAAAGTTTCCATGCCTGTAGCTCTGTCACTGCTCTTATACTAGCTTGTCATTATCTACTGCAATTTCTTCATTCCCCAGGAGACCACGGACTATAACAAAGCAAGGACTATGGCTTTATCATCAGCGTATTTTCAAGTCTTTGCAATGTGTCTGGCACCTAAGAGATACTCAGTGAGGCTCAACAAGTGAACAAATTAATGAGTAAATGGGTGAATGCAAGCATGAAGTAATGAATAAGAATCAAGAAGTCAGAGTGCAGAGAACTCCTGACACAAGTCATCCAAGGTCTATGGTGGGAACAAGACTGAGAATGATCCACACAATGAATGTAATTGTTATGTACTGCAAACATGTCCTAATATAAAAATAAAAATTGAAGATTTAGAAAAGCAAGATCAAAATGAACTTCTTGCCATTACCTTGAGTGGAAACAGATTTGAGGCCCCAAACTAAAGTCATACTGCAAAGCCTTGTTGCAGAGTCCCTAGAATTGTAACTGTCAAGTAGAATGAGTCTTCAAAGATTCCCCTGCCACTCTCCAGCAACCTTCATTAACCAACAACAACACCTGCTCCTGGGAACATGCGCCCCTCAAGCCCCCATACTCTGCTGATGGAGTAGAAGAAGAGCCAGATTTGGAGCCAGAAGACTTGGATTCAAATCCTGATTAGGCCACTTACAAATTGTAGTTTCTTGGGCAAGTCTCTGAAGTCTTGTGAGTTTCGTCTTCTGTGGATGGCAATGAGTAAAAGTCTTCTCTGCTAGGCTATTGTGCAGATGCAGTGAGTCAGTGTGAGTGAAAGTAGACAACAGGAATCTAGAAAATATCACAACCTCTCTCTTATGCTTGCCCTTCATTGTTACTGTCGGCCCAGATTAGGAATCCCTTAGGGCCTCTGAGATTCCGAGAGCAAACAAACAGACATTTCATCAAATCTGACATCTCAGATGTCAGCAAAGGCCTTGAGAGCATGTGTGGGAAGAGGAGGGTGGCAGATAGGAGCAGGCAGTGAAACTATGTAAAAGTGAATATAACCAGAGAAAGAAAATAACAAGCAACTTTACAGTACTTTATTTACAAGAAGAGAGGGAGCTTGGCAAAGCAAAAGTTGCAGTTTAGGAGTGACCAGAGGAAGCTGCAAAAGTCCTCAGAGTAAGAACATGTCCCTTGGTTTTCATCTGTACTCTTAACACCTGGTGGGTGCCTGAAATAGGACCTTAAGAGGACCTAAGAGGAGTGAGGAGAAAGGTCTCAACCACACCACCTTGAGGGAAGGAGATTTACCTCCTGCTGCACCTCCCTCAGCCACAGGTGTCACCACCCAGTGATTCCCTCAGTCCCATTGTGGGT
Source organism: Erethizon dorsatum (assembly GCA_028451465.1). Taxonomy (NCBI): domain Eukaryota; kingdom Metazoa; phylum Chordata; class Mammalia; order Rodentia; family Erethizontidae; genus Erethizon; species Erethizon dorsatum. Next base: position 117,054,681 of record CM051842.1, on the reverse strand, counting down.
TGGCATGGTTGGTATCAGAGTTCATGGAGGAGAGGACATGTTTTTGAGGAGAAAGGAAAGATCTGAGTATGCTGGGTTCATTCCACACCCACACCCACCATCGCCCTGAGCAGGCTTGCAGAAATGAATGTCCAGAAATGGCATGCTACCTTTCGGTACTGTCTCCCTTCATAGAAGATTGGAGAGAGAGGTTCTCAGCCTTCAAGGGACTGGAAGAATATCTCAGATCACCGAATGACTCTAGATTTACCCCGTAGAATTTTAATACCCTACGCACTCCTTAATGTCTCTAGAAGATAAAGTCTAATGTAGCTTCCCTTTGGAAGCTCATATTCCTTCTCAAAGCTTCCTCTTCAGAGACTTCCTTTGGGTCTAAGATAGCCAACTGGTTGCCATGGGAACCTGCCCCTCATTTGCCTCTAATCACCTGTTCTAAAAGAATAAAGCTTCAATTCCTATTTCTATTAGATGAGATCACATCAATCAGTTGTACTAATTTCCTACACTGTTTGGGAGAATTTCAGCTGGAAATAGCCTTTATGTTTTGTTAAAAGAAGCCAGTTGTTGACCTAGGGATTGCATACCACCACCACCCCTGCTTGCCCCTGTGAAAACCTGTTTTTAATACACTTGGGGTCAGTCAGATGGTGATTATAAAATTTCAGACCTCTGAAGTGGGTTTAATCCATTAAATATCAGAGTTGAAACTTCTATATTGTCAAACTTGCAGTAGCTTTTAAAAATAGAAACCAGAAAAACAAACATCTTCAAATAGTAATAGAGATGAACTATTAGCATGCAGAGTGGGCACAGAGTGAGTCCTCCCAATGTGGAGCTGGCCTTGGGGCCTTGGGTATCACGTCACACAACATTGTATATGAGCAAAAATATATTTCCTTGATGTCCTGGATTTGGTCTGAACAGGAGATGGAAATGCCACAGCCTTTCTTCCTTCCTACCCCTTTCTGCACTTTTCTCCCATTACTGGGAGCTGATGTTCTTATGACAGTAGAACTGTGAGGACAGGGCTGTGGCCAGAGATTTGGGCTGAGCTGCAAATCACAGCTTCCTCTCCCTGACATGGCTCTCAACTCTCCAAGCCAACTCACCTTGGCTCCATGATGGAATACCCACAGTATTTCTCCCTGCTTCCGTCCCCATCTATCCCTTCTCTGCTCACCCCCATCACAGGCCTGCATAATGCAAAGCATTCCAGCTGCTGCCCAGTCAGTTCCAAAGCCATTCTGCTGTAGCACTCACCGTCCTGAGCTTCCCCATACAGAGCCTTGTTCCCTGCACGAAACCTCTTCTAGAAGCTTAGTACACACAGACAGTAAGGCAGGCACATCTGCATTTTTAATTCTGGGAGAAATTGGGTTAAGGGAAATGCAGTGCCTGAGTCAGGGACAAGGAACAGGAATAGAGTCAATGTTGGGGTCTTCTGGGAGATGCCAGAATCTGTGGCCCAAGGACACTGTACTCTGGAGGCAAGGAAAGGCAAACAGGGAGGCCAGGGCCAAGAGACAAGGTTCTATAGGCAGGGTGCATTTTGCATTAACCTAACTCTTGCTTGTGACGTATTTGTGATCCAGAGTATAATTCCTCAGTGCTGAAAAATGGTGCCCCTCCCCATCTTATAAAGACAGAAAAAAAGGAGGGAGGCAGACCCATGAGAGCTATGGAACACTTGTAGGAAGGAACTTAGAGCTACCTGCAGTGCAGTGGAATTTTATTAGTGAGCATTATCTCTCTTGCTTTCAGAAAATAACAAATGGTCTTAATAGCTTAAGGCATTGTTACCAACAGAATATATACTGCAACTTCCTTATAACATTTTTCACTATAGAACAAAACAAGGCAGGTCCATCCCAGACCCCATTAAAGGAGTTTTAGTTACTGAAGTATCAAAAGCATCTTGCCATTAGATGTTCCCACGGCAAGAAACCTGAGGAAAATATTATTGCAATGCTGTGAGTAATAAAAGCATCCAACAAAATGAGAGACTTTCTTTCATTTGCAGCAATGACTCCATCATCTGCCAGCATGACATACACTGGCTCAGACCCCCTAATAACCAATAGCAACAGATCTGAAAAATAAAGATGGGCATAGCTTGAGCCAAGGGCAGTAGCCCTGCCACATTAAACCCAAAGAAAGGCATATGAAGAAGCTGACAAGCCCACAAAGAAAACATCAGTTATCTATATGTTTATTTGTGCCCTAAGCACTTTTACAAATACTTGAGGTAGCTTTACAAACAATCAAGGTTAATTCTTGATACAATTAGACTAAAATCTGTTTACAAAGAATAAGAACAATACAAAAAGAAGATGCAGACAAATAAAATACACTGATCTTCCCTCATCCCACCATTCTTCCACAATGCTAAAACAATTAAGACCACAATTTAGAATTGTGCTTCCTAACAACCAAGGTGAAAGTCAAAATGTGACGTTTACATGCATCTTGTGATAATACCATTCATGCTGGTGTTCATACAGATTTCGGAAAGATGTGAACCATTTGCTTCATAGTTGATTAAAAACGGTCACAAGAAAGTAAATTCGAGGGCCAGTGAGATGGCTCAGCGGCGTAAGCGCCTGCCTGGCAAGCGCGAGGGCCCGAGTTCGACTCCCGGAACCCACATATGAAGAAAGGGCCGGTGATATCGCTCAGCGGCACGGGCGCCTACTGGCACGCAAGGTCCTGAGGTCGACCCCGGTACCCACAAAAAAAAAAAGAAGAAAGTAAAATCGAACTGATCTAAGGAGGATCAGGATTTAGAAAATCAAATATTTCCAGGGCCAGATAAAGGAAGGCTCAGTGCACTTCTGTGGATCTATCAGATCAGTAGATCTTTCTGGGCTGCCCCTGGACAGCTCAGCATTTTCTATGCCTGAGTGCCACTAGTCCCTAGAGCTTATTAGTCCTCCAAATCAGCAATATTAGAGGGGGAAGACCTGTCTGAGATCTGTTTCTTACATGTTCCTGGCTCTTCCTTAACGTTGGCAGCTGACCCACCTCCTAATTTTCTGCTAGAAGCCTCTCAGCATGGATCAGCTTGTAATGCACTGCCATCAATATTGTCTGGGAATTCTCCAGATTTCTCATTTGGGCTTGGAATGGGTGGCCAGTCCTTCCCTTTAGAAGTGGCTTGTCCTGCTTCCCCAATTTTGACTAAGCTCTGGATACTCCCCTTGACTTCACCATCACTTCTGATATTTCCCTAGTGGACTCAAAACTCTAAATATGGAAGGGGGTGCCTTTCATTGCTGTCATTGTCTGGCAGAAGAAAGTAAGCACATTCATGAAGAGAAACAAACTTTTTCCTGGCCCTGATCTTGGAGGAGAATTTGTCATGAGTTTTTATATAAGAAGGAGCATTGAACAATAGAATAGATGAAGTTCTGGAACGGGAACAAAATATGGGAAACCAGCTGCTAACTCTACAAAAAAATCAGTTCACAACTCTGCATCTGTGCCCATAAATTAAAATGTCATGAAGCTTGTGATGCTGCCGCTGACACTCCAAGATGGTGAAAATTTAGTGTGAGGCCAAGCATGCCCCACACTCCCATTAAATGAGTCCTCCCATAGTTTACAGAACGTGAACTTCCAAATTTGTCATTCTCCACTGTCTTTACAGGGCTTCAGCCCAGACCTGCCAGGTGCTATTAAAGTTGTTCCACTATGTGAGATCAGGCAGAGAACCTTGTGGAAAGGGGCTTTTGAGGATTTTCACATACTAGGTAGCAATATTCAGTGTCAAGGAAAAAAAAGGCAATGGCTATCAAGGAATGACCCTGTAACTCATAGTCACTGCTTGGCAGCTAGTCCAAATTCCACACTTCCACAAGACTGCCTGATGGGGAAGACTTTACTGAGGCTGACTCCTTTTCTCCTCTCTGTGCTCATTACCCTGGGCTCTTTTTCACAGTAGCCACAACTCCCAAGGAGCATGAGGTTCCTGAGTGGCACCAAGGTTGGAGTTCGGCCACAGGGGAAGTCTAGGCTCTCCTTTTGTATCTGGACACAGGGTATCACCGTTGCCTCAACTTTTGTGCTGGAGAAATCATCCAGGCAAGGGAGGAAAACAAACAAGGCAATCATTTTGGAATAGGGAAGAGAAGGAGCCTTCACCTCTGAGTTCTGTTCCCCACTCCCTCTTCACAGGGGCATTGTGCAAGTAGACAGATCTCTCCCAGGAATGACCTGATCCATGCTTGGCTTCATTTCAGCAAATTCAAGTTTCTAGAACTGTAACTTCAGTCATGTTTACATCTTCGTCTCTTTCTCTAACTTCTGTGGTTCTGAAGTGAAGGGTAACTAGCTCCCACTAGAAGGGAACAAGTGTGTATTTTGGATGCTGCAGTAGGTTGAGTAATGATCTCAAAGATATCCAAGCACTATACCCTGAAACTTCTGGATATAACCTCATATGACAAAAGAGATTGCAGATGTGATCATAGTAATGATTGTGAGATGGAGAGATTACTGGATTATTTGGATGGGCCATAAATATGATCACAAAGCTCTTATAAGAGGGAAGATCTGTCTGTAGAGGAGAAGACTATATGCCAGAAGCGAAGTAGTTTTAAAGTTGCTACACTGCTGTCTCTGAAGATGCAGGAAAGGATTTTGAGCCAAGGAATACAAAAGATGCAGCTCTAGAAGTAGGAAAAGCATCTCTAGAGCCTCAGGAGGGAGTATAGTACTGTTGACACCTAAATGGTAACCCAGTGAGACTGGTTCCAGACTTCTGGCCTGCAGAACTGTAAGACAACTAGTTTGTATTGCTTTAAACCACTAAGTTCGTGGCCATTTGTTATTGAAGCAACAGGAAAGTAATCCAGGTGTCCTATGTTCTGCCTATGTCAGGAAATTAGCCCATCCTACTCTCTGTCCCCTGCCATGAAAAATGCCTTAGAGTAAGGAAAATGTTAAGGATCTACTTGAGAAACTGGGAAACCTGAGGAAAGCACAGATTTGGCCAGAGGGTAATTCTGGAATGCCTCAAGAGGATAGAAAGAGATTATTGAAGAGGGAGGAAGGAGTTCACAGAAGACAGGTTGCCTGTGGAGGGACCACATTAAAGGAGGTGGGCTATTCCTCAGGAAAGGTTGCCAGTGATTCGCAGGCACATGGACTTAGGAGGTAAAACTTCTCCACAGCTCTTCCTGTCCTTCCAAAAATGAACAACCATATCCTTGTGTAATCCAGATAGACTGGGTCTGGGAAACTCAGATAAAGTCTAAATTAAAACTTCAGCTGTCCAATGTTAGTCAATTTACTTTTTCTCTCTGAGTTTCCATTTCTTTCAACTGTATAGTGAGGATAGTGGTATTATTTCATAAGGTTGTTTGAGGGACAAAATGTTACTGGATTGGAAGGCAGCAAGTCCTTAATTAGTTTTACTTTGTAGTCTTAGCCTCCTTGTTCCTAGAGAGCTCCTATTAAGCACCGTTTTCTGTTGTTCAATTTCCCTCTTCTTTGCTTCTCTTGCCTGTTCATCATCTATAAGCACAGATACTGTGCAGTTTGGCTTATGGTCCTGGGCTCAGATTTAGGAACATTAGAAAAGGTGAACAAATGTCCGAGGCCTAGAACTGGCTGAAGCAAGAGGCTATCCAGCATGGCTATAAGTTGCCATGACAACTAATTCTCATCCTCTAGCCTAAGACACCTGACTTGGGAAAGAAAGAGGGAGGGAAGGGACAGAGGGAGTGATAGGGCTTGTGCTGCAAGGTTTCTGCTTTGGGAGGAAGGAAAGGCCTGGCAAACGCTGGAGCCTCTGAACCTAGCTGAGTGTCTTCCATGTTCGTAATGTCTTCCAGAGCCTGGTCTATCTTGATTAGGATCTCTCCTCCCAGAATTGCTTTTATTAGTGACTAATGATGCATGGTCAGGCAGGAGGCTCTTCAAGGAGAAAATATTAGTATGTGGGGGAATTAGATACTGTTGGCATAAGGGAGAACTACAGTCTGAGATGTTCACCACAAGCTTCTGAATCCCTCCAGTGAGAAGGGAATTAGAACAGGAGCCCAGGTGTGTGGGAACAGTTTTTTATCTATAACCATGAACTGAATGGCTAAAAGGCCAGGTACTGAATTACTTTGGACATGAAGACTTCTTTGAGCATGTAACCATCACTCCGCAATGAATAGCCAGATGCTTAAGGAAATAGCTTTAGAGGTTCATTTGTGTGTGTGTGTAAACTTGTGTACAGATGCATGCATTAAATATATGTGCCCACAACAGGTGAGAGAGTTGAAAAAGGAAGTGACCAGTTCCTACTTCACCAACACATCTAGAGTCATCACTGGCTCCCAGGGCCTTATGAAAAAGTGAGTAGGTTACAGATGGAAAACAGGGGAGGACATTACTTGGATGTAGCTTTTGTCATTGCCTCTTGGACAGCGAAGACCAGGCAAGTTGGGACTATTTCATTGAACCCTTTCTATGTTTCCAAAAACAGCAGCCCACCACCACATCTCCTTCTTAAAACTTGTCAAAACTTCAGAAAAGCCTCCACTCCTTGATGGAACAGAAGGAGTATGGATTTGGAGGCCAGGTAAAACTAAGTTCACATCTCAGATCTCACAAAAAATATACCTGCCACTTTAGGCAAGTCACTTTGGGCAAGCAGTTTTTGGCCTTCAGTTTATCCATCTGTAAAATGCAAGTGCTAATGCATACATTGCAAGACTAAGAGTATTAGCAACAATACATGTAAAGTGCTGGTTACATAAAGAGTACCTGATAGCGCTTGGAAGCAATCTGGTTCACAAGGAAAATAAAAATGTAGCAAGCTAGCCGTGAGTTCAAAGTTATCACCTTGGCTACCTCAGCAGGAAATTTAAGTTTTATAAGCACATTAGTTTTCTATGTCTTGCTATGGGAAGTCTTGTTTATGTCTTTTTGTAAACTATTCCTCTCATGGCTCTTGAGTTATACCTACAAATGTACTGGATCACAACACATGCATATGTTTAGCCTTAGCAGATACGGCTGACTAAAGTTTTTCAAAGTTGTTGTACCAATATACTCTCCCTCCAGCAGCGTATGGACAATCCAGTTGTTCCATGTCCTCACCAACTTTGGTATCATTTGTTTCTCTTCCTAGTAATTCTGGTGGATCTTGTTCTACAATTCTTTCATTTGCTTTCTATGACACCACAGTTTGTGCCATAGTGGCTATTTTAAATCTTTCGAGCTTGTTCACTTATTTATTCCAAAAAAACTATTTATTGGCCATTTCCATGTGCCAGACACTACTCCTGAAGCTCTCAGCCTCGTATCCGCTTGTCCTCCCTTCTGCAGATCCTCAGCTGCTAACACTGAGAATGTTCAGTGTGTGGTACACACACTTCTTTGAAAATTCAGACTGTTTCTAGTTTAATACTCTCTCTCCATCACCAAATTTCTGTATCTTTAGGTGGCCTCCTTTCTCTCGTTTCATTTTCCAAGGGAGATGCTGACCCTATTTGCCAAAGCAAACATTCCACCTGGCTCTGGGTCCTTCCTCTTTTCATCCTCAGCAGGATCTTGTTCCAGCCACTGTCACTGCTGAGGTTACTCTATGACTTTAATCTTTACCTCTACACTAAGGAATGTTAGTTCATAAATATTTCCCTTTAGCTACCGAATGTACCAAGTTAATCCTCACCCTGAAAATATCTTTCAATAGTCATAGCACCCTTATTGCTTCTTTAATCTCATCACAAAATTTCTCCCAAGCATTTCCCACATGAAGTGTCTCCAAGTGGTCACCCTCTACTCTTTCTCTTCCTCACTCCCTTAAATCTGGCTTTGTCTTGGAACTGCTCCCTATAGATCACTAAAGATCTTCTAATCACCAAAATCAATAGTATTTTCTCACTCTCCTTTCTCTCTGACCCTTCTGTTCCATTTATAACATTGATCACTCAATCTTCTAGAAATACCTTTTGCATAATTTTCTATTTTTCCCTCTCCCCTCATGATTTTTTGCCTATGCCTATACTAACTGCATCCCATTGCCAATGCCAACTTAATGATGGTATTTCCAAACATCCAATCATGATTGTTCTTTCTCCTTAAATTGATCTCATTCATTTCCATAGGTGCAGAGATGGCGTTTTAGAGATTTCCCCCAGTTTCAAAGTCCAAAATTCTCTGCAGGGTAGAGGTGCTCCCACACTGTGACTGACATCACCATTCCTTTAGTCACAAAGGCTTCAAACTGCAGTGTCCTTTATTTAATTCCTACCTTTCCCAGCCCCTTTATCACCAATACCTCATCCCCACGCCCACATCCAGTTAGTCTCAGACTTCCTTTTCTTTTCTTTTAACTATGTCTGTCCTCTGTCCATTCCCTACCTTGGCTTTCTTAGTTCAAGTGCTTAATACACCCAGACTATTATATTGCAATAGCCTCTTAATTGCCTCTATTTGCTCCTCTCTCCTATCCATCCTCCGCACTGCTGACAGATTAATCTTCCTAAAGCAACACTTTGACTGTCAGTCCACTACTTAAAACTTCTTATGGTTTCCTATTGTTTACAAGATGCAGCCTCTACTTCTTAGGCTGCCAGAAAAAGATGCTCCAGTGTGTGGCTGTGGCTGTCTTCCAATTCCCTCTCCCACTCATCCTTCCCACGTTGCCTGGGCTCCAGCCACACTATTCTTTCCCTCATCCCACAACTTGACTTGCAGATAGTGCATTGGTTATTTGCATGCACAGGCTCTGGACTCAGTTAGGCTCAAGGTATAAACCTGGCTCTGCCACTTCATAATTGTGTGATGTTTGACAGTTTGTGTAGCCTCTCTGGCCTCAGGTTCCTCACCTATAAAATAGAAATTAAAATGGAATCCTGCCTCATAGAGTTATTAAAGAAATTTAATGAGCTTCTGTTTCCCAGATTATGTAGTGTGGTGCCTAGTGCACAAAAAACAGAAAAACAAAAAAAGAGACTCTTTTGCCTTTTTGCTCAGTCCATTCCTCCTGACTTGAATGGACTCCTGTCTTCTCCCAGTCACACCTACTGAAATCCTTTGTACCCTCCAAAGAATACCTGAAATGTGGCATCCCTTAGGAAGCCTTCTCTGCCACTTCTAATTCTAGCACTTTTCTTGAACCCCTCTTTTGGCATTGTTTATCCCACCATAGCATAAAGCCACCACCTTTTGTGCCAGACTCAATATTCTTTGCACTCTAGCCACATTCTGATCATATCCACGTTGCCCACAGCACTCATCATTGTGTGAGGTACAGAACAGGTACTTAGTAAATATCAGGGAGTAGTCTGTGCCCAGACAATGCATGCTCAAAAGGTAAGAAGAGAAAATACAGAGGATTTCTAGCTTAATCAACTAGACTGTGAAGTGATTTAAGTGATTTAACTTGCTAGCAGTGGCACCAGTACAATCTTCTTTTCTTTCTTTCTTCTCTTGTCTCCTACTCCCACACGCTTTCTTTTCCATCTTGTTCTTCATTCTACTGTATGATGCTGAGTCTCGCCAATATGCACGATGGCCATGATTTAATCCTGCTGATGGCCCTTGAGGGGAGAGAGGTTCCTATGACAACCTCAGATCCTGTCCCTTTGTCCTTACCACTTAAGCTCTGATGAAAACCACCCTCCTATCTACTACAAATTCTTACAAGAGGGGTTCATTAAACTTATGATCCAATTCTCCATCTGGAACCTATGATAAAAATACAGAGCAGGAAATTAGACTCTTTTATGTAATGGCACTTACTAGCCTGCTTTGATCCCAATCACCACTCTATATCAATGACATTCTTCAGCTCTTGAAGGTTGCCTAGCCCAAACTTTGCTTTTAGTCTACAAGTAAACTTTGCAAACTAGTCATCCAATTCTCATACTCTTTCTGTGGCATCTCCTAAATAAGTCCTGCTAAGTGTAAATCTATGCTGGTATAGGATCACCTATCACCTTGATTGGCATCCTCAGAAATTTTAACCATCTGGTGAATCATATAATTACGGTCATTTCTTTGTCCCCAAGAAATATACAGTCTGATAAATGGAGCTTCTATGGCCTTTGAATTTTTCATGCCGCTTGATGAAAAATCTTGATTCTCTCAGCCCCTAAATCCTAACCATGGTATCGCTATAGCGTTCCAGCTGCTTTTCCTTAGAGTGAATGAAGATCAGGTTTTCCATTTTTCTCCAAAAAAACAGTGGAAGACAGGGGAGAGCCAACAAACTTTTATAACGCATTTATTTTAGTAAGTACTGTGCATGCAAGGCACTTGCATTTAAACCACACCACAACATAGTGAGGTAAGCATTGTCCTAGTTTTAGAGATGAGGTCGATGAAGCCTACTGAACTTAAGCTATTAAGTTTAGAGGATGAGAAGGAGGAGGAGGAAGAAGAAGAGGAGAAGGAAGAGGAACTTAAGCTATTTCCCCAAGGTCACCCAACTGGTGAAAAGGCCAGGTTGGGATTGACTGGGTTCTTTCTAACCTCAAAACATGCACTCTGTGCGCCGCACTACCATTCCTGTGTCAGTCAATACCTGTACTCCCTGGCATTCTCTTGGCACCTGAAAGGGGATGTAAACCCTTTCTTATAGTCTCAGGTATTAAATGTCCTCCCTGTCACAATCATTCTGCAGTCCCCCAATCAACAACAGAAGTCATAATGTTTTCCCCAACTGCCCAATCTCCTCTGAACATAGTCCTCTATGTAGGCAGCATTCCTAGGAACCTGACAGTCTGGTTTCTCTGCTGTGTGGTCATCCACCAGACTGAGTACCTTTGATTTTACCGTAAGAAACAAAGATACAGGAGATGCCCCCAAATGCATCTAGTTGCTCCTCAAGGGTGCATTCTAGGAAGAGTGAAGCCAGATTTTGCTCACAATGCTTCCTTTGAAGTGGTCACATTGTCAGAGGATGAGAAGAAGGAGGAGAAGGAGGAAGAAGAGGAGAAGGAAAAGAAGAAAAAAGGAAGAAGAGGAGGAGGACAAGGAGAAAGCAGAGGAAAGGAGAGGGAGGGAAGGAGGAGAGGAAGGAAAGGAGGAAGAGGAGAAAGAGTGCTCTTTGAATTTGTCTTACCAAAGAGATTTTAGGGCTGTAGTGGTTTCCCTGATGCTATCTGAAGCTGAGAGAAGTCTAGTGTTCCACACTCCCAAATTTTAATAACTGGAAATAAGGGTCATTTTAAAAGACAGGGATGGCTCACTTTAAGACAATCTACTACTTAAACATCTAGATTTACACAGAAGAGACATAAGGTCCAGACAAGAAGTTATATTACAAAATAGTCCTCTTTGTTCCAAAATTTCCTACAGGGCTTCTTTTATTACAAAGCTTCCCTAATCTACTTGAAATTGGAGTAGCTTTCCAAAAGTTTAAAGACAAACATTTTAAAATGAAACACATATTTTATAATCCCAGATATGCCCATAGTGAGAGATGCACATAACAAGATTCAACAAATATTTTCTGGCTGAATAATAGGATGGGAATTTGAAAGGCAGTTATTTTCCTCTTGAATATATTCAATAACTTGAATTAACAGTTTTGAAAGGTTTTCAAAGAGCTGAGGCATCTGTTTTAATGAATAGTTACAAGTCACTTGTAATCGGTAAAACTGATTTATACTAGATGTGCTCAGTTCTCATGAGGAGGTTAAGTATGACCTCTGCAACTTTGTTTACAATATTAATTTCTTCAGTGAACTCTTCCTTGATAGCTAGTACAGTCATCAGGCTCTGTAGCTCCTCCTTCAAAGATTGCCAAATTCTTGCAAGAAATTTAACTGCCAATCAAGTCCTGAAAAGAAGAATTATTATTTTGAAGGGACTTCCTAGAAGTGATTGTTTAAAAACTCTCTTTATTAGCTATTGAACATACTCAAAAGGAAATAATTACATTTCTAGATCTTAATTTTGTTTAGTAAGCAACTATTGAATGTCTATTTTATGCAAAGATTCCCACCAAGATTTCATGACGATTTCGGTGTTATATTCAGGGAGTTCTTAAAGAATAATGTGTATATAACTACAAATTAAAGGAAAAATCATATTAAAAAAATACTCCCAGAAGTACTGAAATTCTTGTAGGAAGAGTGGAAAAGATTTCAGAGATAATGTGACTGTGAGATCAGTGAAGGTGGAATGTGCTAGAGAAAGCAAGAGGAAATGTAGCTAGAAACAAATATTTTCCAAATTTGTGTCTTAGAGAGGTGACTTTGTTCATCATGACAGAGAAGTTGAACTTTCAGGAAGGTAACTGGCTTCTCTGAACTTAAACTTCAGAACAGCGTTTGGTGAAAATTTTTTGGTGCAAGGCAGTCTGGATGCTCTTTGTATACTCTATCATTTTATTTAGCTATCCCAGTAGAGAGGGAAAACATCACCCTTGGGAAACAGGCTTAAGGGAAATTGATTTTCATGAGTACAACATATTAAGCAAACAGGTGGGACCTGAATCCCTAATGGGAAGACGTTACGGCAGGATATTAAGTTGAGCAGTTAGAGCAGCAGCTAGACTGAGAATGCTCCGGAGGTGGATCCTGATTCTCTGTCCGGATGAATGAAGCATCCAGCAAATGAGATTGTGGTGGCCAGCTCTTCTGGAGAGGAAAAGATCCGTGAAAGGTAAGAAAAATCTCTCTGGATCTCTGCTAGCAGTGACCAAAATTAAAGCTCACATATTTGAGATGAAATAGGAAAAAAGTTATAATAGCAAACATTTACTAAGGTCCTATTGGGTACTCACTTTTTGTGCTAGCTGTGTGAAGAAAATCAGGGCAGAACAATAGAGAAAGCTATGAAATTGTACCTACTTTTGAGGCGCATACAGTTTTGTGAGGGAGACCACATATGGGACAACTTGGGACTAATTGTACACTCACTCACACGTATTCAAATACAAATGAGATTGGCTGGGTATCTTGCCAACACTTTAAAGTATTATCTCATTCATTCCTAAAGAAAACATTATGAGTTGGTTTATTTTACAAGCTGGGAAAAATTGAAGCACCAAAGGGTTAAATCACTTTCCCCGAGTCGCACAGATAGTATGTGATGGAAGCAGAACTCAAACTCTAGTCTGTACGACAAGGAAGCTCACGAACTTGACTACTACAATATGCAACTTTCCTGTGACATGCTATGTGGTTTAGTACATTACCAAAGATACCATGTTACTGCCACTAGAGTAGCTTCCTAGCAACTCTAAATTTGTCACTATCAGAGAACTGGAAGATTAAAAAAAAATGAATAGTGATAGAAGAGTCCATGAATACTACAGGGAAGAAATTAGAGAAGCAACTAGGGTGATCTTGATGTTTTCTCCATCATCCAAGTCTAAAGAAAGATGCATTTTAAAAAGTTCCCATTATTTAGATGCCCAAAACCATGAGGATATGAGCAGATAAGTGTTAGAATAATGGATCAGGATGTTTCAGTTCTGCTACATATAAGGGAATGCAGCAAGCATGGGAAGTTTAGCAAATGCTATGCCTTGCCTCAGAGGGCAAGATGAACAGAAGCCAATTAGAAAAATGTAAAGGGTTAAAAAATAAATTCATTCAAACTGGGTTCTGGTATTGTGTAGGCTCATTTGTTTTTCTCCTAGAATATCTATTGACTGAATATTTCCTGAATTCCAGCAATTTCAGACATTTGTTACAAAATAATACCTGTAATGAGAGTCTGTATTTGTAAATTATAAACATATATTTATCCAGATTATATAGACCTCCCTAAATTTTATATGTAAATTTTTAACAGTTGGGACCAAAAGTATGAGCTCATTATTCTTTGCACAACTCACCTAGGTAATTGTTACCATTCTTCACATTTAGGCTAGATATGTCATATAATGACAAATTACATGTTATTTGGTCCAAGATATTTGGTCCTGTTTCATTTTTGTCATGTTGACAAATGGAACAGAACAGGAAAAGGAGTATTTGGCATCAAAGAATACAGTTGAATTAGAAATATCTGTCACCAGGTTTCGATACTGTCTATCTCCCAGTCTGTTTCGGGGTCTCAGTAATGTTCGTCTGAGGTGTCTCAGCAATGCCTGTCTCCAGATCTCAAGGTGCAAAAACACAAATAACAGAATCATTCCCCTGGACACCAGGGGGTTGCACACGTTAATGTGAAATTTCTCCAAGATGTGAGCTGTCTATAAATGCTCTACAAGTTGTTTGCAAAGGGAAAAGAAACTTTTCTCCAAAATTTCCTGCTGCATGACACAAACTTCAACTACTCAAGAAAAGCACTACTTTTAGAGAAAATTGACCAAAATAATCAACTTCCTCCTTTTTGTAGGAGATGTAGTATAGGACCCGCTAAGGATTTCTTCTCTTCTCTGCCCTTTCAAAGGCAGTGTCTTTGGGTAGTTTCCTGCTCACTAGCCTCACGTCTCTCAGATATCACTTTCAGGAACAGGTAAATATATATCTGGAATAAGGGTTTACCTAAATAGTGAGGCTTGGGCTACCAAAATGATTTTTTTTTTTACCTGCCAAGATACTCCGATCTCTATCATTGAACAATTGCTCCTGAGAGCAGCCGTTTACACTGTGACTTAAAGATCCAAGTCCAAGTCTAAGTGCTACATGTTTGCTGCTTAAATTTTGTCTTAATGGATAGAGGCAGGGGGAGGAGGGAGAGAGAGAAAGCCCTGGGTACCTGACTAGTACAGCCAGATCATTGCTCTCCTTATCAAGCCGTACCCTCCTCCCTTCCAGAAGTCAACCTTCAGCTCTTCTTCAGATTCTTCCTCACGGTTCTCTTCTCCAGGAGGGTTTCCTGGATTGACTCTAGAAAAGGTAATGTTTCGGAGCTTCTACAGCTAGTCATTCCTATGACTAGCTGCCATGCTTTCAATGTCATAGTTCTACTGTTATAGTTACTAGGTGGGGGTGTTGCGCATTTGGGGGTGTTATGTTATATCTTCCATCAAACTACTTTTCATGCTAATGAATACCTTTTACTGATTATAACAACATAAGAGAATTAATACTGAGACAAATCCTGATTAAGGGAAGATGGGGGAAAAGGGGGGGATATGGTTAATTAGATTTTCTGGGTAACTGGAAGTTAAGAACAAAGCTGTTTTCCATTGTATTTGCTTAAAAGAGCCATTAGGAACTTTGAGTCCACTGTCTCTACTTAGTGAGTCGAGTGTAATGATACACTTGAATCACTCTTTACTGATAGAAGATCTTTCAGAGCCTCTGGTCATCATTTTGAGAATTAATTTTGATTGACCATCTACAAATGAAGATGGACAAAAGAGAAAGTGTAACACTGAAATCATACTTTCCCCAAGACAACCCCTGAAAATTGTTTTCTTGACTGAACTCATGTTATTATCATCTATCTCTATCGTGCAAAAGCAAAATGAAACAAAATAAAGTATTTGAAAAAGCTCAGATAATAGAAAATTCTGGGTAGCTGGGTGGTCATGAATAAAGGACTTTAAAGGACTCACCTGGAAGGGAGTCTGACGGTCTCCACCAAATTGTGTTTTCCTGGGCTATGTGCAAAGAGGTTGTTCCTGACATGCACTTGCTAATCCTGGGCTTTGAGCAATTTCCACAGGGTGAGTAAAGGTTATACTGATCTATTCACTCTCTTCCCTGGTCTTTTTTGAAACCAAGGGCAAAGGTTTATGAGACTTTTGCTTAAGAGTTTGTTTTGTGGGTCCAGGAAGAGCTCTGCTTCTCAGGGCCAGAGCTTTGTCTATCTGTCCATATGAGGATTGAAATTGTCATCCCAGATATGCATCATAACTCACCAAACCTGAGAAAAGGGAAGGGAGGAAAAAGAAAGAAAATTTCCTCAAACTAAATTACCCACTTGATTTTCCCACTTTGGGAAAAGACATGATCATCCATGTAGCCCTTAAACCAAAAACCTGAGGTTCATCCTGAATTCCTTCTTCTACTTCATGCTCTCTTGATCAAAGTCATTTACAATTCATATCGTTTTGTTAAACTTTTTTATTATGGTTATAATATATAACCATGCACAATGACATTATAGCACTACTATGTAGAAATCCCTAAGGTTAGCCCATCTTCCTCCACTTCAACTTGAACTTAGCCACCATCTCTTGCTTGAACTACTTCATTAGCTTCCTCATCAGTTTCCGCACTTTCCCTCTTAGCCCCATACAGTTCATTCTTCACAAAGAAGCTTCTAGGATCTTTTCAAAATATAAATGAGATCGTGCCTTTCACATACTCACCTTCTATCACTCTTTCCTTTGCCTGCCTCCCCTGTTGCTCTCCAGCCGCAGTGGCTGGGTTAACTGCTGTTATTTTTGTTTTTGTTTTGCGTGTGTATGGTACTGGGGATTGGACCCAGGAATTACTGAGCTATATTCCCCTAGCCCTTTTTAAACTTTAATTTTGAAACAGAGACTCACTAAGTTGCCCAGGCTAGCCTTAAACTTGCAATTCTCCTACTTCAGTCTCCCACAAAGCTAGAGCTACTGTGTGCCATTGTGCCCAGCTCTCAGTGGCTGTTTTGTTGTTAATTTTTCCGGTGGCCCAGGCGTTTGTCCTACTGAGGGCCTTTGCAATACTGCTTCTCTGCCTGTATTAGTGCTCTTCTGATTCTTCTCCATAGCTGGCTATTCTTTATCCATGAGGTCTCAGCATAAATATGACCTCCTCAGAGAGAACTTCCCTGACCCTCTCACAAAATGCATGGCCACTTCTTCACATACACTATCTTTGTATCAAGACCCTGCTTTCCCCCTTACAGTTTTTAACACAAGAGTAATTTTATAGTAAAATCATCTATTTAATTCCTACTTCCATCCCTAGAACATAAGCTGTAAAACAGTGGTGGTGAACCTATGCCACACGTGTTATTGTGTTTTTCTTTTAAGGCAAAACATGTTAATGTAGAGTTGTTTTTTCTAAACCAAAACCTCAATATTCAGGTTTAATTGCAGTGTTAGCACTTTGTGATAAATAAGTGGGTTTGGGGTTGCAGCTTGGCACTCGGTCTCTAAATGGTTCGCCATCACTGCTCTAGAAACTTGGGGCCACGCCTTCCTTGTTTATGGTTTGAGCCCCAGTGCTTACGTAGTACTCCATGCGTAGTATGAAGACAATAACATGTAGTATGTGTCTGAAGACACGGGTGAGTGCGTGAAAGAATGAAACTCCAAAGAGCCTGAACCAAAACCTCTCTTTTGCATCTACATTAACCTCTCTTCACTGCAACAAAAGACAGGATGAGAGAGGATTTAGACAGGTTGTGTGCTTTTGAATTTGGAGGCACCAAAGGGGAAAATCAAGTTTATTCCATTACTAATTAATGAGACTTGGGATTGAATGATAAAAATCTAATGATGTTAATGTTGGTTCTGAATGCTGGCTGGCAGTCTCTGAAGACAACGTAAAATGGTAAGAAGACGCTGCTGTTTAATCCCCCAATTAGGAAGGAGCTGTCTCCTCCAGGGACAGCCTTAGCTGCTGATTGATTTTCCTTATCCATTATAATCATAATCAGTGCTACCCCAGGCAGCCCAAAACTCCTGGATCCCTCCACTCGAGGTGGATCTCCCTTTACACAAGCCATGGTACTAACAATCCAGATTGGTGCAAAGGGCAAATTATGGGCAAATTATTTCATGTTAGAGAAGCATTCTTAATAAGATTCCTTTGAATAGCCAGCTCCCTGAGTTCATATCAACTAGGATTTCACTACAGAAATAGGACTTATCTGTAACCTTTAAGGGCACATTGTCATCATCCAAAGCAAAGCAGCAAAGATGACTTTGATTAATTCTTTAGCCACAGACAGAGCCTTCTGCCTTGAGCAGTCACTGAATCAAGCCCCTACCTCTGGTCTCACATTTACCCCTAATTTAGACCACAGTACAGAATGATTTCCAATCTTCCCATAGCCCAGCCATTAAGACCAGACAGCCATTTCACAAATATGAGGCTTCAAGCGCCACGGGGGGTATGTGAGGAAGGAGAAGTGGTACCCATGACTCATTGCTAACCCATTCCCGCTGCTGAAAAAAAAAATAACTCTAAATGCACATCCTACCACTTGTGAGTCAGGAATGTCAGTTTCATTTATGAAAGATGAAACACTATTTTTCTGTAACATTTCAAGTGAATAACTTTACATATATTTCCCCCCAATTTCCATAGGAATTTGATGCCATGGAAGCAATCAGCTACACATCCCCAGAGCCTGGCAGAAGCTCCTATTTCTCTTACAGCTACTTTAAGATCAATAATTCTGAATTCTCCCCCTTCCTTCAATTACAATCCTGGTGAGATCCACCCTGATTTGGGGGTCCAGTGAGAGAGACAGTAGTCTGAATTCCAACATTATTTTAGGACTTCAGACTCACTTTTCTATTGAATCTTAGAAGCTGACTTTCAGAAATTCAGGCAATATTAAGTTCAGAGAAGCTTCTGCACCTTGTCCCCGTGAGGAAGTGTTTGCCTCCCACTGTGAGATTCCCAAAGGTATTCGTCAGTGGTTATGCCAAGGGAAAGAGGAAAAGAGCATAGGAGAGGCCCTCTCTGTTCACTCTCCAGGGCATACTTTTTTATTTCTCTACAACTACTAGGCAAATACACCTAGTAGAACAAAATAGAAAATACATTCTAGGGGAGAAGAGACAGAGCCTTTGAGTTATGCGCAAGATGGTATTTCTGGTGCTGTTGCTTCCCACCAGTAGCACTGTTCTTTTGCCAATTGGCTGTACTGTATGTGGCATCTTTCTTTTTCTCAGATCTGGCACCGGAATCTCAAAGATATGAGTAATCTGACCACCATCAAAGGATTTCTCCTCCTGGGATTTAGGGATCTCCATGGGTTGTGGTTTTTCCTTTCTGAAATATTTCTGGGAATCTATGTAGTGACCTTGCTGGGGAACATCCTCATCCTTACAGTCATTTCTAGTGACCACAGCCTCCAAACTCCCACGTACTTCTTTCTGTCCAATTTCTCCTTCCTTGAGATCTGGTGTACTACATCCATTGCCCCTAAGATGCTACAGCTCCCTCTCTCAGGTCCTGGAGCAATTTCTTTTGCAGGCCGTGTGGCCCAGTTTTACTTCTCCGGTTCCATGGCAGTAGTTGAGTGCTTTCTGCTGGCAGGCACGTCTTATGACCGCTACCTCGCTGTCTGCAGCCCCCTCAGGTATTCATCCCTCATGAACATCCGCACATGTGTCCTGTTTGCAGATGGGTCTTGGCTGGTGGTTTCCTAACTTCTGTGGTCACCGCCACTATGACTTCCCAACTGCCATTCTGTGCTGCCTATGAGAATGACCACTTCTTCTGTGACCTGGCCTCTGTGCTGAAGCTGGCTTGCTCTGATCCTGAGACAGTGGAAAAAACTACTTTCCTCATGGCTTCCTTTGTCACCATGGTGACTTTCCTGCTCACCGTAGCCTCCTATATCTACATCATGGCTGCCGTGCTCAGGATCCCATCATCTTCAGGAAAACAATGGGCCTTCTCCACCTGCTCTTCTCATCTCACTGTGGTCACTCTATGCTACCGAACGCCGGGGACAATGTATGCCATTCCCACAGCAACCTGGACTTCCGCCCTACACAAGATCTTCTCATTACTCTACACTGTGGTCACCCCCATGGTCAATCCCATCATGTACAGCCTGAGAGAAAAGGATGTTAAAAAGGCAGCAAGGAGACTTCTAAGCCATTGGGTATACACCAAGAAGATTTAAAGGCCCTCACCTTCCTGAGGAAGTCCCTTTTCTCAGCAGTCTGGGCTTCTCCTAAGGAGGCCAGACACAGGCTGAGAACTTGGGGGTTTAGAACACTGATGCTCCCTCCTCCCCGGGAAATGGCAGCAGAGCAGGGGCCCTCCCTCAGGTCATACAGTCTGATGTCCTTAGGCTCTCCAGGTTAATCCCTGCACAGTAAGATTAAGTTTACCAAGACACATATGACTCCATCAAGCTATACCACCAGATGCAGATGCCTTTTAAGGGGAAATTAGAAAGACCCTGCCTGCAGCAAGAGTTTTGTGTCATAAAAGTCCCCTTCCTTCACTTTGCCTTTCTCTATGTGTGCATGGAGGTGTGTGATACAAATATCTGGTGGTGCTAAGGTTTTTTGGTTGCATTATATACTTATATTCATGTGTATAAACACAGAGAAACACACACAGAGAAGTGTGCCTACTTACACACATGGTCCCAATACCCTGCGTATCCTGCCCTATGCTGCAGTACTTCCTATGCTACCATTTTAGCTTCTGCCCAGTGGTGCCCTTCACTGTGTGCCCCCTCAGGGCTTATGCATATTCTAACTGCTGTGCCTCACCTTCTCCTGGTCCTTAAACCATACACCTCTCCATGGACCAAAACTATCTCTAAAATCCTAGAGCAGCTATTGACTGCTCCACTCACCCGAGCAGTTAATAGAGCCCCTCAAATATTGGAACAGCATTGCCTTTATTCCTCTTCATTTCCCCTAGCATGGTGTTTTGCACAGAGTAGATACGAAAGAATTATTTGCTACTAAATAAATCAGTGCCTACTAAAGGCAATAGATGTGTAGTGGATAAAGAGAGTGAAATAAGTCACTTTTTAATGCCTATGCTGGCCTCTCCACCCCAGGCCCCTCCTCCTATACCCACACTTCCTTCCATAAGCAGCCCCAGTGGAACCACCCTAACCTTCCTCCCTGCCATGCCCCCCAGCCACCCTTCCCACAGTGGACAGATGACTCTTTTTCCAGTCCAAACCTAACCTTGCCTTTTCATTGTTTATTGACCCCGTAGTTCCCTAGCGTCCTGGAGATGAAGTCAAAACTTCTTAGCTTGAACACTGGCAACCATTTTTGCTCTACTTCATTATCTCTTTTCATGCATTTTGTGCTCCAGCCACACCAAACTTTCCAAATAGATTTGGAAGCTCCTTAAAGGCAAGGTCACATGCTTGCCGTATCTTTCTTCCCCATAGTACCTAGATCCAGAGCAGGACAAAAAGTAGTTGCTCAAATAAGACATTTTTAGGTGAATTTAATGCACTCATTACCTATCTTTCCCCTTAGTTCCCATTTATTGGTTTCTAGCCTATGAAGCCCTTTGGCTTGAGGAAAAAGCTAATGTAGATTGGCTGTCAGTGTTGTGTGTGTATATGTGGTTTTGCCTCATTTCACTTGTTCCTGCTCTCTAGCCATAAAGAGACACTAGAACATAGACATACACCCCAAAAATCTCCACTTACAAAATGAGTCAAAGAATGCCAAGCAGTTTGGGAAACACTTTCCCAGCTGGTTCTTCTACTCCCTTCCCGACCACCTACAGAGATCACTGTTGCACAGGGTCTAATTGTCTGTAATCTAGTTTTAACTTCTTGTAATTATCCACCATTGTGAAAGAGATCCTGCTGAACACACTTCTTGTGGTTAAGACATGGATGTAGAGTGGAAGTGTGATTACTTTCCAGCCTCTTGGGCTTGGCCCAGCTTGCTCTTCAAATGCACAGTGGAAAGGCCTCATCTGCTTCATCCAAACAGGTCTTTTTTTTTTTAATCCAAAATTCTAAAGCAGGTTGAAGAACTTTTTTAGTGTGTTGGCCACTGGGAAATTATAAAAATATCTAGTAGGCCAAGATCAATTAAACCTAGAAACCTTCAATGACATTCTATTGCCCTTAGGATAAAGCCGAAATGCTCAATGAAAGTGACCAACATCTGTCACGATATTCAAGGGCCTGTAATCCATCTCAAGTCCATTCATGGCCTACAATGATATATAACTCTTGCATAAATCCTGTTTTTCTTTGTTTTATTTTTTTTCTTTATTGTTCTCTGAACTTTTGTATTCCTGCCTTTAAATTCCTCAAACCTATTTGCCACCTCAGAACTTTCCTAGTGCTGTTTTTTTTTCTTTTCTTCCTCCCCATCCCACTTTTCATCTAG
Organism: Erethizon dorsatum; assembly: GCA_028451465.1. Lineage (NCBI taxonomy): Eukaryota > Metazoa > Chordata > Mammalia > Rodentia > Erethizontidae > Erethizon > Erethizon dorsatum. Next base: position 117,032,765 of record CM051842.1, on the reverse strand, counting down.
CTAATTCTTTGGGTACCATCCAGTTCTTTTATAATATGCTCTTAGAGCACTCTGGTGATTTTTCATTATAACTTTTCCATAACCACGATCAAATACTTATCTGGATATACAATGTGTAATCAAAATATATGGTGAATGCTTATCTTGAAAATTATTACAGTAAAAGACACATTACTGGGCCGGTGAGATGGCTCAGCGGCATAAGCGCCTGCCTTGCAAGCGCGAAGGCCCGAGTTCGACTCCCGGATCCCACATACGAAAAAGGGGCCGGTGATATCGCTCAGCGGCACGGGTGCCTGTTGGCGCGCGAGGTCCTGAGGTCGTCCCCCCGGTACCCACAAAAAAAAAAAAAAAAAAAAAAAAGACACATTACTATTAATGCCCCTCAAAATATACCCCCATTATTCTAACACACTTACCCCATCATTATTCCCTCTTTCTGAAGCAGTTCTGGAAAATCTCTTTTGTGTGTTTTTATGAGATGTAATAAAGAATACAGTGAATGCTGCTGCTGGATGCCATCCAACAGAAAGGCAGACTCATAAAAACATTACAGGGAGTCTTCATCCACCTTATTTACTGGATCTGGCACTGTGTGACTTGTGGCCCTTCCTCAAAGTCAAAATGATCGTGAAACACAAACATTTTGAACTGATTCCAGGACATCCAGGCAGCAATGACAGTGCAACTAAAGACACTCATGAAAGAAGAGTCCCAGAACTGCTTCAGATAGTGGCAAAGATGACGGAATAAGTGTGTGCTAAGTGAGAGGTAGTATTTTAAGAGAATGTAAAGGCAATGTGTATTTTACTTTAATAAGTATTTATTATTTAAACATTCACCATATGTTTCTATTGGACCTCGTGTGTGTGTGTATCCTCTATAACCTTCACACAGGCAGGATTTGTGTCAATTTTGCTTGAATACTACATCTACAGCATCCAGCAAAGCAGTTAACACTGAATAATTGTTCAATGAACACTTGTTAATAAAAGAATGAAAAAGAGCCATCTACCCTCTTTTCATTTATTTGATAAAGCATTGTTGATCTCATTCAAGATGCTGTTATTTAGTCTTGTGGGCCAATTAATTTCAGTTTCTTCCCCAAACCACAGTGTACTTCAATATCCTCTTCCACTTGTCTCACAAATATGTGTTTAATTCCCCAGAGGAAAGTAGAAGTGTGTGAACAGCTCAGGACAGCCCATCCCTAGTACTGGGAAACATGGCAAAATGTGTGTCTTGCTCACAATGATAGTAAAGCTTCTCTGTGGAACCCCAAAGGTGACACTTTTCTATTATTGTGTTTTGGTTGATGCACTTGCGTCTGCAATGTGAATAGATTTCCTGTATTTAGTGAAACATTATGTTAATGATTGGACAGAGTAATTAATAGCAAATCAGATTAGATTTTCATTTCTCTATACAAGCCAAAGAGAAATTATCCCCATTAACCTGGTCAGTACAAACTGTCATACTAGATTAGAAGAGTTGCAGCTTCAATTTGTACCTTAACCCTCACTGTTTTGGCCAGATGGCTTGCCAGTACCTCGACAGCTGCTTAGGAAAGAGGAAGAGGAAAACTGGAATGGACAAGTCTGAGAGAAGAAGAGGCAAAATGAGTTTCAGGCCTGATCTGAAGGAAGATTGCCAGCAGTACCTGTCCCAACCTTGAAGGTCTATTCATATTCACATTTCAATGCAAAGCAGCCAGAGAAGGAAGTAAAGAAGGTGGCATTGTTCTCAGGGCAGTGGCACAGACCATATCGAGGCAAAAGGCTACAATTGTGTTTCTGAGTAGTGTGCATGGAAGTAGAACTCCAGAAAAAGGACCTAGAGACAGAGTCTGGGACTTTAGGAAGAGGGGATTGCCACAAGCTAGGTACAGTATCAGGAACTCAGCCAAACAAACTGGGGTTCAGGGGTTAATCACAATACAAGCCAATAATAGAGACAAACTATATGCAAAGCCTCCTGGCAGGGTCTCCAAGATTTCTCACCTTTAACTTTTCTGTCTCTTCCTCTTTTCAAACTCCACAGGCTGCTCAAGTTCACCTTCTATCTTCAGCCTCATCTGCAGCGCAGGATCACTGCTGTTATAAATATGAATGAAGACACAGGATGCGGGGACAGGATGTCAGGTATCAATACTCTTTTGGTTGGTCAAGTTTGGGGTTTAACAAAGCTGATATTAAACTTTTTTTCATCATAATATTGAAGCCATAAGGAGGGCTTATGTGGCAAATGGACCAGAATGTATATATCCAAATGAAAATGATCCTTTTCAAAGAAGTCGCCTGGGAATCTATACATTTATTCTGTGATACCTTAGAAAAATTCATTGGCATGTTTTGTAGATATTTTTGTTAGATCCTTGGGTATAGTCTTTTGGATCTCTTCAACAGAGGGTAATTTTCACCTTTTAAGATTGGACCTGCATTATACAATAGCCAAAAGTTTTATTGACCTTGCTCTACTACATAACGTTAGAGATTAAATTGAGTGGTACCATTCAAACAAGGTAGATTCTTCAACTATTATTTTTACAATTATAAACTCTTAAATGTTGTCTAACCCTTTGGAACAAATCAGAGATAGCCAGGATTTGGGGTGGGGGGACCAAACAAAATATCTGGGCCGACATGGATTTTAAGAGGACCTTGAATATTATGTAACAAGCACATGCAGGTGACCAAAGTGTTTTCAATAGTAGACCAAGTGGTCTACTATTGCTATGGCAATTATACAATTCAAGGCAAGAAATAGGTAGAAGGAATCTGGGAGTCTCAAGAGCAGATGGAAACATAGTATTAAAGTAAATGTTAGAAAGGCCCATAGAGAAGCAACTCAGAATCCTGCTCTAGGGAGGCTGGAAGATCAGTTGGGGAACCAAATCTAGATGTGGATTCTAGAATAAGGTGATAGGAAATGAAGTAGGACTGCAATTTGAAGTTATAGATGACAAATCAGAGTAAGCCTGAATTTCTATTATTTCTCCTGTATCAGACTAAGATTGTTCCAAGGGCCTAGGACAGAGCTGAATCCTCAGGGATTGTTGAGTGGCCCCTCAATCTTCTTTTTGGTTGGGAAGCCAGTATCTATTTTACAAGCCTAACTGCCTTTGAGAGGTGGACAGTATCACAACTGTTAGCAAAATAGGACAACTCTATTATCCTCATCTGTAGTTGGATTCTGCACCCATTTGGATATCTCTAGCATGCCAAATTTTGCCTCTGATGATTCTAGCACTTTTGTTTCTTGATCGTGCTAGAAAAGCCATTTTCCGTGCTGGTTACTATTCTGCTCAAGAATACCTTGTTTTGTTATGTTTTCCTTGAAAGTTCAGAACAAATGTCAAATCTTCCCCTTTTCATTCATCACTCAAAATGCATTGACATCTTCATAGAAACTTTCTTTGTGTTTAGGGTTTCCTCCAGAACAAATCATCTTCTTAATCAAAGTTGGATTCTTATATCATCATTCTTACTGTCACAAGACATAAAGACAAGTAATGAAGCCAATCTCTGACCTTTTCAATATTTCCATCAGCCCCATAAATGACTAGATGACCAATTTATGCGCCATCACGGATATCTTCACTAGTCTCCTGTGGCAGTAACAGTTCTTCCTCTTGATATTATTCATTCCCTCGTAAACAATCCTTGGTATAGAACCTGTCTCACTTGCAAATTTATTTCACACAATATTTGATATTGACCCCCTTCCTTTAAATAATAGCCAGTCATTAGCCTGGCATGGTGGCACATCCTAGCACTCTGGGAAGCTGAGGCAGGAAGATCCCAAGTTCTAGCTCAGCCTGGGCAACTTAGCAACTGAGGGAGACCCTGTCTCAGAATTTTTTAAAAATTTTAAAAGACTAGAGATGTAGTTCAGTGCAAAGACCATGAATCCAATATCCAGTAACACACACACACACACACACACACCCCACTCATTGTTGCAGTGACATGAAAACAACATGCATTTCAGCACCAATGCTAACTAGCATCAGATTGATTGGCTGACTTTGAAAGTTTTGGTCCTGAAAGTTAAAGCATGCTGCCAGTTTGGGCAGTGTAGATGTAATCTCAAAGATGACTATTTTAGAAATTACAACACTTATGTTGTTCTTTCTTTTTCATGTATTTTGTGACTGTCATTGCAGCCACGGCTAGCTGAATGTCACTGTCATATGGGATTGAAGGGTAGGTAAGTAGAGTTCGAGAAGGCATCACAATTTAAGTTCTATGTACCTGTTACAGCACCCTAGAATATTTTTTCCTACCCTATCTCTTGAGCAATTGTAGTATTTGGTAGAGGTTAATATAACAAGTTCAGAAGTAGGAACTGGATTTGAAACCTAATGAGACAATTTACTTAGTCAAATGAATCACTTACTTTCATTGAGCTCCAGTTTCCTAATCTACACAATAGAAATAATGTCCACCTGCAAAGTTCACAAGGATTAAGTGAAATAATACATGCAAACAATTAACATGTTACCTGGCGTATGTTGAGCTCTCTATTATTAATAGATGGGAAGAGCTGGTGAGCTTAGTGAAAAGTCACAATTTCATTCAATGCTGTAGTAGAACACCTCTATGAGTACTGACTCTTCTTATTCAGAAATTCCCTTCCCAGTGCAATGACCGAAACAATATTCCATTCCGGGCATATGCCAAGGAGAGGTGGGACTTCTCTCAGGCCTATGTGATGTATTTCTGCTTCCTTGGGACATGATCCTGCACTGGTTATTCCTTTTACCTTCTCCACTAAAAAGGACTTGGCTCTCTCTTTCCTTCAGTTGCCACTGCTGCTAGTGAAGCTTTCATTAATCCTCAATGACTCCATGCACCTGGGCTGACTTTTTCAAGTAAATTTGCCCTTCAATAGATTGATTAATTGAAGTATTATTGTTTGCTATGGTTACTTCCAAATATAAACAACGAATTCCATTTCCAAGTGAATGGCTTAATGGCATCCTTATTAATAAACATGTAAGTACAGTCAAAGTTTCACATGTAAATGAAACCTGTAATTTTGTTGGTGGTATTAGTTTACCAAAAATACTGTTTTTTCATTTTTTTAATCTTTTGTAGCTGTGAAATGACTAAGTTCCAAAGCATACCTTATAAATAAAGTGGTTTCATATCATGAACTTGTAAAGTTCAAGTTAAAAGTTTTATGTTATCTATGATAACCCTAACTATAATGGCACATTACTTATCTAAAGGTCTCCTTCCAGAAAACCATAATTTTCTAGTATGCACAGAGGTAAAAACTAAGAATTAACCCTCAAAAGCCCTAAGGCAGCCAAAAGAGATGATGCAAAATTTATGCACCGATACTCCTTTATACACAACTGTAACTCAGCTTGTTTTCTGAGCCTAAGGTAGAATGGAAAATGGCAAAGGACTACTGTGGGCATAAACAATGTTATCAGCAAGCAGAGACTTTAGAAAGATAGGATACTTTAAAAATTGACAGCCTGCAGCCAGTTAGTGGGTGATTAAACAGTCTGATACTTCTCAAGATAGCTCTTAAGGATCCCTCTACATTTAGTGCAACACAATAATTAGTGTCTATAAAGATGGCACAGAATCACCCCGAAAGGGCAACTTATGTCAGGTATACCTGGCATGAAAAGACAGAGACCTATCCATTTGAAACAACTGGCTACTGCAAGGGATGTTTCTTTGGACATTTCTTTTATGCACTTGCAAACAGCTCCTTCCTGACGCATGCCAAGCAGATCAGGTGTTACAGTATCTGCCAAACAAGCCATGTCACACTCAATTCTGGCAGCCTGGTGTCAATGAATATATATGAGTTTGTGATTAGCACATTATTTATATGTATATAAAACAGAGGTCAATAAAATGTTTGTGAAACATTTTCCCTCCCCTCCGGGTGGCGCACAAATAAATATCACCAGTCTGGGTGGTGTGTGAGTTATTTCCAACTTTGAGTTAATGAGGTGGCTATTTGCCATGTGTGTGTGTGTGTGTGTGTGTGTGTGTGTGTCTGTGTCTGTGTGTGTGTGTATTGGGAGAGTATTATCAAGGGATGGGCCCTGAAGCTCCAGATATTTTTTAAAGGGTTTTCTTTAGATAAAAAGGATGCTTGGAGCAGGTCATTTTGCCATAGCATCTTCCAGAAGAAACATGTTTACCAAGAAAGGAAAATATTGGCAAGGAAAAGTTATTTTTCCAGGTCTCTAATGAAGTCAGGGAATTTCTTCTCACCTTGTTACTAATAATAAACATAACTTGGGAAGTCGCAAAATAATGACCTCCCAAGGAGTTGTTAATGCGCTTACTTTTAATAACACCCCCCCGAGCCCATCTCCCAGGGAAGTTCTTTGTAGTTAAAGCACCTTCTTTAAGTATGTTAGGTATGACCAATTAAAACTATCTTTTCTGCAGTAAATGCAGCACTAACTCCTTAATCCCAGTGTGCAGAAGAAGTAAAGAATACGACGAAATGAGCAGGTTATTGGCTACAAGAAAGGGAGCTACTTATGAACTCAGCTGCAAGGAGCATAGGTAGCTTGTAACTGCACTGTGTGTGTATCTATGGAGTATGATTTGTGTGGATAGTTTGTAAGAAGACATTTATATGAAAGATGGTTTGTATATGAGTGCATATTTGTATACATATGTATCTCTGCATACATGAAATGTGTCTCTGTGGGACTGGGACCCTTTAGTGGAGACACGGAGTCCACTCAAGATAGTTTCTAAGGGTATCCTGTATCTTAGCCTCACCCTCAGTACTTCATGTCCAGAATATGGCCTAGGATTATCCAGGAGAAGGGAAATTGTATGAAGTTTACTTGGTGTAAGAAGACAGAAAGCTATGTATGTGAAACAATTACAGTGAAAAGGACTTAGCCATTAGAAGAGTTTCTTCTCTTATTTTGTACACAAACTTGTACAGAGCATCTCCCTTCTTCCCCTCCAGTGACACACAGATGAAATATTATTGTATCTGCCAACCAAAGCATGTCACATTAGGTTCTGCCAGTGTGGATACAGGTCTGTGTCGCATCATTTTGTGTCTGTGGCCTATGTGTTTGTGTACATGTGAGCGTTCAAATTGGGGTGTGTTTGCACATGTTGAAATGGCAAGCATATGAACATTTTTAAATGAATTCAGTCTAATTTGAACACATTTCTTCTCTACTTGTTATCTTGACCATCGTTCTTCCTGGTTTCCTGGTCTAGTGCCCATTTTACCTTCAATGGGGATCTCATGGGGGAAAATTTGGCTCTGTTAGAGATTACTCAGGTTATCTGACCCTGCCCAACTGTCCAGCCCAGCCACCCCATTGCCCCATCCTCTAGTTTCAACTACATTCTCTTGCCAGAGCTACCACCTGTTCTTTGGTTCATTCTGGCCAGAGCAACTACTTCCTTAAAACTGACCTAATGACCCTGCTTGGGGCTGTTGAGCAATAGTTCTGGCAGAAGCAGGGGGTAGGAACAAGGTGACAAGGTTGGACTGCAAGACTTTATCTGGTGTGAACCAGGCTTCTTCGGGTAGGGCAGGAAGCAAGATGCGTGAGGGGCTACCTAAAGTGGGGACTGCTGGTTTGGGGTGAGAAGAAGCATACTTGAAGCTTCCAGGAGGCTTGGTCCCAAGGAAAAACCAAGTGGGGAAGGAAATGAGAGCCAAGTGTGAGGGATTCATCAGTGAGGGGAAGAAAGAGTGAACAGAAAATATGGAGCATCTTGGGGTTTCACTCCAAAGTGAGGCAGGAAGTCTCGATGCTATCCCCAAGAACAAGCTGGGCAGTCATTTATTGGAGGCCTGGCATATGCCAAGTATTTGCCAGTCACTGGGCAAGCTGGATATCACCCCTCCCCTCCAGGCGCTCACTGTGTATTCAAAGACACTGAGAAGCAAGTTCTTGCTCACGATTATGTATGAGAAGTGATACAGTAGATGTGAGAAGGCTTCCCAGAAAAACGGAGTTAGGCAGGTGAATAGTGGAAGAGAGGAATGAACACTTAAAGGCCACCTATTTGGCTTCAGGATAAATTCCAAATTCCTTGGCTTAGAATAGAAGGGAATTCATGAGTTGGCAGCAGCTTCTTGGGTCTCAGTTGTCACTGCCATGGCCCACACACTGTATATCCAGCCACTGTGGATTACTTGCAACGGTTTGGACACACATACTCCCTTTGACTTCCCAGCCATTGCAAATGGTGACCACTTTGTGTGGAATGTCCTCCCCAAGCTCCACCCATGAAACCTCATTTATCTTGATTCAGCTCAGATAACTCCTCCTCTTGGAAGTCATCCCTTAACCTGACCACTACTCTCCAGGGTGCTTTGAGTGCCTGAATTAATTTTCTAGGGCTACCATAATCAAGTACCACAAAGTGAGGGGCTTAAACAGTAAAATTTATTGTCTCCTAATTCTGAATACTTGAAGTCTGACACCAGGCAGGGTCAGTTCCATTGAGAAAGAATCTATCCTAGTACTTGTTCTTGAACGCTGGTGGCTTTCTGGCAATCTTGGGCATGCTATGGCTCCAATGTATCACTCTGATTTCTGCTTTCATGTTTACATGGAAGTCTACCTATATCCAGGTCTGTCCCTGTGTCCAAAATTCCCCTTTAATGAGGACAACAGTCATATTGAATTAGGGCTTACTCTAATGATCTCATTTTAATTTGATTACCTCTGTAAACACTGTGTCTCTAAATAAGGTTTTATTTTGAGGTACTGGGCATTAAGATTCCAACATATCCTTCTTGGGAGACACAATTCAATTTATAGCAGTGCCTCTTCTCCAGTGCTTCCATAGGACCCTGCAGTTATAGTACTATTAATCAAACTAATTATAATTGTCTTTAATTGTCAGTCTTTCTCTTCAGGCTGTAAGCTCCATGAGGGCAGGGATTATGATTTACACATTGTTGTATCCCTAGTACTTGAAACAAAACCAAGAACATCGTAGGCATTCAGTACATATTTGTCACGGTTTAAGTGTTAATTCTTTGATCAGAGGCCAATTTTTTCACTTGTGCTCTGGCATTTGCAGGGATCTGACTCCTATAGATTCTTACATCTCCAACTTCTTCCTTTCTAACAGTAATAAAACATTTTCTATTACCTTTATTTATTTTGAAGGGAAAAAATGATACAAAATTTAAAAGCAAGATCGTAGGAGAGTAACAATGGTTAATACAGTGCTTATTGTTATCTTCAAAATAGTTCCTCAGATTACAAGATATAGGCATGAAAAATTGATCAAACGATACAAGCACAAACCTTTCTTTTCAATGAACTAACAGAAATTAGTAGTATACCTATTTTAACTATATTGTATATATATATAGTTTTACTTTTCCCTTCTTTTTCTCCTTTCCCCATCCCAGTTTCTTTTTCCTTTTGAATAGTTTCTTCCCATTTCCTAATATCTATTGTATATTTAGGATCTTATTTACTCTTTCAGATTCTTACACTACGGAGACAATACAATGTTTACACATGCAAGACTGATTTACTTCACTTATGAGTATGGTCTCAAGTTGCATCCATTAATCTATAAAAGTCTCAAGTTTATCCTTCTCTATGGCTGAGTAGTACTCCATTGTATAAAAATACCACATCTTTTTTTATCCATTCCTTGGTCCATGGGTATTTGGGTTGTTTCCAAATCTAGTTATTATAAATTCTGCTGCTATAAATATGGGTGCACATATATCACTGTGGTATGATGTTTTTAACTCTTCTGGGAAAATACCCAGAAAGGGAGTAGCTGGGTTGAATGGGACCTCTAAACCTAGTTTTTTGAGGAATCTCCACACTGATTTCCACAGTGTTTGCAGCAGTCTACACTCCCACCAACAGTGGAGAAGGGTTCCTTTTTCTCTACAGCCCCTCCAGCATTTATTATTGGTTGATTTCTTGATGACAGCCATTTTTTCTGGGGTGAGATGGAATCTGAGTGTTGTTTTAATTTGCATCTCTCAAATGGCCAATGATGTTGAACATTATTCATTATATTTATTTGCTATCTGTATTTCTTCATCTGAGAAGTGCGTGTTCATTTCAGATGCACAATTTTGGATTGATTCTTTAAAATTGAGGGATCTGATTTTTTTCAGTTCTTTGTATGTTCTAGATATAAGTCCTTGTCTGAGGTACTGTTGAATAAATTTTTTTTCCCATTCTGTGGGTTGTCTTTTCACTCTGTTGTTGATTTCTTTTGATGTCCAAAATCTTTTTAATAAGATGAGATCCCAGTTGTTGATTCTTAGGACTACTTCCCATGCACTTTGGATTTTGTTCATGAAGTCTCTGCCTACCCCTATGTCTTCAAGATTTCTACATACTTTGTCTTCAAGTAGATTCAGTGTTTCTATTTTAATATTCAGATCTTTGATCCAATTTGACTTCAGTTTAGTACATGGTGCTAGACATGGATCTAGGTTTAGTCTTTGGAATGTAGACAGCCAGTTTTTCCAGCACCATTTATTAAAGAGGCTATCTTTCTTCCAGTGAAAATCTTTGGCCCTTTTTTCAAAGATAAGGTGGCTGAGAGTGTTTGGAGTGGTGCCTGCATCTTCTAATCTGTTCCACTGATCCTCAGGTCTGTTTTTTTGCCAGTACCATGCTGATTTTATCACAGTAGTTTTGTAGTGTAATTTCAAGTCAGGGATTGTGTTGCCTCCTGACTTGCCTTTGTTGCGCAGGATTGTCTTGGTATTCTAGGTCACTTCTGCTTCCAAATGAATTTTAGGAATGTTTTCTCTAGTTCTGTGAGGAATACTAATGGAATTTTGATCAGGATTGCATTAAATCTGTACAACAATTTTGGGAGTAGGGCCATTTTCACCATGTTGGTTCTTCCTATCCATGAGTAAGGGATATCTTTCCATTTTCTGATATCCTCTTCGATCTCCTTTTTCAGAGTACTGTAATTTTCACTGTATAGATCTTTTACTTCCTTTGTTAGACTGAGTCCTAAGTATTTCATTTTTTTGGATGCTATTGTGAAGGGTGTAGTTTCCCTAATTTTAGTGAGTTTGTTATTTGTGTATAGGAATGCTATTGATTTTTGAGTGTTGACTTTGTAGCCAGCTACGATACTGAATTTGGTTATTAAATCTAGAATTCTTTTGGTGGAGTTTTTGGGGTCTTCTATGTAGAGTATCTTGTCATCTGTGAATAATGATAATTTAACTTCTTCCTTTCCTAGCCTTATTCTTTTTATTTGTCTCTCTTGTCTAATTGCTCTGGCTAATGTTTTCAGAACTATATTGAATAGGAGTGGTGATCGTGGACATCCTTGTCTTGTTCCTGATTTTAGAGTGAAAGCATTCAGTTTTTGTCCATTTAGTAAGATGTTGGCTGTTGGTTTGTCATAGATGGCTTTTATCAGATTGAGATACAGACCATCTATTCCGATTTTCTGTAGGGTTTTTTTTTTTTTATCATGAATGAGTGTTGGACTTTATCAAAAGGTTTTTCTGCATCTGTTGAGATGATCATGTGATTTTTGCCTTTGGCTCTGTTGATATGGTGTATTACACTTATTGATTTGCATATGTTCAACCATCCCTGTATTCCTGGGATGAATCCTACTTGGTCATAGTGTACAATCTTCTTGATGATTTCCTGCATTCTGTTTGCTAGTATCTTACTGAGGATTTTTGCATCTATGTTAATTAGGGATATTGGCCTGTAGTTCTCTTTTTTGGTTGGGTCTTTCTCTGGTTTTGGTGTCAGGGTAATACTTGCCTCCAGGAATGAGTTAGGGGGGATTGTTTCCCTTTCAATTTCGTTAAAGATTTTGGGAAGTATTGGCTTTAAATCTTCTCTAAATTTCTTGTAGAATTCCGCCGTGAATCCATCAGGACCTGGGCCTTTCTTTGTTGGTAAGTTTTTAATTATATTTTCAATCTCTTTAACTGGTTTTGGGTTATTCATAATTTTATATCTTCTTGATTCAGCTTTGGTAATTCATACGTATCTAGGAATCTGCCCATTTCTTCTGTGTTTTCCATCTTATGCGAGTAAAGGTTTTCAAAGTAGGTATTGATGATCTTCTGAATTTCCACAGGATCTGTAGTGATTTCACCCTTTTCATTCCTCAATGCATGAATTGGAGTCTTTTCTTTTCTTTTTTTCATAAGATTGGCTGAGTTTATCAGTTTTATTTATTGTTTCAAAGAACCAACTCTTTGATTCATTAATTCTTTGTAGTGTTTTCTCAGTCTCCATCGTGTTAATTTCTGCTCTGATCTTTATAATTTCCTCCCTTGTATGAGCTTTGGGCTCATCTTGCTCTTCCTTTTCTAGAAGCTGGAGGTGCAACATTAGGGTGTTTATTTGTGCTCATTCTGTTTTCCTGATGTGAGAATTCACCACTATAAATTTCCCTCTTAGGATTGCTTTCATTGTGTCCCACAGGTTCTGCTAAGTTGTATTTGCATTTTTGTTTGATCTTAGATATTGTTTAATTTCTTCAATTTCATCTGTGACCCATTGGTTGTTCAGGAAGGTGTTATTTAATTTCCGTTGTGTTTAGGGAGTTTTTGTGGTTTCTTTTGCCATTAATTTCCAAATTCATTGCACTATGGTCTGATAATATGCATGGGATAATTTCAATTCCTTTACATTTATGTAAGCATGTTTTGTGGGCTAGCATATGCTCTATTTTATAGAACATCCCATGTGCAGCTGAGAAGAATATGTATTCTGATGATGTTGGGTGGAACACTCTGAAAACATCTACTATGTCCATTTGTTCATGGTTTGGTTCAGTTTTGATATTTCTTTGCTGATTTTTGGTCTAGTTGATCTATCTCTTTGTTACAATGGGTTATTAACGTCTTGCGTTAAAGTTGTTTTATTGCTTATTTGACTTTTCATGTCTATTAATTATTGTCTTATATAGTTGGGTGCTCCCATATTTGTCGCATACATATTTATGATTGTTATCGCTTCCTCTTGAAGTTTTCCCTTAATAAGTATGTAGTGACTTTCTTCATCTCTTTTGACCATTCTTGGTTTGAAGTACACATTATCTGCAAACAGAATAGCTACCCCTGCTTTTCCTGGGTTCCTGTTGCATGGAAGATTATTTTTTATCCTTTGATTTTCAGTCTATAAATTTCTTCTTGAGTTAAACGTTTTTCTTGCATACAGCATATTGTTGGATCTTGTTTCTTGATCCATTCTGCCAGTCTGTTTCTTTTGACTGGTGAATTGAGGCCATTTACATTGATGGTTATAACTGATATGTGTATCAGTTATACATATGTATATGTCTTGTCTTTTTCATGTTATTTTCCTGTTGTTGGTTCACTGCTTTTCCCCTCTGTTTAATTGCCTGCCCGGCTTGGTGGTTTCTTTCTGTTGCTGTTCTTGGAATTGTGGTCATTTTTATCTCTGTCTAGAGTATCTTTCAGTATTCTTTGTAAGGTTGGTTTGGTGGTCATGTATTTCTTCAGTTGTTCTTTGTCATGAAAATATCTTATTTCTCCATTGATTTTGAAAGATAGCTTTGCAGAGTACGTCAATCTGGGTTGGAAGTTGTTTTCTTTCAGGTCTTGAAATACTTCACTCCAAGCTCTTCTTTACTTGAGGGTTTGTGTTGAGAAGTCTGCCATGATTCTGATGAGTTTCCTTTATAAGTAATCTGTTTCTTTTCTCTAACAGCTTTTAATATTCTTCTTGGCTGAATTTCTGGAATCTTGATTATTATATGTCTTGGTGTAGTTTTATTTTGGTCATGGCTGTTTGGAGTTCTATATGCTTCATTTATTTGTATGTTAAATTCTTTATCCACGCTTGGGAAATTTTCTGCCATTATTTCTGTGAAGGGTTTTTTTTTACGGCATTTGCACTGTCTGCAACTTTCTCATTGACCCCAATTAATCTTATGTTGTTCTTCTTCGCTCACCTTGTAGCTGTTGGATTGATTTTTCATGGTCTCTTGATATTTTTAAGATTTCTTTCTTTTCATGATCAGTAGCTGCAATTCTGTCTTCAAGATCTGATATTCTATCCTCTCCTTCATTCAATCTGTTGTATATACTTTCAATGGAATTTTTATTTTTTATTTTATTTATTTTTGTACCAGGAATTGAACTCAGGACCCTGCACTTGCCAGGCAGGTGCTTGTGCCACTGAGCTATATCCCCAGCTCAATGGAAGTTTTAATCTCTTGGATTTCTGTTTGGATCCATTTAATGGATTCCATTTCTTTCCTATGTTGGGCATTTTTTGTTTCCATCATTTTTCTAAGCTCATCTTTTCTTTTATCTGAGTCTTCTCTAATATCTTTGATTTTAAGCATCATTTCTTTTTGTACCTTAGAGATTATTTTCTCTATAGCCTTTTCCACTTGTTTTTTCACTTCTGTTGTTATCATTTCAGAAAGTTGCAGTGTTTGACTTCCAGTTTCATCTATCTCATTGTGTTCTGAGCTTGTCCTGGGTGGGCTGGGGTTCTGGGGTTGCATTTTGCTTCTGCATCTTGTCATTTTCTATTTTCCCTTTTTTATTTTATTTTGTTTTCTATGTTGATGCTTACCATTTTCTTATGATAGCTTTATCCCTAGTATTGAGACTTCCCTAGGAGATGTCTGTTCTTCAGGGATGTCTTCCAGATGTGAGTGGGTCTTCATAGCTATCTCAAGAACCTACCTTCCCAATTCATAAAGGATGCAAAGTTATTATTTGGCTCAGCACCCCATCCTTTGGTACTGGGTTGTGGTGGTGATTATGACCCCATACAATCACAGCGTTGTCATACAGGGGAGAAAAACTGATTAATAACATGTATGACATCCTGGCTAAAGTAGTACAGTTAGTAATAACAATAGTTTCAAGTATAGCTTAACTACTGACAAACTATGGTAACCATTAACGTGCTACCTCCAACCACAGGAGCAAACTTTAAAGTTATATAACAAGATCAAACCATGTACTTGTATGCAGTGATTTTTCCACTTACTGGAGTGATTTTACCTTTTTGTAGAGGGTAAGGGGGTTAATATGTGTAGGGGACAGGACAAAGTGATGAATGAAGTCAAATATATTAGAGTCAAGGCCAGAGGTCAGAGGGCGATCACCCGAGTTTTGGGAAACTGGAGGACACAGGAGGGACAGAAATGAAATAGAATGTGCAGGAGTAAACAGAAAGGGACAAGACAATGTTTACTCACTTGAAAGTTTAAGTTCACAAAGTAGTTTAGGAAAGAGAGAAAGAGGATCAATAGAAGAAAATAAAAAAGATAGGTAAGAAACCTAAGTAGTGAAAAAAAAAAAAAGAAGGTAGAAAGAGGAGAACAGAAAAGAAAGGAAAAAAAAGAAGAAAAAAACGTAGACCTGAGACAGAGAGGACAGACCAAAAAAAAAAATCCACAAACAAAACTAACCACAAAATATAAGACAAAGCAAGACAACTTCCAACCAGACAGGAAAGGGGTAGCCAGTCAGACAAATAAGGGAGAATAAAAGTAGTACAATACCTCTGGTGTTTACAGTTCTGTAATAGTGTCCATGTCAGATCCCAGAAATGTGCTGTGTACTCCAGCCAAGTTTGCCACAGGGATTGTGCTGGGTACGGAGCTGATCTTGGCCTCTGGATGTGGGGGCTGGGACCGGTCTTCTGTTGGTGGAGTTCTCCAGAGCCCAGATGCTGGCTCCTCGCTGCTGCTTTGGACTTTTGCACATTGCTGGTCTCGCTGATTACTCCACGTGCCCAGGGCCAGCTTTCTGGGTCTGCGGGTTCCGTTAGATCTGCCCGCCAAAGGCATGTGTGCGCCCACCTGCCAGGGGCCGGCCTGTCCTTGGTCTTGGAGTTCGGGTCAGTCTGGATGCCAAAGACATGTGTTTTTCTATTCTTTTGCATTGTAAGACTAGCACCTTCCCTTGAGCTTCCTTTTACTGCTCTAACCACATCTATTTGCTATAAGAGCCAGACTTCTTCTAAGAATTATCTCTATGTGGCATCCTCTCTTCTTGACCTCCTTTTCATCTTGTTACTCCCATATGGCTTCTGCATACATCATTCTACCAAAAGGGCCTTTACTGAGGTTGCCAATGTCCTCCAGGTTACCAGATACGGTGGACTTTTCTCTGTCCTCAGTTACTCTTCCCCTTGACAATCTTCCTCATAGTTTATCAGGCCCTCCTTATTAAAACATTCTCTTATCTGTATTTGCATACTTTTTCTCCTACCTCTCTATCTTCTGCTCATTTGCTGGCTATTTGTAATGTACACAATCTCTAAATTATGGAATTACAAAGGTTCCATTCTGGCCTCTCTTCTTCTTCTAAATTGTGTCTCCATATGCTTTTATCCACGTTCATGCATTTAAATGCCACCTACATGCTGACGGATTCTAAATTTATGTTTCTGGACCAGTTAATTCTTCCGAGTTCCAGATCAGTATATTTAACTATCCACTTGACATCCACTTCCATATCAGAATATTATTGCACAAAATTGCTGTCATCCTTCCTCCTTTCCAAGCACATACTCAATTCACAAGTCAGTAATCAGAAAGTTATTGATGCTTCACTCTATAATCCATCATCAAACCCTATCAATACCACTTTTGGATGTATCAAGTTCAAATCATTTCTCTCCATTTCTACCACTACTCTCCTAGTCCACACTACCATCACTTCTCACCAATAACATTATAGTCAAATTCTAATTGTTTTCCCAACATCTATTAGCCCTTCACCCCCACAAGCAGCCAGAGTATTCTTTTTTTTTTTTTTTGTGGGTACCGGGGGTCGACCGCAGGACCTCGTGCGCCAGCAGGCGCCCGTGCCGCTGAGCGATATCACCGGCCCCTTTTTCGTATGTGGGTTCTGGGAGTCGAACTCGGGCCCTCGCGCTTGCCGGGCAGGCGCTTAAGCCACTGAGCCATCTCACCGGCCCAGCCAGAGTATTCTTAAAGCATAAAATGGACCATGTGACTCAACTAAAAATCACTCAAAAATCCCAATCACACTGACAAGGAAGTCCCACGCACTATCTGGTTCCTGCCTGCCATCCCAACTTCATCTATGATGCTCTCTCTTTTGATCACTATATTCTAACTATACCAGCTTTTTCTTTATTCCCTAAACACTCTAAGATCTTTATCATTACAGAAATGTTGCTAGCTACTCCCTCTATCAAAGTACTCCCCCATCCCACTTCATTTTATAATCTATCTTTGCCTGACTTACTCTATTCATCTTTCAGGTATCTCTGATATCCCCAACACAATCCAAATCAAGTACCCTTGTTATTTGTCATCCTAGAATCCTGTACTTTTGCTTTTCAATGCTTATCACAATATTAAATTATTGAGGGATAGACAGGACATAGGTAATACTCAAAACCAAGAAGTAATAATAGTTTGGTACCAACAAAAGACATAGAACCATTCAGATATTCATGAAAAATATTACTTACTGTCTCCTATATGCCAGGCATTATTCCAGTTACAGAAGACAGAGTGGTAAACCATTGTGATAATTCCTTAAATCTAGTCCACAGTGAATGCCTTAGAGTATAGAAGAGCAGCATTTGGCTCTTGGTATTGGATGGGAGAAAACAGGCAAGGCTTCCTGGGAGGTTGATAGTGGAGCTAAGTATTAAAAAATGAATGGGCATTAGCTAGGTGTTGTGTAAATGTGGTCAGGATTTTTCAGCCAAGAGGCATGAATCAGGCTACACAGGTTGGTGTGGTAAATGGTGAGCTGGGGCCTGGCGGGAGATGAAATTGGAGAAGGAGGTAGAAGCAGGGTCATAAAAAGCCTTGGATTACATGATGAGGATCCTGGACTTTCTTCCTTTGAAGATGGGTATCAAATGTCCACTGCGGGCAGGGCAGCATAGGCTGGGTACTTTAGGGCACAACTGGAAATGACTTTCTGCCTCTGTCCTTGAAATGTTTACAATATCATGGGAAAATAAGACCTATGCATAAAAAGATCAGAACTAAACCAAGGCCATTCTGAACATTTCTGTTTGTTCACATGCTCCACTAAATGTTTTTTTAGGACTTTACATTAGGTTGCTTCCCATTATTATATGCTTTAAACCTAAGTTAAATGAGAACATTGGGATTTTATTTGCAGAGATTCTTTTTATAGGTAGTTCTTTCAGGATCTACATTTTTATTTTTATTTATTTTTTTTTTGTGGGTACCAGGGGGTCGATCTCAGGACCACGCGTGCCAGCAGGCGCCCATGCCGCTGAGCGATATCACCGGCCCCTTTTTCGTATGTGGATTCCGGGAGTCGAACTCGGGCCCTCGCGCTTGCAAGGCAGGCGCTTACGCCGCTGAGCCATCTCACCGGCCCAGGATTGACATATTTTATAAACAATGTGAAAACATAAATTCTGAGCAACTAAGGCCATCAGACTATAACATCGTCATGCTTGGAAACTGTCCACATTGTTTATTATTCTATTCCTAGCACCTAGCATAATGCAAGGATAATATTAGGCTCTCAATAAATATTTTTGATTGAAGAAATTAAGATACATATTTTCTCCCTTTTCAGAGAGAATCATTTTGCTCTGCCCCCCTCTCTCTCTGAGTGTATCTTTAATATGCCAAATGATTATGTTAGATAGCTGGAAACAAATATGAAAATAAGAAACGGAAACATAAGTGAGGCAGCAAGGCACACTCAGGGACACAGCAGAAGGATCTGGGATGGGAATGCAAAGGAAGAAATGAAAACACAGTGGGAAGCTGTACATGCTAGAGAAAACTCAATCTAGAAAAAAACTACCGGAGGCAACCCACACGTCTAATAAATTGCTGTAATTGCTTAATGCACATTTCTCGAAAATTACTCTACTAGTGCCTTTCCATATATTCTGTTCGATTCTGTCTTTATCTTTGTAATTCCAGGCTAAGTGAGGTGCAGTATTATCATTAACCATTTAACAGAGTCAGCTTTCCAGCCAGAACTCTTGCCTCAGTATGGAAGGAAACATAAAGTCTCTTCACTTAGGGAGCACCCCCATTTTCATGGGTGTGTCATAGCTATGACCTCTCCTTCAACCCCAGAAATTTCCAGTCTGACTTATTTATTTTCCCACTTGCTTCACTGATTAAAGTTTTCAATGGTCCCTTTCAAAGCATGCATTTGTGACCTCATTCAAGAGCAACTGTTTCTTTATATATTATAGCACATATTTTGTGCTGTCTTGCTTTCTATTTTCTTTTTAAAATCAGAGCAGCATCTCCCTAACTGAACAAAACACAAGGACTGCCTGTTTTTGAATTTTTGGTTAACATTTATTATTTGTACATATGAATGAGATTCAATGTGATATTTCAAGATGGAAACTGAACACAGCTAAAGTGTACCTGCAGATTCCAATCTCCGTGGTTAAGCTCTTGGAGGGAACGTGTGTAGCAATGATATATTGTCTATCTCAGAATGGTTCCCCTTCCCTTGACTAGGAACTATTTCTCCCCTCTCACATTGTAGATAAGCTTAAGGAAAACGAGATCATTCCACCAGCATCTTGGGACTAATTCTTCCCTGAAAACATAGGATTTGGGGATTAGCCTATACTTGGGGTTATGCAAATTATATTCTATTGTGTACTGTCCTAATCCAACCAGAACTTCCTCAAGGATAGGAAGAGTGCTTTGACTTCTTGATTACAAGATCAAATCCCCAGCTTTCTCAGAGCCTCCTTGACATCTCTATTTCTGAGACTGTAGATAAGAGGATTGCACATGGGAGTGACAACAGTATAGAGCAAGGAGAAGGTCTTGTTGACAGCTGGCACCTGGCCAGCTAAGGGAATAGCATAGACCAGGATTAAGGTTCCATAAAACAGGGTCACTACTACTACATGAGATGAGCATGTGGAAAATGCCTTTTGCCTACCAATCTTAGAAGGTGTATGCAAGATCACTGAAAGAATCCTCCAATAGGATCCTAGAGTTAGTCCAAAGGGAGCCAGTGTCACAAGGGCTGTAAGACTCATGCAGACCAGGTTGACCAGGTACGGATCTGAGCAGGAGAGCTTCTGCAGAGGTTTCAAGTCACAGAAGAAGTGGTCAATCTTATTATCACCACAGAAGGTCAAGCTGGATACCATGGCAGCCTGGAATGCAGCTGCCACTGTGAAGCCACTAAGCCATGATCCAATTACTAGCCCTCCACACAGGGCTCTATGCATTAGTGCTGGATAATGCAAGGGCCGGCAGACAGCCAGGTAGTGGTCATATGACATCACAGCCAGCAGATAACATTCAGTGCCACCCAGGGTCCCAAAGAAATAGAGTTGGATAATGCAACCCACCATGGCGATCACTCTGATTTCCCTCAACAAGTCAACCAGCATCTTGGGCACAATGTTGGATGTATAACACACCTCCAGGCATGAGAGGTTCGCCAAGAAGAAGGACATTGGAGTCTGGAGTCCCTGTTGTGTGATCACCAGTGCCACAAGAAGAAAATTTCTGGAAATGGTGACTAAGTAGATGGCACCAAATACCAGGAAGAGCAAGGGATTCAGTTTCTTGAGGTCTCCAAACCCCAGTATGATAAACTCAGTTACTATCATAGTGGTGTTTCCTGGTCCCATAGAAAGCAAAAGTTCCCGAGGAAGTCTTGGCTTCTCCATAGTAATATATCAGGTCACTCTACCACTTAGATTTCTCACAATCCAGTTCTATCACTGGTTACAGCTCTGCAGTGTTGAGGGCATATCCTGGGGTTTGGTCCTCATCACGGCTGATTATATTTGCCTTCAGAAAACTGTTTCTAGAAATCAACAGAACCTGTCACATGGCCAGGGTATGAAATGAGGAGGAGATTAGGGAACAATCCAGGGTACAGTCACACTACCAGCAAGTTCAGACACCCAAAGTCACATTGAGAGGACACATGTAGAGCTCACATTTGGAATCCTTTATGCCAATTTGGACAGCAGAAATTTCCAAGGAAACTCTTCACGATGGCATTTTCTTGACAATGCCAAGAAATGGCAGGGCAGATAGTAAGTCATATCTATGCCCCTCTTGCTCAGAGCATTGACAGCAGGGCTGAAATGATGTGGAGAATCATTCCATCGATATTCCTGCATTGCCTGTCCTTGGGAGCTCCATCCCTGAAGCAGCAGGACAGCAGTCCCTGGAAAGAGTATATTCTGGAAAACCAGGTGCATTTCCTAAAGGAGAATAAAGATTTCTGATTTATAAATCTTGCCCCCTTAAAAGACTGGGTTTTAGGCTTCAAGGAAGATAGGCTAGCAGCTAACATCTAAAACTACTAGTTAGACTCACCTTGCATGCATACACACACACACACACACACACACACACACTTATAAGCACTCACACATACAAAGAGAAAAGGCATGCGTATTATAATTTTTGCCATTGTTTTTTTTAAACCTGGGTTTCCTGGATCAGTCTTCTAGAAGTATATTCCTTCCACAGGACTTTGTCTGCACTTCAAATATGCTGATATTGGAGAGACAGTGGCCATGGTTTAAATCACAAGAGCCAAATAAAAGGGCTTTCCATAGCATCAGCAACAGTAGGGGAGAAACTAGCATGTTTTTTCCTTCAATTTTCCTAGGCAGTGTGGTATACCCATTAAACCCATAAACTTCAGAGCCAAACTGCCTAGAATCAAATTGCAGCCTCTCAAGTTGCTGGCTGTGTGACCTTGGGTGAGTTACTTAACCTCTCTGAACATCAGCTTTCTCATCTGGAAAAGGAGGATAACAAGAGTATCTCCTCACACTGTTGTTTTGAGGAGAACATTTAAAGTAATTAGAACAGTGCCTGACACATACTAAGCACTAAACAATCATTAAATATTTTTGCTTACAAAATGAAACTGTTTATCAAAACATCCCCACAGAAGCATTAACCAACATTACTAAAAAAAAAGAGAAAGCAATATAAATGCACAGGAGGAAAATTGTACCTTTCTCATTACTTCTTAAGTGTTACCTATCACCACTTAAACGCTTAATTTGAAGATAATTTAAAAGAATATTAATATCTATAGAGTTAGGATTAGATGAGACCATGTATACAAAGCACTTACCACACGGAAAGTGCTCAATTAATCATGGCTAATAACAACACTGACAACAATGTCCCTGAAGTTATCAAGTGAGTCTGTGACAGAGGCGAGACTCACAGCTCTGTGCAATTCCAAACCTGTTCACGCAGGCGGCTACTATTAGCTGCGCTCGTGTATGCGCGTGTGTGTTCTTTGTGTGCCTGGGGTTTTCGAATCCTCCAGAAAGGGTTAAAGGCGAACTCTCCACCACGATCGTGTGCCTTTTAGTGAGGCTTCTTCCTACTCACCCACTTTGTACCGGCTCCCCACCGCACACAAGCCACACAAGCCGTGGGCATCCACACTGCTCTCTTTGTTCTTTTGGCTCCCGTTCCTGTCCAGCTCCTGACCCTTGCTTCGACCTCCTCTTTGAAGGGGAACTCAGGCCCTTTATTGGATGTTCTCAGCTCAGGCTCCCACCTCCTCCTCAAGAGCTTTGGCTCAGGCTCACTCTCTTTGCTTTCCCCAATATTGAGGCCATCATGAGCTGTTTCCTTTGAAAATGCATCCCTACCCCCACTCTGTCACGGGCTTCCCCTCTATCCTGATTCATTTTTATGTACAGCACCTACCACCCATCGCATGTAACACATTACATTGAATTCTGCCTACTAGTCTGTCTCTTTTAACATAGGCCCCATGAGAGCAGGGATGTCCTCTCTTTTATCCACTGCCAAATCCTCAATTCCTAGAACATTGTTTGGCACAGATCAGACACAATAAATATTCGCTGAGTGATTTAATGAGGCAATGTGATAGAGTGAACAGTGCTTTGCCTCTGGAGCCAAACAGAAGCATGTTCAGATTTGAGCTGTGCTGCTTACCAGTACGTGACCCTGGGCTGTTTAGGTACCTTCTATGTGCCTCTATTTCCTCATGTGTTAAATAAAACTCTTGACAGAGCCTCTTAGGTGTTCCCAGATGTCCATTCTATGCTTCTACTAGATCAGAGATTGGCAAGCTTTTTCTTAAAGGCCAGAGAGCAATATTTTAAGTTTTGTGGGCCATCCAGATTTATCAGAGCTATTCAACACCACTGTTGTATCCAGAAAGCAACATAGATATTACCTAAATGAATGGGAGTAGCTATGTCACATGAAAGTTAATTTACCAAGGAAAAAAAGTTGTTGGATCCCAAACCATAGTCTGCCAACTCTTGTACCTGGACACATGGCAACCTCGCTGAAGTTTACATATCCTCTGTGGCTGGGTCGAGCCAATAGGGTGTGAATGGAATGAAGTGTGTAACTTTTAGATTGTGCCTTTAAAAGAAAATTACATATCATCACCTTCCCTTTTTCATCTTTCTCCCCGGCTGCCATCTGGGACCATGAGGTGGAAGCCAGGTATTGGGGAGAGCAGAGCAACAACACAGCCAAGAAGCTGCCTGGACCCTAAACAGCCTACCCAGCCTTCGTCTGCAGAGAAAGGCATTTCTAGTTTGTCTTCGTTACTGAATATTTTTAGTTTTTTGTTATGACAGCCTCACCCTATCTTAACTAACAAATGATTATAACTACCTCTAGGGTCTTTGTGATTAGTCAACACGATAGTCAGTATAATACACTTATCATAGTGGTTGGCACAAAATAAATGGCAGTTTTCATTATGATTTTGTCTGTTAGTGACGTCACCCTTCTTCTCCATTCTTCCTCTTCCCAGCTGTCTTTAAATACAATCACAAGCTGCTTAATGACATTTTAGTCAACAAGAGACCTCACATATGATGTTGATCCCATACGATTCTGGCACCTAGGGGTGTCATGGCCACCTTAGCTGTGTAAGCATATTCTGTGATGTTTGCACAATGACAAAATCACCTAATGGCCCATTTCTCAAAACACATGCCAATCATTAAGTGACACTTGACTTTCAGTTTATCCTAAGCTGATTTTTGTTCTCTCAAGACCCAATGTTTGGTCAGGCACAAATACCTTTGACATTGATTCAACAACTCCTTTACCCCATGGACTCAACAACTCCTCACTTACGTGAGAAAGGAATTCAAGCAAAAGCAACCAGAGTATTGCATTTTACCAAATAAAATTAGAATGATACATTTGATTGATTTGAGCTTTTTTCACAGTCTTAAACAAGCTAAATAAGGAAACAGTCTTCAAGCTAGCGTATGCATAGTCCCAAATCAGAGTTTCTCAATTAGGGATGATTCTTCCCACACCCACCTGGCCTAGGGGACATTCAGCAATATCTGGCCACATGCTCTACAATACACAGAACAGCCCCAATAACAAAGAATTATCAGGACTAAAATACAATATGAATAGTGCTAGACTGAAAGTGTTTTGCCCTAGAGGTGGACAATGACTTCCCAAGCAAGTATGTAGACAAGGAGATTTTTAAGAGTATTAATTTCCAACTTACAGATGGACAGTTCTGGAAAACTGGTCTGTTTTCCTGAGCTTGAGGAGTCATTGCGGCTCTCCTTTCCTGCTTCTCCTTTCACAATGACCCTTATCCTACTTTACGGGAGAAAGGCATCTTGAATCTCACCATGACTTAGGGTTTCTTCTTCTCTGAGGTTCCAAAGTACCGCAGAGTAGAACAGATAAGATCTGGAGGCCAGAGCACAGTCCCAGGTTCTCACTAGTACTCTGTCACTTGCTAGTTGCATAGCAGGCTTTCATTTACTTATTTAATACTTCGGAGATTTCTGGGCACAGCAAGGTTTTTGGGTAAAATTTCATTTTACATACCTATTATTGTTAGGACGTATAATAGGATGATCCGAAGCAGACTTTCAAATACAAAAATGTTTGACATTAGAATAAAATTCCATAGGGAACATGAATGAGAATGTGAGTTCAAGAAGAGAAGATAATGGTGTTAAATGTCTCCCTGTTTGAGCATTTGTCTATTTATATTTTAGTGAGTGACAGCGAACATTAAAATATGAGAGTCTTTAGTTAGAACCCATTGAAGTTGTTAAAGGAATGATGCAAGAGTTTCATTTTAAACTGTCAGTATTTACAAGGTTACAAAAAAATACGTGTTTACCTCTATTTGAACTCACAACGAAAAATTTCCAGGTGTCAATCTAAAAATGTGCAAGGGGCAGAAGAAAGCATAAAGTTTAAAGAGCTATGTTCCTGCTGAATCCCCTCTGTCCTTTCTCACTTGATGAAAAAACAGAAAGAGGAAAAAAACCAGTCACATAGAGATGTGATTAAAATGCAGCAGCGAGCCCCACTGCACAAGACTGGTTTTCTCCAGTCCCCACTCATCCTGCCAGCGAGCTTCCAAGTGGTTTTTTTTCTCTCGTTCAAGTTCTTCATGCTCCCCGAGCCTTCCTTTCAACCCAATACCTATTTTTTCCCTTTTTATCAAATAATGACTCTCTTAGTCATCACTGCAGGTCTCCTGGACTCTTACAACCTGCTTATGACTCAACCTGCTTTTAGCGAGTGGGCCTCCAGATATAATCCATGATTATCAGGCAGAACTTTCAAAAACATATTAAAAGAAAAGAAGCTTTAAAACAGTGCTATAAGGTTGTCTGCACGCACACACTCACTCACACAAACAACACCATCTTAGCTCATAGAGAACTTGCCGTCCCCATCAAGAGAACTATGGAGAAAATGGACGAGTCAATCAAGTGAATTCATTCTGTTTGTTTTTATGCAGGAAACAGTGGGATCTGCTTCTTTTTCTAATGCCAACCTTTATTATTTTAGGCAAATCTTGAAAACCATGTGTGTTCACAGGGCCAGGAGAGTAATTGAATATGCACACCCAAAAAAGCATTGGTGAATATAAGAGATGGTGGAACTGTCACAGCCATGAGAAGGAGGGGTATACTTGATGTCAACCGCCAGGCCAGACCTACACTTTCACACTGAAGTCAGAGCACACAGCCTTGAAATAGAGATGGCAATAAACAAAATGGTTCACTTTCATTCACATTGGTTTGCAGAGCATAGTTGGACACTGGACTCCAGCGTGATAAATGTCTTGCTTCACTGAAAGTCTGAGCCTCCACTTGATTCTTCCCTGTGGAAAAACAGCTTATTTACTCTTTGAACCAAGCCAAAGAAGGGAATCCTTCCTTAAGTGCTCCCTCAAGACCAATCAACAGGTACTGATTTTAGTTTTCCTGCTTATCTTGTGTTAGCTGTGTGGCCTTGGGTGATATTCTTAACCTCTCTCAGACATACTTTCTTTATCTCTAAAATAGGGATAATGCAATCTACCTTGACTCATATACAAAATGGATAGTGAAAGTTGAATGAGGCAGTATTTGAAAGTACTACACAAACTACATTAAAAATAACAATAGCAATCATTGATATTGTTTTTGTTGTTATTACTCCCAAGACCACATATTTCACATGTGATTACTTATAATTATTAAAAATAAACCAAAACAATAATCTGTTTGTTTTTGTTTGTTTGGGGGGTACGAGGAATTGAACTCAGGCCCACACACTTGCCAAGCAGGTGCTACGCCACTAAGCTGAATCCCCAGCCCTCAGAATGTTTAAATTCTGCCTATTCTTCCCTGGTCTGCTCATTGATTCCATACAACATACATTTAACTTTTTCTGTATGTAGCCTTACAGATCATTGAGAAGAGAGATCATTGAGATCTACCCCCTCAGCTGGATTTTCTCCTTTCTGAGCTAAAGGAAACCAATCCATTGAAAAACACTTAAAGAATAGGAAAAATACAATACCAGTGGACTCGCACTTCTCATCAGTATTGTTTGCTTGACTGATGGCTCCTGTCCCCTTTGGAAGTTGTGAACATATTGAAACGATGTTGTTGAGTCTGGCAAAGTGAAAGATGTTTGGGTTTGCTTTTTTATTCCCAAGTCTAGTCAGTGTTTAATACCCTTTTGATGTGCTCATGAATAAGTGGATGAAATTTCGCCATAGACTATTTTTCCTAAGCATGGTAGCCTAAAGTCCCCAAGTCCTGCCCCAGTGTCCCTCCCCTGAGCCCCAGGCCCCATAACCTTCATTCCAACCTTCAGTCGCTACACCTACTTTGTCCCTCTATTCTTCCTAGAGGCTATTCCACAGATGTTGGTCTAACCAGTGTCAATAACTGATGCCAAGATAAGTCTTTCCTCTCCTTGTTTTTGGCAAAGGAGGGGACTAGTGGGGATTAGGCAGCCTGGTCCTAAATTCTCTTTTAAACGAAACTGTGGGTTAACCACATTTGCTTCCTAGGTGTTAATGCTGCAGCCTTAATTTCCAATCAAATGATTAAAAGCAAAATGGATGGAGCCCTTCAAAGCCAAAGAAAGTTCTATGGGGCCAACTAGAGAGAAGAGTATGTGTGTTATTTTCTTTTTATTTTTTGTTAGGTTTGGTATTTTGTTTTTCTTTGTGACCCTGTGTGTTTGTTTGCTTTCTTGCTTGCTTTAATTGTGCACACCTCACCTCCTCTCTATAATCTGGGTGAGCAGTGCAAGCAGGAGGGTCCTGGAGCTTCTTAAGCCTTGAAGCTCCGTCAGGGGCACCTCCAGTCCCATTCTCTGCCATGTCAAGCTGATCTCCCAGCCCCAAAATGTTCCTTTTCTCCAAGATCTTAAATCTTCCAAGCCAAAGAAAAGGAAGAAAAACTTACTCATAAGGAATCATGTAGATATAAGTAAGATAAAGTCAAGCATGACTGAAGAGCTATCTTTTTCTAACCATCAGGTAAGATACATCTCAGAACATTATAAACATTATAAACATGGTCAATCTCATGAGAGTAGGATGCTCACTGTCTTGATTATGCTGTACACCGATGTCTAGAACAGTAGCTAGGCAGATGATATGCACTCAGGAAATATCTAGGGAAGGCAGAATATTTGGGGAGGGAGGCATGGGAATATGGAGGAATGAAGGAAGGAAGGAAGGAAGGGAGGGAGGGAGGGGAGAAGGGAGGGAAGGAGGGAAGGAGATTTCTAAGAAAACCATCTTTTAGATGAGTAATGCTGGCAAGACTTCGAGAATCCTAAGGTTGTAGAGGAGGAAGGGACTATAAAAGATCACTAATATCCAGCCTTCTGCATTCAAAAAACCTATTTGAAACACTCAGCATTCCATTTTTTTTATGTGGGTACTGGGAGTCAAACTCAGGACCTCGCGCTTGCCAGCAGGCGCTTGTGCCACTGAGCGATATCACCGGCCCTTTTTTTTTCCTTTATGTGGGTTCTGAGAGTCGAACTCAGGACCTCATGCTTGCCAGGCAGGCGTTTACACCGCTGAGCTATCTCACCAGCTTCAGCATTCCATTTTCGAGAATTCATTGGATAAAAGTCTCCATGGCTCTGTTTGCTCCCTATTTTTATTGCCATTAAAGTTATGTTCACACACTGGTCTGTAACTTAACTGAAAATTTCTGGACTGCATATTCAAGTTCATGATTCCCTCTTGAGCTATCAGTGAGCTATTTAGGAAATTTATCTGGATTAATTTAGTCTCCAGAGTATCCAAACCAACTAGTCAGTTTCAAAAGAAAAAGAATTCAATCAACTCAACTGTATTCCCTTCTCCCCACTTCCTTGAATATGCATGGCACCTAGATAAATTTCGGTGTAGAATAAGCTTTCCGGTTTATTTAGAGATAGAGAAAATGTTCTTTTGCAAATTCTGAGCAGTTGACACTCAACAAAACTAAGAAAGGTTAATATGCTCTTGTGGGGAGAAAGAAAAATTAAAACAGAAGTGATCATAATTCAAATGAAGAAAATCATCAAGGGCTTTCCTGCATTCAAATTACATTCAGCCCACTTCCCTACACCTTCTACAGTTGAAGCTTTGGCAGTGTTACAAAGGGTATGAATGACCTCCCTGTGGCCCTGAAAGTATGTCAAGATTCAAAGATGAGCCCATACTTTCCATAGTAACTCAAGCAGTGTGGACATGGGCCCTTTGAAAAGATTTTCAAAATGTGGGTTGAAATCAAGAGTTTTCAGCCCACCCTTCTGGGGTTGGTTATACCTCATAAGATAGAACACCCAATTTTTAAATCTTTTATGTTTTGCCCAATGTAGCAACATTTATATTATCACTGTAGTGGTAGAGGTGATGGTATTAGCGATCACAGGAGTGACAATTATTAACATTTGTTGAGCCCTAAATGTGTAATGCACCTTATGAAAAGAATTTACATGGATTAACTTACTTATTCATTTATTGTCTTTCTTAATCTTCAAAACCACCCTATCAGGTTAAGTACTGATATTATAGTATATGCATTTTTCAGACGATGAAACCAAGGAAAAAAATGTTAAGCAGCTTGTCCATAGAACATACTTATTTCACCATAAAGCTCTCTGCTTCATAAATACAACCCACTCTTTGACCCTCGGTAAAAGACCAAGTTAAAATTAGAGGGGCTCAGTTCTACACACAGATCCAAAGCTTTCTACTCTCATGGAGAGCAAAGCGCACTGTTTTTAGATGCTAAGGAAAGCATGGCATTAATATGTAAAAGTATAATTTATATGAAAA
This sequence comes from Erethizon dorsatum, assembly GCA_028451465.1. Taxonomy (NCBI): domain Eukaryota; kingdom Metazoa; phylum Chordata; class Mammalia; order Rodentia; family Erethizontidae; genus Erethizon; species Erethizon dorsatum. Next base: position 117,003,209 of record CM051842.1, on the reverse strand, counting down.
TGTTTTCCTAATGATTGTTACATTTTGTAACATCAAATTAATCTATTCATAACTCACTATATTAAGGCAGGAATCAGACAAATACTTTATGAACTCCTTGATCTTTTGTCAACTTATTAAAATCAACATAATCTTGATTACGGGCCAGGTGTCCAGACTGCCTTCTAAATCGGTAACAATATAAAATTAGCACCTCATTCTTTAAAATATTCACATAGTTCATGCAAAAGCATGGTTGTTGACAGAGTAATAATTGGCTTAATTAAGGAAAAAGAAGGGGGGGAATAAACATTTATTGACCGCCTGCATCATATCCTATTTGGTGTCTCCACATACATTACCTCATTATGATGATAATACATATTTCATATGATTGTTCTGAGACTTAAATGAGCCACATACATGAAAGTGCCCAGGGGTAGACAGAGAAAGGGATCTAGCCTTACTGATCACTGACCATGTTCCAAGTGCTGTGCTATCACATACGTTATTTCTTTTTAATCTTCACAACATCCCTGTACACTTGGCTTTATTATCTAGATTTTATGCGTCAGGAGAGTAAGGCTCAGACAGTTTGTAACTACTAAAGCAGACTCTGAGCTGACTCAATTCTACATCCCTGCTCTTACCACTTAAAGGATGCCAAAAGCCTTCGTAACAGCACTTCATCATACTGAGGGAGGGAAAGCAAGCACCAGGATTCACTCACTCATTTATTCATCTAACAACTATGACTTCAGCACATACTCTGTGCCAGTCCCTGACTAAATTCCTTCCATAAATTATCTCAGTGAATCTTCACAATGCTCTTGTAGATGAATACTAGGATTATTCTACCTTCACAGAGGAAGAAAAGGGCTCAAGGAGGTGAAACATTTTTCTCAGCATCACAAAGTAGGAAATGGCAGAATCTAGATTCAAAATTAATTTTGCTTGCCATTAAAGCCTGCACTTTTTCCACAATACTGTGATACTTCTAGGAAGAACCCCCTGTATGCAAACTTACATAGTTTGTTTCATATGGTTTGGTTCCCAGCATTAGGAGTCTATTAAGTGGACTGACCACTGTAGCCTAAGACAAAGTGTATCCTCTGGTTCTTTGTAACCAGAGGGGAGGGAGAAAAAAAGGAAGGGGGTAGGAGGAAGTGTCTGATAATTCTGGTCACCCTAGAGGTTGAAAGGTTTACAAGCAATCATGAGTCAGCTTTCATGCAGCAGCAGTTCTGAACTACATACTTTATCTCCTACTAAAGGTACATTGAGGCATCCTCAACCCAGAGTGGAACACGCTCCATGAAAATCCATCCTCCAGTACTAGAAATAGTCTTCCATGGTCCCTTTTGATGAATAAAGGGTAACATGGGAAAGGTTACTGAATCTCATATAAAAATTATTTTCGGGCCGGTGATATAGCTCAGCAGCATAAGTGCCTGCCTGGCAAGCACGAGGTGCTGAGTTCAACTCCCAGTACCCGCATATTAAAAATGTATGTATATATTTTCAAGTCATGAAGTTGCCTGCAAGATCAGTTTTCTGTCGTTCACTTCAGCAGCATCCTCTGTTGAACCCTACTAACGAGTGGGCCAATGACCACACCTCACAGCAGGCAAGCCCCAGGTGACCTCCTTTCTGCCCAAGGAGCAATGTTCAGTCTCCTGTCTGGTTGTAGCTACTCCCATATCTTCCATTCTTACTCTAGTTCCCCATTTTCTGCCAGCCAAAGAGATGCTTTCCTAAATTCTAAGCAAGTAAACTTACCTTTCCTCTTATTCGAAGTTGGTCCCTTTGACTCTTCCCTCATAAGGCTATCTTCCCGTACCTGTACCACGGCAACAGAGCTGGAAGTCAGGGATTCCTGGGAATTCTAGCCTGGTTGACTGGAGAACTCCCCTAGGGGATGGTTGGCCCAGAATGAGGGTGCGATATTAATGAGGCCTAAATGGAAGATTCAAGCTCTGTGGGACAAGTTATAATCTTGCATAGGAAAATCTGTGGCATATCTGAAACCTCTGTGTGGCCACCTCCCAAACACAGGTCCTGGTTCACAAAGAAGACCTGGGCCAGAGAATAGAAGACCTACCCATTAAGTTCATCTGCTAATAAGGCCACAGGGGAAATAACTGTAGGCTTCACATTTTATAAGGCAGTGTAATGCAGCAGGATACACATGGCCTTTGGAACTAGAAGCCTGAGTGACTGAAGTTACTTCATCCCTCTGAGGTTTTGTTTCTTCATCTTTTTAAAGGGTAGTGAGCTGGGTGAAGAGGAGACAAAGAATGAGACCAAAAATTACATTTATTGAATATGTCCTTTCCTCCAGACATTGTACTCAAAACTTCACATACACCTTCACTTTATCCTCCTCAAATTTCTACAAGTTAGGGGGCCGGTGAGATGGCTCAGCGGCTTAAGCGCCTGCCCGGCAAGCGCGAGGGCCCGAGTTCGACTCCCGGATCCCACATACGAAAAAAGGGCCGGTGATATCGCTCAGTGGCACGGGCGCCTGCTGGCGCGCGAGGTCCTGAGGTCGACCCCCCGGTACCCACAAAAAAAAAAATTTCTACAAGTTATGATTGTTATTGAAATAATAATGTACAATATAAAAGAATGCCTGGCTCATTATGTACTTAATAAATGTCATCTTTCTTCTTTTCTAAATCTATGGAGAAGTGACAAGGACTCTAGTTCTCAGAGAAGACATCTATTCTACGTTCTCACTGGTGCTTGGTAACGCAGTTTGAAGAGGCTTGTAGCAATCATTTTCAGAAGTAATCATAGAATGTCAGGGAGGAAGGAACTTCACAGATTGTTCAAGTCTAACTCTTCAACGGATAGAACAGGGAGATTCTTGCTTGTCATCAATGTGGCAGGAAGAGCTGGAGGAGAAGCAAAGAGTCCTCCTTCCCACATGTATGTGTTTTACTGCCTCTTCAAGGACTGGCTTCCAACCCTGCCTCAACAGAAGTTAAGGGCATAATTCAGACCTTGTGGCTGCAGTTAGTTAAAACTCCTTGGGGTTCAGGCACTACTGCTTCCTGGGAGTTTCACAAAACGGCTTTGGAGTGTAAGAAGGAGGGAGGAAAGAAAGGGAAGTTAGAATCCACAGGAGTCATCATGATGGGGTGGCCAACTTAGAAACAATAGCAGAAACAAATGCAGAACGATGACCTTTCCAGAACCTGTCTTTGGGGATTAGGGAACTGCACAATGTTCCATCTTCCCTGAGGGTTTTTTTTTTGTTTTGTTTTGTTTTTTGTGGGTACAGGGGGGTCGACCTCAGGACCTCGAGCGCCAGCAGGCACCCGTGCCGCTGAGCGATATCACCGGCCCCTTTTTCATTTGTGGTATCCGGGAGTCGAACTCGGGCTCTCGCGCTTGCCGGGCAGGCGCTTAAGCCGCTGAGCCATCTCACTGGCCCCCCTGAGGGGTTTTGAAGTCCACTACACTCCTCTATGGCTTGGTTAACAATTCCTACAAGCCGCTCCCAGCTATTGTTTCCCAAAAGCACCTGTTAAAATGGATATTCTGATGAAGAAAAATTTTACTCTTGGAACTGGAGCTATACACAGTACATATTTCACAAAAGTTTGCTGAATGAATGAAGGAGAGTCCAAGTTTACCTAGGGAGGTTTTCCTGGTCTCTTGTTGAAACACCAGAGTAGGGTTGAGTTTCTAAAGCAGTTTATAAGCATTGGTGGTAGTTCAAATTCTCACCTTCTCTCCCATAGCCAGAGGCTTTCTCTGGAGGAAACCGCAGCATTTCTCCGAAAACAAAAAATATCTACTGCTTGAAGTTTGCAAAAAATAATGGAAGCAGACATCCAGGCAGGCCAACTTGAGAGAACTGAGGCCAGAACTGAAATACTTCAGTAAGAGGAATAGGGGTGGGGAACAAAACTCCCTCCTCTGGCAATAGCTCTTCTGCTACTACTCAAAAAGTGTTTGTGGAGTGATCCCAAACATCTCTACCATAACTATAACTTCTGTGGAGAAATGGGTTGAGTGGAGGCCAGAACAATCAAAAGGCCATGTGATTTATGAAGGCGAGAACAGAGAAGAGGCATTGATCAGGAGGATGGCTTTGAAGTGTCAGAGAAAATTCCAATGTAGTCTCTGACATTTTTTGAGTGAATAAGCACCTCCTTTTTTCACAAGCTTATCCTTATAGCATAAAGAATCCATAGATTAAGAAGGCATAAAAAGGGGACTGGGGATATAGCTCAGTGGCACAGCACCTGCCTGGCTAGTGCAAGGTCCTGAGTTTGATTCCCGGTACCAAAAAAACAAAACAAGAAACAAAACAAAACAAAAAACTCATAAAAGAATGCTAGAACCCTGGTATATGTATATGCACACACACACACAAACTCAAATATTCAAATATTCATAAGATAGACACAAAAATTCAAATGCAGGGAAAAAAAAGTAACAAAAACCCAGACAGAAATATGCTAGATACAAATTCATAGAATACACAGATACAAATTCATAAACATGAATAGATAAAAATATACAAATGATCATACACAGAAATACAAATACACAGCATACACATACACTTCAAACAGAATAGTCATACTTCCTGGGATAACTGGACAAGCCAATGATCCCAAAGGCATAGTTTGCTACTACTCCCAACCCTTTTTCTACCTGACCCAACCACACAAGATATTCCTTAACTTAATCAATTAAAAAGTTGTAACAATTTCCAATACAATATACTTCCTGTCCTCAGCAATTGCAGTTAGAGGGCTACTAGAGTGACTATTTGAAAAATATCATTCTCATAATAATGTAAGACTCAGAGCTGGAAGTAGGAAAATATCTCCACAAACAAGATTTTTCTTCTTTATTATATTATTTGATAAACTATCATCCCACACTGAACTCCATGGCCCACAGATTATCTTGGCTGGACTCAAATTTTTCTGAACCAGGTTTTCCTTTTGAATTGACATTTTTAAAATCTTTACCCCAGTCCTGCCCCTCTTGAGGCAACGTCTTAGTTTGTTCAGGCTGTGACAGCAAAATACCTTAGACTGGGTTATTCATAAACAGCAGAATTTATTTCTCACTGTTCTGTAAGCCAGGAAATCCAAGATCAAGGTGCAAGCAGATTCAGTGTCTGGTGAGGGCCCACTCTGTGCTTCAAAGATGCACCTTCTGTTGTGGCTTAACATGGCAGAAGTCCAAGGGCAAACGAGTTCCCTCAGGCCTCTTTTAAAAGAACACTAATCCCATTCACGAGGGTGGAAACTTCATGCTTAATCATCTCACAGGGACCCCGCACTTTAATACTACCTTAATCTTATCTCCTGTATGAATTTTGGAGGGACACAAACTTTCAGACTATAACACACAATTTCATATCCAGTTTCCCTTAGGCAGCACTAGATCTGAGAGGATTAAGGAAAGATCAGAAAACTAAACTCCTAAATCATGTCTATGATCACTGTTCCACAGGTCCCCCTACTACCTTCTCTTAGCACACTTAACCTGTTTTATATCTCTTCACTCTGCCTCATTTTCTCTATGCCCAAATACATACTATTACCTCATTTAATCTTCAATAACTTCCCAGAAGTCCTACGGACAATGAGTGGTAGAGCCAAGATTACAATCCAGAGCCACTGGGTTTTTAACGCTTATACTTTTTCTACAGCATTACACTGTCTTTCAAAGCTAATTTGTCAAACTATTCTGCTAATTGACCAATACCATACACCCACCAACTAAAAGAATATGAAATAGCTATGTTTTGCTGTTGTAGCCAGTGTGCACAAGAGGAGCTCAATACATTTTTTTCTAACTAAATTTTATTGCTAAGACATTGAGTATCTACTATAGTTCTGGCTAGATCTTGTGATAGAAATAAAACACAATGTAATAAAGCACTAAGTGGTACGCATTTAAATGTCCAATTATAAATTGAGTGCAGTAACAGATTAAAAATTAGTTCTAAGAGGTATCAACAAGGAAGAAATTAACATTGGCTAGTATTATCAAGGAGGAAATAAATGTTGAGCTTGTCTAGGAAGAACTGGGAATTTTAAAGACAGAAAGAGGGTTTTCCATGCAGGAGGACCAGTGTAAGCAATGACAAAGGCAGATGTGAATATTCTGTGTATGGAAAAGGCTTGCTTCATTTCAGTATAAGATATATGTTAGAGAGCTATGTGAAATACTGGGCCAGTTGGGAGTGGCTGGTTGCCCCCCTAATAAGGAAGGGGGCAGTTTGCATCACACATATGCTGTTTTCTGTATGCCTACACTGGGTGCTCATGAAAAAGATGGTGGGGGGGGCTTCCCTAATTGTTTCCTCGGATTCTTTGCTCCTATGAAGCAAAAGCCTGAGGGAGTGGTGCAGTAAGTCTTCTCATAGGCGAGGATCTATTGTTTCTGGGGAAGTATAGAGCCCAAATTTCCCTGCCTCCAAGGGAAGGATAGAGAAGTCTTTCTCACCCAGGACTCAAGAAAAAATCTTCATGTTGAGAAAAAGAACATAAGCACAACCCTCTACTTCTAGAGGATGGGCAAGGATATTTCTTGAGCCCAGGATCCTATAAACATACTAAACACAGGGCTGTTATACCACTGGAAAAGTGACAGGAAATTCCTGCCTAAGATCAAGCGGAGATATAAGACAGCTTTGTTGCCACTGTGAGGACAGCCAAATATATTTGGAACCCCGCTTCTAAAGCCCAGGTACACAGAGTCTGCCTGCAGTTGAGACTGGAGCATGAAAACAGAGAATATGCCGTGCCTCTGTGAGCAGCCCGGTATCAAATAACAAGCAACATCTTAACCGCTGCAAGAGGAGCAAGAGCATAGACAGAGACTCCCCTCTGTGGCCCAGGCATGCAAGGGCAGCGAAAAGCTGAGGGGGAAGCAGAAAACCTTCCAGAAACACAATTCCCACTCTAAGCATATGGTAACAGCAACCTGCCACTAGAGGAACTCAAAACCTGTGGTGCACTAACAATGATAGCACAAATCATGAAGTTTGCTCACTTCATAAGTAGGTTGACCCAATTTCACAATTAAATGGTTTCGTATAAGAAGAAGCAGGGCCATTTTCAGTACATAGATACTATAGACCTTCATCTCTGCTATCTTTCTAAATACATTAAGAGCCAAATATGAAATTGGAAAAGAAAATAACCCATTGTCAAAAATAATTCAATCAAGCAAACCTGATTTGGATATTGGAATGATTAGATATAGAATTCTATAGATACAGAATTTAAAATAACCACACTTCATATTACAATGATCTAGTGGAGAAAATGGAAATATATGTATGAATGGGTGGAGAATTTCAACATAGCAATCAAAACAATATGTAAGAATGAAATGGAAATACTAGAAATGAAAAGTACGCAACAACAAAGTAATGTTGTAATGAAGTTACACAGATAAAGATTGCCTTGGGTGGGTTCATCGGTAGATGGATACAGCCAAAGAAAGAATCAGTGAGCTTGAGAATAGGTCACTGCAAATTATTCACATTGTAATACAAAAGAAAGAAGAAATGAAAACATGAATAAGGTATCCAGAAGTTATGAGGCAATTTAGAGTTGACTGAAATACGACTAAGTCTCAGAAACAGAAGGCAGAAGAATTATTTCAAAATGTAATGGGTTAGTTTTCCAAAAATAATAAAAGATTATAAACCACATACCCAAAAAAGATTTTAAAAATTATAAAACAAAAAATAGTAATGATAAAAAAAAGTAAATGCAGGGAAACAAAAATTAGAACTGCAGTAGGTTTCTCCTCAGAAACTATACAATCCAAAAGACAAATGGGTGACATCTTTAAAGTATTGAAAGAAAAAACTGTCAACCCAGAAATCTGCAAAAAATGAAGGAAAACTGAAGATTTTCTTAGATAAACAAAAGTTGAGTTACATTACTTCCAGCAACTGTGCTATAAAAATATTGAAAGAAGATTTTCAGTCAGAAAGAATACACCAGATGGAAACTTGAAAGAAATGAAGAATAGTAGAAATGGTAAATATAAAGGTAAGCATACAAGGCATTCTTTGAATATTTTATCTATATAAAAGATAATAGACTGTTTAGAGAAAGAAGAGTAACAGTGGATGGTTGGGGTCTGTAATGTATGCATAAATGAAATGCATGGCAATAGTAGTGGAACAGATGTGAGGAAGGAATTGAAAACATTGGTGTAAGGTTCTTGTGGTTGTTAGGGTGGAGTGCCAATTTGGACTGGCTTTGGGATCTGCCCAAGGATTGGTGGAGCACATTTCTGGGTAGGCATGGAGGTGTGCCACTGGGGTACTGTATCTGGTCCCTTCCTCTCTAGCACTGTCCCCTGCTTTGCTTCCCAGCCACCATGAACTAAGAGGCTTTGCTCTACCTCACCCTTCCACCATGATATTTCTGCCTTAGAGCCAGCTGACCCTGGACTGAAAAATCCCTGAAACTGTGAGCCAAATTAAATCTCTCCTTTGAACTGTGGATCTTCGGTATGGTATCCCAAGCTAACTAATACAGTTTTTATATTACATATGAAGTTGGGTTCTGATTAAAAATGTATATTGTAAATGATAGTGAAGCCAATAAAGAAAAATTCTAAAAGAAGCATAAATATGTCAATAAAGTAGATAAAATGGAATCACAAAGATTCTTCAATTTATCCAAAAGAAAATATTAAAACAAATAAAGAACAGAGGAGATTTAAAAAAACTAAAAAGATGTAGATTTAACTGTATCATTAATTCCACTAAAATTAAGTGGTCTAAACACCCACAGAAAAGGTAAATCTTATCTGATTGACTATAAAAGCAACAACCAACTATACATTATTTAGAAACATCAATAGAGAGAAGTAAAATGAAGAACGATTAGATACATCATGTAATCCTTAACCAAAAAAAAGATACAGTGGCCATATTGATTCTTATCAGACCAAAAATACATCAGAACAAATAATATTGCTATAAGAGATAAAGAGGGACAATACATAATGATAAAGGATTTTGTGTGTTAAGAAGAAATCATAATCCTGAATGGATATAGATTTATCAACAGAATTCCAAAATACATGAAACAAAACTTTTTAGAACTGAAAGAAAAAAAATACATTACTACAGTTGGATACTTCAACATTTTTCTCTCATTTAACTATATAGCAAGTAGACAAAAATGAATAATATAGAAGACCTATATAATATTATCAGCAAACTTGACCTAATTGACATTTGTAGACTACTCCATTCAACAACAGATTATGAATTCATTTCAGGTGTACATGGTACATTCACAAAAAACGCATACTTTGGTCATAAAAGAAAATATGCATTTTTAAAAGATTGGAGTCATGGAAAGTAGTTTCTGAATACAATACAATTGAACTACAAATCAATATTTTGGAAAATATCTAATTATGTGGAAATTAAGCAATGCTATTCCTCAAAAAAAAAAAAAAAGAAAAAAAGAAATCCATGGGGCTAGTTCCCGCTGAGAGTGCAGTGAGAAACAGAACGCAGCCCGCCCCCCCACCGTGAGGTGGGGGATGGGGGAGGTGGAGGGACAGAGGCTGGCCCAGGGATGGGCCATATGCCGCTGCCCTGCAGTAGGTGATCCCTCGGATTCCTCGCTGTGTCTGCCCACAGCTGGGCCCAGGCTTTGAAGCACAGAGGAGCCGCTCCCCAGGCTGCAGGCTCTTCAGGCCGAACCCTATGGGCCAAGGCGAAGCTCTCCCCAGCCATGGAAGATGTGACACCTTGCAGCGGCTGCAGCGTGGTGTGGTGAGAAGAATGGCGGCCTCCCGACCTCCACAGAGGCCTGTTACATCAAGGACCCGAGAAGGTGGGTCTGAAAGCTTGCTTACTTGGGGTGGTAGAACTGCACAGATCCAGATCCTGGGGTGACTGCTGTGTCCCAGTTGGAGGAGACCGCACCTCCTTGCTATGAAGAATAAAGGCCTCACCCGGCCCTCAAGGTGGGGAGCCCAGGCCTAGGATGGGTAGAATGGCTAGCAGGCCATGGGCTGTTGCCAAAGAGAGAAATGGTAAAGTAACATTCCACATTTGGCTAATTGGAAATGCCCACCACCCTTTGGGAAGATTTACTGGCCGTTTTTAGAAGCCCTGTGTATATAATATGAAAAGGCTGCTCTCAACATGGCCCCCAACCTTTTTAAAACAAAACTCGCATCCTATTTACTTGTTCAGTTTCTCATGCTAGTGAAACAATACACTGTTTACACATGTGGGTCTGATTTATTTCACTTATGAGTATGCTCTAGAGTTGCATCCATTTACCTATAAAAGTCTCCAGTTTATCCTTCTTTATGGCTGAGTAGTACTCCATTATATAAAAATGACACATCTTTTTTATCCATTCCTCAGTTGATGGGCATTGGGGTTGTTTCCAAGATTTAGCTATTACAAATTGTGCTGCTATAAACATGGGTGCACATATATTGTTGTGGTACGATGTTTTTAATTCTTCTGGGAAGATACCCAGAAGGGGAATAGCTGGGTCAAATGGAACCTCTAATCCTGGTTTTTTGAGGAATCTCCACACTGATTTCCACAATGTTTGCAGCAGTCTACACTCCCACCAACAGTGGAGAAGGGTTCCTTTTTCCCCACAGCCCCTCCAGCATTTGTTATTGGTTGATTTTTTGATGATAGCCATTCTTTCTGGGGTGAGATGGAATCTGAGTGTTGTTTTAATTTGCATTTCTCAAATGACCAATGATGTTGAGCATTTTTTCATGTATTTATTTGCCATTTTTTTTTCATCTGAGAAGTGCATGTTCATTTCAGATGCCCATTTTTGGATTGGGTCTTTGAATTTGGGTGCTCTGAATGTTTTCAGTTCTTTATATGTTCTAGATAGATGTCCTTTGCCTGAGGGACAGTTGGCTAAAATTTTTTTTCCACTGTGTGGGTTGTCTTTTCACTCTGTTGGTGATTTCTTTTGTTGTGCAAAAGCTTTTTAATAAGGCGAGATCCCATTTGTTGATTCTTTGTAGTATTTCCCTTGCAGTCTGGGTTTTGTTCATGAAGCCTCTGCCTATACCTATGTCTTCAAGATTTCTGCCTATTTTCTCCTCCAGTAAATTTAGGTCTTTGATCCATTTTGACTTTAGTTTAGTGCATGGTGATAGACATGGGTCTAGTTTTAGTCTTTGGCATGTGAAGAGCCAGTTTTTCCAGCACCATTTATTAAAGAGGCTATCTTTCTTCCAGTGAACATGTTTGTCCCCTTTGTGAAAAGATAAGGTGGCTGAGTGTGTTTGGAGTTGTGTCTGCATCTTCTAATCTGCCCCACTGATCCTCAAGCCTGTTTTTTTGCCAATACCATACTGATTTTATCACAGTAGCTTTGTAACAAGTAAATAGGATCTGAAATGTACAATAGATATTGTGAATTGGGAAGAAACTGTTCAAAAGAAAAGACAAACTGTGATGGGGAAAGGGGAAAGGAAGAAAGGGAAAAAGAAAAAATATATGTAAACACAAAATAGTTAAGATAGTTATACAGCTAGCTTCTCTTAGTTCCTTGAAAGAATGTTTTGTGCTAATATTGTTTGGACAAGATATCATGCCTATATCTTGTACTCTGAATAACTACCATGAAGACAATGATACACAATGTGTCAACTATTGTAACTGTCCTACTAACCTGTTTTGAAGCTCGGTTTCATTGTTATGTTTATCTTTTTCTCTTTAAAATTAAAAAAATAAAAAAATTTAAATAGTGAAAGAAAACTCACTGCATATGGACAATATAGATGTCAAGAGGTTGCCACCATATGATAAAGTTGTTAGAAATACCACATGTCTTTGAAGCACACATTTGTTTAAAAAGTGACAGAAAAGAAACTTCTTCTGGAAGTGAGTTTTTGAAATGGAGTCCACTAAATCATCTGGAGAAGTGATACTCGGAGTGATACTAGTCCACGTTTATTCTGTGGGTTAGAGGACATTGAGCAGAAGACAGTGAGAAGAGAAGAAGGTCCAGTAACGGACTGGTTACCTGTAGAAGACATTATTCGTATTATAACCATTGTTTTATGTGTGCATTTTAGTCGTAGATAGATGATAGATACATAGATATTTAACAATGCTAAGTACTTTATTGAAATAACTGGTCATTCCAGATACTCTCAAATGCCTGATCCATGTTAAAAAGTAGAAGTAGTAAAATAATGCGTTTTGTAAATTTCTTTTTGTTAGAACTCACATGAAGTGTTACTTTGTGGGGGGAATAGGTAAACCCCCTCTTGAGTAGTACACAGTGTGTTTATGCACTGGTTCTCAAAAGAGAAGGAAATGCAGTACTGTGCTAATGCACTTATAGTGAGGCAAGTTACCATTGTCTATTAGGTCTGTGCTTTTTGTTTTACTTTGCTGTGTATGTAGGGTATGTAAAGGATAAATGAGATCTTTTACAACATCTAGTCTTCCTAGATGTTAAAGAGGTTGCCAGTTTTGATAAAAGTAGTAAACTAACAAGTTTTGTACATTTTGTGTTAAAATTCCTAGGAAAGATTTGTCTTTGGAAAATTTGAGCATTTTGGCCCAGTGGGTTAGCGGAGAAAGGAAGGGTTCTACACTCGAATGCTCAGATTTTCAAGACACTTTTAACTACTGTTACATGTGTGCAGTTTAATCAAGACAGCTGTGTATATATAATGCACAAATTGAATCCTTATTTGAAATATCTAGTCTTACCTAGATGGTTAGAAGTGCCCAACGTATGTTAAATGTAGAGCTAGTAAAATACCACTTTGTAAATATCTTTTTGCTAATGTTGATATGAAAGACTGTCTTTTGGGAATGGAATGGTTAAACCACTTCTTGAGCAATATGGTACTCTCCATACTTTTTCAGTGGTTTGGAGGAGGTGGGAGGGAAGCAATTGCAAAAGGTATTATGTTAGTGCATTTGTACTTGGACATTTTGAGACATCATTTTTCTGTATGTTTTGTGGGTTTTGTTTTGCTGTGTATATAGTGTATATAAAGGGCAAATAAGTCCAAATTTTGCAACATCTAGAGCCCAAATGTTAAAGAGGTGTATGACAAAGTAGTAAAGTTAGCACATTTTTACACATTGTGTTCAAATACACAGAAAAGCTTCCTCTCTGTAAATGAATGTAGAATCCAACCATCTCTAACATTATGTATGCCTGTACTTGTCCACTGGGTTGAAGACAGAGAAGGAAGTCAGGCCAAAATGGTCATATTTAGAAAATACCTCAGATTGCAACCATTGCTATATGTGCAATTTTATTTATCAGTGCTGTATGATAGCAGACAAGTTCTTATATGAAAAATCTAGTTCTAGATATGTAGAAGTGCTTGATATATTTAAAAGTAGAAGTAGTAGAAGGACACTTTAAATATCTTTTAAAAGCTGATGGGAAATACTATGTTTGGAAATAGAATGGTTAAATCACCTCTGAACAGTATACTGTCCATACGTGCTCACTGGGTTGAGAAGTAGGAGGGAAGAAATTGTGAAAAGTGTTTTGCTAAGTGTATGGTATAAAATGTCAGCATATCCATTGCTCTTATATTAAATGCATTTCATTTAACTTTGCTATACTGTACATATAGTGTATATACTGGACATATGAGTCCTAATTTTATAATATCCAGTCTCTAGATATTAAAGAGGTTGCCAACATATGACAAAAGTAAAGTTAGTAGACTAACACATTTTGTGTACTTTGTGTTAAAATTCATAGAAAGGCTGTCTTCTGAAAAGGACTTCGGAAGGGTAATTGTAAAATCACATTTGAGTGACACATGTGCCTATATCACATGTGACAAGGAGAGAAGAAATTGAAAAAAATGAGAATTTCTAGGCCCGAATGCTCCACTTAAAAGACAATTTCAGATATAACCATTATTACCTGTGTGTAGTTTATTCAACACTACTGTGTACATAGTGGACAAACTTGAGTCCATATTTGAAACATCCAGTCTTTCTGGATGTTTAGAAGTACACAAAATATGTTAAAAAAGAGGTAGTAAACAACACATTTTGTCGATATCCTTTTTTAAAAATTAATGAAATACAGTCTTTAGGAGACAGAATGATCAAACCATTGATCTGAGCAGTAGACATATTTGTGGTGGTTCAGAGAAGGAGGAAGAAAAGAAATTACAAAGGGCTCTAAATTAATGTGGTTTAGGTGAAACGAGATTGACCACTGTCCCTTATGTCCATGCATTTTGTTTTACTTTCCTGTGTATATAATTGTATGTAAAGGACAAAGGAGTCCTATTTACATCTAGTCTTTCTAGACGTTAAAGAGGTTGCCAGTATATGATAGAAGTAGAATTAGTAAATATCTTAGTTACTTTTCTCACTGCTAAGACAAAATACCCAACGCCCAAAGTTAAAGGGAAGAAAGATTTATTTGGCTCATAGTTTGGGGAAGTTTCAGTCTGTAATCGGCTGGCTCCAAGGCAGGGTGGCACATGGCAGAGGGGCAACCATTCATGGCAGCGGGGTGGAAGATAGCAAAAGCAACAATGGAAGGAAGAGCAAACCTCTTTCTGCCCCTTTTGTTTTATCCAGACTGCTGGGATTAGGGCGGTGCCAATCCAATCAATGGACTGACCCAGCAATCACCCACCCTTAATCCTAGCAGTGAACCATGAATCAATCACAAACTCTCAGTTACCTCTGAAAAAGCCCCATCTAAAATGCATGAGGGTATGGGAGGGGGCATTTAGACACAAACCATAGCAGTAAACTAATGTGTTGAGTATAGTTTGTGTTAAAATTCATTAGAAAGACTGTTCTTAAAAACACTTAGGAAAAAAAAAAACACTTGGGAAGTGAAATTGTTAAAATCCCCTCTAAGCATTACATATGCATATATCTCTTCCTTGGGTTAAAAAAAGATGAAAAGGGGAAAAGGCTCTAGACCAGAGTGCTCCTGTTCAGATGACACTAAAATTATAGCCTTTATTAAGTATATGTGTGCAATTTATTCAATGCCACTATAGATATGGGACATTAATTTCTTATAGGAAACATCTAGTCTTTCTAGGTGTTTAAAGTTCATACATGTAGAAGTCAAGGGCTAATGTAATGTGCTTCAAGTATTTTTTTTTTTTTTACATTATAGGAATGGTTGGATTTGGGGAATGGAGTTTTCAAACCTGATGTCTTGGAGTGCGTGCTGCCTACTCATGGGGTACAGAAGGGGAAGTATGCAGAGAGGGAAGTTAAGTGAGTTCAGATTGTCTCGCCATTGTTCTATATGTACATTTTAGTTAGTATTGCTAGGCATTAAAGAATAAGTCTTACTGCCCAAATTATGTTAGAAGTAGCAAAATAAGCCCTATTTAAATGTCTTCTTGTTAGTTTTTAGGACGAATTGCCTTCTGGAAGTGACCTTTGTTAAAGCCACCTCTCGGAGCTAGATGTGGTCCTGAACTTAGTCACTGAAGTGGTGAAGAGGGAAAAGGGCAGGTGAGGGTGGTAAGGGCTTCTTGCTGGTTTCTCCCTATCTGGAAGATGATTTTAGATTATAACCATAAGCCTGTGTGTGCATTTTTGGTAAAGTACTTGGGCTTATTGTGCACAAAGTTCATACTCTATTGCACAGCATCTAAGCTTTGTAGATGTCCTGAGGTGAAAATGTGTGATAGAAACTAGAGGTAGTGTGTTGAACAACATTTAAGTATCTTTTTGTTGTAAATGATAGAGAAGATGCATCTTGGACTTGGAATTGTTACATCTCTAGGCAGTGTGTATCAGGACTTGTCATTAGACAGGAAGCAGAGGAGTGGAAATAAGCATACAAAGAGAAGTGTGCGCAAAATGTTCAGATTTACATTTTGGTGAGAGGAATCAATGTGTGTGTGTCTTCTAGCTATACTATCTAAATACGTTAATAATTTAGTAGGAACATGCTGTCTTGCTAACATCTTAATAGTAGAGATCTGATAACTCTCAGATATATGGCTTGGTGTACTCTATTGCTTTATGTCTCATTTTAAATTAAATTAAGGAAATGCAGTATTGTAATTGTAACTTCGCCAATACTTGTATTTAGAAGCTTGTTGCCATTTTTACCTTCAGTGAAATTTTTGTTCCCTAGAAAGGCAAGATTACAATTTTTTTCTAACAGATTGAGTTGGTGTAGTGTGTTCTTGGTTAGCAAAAATATGCTTGTAGCATTGGGATTTTGAATTGGTGAATATTCATGATGTGTGGGAAAGCATGACACATAATGTACAAACTCAGTCACACAAAATGCCATGTCTTGTATGTACATATGGGACTTAAAATGATTGCAAATGATTTTGTTTTTACTTCTTCTGTTTTCTGTTTCCTATAATACATGTATTAACTTTTAAAAAGTAAAGATTATTTTTAAAACTAAAAAAAATCCATGGTATGAAAAAAGTCAAAAAGAAAATCATAAGAGATTTTGTGTTTAATAAAAATGAAAACCTATCAAATACGTAGGACAAACTTAAAACTTGCTTACAGGATGATTTAGAACAGAAAAACTTATGTTGGGAAAGAATAAAGCTTTCAAATCAATTATCTTCAATTATCAAAACAAGAAACTGGAAAGAAAGAGCAAAATTAAATCTCAAAGCAAGAAGCTAAGAAAATATGAGGAGCACAAATAAATGGAAAACAGAAAAACAATTAAAAATTAATAAAATAATGCTAACAAAATAAAATTTAAAAAAATAAAACCAAAGCTTTGTTTTGAGATATGAACAATATTTATTAACCTCAACCCAGATGGATCAAGAAGCTAAATTACGGGCTGGTGATATGGCTTAGCGGCATAAGCGCCTGCCTGGCAAGCACGAGGTCCTTAGTTGGACTCCCGGTAGTCACATAAAAAATAAAAAATAAAAAAAAGAAGCTAAATTACTAGTGCTACCATAGAAAGGAAAGAAAGACATAGAAGGAAAAGAAAGACATTATTACATACCTTTTAGAAATTGACAAGGAGAATAAGATACTATTTTGAATCATTCATTGCAATAAATTTGATTAGTTAGGTGAACTAGACAAATTCCTTGAAGTATACTATCATTGCTCACTCAAGAAAAAAAATCTAAATGATTTTATATCTATGATAGAAATCAAATTCTCCAAAGAGAAACAACAAAAACTTCAGCCACAGATATTTTCCAAGTATTTAGGGAAGAAAAGACATCAACTTAAACAAATTCTTTCTGAAATATAGGTGTAAGAAACACTGACCAGGGCCGGTGAGATGGCTCAGCGGCGTAAGCGTCTGCCTGGCAAGCGCGAGGCCCGAGTTCGACTCCCGGAACCCACATACGAAAAAAGGGCTGGTGATATCGCTCAGCAGCACGGCCGCCCGCTGGCGCGCGAGGTCCTGAGGTCGACCCCCGGTACCCACAAAAAAAAAAAAAAGAAGAAACACTGACCAATACAAACTTACTCTGATACACCACCAATACTATGATCTCAAAACTAGAAAGAGCATCACAAGTCAAGAGAAGTACAGAACAATATTCCTCAGGAACATAAATTCAGAAAGCCTCAACAAAACAATTAGCAAAAATACATCAATATGTACAAAGGAAGATACATCATGGTGTGGTAGGTAGAATAATAGCCCTAGAAAGATTTTCATTTCCTAATCCTTAGAATCTGTGGAAAAATATTTTTTTAAATATATATGTAATACATACAAATGGATATAATATATAACAAGATAACAAAAAATTACTGTTTCAGATGAAATTTAAATTCCTTATTAAAGTGACTTTAACATAGTGAGATTATTCTAGATTATCCAGTGGGCCCGAATAAAAACTTCAGATCCTTAAAAGTGGAAGAAGGAGGGAAGCAGAAGAAAAGTCAGAATGATCTAACAGGAGAAAGACTCAGTGGACCATTGCTAGCTTTGAAGACGGAATGAGGTCATAAGTGAAGTAATATATGCAGCATATAGAAGTCAGAAAAGTCAAGAAAACAAATTCTTACCTCAGGCTTCCCAAAAGGAACAGTCCTATCAACACCTTAATTTTAGCCTGATGATACCCAAGTCAGACTTCTGACCTACAAAGTTGTAAGATAATAAGGTTGGGTTCATGTAAGATTCTACATTTGTGACAATTTGTTACTGTTGCAATGTAAAATTAATACAAGTGTGATAGTTAATTGTGGTGCCAACTTGAATAAGAAACACCTAGCAGATTAGTTTAGCACAGTTCTGAATATGTCTGGATGATTAACTTACTGAGGAGAGAAGACCCACCCCGGATGTGGGTGCCACCAACCAATAGGCTTGTAGCCTCAATGAAATGAAAAGGGAAGGAAGAAAGAAGTCTCACTTTGCTTCTTCAGAGTAGCTCCAGTCTTTGCCATCGCCTGTGGGCATTAGTCTTCAGGCTTCCAGTGCAGACTCTTCAGGCATCCAGCACAGATTCTTCAGCCTTCCAGCAGACCCCTAGGCTTCTGCATATGGACTCGCACAAGACTCTACAGTGAGCTTCAGGCCTTTGACTTTTGACTGCTTCCTCCAGCTCTCCAGAGTGGAGATGACCTTTCTGCATTCTTCCACCCCCAACTCTGCAGGTGGTCACTATAAGTCTACCTTGTTTAAATTTGTTCTTCTGATATAACAAGGGACTTACTGAGTAGGACCAAGCATTAAAGCTGAGATAATCCATCATGAGGTAGCATAGAGAATCAAGGAAGAAAATCAAAATGTGTTTAATCAACTAATTCTTCTACAAAGGTGATAAGGTATTTAATGGAGAAAAGATAATATTTTCAATAAATAATACTGGAACTGTTGGTTTACCATATGCATAAAAATGAACTTTAGCCTATACTGTGCACCATATTTAAAACTTAAGTCCAAGTCAGTCACAATTCTAAATGTAAAACCAAAACCTATAATACTTCTGGAGAAATTCAGTGTGACTAAAGATTTCTTAGAAAGAGCACAAAAGACATAGACAACAAAAGAAACAATTGGTAAACTCTACTTTACCATAATTTGAAACATCTACTATGTGAATGACACTGCCAGGGGTATAAATAGGCAAACTACAGGCAAAGAGAAAATATTTTTAGTACATGTCTAATAAAAGGCTTGTATCCAGAAAATATTAATAACACTCACAACTCAGTAATGATAAAAACAAACCAGTGAAAAATTCAGACGTTTTAAACTGAAACTTCAAAAAAATATGTCCTATATATTTTTCCTTTAGATAAATGGCTAACAAACCAGGATAAACTCAAATTTCCATCAACTAGCAAGTGGTTGATTAAATTGTAGTACATTTATACAACAGAACAATATCACCAAGTGAAAGGAACAAACTACTTCTACATACCACATCATGGATGAATCTCGAAAACATGATACTGTGTAGGAAAGGGCAGACATAAAACCTGACTGCTTTATTATTCCAGTAATAGAATTTCCTGGAAAGAGGAGAAATTGTATTAGTGAGTGGGTGGGGTGAGGGCATTGGCTTCAAAGGAGCCCATGAAGTCAGGCTTGGTGGCGCACACCTGTAATACCAGCACTCGGGAGGCTGAGACAGTAGGATAGTTGCAAGTTTGAGGCCAGCCTGGGCTATAAACTGAGTTCAAGGACAGCCTGAACTGCATAGTGAAACCCTGTCTCAAAAAGACAAAAAAAAAAAATGGGACCCATGGAGACTTTTGGGGGTGATTAAAGTATTCCATATCCCCAGAAGATGATGGTTTAACAACTATATATTTGTTTAAATTCAGAGCTCCACATCTAAAAAAACCAGTAAATTTTACTGTAATAAAATACCTTTATGGCAGTATCTGGCTTTTTTTTTTTTTTTGAGGCAGTGCCTTGCTATGTATTTCAGGCTGGCCTTGAACTCACTATGTAGCCCAGGCGGGGCTCAAACTCAGGGCAATCCTCCTGCCTCAGCCTCTAGAGTGCTGGGATTATAGGTGTGCACCATGACACCTAGCTTATTTTTTTATTTTTATTTTTATTAGTATATATTTGCCTACATGATGATTGCATTCATTGTGGAGAGTTGGTACATGTCCTCCCCCTCCCTTCCTTCCTTCCTTGCTCCTTCCAACTCTTGGGCCCCTTACCATTTTCAAAAGCTCTGTTTTCATTTTTTCTCTTCTTTAATTCTTTGTTTTTCTATCCTCTTTTCCCTGCTTCCTTCCCTCCTTAAGTAAAATATGTCAGACACACAAGCTAAAATATAATATGGAGATTATATATATATTTTTTTTTCAAATTGCAATTGGGTGCAACTCCTCCCTTAGTTAAATTCTCAGTCTGTTTTCAAGATATTCAGTTGTGGCCATTTCAAGATTTCATTATGTGGCCGTGGTCTAGTGCATCATTAGTCCTGTAGTTCCTAACATCCTATGGTTGCAGTCATTTCATCTAGAAAGCTAGCTCTGGGAAAGTCAATGGGCTGAGAATTCTACAGTTATAAATGTTCCTGGACTTTTCTGATTGTCATAGAACAGCATCATCATACTTGTCTATTTTATTACTCTGATTGGCAAAATCATCATTTTTATCTGGCTTAACGCAACTATAGAGTATTATGGGGCCATGTAAAGGTTCAGGAAGAAATTGGCAATATCTCAACTGCCATCTTAAGTATGCCAAGAGTTTGGAGAGTTGAATGGGAGAAGATGAAAGTAGTAAAGGGAGCATCCTAGGCAAAGATAAGAGGACAGAAAAGCTAGAGCATGGTAAAGAGAGTGAATGACTTGGGAGGGGGTGATCTTCCTTGACTGGAGAAGAAAGAATGTAAGAATGATTGAGAGAAAAGGATGCAAAATTTAGCACTTATGCAAGCTGGTAATTGTCACTTTGGGAACTATGGAGTTGAACTTCCGGGGTTTAAATCCTGGTTGTGTCACTTAACTTGCTGTGTGACCTTGGGCACATTGCAGACTCTCTCTGGGTCTCTGTTGCTTAACCATAAAACGAAGAAAATAATAGTATCTACACCTCACATGGTTATTTTGAGGATCAAGGAAGTTAAACCATATGCAGTAGTTGCAACAGTGCAATCATTCAGTAAATGATAGTTGCAATCATTTTTATCCTTGCTTTTCCTATCGATTAATGGAGTGAGAGCTTCTCTGCCTTCTCCAGGTACTCACCATCTCTGACTTAACTTGTCTTCACAACTGCTTGGGACACACAATATGAGACCAGCCTATATTTGAAGTATAGATGAATATGTCAGTGACTGCATGAATGAATAACATGTAAATGAATGAATTATACCAGAAGCTTTTATATATTAGGGTTCATAATATAAGATCTATAGTAAAGCCAAGATTCCTCCTGTGCAGCACTTGCCTCTGTTGGACATATGCTGGCTTCAGATATCTGCATTTTAATTTATCCAGTCATAAGAAGGTGATGTGAGGGCTGGATATACACCAACTCACAAATGCAGCCAGAGCAAAAGAACAGAGCACTGACCAATGGACACGAGAACCAAGTTTAAGTCCTGGCTCTGCAGCCATACAGTTGTAAGCAAATCATTATACTGAAGATCCTCAAGTTTGTCTTCTCTAAAATGGGAATGATTATGCTTTTATTTCAGGGTTCTGGTAAGAATCAGAAAGGTATAAATTAGGTCATTGTACTTGGCATTCCAACTGAATTTTCTTTTCAGCGTTATATGGTAATTATTGATATTAAAACATGCTTGTTGATTTTCCTGGAGTTTGACATACAGTAGAGACAAGGGCACTGATACATTCCAGAAGCAGGCATGGTAAAGTCTTTTGGGGGGACACCCACACACAGCCACAATCGAGTACAATGACCACTTCCCAATATTTCTTTCTACACAGTCATCAGCCTGTTAGGGCTTGGAGCTATCTATGACTCGGCGCTGTGTATCTAGCCTCTTATTTTCTCAGCATCCAGCAAGCAATAGAATCAATAATGTCTGTCAAATGGATTTCAGTTGCAGATCCACTCTTACACCATTCATATCATTCTCTTTATGTGTCTCTCTTTCCTGTCAGCCTGCTCCCTGCTCCATTCACATATTCACTCAAAAAATACTCACTGCTTACCTACTGAATGGCAGACCCTCCGCTAGACTCTGACAGGTATTGCTGCCGTGAAAATTACCTTCTCCCCTCTGAGCTCTGCCTACTTCCCAGAGACAACTCCAACTCTGGGGAAACTGACACCAGACATCCAAAAAATAGGCCTGCCCAGTGGAGAGGGGTCTGGTCGGCCTGACCTTCCTACAGACCTTTCTGAAGATCACCACTCAAATTTCTAGTCTCTAAAGAATCAGTATCTCCTTGCTACAGCCCCAGGAATGCCCTTCTGTGGTTCCCTGGTGCTCACGGGAGGTGCTCAACATAACTCTTTATTTATAGTCTCAGTCAACCGAGGTTTGTAAGCACTTCCTTTTTGTATCGTTTAGTTTAGTTTAGGTTAGTTTAGTTTAGTTTATTAGTACGTGTGTGTAGTACATAATGTTTATGTTACTTGTGGGAAGTTGGTACATGTACATAACACATCTTATTTCTTTTTTCATCCCCTTCCCCTCTCTCCCCTCCACCCTCCACCCATCTCTGGATCACCTTTTTTTATTTGTACATGTTTGCAGTACATAATGTCTACATTCTGTGTGTGGAGTTCGTACATGTACATAACACATCCCAATTCTTTTTTTTTATACCCTTTCCCTCGCTCTTCCATATCTTGATCTCCTTCCCCTTTGAAAAAGATTTATCTCCCTACTTCTTATTATCTATTTTTTTATAAGAGAAACCATGTGATATTTAGGCTTGTGTGTCTAATCTATTTCACTTAACATTATGGTCTCAAAGTCTATCCATTTTCCTACAAATATCTCATTTTTATCTTCCTTTATGACAATATAGTACTCAACTGTATGTAAATACTACATTTTCTTCATCCATTCATTTGTTGATGGACATATAGGTCACTTCCAAGATTTAGCTATTGCGAATTGTGCTGCTGTAAACATAGGTATGGATGTATCACTGTAATATGATGTTGCAGCTTGTATCTAGATGTTGTGGTCAGGGTTTGCAAGGGAAACAATACAATACAGGACACATAATTTATAGAGTTATTTTGTAATAGTCACCCGAAGAGTCATATACAAAAGAGTGCAGGAAATCTGCCCACACACTAAAGACCCAAAGAATCCAGCTGAAGGCCTGGATTCTACAGCAGTGTCCTGCGTGAGTCCAGCTGAAGACCTAGAGCCCATGGCAATGCTTCCATGAGTCCAACTAGAGGCCCAG
Organism: Erethizon dorsatum; assembly: GCA_028451465.1. Lineage (NCBI taxonomy): Eukaryota > Metazoa > Chordata > Mammalia > Rodentia > Erethizontidae > Erethizon > Erethizon dorsatum. Next base: position 116,979,916 of record CM051842.1, on the reverse strand, counting down.
AGCCCACAACAATGTCTCATACAAGGATATTTCACGGATCTGCACTGGGAAGGCCCAAAGGTCAGCGGTGAAAGCTAGAAAGTCTGCACCAGCAGGATGAAGGATCTGTGCCAGCAGGCTGAGGGATCTGCACTGGAGCCAGGAAGCAATGCTCAAAGCAAGGACCAGAGCTCCCCCGAAAGTCGCCACAGCCATCCTCAGTGACAGTGAGGTCCCGAGCTCCTCCGACGATGAGAACAGCCAAGTTCCTATCAGGAAAGCCAGTGTGACAAGCTCCTCAAGGAGAACCGACAGCAGCAACTCTTCCTCTCCAGTTCTCTTTTTTATGTTGTTGGCAACAGTCCTCAGGTGGGCCCTCCACACCCAACACCACGCTGATTCAGTTCAGCTGGGTGTTACAAGTTGACCACCTGTTGTCAATCCACCACACTAGATGTACCCCAAAGCCTCATGCGGTCATAGGTGGGGTTTTTCAGAGTTGGCTGTATACAGGGCATGTGATGCTGGGACAAAGGTTGCCCCACCCTGGGTGTTGGTGGCACTACTCAATAGCTTTGCAGCCTGGATAGAATATAAAGGGACAGAAAGAAGCTGCTGCTGCTTTGGTATGCTGCTGCTGCTGTTGATTGCTGCTTGCTGCTTGCTGCCTTCTGCCTGCCCTGCCACACCATGGACTGTTTCTCCTCTGTGATCCCCCTGTGCCATGCCACCCTGCCTCAGAGCCAGCCAACTGTGGACTGAAACGTCTACAAACTGTGAGCTACAATAAACCTTTTGTCCTTTAACTTTGGGTGTTGGATATTTTGCTTCAACAATGAGAAAAGAAACTAAGAAAAATGTCTTTAACTCTTTCAGTAAGATACCTAGAATGGGAATAGCTGGATTAAATAGAATTTCTAGGTTCAGTTTTTTGAGAAATCTCCACACTGATTTCCATAATGGTTGTATTAGTTTACATTCTCACCAACAGTGTAGAATGGTTCCTTTTCCCCTGAAGCATTTGTTATTATTTGATTTCTTGATTATGGGCATTCTTTCTGGGGTAGGATGGAATCAGTGTTGTTTTAATTTGCATTTGTCTAATAGTCAGCAATATTGGGCATTTCTTCACATATTGTTGGCCATTCATACTCCCGTGAAATGTCTATTCATTTTGATTGCCCATTGTTTGATCAAGTCTTTTATTTGGGGGTTCTACATTTTTTGAGTTCTTTATATATTCTAGATATGAGTCCTCTGCCTGAGGAATTGCTGGCAAAATTTTTCCCATTCTGTGGGTTGTCTTTTCACTCTGCTGGTTATTTCTTTTGCTGTGCAGAAGCTTTTTAATTTCATATCATCCCATTTGTTGATTTCTGGAACTATTTCCTGCACAACAGAGGTTCTGTTCAGAAAGTCTTTGCTTATGCCTGTGACTTCAAGAGTTTTATTTATTTTGCCTTCCAGCATGTTAAGTGTTTCTGGATTAACATTTAATTCTTTGATCTGTTTTGAATTTAGTTTAATACATGGTGAGCTATGGTTCTAGGTTCAGTCATCTGCATGTGGTTAGCCAGTTTTCCCAACACTATTTATTAAAGCAGCCATGTTTCCTCCAGTGTATGTTTTTGGTCCCTTTGTCAAAGATCAAATAGTTGAATGTACTTGGGGTTATTTTTGCATCCTCTATTCTTTTTTTTTTTTTTTTTTTTGGTGGGTACTGGGGGTCAACCTCAGGACCTCACGCGCCAGCAGGCGCCTGTGCCGCTGAGCGATATCACTGGCCCTTTTTTCGTATGTGGGTTCCGGGAGTCGAACTCGGGCCCTCGTGCTTGCCAGGCAAGCACTTACGCCACTGAGCCATCTCACCGGCCCTGCATCCTCTATTCTGTTCCATTGATCTGCAGGTCTGTTTTTGTGCCAGTAGCATGCTGTTTATATCACAGTAATTTCATAATATAACTTCAGGACTGGAATAGCGATGCCTCCCGCTTTGCTCTTTTCACCCAAGATTGCTTTTGCTATTCTGGGTCTCGTCTGGTTCCATATGAATTTTAAAATAGTATTCTCCAGTTCTGTGAAGACTGCTATTGGAATTTTGATTAAGATTGCATTAACAGGGCCGGTGATATAGCTCAGTGGCATAAGTGCCTGCCTGGCAAGCGCGAGGTCCTGAGTTTGACTCCCAGTACCCCCATAAAAAAAAAGAAAAAGATTGCATTAACACATTCCTGCCAGCTTGACCCACCTGTGGTACATGTATGACTGTCCCATCAGGTGGCTTGAACCACTGGTGGTACAAATGGATCTAGTCACTTTTATTGGTCTTTTTACTAATAAAATTAGTAAAAGTCTATAAAAGGACCAAATCTAGTTAATTGTTTGAATTTCTATAATTACAGCCCAAATATAAGTACTAATTAAAACTATTTATACCAATTAAAAAATTGTGCTATACTCCTATAATCCCAGCACTTGGAAGGCTAAGGCAGGAGGATCAACATGAGTTGAGGCCAGCCTGGACTACACAGTGAGTTCAAGGCCAGTGTGAACTATATAGCAAGACCGTGTCTCAAAACACCAAAAAAAAAAAAAAAGATTACAATAATCTACATATTTATTTCATTAGATTAAAATTTTTAAATTTTAAATTTCTTTAAAGCAGTTTATACATAAAGGCAGCTGATTCTTGCAGAGTGCACAAAAGGTCATAATGTATTTGGCTTTTTTGCCACCACAGCAGCACCCATTTTTTCAGATAATTTTTGACAGCATTCTCTACATTGCTTGCATGTATTTCTTGCTGATCCTAAATGAGCTTCTATAAAATGCATGCTTTCTTGAGTGCTTTTTGACAATGGCATTTCTTCATTGATTAATACTTTATCAATAATTGGTTCTCTTACTTACCTGGCAGGGGAGATACCATGATCATGAAGGTAGTTTTCCCAAGTCAAGCACTATTCATTGCACTCTGGATGTGTTGACCCCTGTGAGTCCTCAAATGCAGAAAACTCAACTGCATATTTTTTGGTAGTGGGGGACTGTGTTTGCACTTTCCCCTGTTTAAAAATAAATAATTAATTCTCCAAATTTAAGCATAGAAATCTTATGAGTACACCATTGCTGGTGTATACAATATGCATTTACAACTGCTGTAACCACAAATTACCTGTATTGCAATTTTTAACACCATTTTTCACATTTTTCTTAAGGAACTGTAATATGTAACACCTGGTCTGCTAAATCTATGCCTTTCTTTTCATTACGGTAATCAAAGACAACATTAGGATTTATGTTTCCAGATTTTCCTTCGATCAATGTACGTCTATGATTTTTACAAGTTATTAACATACAAATGGTTCTTTTATCAGTCCATTTAACAAATTTTACACCCAGACGATTTTCAAAGTTTATGATTTCACCACATTTTTGCTTTATATTTGCTTGTACTGGTAAAAAAAAGTTTAATTTGGCTGTACTGTGCTCCAAAAATTGCAAAAAATTCTTTTTGTAAAAGTTCTTGTGCTAAGGCTACAGTCAAATAATAACTACCTGCATATAATATGCAATGTTCAAATAATAAGCCATTCATTAATTTCAAAACAACATCATAAGACTGCCCATTCATAGAAAGGTTTGCACTTTTTCCAGCACAGACGTGTAAATCATAGGTGTAACCATTAGGCGAACATAATTTATTTAATTTTATCCCATATTTGCCTGTTTCCTTTTGATGTATTGGTTAAAATGCAGACATCTCTACTACAAAATCATACTTTCATTTATCACTACATTTTTTTCCAGGTTTTACTGCATTCTTGAATGTATTAATTTCTTCCATGAATTTTCCTAAATTTATTCAAGGGATCTTTTGGTCCTGCATGTGGTATTGTCAAAGAAATATAAACAGGGGGCCGGTGAGATATCTCAGCAGCATAAATGCCTGCCTGGCAAGCGCAAGGTTCTGGGTTCAACTCCCGGTACCCACATATGAAAAAAGGGCTGGTGATATCGCTCAGCAGCACGGGCGCCTGCTGGCGCGCAAGGCCCTGAGTTCGACTCTCAGTAACCACAAAAAAAAAAAAAGAGAGAGAAATGTAAACAGCCAAAAAAGTATTGCATTGCATGACATTCTTTATATGACCATTGCCATACATGTTATTTTTAGACCAACACAATCTAATGTCTGGTAATGGTACTACCCCCATAATTAATAGTATACTGTACCTATAAAATTTTTCATATTGCTAATTGTAACAGATTCCCAACATTGCTGATGTTTTCTTCTTTTTGCTGTATAGGCACATTGTATGATGTAACTCTTTGTTTCTTCAACTATAATTTCAAATATATTATTAGATACAAATGATTTATGTAATGCCAAAGGATCACCACAATTAATATTTCTTATTAGAAGTTCTCCATTTTGCAGTTCCGTGTGCTTGTGTTCTATCACGTTTCTTTCTATTATTGCCTGCCATTCTTCCTCTTGATTTTCTACATTCATATCCAAATCCACACTATGTTCATTGAATATATTGGCCACAGATTACATTTATCTAACTCTAATGAATCTTCATCTGAAGAATAATAGATAGGTCGAGACCTTTTCCTCTGATTAGATATAATTAGAGATTCATCTGATGAATGATCCAGTTTCTGTGTTTGACACTGTAAGGGAAAAAAATTTTAGAACATTGAAACATTCTTAAAATTGACAAACAAACAAGTTATAGTATACATATATGTATACAATAATTATATATTACTTACCAATGAAAATCCCAAATGAAAATGAGAACCACCAAGGACCCACAAAGATATAATTTTTAAAATTTACCACTGAGCATAATAATAATGTAGCCATGAAATAACAATGACTGTTTTTGTTTTAACAGCTTATACCAACAAAATAGCATACATAGGTTAGATATGTAACATCAGATGAACGAATTCAAATCAGAGTCTCCTGGCAATGAGATATACAAATTATGACCCAGTAATGAATATGTTAAATATATATATATATGTATATATATATATATATATATGTGTATATATATATATATATATGTGTGTGTATATATATATATATATATATAGGAAGTATGGTCATTTTGAGTATATTGTTCTGCCTATCCAGGAATGGGGGATATCTTTCCATTTGCTGATGTCCTGTTCAATTTCCTTTTTCAGAGTACTATAGTATTCATTGTAGCATTCTTTCACTTCTTAAGTTTAATTCCTAAGTATTTAATTTTTCTTGGTGCCATTGTGATTGGTATATTTCCTGAATTTCTTTCTCAGTGGGTTCACTATTAGTGTACAGGAATGTTACAGGTTTTGTGTGTTGATTTTGTATCCTGTTACATTACTGAATTTAGTCATTAATTATAAAAGTCTTTTGGATCTTCTTTGTAGAGGATTATCTGCATGTAATGATAATCTAACTTCTTCTTTTCCTATACGTATTCTTTTTATTTCTTTTTCTTGCCTAATTGCTCTTGTTAATGTTTCAAATGCTACATTGAACAGCATTGGTGATAGTGGCTACTCTTGTCTTGTTCCTGATTTCACAGGGAAAGCTTTCAGTTTTTCCCCATCTAATTTGATGTTGGCAGTGAGTTGGCCATAAATGGCTTTTATCAGATTGAAATAAGGTCCTTATATACCTATTTTCTTCAGTGTTTTTATCATGAAAAGATGTTCAATTTTTTCAAAGGCTTTTGCTGCATCTATTGAGAAGATCATGTAATTTTGTCCTTGCTTCTGTTTATGTAATGTATTACATTTATTGATTTGTGTATGTTGAACTGTCCTTGCATCACTGGGATGAAGCTTAATTAGTCAATGTGTACCATCTTTTTGAAGATTCGATAAATTCTACTTGCCAGTATCTTGTTGAGGATTTTTGCATCTATGCTCGTTAATGAGATTGGTCTGTACTACTCTTTTTTGGAGCCTTGTCTAGTTTTGGAATCAGGGTAATGGTAGCTTCCAGAAATGACTTTGGGATTACTTCTTCCCTTTCAAATTTGTTTAAAAAATTTGAGGAGTATTGGAGTTAGACAGTCCATGAAGTTTTTGTAGAATTTAGCAGTGAAGCCGACCCGACCTGGGCTTTTCTTAGTTGTACATTATTTATTACTGATTCAATTTCATTGCCTCTTATTGGAAAATTCAGGATTTTTAAAATCATCTTGGTTCAATTTTGGTAATTCGTATTTATTTAGGAATCTATCCATTTCTTCTGAATTTTCCAATTTATTGGCATAGAGACCTGCAAAGTAGTTGTAATAATGTATTTTTTATTTTAGCAATATACATGGTGATTTCACCTTTATATCTCTAATTGCAATGATTTGTGTCTTTTTCCTTTTCTGGTTATATTATCTAAGAGTTTGTCTGTTTTCTTTTTTTCAAAGAACCAACTCTTAGAGTGAATTCTTTGTTTGTTTGTTTGTTTGTTTTGAGGGGGTTGTCTCAATTTCATTGATCTCTGCTCAGATCTTTATACAGACATTCCTCATTTAATGACCGAGTTCCATTCCTGAACTGGGTCACTCACGGAATTGATCGCTAAATAAGGAATTGTACATAGTATGTACACTACAATATTCAGAACAAAAAATGGTCAAAGCAAACTCCAACTTGATGACTTTGCTTTTATTTGCACAACTTTTACGTGTGGTATTGTAATATATAACAGAACACAAAACTACAATACTTTACTGTACAGTACAATCAACAAAAATTACGGTACTGTATAAAAAAGTGTATTGTACAAAAAGAGACATTCAGGCTGTATAATCAAGATTACAGAACTGTACACAAAAAAGATGGGTCGTAAGTCCAAGCAGTGGGTCATAAGCCCAAATAGTCATTAAAAAAGTATGTCATTAAATGAGGAGTATCTGTAATTTTCTTCCTTCTACTAGCTTTGCGTTTGGATTGCTCATGTTTTTCTAGGACCTTGAGGTATATCATTAGGATAATTTTCTGGGCTCGCTCTGTTTTTGTGATGTGGGCATTCACAGCTATAAACTTTTCTCTTAGGGTACTGCTTTCATTGTGCCCCATAAGTTCTGGTATGTTGTACTGGCATTATCATTTAGTTCTAGAAACTGTCTTGTTTCTACCTTGATTTCTTCTATAACCCATCATTTGGTTAAGAGTGTATTGTTGAGTTTCCATACATTTGCGTAATTTCTGTGTTTTCTTTTGTTGTTCATTTCTAATTTCATTGCATTATGGTATGATAACATGCATAGTATAAATTCAATTCTTTTACATTTACTTGAGGTTGATTTACTGACTAGTATTTGGTCTATTTTGGAGAAAATCCCATGTGCTATTGCGAAGAATGTGTATTCTGTGGTTGGGTGGGCATTCCATAGATATGTACTAAGTCCATTTGAAAGTTTGGTTCAACTCTCCTATTTCTTTGTTGATTTTTCGTCTAGTTGATCTATTTGTGATAGTGTGGTATTGAGGTTCCCCACTGTAGTTATATCTCCTCTTTTATGTCAAATAGTACTTGTTTTATGAAATTGGGTGCACCATTATTCAGTGCATATATGTTAATAATTGTTGCCTCCTCCTGTTGTATTGTTCCCTTCACCAATATGTAGTGACCTTCTTTGCCTCTTTTTGTCAGTTTTGGTTTCAAGTCCATCTGGTCTGCATGTAAGATAGCTACAAGTGTTTTTGTTTTTGTTTTTTTCTGGGTCCTGTTGCATGGAATATTCTTTTCAGTACTTTGATTTTTAGTCTATAAGTTTATTTTGGGTTAGGTGTGCTTTTTATATATAGCATACTGTTGGATTTTGTTTCTTGATCCATTCTCCCAGTCTGTGTCTTTTGATTGGGGAATTGAGACCATTCACAGTGAGAGTTATCATTGATAGGTATTGACTTATTCTTGTCATTGCCTTCTTTTCCTCTTGCTGAGTCCCTATCTTTCCCTTCTACGTAACTGCTCACCATACCTGATATGTTCATTCTGTTAAGGCTTTTGTCATTGTTAGCTTCATTATCTCTCTCAATGAAGGGTATCCTCGAGATTGTCTTGGAGTGCTGGTTTTGTGGTCATGAATTTCTTTAGGTGCTCTTTATCAAAAAAAAATCTTATTTCTCCAACATTTTGAAAAGATAGTTTTGCAGGATATGTCAGCCCAGGTTGGAAATTGTTTTCTTTAGGGATTGAAACATTTCACTCCAAGCTTTTCTGGCCTTTAAAGATTGTGTGGAGAAGTCTGCTGTAAATATAATAGATTTTCCTTTGTAAGTGATTTGTTGCTTTTCTCTAACAATTTTTAGGATTTTGTTTTTGGGTTGAACTTCTGGGATTTTGACTATGATATGTTGTGGAGAGTTTCTTTTCTGATTGTGGCTCTTTGGAGTTCTATATGCCTCACTTATCTGTATATTAAATTCTTTTTCCTTATTTGGAAGGTTTTCAGCTGTTATTTTAGTAAACAGATTTTTATGCCATTTATGTTAGCTTCTGATTTTTCACTAATTCCAGTTAATTTTAGATTAGTGTTTGTATCATCTAGGAGCTATTGGATCCATTTTTCATATTCTCTTGTTGTTTTAATGTATCTCTCTCCCATTACCTGTCTTCTAGTTCTGAGACTCTGTCCTCAAATTGCTCACTTCTGCTGCCTATATTATAAATAGAATTTTTAATCTTCTGAGTTTCTATTTGGAGCCCTTGTGGACTCTAATTCTTTTCTATGCTGGTCGTGCATGCTTCCCATCATTTTCTTTGGCTCTTCTTTTTATTAATGTCTTCTTTAGCCTTGTTGATAGTTTTGTTTAGTTGGCCCAATATCTTATTACTCATATCTTCTTTGAGTTTTCCAATTGCCTTATTGAACAATTTTGTTATCTCCCCTTATATCATTTCAAATAATTTGGGTGTGAAGCTTTTGGTTTCCTCCCCTTCAATGCCTCCTAGGTCTACTTTGAGGAATTTTGAAGTTTTGAGAGGTATTGTATTGGCTTGTCTTCTCGTGTTTCTATTTTTTGTTATTTGTTTTGTGTTGAGGTTTGTGGGTTTTTTTGTAGTGGAAAGTTTTGTTTCTAGTATGGAGTCCTTTTACTTGATATCTGCTTTTCAGTGGTGTCCTCTGAGCATAGCTAACTACCGGGTATTGCCTCTGTCCCAGGATCCAATCTTCTCTGTTTACTTGATATGGGAGGTTGCAGCATGCTAGGCCCAAAACCCAGTTCTCTCAGAATGGACCACAATATTGTTAGTGACCCCAAGGCAATCTAGATATTGGTATCTCAAGAAAACAAATTAATAGCAACAACTATGTCACCTTGGCTATAGTAATAAAATCAGCATAAATTATACCATTAAGTACAAACTAAATATTGACAAACCCTAAGAACCAATAAAGTACCACCCTTGTCCTAGAGATCTATAATTAATATTATAAACATTCAGACAAACCAAATATTGACCTACAATTTTTTTTATGTGGGTACCGGAAGTCGAACTCAGGACCTCGTGCTTGCCAGCAGGTACTTGTGCCTGCTGAGCGGTATCACTGGCTCTTTTTTTCCTTTATGTGGGTACCGGAAGTTGAACTCAGGACCTCGCACTTGCCAGGCAGGTGCTTATGCCACTGAGCTGTCTTACCAGCTCTGACCTACTATTGATCTACAGTAAATATCTACTAAATGGAATGACTTTACTAACAGTAGAACAGTGTTCAACAGCAGTAGCATAAAGATAACTATCTAGACGTTCATAAAGCTTAGTTGTTATACTAGTTAAAAGTGGGAGAGGTGGGGAACTGGAGAATGAAAAAACAAAATTTGAAAAATTGATTGATGGGATATGAGAAGGATGAGAGAAGAGTAAGACAGAGTGCCTTATCGAGGAATAAAAGGAAATTAATAGTGATAGAGAACGGTTGCCAAAAATAACAAGAAAAAAAAGAAAAAAAAATAAACAGCAAATGCAGGAGAGTTAAAAAAATAAGATCAAAAGGAAAAAATTGGAAGGGAAAAAGATAAAAGGAGAAAAAAGAAACTAAAAGAAGACAAAAAATGGAATAAAAACTCAAATCCTAAATAACCCCAATGAAGGAAAGATAAAAATAATACAAAATAGAAAAATTTGAAAAAAAGATTGAGTCAAAGAAAAAATTCCTGTAAGTGAATGTTTTCTTTCCACAATCTGCAGGATTGGATCCAGTCAGCTATGATTTTCTATGCCTCACTTTAGGGCTGATGGGTCTTCTTGCACTAGAGGGCCCTCTGTTCTTTCCCCCCTGACTACGGTTACCATTCAAGCCAAGGCATGTCCTTGCTCCCATTGATACATGTTGAACGCGTTCGCCTTCTCTTCACTGGTGAATGTAGGCCACCAGGTGGGGAGCTGAGTGAGCTGTTGGATTGAATGTCAACAGTGGTGGAGTCTGGTTGCTCCTTCCACTCCCTGGATGTTGTCCTCATCCGGGATCAGGTCAGTAGGTTAGTTTCTGCCTCTACTTCCCTATGCCATGCTCCACTGGGCTCAGGCTGCTGCTGCTCAGGTGCTGGTGTGCTCTTTTATGTGGAGGTGGGGGAGTTGATCCTGTGGCATGGGTCTGCTCATGCAAATGGAGGTGGGACACCATTCCAGGTCTGCTCTCCCATGTGGACTGAAGGTGCCGCCCTTCTGGCTTGGATCTGCTCATGCATGTGGTGTTTGGGGCACAGCTCCTCCTGCACGGGTCTGCTCACTCAAGTGAGGCTGGCACCACACTTCCTTTTCTTAAGTTTTTTTTTTCCATGCAATAACTTCTTTTTATCCTCTAAATAACTGTTTATAAGGTATTAATACTGTTTCCAGTTACCAATGGACAGACCTAAGCTCAGAGAGATGACATCACTACCCTAAGGTCCTACAGTCAATGTGGCAAAGTAGATTCAGAAATTTGCATCTCCTCCAAACTGTCTCTCCTCTCCATCCCTCAACCATCAGTGGACAGCACATTATGAAATTGAGTGATGCATACAGAATGTTATTTTCTATATTGTTCTAGAGGTCCTCGATTTACAACTGTCAAGCAACATCTCATCCTGGATGCCATAAAAGAATCTCCAACCGAAAAGTCCCAAAATGAACTCAACATTTCCCTGACTCCTCCTCCTCCCTCTGCTCAAACCAGTTCTCCCCTTCCCTACTCATGCATCCTTTATTAGTTAATGGCACCATCCATTAAGTTGTCTAAGCCAGATTAGTTGCCCAGGAGGCCTCCTGTGCCCTTCTTTCTCTCTGCCAAATCCTACCCTCACAACCCCACCCTCCATGTCCAATCTTATCTTTTACTCCAAGATGCCTTGCTAAACTCTGAGCCTATTCCACTACCAGACTGTCACTTGGAGCCTCATTACCCTTCATCTCCACTTTGGACCCTCTATTCATCACTTATTTCAAATTACTTTTTTAGTTCGTATACGTTAATCCAAATGCTTAACATTTAAGCTCTTGGAGCTCATCTTTATATCATTTTTCTATCTGCTGTTTTTCTCTTGTGCTGTCATCCAGTTTCACAGTGTTAAATATTGTCAATATCCCATCAACTCCCCCAGGTTCTAGCTCCAGATTGAACAACTCCCCTTAACCACATATATATATATATATATATATATATATATATATATATATATTAAAAAGGATAAAAAGAAATTGCATCTATATATCCAATCTCCTGCTGGAAAATTACACTTGGATTGTTAATAAACATCTTAAACTCACACCCTAAACTAAACTCCAGATCCTCCATAAGCTCAAGCTTCTTCTTACTGATAAATGATGTCACTATTCTTGTTGCTCAGGCCTTGGTGATTCTAGGATGTAGCCAACATGCTCTTGCCCCAGGTTTGTCCCTCTTCCCATTTTCTCCACCTGTAATGTTCTTCTGGATACATCCTTGACACATTCTTTCATTTCATTCAGTTTTCTGCTCATTTGACATCTTAGCAGAAGGGACTCCCCTGACCATTCCATGCAGTATAACAGAACCTCTCTTCCATCACCATCCACCTCCTTATTCTTCCTTATTTTTCTTCAAACCACTTTTTACTATGTAATAAATTGTATATTTATTTGCTTGTTTCTTTATAATCTATCTCCGTCCTCTAGTAAGCTCCATGAGAGCAGGGAATTTCTTTTGTTCATTGTTGTGTCCAAAACACCTAGGAGGGTGCTTGGAACATAATAGGTGTTCAATGAATCTTTGCTAAATTAATAAATAGAGAAAATATAATAGACAAATGAATGCTACACATATAGATAAGCAATTATATATGTTCTGCATTTTCAGTCTTCTAATCACTCGTTCATGCTGTTCCCTCTGTCTGGAATGCCTTTTTTCTACCTGTGGAAATTTTATCCAGTCTACTAAACTCCACCTCAAATATTGCTCTGTTTATAAAGCTCCATCCAACTCTCCTCCATGGTAGAATCAATCTTCCCCACCCTTGTGCTACTCTAACTTTAGGAACGAAATATCTATAGTGCTCATTATTTGCTTCCTTACGTGGGAGCTATCTGTGTATCAGGCTGACCCCATGACTAAACATTGAGCTCCTTAAAGTATGGGATTCCCTGAAGTGTCTAGCATAGTGCCTGGAACACTGTCAAATTGAATGGAAGGGAATTAAATGCTTATTATCGAAGTAGACAACTCCAATTAAGGATAATTAGCCTTGAGAATGGCAGTGTTACCAGCAACTCAATTAATGAACTCTAATTGCTCTTCCCAGACATGGACATCAGCTGGTATTCAGCCTTGGGCTGTAACATGTATGGATCTCTTCACCATAAATTTTCTGCGTGAGCTGGTGCTGCCTGGGCTATGCTGGTGCCTTGTGTGCCCCCACCTCAGGCAGCAGGCATAAGCAACAAAGAGAAACAAGTAGAGGCCTTTCTCATCAGACTGTGGGAAGCTCTCTAGCAGGGAAACAGTGCCTTTCTCCTCATGCTGGAGGCTATTTAGACTAAATGGACAGTGTCTCTCTAATCAGACTGGAAGATTAGAGTAAGGAGACTGTTGCTTCTCCATCACATTGATAATTGTGTCTGGGTAAGAAGTTTCTCCCAATAGGCACATCCCCCAGAGGTGAAGACCATATCTTCTTAAAAAGTTGAAGCGTCCTTAGAGGCAAGAAGTCATGTTCTCTCTATAAGAATTGTGGTTTCACCATGTGAGAGACTGAACAATCTATATATTATCTGGAAAAAGAAAATCTCATCCTGTTAATAAGGTTTTAAATATCTTGTACAAATGGAAGACTTCCAAATCAGCATCTTTTTCCCTGACCTTTCCACTACTGGCTCTTATATCCACCTGTCTAATCAACACACACACTTGGATATCTAATAGGAATTTCAGATTTAAAATGTCCAAACACTAAATAAAAAACAAATATCTCCTGATCTTTCTCTTCAAATATGTTTCTTTTTCAGCTGAGGCACGTTCACTCTTCCATATGGTCAAAAAACCTTGAAGTCATCCTTGACTCTTTTCTTTTTCTGAGAGCCATATCCAATCTGCTAGGAAAAACTGTTGTCTGAATCTTCAAGCTATTGCCAGTGTTCTTTATTCCTCACTATCTCCACCATACCATTCTAGTTCAAGCCACAGTTTTCCCTCAGTTGTATGATTGAAAGTGCTCCTAATTGATCTTCCTGCTTTTATTCTTGCCACCTATCTATCAATTCCATTTCAACAGAGCAGCCAAGATGATGATTTTTTTAAAAATCATGTATTATTCAGATCATGGCACTCTTCTATTCAAAACACTACTTTTGATACAAGTATTTTTATTGTGATGTATAATGGCTAATTAATGTGTCAACCTGATTAGGCTAAGAGATGCTCAGTTAGCTGGCAATACATTTCCTGATGTATCTAAGAGGGCATTTCCAGAAGAGATAAACATTTGAATTGGTAGACTGAGTAAAGTAGATCACCCTCACCAGTGCAGATGGGCATTCTCCAGTTTATTGAGAAGTAGAAAAAAGGCAAATGTAGTATGAATTTGCTTCTCATTTTAGCTGGGACATCCATCTTCCCTGTCCTTGGACATCAGCACTCTTTGTTCTCAAGTCTTCAAACTCAGATTTAATTACATCACTTCAGATCATGGTAATTCTCAGCCTTCCATTCCGTTTCTCTGGAGAATCCTGACTAATATCATAGTAATATACACATAACATGAACTTAGTTACTAATGAACTAATGTTACACAATCAGCACCATCCTCAAGTTCCAGAAAATTTTTGTCGCCCCAGAAGGAAACTCCACACTCTTTAAGCAACCACTCCTCATTTCTTCCTCTACTTCACAATTGCTAATCTCCTTTTTGCCTCTATGGATTTATCTGTTCTGAACACTCCGTGTAAATGAAACCACATGATATGTAGCCTTTTGTGACCAGCTCCCTTCACTTAATGTGATAGTTTTGACATTCATCCATGTTACAGATTCTTACAATGTACGAGAAAGAACTTCATTTCATTTTATGGCTGAATAATATCCCATTAATATATAGATATATTACTTCTTGTTTATCTACTTATCCATTATTGGACATTTGAATTGTTTCCATTTTGACTGTTGTGAATTATGCTACTATGAACATTCATGTTCATGAACAAGCATTTTCAGTTCTTCCGGTTATATACCTAGGCCTAGAATTGTGGGATAATATGATAATTCCATCTTTATTTTGTCGAGGAACCAATAAACAGTTTTCCACTGTGGCAGATCTACATTTCACTGAGTAAAATTCCAAATGATAAGCTAAAAGGGAATTCATGATCTAGTCCACCATATATTAACTCTCTCATCTTATCTTTTCTTAATTTTCCCCTTAATTGCCCTGTTTCAGCCATTCTGGACTCTTCTGCGGTTCCTCTAACTTACAGTGCACACTCCTCAGGGCCCTTACACCAGTGGTTTTCTCTGCCAAGAACACTTTTCCACAGATACCTTTATTTGATGCTTCATCCTTTCCTCTAGATATTTTGGTAAATGTTACTTTAACTCTAAAGGTAAAATTACAACTCTAGTTTTATACCAGCTATCCCCATTCTCCTCTCAAGTTGTGTTAGTTTTCAAGGGCTGCTGTAACAAACTACAATAAACTGGGTAGCTAAGACAACAGAAATATCCTTCTTCATAGTAGGAGAGACTAGAAGTCTGACATCAAGTAAGGTTGGTTTTTTCTGTGGCATGTCTCCTTGAATTGTATATGGCTGCTGTCTCTCTTATGTTTTCACATAGTCTTCTTTCTGTGCATGTCCATGGTCAGATTTCATCTTCTTACAAGAACATCCGTCATATTGGATTAGGGTCCATCCTACTGACCCCATTTAAAATCAACTAATTTTATAGCCCCTATCTCCAAATACAGTCAGATTTTGAGATACTGAAAGTTAGGACTTCAACTTATGAATTTTCTGGGAACACAATTCAGCCTGTAATACCTGCTTTATATTATCCCTTAGCATTTATCTCTATCAAATACACTGCATATCTTACTTATATTTTACATTTACTGTAAATTGTCTTTCACCTCCACTAAAATGTAAGCTCAATTAAGTCAGTTATGGATATCTTCTTTTGCTCACCAATGCATCCACTGTACCTAGAACAATGCCTAAAACACAGCGGACTTTCAAAAGATATATGTTGGATGAACAAATATTTCCTTCTCTACACCCAGATTTGCTGTAAACTGGGATTTATTAGAGTAAGCAAATTATTTCTCCCTCATCAGCCAGGACTTTCATCATGATTGGGGATCACATCTCCTCCCGATTAAGCTGTGATTCTTCTCTCATTAAATAGCAAGGGTAGTGTGTTTTGCTTTATGTGAAATCACTCCTCGTAAGTCCAATGCTAAAAGAAAAAAAATCAATTCCTAGTGAATAAATTCTCTTTAATGTGAGTCATGTTAACAAAACTGTAGATTTATGACCCAAGCTTCTACCCTCTCTGCTTTGATATTGGGCTTCTGATGTTAATTTGATTCATTTATCTCTTACCAGTGTACAAAGACTGCTGAGCAGAGGAACTTTTTTGATGCAGTGGAACAAGTGTTAGAGAAAAGCTAAATAAAAAATGAGTCCTGTCCCTCATGTGTCCTTAATTTTTGTGCCATCTTGGGCATACCACTTCCCTATGAGGGACTCAATTTTCTCATGTACAAAATGAAAAGGCAGGGAAAATTTCTTTTTTGTTCCCAATCTTACTAAATGCCACCTTCATTTATGCAGTTGCTTAGGCCAAAACCTTTAGAATAATACTGGAATTCTCTCTCTCTCTCTCTCTCTCTCTCTCTCTCTCTCTCTCTCTCTCTCTCCCTCTCTCTCTCCCTTCAAATTCAGTCCATCAAAGCCTGTCTTGTCCATTCTATCTCCCAAATATATTGTGTACGAGGTATATACTCACCATTCCCACCACTGCTACTCTGGCATAAGCCAACATCACCGCTAGCCCGAACTACTGCAAACATCTCTTAACTAGTGTGTCTATCCAAGTCTTTTTTCTTTCTTTCTTTCTTTCTTTCTTTCTTTCTTTCTTTCTTTCTTTCTTTCTTTCTTTCTTTCTCTTTCTCTCTCTCTCTCTCTCTCTCTCTCTCTCTCTCTCTCTCTCTCTCTCTTCCTTCCTTCCTTCCCTCCTTCCTTCCTCTCTCTCTCTTCTTTCTCTTTGATATTGGGGATTGAAACCAAAGGAACTCTACCACTGACCCACATTACTAGCATTTTTTCAAATTTTAAGACAGTATCTCACTAAGTTGCCCAAGCTGGCCTGAATTTACAATCTTCTTTCCTCAGCCTCCTGAATAGCTGAGGTTACAGGTATGTGCCATCGACTAGGCTTTGTCTACATCTTTTTAAACATCATATCCAAATATCTCATAATTCCATTTAAAACCAGTCTATTTTCTCCATTTCTCTCAGGAAAAACGTTCTATAACCTTGAGTCTAATGACTTTCATGACCTGGCCCCTGCCTAATGTTCTCACTTCATCCCATGCATCATCTTCATTCTTCAATACTAAGGTACTCTTCAAACTTGATTCTAACTTACTCAAGCACTCTAACTTGGACCTGGACCCCTATCCACAAGTCCAACAGCCACACACACACAGATCTCTCCCTTTTACAAGACCAACTCCCACTCATTTGTCAAGACTCACCTCGTGTGCTGTTTCTTGTAAGAATTCTTCCCTTTATCTCCACTTCAAAACAATTGCCTCCGAATTCCGCTTCCACAGAGTTTTGCATTCACAGTACAATCTCTTTGCATTGTAATGATCTATTTGATCACCATTCTCGCCCATGAGACTACAAACTCCTCAAAGGCTGGAATAATGTCTTGTTCATCATGGCATCTCCAATGCCTTATACAGAGAGGATACCAAGAAGATAAGGTAAAAATGAGTGCAAAGCTCCCTTCAAGGATAAGTGGAAAGATCTTTAAACTAATAAATGTGACCAAGTCATAAAGCACTGGTTCAAGTCCTCATTCAGTCTTTTATTAACTGTGTGACTGAAATGTATGTGAGTTAAATAGACACTAATCAATAAAATTTGTGGTTTCATCCTATATGCCAGGCATTTTATTGGGTACTTCACCCAAAATTTCTCATTTAATATTTATTTTTTTTATTTTAGAAAGAAAAAACAATAAAAATAATGATACAGAATTTCAAAACAAGAAATTAACAATGGTTAATATATTGCGTATTGTTAACTTCAAAGCTGCTCAGATTACAAGATAGAGGTACGCAAAATTGATCAAACAGTATAAGCACAAATCATTCTTTTCAATGAACTAAAAGACTGTAATTATTTTAGCTATCTTGTATATGTATATATACTCTCCCTTCCTTCTTTTCTCCTTTCCCCCATCCCAGTTGTTCTTTCCTTTTGAGCAGTTTCTTTCATTTTCACAATATCTGTTGTAGATTTTGGATCTTATTTACCTTTTCAGCTTCTTACACTAGGGAGACGATACAATGTTTACACATGTGAGTCTGATTTACTTCACTTATGAGTATGGTGTCTAGTTGCATCCATTTACTTATAACAGCCTCGACTTTATCTTCATTTATAGCTGAGTAGTACTCCACTGTATAAAAATACCACATCTTTTTTATCCATTCCTCAGTTGATGGGCATTGGGGTTGTTTCCAAGATTTAGCTATCACAAATTGTGCTGCTATAAACATGGGTGCACATATATCGCTGTGGTATGATGTTTTTAATTCTTCTGGGAAAATGCCCAGAAGGGGAATAGCTGGGTAGAATGGGACCTCTAATCCTAGTTTTTTGAGGAATCTCCACACTGATTTCCACAGTGTTGGCAGCAGTCTACACTCCCACCAACAGTGCAGAAGTGCTCCTTTTTCTCCACAGCCCCACCAGCGTTTGTTATTGGTTGATTTCTTGATGATAGCCATTCTTTCTGGGGTGAGATGGAATCTGAGTGTTGTTTTAATTTGCATCTCTCGAATGACCAATGATGCTGAACATTTTTATGTATTTATTTGCCATTTTTATTTCTTCATCTGAGAAGTGTGTATTCATCTCAGATGCCCATTTTTGGATTAGGTTTTGAACTTTGGGAATCTGATTTTTTTCAATTCTTTTTATGATCTAGATAGAAGTCCTTTGTCTGAGGGACTGTTGACTAAAATTTTTCCCACTCTGTGGGTTGTCTTTTTACTCTGTTGGTGATTTCTTTTGATGTGCAAAAACTTTTTAATAAGATGAGATCCCATTTGTTGATTCTTTGAAGGACTTCCCGTGCATTTTGGTTTTTGTTCATGAACTCTCTGCCTACCCTTATGTCTTCAAGATTTCTACCTACTTTTTCTTCCAGTAGATTTATTGTTTCTGTTTTAATATTTAGATCTTTGATCCATTTTGACTGTAGTTTAGTGCATGGTGGTAGACACGGGTCTAGGTTTAGTCTTCGGCATGCAGACAGCCAGTTTTTGCAGCACTATTTATTAAAGAGGCTATCTTTCTTCCAGTGAACATGTTTGGCCCCTTTGTCAAAGATAAGGTGGCTGAGTTCATTTGGAGCTGTGTCTGCATCTTCTAACCTGTTCCACTGATCCTTAGGTCTCTTTTTTTGCCAGTACCATGCTGATTTTATCACAGTAGCTTTGTAGTGTAATTTCAAGTCAGGGATTGTGATGCCTCCTGACTTGCCTTTGTTGCACAGGATTGCCTTTGCTATTCTAGGTATTTTCTGTTTCCAAATGAATTTTAAGAATGTTTTCTCTAGTTCTGTGAGGAATGCTAATGGTATTTTGATAGGGATTGCATAAAATCTGTATAACAGTTTTGGGAGTGTGGCCATTTTCACCATGTTGGTTCTTCCTATCCATGAGCAAGGGATATCTTTCCATTTTCTGATATCCTCTTTGATCTACTTTTTTAGAGTACTATCACTTTCAATGTATAGATCTTTTACTTCCTTTGTGAGATTGATTCCTAAGTATTTAATTTCTTTGGATGTTATTGTTAAAGGTGTTGTTTCAGTAATTTCCCTCTCAGTGAGTTTGCTGTTTGTGTACAGGAATGCTATTGATTTTTGAGTGTTGACTTTGTATGCAGCTATGCTACTGAATTTGGTTATTAATTCTAGAAATATTTTGGTAGAGTTTTTGGGGTCTTTATGTAGAATATAATGTCATCTGTGAATAATTATAATTAAACTTCTTCCTTTCCTATCCTTATTCCTTTTATTTCTTTCTCTTGTCTAATTGCTCTGGCTAATGTTTCCAGAACTATATTGAACAGAAGTGGTGATAGTGGACATCCTTGTCTTGTTCCTGATTTTAGAGTGAAAGCTTTCAGTTTTTGTCCATTTAGTAGGATGTTGGCTGTTGGTTTGTCATAGATGGCTTTTATCAGATTGAGGTACAGACATCTATTCCGATTTTCTGTAAGGTTTTTATCATGAATGAATGTTGGACTTTGTCAAAAGCTTTTTCTGCATCTATTGAGATGATCATGTGATTTTTGTCTTTGGCTCTGTTGATATGGTGTATTACACTTATTGATTTGCATATGTTCAACCATCCCTGCATTCCTGGGATGAATCCCACTTGGTCATAGTGTACAATCTTCTTGATGATTTCCTGCATCCTGTTTGCTAGCATCTTATGGAGGATTTTTGCATCTATGTTGATTAGGGATATTGGCCTGTAGTTCTCTTTTTTGGTTGGATCTTTCTCTGGTTTTGGTATCAGGGTAATACTTGCCTCTAGTAAGGATTTAGAGAGAATTGGTTCCCTTTCAATTTCATTAAAGAATTTGAGGAGTGTTTGTGTTAAATCTTCTCTAAATTTCTTGTAGAATTCAGCCATGAATCCATCAGGACCTGGGCTTTTCTTTGTTGGTAAGTTTTTAATTGTGTTTTCAATTTCATTAACTGATATTGGGTTATTCAGAATGTCTTCTTGATTCAGCTTTGGTAATTCATACGTTTCTAGGAATCTGTCCATTTTTTATATGTTTTCCATCCTATGCGAGTAAGGATTTTCAAAATAGGTATTGATGATCTTCTGAATTTCTACAAGATCTGTAGTGATTTCACCCTTTTCATTCCTCGATGCCTGAATTTGAGTTTTTTCTATCCTTTTTTTGATAAGGTTGGCTAAGGGTTTATCAATTTTATTTATCCTTTCAAAACCAGCTCTTTGATTCATTAATTCTTTGTATTGTTTTCTTAGTCTCAATTGTGTTAATTTCTGCTCTGATCTTTGTAATTTCTTCTGTTGTATGGGCTTTGGGCTTGACTTGCTCTTCTCTTTCTAGAAGCTTGAGGTGCAGCATTAGGTTGTTAATCTTTCCCCCACAGTAGAGGTCTCAGATTGAAAACTTGAGACCATGCACCATCATACCTTCCTGCTACTCATCACGCTCCTGTAGAAGTGGTCATGTTGGACCTGGGTCGGCTGTGAGCCACTCACTCTCAGAAACACACACCATCAGGGTCCCTGCATATCAGCTGCTCTGGTATCCCATGCACATGACTTAACTATGCCAGGAAACACAATGGGCTGCTGGGTAGGTTGTTTACTTGTGCTCATTCTGTTTTCCTGATGTGAGAATTCACTGCTGTAAATTTCCCTTTTAGGACTGCTTTCGTTGCATGCCACAGGTTCTGTTAAGTTCTATTTGCATTTTCATTTGATTGCAGATATTGTTTAATTTCTTCTTTAATTTCATCTGTGACTCATTGGTTGTTCAGGAGGGTGTTATTTAATTTCCATGTATTTATGGAATTTTTGCATTTTTTTGTCATTAATTTCTAATATCATTGCACTATGGTCAGATAATATGCATGGGAGAATTTCAGTTCCTTTGCATTTACTTAAGCATTTTCTATGGAGTAGTATATGGTCTATTTTAGAGAACGTCCCCTGTGCAGCTGAGAAGAATATATATTCTGATATTGCTGGGTGGAACACTCTATAAACGTCTACCAAGTCCATTTGTTCACAGGTTTGGTTCAGTTCTGATATTTCTTGGCTGATTTTTTGTCTAGTTGATCTATCTCTTGTAACAATGGTGTATTAAGGTCTCCTATTGCAATTTTGCTATTGGTTATTTGATTTTTCATGTCTATTAATATTTGTCTTATATAGTTGGGTGCTCCCGTATTTGGTGCATATATATTTATGATCATTATCTCCTCCTCTTGAATTTTTCCCCTCATAATTATGTAGTGACCTTCTTTATCTCTTTTGATCATTCTTGGTTTGAAGTTCACATTGTCTGCCAACAGAATAACCACCCCTGCTTTTTTCTGGGTTTCTGTTGCATGGAAGATTGTTTTCCATCCTTTGTCTTTTACTCTATGAATTTCTTTTTGAGTTAAATGTGTTTCTTGTATACAGCAAATTTTTCGATCTTCTTCCTTGATCCATTCTGCCAGTCTATTTCTTTTGATTGGCAAACTGAGGCCCTTTACATTGATGGTTATAACTGATATGTATTGGCTTGTCTTTGTCATGTTATTTTCCTGCTGTTGGTTCACCGCTTTTCCCCTCTGTTTAATTGCTTGCCCTGCTTGGTGGTTTCTTTCTGTTGTTATTCTTGGAATTGTGGTCATTTTTGTCTCTGTCTAGAATATCTTTCAGTACCCTTTGTAGTTTGGTTTGATGGTCATGAATTTCTTCAGTTGTTCTTTATCATGGAAGTATCTTATTTCTCCATTAATTTTGGAGGATAGTTTTGCAGGGTACATCAATCTGGGTTGGAAGTTGTTTTCTTTCAGGACTTGAAACCCTTCACTCCAAGCCCTTCTTGACTTGAGGGTTTGTGTTGAGAAGTCTGCCATGATTCTGATTTGCTTCCTTTATAGGTGATCTGTTTCTTTTTTCTAACAGCTTTTAATATTCTTCTCGTGCTTAATTTCTGGGATCTTGATTATTATATGTCTGGGTATAGGTTCATTTTTGTTATGGCTAATTGGAGTTCTACATGCCTCACTCATCTATATGTGAGATTCTTTTCCCATGCTTGGGAAATTTTCTGCTATTACTTCTACAAATAGTTTTTTATGTCATTTGTGTTGACTCCTGCTTTTTCATTGACACCAATTATTCTTATATTATTTTTCTTCGCATTGTCTTGCCAGCTGTTGAATTGTTATTTCCTGATCTTTTGTTATTTTCAAGAGATCTTTCCTTTCATGATCACTAGCTGAGATCCTGTCTTCAAGGTCTGAAAGTCTGTCTTCAGTTTCACTGAAGTGGTTTTGCCATCTTTCAGTGGAATTTTTAATTGCCTGGATATCTGTTTGAATCTGTTTCATGCATTCTATTTCTTCCTTATATTGATCATTCACTTTCTCCATCCTCTTCCTATCATCATTTTTTTATCTATCTCTACTCTAGATTTGCTGAGCAGTTCCTTTATAAATGTTGACATTTCTTTTTTCTTACCTGAGAGAATATTTCTGATCTGATTTCCTGTATTGCCTCATGGATTTCTTTACTTCAGTTGCTATCATTTCAGAAATTTCAGGTGTGTGTCTTCCAACTTCTTCTATGTCAATGTCTCCTGGACTTGTTCTGGGTGAGATGGAGGTCTGGGATTGCATTTTGCTTCTTCATCTTGTCATTTTCTATTTCAAAAATATTTTTATTTTGTTTTCTGTGATGATCCTTGTAAGTTTTTGTAGTAGGTAGCTATATCACTATTATCAATGCCTCTCTAGGTAAAGTCTGTTCTTCAGGGATGTCTTCCATTTGTAGAAGATTCTTGGTTTGTGTCTGTCCCAAGATCCTACTTTCCCATTTAATTAAGAGTGGGATGTTGGTATCTGTTTGGTTTATTCCTCAGTCCTTTGGTGTAGGGCTGTGGTGAGGTTATTACCTCAGAGCTTCCCAGTAATGTTACAGAAGGGCTGCAACTGATTATAGCAGATATGACATCCTAGCTAAAGTAGTAAAATTAACAATAACAATAGCATTGAGCACAATTTAGAAACTGACAAACTGTGGTAACTATTGATTTTGTACTTTAGACCATAGGAGCAGAGTCTATATTTATATAAGAGAACCGATCATAAATTAGGAGTTTGTATGCAAAGTGTTTCCCCTTGGTAGAGTGGTTTTACCCTGTGGTGGGGAAATTTAGGAAGGATAGTGTATAAACAAAGATAACTTGAACAGAAATAGAAGAACAAAGGCTGATCGCTCAAGGTTTGGGAAACTAGAGAAGTGGGTAGAAAAGAAAGTATGAAGGACTTTTCAAGGAATTATCTGAACTTGGTCTCTGGGTTTGGGGGATGGGGTTAGTTTTCTGTGGCTGGAGTTCTCCCCTGCTGTTTAGAAAAGAGAGAAAGAAGAAAGAAAGAAAGAAAGAAAGAAAGAAAGAAAGAAAGAAAGAAAGAAAGAAAGAAAGAAAGAAAGAAAAGGAAGAAGAAGAAAAAGAAATGAAAAAGAAAAAAAGAAAAGAAAAGAAAAAAAATAGAGAGAAAAAGGCCGGTTACCGAGTCCTGGATTCTTCCCGAGCTGGTTGCTGGTCCCTTGGAGGCCTTAGTCACCTGTTGGCTCCTACTGTTATTCTTACTTCAGACTTTTCTCGCCACTAGTTTTGCCTGTTCATCCTGTGTGCCTTAGTTGGGACCCTACTGTGTCCCCAGCGTTCCCTCTGGTTGCTGCGCCTTCCCCAGAAGTTCACCTCAGTCGAGGCAGTAGCGATGGGAGGGGCCATTCACCTGGGTCCCGCAGAGGTGGAGAGGCGATGGGAGGAGCAACTCTTCTCTGGCAAGGTTCCCTCATTTTATCTTTATAAACAAGCCATTGAGATGGGTGTTATTAATATCATTACTCTGTTATAGATTAAAAAAGAGACTTCATGTTGATCTGTAAAGTGATCAAGGTCATAGAAGTTAGAATATGGAATACTGAATAGCCTGTACAAAGGCATAAGTAGGCACTGAGTCACCCTGCCTTCAAGTTTGGGTACTGGTAGAAAAAGACCAATGACAAGTTGTGACCTCTGGGGTGGAGGGGCCAGTGGCTGTTATGGGCATGACAGACATGGATATCCAGCATCCAGCCCTGTTACTAGGGAAAGCCTGGTATTTTGGCCCATTTTCTGCTGCTATAATACCTGAAGCTAAATGATGTATAAATAAAAGAAGTTTATTTAGTGCACAGCTTTGGAGGTTGAAAATCCAAGATCCTGCAGCTCCATTGATTTGTCCTCTGGTGAAGGCCCCCTTTGCTGTATCCCATCATGACAGATGGCATCCTGGTGGGAGTGTATGTGAGGAGAGATAACATGGTAAGACAGGAATCTAGAAATAGATAGGAGGGGACTGTCTCGCTTTTTTATAACAATTGTCTTCTGCAAGAACTAACTCAGGTCCTGTGAGAATTATCTTATCCTCTTCTGAGGTTAAATTCTCCCCCACCACCTCTTAATATTGCTGCTTTCATCACATGAACCTATAGGGGAAACATTTAAACCATATCCCAAATTCTGAACCTGGTAAAAGTCCAAGGAAAGCAGTCAGGTGGATGAGCAAAAGCATGAAGGAAGTTTTACATTCCTATTGAGCTTCATTTTCTGACGTATTCATATACAAGGTGTGATCCAAATATGGTGTGTGTTTACCTTTTTTTAATTTATTACAGTAAAAAGCACATTGCCATTAATCTCCCTCTAAAAACTCCCCCTCGCTTCAAACACACTTACCTTTCTTTCCACTTTCTGAAGCAGTTCTAGAAATCCTCTTTCCTGAATGTCTTTAGTTGTGCTGTCGTGGCTGCCTGGGTGTCTTGAATTTATTCAAAATGTTTACCTTTCATCATCGTTCTGACTTTAGGGAAGAGCCAGAAGTCCAGTGGTGCCAGGTCTGATGAATTAGGTAGATGAGGACACACCATAATATTTTTACAAGCCTAGAGTTCCACTGCATGGCACTTGGCAGCAACACTCACTGCATTTTTTTTCATCACACTTTGTGAAGACACCGGAGGTGTCCAAAAAAGTGCTTGCATGTGTGTGTGCATGTGAGTGTGTGTGTGTGTGTGTGTGTGTGTGTGTGTGTGTGTACTGGGAAGAAGAAATACGTATTTCTGGCTAAACCTAAATTAAATATTAAATGCATTTACTGGCCCTGGGTTTGATGTCCCCTCCTTTCGGTTGTTAGCTACCAACTCCCTTTCTCCCTACCCCTTCTTGATTAACCTGAGTAACTCTGAATTTCTTAGGCGTCTGCTTCCCAGAGCCACAAAGGGACTCTTTAAAAGGACATTTTTGGTTTTTCCTTCTCCAGAATGTGTCAGTTTCTAACAAAAAGCAAAGGCTATTAACCCTAGGTCATGGCAGAGATTCACAGGAGAAATCTGCCACTGGCATCTGATTTCTGGGATGAAAGTAACTTGGGAGAGGGTCGGTAATTTCCCATAATACACTGAGACAAACTTCGAGACGAAAGGGAAAATATGAATAGATCGTGTCCTCCAATAATAATAACTTGTTGGATAAACCCTTTCTCTTGCAGAACACAGCTTCTTCCTTGAATGTCTGACTAGAGGAGCAGTATGTAAGCTGGAGATCAGGCCCCTCGTGGCCTCTTGACCAGGCACCCTCATACAGAGAACAGCAGGCACAGCTGTTTGTGAATCTTCTGATTCACACAGAGACTCACTTTCTATTCCATAAAGGTGCATCCGTAATTGGTATTTTCTCCCTTTTCCCCTCTGTTCATAATGATAGTTCCCTTCTTTTCATCCTAGCAAGCTTCTACTTATCAATCAGGCCTTCACTCATGTGCCTTCTCCTGAGTGAAACCTTTCCTGACTTTCAATCAACTGAACAACTTCTTCCCTAGGAGTCCTATCGCACTGTATTTGCACTTCTGCTTTATCACCTTTCAGTTATGATAAATAACCTGTCTTCCCTGGTGGATCTCAAATTGTCGGGAATGCAACCTGACTACCCAAACTTCTCTCTTATTCCAACCCAAAGTCTCAGTCCCCTAGTCTCATCACTACTTGAACTTGGTTTAGGACCTGGCACATGGTAGGCACTCAGAAAATAAAGAATTTAGAATAAATATGGGATGACATGATGGATACTAGGTGTCAAGTGATAGGGCACAGAAATAGCAATATACCAAAAGAAATACCCATGGCCCAAAAGCTCCTTGGATAGGCCCTGTAATATAGCAAGCTATTCCTTCCTCAGACTGTTTGAGTCAAATCTTCACAAGCTATAAACATGGGGATACATGTGTCACTGTAGTATGATGACTTTACCTCTTTTGAGAAGATAGCTAGAAGGGGACTATCTGGGTCAAATGGAATTTCTAGCTTTAGTTTTTTGAGGAGTTAGAGTCATCATGCTACATTGATACATGCATTCCCATGTTTATAGCTTATAGCAGCACAATTTATAATAGCTAAATCTTGGAAATGGCCCATATGCTCATCAACAGATGAATGGATGAAGAAAACGTGGTATTTATATACAATGGAGTATTATTCTGCTGTTAAGAAGGATACTTGAGGCATTTTTAGGTAAATGGATGCATGATTTTTTAATGTAAAAATGTAAAACAAAATTCCATAACAAAATAATAGGAGAATAACAATAGTTAATACATTACATGTTGTTATCTTTAAAGTAGTTGTTCAGAGTACAAGATATGGGCATAAAAATTTCTCCAATCTGTATTAGCACAAACCTTCTTTTTCAATGAACTAAGAGACACTAATAGTATAACTGACTTACATTTTTTTCCCTTTTCCCTTCTGTCCTTTCCCCCTTCCCCCATCCTAGTTCTTTTTTCCTTGTGAACAATTTCTTCCCATTTCAAAATATCTATTGCACATTTTAGAATGGATGCATGTGGAGACCATAATATTAAGTGAAATAAATCAGACACACAATTTTAAATATCACATCGTTTCTCTTATGTGAGAAACCCAAAGTGTAAATAAGGAGCAAAACAAAAGGTAGATATTAGGAAACAGGGAAATCTTTTCCAAATGGGAAAGGGAACAAGAGATGGAGAGAGGGGGTAGGGAAGGAAGGGAAAAGGGATTTTTAACAAGAGTTAAAGAAAAAAATAGGAATAGAGCTTTTGCAAATGGAGAAGAGAATTGTTGGGAATGGGGAAGGAGGAGAGGAGAAAGGGACAAAAAAAGAATTAGGATGTGTTATGTATGGACTCCTCATGATAAATGTAATCATTATGTACCAGAAACATGCATTAATAAGTAAATAAATTCAACAAGTCTTCATTGAAAACAATAAAGTCATTCCCCCTACACTTACTTTAGTAAAAATAAAAATCCTCACAATCTCCAGATATGCCCTTTCAGATAGCATTGAACTATTCCTTCAATTTAGCTGTTGGAAAAGCATCCAATTTCTCCTCTGGCACTATTTCCTGGCATTTAGATCTGCTGTCATATTCTCTTTTGTCTCACAATTAATGAACACATTTCTTTCCCTGAGAGTGGAGTCAATAGACAGGACTTGTCATGATTGGGAATGCTTCATGCTGGTGCCTTCTGGGGGTGGTATGTGGGGCTGGCTCATGTTGGGAATGCCCTCCCTTCATGTCACATTCTGAGATCATTTCTGTGGAGGTAGAATCAGTCTTGAGAAGCTCAAGATTTCTGGGAGGCTGGACATGGCAGAAAAATGACTGGCCTCCCTCTTCTCTAGCCCCTTCCTCCCACAACCAATGCCTATTCCCAGTTAAAAATGGGTACAGGAGAGACACCTTCAATGTGCTCATGGTGATGAAAGTCTATTGGACTTGCCAATATTTTAACTTTTTTCTTTACCTGCTGATCCAGTGGCACAAGAAACCTAAAATTACCAAGAGGCAGCTATAGCTTTAAGTTTAGTAGGAATCTTACAGTGTCCCCTAGTGGAAACACACACCCTCTGGCAACCAGGACATCTAGCAACAAAATTCGTCAAGTGAGTTTTCAAGTTTCCCAGTGAATCATTGGAAATAATGATGAATGGGGTCACTCCTATATCCATCCATTTCCCCCCACATCTGTATATCCTGCCTATTGGAGACAGAGTACCATATCATGACTGTTGGTTTGAGATATAGATTGTCCTTTGAAGAACAAAACCCCAAATCATAGGCATCATCCACAAGATGTTGACTTATTTCTTCTTCCGTGCTCTCAAGAAACCATGGCAGGCTGACAACTTCTGGATAATGTGGAACCAGTTGATCCCACTGTTACACACTCATTGTTATGCCTCTTTTTCCATAAAGTGATTCTATTAATGCAAGAACCATCCAATACGAAGAACCTCATGTTGGTAAATCAGGATTTCTTTAAAACTCAGATAGGAAAGTTGTATTAAGTGCTTCAAGCAGAAAAGAAAAATCTTACACTTAATTTAAGTAAATTCCTGTTATAATAAATCATTATTTCTTCTGGGGCAAGATGTAATTAACTTACCATCAAGGTGCTGGTTTATTTCTTTAAGAGACAATACCATATTGAAGGCTTAGCACTGATCTCTGATACCGAAAGATCAGGAAGTGAGGTGAGCGCAGCTAATCAGCCTTAGCAAGGAGCCCATATTGTTGGCTAGAAGCCTAGCCTGTATAACCAATATCATGATTACTCCATTCATAGGTGTATTGTGAACAAGCTGGTACAATAAATAGAGACTGACTGACATCTACTGACAAAGTCATCCTATTGACTTCTTGTTTAGTGCTTATACTTCAGCGGATGCTCTTTCATAATCATTATTGTGACAGGTAAAAATCCTTACACTTTGTGCCCACTCCTATAAATCTATCCACATGCCTCTTTGACTTCAATCCTTCAGACATGCTCCTCCCAAAACCTTGACCAACCAGTTAAACAACTGATCACTGCTCCGAAGTCTATATATTAGAAGCTAATTACATCTTTGCCCAACGTAGATGACTTATCAGCTCTGCACACTTGAAGGATTTTCCCTTACTACTGCATTTCAGAGTTACCTCTGAATGGGACTGTACCATAATTGTCATTCAGTTTTACTTTTGCCATCTATTTTTAGCTCACATCAACACATGAACTAGACTCCAGCTTTTTCCTTTTCTATAAACTGTTTGTAGAGAATGTCCCATGAGGATATATGTGAGCTGAGAGAGAGAGAGACCTTATTGCAACGGGGGACTGGACCACTTGTGCACTTATTCATGCCTTCTGAACATATTCAGATTTAATTCAAAATATAGTGCTTCTATCAAACCATGAATTACTGCTGTGACCAACTGATCTTATGACCTGATAGGTCCAACAGAATCTAGTTGGTGATACAAGCTCTGGTGGCATGGTTGGTTAATTTCCTATGGACACTCATTCTTTCCCCATCAGGAATCGATAGTACATCTGGAGCTCCTTTCTTTTCTTTTCTTTTTTTATTCAACATCAGCTACATCATAAATATTTTGAAGTTCAGTTACCCCTTGAGTATATATTTGTATTTTGACAACTGTAACTTGTATTTGAAATTGTGAAATATGATAGCTTTTAATGTACTTATGAAGTACACGTGTACCACAACAAATTAGAAGTATATTTCTGTGCCATGTATATTTTTTCAGCTTTTATTTTTCATTAGTACACATTTCCAATATATAATAATTGCATCCCTTATGTAAGAACATTGTTTTTCTATGTTACTATAATCCAACAAAGTTATACTATTACTAACATCACAAGAAGAATTTTACCTTCAGTGCTTATGTTTTAACTGAATTTGTAATCATAGTCACATTATTGTCAGATATTTTGCCTTCAGTAGTAATAAATGTTTTCAGTGGAAGTTTATTTTATAAAGTGAATAAAAAATAAGAAACACTAAATATTCTGCTATAAATTGTATCATGTAGCTATTGAAGTTAACCTGCTTTAGCACTATCATTTTATTTTTCTTATCTATAATGATAGCATGAAATTAAAATCAGCAAAATTAACACAAAGTATAGTTATTTTATCTGAATTAAAAACCATGTACTTTCTGTATCCATACGTGGGTTTCATGATCATCTCAGGTACAGTGTTGTTAACTAATGACTGACTTTTGAAGCAGTACTGATTTCTTCTGCAGATTTGTGTTGTCAAGTTTTCACAGGGCCAGCAATATTACTGTGACCACCATATTACATGGTAAATGTACAAAGAACATTTTTATATTGTATTACATTATGTGTCTATTCATATTATTCATAATTATGTATAAATGGAAAATCGGTATTTAAGATGCACCTCTATCTTTGCAGGTCATTACTGCTACAGGACTCCAGAGTAAGCTCTTTCCATTAGATCAAACTCTCCCAATTAATAAACAGGTCTTAAATGAGTGCTTATTAGGAAACCGAAGAGTGCTAAAAGATTAGTTAATGCTTTAAAAGAATTTTGCCACATGAGGATAATATTAATTTTTATTGTGAATATTCTTAGTTATTATTTCATTCATTTTGATATTACAGTCCTGATCATACACGAATAGGTCCCATTTTCTCATTTAAATTAAATCTATTTTAGCTGACACATAAAAACATACAAATTGCACGTATTAATCAGTAACATGTAATATTTCAATACCTGTAAATGTTGTGTAATGTTTAAATCAACTTAAACAAGTTAAATTAAATTAATCAAGTTAAACTTAAAGATTTGTTATTTGTTTATGGTGAAAAGTTTTTTTTATTTTAAAGAGAAAAACAAAACAATGATACAAAATTTCAAAACAAGATTGTAGGAGAGTTACAGTGCTTAATACATTGAGTATTGTTATCTTCAAAGTAGTTGCTCATATTACAAGATATAGGCATGAAAAATTTATCAAACAATATGGTGAAAAGTTTTAAAATCTTTTCTTCTAGGCTTTTCAAATGTACAGTACCTTATTATTATTTATAGTCACCCTACTGTGCAATAGCACATCAGAACTTCTTGCTCCTATTTAACTGTAATTCAGCACCCATTAATCAACCTTTCCCCACTCCTCCTTCACCCCTGGAGCTTCTTTTGTAATGGAGCACAATATGGACTTGCCTCAAAACCCTAAGGGTTTGTGCTTCCAACTCTTCTGTTGGGGTTCACCAGAGGTTCCATATGGCATTTGTATCTATCACAAATATATCTAGATCCTGGACTCTACCAAATCACCTATCTGAAGCAACAGTACCATTTATACTGTAGCCTGTACACTCTTCACTGCCCTTTCCTGCAAGATTGCCCTTTCTTACAAGATTTCATCTTACTCCAGAGAGATTGGCTGTCATCAAGAAATCAAATAGCAATAAATGCTGATGAGTCTGCAGGGGGAAAAAACCCTTCTACATTGTTGGTGGGAATGTAAACTAGTACAACCACTATGGAAATCAGTATGGAGATTCCTCAAAAAACTAAAAAGAAAAGCTCCATTTGACCTAACTATTTTTCTACTAGGTGTCTTTCCCTAAAGAGTTAAAGACATCATGATACTGTGATGCACGCATACCCATGCTTATAGCACCACAATTCACAACAGCTAAATCTTGGAAGGGGTCTATATGCCCATCAACAGATGAGTGGATAAAGAAAATGTGGTATTTTCACACGATGGAGTACTACTCTGCTATATAGAAGAAAAATGAATGCACTTTGAAACCATAATGTTAAGTAAAATAAATCAGTCACACAAGCTTAAACATTATATAGTTTCTCTTATATGAGAAACCTAAAGATTTATATGTACAGTGGTGTCTTGTTTCATGAATGCTTCTATTCGTGAACAATTCAGCTCACAAACAGAAGCATTTTGCAGAATTTCGCTTACATTCCTGAACTCTGCATCGAGTGATGAACATGACTGCAGCCATCTTCCCCAGAATCGTGGAATGAGTTAAATTCGTGAACGGAGGTACTGCTGTATAAATAAATAGAGCAAAATAAAAGATAGATAAAAGGGAAAAAGGAGATACATCACTTGCAAATGGGAAGGGGACTAAGACATGAGGGGGGCATAAAAGAATTAAAATATGTCATGTACATGTAACAACTACCTACAATGAATATAATCATTATATATTACAAACATGCAATAATAAAAAATCATGTTAGGCAAAATAAGCCAGTCTCAGAAAGCTAAATATCATATTTTCTCTTATATGAGCAGTCCAAAACACATACATACATACATACATACATGAGAGGTGACAGGAAACTAGAAGGTAGACTTATAGAGATGGAGAAGGGGGTAGGGGGGAAGAGGGAGGAGGGAAAGGGATAAAAATAATCAAAATATGTTGTATGCATATACCAGTATAGCAAAACAAATTTCATTATTCTGCATTATTAATATATACCAATAAAGTAACTTACTCCTCTAAAAATCTGCAATATTTCAAATTTATCTCATAAATTGCCCAGTGTTCTCAATTGCAGCATAGTCTCCAAAATTCCAGAACCATAAAGGAGGATAAATTGAGTCATTTGTAGGAAAATGGATGTCCCTTGAGACCATAATGCTAAATGCAATAAATCAGACACAGAAGGTTAAATATCCCATGGTTTCTATTATATGAAAAACCCAAAGTAAGAGATAGATTATAGGAAACAGGAAGGTAGACCTTTGGCAAATGGAAGGGGAATCTAAGAATGGAAGGAGCGGGGAGGGAGAGGAGGAGAAAGGGAAGTAAAAGGATTGAGATGTGATACGTATATGTACTAACTTCCCACAAAGACTGTATTCATTATGAATCACAAATATGTACTAATAAAATAAATAAAATGAAAATAGAAATAGTACAAACACCGTGTTTCCCTGAAAATAAGACCTAGCTGGAAAATAATCAACCTGGAAAGGTAAAGATCAACCTATCCTTGCCTTACCTGCCATCACTATAGTCTTGCTTGGTGGCTACTCTGTAAGGCAGGTAAGGCAAGGATAGGCTGATTGGGACTGACATTTTTGATCTCTATTTTTCAAGGCTGATTATTTTCCAGTTAGGTCTTATTTTCAGAGAAATGGAGCATTATGGAAATTAGTATAAAGACTTCAAAAAACTAGAACTAGAAATTCCATTTGACCTAGCTATTTTCCTTCTAGGTATCTTCCCCCAAGAGTAAAAGACAAAAGAAAGAGTTAAAGACATCATATTACAGTGATATATGCATACCCATGTGTATAGCCACACAATTCATAATAGCTAAATCTTGGAAGTGGCCTATATGTGCATCAACAGATGAACTCATAAAGAAAATATGGCATTTATACACAATGGAGTACTACTCTACCAAAAATAACGATAAACTTGAGTCATTTGCAGGAAAATGTAAATCGGACACACAAGCTCAAATATCACATGGTTTCTCTTATATGAGAAACCTCAAACATAAACAGGGAGCAAAATAAAAGATAGATAATAAGAAATAGAGAGATAGATCTTTTGCAAATGGGAAGGGGACCAAATGATGGAAGGAGGGGGGAGAGAGGGGAGAAGAAGGAGATGAAAAATGAATTAAGATGGGTTATACACATGTACCAACTCCTCAAGAGGAATGTCATCACTATGTACCTTGGCTTTTCTGGAATATTACCATTTCCACTGATATCATAGAGCTCAGTTCCATAACCATGTCTCTTACAGTCAGCTCCAGCCTAGCCGAACAGAGACTTTCAAATGTTTTGGAACCATCCCTCACCAATACATTTCTTTTCACCTTAGTAAAGGTGTGTCTTCTAAGCCTTTCCAAAGCACTCAGTAGGGGCATAACATTGGGCTATGACAACCCATCCCATACTTTCCTACTGTAAATTTGTACTTTAGCATAATAGCAGTAGGCTGTGGGTCTCAGTAGGGGGACACAGGAAGCAATTTTCTTTGTTTACCCACTTGGTATGACAAAGGTGTGTGATGTGTGCAAAAGTGTCAAACTGGGATTTTTAGCCATATAATGCTCCATCTAACAGGTTTTGCATATGTTTACCTGAGCATCACAGGGGGTAAAATACACCCACAACACTATTCTGTTTTGTAAACATGTATCATAAATGTATCATAAATGGAATGTGAATGTGACTCACTGTAGCTGCACCTGGGGAAAGCAAAAACCCATCTGTGCATTCACCCACTTGGCAGATGAACAGTAAGCTCCTGGGTACAGGAGCTCCAAAGCAGCAACAGATGAGTTTTACACATGAAATGCTCATTGCTAAATTTCTGTGCATTTAGGATTTCTTTTTTTTTTAAGGTTTGTTTTTATTTTTTTTTCTTGTAGAAGTAGCCCAATTCAGTACAATGGCACATGAAAAACCAGATTTGCAAGTTTTGGAGGAGGTCAAAAGTGAATCATAAGATCATTCATGCATGGATGATGAAGATGATAATGACTTTGACATTGGCCATGTGAGCCAAATTACCTGTGACAGTAAAAGTAAAATGGAGCAATAATCAACCTATACAGACTCAGGGAATGCAGCCTTCCTTGATTCAGATGATGAAGAAAACAGCAATGTAAATGCTTATTTGACTAGTAGAAATGGTACAA
Source organism: Erethizon dorsatum (assembly GCA_028451465.1). NCBI lineage: Eukaryota > Metazoa > Chordata > Mammalia > Rodentia > Erethizontidae > Erethizon > Erethizon dorsatum. The sequence goes on along the minus strand of CM051842.1, from coordinate 116,944,849 downwards.
AATTGTCACACAACCAAATGGAATGACCCAATGTTAGAACTAGGTCCAAAAATATAGTGAGGATCTTGACAGGGCTGAAACCTATTGGACAGAATGCCAGCACTGACACGCAATGTTGGAAATTGTTTGTAACAGATGAAATGCTACAAGATGTTGTGAAATACACACATGCTGAAATACAAGTAAAATTTTCTGTATGCATCAATAGACATACTCAAAAATGTATTTATTATGACACCTCTTTAGCTGAACTGAAAGCATTTATAGGTCTGCTGTACTTAGCAGGGCTTTCTCATGGTAATCTCATGGGCTTGAGGTTTGTAGAATAACGATGACACTGAGGAGATTTGATCTCCTTCAAAATTGCCTGAGGTTTGATGACAAAACCACCTACCAAGAAAGAAAAAGAACCAATAATCTGGCTGCTATCCACTCATAGTTTGAGAGGTTTGTGGGTAATCGTAAAGCAATTTACATACCATCTGAATACATGACTATTGATTAACATCTTGCAGCATTTCATGGTGGCTGTAGCTTCAGCCAGTATATTCCCAAAAAAAACTTCAAAATATGGCATAAAAATTTATGCCCTTGTAGATACAAAGACTTATTATGCTTTCAATTTAGAAATTTATCCTGGAACTCAGCCACCAGGTCCTTATTCATATAGTAATAAACCAAATGATGTTGTGAACAGACATGTTGCTCCCATTTCCCAAACTAATAGGAATATGACATTTGACAATTGGTTTACCAGTTTCCAATTGATGTTACATTTGCTAGCAGAGCACAAGTTGACCAGCATAGGAACTGCATGAAGGAACAAAACAGAAATTCCAAATGAAATGTTGCAATTTCAAAACAGAATTGTATGGTACAGTCTTTGGATTTCAGAAAGATAAAACATTGGCCTCATATATGGTAAAGAAAAGCGAACTGTTACTGCTGATGTCAACATTGCACCGTGATGGAAATACTGACAGGGAAACCTTGGCAAAACGGAAGGCTGAGATGGTAACTTTCTACAACAAAACCAAAGGTGGAGTAGATGTTGTTGATGAGCTATGCAGCAACTATGATGTCACTCAAAACAAGGCATTAGCCAATGGTTGTGTTTTAGTTGATTTGAAACATGTGGTACAAACAGTTTGGTAGTTTACTAAGAAAATAACAAGTGCAAAATATCACGGAGAAATTTTAGAAGATTATGACTGGAAATCATAAGAAAGTGTTTACAGTAGAGGAAAAACAAACTGTTTCTGCCCAGGGAACTGTTCAAAAAAAATTGTGGAGCACACTGGTGAGCTGACAGGTGGGCAGGCAGGTGCAGCATGGCACAGACCTAGTAAGACAACAGGAAAACCAAGAAGATGTCAACTGTGCCCTATGGGAAAGGACAGAAAAACAAAACATAACGTGCTATCAGTGTAAGTAATACTTGTGTAATACAATTTTCATGTGTGAAGACTGCCTTAGGTGCAACAGTTGAAGCAAAAACTATTTCTGTGGTAGACTTTTGTTTGTGTTTACATTGTAGTTCACATAAGATTTTATTTCTGATGTTATCTTTTAGGTTTTGTAAGCAAGGAAACAGCTGATGTGAAAATGTTGATGTCTGTTCTACGCACTCATATATTTGATATTTTATTTTACTGATATCTTATTTTCCTGCTAAGTGCACATTGTACAATATACTAGGAAGCTCCTGACAAAACAGGAAGACAAAAGGGGTGACAAGAATGGCCTGCCACATAAGAAAGGAAAGCTAAGTACATGTGCTATCAGTGTAAGCAAGACATATGCTTGGAACATGCAATTGTCATGTGTGAAGACTTCCTTTGGTGAGACAATTGAAGCAGAGATGATTTTTGGTGTAGAGTTCTACTGATATTTTCATTGTAGTTCATACAGGAATTTATTTCTGATGTTATCTTCTATATTTTGCAAGCAAGTACACAGCTGATGTGAAAATGTTAATGTTTATTCTAAATGCACAATACACATTAAGAATTTAATACCTTATTTTATTTATGTTTTGTGTTCCTGTTAACTACACAGTGTACAATATAATAAGAACCTCCTGACAAAACAGCAAGACCAGAAGATGTCAAGTATGTCCTACAAAAGGTCCAGGAAAGCAAAACACATGTGCTGTGAGTGTAAGCAATATGTGTGTCTGGAATGTGCTGTTGTCATGTTTGAAGACTGCCTTAGTTGTGATAATTGAAGTAAAGATTATTTTTTGTAGAGTTCTATTGGTATTTTCATTGTAGTTCATATAGGAATTTATTTCTGTTGTTATTTTTTAGACTTTGTACACCAAAACGAGTCAACATGGAAAATTTTGATGCTTTTTTATGAGCACTCAAAAATATTAAGAATTCAATACTTATTTTTTGATATATTTTCTTGTTAAGTACTCATTGTTTAATGTAATAAAATTCATAAAATTAAAATAAGTAATTAACAGAAATATTCTAAAGAATAAATGTGGGTATTATACACCCACAATAATGCACCTTTATGACAAAATTGGTGTTCTGCTTCACATGCGTTAAGTATACACAAATATCTCCTTGCTCTGTCAGCTGAAAGGACTAAGAAGAAATGACACAATCAGGGAGCACACCGAGACTCTGGTTCCTAATACCATCCTTTAATAAAGAGAACTAGGGCTGCTTAGAGAAATGGCAGAGTCAAGCACAGGAGCAGATTATGCAAAATGAACTTGGAGAATCTTGTAAGACTAGAAATAAGAAAGTGCTCTTATGGAAGTAGCAAAGTGTTCCTTTTCCCTCCACAGATTTGCCAGCATTTGTTACTGGTTGATTTCTTGATGATAGCCATTCTTTCTGGAGTGAAATGGAATCTCAGTCTTGTTTTAATTTGTGTTTCTCAAATGGCTAGAGATGTTGAGGATTTTCTTCATGTACTTATTGGCCATTTGTACTTCTTCATCTGAAGGTGTCTATTCATTTCAGATGCCCATTTTTAATTAGGTCTTTAAATTTGGGGGGTGTCTAATTTTTTGAGTTCTTTATATATTCTAGATATTAGTCCTTTGTCTGAGGAGTAGCTGGAAAAAGATTTTCCCATTCTGCAGATTCTCTGTTCACTCTGTTGGTGGTTTCCTTTGCTGTACAGAAGCTTTTTATTTTGATATGATCCCATTTGTTGATTCTTTGTAATATTTCCTGTGTAACTGAGTTTTTGTTCATAAAGCATTTGCCTACACCTGTGTCTTCAAGAGTTCACCTATTCTATCTTTCAGCATTTTAAGGGTTTCTATTTTAATATTTAGATTTTTAATCCATTTTGATTTTAGTTTAGTTCATGGTGAGAGATATGGTTCTATGTTCATTTTTCTGCATGTGGATAGCCAGTTTTCACAGCACCATTTATTAAAGAGGCTATTTTTCCTCCAGCGAAAGGATTTGGCCCTTTTGTCAAAGATAAGGTAGCTAAGAGTGCCTGGGATTGTTTCTGCACCTTCTACTCTGTTCCATTGATCTACAAGCCTGTCTTTTCTTGGTTTTGTTTTTGTTTTTATCAATACCATCCTGTTTTTATCACTGTAACTTTGTAGTATAATTTTAAGTCCAGGATTGTGATGCTCCCTGCTTTGCCTTTGTTGCCCAGAATTGCTTTTGCTATTCTAGGTCTCTTCTGGTTCCATATGAATTTTAGAATTATTTTCTCTAGGTCTATGAGGAATGCTATTGGTATTTTTATTGAGATCGCATTAAATTTGTATAACATTTTTCAAAGTATGGCCATTTCCGTGGTAGTGTTTCTGCCTATCCAGGAACAAGAGATATCTTTCCTTTTCTTACATCTTCCTAGATCTCCTTTTTCAGAGTACTCTAGTTTACATTGTAGAGGTTTTTCAATTCCTTGGTTAGATTAATTCTTAAGTATCTCACTTTTATTAATGCTATTGTGAAAGATGTTCTTCCCCTAATTGCTCTTTCAGTGAGTTTGTTATTGGTGTACAGGAATGTTATTGATTTTCAAGTGTCGACTTTGTATCCTGCTATGCTACCAAATTTGGTTATTAATTCTAGGAGTCTTGCTGGAGTTTTTGAGGTCTTCTATGTAGAGGATTATGTCATCAGCAAATAATGATAATTTAACTTCTTCAAATGTCAATAAACAGAGGAATGTATAAAGAAAATATGGTATAAATACACAATGGAGTACTACTTAGCCATAAAGAAGGATAAACTTGAGTCATTTGTGAGAAAATAAATGGATCTTAAGATCATAATGCTAAGTGAAATAAATCAGACACAGAAAATTAAATTTGCATGGTTTCTCTAATATGAGAAACCCCCAATATGAATAATTTGAGGAGCAAAATAAAAGAGACATGGTAGGAAACTGGAGGTAAAAAAATAGTACTCAAAAAAAAAAATAGAACTATGTAAAGGAGTACAGGAACCAACCAAAATAACTTTGTGAGCAAAGCTGAAACAATTTGAGCAACAAAGTGAATAAAATACACTTTTTAATTAAAACATAAAATAAAGATGAGTCCATGCTGATATAAGTAAACTGTAGAATAAATAAATAAATGGCAAAATAAACAAATTTCAGATACAAAAGAATTTCAAATAATATATGCAGATGGTCCACCCTTAGGAAGGTAAAGTATAAAACCCATTACTTAAGTATGGGCTCTACTTTTTCTTCCAAAAATAGAGTATGTGAAAATAGAAGAAAACAAGAAATACTTTGCAGTAGGGGAACTTGACAAACATCTTAAGCCAGGTGACCAAGATTAACTTATATTGATAGTGTATGTTTGATTTGATGTGGTGATAATGGCACTATACTTCTAAGGTTTTCCTCTCAGAAAACACATTCCCCAGGAGTAACCTTGAGAAAAAAAATCAGAAGAAAATAAACAATTGAAATTATTATATGGTCTACAGCCATACCACCCTGAATGCACCCAATCTCACCTGAAATATATTGTATGAAATACCTGATCAGTAACCCTCAAAATTGTCAAAGTTGTAAAAAACAAGAAGAGCTTAAAAAACTGTCATAACTTAAACTGGACTCATGTCTACTGAGTGTAATGTGGTGTCCTGGATATCATAGAACAGAAAAACGACATTAACATTAAGGTAAAACCAAGAAAATCTGAATAAAGTATGGACTTTCATTAATAATAATCATCTTAGTAACTTTCCTCATCACTGGGACAAGATACCTGACAGCTGTAACTTAAAGGAGAGGTTTATTTTGTCTATGGCCAGCTGGTTCCAAGATACAAATAGCATGGCAGAGAGGCATAGTGGAGAAAAGTTACTCAAGCTGTAGTGGCCAAAAAGAAGAAAGAGAAGAGAGGAGCCAGGAAGAGAGATAAACCTTTCCAGTTCAGCCACCAGGGACCCATCTCTTCTGACCAGGCCCCAAGTCCTAACAGCACACTCAATCACAGCATCCCCATGATCTATCCAATCTCCTTTCACACACATGAGAATTTGGGGGGACATGCCAGATCTAAATCATAACTATAACCTATCAATATTGGATAACTAATTATGAAAAATGTGCTATGCTAATGTAAGATATTAATGATAGGGGAAACTGGTATGAGTTATATGGGAACTTTGTACTATCTTTGTAAATCTGAAGCTGTTCTAACATAAAAAGCTTATTAAAATATATAGTCGAGAAGAGATACTTGAATATCATGCAGTGTGATAAAGCTATAATCGAGTTACATCTGTAGAGTATTGTGTGGGCACAAAGGCCAGAACAACTGAGCTTTCAGAGTGACAGAAGAGTCAAGGAAGTTTACATGGAGGAACTGGCTTTTAAGTTAGACTAATGTCATCCTTTCCTCTCCTAATTGGTAGATACAACAGTGAGTAACATAGATATGACCCTTGCTCTCATGGGTCTTATACTCTAATAAACAAATGTAAATAAAAATACAACAAATTATCTTTAATGGTGAGAGAGAAAGAGGGAGTGGTGAAAAAATGAGAATGTTGTAAAGATACAAAGATGTAAAGGCATATCATGTGTTTGGGGACACAGGGCTTCTCAGATGTGGCTTCAATACAAGTAGGTTCAAGACTAGGGTAAGCTGAGTGAAGCACATAGGGCACAAAAATTTAAGAGGGCACTTGCTCTGAGAATCATCCCATAGAAAACCCAATCAAGTCCCAGCCTTGAGCAAAACCTTTGTAATAGGACTTTGGGGAAAGTTAGATCAAGAGACCAGACTGAGATCATATTGTGAAGTCTTATGTGTCTTGCTAAGAAGCTGGGACTTTAACTTGTACGTGGTGGAGAATCACAGGAAAGTTTTAGGCTAGGGTGAAATCTTGTTAAATCTGTGTGCTAGACAGATCATTTTACAAACTGGGAAAAGAAGTAGGGGCAACATAAGATAGGAAATAAGATTGGGAAGACAATTGTATTTTTGAAGGCTGGGGGAAAGGAGATAGTGGAGAGGGATATTCATGATCTGAACTAGGAGAACTCTATCAGGGCAGGCATTCTCAATTGTAAACCCCCTACCCTGGACAGTGCCTGGAACAAAGGAAATGTTCAGTAACTATTTCTGACCCACATGAAAATATGGAAAATATAAAGCAGGATTCCTCAGGACAAGTGATTTTCAGGGGAAGAATTTGCCATCTCCAAGGTAGCAGCGTATTTTTCCGGAGATGAGAAAGTAATAAAGGCTGGTAATGCAGTCATGAGGGTTCCACTGTGAAGACAGATTTGTTTCCATTATGTTCTAAGGGGATGTAGAGGACAGCTGAAAGAGTCAGCACTGGCAGACAGTGACGGAAGATATATAAGTCCTTGAGTCACCAACAGGACACATTTTAAAGAATGGCCACAGAAATGCATGGCTTTAAAGGTTTTCCATGGGCCACAGACGTTCCTAACCTGTTGAAGTGTTGTGGTTTTCACAGAAGCTAAGTTCATAAATAAATCTTTCTTTTTCTTTCTTTCTTCCTTCCTTCCTTCCTTCCTTTCTTTCTTTTCTTTCTTTCTTTCTTTCTTTCTTTCTTTCTTTCTTTCTTTCTTTCTTTCTTTCTTCTTTCTTTCTTTCTCTTCTCTCTGTCTGGCTCTCTCCTCTCACAAGGGAATCAAGTCCTATTAGAATGGTAAGGAATGCTCTTCCCAAAGGAATACTGAGTTTCCTTGAAAGAAAGGCAATTAAGTAGTGCAATTCAAAAGTTTCTCATTCTATCCAGGGGAAAAATTATCAAACAGAACTAATGAGCAACAGTGAGACTGGCAATTTTAAAAAAGACTTCATTTTTGTGGGGAAAAAAGAAACCAGATGGATCTCTTGACCTGCCAAGGCTACACTGTTGTATAAAATCGCCAAGAGCACCCAGACACTCTGGGATGAAACAGCATTGTACAGATTGAAAGGCCGATTATGACATTGATGCTTTGACGGCAAAGCCACACCAAGCTATTAAGGGGTTATTACAGTGATCTGGGAGATACCTTTAACTTTCCATGATGATGTCAGGGCTGACTCAAGCCCCTCCTGCCCTTTATGTTTTTTCTAGCTCTTAAGTTGGCCTCTGAAGTTCATTTTATGATTCATTGTATAATCTGTATACATAATACACCCTTCACTAGGACGTTAATGAATATGCCATGAAAAGGAGGAGTTCTGATGGAATAAGTGGAATGTTGGACTATATAGAGTTAGAGTTAACCCGTACGCTTTATTGCAGTATACTTGAAAACCTTTAACATAGGAAATGAGTACTATAATTACCGAGGATGGAGATAAAGTTTGCAGCTGGCCTGTTATTTAATGTGAAGTGTCTGGTTAGTGTTTTGCAGATAACCATTTGGGAAGCAATGTCCAAATCATCCTCTCTGGAAGGCCCCAGTCAAAATGTGAATATGATACTTGGGAAAAAGTAATGTATTAACTGTTAGCACTCACTTTCATATTTAAAGATAGCATTTTCCTAAAGGGATAAAGCTTCAGAGCATACAGTAAATTGCCCTCAGGGATTCACAGTCCACTGGGGAGACACAAGAAATAATGAAATCTACAATAAATACTATGGTGAGGAATTATGTAATGCTACAAAATTATGGTATCTTGGAAGAGGATGGTAATGGTGAAAGTGAAAAGAAATGGACAGACTTGGGATATATTTTGGAGGAATCTCAATAGGATTTAGTAATAAGTAGGAGGAGTAGATGAAATAAAGGTGGAAAGTTTTTAAATGACCCTAAGGTGTTTGATTTTGCAACTGCTTGAATGGTGATGCCACTCACTGTGACAGAGAATGGAAAAAGGGACCAGGTTGTGGGATGACAATGAGCTTAGCCTGTGGGATTTTTAAAGACAGTTATTCTCAGGATCACCTTATGTGGTTGTTATTAGTTTCTCTGCTCTGCTAGGTTGCAAAATGAACAAGAAGTTCTGGTCAGGGATGTCACATTAAAGATTCTGTGTAAATCATTTATCCTCTCATTTAATCTATCGTAGCTTAATTGATTAACTGAAATACCAGACATAGCCTACAGCAGTGAGAACTTCACAGGCAGAACACAGCTATTCGGGCCGGTGAGATGGCGGGCCGGTGAGATGGCTCAGGGGCTTAAGCGCCTGCCCGGCAAGCGCGAGGGCCCGAGTTCGACTCCCAGAACCCACATACGAAAAAGGGGCCGGTGATATCGCTCAGTGGCACGGGCGCCTGCTGGTGCGCGAGGTCC